>JAZHEH010001737.1:0-2400000 GCA_036589455.1 Ateles fusciceps
GCAATACGTACTCTAACCAAGTAGGTTAGCATAACATTGCATCCAGAACAGAAAATCAAACTCTGCATGTTCTCACTCACAGGCGGGTGTTGAACAATGAGAACACATGGACACAGGGAGGGGAGCATCACACTACTGGGGTCTGTTCGGGGGAAGATAGGGGAGGGATAGCGGGGGTGGAGAGTTGGGGAGAGATAGCATGGGGAGACATGCCAGATATAGGTGATGGGGGAGGAAGGCAGCAAATCACACTGCCATGTGTGTACCTATGCAACAATTTTGCATGTTCTTCACATGTACCCCAAAACCTAAAATGCAATAAAAACAAGATGTATTTTTTTTAGGGGTGGGCAAAACAGTTGATTTTATATTTTCCTTCTCTTTGTTGTGAAGTAAGCAGTATTCCCATTACTATGTTTATTATGTGGCTAAATCAAAAGTAATAGGATTGAGTCTAGACTGGGACAACGCCACCCCCAGGTGTGATGGCCTGTTCTCACCTATGGAGAGAGGGGCGCCCTCACACAGAACACCAGGAAGGAAGGAAAGAGGACCAAGGGTGGGCTCAGAGTCCCTTTGACATGTATAGCCTTGGCCACAAGAACTTTGAGATGTCTAGTAGGGAATTTCAATACTAAAAGGGAATCTTCTGGTTGGAGTTTGCCCAGAACTAGAAACTAAATACTTCTGGCAAGGTATCTGAAAAACTGCCAGCCCTTTAGGACTAGAAGGTAGATGTCACAGATCAGAGGCTATGAACTTGTAAAATGTGCTGCAGGAGCCGTGGCCTCTTGATTTGTCTATGCTATTTTTCCCTGTCCTCCTTTAGTAATCCATTACTGTCTTTCAAAATTTCTAGCCTGCCTCAGCTGCTCCAAAGAAAATCAGGATGAACTTAATTAAGGTCCATGGCCAGAGTGCTTTGTAGGAACAGCTATATTTATTACTATGAACATCTTGATAAAATAGACAATTTTCTAGTAAGATAAAAGATTGACTCAAGAACTATTAACCATGCTGAGAAAAACTGTGAACGTATTATCTGTACAAAAGGCTGAGCTCAGACACTTTTATGAATGAGTGCTTTCAGATTGTTACAGAGCAGAGAAAAAAGTTGAAAAGCTCTTCAATCTCTTTTATAAGGCATAATTTCATGACAAAACCTGGCAAAGATAATATACAAATAACTACATACACAACATTATATATGTAATAACACAGAGACCAATGTTAATTATGAGTATACAAGCATTCGTTTTTCATTTGAGATTTTTGCTATACTATATATTTGAGTATACTTATACTATACTCAAGTATATAGTATAGCAAAAATGTATTCCTCAAGTATGCAATGTATACTGTATACTTGAGTATACAGTATAGCAAAAATCCCAAATGTAAAACTATACTAATACTTGAGTATATAGTAATACTATAGGTATGTTTTATATTATATACTATAGTATATAATACAATATACTGAAGTACATAGTACAGTAAAAATATATGCTCAAGTATACAGTATAGCAAAATCTCAAATGAAAACCTAATAAATTCAGGAGATATTCAAAGAATAATTTAATATGACCAAATATTGTATTTATCCATGGAATTCAATGATGACTTTAGATATGGAAATATGCAATAGTCTACATGAGTCTGTCACAGAAAAAAAAAAACATAAGAGCATCCTAATAGATTCTAAAGATATAGATTTTTTTTTAATGTAATACCTTTTGTGGATTAGGTAAAAAAAAAATTCACAAACTGGAAGACAGGATTTTACACTTGTAATCAACATCCTGTTCATGGTGAAACAATAGGTACATGTCTACTAAAATTAGAAACAAGGCAAGTAAGACTTCTAGCACTATTATGATTGTATATTTTCTATTTCTAGTCAATAACGTGAAACAGAAATGTAATATATTTTTAAAAGCCAGGAAATCAAAATATCATTATTTGTAGACGATATCCTAGTCTGAAAAAAAAAGATCAAGAGAAAACTATCAGAACTAAAAGGATTTTAGTAAGGTGAGCAGTAACTTAAAAATATACAAATCTATAGATTATTATATACCAGAGTAGCTAGTTTAAAAATACAGTGAAGGGGAAAATATTATAAAATAAAATAACAATATTAATAATAACCCTTAAAAAAATTTCATGAAAAAACACACAAGTTCTATTAAAAACATTATTTAAAATTTATTATGAGACACGAAAGTAGACTTAAAGAAATATCATGTTCCTGGTGGAAACATTAAGTTTTTTTTCAAATTCTTTTCCCAAAGTTTTTTTTAAAAGAAGAATTATATATGACAGGAGGGGAACAGCAAGTCCTGCAGGACTGCCCTACAGGTACTGTGCACCCTCATGCTGGAAGCATTCAAGAACACGGAGTAGCACAGCCCCACCCAGCCATGTCCACATAAAAAGATCTAATGTCCCAGAGAGAGGAAAATATGCAAGCTTTAGAAACATGACAGAATATGAGACATGAGAATACTTGACATCAGCCTTGGAAATTGCGAAACTTAATTTTCTTTGTTCTGGGACTGTTCAAAAATCACTAATTATTCATAAAGTTAGGAAATTAAACAAATCAGACTGTGAATGCCATCTCATGGAGAAAGCCACCGATAAGGTGTCCAAGTCACCTTTGTCACGATTCCTCCCAATCACATAAACTAATGGCATCTAACATGGTACAAAACCACAATAATAAAAACGGTAGGGAGCTGCAATCAAAGCTGTGAAGTAAATCACTCAACAGACTATGCAGCTCCAAACATACGAATAGAGAGATTTATTATTTTATAAAAGTAGCATCATACATCGGGGAGGAGAGGAAGAATTAATGGTTAAAGCATTAACTAAAGTAATGGTTTGCTTTTGAGGAGGAGAATAAATTCTGAACTCAATTTTATGTGAGCATAATTCCAGATGAATAAAGAATGTTTCTAGAATTATTTAAAAAAACTAATCAGAAAAACATACAGAAAAAAAATAGCAGAAAGCATCAAAATTTCACAAGGGCAGGGACTTTTGTCTGTTTTCTTTATCGCTGTATCTCCAGCACATAGAATAATACTTGCGGCATAGGAAGGGTTCAATACATTGAAAAAATGAATGGAGGAATGAAACTTTTTTTCCATTATAAATTTTCTGATTATGTCCTTTGCCACATTTTCTACTAGGGTTTTTTTCTTTAATTACTATAATTTGCTTTTAAAAAATCTTCTTACATGTTAAAGATAATTCTCTGTACATCAGACACATTGCAAAGAATCTCACATTCACTGTCTTTTCATTTATTCGAATTATTTACATGTAAAAAAAATCTTATTTTTATTAGGTTAGCCAATTCAGTCAATTGTCTTTTATAACTTCCTCTGATTATCATATCTACAGAAAGTCCTTCCCGATTCCAAAGGGCAGTCTGATCCAAGTTATTTAAACTGGGGGGGCTAGCCCATCCTCTTCTTCCAAGGCCAGGGCTTCACAGGCATCTGATTCAGAAGGTTTCCCTCCCCAACTAACGCATCAAACCCCAGGCTTCCTTTCCCTGCCCAATCTTTTGCATAATTACACAGTGAGGTCATGTGTTTACCCTACCATTGTTCCATCGCCATGGAGATGAGGAGCAGCAAAGCCCAGACAAAAGGCCTCCCATGCAGGACGAAGCCAAGGAAGAAGATGGAGAGAAAAGAAGAAGGACACGCCCATTAGCCAGAGGACCCAAAACAAATCTCAAGGAGCTCATGAAGTCATCCTCATGCACACAGTTTCCCAGGTGTCAGATCTGTTTGGTAAGCACATAACCTTCCAACCCAGCTCAGCATATGGCTGCAACCCACAAGCAGCCTCTGACCTCAGAAGATGAGGTTCCTGTCCCTTTTAACCTCTGGGGCTCCTGACCTGATCCTGGGCTGGCTGGTGGCCCCCCGTTTTCACTCAGAATATAACTCCCTGTTTGTAATCACTTTACTACATCACCCTTACTCATTCTCGTCCCTCCAGATTCAAATCTGTGCTCCCCCTCTACTTCCAGGACGATCTCTCTAAGACAAGAATCTGACTGCCTTACTCATATTGTAAAATTAAGTCAGTGATTAACCATTGTCCTAAGGGAAAACATTCTAAATTCCTTATGATCTGGCCCCAGCTTCTATTTCCAGCCCACTTCTTTGTGCTCTGCTCCAACCAAATTCTGCCTAGCATTTGAAAATACTGCTTTTTCCACCTAAAATAATAACTTCCTCTTACTGATAACACTGGCCTAGGCAGAGTTCTAAAAAGGTGGCATGTATATCCTCTAGGTAAGGAACTTAGGGTCCAAAGTGGTTCAACAATTTACCTAGGGCAGTGGTGTGGGATGGTTTCGGGGAATGCCACAGAGCTTTTAAGTAGCAGAGCAGAGACTTGAATTCAGGTCTTTCCAACTCTAAAAGTTGTGACTCTTCTACTACCTAGGGTAACCTACCATCCTACTTTGCCTGAAACTCTCTCAGTTTTAGCACTGAGAGTCCCATATCCTGGGAAGCCTCTAAACCCCAGCAAATCTGGATAGTTGGTTTTTTAGGCTGTTATTGCATTGCTATAAAGAAATACCTGAGATTGGATAATTTACAAAGAAAAGAGGTTTCATTGGCTCACCATTCTGCAGGCCATACAGGAAGCATGGTGTTGGCATCTGCTTGGCTTCTGGGGAGGCCTCAAGGAGCTTTTACTCAATGGCAAAAGGTGAAGCGGGTGCTTGCATACTACATGGTAAGAATTCACTCACTACTGAGAAGACAGCCCATCTCTCCTTTAGCCCCAAGCCATGAGATATCCACCCCCCACAACCCAGACACTTCCCACCAGGTCCCATCTCCAACATTAGGGATTACAATTCTTCATGAGATTTGGTGGGGACACACATTCAAATCATGTCAGTTGGCTACCCCTCAGCAACCCCTTGCTGCGGCCTTCCTATTAATGCCAGTTCGTGTTTCATGTATGAGCTCTCTGTCTCTGTGCCTTCTCCAGCAAGCCTGCCAAGACTACCCCGCACCACAGAAGTATATTTCCTCTGTCCTGTCACCTTCTTGGGCCTGGTTCCATCCCAACAAATCACCTTCTATCCAAAACATCTATTTACCTCTTAATCTCTTTTGCTAGAGGATGAACTTTCCTGCATCTTGGAACCAAGACCCATTCATCTCTGTTGCCCCCAGGGCTTGATAAAAAGTAGAAACTCACTTGCCGATTGTTCATTGGATGGGCAAATGTGATAGTAGCTGCTCTGTGGGTACCCTGGTGGCCGTATCTCCTAAGAACTGGTTTCTAGAAATAACTTTGGAATCACAAAATTCAGAAGTAGGTCCTCTCTGGAGCCTCACTGTCAGCAAGCATGACTCAAGCAATTGCTCCGCTTGGAACCTATGGGCCGTACAAGGTCTACATCTGACCCAAACTCCTCTGTTGCTAGTGTTTAAGCCCACTGATATCTTCAACGTCCTCCTTAAAAATCTCTGGTAATGTTAGCTTGTGGATCCATTTACAAAACTGTTCCTGGAAGGAGGAGGGAGGGAAGGAGATATGGAAAATTCATCACTTTCCAAATGGCTTCTGCTCTGATGCAGCAGTGTGCTGGCACACAGAGGCCACAGGAGGAAACAGCATCTTTACCCTGCACCTACACAAAACCTGTTCTGCCCCCATGTGTCCTCTGAGAAGGAGGAAGACCCGTTAATCACGCAGAGAGAAAGAGAATGAGGGTCTCTTCCCTGGCGCTCAGGTGCACTGCCCCATGAACAGGCAACATGAAACTTAGGAAGAGACAAAAGAAGAGTAAACTCCATTGTTGGGTGAAAGAAAGAGTTGAGATTCAGGCTGGTTCTGATTTATCCAAACAAGTCCCACTGCTCTGGCAAGCAATTGTTAGAATCAAAACCACCTGACACGTGTCAAAACACCAGCATCACTGCCCACTGGCAGCATGTGAGGGGCCGATATTTGATCCAGCCACCGTCTTCTCCCTCCTGCCTTGCTCCATGATGAAAGCAATGTGTCCTGACCCCTTACTTCTCCCCCACTACTGACACTCTGGAGAAGCTTAGGGAAGCCTTCGCAAATAATTAATTTTAGCTGTGGGAGAGAACACAGATGAAAAAAATAAGAAGGGAAGCAGTGATGGGAGAACAGGAAATTGACACCTAGAAAAACTCAAGAGTGGGGCCACAGCTTAGTGGGCCAGCCAGATATGTATATCAACAATAACCTAGACTATTTCTATTATCCCTCCATGTGCACAGCACTTAAGGGTTCACAAAGGACTCTCACAAACGTTCATTAGCTCCTGTCAAGCACTGCACCTGAGTTTTGAGGCAGGCAGGTCAGTGATGATTAGTCTCATTGTGTAGATGGCAAATCTGAGGCGCAGAAAGGTTAAGCAACTTACCAAGTCCACAGCTGGTGAAAATGGAGCCCAAACTTAAACACAGTTCTTACCCCAGATTGCATTTCTTTAACAGGCCCTCGTGCGACACTTTAACGAGTGCCAGACATTGTTCTGATATGCCCTTATTGAATCCTTCTAATGGTCCTGGACTGTACTCATTGCTGCACCCCTGTCTCCTTTAGCTCCTACCCCAACAAATGTCCAAGAGATATCTCTGTGACAAGTGACGATTACCAAATTTACTGCAGAGCCCCCTTAGGAAATCAAATTGAGGTCAGGGGGAGAGCTTTGTAGCTCCTACCTTGCCTTCTGCATTTCATTCCACCAACTTGAATGAGTACTCTGAACCCCACTGTGTGACAGGTCTGGAGCCAAGGATCAAGGGAAGCAACCCCACCCTCACCCCTAGACCATGGCCAGTCCATGCCCATGTCCCATCTGGGTCCCAGAAAACCAGCGGGCAGGGCTGGAACTTCCCAGGAGGAAAATGTGAGAAAGTTCAGGGAGAGCTCAAGGGGAAAGGGGGAGATTCTGAGGTCAACACAAAATCGGGTCAAAGGATTATATCCAGCGCCCTAGTTGGCAGAAAATGTAGGTACCCACTAGCCAAGGAAGTGGTTTGGGCATTGGTGATCACATTTCTCTTTCACACCACAAGATATAAACATTCATTCAGCAAAGCAGACAGCCTCTCACCACATTTGGAAGAACTTCTTCTCCCTGAAATTCCACTGGTTTCTAAAACCTTTTTAAAACTGCATTTGACCTTTCAGCTTCTGTAAGAGTTTAAAGTAGATGGGCCTATACACAGGACAATCTTCTACTGAGATGGCAGAGCAAGGAAAAGTCTGCAAGAACACTTGACTACTTGTAGGGGACCAAACTCCCTATTGCCAGACTCTGCCGACTTCTCACCCCACTCTTAAAGGCTTTCTTAGCAACCTCCCTAAGCCAGGCACTGGGGGGTGGAGTTAATGACTGCAACCAGCCTGGGAGCAGCCAATCTGGGGTGGGTGCAAGGTCCTCTTGTTGGATGGAAACCCACCCTCCAAGCTGGTCTCAGAGTTCAGCTTCCCATGAAAATAGCATGGAGCAAGCCTCTTGTTCCACTCAGCTTCTTTGGCTCAAAGATATGCAAGCCTACCTTATTACAGGGGAACTCTCTGCTGAAGCAGAAGAGTTTGGTCATCTCTGGGTTCAAGGAGCTCCCCAGGTTTCATTTCTTCCCCAAAACTCCCCCACAGCTGCCCGTCCTCAGGAACTAGACCTTTCCTAAGGACTTTCAGACTGTCCTGTGCCTGGGGTCTAAGGAATGTTCTTCTGCTCTTCTGATCCTGCCCTAATCCCTTTCCAGTTTCTCCAGCTGCTGGAGATGAAGTAATGATTTCCCCCTCCCCTCAAAAGCCAGGACCTAAGGGGATAATGGATCCAATTTGTTCTCCAAGCTCTCCAGCCTTATGGAGCTCAATGTTCAAAACAAACAAACACCCTTACACAGATAAAGTACTCATCTGAAAACCAATAATCACCCATTTCCACAGGTAGGCATTTCCATGGCTTGTAGATTACTCACAGGCTTATAAAAAGGACCCCTGGGCCCTGACATGTCAGAGGAAGGGTCAAAGTTTTGTTGGCCTCAGAACGCTGCCCCTGGCTCACTTATCTGGAGCCTCCATTAGGAGAGCCAAGAATAAGTGTCATGTTTGGCCAATGGGCCGCCTGCCCAGAGTGACCAGCTGGGTAAGGTAGCATGGGCATGGGGGCTGAGACAGCTAAGAAAGGGTTAGGGCAGAGGGGGGCCTCTGGGGTCTAATGTCCCAGAAACAATCTCTGGTGTTTCAGGGGCAATACACAGACGCCTGAGAAAGGCTGGCTCTAACTGAGAGAAGACAGAATGGTGGAATTTTAAGGGTTTTTCAGAGACCCTAATGACCCCTTCAATTGGCCCTTACTTCTACACAAAATGCAACGTTAGGAGTACAGTTCTTTGAGAAGTAATAAGCCTGGACCCAAAGTAACACTACCCCCAAGTTGGCACTCATTATTTCCAAATTTCCAGCCCCCAGAATCTTGGCATTAAGATAAAAACCACCAATGATACCATTATACCATTACACATTGTGTCCCTGCATTTTTGTTTTGGGTTTTTGTTTTTTTGAGATAGGGTCTGGCTCTGTCACCCAGGATGGGGCACAGTGGTGTGATCACGGCTCACTGCAACCTCAGTCTCCCCGGCTCAAGCAATCCTCCCACTTTAGCCTCCTGAGTAGCTGGGACTACAGGCATGCACCACCACAGCTGGCTAATTTTTGTATTTTTTGTAGAGACAGGGTTTCACCATGTTACCCAGGCTGGTCTCAAACTCCTGGGCTCAAGCTATCCTCCTGCCTTGGCCTCCCAAAGTGCTTGTATTACAGGTGTGAGCCACCATGCCCAGTCCCTGTACTGCATTTCTTTAGCAATTTGTTTTTGGTTTTAAAGTGACTCATAACCTTCTATTACTGCTTCAGAGAGGCAGTGGCTGCAGGGAAAGTCACAGAGAGGAGAACTAGACTCTCGCCCCACTATGCTACAGTGGGGCTCATGCCTTCTGGTCTTTTCCTTTCCACTGATTCTGCTCTTCTGCAGGCATATTAGTAAGGATGGGATAATGCTGGCATAGGGTGGGCCCTTCATTCAATATGGCGGGTGTCCTTATAAAGAGGAGACATCTGGCTGCAGAGCCACGCACCCAGGAAGAATACCATGTGAGGATAAAGGCAGAGAGCAATGGGATGCAGAAGCTGAAGCCAAGGATGCTGAAGACTTCCTGCAAACTCCCGGAAGCTGGCGGAGAGGCCCTCCCAGTCCCCAGAAGGAGCCAACCCTGCTGATATCTTGACCTTGGACTTCTGTCCCCAGAAGCATAAGAAATAAATTTCTGTTATTTAAACCACTCAGTTGTCCTACCCCGGTTGTGGCAGCCCTGAGAAGCTAATTCTCAGCGCTTTCTCTGGAATCCTCAACACTCTCCCAGTTCTCCTCCTGCCTCAAAAGCACTCCTCAGCTGGCTCCTCTCATTTCTCTATAGTTTATACAGGAGTTTCCTGAGCCAGGCAACTCACGCCTCTTCTTTTCTTTCCCAACACTCTGTCCCTGGGTGATTTCAAATAGTCCCATGGGGCTTTAGAAACCATGTATGTGCCAATTTAAAATCTACCTCTCCCAGACCCATAGATCCGATGGTCTACTTGGCATCTCCTGATGAATACCTAACAGGCATCTCGAACATAAGAAGTCCAAAGCCTTCTCCCCCAAGAAGCTGGGTGGCACACTGAGCCCCAGAGCCCCAAGGGGAAGGGGGCACTTCTCAGGCCAAGTCTTGGGATCAGTTGACACTGTACCCTGGGAGGGAAGTCGCTCTGCTCTGGATGTTAGCTGGACAGGATTTGAATCCCAGAGCATTCTGGGCATTTGGGTACAGTGGAGAATGGAGATGCAGTGCCTACCTGTGGAGCCCATGTTCTTGACTCTCCCCTATGGATTTCTATCCCGGTCCGTAAGAAATTGTACAGGCCGGCTGGCAGAAAACCTTCAAGACTACTAACATGTCTAAAGTTTAGTCTAAGTCTAAATTTGCCATGTTAAAAACAACAGCCATTTTCTATTTCAAAACTAACCACAACTTGGGCAAGTTGAGTGAATAAAGTTTTACCAATGTGGGTGGGTAATGTGGAGTGGTGGGGGTCAGAATTGAAACGGGAGGGTCTGTACTGGACATATCGAATCATGCCAATGAGCATAGCCATTGTCTGTGTATAGACAGATTCTTCCAAAGGACATGTTACTACTCCAAAGTTAGGTCAGAATTCAAACTGGATAGTGAACACTGAAATTACTTAATGTGCTCTTTTTCTAAATGTGCAAACAAGTCAGCAAATAATATTCACCAACAGGGAAAACCAACATTTTCAAATACTTTTGAGACCTGTACAAAGTATAATAATTTAAATTCTTTCCACTTCATGAAAAGAATGCTTCCTTCTCCATCACTCTTTTTCCATGTTTAGGAAGCAATTCGCAGATCCACACCAAATTTATATCCAAATTGCAGCTTTTAAAATGCTAGCTCATCAATGATTCTGCCATCAGAATTTTGCTTCCCGCCAATCCCAGTGCATCTCACTCTTTCAGTACCTGAGAGTCCCATCCTATCTAGATATGCCATCCTGGGCCTCGTGTCTCTGCCACTTGGCTTGGCATCTTTAGAATAGTATGTCATCTGAAAACTCAGGACCACTGAAAACTTGGATTCCCCTGAGGGCCCAGGTTACTCAAGATGGAGTAATCATGAGTCCAGCATAACAAGTATGGTATCCAGAGTCCCCGGGGAAAGCTCCACCTGAACTCAAGGTCATCAGTGAGCTTCCCTGGAGCTGATCGCTGAATTTGGGTGCAAAGGGTGGCAGAGAGAAAGGCTTGATCAGGAGTACCTGGGAGCTTGGCACAGCAAAGGCCTGCAGCAGCTTCTCTGGCAACAGGCAAACTCCTGGAGTCTGGGTTGGGCCCTCCACCGTGTAGGGCTCTCATTTCTTGCCCTTCCTAGTTCCTCCTCTCCAGTTTCTATCTCAATGCAGACCTCCTGCCTTAAGGGACCAGCACAAGGGACCATGTGCTGAAGAGCAGCGAGACCAGAAGAAGGGACATCACACCAAGAACAAGGCTCAGTAAGGTGGAGGGCAGGCACCAGCCAGCCCACGTGCTCCCCCCCAGTCCCTTCTGTCTCATGTGCCCCTTCCCAGCCAAGCTCCTGTGATTCAAGTTCTCATACCTGGCCTGTGAGTCTGGCTCTCTCTGACTGGGAACCTCTTCCCAGAGGCAGTGTTTCCAGCAATTAGGTCTCCCTTGACTTCTCCATAAGAGACCACTGCATGCTCTTATGGGCAGAGAGCATCTTACCCAGAAAATACAGAGGAGCCCCTGGCTTGGGGCCCACTTGGGGTCTGCTTGGAACTAATTCGAGAATTCTTGGCACCTGAGTCTTCATCAGGCACACTTGGGATGCCCGAATCAGGGCCAGATGGATGAAATTACCCTTGAAATGTAGGCAAGATTAAATCCGGGGCCAGGAGGGAGGACATGGGCATTGAGGGGGTGAAAATGCCTGGGTTGTGTGGTGCTGGCACCCAGCCATGAGAAAGAGCATTTGAAAGTGGTGACAAAGCTTCCAGCCTTGCCAGGTTTGGAGAGTTAGCTCGTGGCTTTGGGCTGGACAGGCACAGGCACTGATGAGTAAGGAGTGGTGAAACTGAGATAAGGGCCAGAACATCTCAAAGTCTGTGCCATCCAGGCCTTTGCCTCCCACCATCACAAAAGTTCTGCCCATAAAACAGCTCATGAGGTTTTTGAAACATGATGGAAACTTCCAAATTGCCTCCAAGGACATTATTTCAGACCAGGGCTGTGTCCAAGCTAAGCTAACGACTCTGAAGATGATTGCAGGGGTTGAATCCCTATGCAAAGGGAGAGAAAAATGGCAACTCGCTAAATGCACAGAAAGAAATCTGGCATGGGCCCATGAGAATGGCCCTGGGCCTGGGACATGACAATCCAAGCAGGCCAAATAAGAGCAGGTGAGCTAAGGGCCAAGAGGGAGGTGTAAAGGAGAGTCCAAGTGCCCGGCCAGAAGGTAGACAAACACTCAGGAAGAGAGGCGATGACACCGGGTGGCTGGAAGATGACAGCAGCTTGCAAAAGATACCAGCTACAAAGAAGGGGCTGGGTTCCAAGCCAGAAGACCACAAGAGAGCTGTCCTCCTCCGGATCCCCCCCCACTGGCTTTCCCACTCCCGAGGTACTTGCCACATGGCTTCACTCTCATGTCTGTGTCTGCCCCATCAGACAGTACCTGGTGTGTATTTCTGGGAGATACCAAACATGAAGCAGAGCTGGTACTCGGTAAGAGGGTATTGAGTGAATGAATACATGACACTGAGAACCACCAGAACATCAGAGCTGAGGTCTGAAACACATCAGACTGCAGTGCATGTTCTTAGAGGTCCACCCACCCCACCCCCCACAAGTGATTCCAGAACTAATTTGGTCCCTTCAGCTGGTTTTGGGTTTTTTTGTTTGTTTTGGGGGGGGTTTGTTTCTGTTTTGTTTTGTTTCATCTGGCAGAGCTCAATGCAAGAAGCCCAGAGGCCAAAGCAGCACAGTGGTCATCTAACCGGGCAGGTGGGCAGCCCCTTGGGCACAGATTTCCTGATAAGAAAAGAGCCCACAAGAATGGATCCCTCTGTGCTTCCTTCCTCTGTGATCTCACTCACTCTTCTCATAGCTTTAAATGCCATCTCTGAGAGCTGATGACTTCCAAACATCTATCCCCTGCCTGGTCCTCTTCACTGAAATCAAGATCCATTACATAGCTGCCTACTTGGCATCTCCATCCAGGTGTCTAACAATATCTCAAAGTTAACATGCCCCAAACCAAGCTCCTGACCACCCAGCTAAACCTGAGTCACTAAAGCCCTCCCCTTCTCAGTCAACAGCAAATCCATTCTTCTAGTTGCCAAGCTATGATAGTGAATTTGATGTGTCAACCTGGCTGGGCCACAGTGCCTAGATATTTAATCAAACATTATTCTGGATGTTCCTATGAGGAATTTTTTCTTTTTTCTTTTTATTGGATGAGATGAATATTTAAATCAGTAGACTTCAAGTAAAGCAGATTGCTCCCCGCTCCCCGCCCTCCACACACACACATTATTGGTTCTGTTTCTCTGGAGAACCCTGGCTAATATCCAAGCCAAAAGTTCTGGAATCATCCTCGACTCCTCTCTCTCCTATTCCCCACATCAAATCCAGCGCAAATGGTACCAGTTCAACCTTCAAATCACATCCAAAATCTCATGACTTTGCACCACTACCACTGCCAGCCAGATGTGGTGGTGCATGCCTATAGTCCCTGCTACTCGGGAGGCTGAGGTTGGAGGACTGCTTGAGCCCAGCAGGTCAAGGCTGCAGTGAGCCATGATCTTGCCACTGCACTCCAACCTGGATGACAGAGAAAGACCCTGTCTCAAAAAAATAAATAATAAAATAAAATAAAACCCCATACACATCAATCCAACACTCCCCATTACCACCTTGTTTTATTTTTCACCACACCCCATATCAATATTTAATATCCTGTACATGTTGCTTATTATACTATTTATTTTCCCAACTTAAATGCAGAACCCATGGAGAATAGGAAACTCTGTCTCTTATTCTCTCTTCAGGGTTTAACCAATGCGCAGCAAGTAGTTAGCCACGTCCGTTCAGGCTGCTATCACCAAATACCACAGAGGAGGTGACTTATTAACAACAGGCATTTATTTCTCACCATTCAGAAGGCTGGGAAGCCCAAGAGCAAGTTATTGGCAGATTCTGGGTCTTGTGAGGGTTGGCTTCCTCATAGACAGCCCTCTTTGCACTGTGTCCTCGAATGGTGGAAGGGGTGAGGAGTCTCTCTGGAGCCTAGTTTTATAAGGGCACTAATTCCATTCATGAGGGTTCCACCTCATGGCCTAATACCCTACCTCCTAATAATCATGCTAGGGTGAGGATTTCCATATATGAATTTGGGGAAGACATCATTCAGACCACAGCAGCCTCCCATAAACATGTGTTCAATAAATGCATAGGTGAACAGTTGAACCAGTTAGATCTTGGCATGAGGTGGGGTCTCTTTGCTTCTGCTCCTCTGACCAGCATCAGTTTTCAAGTCTGTGCAGGCCAACACCCACCTGAGCCATGGGGGCAGGAGAGTGCCAGGCTGGAAGTGAGCCTACCCCTCTCCAGCCCCATGCTTGGCTGGGTGCCCAATAAAAGTTCTGCATGTTACACACACTGGTAATTAACGTCTTGGAAAAAACTCTTCACTAGACTTCCTTCCTCATCTCTGAGACATTTTGAATGCTTGACTGGAAATGTTGAACACTGCAGAGCCTGTGTGGGGGTTTTAAAAACAAAGTGATGATGACAATATGTGATCTTCACAGCCCGCCACCACCAGCCCTGCAGGAGTGGCTGTTGATTTGCAAGGCCCTCTAATTCCCCAATTCCCAGGAGGGAGGTCTTCCCTCAAAGTGCATTCTGTGTGGGGAAAAATAAATCACTGTTTTTCTGAAGTTCAGGGGTGAGTTTATTTTTAAGTCATCTGATTCTCTGAGGCAAGAGACAAAAAGATACCCCAAGGCTAAGAAAAGAGCCAGGACCTGGGAGAGACACAAGACATAGAGAACAGAATTATAGCCAATGTTAAATCAAAGTCCAAATTGTTCTGTTTCATTTGGTGCTGATAATTAACTTTTTCTGTGCCTCCTCTGTTGTCACGATAACCTGTCAACAAACAAGTGACCGAGAGGAACTGGATGAGCTGGGGCTGAGGAGAGCTGGTCTACCTGTCCAGCTGGGTGCTCCATTATCCTTGGCACCTGGTGCATGGGCCAAGCTGAGTCAGGAACTCAGGAGAACTCAGGTGGCAGTGTCCTACCTGCATGCCCTGCGCTCCCTCAGTGCCTCCCCTGCAGTACTTACTGTGGGGCAGCTGTCATGGGGGAGAGGGTGGTGCAAACAAGTGTAGTCACCACAGGAACCAGAAACTCCACTACTCATTCTCTTTCATGTATCCATCTCCATCCCAGAATTAGGAGTGCCCAGCGCTGAGCTGGGCAGAGTTGATGAGCGAACCATAACGGCAGCTAAAATTTCCATGCACCTCGAATTTGCCAGGTGTTTTACATGTAATAACATGTTTAATCTTCACAGCAAGCCTATAGACAGGGTTGTTACCCTCATTTTACAGATGTGGAAACAGAGGCCCAGAGAGGATAATAGCCCAAGGCACGCTGCTAGTGGATGTGACTGGGGTTTGAGCAAAGGCACTCCATATCTGGAGCCTGAGGGTGTAAGCACCACTCCAATCTGCTTCCCGTGGTTGGAGGGCTCACCAATCACTAAAGATGTTGCTTCCTGCACATACGTCTTCTGCCGAGCTGCTGCCACACGGGTCTCCTGGGGCCTGTGCACTGAGCCCTCACTGACCAGCATGCTTGTCCTCCCAGATCTCTACTTGGCCACAGTCTCCTGGTCTCAGCTCCACTGGCCCATCCTGGGAGAGGCCTCTCTGGCCCTACTCTAAAAGTTTCCACCCACTGGATTGTCTCTAGGTATTATCTCTGTTCTTTTCATTGCAGTCATCATGATCTGAAATGATCCTGCTTATTTGTTTACCTATTGTCTAGCTCTCTCCAATGTTTCAAATAAACTAAGTTCTTGAAGGGCAGGGGCCTAGATTCTTCTGCTCAACTCTCCATAATAACCACCTGACTCATAGTTAAGCCCTCAGCTGATTTTATTGAATGTGTGAATTAATGATTGAAAGAAGTAGAATGAAATCCTCAAGAGCAAAGGCCTGGCATGCTAGACATGCATGGAGTAGTGGGCAGCAAAGCATGAGCTCAGAATCGCAGCAAGACCCAGAGGCAGGGAAGGCCTGGGTATCACTGCCCACAGCCTGACCACCAAGTCACGTGTTTCCTTCATGGGGCCTGTGGAATGATGCCCTCCATCCACCTTGTTCCATCCAGAGGTCACCGGCCGCATGTGGCCAGGGAGCCCTCACACCCTGGCTACCACAACTGAGAAGATGAACTTTGAATTTTATTTCATTTTAATGAATTTAAAATTAAAAACTAATAGTTGAGTCAGTTATTGGAAAGCTTTTAAGTATGGTTGGAGCACTTTGGGTATGTGAATCTGCTTTCTCAACACTCAATTTTATGAACTCTAAATACAGATCAAGTATTGCCAATGAAAATTTAGCATCTGAATAGAAATGTGCTCAAAGTCTAAAATACACACTGGATTTTGAAGACCAAATACAAAAAAATATATAAAATATCTCTTTAATATTTTTGTATGGATTGCATGTCGACATGGTAATATTTTGGATATATTGTTAAAAAATTACTAAAATTAATTTCACCTGTTCCTTTTTACTTTTTAATGTGGCTACTAGAAAACTTTTAAATGACATATGTGGCTCACATTATATTTCTATTAGGGCTTCTGGCCAATAGAACTGAACTTCTGACTTAAAAATTGGCCCAATTTGAGTTTTAGAAGGAGCAAAACTGAATTGTAAGAGAGAAATTTCCCTCTGTATCAGTTTGTCTCTGGAATACTCAGGAGAAAGCCAGGGATTCTGAGGGCAGCGAGACAACTTTGGTCCAAAAACTACCTCATAAACACAATACAGCTCAGGGAACTGATCTGATGATTAAAATTCAAAGTTCCTCAGTATTAGGGCAAGAACCCTACCATGTCTCAAAACATGACTATTTCTTCTCCTAAAAAGAAATATTCTTCCCCACTACAATATTATATGTTCTATTTTTTATTTCTGTTACAAGACATTTTGAAATTATTCTAGCTGTATACCAATGCGCTTCCTCTCACAAACAGGAGGCCTATAGGGAAACTAGACAGTTTCCCCTGGAACAAATGTGAACCTGAAAGAGTCAATCCCTCCTGGTGGATCCCACAGGGCCTAAATTTAAAATAGAGCCAAGTGGTCATTTGCTGATGTGGGGTCACACACGTACTCCAAGTCCCCAGAAAACTCACACCTCTGTTTCACTTTGGGACTTGCAAAACTCACCTTGCAAGCTTCACAACTGAAAACAAAAATTAAAAAAGAAAAAAAAAAAACTCACCTGAACCAACCAATCAGGGCTCACCTGCCTTGGCCAATCAGGTCTCAGCTCTATTGACCAATCACAATTCAACTACACCAATCAAGCAGAACTGAGTGTCAATTCTTTATTTGCATAAATAAGCCTGACTGAGAAGCTGGTCAGAACTTTTGCTACAAAACCTGAGCCTTCCCTTTGTTCTCTGGAACACACCTTCATTTTGATGGTAGGCTGCGTCTCTTCAGTTTGCAAACTTCACTGAAATAAAGTCCCTTTCCTTCAAATTGCTTTTTCAGAGAACTTTTGTTCACACCCCAAAAGCACCATCTGAATGTAAAAGGGTCTCAGCCTTTTGTTGTTGCCAGAGACGCCACAATCCACGTCCTTGTCCCTCTGGCCCCTGGCCGGGAGCTGGAGCCCAAGCCCTTAGTGAGGAAGCTGGGTAATAAGCTCCTCCCACGCAGTACCTGATGGACAACCTTCCTCCCGCACTGAGGCAGCTCAGTGCCTCTGGGCTGATCCAGAAAAAGCAACCAGCAACCTCTTAGGAATGTCGGATACTATTATTAGGCAAGAGAAAGACAAATCACTGTATAATCTTTTGATGATCCAATTTATGTGAAGTTCCTGTTATACAATGAAGCTTCAAAAAAAAACCAAAAAAGCCACACAAAAGAAAAAGTAAACAAAACCTTAAAGCTAATTTATTATTCAAAGAGCTAGAAAAGAGGCTTGGGAGGCAAGAGGGATCCAGAGTCTGAAAAATCTTTTATGGCATCTCTCAGACGATAAATTTTTCTCAGAAAAGCCATCTGATAAGCATCTCATAGCTCCTTGTCTAACAGTTGTTGAGATTTTAAAGGGAGTTAAACCTTCATCCAGTAAGGAAAAAGTTAACAAATTCAATTAGTCTATTATAAGAGTCTCTCTTTGTGAAATGAATGAACTTGATTCACTGGCAATTTGAAGGGCCTCATTCCACACTCCTCCAAAAAGTGATGGCTGAATGAAAGAGCTTCAGCCTGGGGAAGTTTGCTTTCCCAGAGCCAGTATCCCTGAATGCCCACAAAGGCCCTGGGGTGTTCAACAGTGTAGGGATGGCCCTTCCTGTGAGGAAGGGACATCCTGGGAAAAGGCACCAGGCCCGAGTCAGGGAGAGAAGAGTACCCCCAACTCTGAAACCAGGTATCTCAAAAGGCTGTCCCAGAGCCAATCTTTGGGAATGAGGCCACCGTCATTGGGGCTTGTGACACCTGGGGTTGGTACTGCTCTTTGTAAACTAACACCTGTAGTAGGCAGAATAAGGGCTTCCCAAAGGCATCCGTGTTATCATGCATGGAACCTGTGCCTATGCGACATTATATGGCAAAGTGAAATTCAGGTTGAAGATGGGATTAAAGTTTCTAACCGATCTTAAAATAGAGAAAGCATCCTGGATTGTCTAGGTTTGCCTAACTGTAATCACAAGGGCCTTTAAATGTAGAAGAGGGAGGCAGAACTGTCAGCGCCGGAGTGATGTGACATGAGAAAGACTTGTCCAGCCCTGGTTGACTTTGAAGATGCAGGAAAGGGTCACAAGCCAAGGAATCTGCCCAGCCTCTGGGTGCTAGAAAGGGCAAGGAAACAGATCCTCTCCTAGAGCCTCCATAAGGAATGCAGCCCTGGTGACACCTTTATTTTAAGCCCCGTTTTGAACTTCTGACCTCCAGAACTGTAAGATAATAAATTTGTCTTGTTTTCAACTACCGCGATCATTTGTTATAGCAGCACCTTCCTTCTTCAACTGTCTCCAATGCCCACCTTCCTCCATGATGAACTTGATTTAGCTGTAATTTGGACAGATTATGAAAGATGAGGACGAGTCTTTGCATGAATGAAGTAAAGCCTGTTAAGAGGTTTGCTCCAAAGTTGAATGCATCTATTTTTAAGATGCTTTCCCCCTCACCTTGGAGTCTTGTTCCAGGAAGCCATAACCCAACAGCCACGGTCCACAGGGTCACAGCCTTGCTTTACGCCTACAGCATTCTCCTGTGTCTTTCATTCCACATTTATCTCCCACCTGTGACACCAAGGGATAGGAAAGCATGACAATCGAAGAGAAAAATCATACTAATTCTATTTTTCTCTATGCAGTGTCATAGGCCAAGAGACAGATTTTTCAAAAGGGTCCTTAAGCACTTTCATTCCTCTCATGGTTCTGCAGATGAAGCTGTAGGTAGGGTCCAGAAGAGCAGGACTTCTTCAGTGCACACAGCCAATGAGTGACAGAACTGGGTAGAACGCAGAGCTCCTGACTCTCCAGCCAGGGCTTCATATTCAAACTCCCATTCTGGAACTTTCCCAGCCCCACAGCATAGAGAAATTCAGGTTAAGACCACTCAGGAGGTTTCCTTTGCCCTGCCCGTTGCCTCCTCCCATCCTCCTACACCTGCCCAATCTTCCCCAGGGCTCCCTCCAGTGAGGTTTGTCAGGCACTCAGGCCCTCACCCTATAGTTCAGGGACCTGAAGCTGTTTTAGCTTAGACCTAAGGCAGCACAAAAGGCTTGGAAGAAAAAGTTGCTGTAACCACGCCTTGAGAGACAGCTCAGGTTCCCAACATCCTGCCTCCTGTCTCCCAGCTCACAAGGTTAACCAGACCCAAGCCCTCAATCCTCAGCCACACCCGTGCCCTGACCACCTTTAGGTCTCCGTTCAATGCTGAGCGAACCCTGCCTCATTTCCTGGGCCAGTAGAGCTCCGTCCATATCCCAGCATCAGCAAATTTCCTTAAAACATCATCACATCATCAGTGGTCTCAGGAGGCCCATTCCATCAGCTGCAGATGGAAGATTCCTCATCTGCCACCTGAGCTTGGGAGCAAAGCTCATTCTTTCTAAAACTAAACCCACCTTGGGGCCACTGGGGCAGTGATCCTTTAAACCACTCAAATTTGCCTGAGGCCAGAACTCTGATTCCTTCACCTTCATGCCCGCCCTCCCCCTTCCAGCCAGCCCCTGCCGGCCTGAGTGGCTGCCCACTCTGTCTTAAAGAGGTGAATATCTGACCTCGGCCACTGTTGCCCCATGTTCCTTAAACAAAAATATTCAAGCTATTTGCATTTGGCCTTGCCTCTGCCTTGCTCTCCCCCAGAGCTCCCCCTTCCTATTAATTATGCAGTTAACGAACAACTGTGCTAACCAAAATTGGGGCGGCTACTTGCCTCTAAAAGTCAATAATCAGCCCCACGGGAACAACAAATTCTTGCCAAGCTCCCCCACCGCCCCTTGGCAGCCGCTGGAAGCAGGCCGCCGCTCAAAGCTCAGCTCTTCGGGTCCAATCTGGAATGCATATGTTTCCCTTCAATCATTCACTCCATCAAACCCAAGGCAGGCCTGAGGGGGTGGGGGAGGCCCACTACCCTTCTCTGAAAGTCTCCATCAGCATGGGCGTCCTCGTTATAAAAGGATGTTGTATTCGCAGGTACCCAACAGTCCCCTGCGCATCTGGGAACACTTTGAGTGATTGCTGGAGAGAAGAAATTTGGGTCATAACTAATGATCAACATCCCCTTTTAATCAAATGAAGCCGTCATAATGTGTCTATCCTCAGGGAGAACAAGGCCCTTTCACCTCCGGGAGGTCCGCAGTAGCATTAACCTCTTGGGGTAAGCCATCGGGCCTGGCCTTGTCTGGGTAGGAGGGAAGAAGCAAGCCGTCAAGTATTCAGCACCTACTGTGTACCAGACTCTGTGCTCAGCAGCCTCACAAGTGTTCTTGCATTTTATCCCAGTCTGCACTAGGTCAGCGCTTCTCAGCCTAGGCCTGCAGCAGAAGCACCTGGAAAGCTGGGTGGGAACAGATTGCTGGGCCTCACCCCCGATTTGAGATTCAGTAAAATCGAAATCAGTAGATTCAGTAGGTGGAGCCCCAAGTATTTGCATGTCTAACAAGTTCCCACGTGATGCCAATCCTGCCAGCATGGGGACCGCACCTTGAGAACCAGTGTTGGAGGATAAGAAGACCTCTATTTACTGTCTGCTACGTTCAACACCCTTTACAAATATCATGTGATTTCATCCTCAGGAAAACCCTATAGCACAAGTGGTGTTGTCCTCATTTTAACAATGAAACTGAGGATCAAAGCAAAGCCAGCACTTGCCTAAGACCCCATGATCACACCACTGGGGTGAAGGAGCTGTGATTTTAAACCCAAATCATCTGATGGCAAAGGCCTTGATCCTGCCATGCCACAGAGAAGAAAACTACCGTGAAGTAAGAGTGAGGTAAGACTACAGAGAGGGTGAGCCTATCTCTCCAGGGCACCGGGAAGAATATGATACTTGCACACTCTCACCACACAGCCTACATGGGGGGCCTTTTGCCCAGATTGGTGCCTGGCCTGCCCTCCCATCCACATGTGAAAGGACACAGCTCTGAGTGCTTCCCTCTGATTCAGCCCTTGTCCAGACACAGACCTCGCCCTCCCTGTTTTCTCTCACCCTCATCTTCCAACTCCTCCCAGTTCAAACTCCTCCCCCCTCCAGTTCAAACAGTGGCCCTCCTCCCATCCAGTTCAAACAGTGGCTCCACCATGATAGTCCCCAAAGACCTGTCCAACAAATGACTTTTGGTCCTTCAATGTGGCCAAGCTCAGGGCTGCCTGTCCGAAGCACACACTTGCCTCTTGGGGGTGGTTTCTGAAAGAGTTCCTGTCCTCACACTTCTGTGTTCTCAGGTCCCCAGACCAGCCCCTCCAGCATACCAGCAAACCACTTTTGAGCCTTCTCCCCATAATAAGAACGTAGGAAAGCCAGCGGAGAACAAGAAGCTAGGACTCAGGAGAAGGAAGAGAAGTGGAAGTGGCTCTCACGTGGAGCTCCTGCTGGGTGCTCGTCATTGTTCCAAGTACTTTATGGATAGTTGCTCTTGTAATCTTCTTATGTAGGCAGACCACTGTCATCATCATTTACAAGTGAGTAAACTGAGGCACAGAACGACTAAGTGGCCTGCCCAGTGTGTCACAGCTGATAAGTGACAAGAGCCAGGCTCTAAATTGAAGCAATCTGGCTCCAGAGCCCATGCTTGCAACCATGCTATACTGGCAGAAAGAAAGGAGAATTCATTCCCTGATCCCTGCCCTGCAGAGTCCTAGCCCAACCCGGGAGAAGTGGTGGTTGTAGTAGTTGTTGTTGTTGTACTGTTGTAGTAGTTTTGTATTCGTACTTTGTTGTTATATCTACAGTGATTGCAGAGGTAGTAGCAGCTGTAATAGATGTATTAGTAGCGAGGCATGGCTATAGTCGCAGTTGCTGTAGTAATTACAGCAGTTGTCGTCATTGCTGTGGTAATTGCTGTAGTAGTAGTTACAGCAGCTGCAGTAGTAGCTGTAGCTGTGCTAGTAGTTGCTATAGTGGTACTTGGTAGCAGCCGTGGAGGATGTAGTGGTGTTGTAGTGGTTGTAGTAATTACAGTAGTTGTAGTTACTGCAATCACAGCTAGCAGCATAGCAGCAGCAGCCATATCGAAATCATCACAATGACAGTGAAATGACCGTCTTTTGTGGACTGCCTCTGTGCCTGGTGGGAGACAAAGTAGCATGATGCATAACAATGCAGACTCCAGAGCTGGACTGGGCTCAGATCTTGGCTCCTTTACAAAAGAAGTTGTATCACTCAGGCCCTCAGCCTCAGCTTTCGTGGGTTTAGGCAGGGCTAAGCATACTGCCTGCCTCATGCATTTCTCATGAAGATGAAATGAGGAAATCCATGTAAAATACTTAGAAGGAGAAAAATACCTTCATCAGGGCATCTGCTTCTGAAGACTTGAATTCTGGTGAGGGTGTTAGATGAGGGAAGGCATGGCGTTCAGTTGTTGCTCAGAGATTCAGAGGACAACACAGGGCAGATTCCTCTGTGTGGAGGTTCTGGGAAGGCTTCAAGGAGTAGGTAAGATTGGAATGGGACCTTACAGCAGGTTGTGTCACCCTGGTGAGGGGCCACCCAGATTGTCAAGGTGTGGCAAACAAGGGGAATGTCACCAGCATGGGCCTGCCACTTCTGCAGCTTGTCCTCAGAGCCACCCCACCCACCAGCCTTTCTCCCCCACTGTCTGCCCCTCGTGCCTCAGCCCAGCCACCTCTGCAGGTGCTGCCATGGCCCCGTGCCCTCCTCGCCACTTTCATCCCTCCTCATCTCTCAGAATGTTTCTCCTAGCTCCTTTGTTTGCAGAATAACTAAAATCCCTCTTGAAATCCCCTAGTATCCATTGATGGTTTTATCAGGTCATAGAGGAGAGGCTGTTAGATCAGCTGGCTAAGGGGTTGCCAGAGCCCCCAGGGATAGAGCATGCTTTGGAGCAAACCTCTTCCCTATACTCAGTCCTATGAAGATGCTGAGGTCCCTTACTGCCATCCAGAAAAGAGAGGTGCAATAATTCAATGAGCTCTATTGATGAACTGCCTAAGTGCCACCAGCTTAGCCTTCATGGGCATGGCTCTGCTGTGACAGCCTCCTGGGCACTTCTTTTGAAGCCCAACAACCTCCCTCCACCCGATTGTTCATCTCAGTGTCTCTTGATCTCATCCTATGCAAGGCACTATGAGTAATATGAGATGAGTCCTCACTCTCCAAGAACTTGAATCCTATAGTCAGAGCTGTGGCAAGTCCTCCAATAAGTATAACTATTTGAATGAAGGAAGTGTCATAAGGTGGGAAAGAAACTAACATTCTCAGTGTACTTGCCAAGTGCCAGATGTTGGGCTAAGAGTTCTCACCTAATTTATCTTATGACCCTGCACAGCAAACTTGTGAGGTAGGTATGTATTCATATATCCCCGTTGTCTGAATGAGGAAACTGAAAATCAGAGGATTTAAGTAAGTTGTCTGAAGTCACACAGCATACGACAGCTGAGCTTTAAACCCAGGTCTGTGTGACTCTTCCTAATAAACTCGTTGCCTCTCCATAATGTTCATTTAAAATTGGGAAGGAGAAAGGAGAAACACCCAGGGCTGCAATGATCAGAGAAAGCTTTTTAAAGGAGCTGAGACTTGTTCTGGATGGAGGAGGTGAGCTGAATGATGATGGGTGGAGACTAGGGGTGACAGAGGAGAAGTGGCAGGACATGGGAAGAACAGAAACAGAGACAAGGGACTGAGAAGCATTGGGCATTTAACAGTGGCCACGTGAAGCCCGCTGAGGTGGAAGGAGGCTTCCCACGTGGTAGATAGGGTTGAAAGGGCTCAGGGGGCCTGATCGGGAGAGTTTGACCAACTTGGCTAATTGTACAGTACTTTCCTCTGGATGCAGTATGGAGCCACTGAAGTCTTGTGACCAGAAGAACAATGTGATGGAAATAGCCCCTTAGGAAAACCACCTTGGCTGGGCTTTGTCGGGTTCATGAGCAAAGGCTAGCGGAAGAAATGCCACTTCAAAGAGACTATTACCATCATCCCAAAGTAACAGCAGATTTTTTAAACTGTTTGCAAGGTTATGAACTGACAGTGTTTTCAACACTTTTTTGTTTGTTTTTTAGTCTAAACTATATTTTTTTCAAAGTTTGGTTTTCCAAATGTCAGGAAAAACAATCCACGTTAACCTCCAACTGTGAAACAATTATAGAAGCAGCGAAGCATCTTACTCTTGCCCAAACTGCAATAAAATATATAGTTCTTGGTTCAAGAAGTCAGGGCAAGGAGTGACTTCCGAACCAGCCTTCCACTTAGCAATACAACTTTGCTGCTCAAGACATTCATAGTCTTCCTTCACTGGGTCTATTTTAATAGCATAATGAGGGCCATGCAACCCGGCCCTCTGACATTCCCTGAGAGTGTACCCCTAAGTGTCTCAAGATGTCCAAGGAACATCAAAGAAGAGGAGAATTATTCTTTGGATATACCATAGGATACAAATCCTGATATCCCACTGCTGGAAACAAAAACCCAAGACAGCTCCAGCAGTGCCAGTAAAAAAATATAGACTCAGAAGATTAACTGTCTCCAGTGCTACAGCACTTCAGCCAACTGTAACCTGGCATTTTACATTAAAGAAAGAAAAAGATGCCTTTATTAATGCTCCTTGTCAAATTTCCCATGAGGCCTGAGGAAGGACTCACTTCAGCCTTCCTCTTCTCAGAGCTTCATGCTAAAAACTGCTCTCTCCTCTTTAAAGTAAGGCCAACCTGAGGTGTCTAAAGAAGGCCCCCTTGGAAAATGAAAAGGCTACCTTCAGCCAAACCATTTAACTCCTTGTTGCTTCCATGCTGCTCAGCAGGCTAGCACAATAGGCCGGGCCTTAGAACTTCCCAGAGACCTTCCTGACCATGAGTTCATCCTGCCCCACACCATCCCCATGGGGCAGAGGGAAGAAAAGATATGACAGAGATTACTTTACAGCTGAAGCATCTATGTCACAGAATCACTGCCGTCGAGATGTTTATAGAAACATCAAGAAGAATAATATCCTTTGGCAGGAGCTTGAGGGAGGCCACGCATCTCTGGCTTCAGCTGGAAGATAGCTCTAACCGTCCCATTTTTAGAGATGGAAACCAAAGAGTCAGAGTACAGCTAAACACTCTGCCATTCCTACTGCTGCTGGCAAAGCTCTGTTGAGGTCCTGGACTTCCACTCACTCCCCATGCTGAGTCCCACAGCCTTGGATGACACAACTGGCCTCACTCAGTCAGCAAATCTTCTGTATAACTGTTATGCACCAAGTTTCAAAAAACACGTGTTGTGGGCAAACAGATGTTTCCAAGTCAAAAGAAGAGTAACTTTATTTAAAAGAAAATATACTTTTAAAAAAGTAAGCGGACTAAATAACATAGAATCACCTTTAATGTGAACCCCATTTTTTAGACACCCAAATTCTGAAGTGCTGCCTTGGGACCCCAAGCCTTTCCACCTGCTATGCACACATATACACACCTCAACCCCTGTCCCCTTCAGTGGGACACAATGATGGCCCAGCCTTTACACTGTGGATGCCACTGGAAGTGAAGCAGAAAGCCCAGGGCACCCAAGACCAATAGTGTCCTTGAACCTCATGGCCTCCTGTTGGCACCATCTTCTGAGTGCATCCTCTCAACCCCACTCCTTTCCCTGTTCTTTGTCTTCTTGCATTCCTATAGCGTTCCATTTTCCCTCTTGAGGTAAGCATGGAACTTCACTCTATCCCACCTCCCTTACTGCCTGCATCATATCCAGTTGAACTCTTTATAGGGCCTGCTCTGAGCTCAAGGGCAGAGACTGCCTTGTCCACCTTTATATCCTAATGAAAGGAAGACACGAGAAATGCTCCATAAAGGCTTGCTAAATAAATTGATGGATGGATGGATGGGTGGGTGGGTGTTTACATGGATGAAGCAATTGATTGGCAGATGAATAAATGTATGGCTGAATTCCCATGGCAATACTTAGGCCCTTATGGCCAGAAAGTTGATTCCCCTGGATTTTATTCAGAGGTATATGTCCTGTCTGAATCAAAAGGCCATCCCCAGAATGTCACAAATACCCCATAACTTTCCCATGGTAGCATCTTAGGGAGGGGGAACATCTAGTGCTACCTCTATCAAAACAGCCCAGAACAGGTCCAGCTGTGCTCTCAGAAGCAAGTGTGGTCTTTCTGTTTGGAAGTTGAGTCTCCTCCAGAGTCATCTTCCAGGCCCTCTCCCACCCACTTTGCATCAGGATCCTAGACTCAGGTCAGTGCTCAGCACAACCATGGGTACCAAACAAAGTCCTTAACCGGGCCCACCCCTACAACCTCTTCCCTTGCCCCCAATCTTCCAAGAATAAAGGAATCTGATCTTGGAGGTAGCACATGTTTTCCCAAGTCTGAGCTGGAAATTTTCCTGTAAAAGTGACCAATAAAAATAAACTCCACTCAAGAGTAACCACAAGACCCCAGTGATGGATATTGACATAGAAGACACTGCTCATAAAGGGAACACTAAACCTATTTCTCACTCTGGCTCAACCTGCTGAATATCAGGGCAGGGAAATGGTGGACATTTTCATTCACTAGAGGCATCTCCTGGAACTTCCCCCAAATCACTGGAGGGCCACCTAGCAATGCCAAAGACACAGTTCCCAATCTGATCATCTCCAAATCCAGGAGTAGTGTCATGAGTCTCTTACAGACCCCTAGTCCACATGTCCATTGTACAGATAGGGAAGCCAAGACCAGTGAGTGCCAAGTCTCCTGCTTCTCAGCCTAGGCTCTCTTCCCCTGGCAGCCCGCTGCAGCTACATGTGGCTTTCCATGTGGGTACCACCAATGGTCAGGGGCTGGGGCTAGGAGGCTGGAGCGTCTCCAGAAGGCTACCATTACCAAGCATGGGCTTCCTGCTGGGGCCACTGAGTGGAGGAAATAATAATGGAGATTGAAAGGCATTCTGCATTTGACCTTCTGCAACCCCGCCGTTTTTCAGTAGAACCCGATAGGGATCAGACACATCTGCTCTCAATAGCAAATGTAAAAAATGACCTGCAGTTTTAAGGTCTGAAAAACATAAACTTGTGTTAAAAGACTGACAAAAAAAATTCATGCACTCAATAGCATGATGTCATTCAACTGCACACACATTGCAATAACAATCGTCCATCAGAGCCCATGCCCTAGACCTGAGCTCTCCCCTCCTGGGAATCATAAGCAGCTCTGGTCACCCTGCATGTCAGCCATGTGGCTGGTCACATAGCAGTGCAGGGAGCCTGCCCGCCTATGTAATCAGGGCTGGGTTACTAGGCTGGACTAGGCCCGGAGCTACAGTAAGTATCAACTTACCTCACTCTCCACTTCAAACACTCGGGTGAGCTGCAGAAAGGCTGATGGGAAGCACATTCTGGGAAGCCCAGAACAAACTCAGGGATCTGGGGAGCAGCCTAGAGCTGGCCAGAGGTCAACAGGCCTTTAGAAGTTAAGCAACTCCTCGTTAGCCACGTGGGTGAGGTCCTCCAGGCCATTACTCTGCTGTGGGTGGACGCCAAGCAGAATGCTCTTCAGGCTGATCCAAGATGCTGACTGCTTCGTGGAAGTCCAGGAATGCCACCTCTATCCCCCACACACCCCTGCCTTCCCTCACCTGCACCCCTTCACTCTATCATCTGGGCTGCATCAGGGGCTCCTGGTTGTCATGGAAACTCAGGAAGGGAAGCTTAGGGGATTCCAGATAGCTCATTAGATCAGCTCTAGTGATCTCCATCCTGTAAGGTCCCACATTTGTCATGAGCAAGCAATGCCCCCAGAACAAGTCGACCTCTCAGCCCTCAGGAGCTCACAGCCTAGATAGAGAGGCAAGACTCACTCAAAGCTTGGGTGTCTGGGGCTCAGGTAAGATGCCATAGAAACCAGAAGAGGAAGTGTGGAGTGCTACAAGTGGGAGAAAATTTTCACATTCCAGACCATACCAACCCTATTACTGGATTTATTTTTTATTTATTTTTTTGCTTTGTCACCCAGGCTGGAGTGCAGTGGCATGATCTCACTGTAACCTCTGCCTCCCAGGTTCAAGTGATTCTCATGCCTTAGCCTCCTGAGCAGCTGGGATTACAGGCATATACCACTACACCCAGCCAATTTCTGTATTCTTAGTTGAGTAGAGACAGGGTTTCATCATGTTGGCCAGGCATCTCGAGCTCCTGACCTCAGGTGATCCACCCGTCTCGGCCTCCCAAAGTGCTGAGATTATAGGCATGAGCCACCGTACCCAGCCTGGATTAATTTATTAAACTGAACAATGCTTTATCCTTTCCTCAATTCTAAGTCATAACCCATGGGTAGCCAATGGCCATATACACTTATTTGACTTCTTATCAAGATGGAGACAAAGAGAACCAGCATTCTTTAAGCACCTACTATGTGTCACATACCAGGCTGGGCACCTTCATATCCACGTCCTGCTTCAGTGTTCTGCCTAGGCAACCAGACAGTGAGGTGAGACATGGCCTTGGCAGGCTCATGAGGCAGCTTGTAGTAGGTACATTTGTTTCTGCTCCACCTGCAAAACTCCCTATGCTTCCCAGGATGAGCAGAGCTCAGCCAGGCCATAATAGACAGGAGAGCAAGTTCTATCTACCTACTATTCCAGCCAATAGAGTTTGTTTGGTAGCACTAATGGCTCAGCTAAGAATGATCTGCTAGTCTGAAAGATTCCCTATTAAAATGGATCTTCAGCAGCAGGGTGGTTTATTAGCCTGTAGAGTACAGTCTAAGCTGTTGGTTCATTAAATATGGGGATATTAAGGTGACTAAAACATGGCCCCTATCTTCAAATGGCTCATAAGTTATTAGGAGAGAAACCTGCAAACAAACAAGAATCCCAATGTGCAGCTAAGAGAGACATTTGTGCTAGAATTTGAGGGATACAAAGGAGAAGGTGACTAGTTCTTCCTGAAGGCAGCAGAAACTTTTATGATGGCCCCTGGCCCTTGACTTATTGTTTTTTTTTTTTCAATTGTACTTTAGGTTCTGGGGTACATGTGCAGATCATGCAGGATTGTTGCATAGGTACACACATGGCAATGTGGTGTGCTGCCTCCAACCCCTCGTCACCTACATTTGGCATTTCTCCCCATGTTATCCCTCCCCAACCTCCCCACCCCCCACCCCGCTGTCCCTACCTTAGCCCCGGTAACAGACCCCAGTGTGTGATGCTCCCCTCCCTGTGTCCATGTGTTCTTATTGTTCAACACCCACCTATGAGTGAGAACATGCAGTGTTTGATTTTCTGTCCTTGTGTCAATTTGCTGAGAATGATGGTTTCCAGATTCATCCATGTCCCTACAAAGGACACGAACTCATCATTTTTATGGCTGCATAGTATTCCATGGTGTATATGTGCCACATTTTCCTTGTCTAGTCTATCGTTGATGGGCATTTGGGATGGTTCCAGGTCTTTGCTATTGTAAACAGTGCCGCAATGAACATATATGTGCATGTGTCTTTATAATAGAATGATTTATAATCCTTTGGATATATATCCAGTAATGGGATTGCTGGGTCAAATGGAATTTCTATTTCTAGGTCCTTGAGGAAGCCCCATACTGTCTCACCCTGTTGCCCAGGCTGGAGTGCAATGGCGCAATCTCGGCTCACTGCAACTTCCATCTCCCAAGTTCATGCAATTCTCTTGCCGCAGCCTCCTGAGTAGCTGGGATTACAGGTGCATGCCACCACACTTGGCTAATTTTTGTGTTTTTAGTAGAGATGGCTGTTCTCGAACTCCTGACCTCGTGATCCGCCTGCCTCAGCCTCCCAAAGTGCTGAGATTACAGGCGTGAGCCACAGCACCTGGCCTTGACTTGTCTTTAAGCTCCCTTGGGTGCTAAATGCTCGTGGGAGTCAGGGCTAAATAAGGCATGGTCCTTGTGCCCAGGCTCCACACTCACTAGAGAGATAATGCTAACTCATGCCAGAAAATTAAGAGGTCAGCTGGGGAAAACCAATGGAAGATACTGCTGGCGGCCAAAGCAAGGAGAGACCAAAAGACTGATACATAGTAAGGCCACAGTATTATTGCTGAAAAGGTAGGAAAAACTTTCTAGAAGTGATATGGACTAGGCTTCAGTGAGGTTTGAACGACAAGAACTGAGAAGACAGGGCACACAAAGATGAAATTGGACGTTGACAGGTGGACAGTGCAAACTCGCTTCCAGAGGGCCGGTCATGGAACCACAGTGTAGGCCCCAGGTCTATTCTCAGATTCCAGGCTCAGTTTACCTGGTGAAGCTCAGGGTTTGCCCTCCTGTCCTGAGCTCTCCCCAGTGGCAAGCAGCCTTCAGTGATAGACTGGAGCTGAGCTCTGCCCACGCCTTGTGGGGGAGCTCAGGGGCTGTGGAGGCTTCCCCAAATTTGGATTAAAAAAACAGCTACTTACAGCCTCCTCCACAGGATACATAGCTTCCCTCTAAGTCAGCAGGAACCCATCACTAAGGCTATGAGAAAATAAACAAAGGGAATCCGATTTCAAGGGACACTCAGGCTCCAAAAAGAAGAACAACACGATCAGACGGGTCCTTCCCCCTCCAGGGCATGCTAGTTGTTGGGAATCTCACAGCTATGGTTTCAGCAGAATTAGGAGCAGTTGCTGCCAATGATGGAGCAATAGCATCATGCTCGGGGTTCCCCTGGGGACACTCCAGCACGAGGAGTGAAGGGGTGTATCACTGGAAACCGAAAGAGAAGCCAGAGGACTCCAGCCTTGCCATGCCCCAAGGGCTCAAGCCAACAAACACTGTCCCCTGTCTCTCCTGGACCTGGGACCCCCCTCTATAGATCTCATCAGAGTCAACAGGTACCTGAATACCAACTGCCCTGCTTGTGAAATGCCTGTGCTATACATGGACAAGCAGGCTTCGTTTTACTATTTTTTTGGTGGAGTCTACACTGTAGGCAAGAACCCCCAGTGTTCCATCAGCACAGAACCAAACTGAGCCTCAAAGGGGCTATTCTACAACAAGGTTGTACAGCATCCTTATCAGTGACAAAGCACAGACTTAGGGCTGTTTTGGAGGCTGGATGGGTTCTTAAAAAGAAAACAAGAAAAACACAAAACCCATCAAAGCCACTAGAAAAGCAGGAGTTTCTGAACCTAAGAACTGTGTTTGGCAGAGCTACTGGCTGGCCTGGGAATGACGTGTTGGCCTCAGAGTTTCCCTATCCAGGCAGAACTTCAACAGCATGTGGAGTATGGCTCAAGCGTCAGTTCATTAAACATGGGGATGCGGTGGTCACTAAAACAAAGCCCCTGTCCTTAAATGGCTCATAAATTATAGAAGGAGAAAAGAAAGAAGCTCAGATGGCTTAACAAGTTCAAATCTAGTAGCAAGGCTGATACCCTGTTAACCTCTCTAATCCACAGAGGACTCACAAATGGTAACAGCATCAATGCACATCAAGGGAACTCAGAAATGCACAGGGGTGAAAGGCTCTCTGGCTCTAAGAGAGTGGGAGGTTGTAAATGGCGAGAGCTCAGGTCTCACAACCAGGGAACATGAGTTGTGCCCCTAGCTCTGCCAATGACCTACTATAGAACAAGGGGACAAGTCCCTTCCCCTCTATGGGCCCGGTTTCCACATCTGTGTGATGATCGGCCTGGCTTGGATGATTACTGAGGGCCTGCTCAGTGCCAATCTATGAGTCTGCAGCTTAAACCTGAACAGTGTCAACAAATCTGTTAGCAGATTGGAAGAACTGTCCTGTGCCCAGCCCTGTCTAACTCATGCCATCAAGTTCCATGAAAGTTTGTGTCTGTTTCCATCTCAAAAAAAAAAAAGAAAGAAAGGAAGTTTGTGTCTGTTAGTTACTCCTAAGCCTAGAGATTTCTGGAGACATAAACTAGATTTAGACTTAGAAATAGATTTAGATACAGATGAGATACAGACATAGACTGGAGATATAGGTATATGTGTATAGATCTACATATATAGATATACATGTACCTATGTGTATGTGTGTGATCTCCCCCACTAAGCACCTTTCCTTTCATGAAGGACATAGACACGGAGCCACCAATTTATTTGAGCTCATGTCCTACATTTAGTGTACCAAAGCCCTCCCCATTCCTCAAAGTCCATCTCAAGAACCTCCTTCTCCAAGGAGACTTCCTTGATCTCAAAGAGATGATCATTCCCCTTCGAATTACTAAAAGTTACCTTTGGGCCATACATGACCCCATTATAACAACTACTTATTTAATTATTTCCCAGGAAAGCACTCGCACAAGGCAGATAAATTGTTTTATAATTTACACAGAGGTTAAGGACACCTGTGCTTCAGACTGCCCTCGTGAAAATGCAGGTGATCAGCCTGCTTCTTGCAGCAGAAGAGGCACTCAGCAAATGCTTGTCTATAGGATCCATCCATTGGAAAATGAATTTTGGCCCACACCTCATACCATACACACAAATTAACTCAAGATTTTTTTTTTTAACAAACCTAAATGAAAAAGCTAAAACCCTGAAGAAAAAAAGAAAACATAGGAGAATATACTTAGGACTAAAGGGTAGACAAAGATTTCTTACACAGAGCAGAAAAAGCAGTCACCACAGAAAAAAACTGATAAATTACAGACTGGGAAACATGGTGAAGGAGGCTGAGGTGGGAGGATCACCTGAGCCTGGGGAGGTAGCGGCTGCAATGAACTGCTGTGCTGATCATGCCACTGCACTCCAGCCTGGGCAACAGAAGTGAGACCCCATCTCAAAAAGAAACAATTGATAAGCTGGACTTCTGCTCACTAAAAGGCACATTAAAAATGAAAAAATAAGTCACCAGAAAATATTTACAATACATATATCCAGCTAAGAACTAGAATCCAAATTATATATTTTAATTCCCATAAATCAATTTTTAAGAGCCTAAAAATGAAAAAAGACTGAGATGAATACTTTATGAAAAAGAAATCCAAATGGCCAATAAAAATCTAAAAAGATATTTGACATTATTAGTAATTAGGTAAATACAAATTTGAACCATAATGAGTTACAACCACACACCCACTAGAATGGTTCACATCGAGAGCACAATCAATATCAAATGTTGGAAAGGAACCTCCATACTTGGCTGGTAGAAGGATAAGATGGTACAACTACTTTGGAAAGTCGTTTGGCAACTTCTTATAAAGTAAAACATACACTTACATCATGATCCAGAAATTTCACTTCTACGTAATTACCCAAAAGAAATAAAAACGTGTCCACAAAAGACTTATATATTAATCCTCCCAGCATCATTATTCATAAAAGCAAATCTAAAATAACCCAAGTTCATCAAAGAGAAAATGGATAAAGAAAGCAAGGTTAGGACCCATATAATGATATAGCAGGCAACAATAAAAAGGAATGACGGCAAATATACAAAAACAACATGAAAAATCCCAAAAACATTATGCTCAGCAAAAGGAACCAGGGAGAAAAAAGAGTTTATATTGTTTGATCCAACTTTTTTTTATAAATTCAAGACCAGGCAAAATGAATCTATGAGGATGATATTCAGAATAGTGGAGTTTTTTTTTCTGTAGAGACAGAGAAATTAGAGGAAAATGGCATGGGGAATTTTCTCAGGTAATGAAAATGCTTTCTATCTTAATTGAGGTGTTGGTTACATTGGGAGATACATTTGATAAAGCTCATTGAATATGCACTAAGTTCTGTGTGTTTTATAGTATATAATTATACTTCAATTAAATGTAAAGGAATAATTAAAAATGAAATAATTCACTCAATTATCATTTAAAAATGCCTTCTCTGTACCTTATTCAGGGCCATATCCCAGCCTTTAGCTTCTTGAGCTAAAGGCTGGGATATGGCCCTAAATAAGATGCATCCCCTCTCTCAAGAAGAATGAATGGGAAAGCACCGTGATATTTCAGCATCCTAGTGACTGAGGCTTTGTATACACACACACACACACACACACACACACACACACACACACACACACACACCCCAGAAGCAGTGGGGGCTTCTCCCTTGCTACTCTGGGTCTCTGATGTATGGCAATGCATAAACATTTGGGTCAAAAGGTACCCCCCAGAACTACTACCTACCCAAAGTATCCTGGACAAAGAAGCTTCTTGAATTAGTCTTCAAGGTCAGAAGCAACCAAACTCTAGCATCACACCCAGAGTCCTCAAGCAAGACCCCTGCCTTTCTTCCCAGGGAAGGCACAAGCTCTTCTTCTTAGGCTTTGAGCCTTGTCTGCAGTGACAGAGAGGCCACAGGAAGAGGGGAGGGAGGGCCCTTGACCTGCTGGCCCCCAGCTCCCCACCTACCCCTCCAGGGGAGAGGAGAAATCCAAACAAAAGCCCATTCTCACAGGCAGCCCTTCCAAGAAAAACCAAGTTCTAGAGATGCTGGGTCTGGTGTGAATAAGGAAAAAATGCAAAAATCCAAAAGGCAAGGTCCAAAAAAACATTTCTTCCACTGAGTGTGCTATGAAAAGAAAGGGCCCAAGGAGGTGGATGGGGAAGGAACTCCAGGGTACCCACAGCCAGTGTGGGGGTTGACCTCCAGCCACCGCTAATTTTCCTGAACAGAATCTGATTTTCAGTGACCCAGGAAGTGCCCTATGACTTTCAAAATGTTAAATCCTACAAGAAGGAATCTCTTATTTCTGAGCTTTGATTACTCATTTGTCAAAAGAAAATAACAACCCCCACCCTGGCCACTTCACAGGAGTGAGGTGGGGCTCCATAAAGAAGAAACAAGAACGTGAAAGGACTTGGGAAGCTCTGAGACAGCACAGGCCTTGGCCTTGGCCAGTGTGGAGCGTGTCCCACTGCCTCTCAGGATATTTGTACTTTATAAAGAGAAGAGCATGCGTTATAATTCTGGCTTCACATGTAATGTGTGAATTTGGAAAAATAACTATTTCTCTGAGCCAACTTCCACATCTGTAGAATGGGAATGTTGATAGCTCTCTTGCAGTTGGCAGCAAAGATTAGAAAAATGTCTATACAGCCTTTAGGAGAATATCTAGCAATATAGACAACATTCAATAAATGAGAGTTGTTACAATTCCTAACCATGAAAAAGGGATTCTACACACTCCTGCCTTCAGCCTTAAGAAAAGGGAAGTAGAAGAGCTCTTGGGTTAGCCAGACATAAACCACACACACATGGACACATATTTTTCTGAAAGAATGTGTTAGGCATCCTGGAGGCATTAAGAGCTACTACTATGCACTGAGCCCTCTTCTGGGGCAGGCATGATGCTCAGCACTCTGGCTGGTGTTCTGGCATTCACAGACACTGCCGGAGGAAGAGAGGATCCCATCTCCACTCTACAGAGCAGAGTGCTGTGACTCATAAGGTCACAGACCTGGCTTAACTTCACACAACCAGAGAGCGGCGGAGGTAACGCACACATGTGGGACTGCCGGAGTCCAAAGCCCAGGCCTCCAGGGCTATGGCACTCTCACCACATGCATGCTGAAAAGCTCAAAAACCCCAGCTAAGCACAGGGGACACTGCCCTCTCTGAAGCTGGACAGAGTCTGCAGCCTGGTGACTCTTGCTCAGCAACTGCAACCACCACCTTCTCCACTGACCTCTAAGCATAATGCGTCTTTCATTCCCACCTCCCTGTCTACAGATGTCGGCAAGGCCACAGCCGGCCAAGGCGGCCAAGGCCCATCCGCATATCATCAGATGGGCCAGCAGAGGCCTTAGAACACTCTTGGGCTACTTGTTGAGCTTTGGAGGAAATGTTAGTGGGGAGGGCTGGCGAGTTGGGGCAGTGGAGGCAGAGGGGGAAGGAGGGGCACTGCATAGAGACCTGAGGAGCCCCACAGTTGTCTTTAGAATTGATGCCTGGAATGGCATCCAAGGGCACAGGCTGGTGCGACTCTGTCTCCAGCACCGAGATGAGGATGGGAAACGGGAGGAAAGAGAAGGGCAAGTAGTGAGTTGTTAATCAAAAGGTATGACCCTATCCTTACCTTGAAAACTGAGGCCATCAGGAAACAGACCACAGAATCCAAAATCTTCTGTACTCTGCCTCCATCTCAACTGCGCTTTCCAGAACACACACTGCTGAGGAAGGCACAGCTGGTGTCTGGGCCACCCAGTCTTTCCATTTACTAATTTAGCAAACACTGGCTGAGCACCTACTGTGTGTAAGATACTGAGACAGGTGCAGGGGGCACTCATAAGGGCAGAACACAATTCTCAACACAAGGAGGTCATTGTCCAGGAAAGAAGGAGAGTCACAGATACAGATGACTGTCCCACAGGGTGCTAACAGCTCCAGCAGGTTCTGTGGGAGCACAGAGCTGGGCCCCAGGTCAGCCTGGGGAAAACAGGGAGGGTCCCAGGGTGGGGGCAGGGGGCCTGCACTGAGTCCTAAGGGTCAGAAGGGAATGTGCCCCATGGATGAGAGGGAGCGTTTCCAGGCAGAGGAAACAGTGAGAATCCCAACAGTAAGCAAAAGAAGAGTGCTCAGTTCAGGGATCTTGAGGGAGTCCAGTAAGTTGGCGCACACAAAGCGAAGGGCGAGCCAGGAGATGTAAGACCAGAGGCAGGGGTAGGGCCACAGGGTAGACTACAGAGGTCAACCTTTCTTCTACATGTGAGGGCACAGAGGTAGCAGCATGGCCTGGGCTGAGTCGTAAGTTAGAGCCACCTTGTCCCATGTGATACCCATTAGGCATCTGTGACTATTTAAATTACTTAACATTCAATAAAACTGAAATGCAACTCCACAGTTGTACTAGCTGTATCTCAAGTGCCCCAAAGCCACATGTGGCTGGTAGCTGCCATATTGGATGGTGAAAGTGTGGAACATTTCCGTCATCCCAGAAAGTTCTACCGAACAGCACTGCTCTGAAACAGTTCTTCCACTTCCATGGGAAAGAAACAGAGTTGGAGGCAATGAGGCTGGTGCAGAGAAGCAAATCTTCCTAGGCTGGGACCAGTGTATCGAACTGGGTGGAATTTGATAGGAGAAATGTATAAAGGTAGAAGAAACAAGACTCAGTAACCAATTGGCTAGGATGCCAGGGTGGGCAAAGAAGCTGCAGAAGACAAAAACAAAGGCATGTTTTCTGTCATGGTCAGCTGAGAGTGGGGGGCAGTCACACACAGAGGGAGGAAAGAAAAGGGAAGAAAGAGTGAGTCTGGGAGAGAAAGGTGTGTTCACCGTGGGCGTGCTCAGCATGGGGTTCCGGCAGAACGCCACGGGCTGATGTCGTGTGGGTGCAGCTCAGCCTTGTAAGCTCTTGGATGGCCAGTGGTGAGGCTGTGGGGCTGGGTCCTCTGGGCTGGGGGCTGTGAGGCTGAGCTCAGGGACTCTCAGGAGTGGTGTGAATGGAGGGGGCCAGCACCACCTTTAGTGAGCTGTTTGGTATACCCTGCTGGCTTGTGCTCTGTGGCGACCAGGGGTGGCTGAAGCTGCGAGATAGAGACACTGGTGTGCTGTTGGGGAAGTGGTGCTGAGTTCTTGAGAAGTGGGCTGCGGGTTCCAAGCTGTGGAATTGCAAATTACAGACTTTATGCTTCGCATGCAAGGTTAGTGGGGCAGGGAGAAAGGGGCTGCAGAATGGCAAAATTGTCTCATGACAAATTGTGGCTTTGGCCTGTTATTCTGAGAGTTCAGGCCATGAGCAGAGGACAGAAGACGGCTCACAGTCATGCCAGAGCCTCCTTTCTTCCCAGGGTGGAAACTGCTTTCGAGTTGCCTGGCTGAGCCCCCAAGAGGTGCTCTCTCAGGAAGCAGCTGGGAGAGGAGGAGGACTGAGGTATGTGTGGGCAGTGAGCAGCAGCACTGGGCACCGCTCAGGGTGTGGAAGCCACTAAGCCCTGGACCCCGGCAACCTTGCAGGTGGCTCAGGAAGGAGGCTGGGCTCCTTCCTCACCTCACAGCTCCCAGCACGCTGGAGGGTGGTGGCACACAAGCATGTTGTTCTCCAAGGCCACTGGGACACTTCCTGTCAGTTCACATAATTGAGTATTACAGTATTTAAATTGCAAATTGGAGATTATTTTTACAGGTGTCATTTTAAATATAACACGAAATTTCTTGACATGACATCAGCCTCACCATAAAACAGCTGCACCAGGCCGCCTGCATGTGTGGGGCACATGGTTGGGCCAGTCGTGTTCCAGCGTGCACTGCAGAAGTGCAGCAGGAGAGCCTGCGTGTGTGTGTGTCACTGAGTGACATGGTGTGAGAGTCAGTTTATAGGTGTGTGGTCAGGAATGTGCATGTGTGGACCCATGTTTGCGTGTGATGATGAACATGTACAGATCCACGTGAATGAAGGTGTGAGGCATGGGGTATGTGAGAGACAGTGTGCCTGGCATGCCGGAGACAGGGTGTCGGAGCATCCCACTGGAGGCCGCAGCCCCACAGGAGATCATCGCTAGGCAGGCAGAACCTGGCCTATCTCCCTCTCTAGAGCTGACCATGAGGTTGCTGTGGGAAGGCGATGAGCTCTACTCTTAAGGTAGAGGGGCGGCCAGGGTGCCCCAAAGTGGTGTTGCAGTGCCCTCCAGTGGACAGTGTACCCCACCCCAACCCCCAGCCAGACCCACAAGTGGATTGAGAGCACACCGCTTGTGCCTGACCCTGGGGCCCCCGTCCTTATCACTCACCCATCTGACTGGTGCTGAAGAGGCTGCACTGAGGCTCCCCCCAGCTCATAAAGGCAAAGACTTAGGGGAGCTTGAGTCAGGGTTCCAATTCTCCCCTCCCCCAGGCCCTCCATCCTTTCCCCTAGCTGAGCCAGGCACAGCCCAAACACATCCAGCTCCTTCCCCCGCCACGGTGATGCCCCCACCTCCAAGGACGGCCACCGGGTCAGCCTCTTCCAGGAACTTTCCCCTGAGTCCCCAGGCAAGAGAAACTCCCTTCCCTCAGAGCTCTTCCTCAGGGCACAAGTGGCTCTCCAAGGGGCTGCAGTGCCCCTCGAGTCCCTCTGGGAGCCTCAGAAAACAAGGCCTGGGCCTGGCATGGCACCTGCTACCTGCACTGAGCAGCACATAAGGCCAGACAAACAGAAGATGTTCTACAAAACAGCAAGTGTTCATTTACTCTTCATGTAACTAACGGTGGGGTCTTTAGAGGCAGAGACAGAGGGAGAGAGAAGGGGTAAATCACTCCGGCTCTGATCTTCACCTAGCAGAGTCTGGCTCTGGACACCAGCCTACAGAGGCAGAGCACGGTACTGACTCAAATACAGCAACTGCAGCTATTTTTAGAGTGGAAAAGAGGGGATATCTCAGGGGAGAGACTTAAACCTAACAAAAGTAGAATTTTCTGGGCTTCCACTTTACCAAAATGTTATTCGTGGCACCAGCAAGCATCCACCAGGCTGTCTGGCCACAGATAAAGCAGCAACACAAAGCTGTGTGGGCACTGGCCTGGCCTCAGCCGGGGCTCCCGGGGCCAGCGGGAACTGCCACTGGCCAATGGCCTGAGGCATAGGGCACTGCAGAAGAAAGCAGGGACATCCAACCACTGGGAGACAGAGGGTTCTAGGAAGGCCAGCCATGGCCCAACCACACCTTCAGAACTGTAGGCAAAGCTGGGCCATAGCTGGCCTTCCTCGAACCCTCTCTCTCCCCAGGGGTTGGAACTCAATTGCTCGTTGTACCAGCAATGAGCTCCAGGCTCTCTGGTCTCCCCCGGAGAGGTTTAATGGGCCAGGTCAGGCCTGCGAAGATCTATGACTGCCTGGAGCCGACCACCTTAACAACATGCTCTTCAAAGGCCAGCCCACCCGGAGACCCAGCCTTCCCCCTGCCCTTCCTCCTTCTTCCACGCTTCACGGCATTGCCCTGTTGTGACACTAACATCCCAGGCTCACTTTAGAGAAGAGAGGGAGCCGAAAACATCTGAGCAACATGGAAAGGGCAAGGAGCCCACTGTTTTTGCAACGTGCCAAATCCATGCGACAGAGGGTACAAGCCACAGGGCTCCAAAGAGGGCTTCTTGTAGGCTGTGTCCAAAATGGGTATGGCTGTTCAGCCCTGAGCCAGGTGACCTGCCTCTCCCAAGCAGGCCTGAGAGGTCTCTTTCCAGGTGCCAGGCCTATCCATCTCAGTCTCCAGCAGGTCAGGGCCAGGTACTCCCATAGCATACCTCTCCCTCCTGTCCTCTTGCCCTCTCCCATATCAGAGCTAGGGAAGAGAGTTCAGGTAGGAGGGAGGGAGACACTGAGCTTTTCACCATAAGAATGAGCATGAAGAAACGCTCGCCCAAAACATGGAGCAACTTGGTGGCTACCGCCTGCTCTGACTCCCGTCTACCACTGTTTTCCAGGCAGCCTCGGCCCAGTCTATGACCTTTTCCTTTGCCATTTTTGACTGACATCTTTTCTGCTTCTCTACATTGCTGTCCATTGTCTCCATCATTTATCAAGCGTAGGAAGTGCAAGAGAATCTTTCATGCTGCAAACACATTGCAGATGTTACAAAGCCACGTTCCAACATTAACTACAGACTCTGGGTAGAGCTTGGATTCCTCTCCGGCATCTTCTCAATGTGCATCTCGCTTCTCTGAGGAGCTGCAGCTTGCAAACAGCTACAAATATGGCTGGTAACCTCATGCCAGCAGTGGTGGCTTTAAGAAAGGAAGTAGCATCACAGCAGACAGCAGGGTGCATTCACAATCCAACAAGACGGAAATCAGTATTCTCACCATCATTTTCGTCACTGGCGGCAGCAGCATCTCTAACGGATATGAAATGCTGGCTATGTCAAGCCCTGTACTAAGTACTCTACACAGAATACTTCATCTAACTTTTACAACAAACCTTCCCAGGGGCACGCAGTTGTTTTCCCACTGAACCAATACAGAGGTCAAGGCTGGGCCATCTCCCCCGGGCCTCTCAGCCTTGCCTGCTCTCCACTCCAGCTCCTGCCTCTACCTGATCTGCATTTCGGGGACTGTGGGAAGCACATCGGTGGGTTTATGAAATAAATGCAATGGGACACAACAAGAATGGAATATAATGTTCAGAGTGCATCACTCATAGTAAAGATAGGGGTATTATTTCGTGGAACTTTTGTTTCCGTTATAGGAATGCATGTATACATGCATTACACACAGGATGCAACAGAGCATGATTTTAAATATACATCTTACTATGAGCCACAGTTAACAATCTCCAAACACTGTCATGTTGGACTCTCCGTCCACTGTCTCTGTCTCCCTGTGGGAAGTTCTATCCTGTCTTTCGTTTCCCACCTTCCATGCTATGGGTCCCCTCACAACCCACAGGATTCCCTGGTGCCCTGGTTTGCTGAGGAGCAGCCCTTGGGCCCCACGGACATTGGTGAGCCTATCACGGGGGCAGGTCAGCAGGCCAGGATCATGAGGCAGAGTCCTAGGAATGCCTTTGCCTCCTGCCTCCTGCTTCAGCAAGGTGCTTCTGTCGGCCCTGCAGGAGTGATGTTTCCCAAAAGAGGTTTAATGGCACCTTCCTCCCTGTGCTGTCAGGTTAGTGCCTTTGTCTACAGAATTAGCACAGGTGCACCTGCAGGTTGGTGTCCTCATTAAACTATTTTCTGCATCTTGATCCTGTAAGGATGGCTCCAGGGGACATTTCAAAGAAGCAATTCATTTGCAGTGGCCTCTCCCCGATTGGAAAGGGTGGTCCCAGTTTCATCGGCAGAAGCAGAGGGAGGCCTGGGTCTGTCTGAATTTTCTGTACCAGCCTCCTGCAGCTGGGCCAGCCCACACAGACTTGGAGAAGTCAGGATAGTGGGCCTTGTCCTCACCTTCTCCTTGCCATGCAGCTTCTGTCCTGTCCTTTGCCCTATGGCACTCTCCTGGCCACAGATAGGCCCAAAGCAGAAGTGTACACTTCTATTCTGGCCTGCCTCTCCCTTGTCAAAAAGGCTTTCTGTGAGAGACTGCAGTCTCTAATGGTGGATTCTGCGTGAAGATGTTATTGGATGGAAGGTCCCTGAAACAACCCCATGCCAACACCCACCTGTTCCACTTCTGGGTACCCCCATCCCTGTCCTCTCTGCAGCTCTGGGCCCACCTTTCCTGGAGCAGCCTCCCAGGGCTACCAGTAAAAAGAAGGAAGGATTCCAGACACCCACCAAGCACTGGCTAGGGACCAGGCTGAGAAGTCAGAGAGACACAGTTGGGTCTTTGGTCAGGGAAAGCAGAGGCCTCACAGGCTGTGGTTGCAAGCCCTGGGCTTTACCCTCTGGCTCCAGCCAAGCAGACCTGATGATACTCAACAGGAATGAGAGAGGTCATCCCTCATCCAGGCTGCAGAAGTCCAACTCACATGGCACCTTATCCTGTGCACCTTCTTTCTCCCTCTGCCCTGCTTTCCAGAGAGGTAGTAGATAATTTTGAGAATAGGGACCACATCTCATCCACAGCTCTGAAGATATGAGTCAATATAGAGTTTCCAGCGATCTAGCCCTGAGCTGGAAACCCAGAAATATGCATTCCACAGATGTGCTGACAAGCCCTGAGTCTTCTGTCTGGCCTTCAGCCGGGTGCCTAGGCTCCTTCCCTGTGCCAGCGTCCTGGTTCCTGTTAAGTTCAGTCCCCTGTTCAGATGAGATGTTCATGGGAAGGGGGATCAAGTGGAAGTTCCTGCATTGTAGGAGTTGGTATCAGCTGGGGGATCTGTGAGCCTCCTCTGTCCCACTTTCTGCATAAGTCCTATGATCTAAGGCCTCAGTTTTGTCCAGGATATTTCTGAAAGCTTAAATAGCTGTCACAAATTAGACATATGACTTTCTGCCTCTCATCATTTTTCATCTTTCATTCCTTTCATGCCCATTTTTTAAGCTTAATATGGGATTAGCATGATGGAAACATGCCTCCTTCCTAGGTTTACCTCAGTAAGGAAGTAGACAAGAAATTGGAACCCCTGTCTCAAGTGGAGTCTCCTTGCTTATAAATCTAAGCAAATTGGTCCAAATCCTTGATCCACAATTTGCAGAACATGCAATGGTCTCTGTTCCTACATACAAAGTTCCTGTGTGTTCCAGGGAGAGCTCCCATCCTGATTTAGGTCATTCACCTGTGACATCTTTCCCTTCTGCATTCTTCCCCTTTCTGCAGCAGTGTGTTAGGGCTATTTAGTTCCACATGGAAGAAACCCAGACGTGAACCCATATCACTTTCTGAATTTAGACCACACACCTACACAAGTCCTTAGCATGCAGAATACATTTTACTAGAGGTTTGGGGAGCTGACAGATGTTTATGCCTCAAAAATGCCTACAACTTTAATTAAACATGAGTTATTCTGGTCTTGAAAATTCTTTGGCCAGTGCACCATGGGGCTCAAGTATCCTCTCCATGCCAGATTCCCCTGATCTGTTCTCACTGACACCTATATTCCCACCTGGTCCTTACATGTAACAGCTCAGCCATCTCTTTTGTTTCCTCATCTCCTGGGGAACCAGGCCCCCAGAGACTCACCTTCTAAACCAAGTGACTTATCAAGATGTTTTCCTAAACAAATTGAATTCCTTCTTCAAGAGAAATTCTGAACCCACTATAAAGAAAAGAGAAATCTTCCACTGCACAAATTGGCCTTTTCTATGCATTATGATTGGTATGATCAGTACTTGCTGTGGGAATTTATTGAACACTATGGGAGCACAGAAAAATCTAGGCCCGGACCGACGCAGTTAGAAAAGAGAGCCCAAAGGAAGCAATTTTTAAGCTGAGACCTGGAAAAGGGGAGAGTCAACCAAGAGAAGAGAGAAAGAGAATCCAGAGGAAAGCACACACAAAAGCTAGAAGCAAGAGAGAACCCTGTGACACAGAGAATTATGAGAGGTTGACAGTGGCTGAAAGGGGCACAGCAAGCTGGGTGAGGGCACGATGACAGACATGGCAGGCGAGGACGTGGGGCCAGGCCACACCTCATAGATCAGGTTTGAACTTGTTACAGAAGGCAATGGGGAACCTTCCAAAGGTTTAAACAGGAGAGTGACATGGCCAGATTTGCACTTTAGAAAGATGACTCTGTGTGAAGGATGGAAAGTCAATTATTAAGAGGCAAGACTAGCAGTAGAGATTAGTAGGAGGCTACTGCGTGGCCCAGCATGAGCAGACGGAGGCCTGGACGAGGGGGGATTCCGAAGAAGAAGAAATGGCCACAAGTTTAAGAGACATTAAAGAGGAAAGAATTGCCATTCCATGATGCTGGAGTGGAAAGCGGGGGAAAAGAGTCTTGAGCAACTCCAAGGTCTCTTGACCAACGAGGTGGCATATAGTGTTGTTTTACTAAGACGAAGGACGCGAAAGGAGAAGCTGGTGGGTTTGGAAAAGATCTGCCACCTCTCTCCCTGCCCATAGTGCAAAGACAAATGTTTTCTCCATCCATGAACTCCCCCACTCTGATGTGTCCTGCTCATTGCAGCCACCCCCCTCAAAAGTCACCTGACATACGGGGACCTAAAAAGGCCACAGCCACATGTTGTTCTCAAACACCATGGGAAACCAGTAGAGGAATCTAACAACCATGGAGAGGGCCCACCCCGTACCCTCACTGCCCAGGCTACCTTCTGCCCCCATTCTTTGCCCTTCCCCCAGATGGGAGTTCCAGGTCAGACCACGGCTGCGCAGGCTGGCCTCAGTCTGGGTTAGCTGGGTTCTAAATCTGACCCCACAGCTTCCTCCCAGCCTGGGAGAAGGCGTCTTGGTTTTGTTCTCTTGCACATACATAGCCATTCTTCAAGTCCAGGAAAGCCAAACACAAAGGTAACATCACTTAGCCAGGTTGCAATTAGCAGATTAGCAGCTTGTTGCTCTTGTCTTGTGTCCCACTCAATGACCTCACGAAAGCCCAGAGAGCCTCAACACTGAGCTGCTCCAGGAAAGGGCCCATCGACTTCCCTGGCAAAAAAAAAAACCCAGCCTGTCACCATGAGTTTCCCCATTGTAGACCTAAACTACAATTGATGTTCTGTCTCTATCAATTTCTCAGGAATGCCGGGACATGAGCCCAGTATTAATGAAGACAGCAGAAAGGAAGGCATGAGCTTGGCCATGTTCCAGAGCTGATGGAGAGCGTGGAACCTGAATCATTCCGGGGACCTGGAGAAACCCAAATGAGGCAAAACAACCAGGCCCTGGGGTCACACACGGGCTTGGTGGGGCAGACAGATGCAAGAAGGCTTTGCGGAGAATTTCCGCTGGGAAGAAATAGCCTCAAGATTATCCTTTTTATGATCAGGTATTATTTTCACCATCCAAGAAAGGCGGTTTTAGTTTAGATTAAAAGGGCATATCCATAGGTATATTCATCTGGTAGTACATATTCACACACACGATCACACACACAGAGCTTACACGTCACATTAGGGGACCATGGTAAAACCAGAACTACCACTCAAGTAAGGAACTGAGGCTGTATCCCCATGTGTCTGACCAAATCCCTGAGCACCTCTCAGAACTGCCTCTCAAATCAGAAGCCCTCTCAGGTCACACACAGAGGAAGCTTTGATTGATGTGGGAGGCCTCACTGGTACTAAATCAAAAGCCAGTAAAATGCTTGTCTTCCTCTCAGTTTGAAAAATGAATAGAAACTGGCCACTGGCTCCTGTTTCTCAGACAGTGCTATCTGGGGGCTTCTCATTTTGGAACCTTTTTAAATCACATTTAATTCCTTAATCCTTCCAAACTGACCTGCTCCTCAATACTGGCTCCAGTGAAGCTGGAACAATTTAGCTAAACCATCAATCCCATCAAGCCAATTCACCGCCTCTAGGATGTCGATCTGTTCAGGATCTGGAGAACACAGCAGGCTCCGCAGGTGCACAAATTAGACCAAAGGTGACAGTGGGACATCCGCAGTGTGGGTGATAATCATTTCTGACACAAATTCCGTAAGAATCAAAATCAGTAAGAAATGGAAGGCTCTGCCTGTAGGAACTCTGTAAAGGAAAGCTAATATCGTTAGGGATATGGTCGTTTTAACACTGTTCTGAGCAGGCTGGAGCTCCAGAACTGTGAGATAATAAATTTTGGTTGTTCTGAGGCCCCCAGCTTGGGGTACCACCTTAGGGTAGCCCCAAGAACCTAATACAGTGGTATCTTCAAGAATAAGAGACTTGTATTTCGTTCACTTGTTTGACATCTCCTTTAGTATCAGGTTTGTTGGACTGCCCCACTGTTACCTAAGCAAGGAGAAAGAGGGACCAGAACTATCTTCCCAACTTTTCAGGTCCCAAGAGATACGAAAGATGCTTGCCGGTTGGCTGCAGAGAGCAGATGAGTTTCAGAACTGCTCGGTGCAGGTGACAGAAAGACGTACAATCAAGGTGATGTAGCCTGATTAGACCACACGGGAACAGGCAGAAGGGCTGGCCAAACCTCCAAGGAACCTCCAGTGCCAGTGGGGTCTCAAGGGAAGGAACCCTTGTCAGTGGGACACACTGGAGCTCCCACACTTTCTCATGGAAGCTGTAGTTCATGAGCTGGAAGGCAGTTACAACTATCCTAGACGAAGACCATAACCTCATCCAGGGAAGGAGGATGCTTGCCCCTTTAGGGTCTCTTCACTTCACTCTACCACACCTGAGGGACTAAATGCCACCATGCATGCTCACCCACGCACACACACAAAGCACATTCTCTTTCAATGCCACCAGAGCAGACAGCAAAGCTAGACATTGGTGGGTGGACAAATTAGAGAATAAATGGGTTTTTGATTAAGTATTAGGAATAAGTCAAATCACCAAATAAGATGATTCTAGAAACCAAATGTAAGTAAAAAGTTATGGAATCTGGGCTAGATATTGTTAAGGGAGCTACTATGTAGTATGAATAGGAGATTTGCGATGGTTTCACTGAAAGTGATGATTGGGAAAAAATTAGAAATCATTATGATGGTAAACCTCATCAAATAGAGATTCTTTAATAAACCAGCTGCTTGTACATAAAGCAATAAATAACGCTTTCAGGTGGCCTTACGAGGAAGTGATGGGGTCAGAGGAGGGCTGAAAGTCACCATGGACTGGAACAGTCAGGAAAATAATGCTTAGGTGCAGCCACACTGAGCCTCAGACACAAGGACTAGCCTTGGGGAAGTGGGAGAAGGAAAAGGGAAGATGAATTGACATCTTTCTTAGTGGCATGGTCAGCAAAGGCACTGGTTGGTACTTGTGAAGTACCCGTGAATCTACATTATGGGAATGGGGATGGGTGTTGCAAGCTTGGGGTCATAGGATCAGATATTTTGGATAGGGGAACTACAGGGAAAGGAATATGGGGCCTCCCATGGAAGACTGTCAATGTCAGGCTAAGTGGAAGGGATCTCATCTATCCTCAGAAAACCAATGGCCTGCCTGGGCATCCTGCATCTGAGGGCCTCCCTGGCTGGCACTCTGAGTGCCCTCCTTGCACAGATCTGGTGCTGGCATCTGGGAGTGCTCACAGGCCATTATGTGTTTGGTGAAGGGATAACTGGATGACACTGCTGGCCAGGAGGCCAGCACACAAGTCCCAACTCAATTTCACAAAGCACCGGGAACTGCCAGAACCCTAGGGAGTAGCCCCCTCTCCGGCCTGGGGGAGACAAAATGGGCTTTTGAAGCTTATGAGACAGTGTATTTTGTCTGGCTTCTGGCCATCAGGAAAAAACACAACAAAGGAAAGAGAAAAAGATATGGAATATTGGCATGAACAGCCTAATGACAAACACATTTGCATGTGTTTCTACATGGAGAGCCTGTCCTCTCTGTGGCCTAACAGGGTTTTCTCCTGTGCTCCAAAGAGCAAAGCCAGGTGCCAGCTGCAGAAAAAAATATCTCTTCTCTTCCCAGGACCCTTGGTTTAATGTGGGTGGCTCCAGATGCCTGAGTTTGGGCCACTGCCTCACATGCCTGATTCACCATCTCCGACCTGTGGTTTCTCTGTCTGTGCAGAGGATTGGCTGGACTTTCCCAGAGAGCCATGGGCCATGCTTAACTCTGGGGTGAAAGGCATAGTAGACACGTCTCGCGTTAACCCCCACAAGTCAGGGACTGTGTTAAACACTTCATATATATTGTATCATTTGACCTTCACAAATTCCTACAAAGTAATGGATCTTACCCCCATTTTAAGGCTCAGAAAACTGAGGCTTAGAAAACACACCATTTCCATCTTCCCACACTGCCACTCTGCGTGAAAGAGAGCTACATAAATTATTAAAGAAAATTAAGGTTCATGCATTTCAGAGCTGAAAGAAACTTCAAATAACATCTTTTCCAATTTCTTTACCATACAGTTGATAAACTTGAGGTCAAAAGAGGAAAACTGACTTGCCCAAAGTTGCACAGAACTAGGAAGAGAATGCCATTGCATGCATTCTGGGCCCCAGCCCATCGTAATTTGGAGGCATTTTAAACAAAGGCAAGATTAACAATAGAGAAGGGGCTGTTCCTAACGGGGGCTGCATATAGATAACTGGGGAAAAGCCCCAGCTCCCTACTCCTGCATGCCCCAAACTCCTGGGTGGCTTCCACGAACATGATAACATGCTGCCACTTGCAGGTAATAAGTAAACACCTTTGCGTGGTGTCCACATATCTGTCATGTTGAGACCTGGGTTTCATCAACATGTCACCCATCAAAGGCCTGACCTTTGCTTTCCTCACTCTGCGCAACCCAATGCCAAGCACACAGAGAACACACTGGCCACAGTCAAGAAACAAAAGGACCTTGCTAAAGCTGGAATGTAAATTAGGAATTATAAACAGAAAGTCAGCTTGGATAAACCCTTTCAACTTACCAGCAGACCTTGTCCACAATGTCAATTAGGAGGAAAATAAAAGAAAATAAGGAGAAACAACGAGAAAAAAGGAACAGGGACGCAGAGAAAGGAAAGACAGTAACTAACAAAAGACCTCGGAGGGCATCACTCAGCAATAACCTGGTACTCGAAGTCTGGCCAATGGCTCTTTATGAAATCCCAAACATACCCCATCCTAGTTGAACCCTTAAACCTGGAGAGAGGGCTTGCTGAGAAGCTGGACCTGCAGCAATGTTTCAAGGCCAATGATGTTAAAGCGTCTGATCCCCATAATCTCCAACCAACTCCTATCAGTCCACAGGCACCAAAAGTCCTAAAAACCATCCAACTTCAGGTTGACAAGCCTAGGCCCTAACCTATAAGAAGTAGGTTAGGGCAGGGCGCGGTGGCTCACGCCTGTAATCCCAGCACTTTGGGAGGCCAGGGCAGGCGGATCACGAGGTCAGGAGATGGAGACCATCCTGGCCAACATGGTGAAACCCTGTCTCTACAAAAATTAGCTGAGTGTGGTGGCATGCGCCTGTAGTCCCAGCTATTCAGGAGGCTGAGGCAGGAGAATCACTTAAACCCAGGAGGCGGAGGTTGCAGTGAGCTGAGATCATGCCACAGCACCCTAACCTGGCTACAGAGCAAGACTCCGTCTCAAAAAGTAATAATAAAACTAAAAATAAAAAAGAAGGTTAGGCTGTGTATGAGACCCTGTATAGGTCATTCTATCCTAAGCCTAATGTCCTGTGGGTCTGAGTGGGCCCATGATTTCGAATATCCGTCAGGATACAAATAAGGTGTATACAGAGACCAGCATAATGCCTGGCCCATAGTAGGAACTTATAATAGTAGTTATGACTATTTACAGTCTATGCCAGGCATGGCAGGGACTGACATACTAAATACATTTTCTTTTCCTCTTGGGCACACAGGCCATATACCAGCCTCCTCTGCAGTGAAGTGTGGCCGTGTGATTGAGCTCTGGCCATGGATCATGGGCAGAAGTGCTGTGCTCCACTTAGGTCTGGTCCATTAAAACCTTCCATGTGTCATTCTCCTTTTCCCCCCATCTGTCAGCCAGACACAGAAACCCAGCACAGCAATCCACAGCCCCAGGGTAAGGCAGAACCATGGATGGAAGGAGCCAATGTCGATAAATGAACAATATCTAATGCCACCTGGAGAGACACCAGGAACATCATATTGGCCTCCGTGTGAGTGGGAAACAAGCTTTCTGCTATATTAAGCCACTGAGATTTGGAGATTTGCTTATTATAACCATGCAAACACTAACATTACTTACCCTAATGTAGATCTTAAGTTTGGTTTCCTGAAAAGACTCCACAAAGATTGAAGCCCTACTCTTTCTGAGTGACAATTTTTATGAAGCTCTGGCCTTCTGTCAGGCTCCTGGAAGCTTCTCTGTGAGGCCTGATTACTGCCAAGAGTCCTTTTTCCACTGAGACAGACCTGTCTGACACTACATCTGTACCTCCTGCCAATCCAAGAGCTATCTGCCTAAAGACAGGCTGCCATATCCTCAGCTCACCGCACTCCACACCTAGGCTTAACTGGCTTCTAGGAATGCCTCCCAGCTGAGTTAGGGGTAAGAATAAGGTTTATGCCTTGACTCTTAAGGAGCAGCAGGAAGTAATAAAGAGACCATTAGGTACAGTGCCAGTTGAAATCAAAAGGAAAAACGCCAAAGCCATGTGTTATAATGTTATAATGTGGAAGCATAGGTCATAGTCCAACAGCTGTAGACACATTCATTACACATTTATTCATTCAAAAATGTATATGGCAATTGCTGTGGGGTAGGTACAAACAACCAGTGAGTGTTGTTCATTGAGTCAAAGACATATTTGCCATTATACCTCTGCACATTGGTACTTTCTTTCCTTCTCTTCCCAGTACAATTGTTCTTGGATTGCAAAACTACTACTTCTAATTAGCCTTGGTTATCCATATATGGTTAGTCTATGGACTAACTTGAATTGGAGAATGCAATGCAGCAAATGGAAAACCTTGTTAATGTGAATTCTCCTTTAAAATATTTATTTTCTTTTATACCACACATTTTATATACACTCAATGACTCGATCTTCTACTCCTGTGAATTTTCCCTGCCCCACCAATGCTGGTATTTGAATGGCTGCTGTGTGTCTTCTTAGAAAAAAGTTCTTAGAAACAAGCAACTTGTTTTTTTCTAAAGGAGGTTATGTTTATTCACTGCACACAAATGACAGCACGTTCCTCAGCCCCTCCTGGATTTCCCAGTCAACATCTATGGACACAAGTGACAACTTCAACTCACATTATTTGACTCCGTCTTATCTCTCACTGTCTAATGCAACCATTGAGCTCAATGCAATATTCTTTTCATTCAGGACCTCGCCTAGGTCAATGTGGAGTAAAAGCTGCAAGCATAACTCTTGCATTTGAAAATCAACTTTGGTTAGGCGCAGTGGGTCACGCATTTTTGAGAGGTTGAGGCAGGCGGATCACCTGAGATCAGGGGTTTGAGACCAGCCTGCCCAACATGATGAAACCCCATCTCTACAAAATACAAAATTTACTAAATACAAAAATTAGCCAGGTGAGGTGGCAGGCACCTGTAATCCCAGCTACTGGGGAGGCTGAGATAGGAGAATCATTTGAACCTGGGAGGCGGAGTTTGCAGCGAGCTGAGATTGCACCACTGCACTCCAGCCTGGGTGACCTAACAAGACTCTGTCTCAAAAAAAAAAAAAAAAAAAAAAAAAAACTCAGCTTTAACATGGTAATCCACCAACAATCCCTGTATGGAAGCAGGAAGTCTCACTCTGCTTCAGGTTGTCAGCTGGGGGCCATGGTTAAATTAGGTAACCTATCTGAGTCTTCTTTTTTGTTTCATGTTGTGTTGTGTTTTCATTTGAAAAATGGGGGATGAGGGTATTCTTTGTATATCTACTCATGTTGCTTTGATGATCAAAGAAGATAAATGCAAGTACTTTGTAAACCATAAAGCAGATACATTGGGACAGGATGGGGCTGTTATTCAGTTGCTCCCTAAGCCAAATATGCCCCTCGATACATTCTCACAGATGCTCGTAGTTCCTATCTCTTCTGCAAAGCCCAGTACGGACTAATTTTCCCCTTTTCTAAATATTAACCTAGTGGTCCATTTGTTTACTCCTTTCTAGCCATATGCCTTCCACAGTTCAGCATTTTAGCTCTCAAGCATTTTATGCACTAAATTCCTGTTGGCTAATTGGGGTGTATGTGGGTGGGTGTGTAGACGTGGATGTGTGTGGCTGGCTGGCCTTCCACACTAAACTGGCAAGGACTATCCCATACTCATCTGAGTCGTTTCTCTGGTGTGTCTGCATGTGTGGCCCTTAACAGGGATCCACAGAGATAGGGCATCTAAACAAGCCTTTGGAGTGAGGGAAACTAGAAAAACTTCATAAAGTGTATGTTGCCTGAGTTAAATCTCAAAAGGTGAATAGACATTCGTCAAACAAGGGAAGGGCACATGCAAAGGCCAGAAAGTTCAGAGCACCTCGAGAGCTGAAACTCACTAAGGGTGGGCAATGAGGGCCAAGTCTCAACAGGGTAGGCTGATGGTGGAGAAGAGTGGAGACGCACAGATGGGCAGGTGCAGGAGGACAAGGTCTACGGCCGCCGCTGACCAATAATGGAGGAAGAATCTGGAAAACGTGATCTTCAGCATGGGCTACAGCTTTTTTACATTCTAAATCCTGCTTTTCTGTTTCTCTTTGTCCCCAGGGTGGTAACTCAGAAAGCCCCTCAATACCACCCCAAGTTTTTCACATCCGGCATCCAGCCCAGACATAGGAATTAGACCGACAGAGGCCCAGGGCAGAGGTGGGTGCCCAGGCTGACCACTGGGCACCCCCTTCTTGAGTGTACTCTGTATCCCTGCCAGCCAGAGGATGGCCTCACATTACTTCAGCCCCTGCCTTCTTTGTTCCATATTCATATTTTCTTGACACAAACCATACAAAGTTTCAACACTTGGAGACTGCAAAGTAAACCACTTGTACATACCAGGTCTGGTAACACTTTAAATAATAGGCCAGTTAGTTAATGCTGCACTACAATAAAAATTCCTGTCCAAGTACACATTACATCCTCATTAATGCCAAGTGAGTTCAGAGTGATTAATGTTATGACAATAAATAACTGGGAAATCATTATGACCGCCAGGCTGCAGCACACAGCGGGGCCCAGAGCAGCCTAGGCTTCTACTACTCTCTGAGCACACTAGGGTGCTGCCTGCCCCTCCATCAGGCATACTCAACACCCTCCAAATCACAGCTCCAGTGAGCATAGGGCTGTGCCAGAGAGCTGGGCTAGGGAGTCCTACTCATGAGGCCAATCTCAAGTTATCTGGGAAGAGGGTACAAGATTATCAGAACATGCCCTCTCCTCCAACAGAAAGAGAGCATGTGTTGGAAGCTAGAAACCAGGCCCTCATGTCCGTGGGCAGAAAGGCTCTCATCAGCCTCCTGGTAGAGACCCAGGCAGGGAAAGCTGGGCCAGCTCTAGCTGCAATGGGCATCATCAGGAGGGGCTCAGGGAAGTGGGTAGGTCTCTCATGAGGGACAGTGGAGGGTGTGGTCAGGGGAAAAGGGGACTCGTGCCCAAGAAACTCAGGCAGAGACAGAGGCCCCTGTCTTCCAGAAGTTTCTCTCAAGGCAGTAGATGGAAAATGGCTTTGTGGTTGGTCAAAGAAATAGGGCAGCTGTGCTGTTTCTCAGCATCTCTAAGCCATGTGGGGGCTGGTCCGTGGGACAGGAGACTGGTCCATGGGTAGGAGACTGGTGCTCACTCAGGACCCTTGAAGTTGGAGATTCCAGGCTAGCAAACAAGATGCTGACAACAGGGGATGAGAACCAGATTAGAAGAAAGAGAACTTTACAAACCATAGAAACCAGCATCTCAGCCTTTAAGGTATAGAGAAGGCTGGATAACCCAATGAGCGACTGCAGCTCCTCCCCAGCACACCCCACAAAGCTCACTTTGCACTCATTTCTCAAATGGCTGTAGACTCTGTCTTGGCCTATGGGAGGCCTTAGGCTACTGGCACATGCCAGACCTTATGTGAGTGCTGGTTTTTGGCTTTTGTCCTCAGTTTTTCTGAAGCAAGTTTGATCTGGCCTGCTATGAGCTCTTCTAGCCTTTGGGGGATTTTGTGACCAGCACAGTACCTGAAATATAGTAGATATTCAGCACATGGTGGAATCAGGCTCTGGGTGGAAAGCCAGAACTCTCCAGACTGTCTTTCATTGAATGGACTACCACCTCCAACATTGCTGGCCATCTACCCACCCCTGCCCAGTGTTTTCTCAAAGCACAGCCTCTCAGGAATGGGCATCCAGGCTAAGACTGGAGCCCCAGATGGACATGGGGGTGAGGAAGGGTGGGCTTACTCCAAAGTTGGAAAGTCCAGCTCAGAGTTTCCACTCAGTCATCAAAAGTCAACCACATTGATTAATGAAGATGCTGGGCTGACCATGAAGTGAGAACAGAAGTGGCTAGAAGTCGGTGTTGACTTTTCAAACAACCATAAATTCCATAAGGGTGACAAAAGAGCCTTCTCTGTAATCTTGTTCATTATTTACACTAAAACCTAATTAAAGTCATTATGTTTTTTGTTCATTAAATAAACTTACTATTACAGACACCAAGCCAGAACAAGGGCTGCTGGGCTCACTCTAGAAGTGGAGAGTCTCAGGCCCAGCCAGAGCCCAACACCCAACCATCTTTTGAGTCAAACTTTCTCTGGAAAGAAACACTCTGCAGAGAGAAACAGAATAGGACAAGAAGCAGGGACAAGAAAACTATCACAAAACTCTCCTGAAGTACCTGTCTTCTCTGTTCTGCCTCTTCTACAAAGCAAGAACAAAACATTCCTTCCCAAGGCCCATTTCATTTCAAGGGAACTGGATCCAGACCAAGATGAACACAAAGTGAATGGAAACCTGCTTTGCTGTTGATCAAAGAAATAGGGTAGCTGTGCTCTTTCTCAGCAACTCAAGGCCATGTGGCAGCTGACCCATGGGATAGAACTAAGCATAATAGTCCATTTAACTAGTCAACATTTCTAGACGCATCTCATGAACAGGCTCCAATGGAGGGCTTGGGGTGGAGGGGGGGGAATTAGATCTATCTCTAAAGTCACTGGCACTCTACTAAGGGTAATGGGAAGGTAATCTAGTTATAAGGCCAATTGTGAGCAAGAGCCCAGAAAGAACATTATACATTAAGTGTCAATTCATCAAAAAATGTAACACTTATAAACATGTGTACACCAAACATCAGAGCTCCCACATATGAAAGGTGAAATAAATAGTTCTATAAAGATAGTTAGATAATTTTCAATACCTTATTTTCAATAATGAATAGAATACCTAGACAGAGGATCAATGCAGAAATACAAAACTTTAACAATACGTAAGAGCGGTAAGATCTATTTCTCAAAGCACAGTTGCTCAGGAGTAGGGATCCAAGCTGAGACTGGAGCCTCAAATGGACATGGTAGTGAGAAAGGGAGAGCTCTTATTCGACGGCAGGAAAGACCAGCTTAGAGTTTCCACTGTGGCATCAGAAGTCAATCCTATTAATTAATGAAGATGCTGGATAGATATAACATTGATACAGAACACTCTACCCAAAATTAGCAGAATGAATACACATTCTTCTCAAATGCACGTTCAACATTCTCAAGGATAGACCACATGTTAGGCCACAAAATGACTCTCAATAAATTTTAAAATACTGAAATCATACAAATGATTATTTCTATTACCATAAAGGAATAAATCTAGAATCGATAACAGAAGACAGTCTAGAAATTTCACAAATATGTGGAAATTAAAGAATATACTCTTTTTAAAATGAATTTTATTATGGATACATAAGAATACAATATGATATTATGAGATGCATATACACATAGTAAAATGGTCACTATAATGAAACATATTAACATGTCCATTATCTCCTATAATCACCCATTTTCCTCCCTATGGCAAGAGCATCTGTAATCTACTTATTTAGCAAGAACTCTGAATGCAATACACTATTGTTAACCATAGTCCTCATGTTGCACATTCAATTCTTCAGCTTCTTCATCCTACATCCTTTGACCTATATCTCCATTTCCTCCCCCCCACCACTCCCTGCTCAACCCTGATAACCACTGTTTTATTCTCCCTATATATATTTGACATTTTTTGGAGACCACATATAAGTGGGATTATGCAGTATTTTTATTTCTGTGTACAGCTTATTTCACTGAGCATAATGTCTTTCAGGACCATCCATGTTGTGGCAAATGACAATAGCCAAAATATGGAAACAATATATCAACATATCCTTGAAAATGCAATGGATCGAAGAAGAAATCACAATGGAAATTAGAGTATGTGTAGAGATGAATGAGGGAAAAGCAAAACATATCAAAACATGGGACACAATGAGCATCAGGAAGAATAGCTAATGGATGCTGGGCTTAATACCTAAGTGATGGGATGATCTGTGCAGCAAACACCATGACATAAGTTTACCTATGTAACAAACCTGCACATCCTGTACATGTACCACCTGAAATTAAAATAACAGTTGGAAATTTTTAAAAGTCAGAAAAAAAGAGAGAGAAAAGATGCAGATAAAATCAGAAATGAAAGTGGAAACATGACCATCAACCCTAACAAAATAGAAAAGATTATAAGAATAATATGAGCAATCGCATGCCAACAAATTAGATAACCTGCATGAAATAAACAAATTCCTAGAAACACACAAATTACCAAAGCTCACCCAAGAAAAAGCAGAAAATCGAAACAGACCTATAGCAAGAGATTGAGAGGGCTTTCAAGATAGTTGATTAGAGGCATCTCTTACTCACTTCCTTCACTAGGAAGAACCGAAATAGTGAGTAGCTAATTACACTTCAAATAGATGACCCAAGAGAGGACACTGGAACTCAGCAGGGAAATGACAGGAAACATGTAAAGCAAGGAAGGAGAGAAAGGTGAGGCAACCTGCTTGACCAGGGTTAGCTGGAGCTGGGGAGAGACTCCTGAATATGGGAAAAGGGTAAATGACAAACACTCACCCCAACCCACACCCAGGTGTCCATAGCCATGGGAGAGCTCCTTGACCCTAGCAGGACCTGAGACCAACATAGGGAGCTCCCACATGGAGCTATTGCTTCAGAAAGAGAGCTTACACTGGATCACACATACCCCTAAATCTTAAACAGTAGCAGCATGGTGCCATTTTGAGTGCCCAGCCCACACCAGACTACACCCTTCAAATTTTATTGCCTGCAACCACTAAGGCTGTAGACTACTGTAAGCTGAGGTGCAAGTGAAGCCCACACTCCCAGCTGCCTGACTATGGCTATTTCCAGGGAAGCAACCCCACACTCCCTAATATCAGGGCTGTTATGCAGCCACTGCTACCTCCAACTGATAATTCTGCCAAAAGCCTGGGGTTCACTCACCCTTGCATACCACAGCCAGCATCTATATGCACCACCAGGGAGCCCCAGGGCAGAGCCTGGCCTAGCTCCACACACTCACCCAGTAGCCAAGCATACCATGCAGGGCCTGCTGATCACTCAACCATAAGAAAGAATCTCAGAGTTGGAAGACAGGTCTTTTGAAATAATCCAATCAATAAAATAAAGAAAAAAATTAAAATGAATAATCAAAGCCTTTGTGACATACAGGACATAACAAAGCAACTAAATAGTTAAATCATCAGTGTCTCAGAAGGTGAAGAAAGAACAAAGTGTTAGAAAAACCTACTGAATAAAATAACAGAAAAAATTTTACAGATCTATCAAGAGACTGAGATATCCAGACATATCCAGGAGGCTCATAGATCCTCAAACAGGGCATACAATGCAAAAAAACGTTTTCCATTACACATCATAATTAAATTGTCTAAAGTAAAAAACAAAGAGAGAATCCTAAAAACACCAAGACAAAGGTGTTTGGTCCCCAAAAAGGAACTCCCATCAGACTAACAGCAGATTTCTCAGCACTAACCTTACAGTCTAGGAGATAATGGAATGGTATATTCAAAGTGCTGAAATAAAAAACTGTCAGTAAAAGATACTATGCCCAGCAAAATTATCCTTCATAAGTGAAGAAGAAATAAAGTCTTTCCTGGACAAGCACAAGCTGAGGAAATTCATCACCACTAGACTGTTCCTACAAAAACTGCTAAAGGGAGTGCTAAACCTGGAGGTGAAAGGATGACATTCACCACCATGAAAACACACAAAAACATAAAATTCACTGGTTAAAAAAACACATAAATAATAAAGAGAAAGAACTCAAATGGCACCACTGCAGAAATCTACCAAACCATAGGTACAAAGAGGGGAAAATAAAGGAACAAAGAATATATGGAACAACCAGAAAACAACAATATGACAAGAACAAAAGCTCACATATCAATAATAACCTTGAATATAAACAGATTAAACTCTCCACTTGAAAAATATAGATAAGATGAATGAATAAAAAACATAATACAGCTATGAGCTACCTACGAGATATTCATCTTACCTGTAAAGATGTATGTAGACTGAGAACAAAGGAATGGAAAAGATATTCCACACAAATAGAAACCAAAAGTGAGGCAGATTAGCTATACTTAGATAAAACAAACTTTTAGTGAAAAAAAGGAAGGAAGGAAGGGAGGGAGGGAGGGAGGGAGAAGGAAGGCTGTTATATAATAATAAACTGATGAATGATCAATCCAGCAGGAGGATATAACAATTCTAAGTACATATGCACCCAACATTGGAAAACCCAGATTCATAAAGCAAATATTACTAGAGCTAAAGAGAAAGATTGACATCAATACAATAATAATGAGGAATTTCAATACACTACTCTCAGCATTAGACAAATCAAGACCAAAAAATCAACAACAACAATAACAAAATAAAACGTTATATTTAAATTGGACTTACGACCGAATGGACCTAACAGATATTTACAGAGAATTTTATCCAATGACTCCAGAATACACATTCTTCTCATCAGCACATGGAACATTCTCCAGAATGGACCATATGTTAGGCCACCAAAAAAGTCTCAACCATTTTTTTTTAATTGAAATCATATAAGTATCTTCTCAAATCAATCTTTTGACTCATTTCTAAAACTAGAAATCAACAACAGGAGGAACTTTGGAAAACATACAAATACATGGAAATTAAGCAACATGTTCCGAAATAAGCATCGGGTCAATAAAGAAATTAAGATGGAAATCAAAAAAATTTTTGAAACAAACGAAAATGGTAACACAATATACCAAAATCTGTGGGATACAACAAAAGCAGTGCTGAAAAAGATTTTTACAGCAGTAAATAGCTACATCAAAAAAGTAGAAAGATTTCAAATAAATAATTTAACAATACACCTCAAGAAACTAGAAAAGCAAAAACATGTCAAACCCAAAATTAGCAGAAAGAAAGTAATACCAAGGTGATGGACTGAGCTGTGCAGTGCAGCAAATCACCATGACACACATTTACCTGTGTAACAAACCTGCACATTCTGCACATGTACCTTGGAACTTAAAATAAAAGTTGAAGAAAATAAATAAATAAAAATAAAAAAGAACAGAACTAAATTGAGAACTAAAAATATGCAAAGAATTAATAAAATAAGAAATCAGTTCTTCAAAGAGATAAACAAAATTAATAATCCACTAGGTAGGCTAACCAAGAAAAGAAGAGAGAAGACCCAAATTAAAAAAATCAGAAATAAAAAAAGAGACATTACAGCTGATACCACAGAAATACAAAAGACCAGCAGAGACTATCATAAACAACTATATACTAACAAACTAGAAAATCTAGAGGAAATGGATAAACTCCCAGAAACAACCTACCAAGAATGAATCAGGAAGAAATAGAAAATCTAGATGGACCAATAATGAGTACGAAGAGTAAATGAGGTATTAAAAGTCTCCCAACAAAGAAAAGCCCTGAACTGGGTGGATTCACTACTGAATTCTACCAAACACATAAAGAAAAATTAATATCAATTCTCCTCAAACTATTCCAAAAAACTGAAGAGGAAGGAATTCTCCCACACTCATTCTACAAAGCCAGCATTACCCTGATAGCAAAACCAGACAAGAACATAACAAAAATAGAAAACTACAGGCCAATATCTCTTATGAACATAGATGTAAAAATCCTCAATAAAATAGTAGTAAACCAAATCCAATACAACATTGAAAAGATAATACACCATGATCAAATCGGATTTATACCAGGGATGCAAAGATGATTCAACATATGCAAGTCAATAAACGTGACACATCACATCAACAGAATAAAGAACAAAAACTATGTGATATTCTCAATAGATTCAGAAAAAGCATTTGATAAAATTCAACATTCCTTCATGATAAAAACTCCCAACAACTAGGCATAGAAAGACATATCCCAACATAATAAAGCCCAGATACGACAAACCCACAGCTAACAACATACTGAATGAGGAGGAGTTGAAAGTCTTTTCTCTAAGAACTGGAATGAGCCAAGGATGCCTACTTTCACCGCTCCTATACACGTACTGGAAATCCTAGCCAGAGCAATCAGGCAAGAGAAAGAAATAAAAGGCATCAAAATTGGAAAAGAGAAAGTCAAATTGTCTCTCTTTGCAGACAACACAATCTTATATTTCGAAAAACTCAAAGACACTACTGAAAAACTCTTATAATAATAAACAAATTTCGTAAAGTTGCAGAATACAAATCAATGTATAAAAATCAGTAGCACTTCTATAAATCAAAATGAAACAACCAAAAAGCAAATCAAGATGACACTCCCTTTTACAATAGCTACCCCCAAAATATAAAATTCATAGAAATAAATTTAACCAAAAAAAAAAAGGAAATAAATTTAACCAAGGAGGTCAAAGATCTCTAAATGGAAAACTACCAAAACACTGATGAAAGAAATTGAAGAAGACACAAACAATTAAAAAGACATCTCATGCTTATGTATTAGAAGAGTTAATATCATTAAAAATGACCATACTGCCCAAGGAAATCTACAGATTCAATGTCATCTCCTATCAAAATCCCAGTGACTTTTTTTTTTTTTTTACAGAAACAGGAAAAAAAAAAAATTCCTAAAGTTTGCATGGAACCAAAAAAGATCCAGAATAGCCAAAGCAATCCTAGCAAAAAGAACAAAGCTGGAAACATCACACCACCTGACTTCAAAATATATTGCAAAAATATAGTATGCAAAACTATAGACATCAATATAGTATGATATTGGTATAAAAATAGGCACATAGACCAATATATAGCCCAGTAATAAATCCACTTATTTACAACCAACTGATCTTCAACAAAGCCATTAAGAGCATACATTGGGGAGGCCAGGCACGGTGGCTCATGCCTGTAATCCCAGCACTTTGGGAGGCCAAGGCAGGTGTATCACGAGGTCAAGAAATTGAGAACATTCGGGCCAACATGACGAAACCCCGTATCTACTAAAACTACAAAAAATTAGTCGGGCATGGTGGCAGGCACCTGTAGTCCCAGCTAATGGGGAGGCTGAGGCAGGAGAATTACTTTAACCTGGGAGGTAGAGGTTGCAGTGAGCCGATATCGTGCCACTGCTCTCCAGCCTGGCAACAGAGTGAGATTCCATCCCAAAAAAAAATAATAATAGTAAGTATACACTGGGGGAAGGACACCCTCTTCCATAAAAAGGTGCTGGAAAAACTGAATAACCATATGCAGAAGAATAAAAATGGACCCCTATCTCTTACCATATATAAAAATCAACTCAAGATAAATGAAAGATTTAAACATAAGGCCTAAAGCTACAAAACTACTAGGAGAAAATATAGGAAAAGCTATTCAGAACATTGGTCCAGGCAAAGACTTTCAGATCTTGCAATGGCTAAGATCTGAAAAACACAAGCAAAAGAAAAACTAAATGTGACTAAAAGCTTCTACACAGCAAAAGAAGCAATCAACAGAATGAAGAGACAACCTTTTGAATGGGAGAAAATATTTGCAAACTACTCATCCAACATGGGGCTAATACCTAGAATATGTAAGGAACTCAAACAACTCAACGGTAAAAGAAACCAAGTAACCTCATTAAAAAATGGGCAAAGGAAATGATAGATATTTCTCAACAGAAGACATACAAATGGTCAACAGATCTATAAAAAAAAAAAGTTCAACATCACTAATCAACAGGGAAATACAAATCAAAACCACAATGAAATAATGAAATACTTTCTTACACCAGGTGCCTTTTTATTTTTACTTTTTATTTTTATTTTTTTGAGACAGGGCTTTATTCTGTCACCCAGGCTGGAGTGCAGTGGCATAATCACAGCTCACTGAGCCTCTTTCTCCTGGGCTTAGGTGATCCTCCCACCTCAGCCTCCTGAGTAACTAGGATTACAGGTACATGTCACTATGCCTGGATAACTTGTATTTTTAGTAGAGACAGAGTTTCTCCATGTTGATCAGGCTGGTCTCCAACTCTTAGACTTAAGCAATCCTTCCACCTTGGCCTCCCAAAGTGCTAGGATTATAGGCGTGAGCCACTGTCCTTGGCTTGGAATGGCTATTATTACAAAGGCAAAAATATGGGGAAAAAAGAAACTCTTATATGCTGTTGGTGAAAATGCAAATTAGTATAGCCGCTATAGAAAACAGTATGGAGATTTCCCAAACTAAAAATAGAACTACCATGATCCAGCAATCCCACCAATGAGTATTTACTCAAAGAAAAAGAAATCAATATATTAAAGGGATACATGCACTCCCATGTTTATTGCAGCACTATTCACAGTAGCAAAGATGTGGAATCAACCTTCATTTGTCCATCAGCAAATGAAGGGATAAAGAAAAGGCAGTACATTTACACAATGGAATGCTATTTGGCCATAAAAAAGAATGAAATTATGTCATTTTCAGCAACATGGATGGAACTGGAGGTTATTATGTTAAGTAAAATAAGCTGAGCACAGAAAGACAAATATTGCATGTTCTCACTAATATGCGGGAGCTAAAATCATTGATCACATGGAAACAGAGAGTGGAATGATAGATACCAGAGACTAAGAGGGGTATACAGATGGGAGGAGACAGATGAAGAGAGGTTAGTACATGGGTACAAACACACAGTTAGAGAGATGAGATAAGTTCTAATGTTTGATAGCATGGTAGGGTTGCTACAGTTAACAATGATGTATTGTATTTTTCAAAATAGCTAGAGAAGAGGACCTGAAACGTACCTAACACATAGAAATAATAAATATTTGGGTAATGTATGCCCTAAATATCCTTACTTAATCATTACACATTCTATGCATGTAACAAAATTTTGTTAAAAATGTTTTTTAAAAATGGGTGAACTACATGGACCTCTATCAATACGAGTACATTTCAGAAAAGGTTTTGAGGACATTGGACAAGGAAGTTGAGTTGCAGCATAAGCTGTGTAATAAGAACATAGCTTTGCACACATGTAGCATTGAAAATCAACAATACTGTCGTACAAAGGCTCGTACATATGTAGTAAAAGTATAAAAACTATGATTAGATAAGACAGACAAACCCAGGGAGGAATGAAGGGGAACAGGACTGGGGTGGAGTTTCAATTATCTCTATTTATTTGAAAAATGAGCTCTGACACAAATAAAACAAAATATTTGCACTTACTACCTTTCAATAGCATACACTTACTGTGTTGTTCTATGTTTGAAATATTTTGTCATACAAAAATAAGTCTCATCCCTAAGGGATTCAAGAGAGCTGTTGTATTACAACTTTCTTTTTCTTTTCTTTTTCTTTTTTTTTTTTTTGAGATGGAGTCTCACTCTGTTGCCCAGACTGGAATGCAGTGGTGTGATATCGACTCACTGCAACCTCTGCCTCCTGGGTTCGAGCAATTCTCCTGCCTCAGCCTCCCAAGTAGCTGGGATTACAGGCACATGCCACCATGCCCAGCTAATTTTTCTATTTTTAGTAGAGACGGAGTTTCACCATGTTGGCCAGGCTGGTCTTGAGTGATCACCTCAAGTGATCTTCCTGCCTTGGCATCCCAAAGTGCTGGGATTACAGGTGTTAGCCACTGCACCTGGCCAATATCACTGTTGCCATCTACTTTTGACCAATAACATTGGTAAGACATAAAGAAGAGAAACACAAATCTCAAAAAGAGAGAGAGAGATTGAATCAGTAACCAAAAACCTTCCAACAAAGAAAATCCCTAGGACAGATAACTTCACTGGTGAATTTTACTAAATATTTAAAGTGAAATTAACACCAATTCTTCTCAAAGGAAGGAATGCTGCCTAACTCATTCTATGAGGCCAGCATTTCCCCTGGTACCAAAGCCAGATACAGGCATCACATGAAAAGAAAATCACAAACAATATCTCTTATGAATAAGATGCAAAAATATTCGACAAAACACTAGTAAATTGAACACAGCAGCACATTAAAAAGGAGTAAATACCATGACTAAGTGGGATTTATCCCAGGAATGCAAGGAATGGCTCAACATAAGAAAATAAGAAAATGTAATGTACTGCATTATTAGAAGGAAGAATAAAACCCAGTCACCCCGCATTGATGCACAAAAGGCATTTGACAAAATCCAACACCCTTTTCTTATGAAAAGAATGCAGAAAGCTAAGAATAGAGGGGAATTTCTCCAACATAATAAATATCATTTATTGAAAACTTATTGCTAACATTATGCTTAGTGGTGAAAGACTGAAAATTTTCAGTCTTAGGAACGAGACAAGGATGCCCACTTTCACCACTGCTAGTCAACTTTATACTGGAATTTCTACCTAGAGAAAATAGGCAGAAGAAAATGAATAAAAGACATCCAAATTGTATTTAAAAAACTAAAAGTCTCTTTATTCATAGATTACATGATCTTATGCAAAGGAAAAATCCCAAAGATTTCACAAAAAGCTACTAGAGTTAGTATATCAATTCAGTAAATTTGCAGGAAACAGAATCAACCTATAAAAATCAACTGTGTTTCTATACACCAGCAATGAAAATATGAAATGGAAATTAAGAAAATAATTCCATTTACAATACTATCCAAAAGAATAGAATACCTAGGAACAAACTTGACAAAGGAGGTAAAAAGAGTTATACACAGAAAACTACAAAGCATTGCTGAAAGAAATTAAAGGAGACCCTAAGTAAATGGAAAGACATTCCGTGCTCATGGATCAGAAGATGTAATATTATTAAAATATCAATACTACTCAAAGAAATCTACATATTCAATAAAATCCCCATCACAATTCCAACAGCCTTTTTTTCATAATGTAAAATTCAATCCTTAAATTCATATGAAATTTCAAGGGACTCCAAAGAGCCAAAATCATCTTAAAAAAAGAAGAAAGTTGGAGGACTGACTCTTGCCTATTTCAAAACTTACTATAAAACCAAAGTAATCAAGACAGGGTGGCACTGGCATAAGGATAGACACATAGACTTATAGAATAGAATTGAGAATCCAGAGATAATCCTATAATTCTATCACTAACTTTTATTTTTAACAATGATTTCAAGACCATTGAATGGAGAAAGAATGCTCACTCCAACAAATGGTTCTGAAACAACTGAATATCCACATGCAACTGAATGGTGTTAGACCCTACCTTACACCACGTACAAAAAGTAACTCAAAATGGATCAATGACTTATATATAAGACCTAAACCTACAAAATTCTTAGAAGAAAACATAGGGGTAAATCTTCATGACTGTAGATTTGGCAATGGATTCTTAGTTATGCTTAGATATCTAAGAATAAGTCATAAAAGAAAAAATAAATACATTAGACCTCATCAAAATTTTTAAAAAGTTGTGGCTCAGAGAACATTATCAAGAAAGTAAAAGAACAACATACCGAACTAGAGGATATATTTGCAAATCATGTATCCAATAAGGGTCAAAAAGACAAACAACTGAAATAAAAATGGGCAATGGACTTGGATAGACATTCCTCTAAAGAAGATCTACAAATGGCAAGACACACATGAAAAGATGCCCAACATGTTAGTCATTAGATAAATGCAAATCAAAATCATGGTGAGTACCACTTCCCAACCACTAGGGCTCCAATAATCAAAAGATTAAAAATAACGTATTTACAAGGATGCAAACTGGAACCCTAATATGTTGCTGATAGGAATGTAAAATGGTTTAGCTGCTGTAAAAAAACAGTTTGACAGTTCCTCAAAAAGTTAAATAGAATTGCCATTGGCTACAATTCCACCTCTAGGTGTATACCTAAAAGAATTAAAAACAGGGACTCAAATAAGTACCTGTATACACACGTTCATAGCAGCATATTCACATAGCCAAAAGGTTGAAACAGCCTAAATGTCCATCAGTGGAGGAATGGATAAACAAATTATGGCATATACCTACAATGGAATATACCAATTATTCAGCCATAAAAAGAAATGAAGTATTAATACACGCTATAATACTAATGAATCTAGAAAACATTACGGTAAGTGAAAGAAACCAGATATTAAACGCCACATATTGTATGACTCTATTAGTGTGAAATATCCAGAATAGATAAATCCATAAGTACATAACACAGATTGGTGGATTGGTGGTTTCCAGGAGCTGGGGCTGTTGAGTATAATATTAGTCAGGATTCTGCAGAGAAACAGAATATATATTCATATGTACATGTTCATAATATATATATATATATATATATAAAATCATTGGATATATCTTATATATTATATGCAAATATTAATATATATATATATATATATATATGAGAATATATGGGGGAAGCAAGAGTTATTTGAAGAAATTGGCTCACATGATTATTGGTGCTCCCAAGTCTGAATCTGCAGGGAAGGATAAGCTGGAGATTCCGTGAAAAGTTATTACAATCTGAAGACAGTCCAGAGGCTGAATGTCCTCTTCCTCAGTGTATTAGTCCATTTTCACACTGCTATAAAGAACTTTCCTGAGACTGGGTAATTTGTAAAGAAAAGAAGTTTAATTGACTCACAGTTCCACATAGCTGGGGAGGCCTCAGGAAACTCAAAATCATGGCAGAAGGCAAAGGAAAAGCAAGTACCTTCTTCACAAGGCAGCAAGAAACAGAGTGAATGTGTGAGAAGGAGGAACTGTCAAACACAAAACCATCAGGTCTTGTGACAACTCACTCACTATCACAGGAACAGCATGGAGGAAAGAGCGCCCATGGATTCTATCACCTCTTACCAGGTCCCTCCCTTGACACGTGGGGATTATGGGGATTACAATTTGAGATGAGATTTGTGTGGGGACACAGAGGAAACCATATCATTCAGGGTACATCAGTCTTTTTCCTGTTAAGGTCTTCAACTTGGATTGATTAGATGATGCCCACCCACATTATAAAGGATCATTTGCTTGAGTCAAAATCTACTGATTTAAATGTTCATCAGATCTTAAACTAATACCTTCACAACATCTAAACTGGTGTTTGATCAAAAACTAGGTACCACAGTTTAGCCAAGTTGACACATAAAATTAACCACCACAGGGGAAATGGGGAAAAACTGTTTAATGGGCATATTCATTTCCTAGGGTTACCATAACAAAATCCTGCAAACTAGGCAGCTTAAATAGCAGAAATTGATTGGCATATAATTCTGGGAACTAGAAGTCTGAGATGGAGGTCTTGGCAAGATTGGTTCCTTCTGAGGGATGTGAGGGAGAAACTATTCCATGCCTCTCCCCCAGCTTCTGGCAGTTTGGTGATAATCTTTGGTGTCCCTATCTTCAGTTGTATCACTTCAATCTCTAACTCTGCCTTCGTTGTCACATGCTGTTCTGCCTATGTGCATGGCTCTGCATCCAAATTTCCTCTTTTAATAAAGACACCAGTCCTATTAGATTAAGGCCCATCCTAATGACCTCTTCTTCACTCAGTATATCTGCAAGGGCCCTGTTTCCAAATAAGCTCACATTCTAATTTACAAGGGGTTGGGACTTCAACATCTGAATTCTGAGAGGACACAATTCAACCCATAACAATGAATCTGGGGATTTGCTTTGGAGCGACAGAAATGGTTTGGGACCAGAAAGAGGCGGACAAAGTTATAAGTGTCTTCAATGCCATAAAATTGCTCACTTGAAAATGATGACTTTTATACTGAGTGAATTTTATCTCAATCAATTATTTCCAAAAAGAAAGTGGTGCTTACAGTGGAGCTTGAATGACGGTGACATCACAGAGACCCAGGTGTTGCAGGTGGAAGATGTAGAATAAGCAAATCTATGAAGAGAGGGCACTGCAAGACATAGTCGTAGTTCAGAACAGCTGGAGAGGGGGCTTGGTATTCTTCATCACCATATTAAAATCCCAAATGGATCACATTACCTGAGTAAGTCAAGAGATATCATCTTTACCTGAGAAGCCACTGCCCTGACCAACACACATTCTCAAGGGGCTGGCTACTTGTCTAGTCATGCAGGAAAATGATGACTACAAATATATGGGCCTACTGATATGTTTGGATCTTGTCTATCTCTCTCCTCAGCATAACTGAAAGAGCTGCTTTTCACTTTGAACTTGCTAAAGCCCCAAAGGAAAATGTAAATCCATATAATGCGTAAAATGTACAGTGATGCATCTAATGAAGGTGGCAGTGGAGGATAGGAGGGTTTATAGTCATCATATAATGTGAAAATTAAAAAGTTTAAATAGTTTATCTCGGCCAGGTATGGTAGCTCATGTTCATAATCCCAGCACTTTTGGAGGCTGAGGCAGGCAGATCACTTGAGGCCAGGAGTTCAAGACCAGCCTGGGCAACATGGGGAAACCCCATCTCTACTAAAAATACAAAAATTATAATCCCAGCACTTTGGGAGGCCGAGGCGGGCGGATCACAAGGTCAAGAGATCGAGACCATCCTGGTCAACATGGTGAAACCCCGTCTCTACTAAAAATACAAAAAAATTAGCTGGGCGTGGTGTCACGCGCCTGTAGTCCCAGCTACTCGGGAGGCTGAGGCAGGAGAATTGCTTGAACCCGGGCGGCAGAGGTTGCAGTGAGCCAAGGTCGCGCCACTGCACTCCAGCCTGGCGCCTGGTGACGGAGTGAGACTCTGTCTCAAAAAAAAAAAAAAAAAAAAACAAAAACAAAAATTAGCTGGGCGTGATGGCACATGCCTGTAATCCCAGCTACTCAGAAGGCGGAGGCATGAGAATCAATTGAACTCGGGAGGTGCAGGTTGCAGTGAGCTGAGATTGTACCAGTGTACTCCAGCCTGGAAGACAGAGTGAGAGTCTCTCTCAAAAATAAATAAATAAATAGTTTATCTCAATTTTATGCAAAGTAGCCAGCCCATGAACTGCTTGCTACTATTGGTATATAATGATATAAGAACCTTGTGCCAGCAGCTTAATCAATATAATGTTGCTTTGTTCATTGAGAAAGTCTTGCTATGAAAAATTAAAATGTTAGCTATACTAAAGAGCTAGACAGTTGATTTACATTTACATTTTACATTTGCATTTACTAAAGACTGTTAATTTACATCCTGATACAAGGTCCTTTTCCACTTGTAGACAAGTAAAAGCTGGTTCCCACACCAGCAGTGGTCTACAAATCACACTGAAAGCGGTACTGACCTAGATTATCCCTTAAGAGTCCATAAAGTACAGTATCCATGATTGTGTGTATATATGAACATTTCAGTTTGAGAAAGATTGATCTAGAGATCTAGAATTGAAAAAAGAAGAAGAACAAAAGGAAAGTGACTATCCAAAGTTCTAGGGCATTTGGAACTTTCTGCCCTTCTGTGAGAGCTACAAACTGGAAGCCACTCAAATGTCATCAACAATAGAATGAATAAATTCTGACAGATGCATAAAATGATGATAAAATAAATGAACTACTATTTGTATCGCAACATGGATGGATCTCACAAACTGAATGCTAAACAGATGATCACACAAAAGAGTGCATACTTTATAAAGTTCAAAATTAGATCTATGATATTAAGGATTGTGATATTGGTTCCACTTGGGGGAGAGAGTGACTGGGAGGAGTCTAAGGATTTGTAATGCTCTTTCTCTTAACCTGAGTGGAGTTAGGAGAATTACCTTAGTAAAAAACCATCACACCATGCACTTGTGATGTTCACTCTTTTGTATGTATGTTACAATTCAATGAGAAGTTGTGAAAATATTCTGTCTTTAAGATGATCCTCACATTCCTACCAGTAATTGGAACTTGTATAGACAGCACCTGCTTTTCTGAAGAGTTCATGCTATTCTGTCTCTAAGTTTCCAACTATAACCTTGATGCATGTCAATAATGTTGTTTGTTGTGTTGAGGTCTGAAGGCAATGGTCAAGTTGTATCTTAAGTTGTGATTAATTTCTAAAGTCAGTATGGAACATAAATGGACATAAAATGAGAGTCCACTATATTCACTCTGAAGCCAAGTGAATTTGTCCATACACACGCACACATCTGTACATATCATAACAGTAGGACTTTGTAAATAACGTTTCAGTATTCTCAGAAACCTTCAGCAATTCACAAATATACAAATGCAGACATTTTGGAACAGGCTCTTGGCTTTCTCTTGTATTATATTTTAGAAGAGAGCTCATATTTTCTATGCCCTAGCTTGACACCACAGTTAACGGCCTTTTTGACTTTCACTGGAGTTTTATCTCTCTGTTGATGAGAGACAAGTTTTCTCACTAGTTGGAGCATTCTCAGCAAGAGCCTCCCAAATTCCTTTTCCATTCCCCAGATAAAATATGTAATGGGCTCTTCCACATCACAGAGCCCAGTCAGTGCTATGCTCAACAGTCTAATCTTTAAATTTTTCAAAACTTCTATTTTGTTTGGCTGTCAGAGCTGATATGTGCAGCTGTGCAGGTTGTGTACTGCACAATTGTAAGAGGGGCCATTCATTTAGAATACCATGAATGGTGTGCCTCCTCCCTCCCTCTTCCCCTCTCTCTCTCTCTCTCTCTCTCACACACTCACACACACACACACACACACACACACACACACAGTGTTGTGAGAAGCAGAGTACAACAGTGTACATGGAGACATGAGAGCAAGAGGCCAGCTCAGCTTTGTCTGACCAAATCATTCATGGTCCATTCCAGCACTGCAGTGAGTCCCATTCAAACTCTTCTCTCAACAAGACTGTAAATAAGCACATGCCTTGGGCCTCCAGTCAAAACTGTTTAACTGTTAAATTTACAAGAGCATGCTGTAATCCCCAGGAGGTTAATCACCAATTCCCTCTACCTAAGGCACAAGTGAAAATCGTAGGTCAGGCAGGGTGAAGGTGCCATCTCTCTCTGCCCAGGCCTGCTCCTCCTCATTCATTCTGTGGCTCCTCTGCCATCTGTGATCAGCTTTATCCCCTCTGTATCCATGCAGGACCTTGTCCCATTTTACTCTTACTCTGTCTCATGCTGGTCCATGTGCCTGACTATGTCACTTCATTGTAGCAGTACTGATAAAATTATTGGACTAAATTCTCGGTCTGTTATTTCTCTGAGTTCAGTTTTGAAAGCAGAAAGCCTTTATGTTTTCCCAATCCAGCCTGCTACATTTCATTTCTACTGTTACAGTTGTCTGTAACCAGATTCTAATCCCTGCTGTCCAAATTCACAAACAGCAAGAAATTCTATAGGTGTGGCCCAGTGCGAACTCATTGTACTCATGCCCCTGCAAGAAAAGCTTCTGGGATTCATCTTGGCTGAAAGCCCCCCTCCCTCTCTCCAGGCTCCCATTCCTTCAGAGTTCCTCTCTCCCTCAGACATACAGACACCCCCTCCTGCTATTGAAGGATGCGCACTTGACGCCAAATGCTGCCTCACCCAGGGTTTTTCTGTAGGATCTTGTCACTTATGCAATTACATTAGGAACTTATAGGGGACGGAAGTTAAAGAAGATGCAAACATCAACCGTAAATGTCACTGATTGTCCACCACTGAGCTCTCATTTCAGAGCCGGTTAATAGTGGGTGGGCTGGAGGCTGCCTTTGAGGGCCAGGTAAAGGGCCCAAGCCATGTGCTCTGGGGCAGCTTAGAAACACCCCTGGGAGAACTCACTTAAGTATGATATCTGTGCCCTCTAAGTGTCACCTGTATTCACTAGCCTCTGCTGAGGCCCAACAGCCCTGTCCCCAGCAGCCCTGCTCTCCTGGCCCTAGAGAAGTCCACCTGGGCACTGGCAGCCTCAGCTTTGTGGCCAAACTAAACCATGAGCAGGAAAGACAAGAGTCCCCTTGGAGATTGGTCCCTCTGGGAACTCAGGCTGTTTGGATCCAAAGCAGAGCAGACTGGCTCTGTGATGTCTTCAGGGAAGAATTTGAGGGCCTTGAGCATGCCAAGACCTGCCTTCTACATGCTGTGATGGGACCCAGGTGTTCTCTAGAAGCCACAAAAAAAGCCAGCTCAGCCCCTGTTTTCTAGTATGGAGCTCAGGGAACTTTTGTTCCATGTGCTGTCTTCCCATCACAACCACCTGGGATGGAAGAGGCATATCCCCTAGGCCTTCCAATGAAGAAGTAAAAGCTGTTTGGAAGACTCTGTCTGTAAAGATCTCTGACGTTTCAATCTAGTGGGTAGAGCCTGAGACTATGGCCTATCCCTAGAAAGAAGCACTTGGGAAATGAGGAATGTATTGTTTCCAAATTCAGGAATGCTAGGACAAGTCTTGCCACTTTCAGAGAATCTGGATCATGACCTTTTCCTTCCTAAGACGTAATCCCTTCAGTTATAAAAGTAGAGGATGAAGAAAATGTGGCACGTATACACCATGGAATACTACACAGCCATAAAAAACGATGAGTTCATGTTCTTCATAGGGACATGGATGAATCTGGAAACCATCATTCTCAGCAAACTGACACAAGAACAGAAAACCAAACTGCATGTTATCACTATAGGTGGGTGTTGAACAATTAGAACATGTGGACACAGGGAGGGGGAGCATCACACACTGCGGTCAGTAGGGGGAGGGCTAGGGGAAGGACAGCAGGGCGTGGGGAGGGTGAGGAGGGATAATGAGAGGAGAAATACCAGATATAGGTGATGGGGGGGGATGAAGACAGCAAACAACCTTGCCATGTATGCACCTATGCAACAATCCTACATGATCTGTACATGTACCCCAGAACCTAAAGTATAATTTAAAAAAAAAAAGAATAATACATTGGACCCTGGGGATCTGAGGAAAAGGGTCAGGGGTGGGATAAAATACTATAAATTGGGTAAAATGTACACTGCTAGGGTGATGGGTACACCAAAATCTCACAAATACTTATTCATGTAACCAAACACAATCTGTTCCCCAAAACCTATTCAAATAAAAAATTAAAATTAAAAAACATTTAAAAAAAAAAAAGGAGAGGATGATCCAAATTGGCAGTTCATAAACAGCATGCATTAGAATCTACTTGGGAGCTTTTTAAATGCCGAACCCGGGTCCATACCTCCAGCATATCTTAGGTGGTCTAGGCATGGGAAGGTAAAAAATTACCACAGCTACTCGGATGTGTCCCCCAACAACTTGTAGTTCCATGAACAGAACTTAACATTCAACACCAGGTGCAAATGTGGCCATGGCATGATATTGTAGTTAGGTCAACTCCCAGTTGAGGGACTTTGATCATGCCCAAGTACCAGCTGCACATCAGAGACAAAACCACATCCCCAAGGCCGAGCCTGAAGATCACATCACAGGCCATTGATGAGGCCACAAACACCTCTGAACAGGCCAGCTCAGCTAGGTTAGAAACAAAAGCATCCCTTACCTGTCTCTTCTTCCTTGGCTCCCAAGATCCCTGCTCTCATCCCTTCCCCAACATGGTGCAGACCCCTCTCCCCGTCACTCAATGGGGATGGAGAGGCTGTGTTTCTTCCACGTTAGTGGCACCACTTGCTATCCAGTTATCCAGGTTCAAAACCTCTACGTCTTCTTGGCCTTTACCCTCCATGAATTCTATTTCAAGCCTCTTCATCCCAATGCCACTGCATTTCTGAGTCAGCTTCTCCCTTGCCAGGAATAAAACAAAAGCCCACAGACAGATGTCCTACCAGCCACTCCCTCAGTCAGTCATCTGGGGTGAACTTTTCAAACCGAGGTTCTGACTTCAGGGATCCCGGCTCTGGCATGTAAAACACTGTGGGGAGGGAGTGTATTTGTACATTTTTAAAGAGGACCCCCTGCTTTCCTCAGACTCTCAAAAGAGTTTCTGGCCTAACAAAAAATAGATAATAGTGTCTACTGGGCTGCACCCCCACTCTGTATTCTGACCGAGGTGGTCTTGAGGGCAGGAACCACATCTTCGCCATCTCTGTTTCCCTATGGTCTGGCTCAATGTCTTGCACCAAGGAGGAAGTTCCAAGGGTGTTGAATTGAATTACTAGCCATAGCCCAGCATGATTTCAACAGCATGGGAGTGATGCCTTAAAGAACTCTCCTCATGGACTGGAACACACAGAAAACTCCTGGCCCTCTCCTAGCAAGATAAGTCTTTAACTCTGAAGGAAACATTCCATGTGCATCAGCTTTGCCAATGAGAGTGAGCCAAGCAAAGGTGTCTCCAGCCCGCAGAAGAGCCTTGAGGACAGCGTGCCAGCTGCAGCAGGTGATCCAGCCTCAGGCATGACCATGTGCCGCAGCAGTGCCAAACCATCTGCCCATTCAACCAACTACAGAATCCCAGGCCCCCTGTTGGATCAGTGGGTCAGATCCAAAATCCCCACCAGCCCCCAAGCTATCTGCCAATCATGACTCCAGTCTTGTGCTCCCCTACAGACGCCAAGCTGTGTGTGTCTTGTTCAGAGATGTTTATAGCTCTAGTTCCAGAGACAACTTGGAGGGCTCTCAGGCTGTAATCTACTTAAGACAAAAATCCATGACAGCTCCTTGGAAACCTGCAGCTTCCCAAGAGACATTCCAACTGTACTTAGGAATATTTGATTTTCTTGTATGTTGTACTTCCAGGTAAGAAATCATAAAGGTACACCAGAAGATGGCTGGACATGATAAGAATGCATAACATGTATTTGCTAAGGGGACAAACAAGGATCATGGAATCCTATTCCTCGGGTTGATTCCAGCAGTGCAAGCCAAGTACAAAGAGATTTATAGAGGAACCAAAATGTGCCTCATCTACATGGTGTCTTCCCCCAGACAGCAGGTAGTCAAGGCCAATTTCTCAGCATATCACATGGATATTACCTTCAATATCCTGAGCCCAGGATCCCTGAACTCAGCCCCTCTGGACAGCAATGGTGAATAGCAAGGGTCCCAGCTGAAGCCTGTGTGGAGATTCAGACATGTTCAGGGCAGAATTCTGAGAACTCTAACTACATAAAGAACTGAATTGCCTTAGGGGGAGAGAATTCACTCAGCAATGGAGACCTGGATATGAAATTTCCACATCTTAGCAAAGAGTGATTCTGAATGTACTCTGGTTCTGATCCTCAGATCTCTTCCCCATCTAGTCCTATAGATTTGTGTCTGTTGTCTTTAAATTTTTTAAGACAAGCTGGTAACTTGAAAGGGCGCAAACCAGCCTTCAGTTTCAGGCTAGGAGGGCCCCTACACATCAGCGCTGCAGCTAGCAAGGACCACAGTTCCTGATGAGAGGAGCCAGGCAACAGGAGTGACCGTGGGAGGCAGTGGAGCCCACAGAAGATGACAACAGAGTCCAAAACCATGTTCGGGTGGCATGCCAGGGCCCCATGGTGAGAGGGAAACTCAGCGAGGGGGTGGCAGTTCCTGGAAGAAGTAGAAGTGGCTACCAGACATGTTCAGGAGTACACAAGAGACATCCAGGGGAATCCAGAAATATTCAGCAGAAATTTTGCAAGGGAGTCAAGATCCTATAAACAGATGGGAAGGGTAGGAAAATTCTGTTATTGTTATTAATATGAATTTATCTATATGTGCAGGTTGGAAAACTGATAGACTCTCAAGTCATAATAGAAAGAAAAAGCATGATTGATGGACTCTTTTAACAGCCTACATGGGCCTTCTGTGGCCTTACTTTCCTAATCCAAAGATGGGAATTGCTGTTTGAAAACTGATGAGTACAGGCTCAGCCACTTCCCCCATAAGCCACTGGAAGTGAGCCCTTGAACCCTGAATAATTTGGGTAATTCAGCATCTGGGCTGCAGGTGAAGAGAGACTTTGGTGATAGTACCTGGATGCCATTTCCATCACAGGGTACCAAAGAGGTCTTTAAGGATCTGCATGAGCTAGAGCCCCAGCTCCTTGCTACTGAGCAATGAAGAGTTATTTGTGTCACTGTCTCCTGAGCCATCATCCTCAACCTTCAGCTCCTCCTTCTCCTGCTCACAAAATCTTGGAATATGAGAGAAGGAGAACATAATCACAGCATGGTAGCAGAACATCATTCATTTATTCAATCATTCACTATTTAGCAAATATGTCCTACACGTCAGGCACTAACCAGGCTGCAACTCACACTAACGAACAAGACAGTTGTGCTCCCTGCCCTCAGGGAGTTTACAGTCTAGTGGGGCAGACAGGCATTAAACAAGGAGACACAAAAGCACCACAAAGCGTGATGAGGATTTCAAAGGAAAAGAACAGGTCTCTAAAGGATAGGACAACAACAGAAAAACTGCTCAGGATTAGGGGGTCATGGAAGCCCCTTGCAGAAATGCTACTTATCCTGAGATGTGAAGATAAGTAGGGTCGGTGTGAGGGCAAGTGTGGTCCAGGCAAAAAGCCCTTGAAGCCACAAGAGGATCTTGCCCCTGAGATAAGCCATGGAACAAAGCATCTTTGCAAAGAGAAGAGCAGCAAGAGAGGAGGTCAAAGAGGAATCTCGACCACCTGAATGAGGCCTTGGAGGCTATAGAAAGGATTGCACATTGTGTCCTCATGCAAAGGGAAGCCAACGAGGGTCCCTACACAGAGAAGTTACATGACTATTTATATAACCATCAGTCTGGCTGCTGTGTATGGTAGGTTGGATGGGGCCTTAAAATAGAATCAAGGAGATCAGTAGGTTGCAGAGAGGTTCAAGAGAGAGATGACGGCAGCTAGACTAAGGTAGAGACCATAGTAAAGAAATGGATACGTTTGAAAACATTTGAAGATAGCATCAACAGAATTGGTAATGAATGAGTATGAGGATGACCAAGGGTGAAGCAGGAAGGATGATGCCTCAGTTTCCCAGTGGAGTAACTCCGCAATTAGAGATGCCATTTGTTGAGATTGAGACTGAGGTGGGGCAGGTTTGAGAGAGAATATCAAGTTCTCCCCTTAGGGTCTGTTAAGTTTAAGCCCGTGAGACTTCCAAGTGGAGATGCTAGGAGGCAATTGTCGCGTGAGATTCAAGTTCAGAAAATGGAAGAATTTTGGAGTTGCCAGCACATGGTGGGACCCTGGGGCATGGGAAGCCTGTTCAAACTTTCAAGGTAGTTGCCCAATTCACAATCACCCAAGCTCATGGCGATGCCTGCAGGTAAGAAGGAACAGTGTCACTGCTCTCAGCCCACACCTTTTCTCTTACATCACCCTCTCCTTAAAGACCTCCAGGATTTCTTGTTACCCAAAAGTCCAAATAGTTTAGCCTGGAATTCAAGGCCCTTTGGGATCTGGCCTCAACCTTCCTTATCTCCCTATTGTCTTACATGTGTCTCTGCACCAGCAAACGGGCCTCTTGACTGTTCCTGACACACCAATTTCTTCCAGCCCACATGTTTTTGCTCATGGCGGCCCTTACCTGAGCTTTCCTCCACCCTATTGTACAGTCAATTACTATTCAGGGCAAAGAGTAGATCTGACCACAAACACAAGATGTGAGATGAGCCTCAGTCCAGAGGAGGCTGCAGCGAAGGACAGGGCATCAGACCCCTGGGTCGCCTCTGTGAGCACAGAAAGGATTCAAGGCAATGTGACTCTCTTCACCCATCTGTAAAATGGAGCTGAATTGGGCTAGTTTTTCTAGGTAAAAAAACAGGTCACAAAATGTCCAATTTTAAGATTATTCTCCAGGTCTCTTTGCCAGGTTCACCTTATCTGAGCAAACAGAATTTATTTCCAAAATCATCTCTCCATAAATTGCATTTGGGAGAAACTCTCACACAACATAAAATATAATTAAGAGGAAAACAAAAATGGGGGTGGGTGGGCAAAAGGGTATGGACAAGCTGATTCTACCCATAGATTGAAAGGATTCTGTTCATAGATTAAAAGCTGGCCTTTGGCTTTATTTTTTTTTTTTAATTGTTCCCATTAGGGTGCTTGAGATGCCTAGATGTAGGGTCGGAGATAAATCTGGTACTTTCCATGATAGGCTGTGGAAGGAGGATGCCAGCTGGCCCTGTAGACGAATTCTGCTTCATGGCTTCAGGCCCAGTAGTTGGGGAGCCCAAGGCAATGCCCATGCCAACAGATCACCTGTGCATTTAAGAGTAGCTTTTTGTCCTTGTCTCTGGGGCTCACTGCCAGCTGGCATTACCTTCAGGGGCTGTACTTTCTGATGAGGACTGGAAAGGAGCAGAGGGCTTCCCACAGGATAAAATATTCTCTGCCTACCTCTCCAGCTTCACCATAGATCACTCTCTCCCCTAGCTCCCAGAGCTCCAGCTATGTAAACCTCTCAGTTTCTTGAACCCACCATGCCTGTTCTTGTCCAGGAACTTTTGCTCTGCTGTTCCTATTACTGCAAAACACTCTGCCCCTTTTCTGGGCTCCCTAGTGACATGCTATGCTTTCTTGACCTCCTGGATTAGGTCATGGGTCCTCTTCAGTTCTCTGGCCTCACCCTGCTTTCACTCCTCTAGGCTGCTGTCCTTGCTACACCTCAGGATTATAAAGGGAAGACCCATGTCTGCCTGGGGCACAGTGGCCTCCCAGGTGTCTCCCTGGTGCCTAGACACGGTGATGCTTCCTGCATATTTACTGACAAACATGTGAAGGAGAGAAGAGGACACAGCGTTAGTTACCAAAAAATAATCGCCATGATAAACACCACAAAGGATGTGCATATAAACCACTATCGAGCTTAAAAAAAGACAATGAATCCAAGATGGCCGATTAGGAGCAGCTCAGGATTGCAGCTCCCAGTGAAAGCACGGAGGGTGAGTGGACGCCACATTTCCAGATGGATTTTTATTGCCCACAGACCAGGAGATTCCCAGGTGGAGGAGCCCCACGGGTCGCCAGCATGACCGGTTTGGCCGGCGTGGCTGTTTTGGCCAATGGGCTGTTCTGCCAGTGCCCCATGACAAAATACAAGGGTCCGGGCACCATTTTAGCTGGCGATTGGAGCTCCGGGAAGGCAGAGTCGCCCATTCATCTGATTAAAAAGGGGACTGAAACAGGGAGCCAGGCCAGGAGATTCCCGGGCAAAAAAATGCCACGAATCTCAGCGCCACTGTTTCAGCCGGCACAGTGGGTCGCCGAATGGGAAATCACACAGATCCCGGCGCCTTTTCAACAGGCAACTGGAACACCTGGGAGAAAACTCGATCGTTCAACTAAAAAAAAGGCTCTGAGGCAGTGAGCCAGGTGATCAGGCTCGGCTGGTCCCACCCCCACAAAAAGCAGCAATTGGAAACGCTCTGGATTGAGAGTTTCACAGCAAGCACAGCTGAACTCAGGATGGTGAAGCTCTGTAGGGGAGGGGCGGCCACCATTACCGAGGCAGTCCACCACTACTGAGGTAGTTTGCCATTGCAGAGGCAGCCCGCCATTGCCGAGGCAGCCCACCATTACAGAGAGAGTCCACCATTATAGAGGTGGGCCGCCATTGCCGAGGCAGTTCTAGCTACACCCGTATAAACAGGACAGCAGGGAAGTTCACACGGCAGCTGGGCAGAACCCACAGCAGCTCAGCAAAGCCTCTGCAGGCAGACAGTGACTAGGCTGCCCCATCACTGGGCAGGGCAGCCCTGAAAAAAAGGCAGCAGCACAATGGAAACTCATAAATAAAACCCTAACTTCCTGGGACAGAGCACCTGGGGAAAAAAAGGGGGTTTATGAGTTCTGCTGCAACAGACTTAAACGTACCTGCCCAGCAGCTCTGAATGAACAACAGAGCTCACAGCTCAGCACTTGAGCTCCTATAAAGGACAGACTGTCTCCTCAAGCAGCTCCCTGACCCCCTTATATCCAAAGAGTCACATCATAAAGGAGAGCTCAGACACATCTGGCGGGTATCCTTCTAGGACAAAGATAGCAGAAGAAGAAACTGGCAGCAACCCTTACTGTTCTGCAGCCGCTGCAGGTGATTCCCCAGGCAAGCAGGGCCTGGAGTGGACCTCAGCAGTCCTACAGCAGAGGGGCCAGACTGTTAGAAGGAAAACTAAGAAACAGAAAGAAATAACTTCATCATCAACAAACTGGACATCCACTCAGAGACCCAATCTGAAAGTCAACAACTACAAAGACGACAGGTGGATAAATCCACAAAGATGGGAAGAAACTAGTGCAAAAAGGAGGAAAACACCCAAAACCAGAATGCCTCTCCTCCTACAAGGGATCACAACTCCTCACCAGAAAGGGAACAAGGCTGGATGGAGAATGAGTGTGATGAATTGACAGAATCAGGCTTCAGAAGGTGGGTAATAAGAAACTTCTGTGAGCTAAAAGAACATGTTCTAACCCAATGCAAAGAAACTAAGAACCTTAAAAAAAGATTTGACGAAATGCTAACGAGAAAAAACAACTTAGAGAGGAATATAAGTGAATTGATGGAGCTGAGAAACACAACACGAGAACCTCATGAAACATATACAAGTTTCAACAGCTGAATTGACCAAGCAGAAGAAAGGATATCAGAGGTCAAAGATCAACTCAATGAAATAAAATGAGAAGGCAAGATTAGAGAAAAAGGGTAAAAAGGAATGAACAAATTCTCCAAGAAATATGGGACTATGTGAAAAGACCTAATCTATGTTTGATAGGTGTACCTGAACGTGACAGAGAGAATGAATCCAAGCTGGAAAATACTCTTCAGGATATTATCCAGGAAAACTTCCCCAACCTAGCAAGGCAGGCCAGTATTCAAGTACAAGAAATACAGAGAACACCACAAAGATATTCCTCAAGAAGAGCAACCCCAAGGCACATAATCATCAGATTCACCAGGGTTGAAATGAAGGAGAAAATGCTAAGGGCAGCCAGAGAGAAAGGTCGGGTTACCCACAAAGGGAAGCCCATCAGACTCACAGCAGATCTCTCAGCAGAAACCCTACAAGCCAGAAGAGAGTGGAGGCCAATATCCAACATACTTAAAGAAAAGAACTTTCAACCCAGAATTTCATATCCAGCCAAACTAAGCTTCATAAGTGAAGGAAAAATAAAATCCTTTGCAAACGAGCAAGTACTCAGAGATTTCATCACCACCAGGCCTGCTTTACAAGAGCTCCTGAAAGAGGCACTAAACATAGAAAGGAACAACCAGTACCAGCCACTCCAAAAACATACCAAATGATAAAGAGCATCAACACAATGAAGAAACTGTATCAACTAATGGGCAAAACAGCCAGCTAGCATCAAAATGGCAGGATCAAATTCATACATAGCAATATTAACCCTAAATGTAAATGGGATAAATGCCCCAATCAAAAGACACAGACTGGCAAATTGGATAAAAAGCCAAAACCCAATCGGTGTGCTGTATCCAGGAATCCCATCTCACATGCAAGGATACACAAAGGCTCAAAATAAAGGGATGGAGGAAGATTTACCAAGCAAATGGAGAGCAAAAAAAAGCAGGAGTTGCAATTCTCATCTCTGATAAAATAGACTTTAAACCAACAAAGATCAAAAGAGACAAAGAAGGACATTACATAATGGTAAAAGGATCAATGCAACAAGAAGAGCTAACGATCCTAAATATATATGCACCCAATACAGGAGCACCCAGATACATAAGGCAAGTTCTTAATGACTTACAAAGAGACTTAGACTCCCACACAATAAGAGTGGAAGACTTTAACACCCCACTGTCATTATTAGACAGATCAACGAGACAGAAAATTAACAAGGATATCCAGGACTTGAACTCAGACCCAGACCAGGCAAACCTAATAGACATTTACAGAACTCTCCACCCCAAATCCACAGAATATACATTCTTCTCAGCACCACATCACACCTACTCTAAAATTGACCACATAATTGGAAGTAAATCATTCCTCAGCAAATGCAAACATAACAAACAGTCTCTCAGACCACAGTGCAATCAAGTTAGAACTCAGAATTCAGAAACTAACTCAGAACCACACAGCTTCATGGAAACTGAACAACTGGCTCTTGAATGTTGACTGGATAAACAATGAAATGAAGGCAGAAAGAAAGATATTCTTTGAAACCAACGAGAACGAAGACACAACATACCAGAATCTCTGGGACACATTTAAAGCAGTGTCTAGAGGAAAATATATAGCAATAAATGCCCACATGAGAAGGAAGGAGAGATCTAAAATTGACACCCTATCATCAAAATTGAAAGAGCTAGAGGACCAAGATCAAAAAAACTCAAAACCTAGCAGAAGACAAGAAATAACCAAGATCAGAGCAGAACTGAAGGAGATAGAGACACAAAAAACCCTTCCAAAAACCAATGAATCCAGGAGCTGGTTTTTCAAAAAGGCCAACAAAATAGACAGACTACTAGCCAGATTAATAAAAAAGAAAAGAGAATAATCAAATAGATGCAATAAAAAATGATGAAGGGGATATCACCACAGCTTCCACAGAAATACAAACCATCATCAGAGATTATTACAAACAACTCTATGCACATAAACTAGTAAACCTGGAAGAAATGGATAAATTCCTGGACACTTGCATCTTTCTCATTTTCTCTTGCTGCCACCATGTAAGAAGTACCTTTCGCCTCCTGCCATGATTCTGAGGCCTCTCCAGCCATGTGGAACTGTAAGTCCAATTAAACCTCTTTTTCTTCCCACTCTCAGTATTCCTTATCAGCAGTGTGAAAACAGACTAATACAAGTAAGCACACAGCACTGCAAGTCTCAGATTCAGTCTTCCCATCCAGAATGGAGATGTCTTTGTGATGAACTATCTCTTCCTGCTTGCACCTCTCCCAGGGTATAGTAATGATAAGGTTTGGCTGTGTCCCCACCCAACTCTCATCTTGAATTGTATTCCCATAATTCCCACATGTTGGGAGGGACCTGGTGGGAGATAATTTGAATCATGGGGGCAGTTCCTCCATACTGTTCTTGTGGTAGTGACTAAGTCTCATAGGATCTAATGGGTTTATCAGAGGTTTCTGCTTTTGCATCTTCCTCATTTTCTCTTGCCACCACCATGTAAGAAGTGCCTTTCACATCTCACCATGATTCTGATGCCTCCCCAGCCATGTGGAACTGTAAGTCCAATTAAACCTCTTTTTCTTCCCAGTTTTGAGTATGTCTTCAACAGAAGCATGAAAACGGACTAATACAGTAAATTGGTACCAGCAGAGTAGGGTGTTGCTGAAAAGATACCTGAAAATATAGAAGCAATTTTGGAACTGGGTAACAGGCAGATGTTAGAACAGTTTGGAGGGCTCAGAAGAAGACATGAAAATGTGGGAAAGTTTGGAACTTCCTAGAGCCTTGTTGAATGTTTGACAAAAATGCTGATAGTGATATGAACAATAAGGTCCAAGCTGAGGTGGTCTCAGATAGAGATGAGGAACTTGTTGGGAACTGGAACAAAGGTGACTCTTGTTATGTTTTAGCAAAGGGACTCGTGGCATTTTGTCCCTGTCCTAGACATCTGTGGAACCTTGACCTTGAGAGAGATAATTTAGGGTATTGGGCAGAAGAAATTTCTAAGCAGCAAAGCATTCAAGAGGTGACTTGGGTGCTGTTAAAAAACATTCCATTTTAAAAGGGAAACAGAGTGTGAAAGTTTGGAAAATTTGCATCCTGACAATGCGATAGAAAAGAAAAACCTATTTTCTGAGGAGAAATTCAAGCCTCATGCAGAAATTTGCATAAGTAATGAGGAGCCAAATGTTAATCCCCAAAACAATGGGGAAACTATCTTCAGGGCATGTCAGAGGTCTTCAAGCCAGCCCCTCCTGTCAGAGGCCCAGAGGCCTAGAAGAAAATGGTTTCATGGGCCCGGCCCAGGGTCCCTGTACTGTGTGCAGCCTAGGTTACTTGGTGCCCTGTCTCCCAGCCACTCCAGCCATGGTGAAAGGGGCCAACATAGAGCTCAGGCTGTGGCTTCAGAGGGTGCAAGACCTAAGCCTTGGCAGCTTCCACGTGAGGTCGAGCCTGCCAGTTTACAAAAGTTGAGAACTGGGGTTTGGGAACCTCTACCAGGATTTCAGAGGATGTATGAAAATGCCTGGATGTCCAGGGAGAAGTTTGCTGCAGGGGCGGGGCTCTCATGGAGAACCTCTGCTAGCGCAGTGCAGAAGGGAAATGTGGAGTCGGTGCCCCCCACAGAGAGTCAATACTGGGACACCACCTAGTGGAGCGGTAAGAAGAGGGCCACTTCCCTCCAGACCCTAGAATCGTAGATCCACCTACAGCTTGTACCACACGCCTGGAAAATCCACACACACTCAACGCCAGCTCATAAAAGCAGCAGGGAGGGAGACTGTACCCTGCAAAACCACAGAGTTGGAGCTGCCCAAGACCATGGGAAACCACCTCTTGCATCAGCATGACCTGGATGTGAGACATGGAGTCAAAGGAGATCATTTTGGAGCTTTAAGATTTGACTGCCCCCCCCTGGATTTTGGACTTGCATGGGGCCTATAACACCTTTGTTTTGGCCAATCTCTCCCATTTGGAACAGCTGTATTTACCCAATACCTGTACTTTTATTGTACCAAGGAAATAACTAGCTTGTTTTTTATTTTACAGGCTCATAGGCAGAAGGGACTTGCCTTGTCTCAGATGAAACTTTGGACTGTGGACCTTTGGGTTAATGTCAAAATGAGTTAAGACTTTGGGGGACTATTGGGAAGGCACGATTGGTTTTGAAATGTGAGAACGTGAGATTTGGAGGGGCCGGGGAAGACTGACATGGTTCAGCTCTGTATCCCCACCCAAATCTCATCTTGAATTGTACTCCCATAATTCCCACGTGTTGTGAGAGGGACCCAGTGGGAGATAATTTGAGTCACGGGCGCAGTTTCCCCCCACACTGCTCTTGTGGTTGTAAATAAGTCTCACAAGAGTGATGGTTTTATCAGGGTTTCCGCTTTTGCATCTTTCTCATTTTCTCTTGTTGCCACCATGTAAGAAGAGCCTTTTACCTCCTGCCATGATTCTGAGGCCTCTCTAGCCATGTGGAACTGTAAGTCCAATTAAACCTCTTTTTCTTCCCACTCTCAGTATTCTTTATCAGCAGTGTGAAAACGGACTAATACAAGTAAGCACACAGCACTGCAAAGCTTGGCAAATGCCGTGAAAGCACAAGGTTAATATGGGACTGTTATAGGCAGACTTCTCTTGGGGGTCATTTGAAACTTCTTCTGAACACACAATTCCCATCAGTGAGAATGTTCACAAACACATATATATACACATACATATATATCCAATGTATATCTCATATATGAAATATATAATATACAACATTATTATCATTCCATTATAATTGCTATAAATATCACCTCTTTTCCTGCCCCACAAGTTCCTATTTCTCTGATTCTCCAAGCCCCATGCCAATCCCATCAGCCCCTGTTCTCTTATTTCCATGCTCCAGCAGATGTTTGGGTCAGATCACTGTCTTTGGAAGGCAGTGTTTAGAGGAAGAGTATTTGCCAAAAGACCTGGCTCTACTGCTACAACAGGCAGCCAGGCGCCTGCAGAGGGCTTGGTCAGGACAACAGCAGCTCACCTCCCTCGCATAGATCCTAACAGGCCCCTCAGTGTCAGCCAGATGCAGCCCCGGCCATTTGCCTCCCCCTGTCTGCACTGTCCCCACAGCTTCTCTTGTCCCCACCTACTACCCTGCCTGTCAGGAATGCTCCCTTAAAATCCACCCCCCATTACAGGAAGCCTTCCCTGACCACTGCCATCCAAGCGCTTGCACACACACACACCCCCACATGCACTCTCACATCACACACTGCAAACTAACACCTACCACACACACCCCATACACACACTACAAACATATACCACACACACCCCCACTCTACAAACACATACCACACACACACACACCCCATACGCACACTACAAACACATACCACACACACACCCTATACACACACAACAAACACATACCACACACACACACCCCATATGCACACTACAAACACATACCACACACACCCTATACACACACTACAAACACATACCACACACACACACCCCATATGCACACTACAAACACATACCACACACACACCATATGCACACTACAAACACATACCACACACACACCCTATACACACACTACAAACACATACCACACACACACCATATGCACACTACAAACACATACCACTCACACACCATATACACACACTACAAACACATACCACACACACACCATAGGCAACTACAAACACATACCACACACACACCCTGTACACACACTGGAGACTAACACATACCACACACACACACACACCCCACACTACAAACACATATCACATACACACTCCACACATACACTACAAACACATACCACACACACACCCCATACACACACTACAAACACATACCACACACACACACACCATATGCATGCTACAAACACATGTCACACACACCCTCTACACACACTGGAAACTAACACATACCACACACACACCCCCAACACTACAAACACATACCACATACACACCCAATACACGCACTGCAGACTAACACATACCACACACACACCATACACACCACACACACTACACACACATACACTGCACACCCACAACAGATAAATACACCCCACACATACCATATCCACACTACACACACATCATACACATACTGCATACACCACGTACATACTGCACACACATACAGACCGTATACATATTATACACAAACACCAACATACACATACTATACACACCACACCCCTACACCACACATCTAATACACAAGCACATGCAATACACACAGTACACACAAACATCACATAAATGTATACACACCACAGTCATACCACACACATTACATATACATACTATACACATGGTAAGCACCTTACACACATTACATGCCACACACATGCTACACTACACACACACACATTCCTCTCACCATCCAGGCAACACTGGCTTCCATTTTTCCCAAAATCTGACCGTGCTGACTGCAGCTCTCCACGCAAAGCCCCCAGAACAGTACCTGGCAAAGATGACCTTCTCTTCCCCACCTGGGCCCTGAACACACCCGGTCTGCAGTTGGGGTTGCCCGCGCCTCTCCACAGAGCAAGCACCTGAAGGGCTTAGGTGGAGAGTGAGTCGACAACCACATTCAGGTAACTGGGAAAATACCCAAGTGCGAGCCGTCCACACTGGGGTGTTGCTTGAGGATGACATGCAAATGACACTGCTCAGCCGTGCACTGCTGCTTCCCTCTCCAGAACCAGCACAGCCCCAACTTCCCAACAGTATTTCAGCCAAGCAGATGAGAGGCAGAGTCCTTAGTAAAACAAGAGACCCAGGCACTGGGAGTAGGAGGCTGGTTCTAATCTGACTCTGCCATGAACTCCCTAAATGACCTTGGACAAATCACTTAAACGGCCCATGTCTCAGTTTGCCCAGTATGTAAAAGAGGAATAGTTTTTCCCCAGGCCCTCTCACAGGATGGGTGTGATTACCCATTGAACAAGCAACAACTGAGGTCTTGCAAAGTTAAAGTGCCAGACACACAGAAGTCTCCCTGGTAGAGACTGTGATTTCGTCAACCCCTGAGAGGTGACAAGGTAGATACTAGCAATTGGACTTACTTCCCAGTCTAAGTCCAGGCACATGGTTCCCCCAATGCCATAAAGGGAAAGACAGGAAATTACTTTTTCCCTGAGGGCACTGAACTAGGCAGATAGCCAACCTATTGTTATTCAATGTCAGAGTCAAAAATCTTGAGAGACCTGGATACCTCCCCCATAACAGTGTCAAAACTGGAACAATCTTAACACACACACACACACACACACACACACACAGCACTTTCACTTTCATCATCCCTGGGCATCCCACTCAGGGCATAAAGCATGCCCAGGAACAAGAATCACAGGTTTCCTGCCTTGCTCGAGATTTCACAGGGACTCAGGGCCCCTAAGAGTTCCAAATATGGTCCCAGCTCCCAAAGCCAAGGCAGTGACTGGCCACAGCCTTCCCATTGAGGGGGCGCTACCCTGAGTGTCATCTACCCGTCAAAGTGCTCGAGACCACTGAACGTGAGGCTGATTAAAGAGGGTTATGTGAACTGCCGAATTAAGCCGTCCAAAATTGGATAAAGTGATTGTGAAATCTGTTTTGAGTCAACCTATACATGCCTCATTGCGGGGGAAAACGTCTCGGTAAGAGTTCATGGAGAAAAAAAAGTCTGGCAACTCATTGTTGGCTGACCTTCCTGGGCTCCTAATATTCGGTTCCCCAAAAGGCATCTTAGCCATGTAATTTCCAATATGGGAACAATTTGAGTTGCAATTAGGCAAATCTCAGAAGGTTCTGCCACTGATTTGTTCATTTTCTCAATATTATTCTATAGGACACACTAAAATACTGCACCAGGTTCACGCAGAGGACAATTAGGACTGCTGCATGTCAGGTTACAGAGGCTGGGTAAATACATCCACATCGCTGCTCAGGAAGGGCATCATTAGGCCTGCAGAGCTGGGCACATGGCTCTCTACCCCAAAGGATACCTCCTGATGGCTCTGAGGTGGGCAGAGGCTGTTAGCAACCCGTAGCTTTGGGCTGTGGTGATGGAAGGTCCAGAGCAAGGGGAGAGGGGTAAGGGTAGCTAGCAGCTGGAATGCAACCCTGGAGACTGTAGATGAAGGAAAGCTAACACAACTCCTGGCAGTAACATTAGATTTTGTTAAAAGCCACATCTTTCACTGAGCACCTCCTCCACGTCAGGCTCAAGCCAGGCCCTAGGGACACTGAGATGAAAAAGACATAGCTCTTGACCTCAAGAAGCCCAGTGGGAGGGCATATCAGCAAGCCCAATTATGATAAGAGATAAATTACAATCAAGATATCACTTTCAAAAGTGTCAAGAAAGCACAGAAAAGGAAGAGATTAATTCTGCCTGCAGTATGAGAATAAGCTTCCCAGCGATGGGCATATTTGAGCAGGCCTTGATGCATGGCTAAGAATATGACAGGTAGAGAGGAGAGAAATGGCCATCTTAAAGGAGCATTCGCCATGCCTGGTCGGGATGAGTTGGTGCTTTCTGAGCTGTGAGTGTCTCCCGAGGACTGAGTCATGTTCCTCTTTTTCAGTAAGCTAAAACTGCTAGTCCCCAGTTTGTCTCAGGCCTCCAGGGAGAAGAAACTGTCATTCCAGCCCCCTCTGGGACACATTTGGCTTTCCCTGGACTCCTGTTATAATCTGTTCTTTGTTCCCAGGTGGCTGGTTGGCTCCCCCGCAAACAGGAATGTCTGGGTTCTCCTCTAAGTCCTTTGCACAAACTGCAAAGGCTGTTTCATCCCTTCCTGATCAAGCTCATGCCTCCGACCAGATTCTGATAGAACTCCAGCATAGGTGAGGGCAAAGTCAGCCTTGACTGGGGCCCTGCAAGCAAGGCCAGAGTCAGGTTTATCTTTATTTTTCCCTTGCCCCCACACCTACTCAGGCCCAACTCTCCGGATCAAGCAAGTGGGTGAGTGAAGAAGCCCAAGTCAATAGCCAGGCAGTGGCTGGATGGCTAAGGGAGCGCTCAAGTCTCAATCTTGGGATCAGGTTAAGAGGCTGAATCACAAGCAGGAAAGACGGAGAAAATGGGGCAATACTCTCAGGAACAAAAGGCAGAGGTGAGCTGCATCAGAGCCATGTGTGGAGTGAGATTCAGGGACCACGTGGATCTGGAAGCCAGGAAAGAGAGTCGATCACAACCAGGCAAACACAGCTTCCCAGAGCAAGAAAACCTTAGGAAGCACACAGGGCAACTGCAGGGGGCAGAATCAGCAGCTCAGCGCAGCTCCACATGGTGAGCATCCCGCTAAGAACCCCCTTCCTAGCCTCCCCCGACGGCTACGGGCACCACAGGGATCGTAGTGGGAGTCAATTTGCACTCTGTAAACAGAGTACCCTTCCCTACACAGTGGTACCCCTTCCTCCACGAATTTCCTTTGGCTTCTTCCTGCAGGTAACATGGACAGGTGGCTGGGTTGGAGCTGCCATTTTCTGCCCATAAAAAAACCCTGAGAATGAAAACTACCCAGGAACACTGCATGACAACTGCAGCTGCCCCGTGCTCCCCCCTGAGCCTCTTGCTTAACTGAGAAAAATAAGCCCTATTTGTTTAAACCAATTATTCCACCTTTTTATTTTCATGCAGCTAAATCCACTCCCTAACTGATACATCTGGCACTGGGCAGGTACTTGGCAAATGCGCGTGGATCCTCCTAAGTCACAGATGGCAGGGAAGATGCCGATGATCCCCCATGGGTGAAATGCCTTGGCTTCCAGCTGCATGACGCTGTTCACACGTCAAATCAGCCCCATAGGCACCCTTTCTCCTCCTCTTCCTCCTTCACACACACATTTCCTCTGAGTGCAGAGAGGCTACCATTTCTGCCACAGAATCTGCCCTCCAATCGCAGGGTCACTCATTAGGGTACCATTTAGGTCAGGATGATTTCTCAATGATGTTCTAGGAAGGACAAAGCAGGAGCTCTCACTTACCTATAAGTCCCTGAGCCAGGCCCTCTGTGCCTCCATGTCTCAGTCTCCTCATCTGGCAAATGGGGGTAAAATTATTCCAAAAATTGTGGATGGGAAAGAATGCTCCTTTTGGCAATAAGTTTACTTCTGTCATGGTTAGTAATTTCTTGTTTGTTTCTGGCTGAAAGAAAGGTCTGCTGCTTCTTAATGGTACTCCTGGTGCTTGGCATGGTGACTCATGCCTGTAATCCCAGCACTTTGGGAGGCCAAGGCAGGAGGATCACTTGAGCCCAGGAATTTGAGACCAGCCTGGGCCATACAGCAAGACCCCCATCTCTACAAAAATAAAAATTAAAAAATTGGCTGATGTGGGAGTGTACACCCACAGTCCTAGCTACTCTGGAGCCTGAGGCAAGAGGATCACTTAAGCCCAGGAGTTTGAGGTCACAGTGAGTTATGATCATACCACTACACTCCAGCCTAGCTGACAGAGTAAGACCCTGTCTCTAAAAATAAATTTAAAAGAAAATTAAGGATACTCTCAGATCATAAAATTATTCTGCCAAGATGCCTGTGGCATTGCTTGGGGGATACGGCCACCCCAAAGCAGACAGTTGCTTGTCCAGTATCTCCTGAGCTGCTACCAACACACAGCCCAAAGCCATCCAGATGGTAACCAGATCTGTGCCTTCCTAACCCAAATATCGGCTCTCAGAGTTGGCTGGGGGTGATGGTAGAAGCCTGAACCTTCTTGCAGGTGTCACTGCCCAGTGCTCCAACCCTCCAAGGTCTCTACATGGCAGGCCTAAAAATGAAAACACCTAATCCTACACAGGGTACAAGACACATCACAAGCCACAGAGATGTCACTGGCCGTTCTCAAAAGCCCGTATTGGACATGCTTGTACCCAGAAAGCCTAAGGACTCCAAGAAATACTACTGCGGAATGATCACATCTGATTCTCTCAGTGACCCACTGATCCTAAGTACAGTTCCAGTGTCCATACCGGTGTCTAGAGTTGGGCTGTCCTGCCCCCAAGGAGGCCTATGCAGTGGGTGAGTCAGTACATAAATAACTGGGCATAGAAAGAGCCTGAAAGTCAGGCCCACCATCCTGGGGGAAAGGCCTAGAACAGGGAGAAAGCACTTATTCTAGGAAATCAGGAAGAGCATCATGAAGATTTCCCCAGCACGGGTCATTCTGAAGGAGGCAACAGCATGAGGAAGGGTGGAAAGCAGGAAAACAAGCAGCATCAGCAAGGAATGGAGGGCGCAGTCTCAGAATACTTGACGCTGATGCGGAGCGGGGGAGATGAGAGTGGGGAAGTCAGGCTGGGGGAGCAGGGAGGGCCAGAAGTTCGCCCTTGTCAGGAGGATGTCAGATGACATTGATGCATGGGAGGCATGCCAAAGAGAAGATGGATCTTTGAGAAGATGGTCCTTGAGAAGATGGATCTGGTAAAGGATAGAGAGGGAGGGTGGAAGCAGGAGGCAGGGAGAGCTTTGGAGTGGTTCTGGTGGGCTCTGAACTAGGATGCTAACAGCAGAAACAGATGGAAGAGAGGTCTTATGGCGGAAGAATTGATCAGCCAGAGCTGCACTCTGAAAATGGGGGAGCAGCAAAGAGAAAACAGCCAAAGAGAACACCCAGCATGTGGTTTGGGTGCCTAGGAGCATAGTGGCTCAATTAAAAAACACAGGAACTAAAGAAAACATCAAATTAGGGAGAAGATGGTGAGCGGTACAGAGGGAGCAGCCCCTCCTGCAGCACCACACTCTCCTCCATGTTGGAGCTATTTGAGTCCACATTCATCCCCCTCCAGGTGTCATGCAGAGCTTCCCCATCCCTCCACTCTTGTCCAATGCCGCTTACAGCCTTTGACACGCAGTTGATTCAGGAATGTTTGGTCATTCGTGGGTTGAGATCCATGAGGTCACTTTATTGGGCAACACAAATGTGTCCCTGTTGCTGGTGACGGAGCCCAGCCCCACCTCCATGGGAGATAATGAGACCCTCCCTTGGTAGCAGGGGCCACTTAACTCCGTGGAACCAACCTCTTCTTGCTTCAGTGTCACAGGTGGAGGAGGGGTCACATCTGAGCACCTGTCTCTTCACAGGCATTGGCCATGGCTGCTCCCTTTGGCCAAGAAACAGAGTCCCACACCGTGATGATTTCCAGCTTCTTTTCCACTCATTAACAAGCCACAGGGGACATCGCAATAAAGACCAATGCCTTGGGAGGCCGAGGCGGGCAGATCATGAGGTCAAGAGATCAAGACCATCCTGGCCAACATGGTGAAACCCCGTCTATACTAAAAAAATGCAAAAATTAGCTGGGCGTGGTGGCACGTGCCTGTAGTCCCAGCTACTCGGGAGGCTGAGGCAGGAGAATTGCTTGAACCCAGAAGGAGGAGGTCTCAGTGAGCCGAGATCGCACCACTGCACTCCAGCCTGGCGCCTGGCGTCTGGCGACAGAGCAAGACTCTGCCTAAGGGGAAAAAAAAAAAACCCAGTGCCACCACAGACCCATTAATCATAGCTCCTTCTAAGCCCAGTCAGCTGCAGGTAGGGTGACCAAGCATCCCAATTTGTCTAGGAGTCTCCAGTTTTAGCACCAAAAGTCACATACTTCAGGGAAGTCCTCAGTCCCAAGCCAACTGGAACACTTGATCACCCTAGCTGCAGAAGAGCTCTCTGATATTCAGAGAGGAGCAACCCTGAGGGGTTTCTTAGTTTGTGTTCCCAGCTGCTGTGAGAACACAAGCAGACAGACAGCAGAGGCACTGCCCTGGGGCTGCCCAGTCTCCCCCACCGCAGACTCAAGCCCTCTGTAGCCTCTTCAGGGGCTACTGTGCCTTGTCCTTCACCCCCACAACCACCCGCCATGAGATTAAGCCCATCCTCAGAGGCCTGCCAGAAGGCTGGGCACACAGCAGGTGCTCCATAAGGAACAGTCAATTGTCTTAGGAAGTCTGTCCTTCTGCCTCTCCAATCTTTGCTCTGCTCCTCTCGGAGAAATGCTGAATGGATTCATGTGGGCACTTGATTCTACTGGAATGCCACAATCAAGAATTAATTCCCAAGACAAACTCAGGTTTCTGTTGCTGATTCATTGACACTCAGTCCATCCAAACCCAGTTTGGTAAACCATTTAATCATGAGGATTATATATGAGAGTTTTCCTAATGAGACATTTTACATCCATTTTCTAAGAAAATAAGAAGTCATGTGTTTCCAAGAGCAAACAGACTTCGTACCCTCAATAATAGAGTCCTGCTAAGGGGACTTCTAGAGAAAGGAGAGTCCTCTTCATCCTATAAGGAGTGGAAAAGTGAGAGCCATGCAAAGCGTGGGACACTGCACAGTTGGGACACGAAGACTCACCACAAAGCAGGTGCTTTGTGTTTTTAATAAACATTTTTATTTTGAAATAATTCTAAATTTATAGAAAAAGTGCAAAGGTAGTACATGGAGTTTGCCAATGTTCCCTGTTGTTAATATTCTTACATTTTAGCAACATATTCATCAAAACTAAGAAACCAACATTGATCAGTTACTATTAACTAAATGAGCTTTTTGTTTCTTCAGGATCCAACCGGTTTTTCTAATGTTCCTTTTCCGTTCCAGGATCCAATTCAGGCTACGCTTTGCAAAAAGGCCTTGTTTAAGTTCCTCAGGTCTGTAACAGTTTCTGACTTTCCTTGTTTTTATGTCCTTGACAGTTTCGGGACGTCCTGGTCAGGTGTAGCGTGCCCCTCAATTTGGGCTTGTCTGATGTTTATCTCATACTTAGACTGAGGCTATGGGTTTTGGAGGAAAAATACTGCGGAAGTGAAGTGCTTTCTTCTCCACAGCCAATGAGGCTACATGCTGTCAACATGACTTATCTCTCATGACATGGACTTGGTCCCCTAGCCAAAGGAGCGTCTGCCAGTTTCTTCACCATCAAACAGAGCAGGATTTTTCAAATGTCTCCCTTTCCAAACCTTCTCAGGGAAAGTAGCCTCCCCGTTCATCTAGCTCCCTTGGCCATGACTACCTATCCAGGGGTGACAAGCATTTGTCAAAGTTCCCCCATGACCAGGTGAGAAATCTGATCAACCTCATGCAGAACCTAAAGTGGTCCCCCTCCATCAGGAATTGTATAACAACAGAAGGTAGCCCTGGTCCAAGAGAAGACTGTCATCCTTGGACTGATGTCTTTAAAAAAAGCCTATACAGTTGACCCTTGAGCAACATGGGTTTGAATTGTGTGGTTCCACTCACGTGTGAATCTTTTTTCAACCAAACACAGATTGAAAATAGTAGTATTCACAGGATGTGAAACCTACGTATACAAAGGGCCAATTTTTTTATGTATGGAGGTTCCATAGGGCCAACAGAGGTACTTGAGTATATGTGGATTTGGGTATACTCCAGCGTCCTGGAATCAATCTCCTGAGTATACCAAGGGACAACTGTAGTTGCAAGAAAAAAAAGATATGCATGTTTACATTTGTATTAGTCCATTTTCACACTGCTATAGAGAACTTCCCTGAGACTAGGCAATTTATAAAGGAAAGAGACTTATCTGACTCACAGTTCCACATGGCTGGGGAGGCCTCAGGAAACTTACAATCATGGCAAAAGGGGAAGTAGTCACCTTCTTCACAAGGTGGTAGGAGATAGAAGAACAAAGGAGGAACTTCCAAACACTTATAAAACCATCAGATGTCATGAGAACTCACTCATTAACACAAGAACAGCATGGGGAACTGCCTCCATGATCCAATCACCTTCCTCCCTTGAAACATGGGGATTATAGATCCCTTGACAGGTGGAAATTATTACAATTTGAGATAAGATTTGGGTGGGGACACAGAGCCAAGCCATATTAACAGTCACAACTATTATGTTGCTCTGAGAACATGAATCTTCTCTAGCCTCAGTAAATGTCAGTTGAATTGAACTGGGTATATCCAGCTCCTTCTACCCTCTTGCTGTGCCTCTCTCCTCTTTATTTCCCTCTCTTTTGCTTTTTGTTCCCTGTTGTGGTCCCTTATGTGGTTATCACAGAATTCAGAGTAATTTTTAATCATTATGCTTCTTAAAAAGTTATCTCTTCTCTCCTTCATTACAAAACAGAAAGTTGAGTTTCACTTCCAGCTCCAAAAGAAACGGCTAGGATTGCTCTACACATATGTGATGACTGGCGTTTGTTTTCTGGAACCAGCAATGAGAGCACACTTTCTAATATGTGATCTGGTGAGGGACAGAGTATTTGACACCAGGGTTGTTTTGTCACTACATCCAAACCTGACTCCAGTAGGGAAGGGACATTAGAAATACCTTCCTGCTGTTTCTGAATTTATCTTGGGAGGAAATTTCAAGTGCTGTCACTTGAAATTGGAGATGACCTCAGCGCTCATCTAGTCCAACTACCTTGCTCTACAGATGAGGAAATCTAAAACCTGTTGATAAGAGGATGGTCATACAGGGTCTCTTAGCAAGTGAGTGGGTATGGGACAGAGCCCAGCAGCTTGGATTCCCACTCTAGTGATCTTTCCACTACATCAGGGTTGATTCTTTCATAAAGAAAACAACTACCTTCCCCCACACAGCTATTTATAAGTAAGTTAGGGCATAAAAAATCCCACATAAGCCCTTTTCCTATACAAACAGTGCTACAGACAGTTTCTAATTTAATCAAAATGCATCTCAGAATTTAACCAAACTAAACAAAACCCAGGTTGGAATCAGTACCACTTTGAACACCATACCCAGACCCTGGCTCCACCTAGTCCTCACATAGCCCAAGGCCAGGTGAAAGCGCTCAGACATGAGCCTGGACTCCGTAAGATAAACCTCATACTTTGGAGTTATTGCTCAGTAATGTGACTGCTATTGAAATGGGAATGCAAATGACTTGGCTGCAGAGATTTTATAGGCCTGGGAATGGAGGGGCTGGCAGCCGCTGACTTAACTCCACATCAAGCAGCCCACCAAGGTGTTGGAACTAGGAGCAGGGTCGGCAGTGAAGGTGGCCTCTCAGGGACATTACACAGGTTCTGGAAGTCCTTCAGGCATCTGAAGCTAAGGGGTTCTTCTGCCAGTATCCAGATAGCCAGCATATCTGTCTGTCTGTCCTATCAGCCTTTCTGCTATTTCCTGTACTCACGCAAATACAGTGGAAGAGAAGGAATCTGGAAAAGACCCAGAGAAAGATACTAAAGCCTGAGAATGGCTCCAACTAGCTGTGTGGACAGTTACACTCCAGCACATGGCAAGCCTGGAAAAGCACATGAAAGGCAAGGGCTGAGGCTCTGCTCCAGACGCCCTATGCTGGGAGGTGTCCAACACCACCACTGAGTTATATGCTGTCACTACACAGCACAGGAAATGACAAAGATGCCATGTCATTGTCACTAACTCTGACTCCATTCCGCCTACATCACTGGTTGGGTTAGGTTGACTTATCCTCTTGAGAGATTGCCCAGTCACTCATTGAAGATGCCACTCAGGTATTGCTATGGTAGAAACTCCCCAATACAGGTGGACTCATCTGACCATGTGAGCCCAACCTCGGTGTCCAGGCACGGATTCCTTGATGTTGAGTCTGGCAGGCTCTCTGTGTAATTTGTACTCCAGGTCCCAACAGATAGCGAGGTCACATGGCAACCACATCCAACAATTTGTTATTTTAAAACCTAGGTTCTCATACAAAAGCTCAGTGGTTCTCCACTGCCATTACAAATTTCATATACATTCATTAGTAAATCTCTCTACAGTCTCAGCTCAATCAACTTTTTCATATGCTGGAGAGCCACTTGCTCCCCAGCATATACACTATACTACAGCCACATCAGACTTTCTTCCTTGTCCTTTTGCCAGGAATTCTATTCCTCCATTAAAGCCATCTGCCTTTGTTGATTGCTGAGCTCTTATTCATCCTCCAAACCCATCGAAAGCTTCTCCAAGAAGTCTTTTTCATCTCTGGACCATCTTCTCTGCAAAACACCCAAAGAATTTTTTTGTATCTATCTTATGGTTCTGATGCACATAAACATCAAATTGTATTAGCATCAGCAATTTCTCTAAATAGGAACTAAGCTCCTGCTTCCAGCCATATAGAAAGCAAAACAGATCAGCGTCTTCAAGACTCTAGGGATAAAAGACCTTCACACTTTCTTCTATTCACACAATTATAATTCAGCTTCATTTTTTGTCTTAATAAAAAGCATTTGCAATGTTGCTAATGTTCCTCTGGGCCTGTAAAGATTTTTACTCCAAACACATCAGCTGCAAAATGCTGGAGCCCCACTCAGAGAAAGAACAAGAAATCCAGATACGCTTCTAGCCAGCAGCCAGGGTGGGAGCTGAGACCCCACTCTGAGCAAGACACCCAGCACCTGGGTGGGCATGTGCAAGCCAACACAGGCAGACCCAAACTAGTAAAATGAGGTGGGGGAAGAGAGGATGTTTTTGTTCTTTTAAAAAAGCGTCCCCAGTGTTACATATAAAGCCCCATGAAATATTTCACAGCTCACATCAAGAAGTGGAAAGCACCTTGATATTCCGACCCTTCACTGCTGCCAGCGTCCAAAGCAGTTCCTCAGCCTAACTTCATGCTTGCCAGAGGACAAAGCCAACTACATCATGTGAAACCTGGATGCCTTCATCACCTCTTAGCTGCCTAGGGGGACAGTTAAATTAAAAACGTAATGACTTTACACCAGAAGGAAGTTTATCCAAGCTACACATGAAAAGCAGATTTCTGATTTCATAGTCGCATCTCTATACTGCTTGGTTAAAAACCAAACAATCGTGAAAAGTAGAGAAGAACGATGAGCCAGTCGTGAATATGGGTTCCTGTTTCCCAGCAATCTTTTTTAGACTTTAGGAATGCCTATGGTTTCTGAAGATATAAGTGTCTAAGAATAATGAGAATATGTTTGGATTTCACACATCCTTATTTTCAGCAGAAATCCTTGATAAGTGAGGAAGTTCCGTGAAAGCTGGAAAATCATTAGCTTTGACAATAGACCTATAAATAGAAGACACAGGAATCATGAATATGCTAATGGCGTTTCCCTCTATGGCCTTGCGGTATTGAGGTTTTAGCCCTAACATGTATATCAATTGATGCCAAGTTTAACCATCCTGCAATCTTCAACAGGAATCCCTGCTTTACATGAAACAAATGGTATGAATCACAGATGTTAGGGGAGGGTCCTGGATTTCTGAATAAGAAAAGTGTCTCCCTGCAGAGTTTTGATGATTTAGTACTTGGGTAAATGTTCCCTCTAAAAATGGAGCAATCATGGGGTGGTTCAAAGGTTATGAATACAACAGAACTTTAAATATTTTCTAGATTAACACATTACATAAGGATAAATCAGCCAACAGATATTTATGGATCCATGCAGCATCTATAATAAATGGGACTTAACTTCACTGGAATGTAAGCCCTATGAGGGGGAAGGATGTATCCACCACGGAGTGGATAAAAGAGTGATGGGCATATGGTGGACATTGATATGTATCTACTGGATGAACTGGTTGGCTGATTCATTAATTAAATAAACTATGTTACTGAAGGAGAATATCATTTCAGGGGATCCCAGGAGAATATCATTTCAGAGGGTCCCCAGCTGTCCTAGGAAATATTAGATGAACTAAACCGATGGAACTTGCTGTGAAGAAAGCCAGCAGAGGGAAGACTTACCTGTTTCCAGTACAGTAATCCTGCTGAAGGAGCAATGGTGGGCAGTCGAGTGACCCCTCACTCACTCACTGAACACTCACCAACTGAATATTTACTGTGTTTCCAGCCCCAGGTCAGGGCAGAACTATAGAAATGGCCAGAACACCACTGTCAGAAATGGCATCTTTAACCCATCAATACAACCCATCCATGACAGGCTCTGAATGCCTGTCCAGCCTAGATGGGGGTTAAGGGCGGGGGGATGCCTACAGAGAAGTGAAGGGTCCATTCATCTCCTAGGAGCTGGACGTTCAGCCAACACACAACATGGGCACATGTGTCCCCTTGACTTCAGCCCTTCCTCAGGTCTATGTGTTTTGCCCCCACGGATATGCAAACATCTGAAGTGAGTTCACAGATGTTGTGCAGGAACAGAATGTGTGTGTAGCAAAGCAAACAAAAGCATCTTGGAAAGCAGGCGGGGACCAGGTCACAAAGGACTTTGCATGCAGAAAGAAGAAAAGAAGCAAGAATTTTAAAGCTATAAGGAACTTTGGGCAGAGTGGTTAAGGAGACAGACTTTGGATCAAATTAACTTGTGTAAGAATCCAGGTTTTACAGATTAGCAGTCATGGGATGTTGAACAAGTTAAACTCATTGAATCTCAGTTTCCTTGTCTGTAAAATAGAGGCAATGCTATGAATGCCTTGTAGAGTCATTATATGTTCCTAGTAAGCTTCCAGTAAACTGTAGCTAGTTTACAAATGGCAGCTTGGGATCAAGTAGCTGAAAGTATGTACATACCCTGTTCTCATCTCCCCACTACACACACACCACTTAGTTCCTACTTCAGTTCATGGTAGACACTCTGCCTAAATTCCAGGCCCCTTTTTACCATAATCAGTTCACCTCCTTATGCTATCTGCTCTGGGAATCCCTCCTTGGTTAGCTCAGCTGGTGTGATCTCCCCCTGTCTGAGAATCCATAATACTACATTTCTACATCTCTGCCAGGGTACCACAGAAATCTGTGTTCTCTCTAAATCTGCTCCATCAGACCAAAACTTCTTTGAGAGCTGCCACCCTTCACACCTTCATAGCCCCCACTGTGACTCATACATAGCCAACTTTGATGCATGTCTATTTGAGCCCAAATCACCATGAGTTTCACAGGTGAGGAAACTGGACTCAAGATCTTCCAGCCCATCAGGGTAAAATGGAGGCCTTTGGCCTCATGCTCCCATGCCTAAGCTCTGTTTCCAGAACCACCAGAGACATTTCATTTTATCATGGAATGGAACAGTCCTGCAAAAGATGCTCTAGTCCTGGGAGGGAGCAGAGGCAGTGGGAAAGGCTAAAGGCTCCACTGTAGTAAAGGGGCAGCAATGCCAAGCTTCCAGTAGGTAACAGAGTGTTGGCCTTGACTGTGTTCCTGCCTCTGAAAACAAGACCCAGCCTTCACTGCAACCCTGAGATTAACTTACCTGAAGGCAGCACAGGCAGGCCTAACTAAGGCTCCCACCCTTCGGGGGCCAGCCAGCAGCATCCAGAAGTGCATGAAACAGCCAGGCTGCATCCTACCTCGTACATGTTCCTTCAAGAGTCCCTTCTTCCCTGCTTTTCCAACCCACCTGCTCCAGCCTGGCCAAAGCGATGCTTCTGAAATATGGATCCAACCACCTTACTTCTCTGGCTGCAAGTCCCTGCCCCACTCCATCCCAGGGATTGCTCATGGAACTGAATTGAAACAGTGTGAAGATAGAATATGGGGCCTCCATGTTTGGCCAGGTGGGATCACTCTGTCTCTGTGCACCCAGGCCTACTTGACTCCTGATCTGTGTCTCCCTGGAAGCTCCATCCATGCATCTGTTCACCTGTACATCTGTGCATTCAACTCACATTTACTGGAAAGGGAATCTCATGAGAATGAAAGGGCTGGGGAAATTAAGGGGTGATACTATTTGAGCTGGGTTCTGGCCCTGGCTCTATGCTGACCCACCATGAGTTGTTACGTGCTCTAAGCTCTGGTTTCGTGGGTACCTTTTTCAGTCACACCAAGTGTCCTGTTTGAAGTGGGTGCAGGGACCTCACTCAGTCCCCTCTCTTCCTCTGAAGGTCCTAAAGAAAGGATCAACCAGATTCTGAAGTGACCCTGCTCTGACCACCTGGGTTCTATGATCCTAAATGACCTGGTGCTGGTCAGAAGCTCAACTCCACAGAGAACACAGTTTTACAACAGAGCAGGGAGCCATTGACTGGGCCCCTCCTGACCCACAGAGCTTCCCCAGTCGGCATGAATAAAATCACTCCAGCACTTGTACAAAAGTCAAGAGTCCAAAACAACATAATGGGTGCTATGATGGAAGGGAAAAGGTTCCAGGGGAGGGACAAGGGAGAGGAGTTGGGAGTAAGAGCAATAAGGTGTGGCCAGGATAGAGGCCCTGCAGCCCTGGGTCAGGGAAGGCAGGTCAGAGAAGGGGAGGTGGTGGAGCCAGTCTCAGACAAGCTCATGGGGGAGGCAATGCGGGGGCTGGGCCTTGAATGACAGAGATGACAGCTACTGTTTATTGTGCATCTACTGGGCACTGGGCACTATAAATGCATTATCTCTCAGCCTTACTAAAACCCTGGAGGATAGGAAGTATGAATTCCATTTTACTGATAAGGAAATTGAGGTTGAGATAAGTTCTCTGGTTGCCTGGTCTGTTAATGTCAAAGATAGAATTTCAACCCAGGTGTGTCTTATTCCAGAGTCCATGCTCCTTCGCTACACAGGATCTGGATATGGGAGGAGGGCAGAGGGCAGCCCAAAGAAGGGCTCCCTGCAGAGCAAAAGCCTGGAGACAAGACCAAGGAGTAGCCATTGGTATAAAGGAGGTTATGCATGTACCGAGGACGGAAGCTTGTCCCTATCCTGGGAAAAAGGCACACTGCCTCACTCAGGTCTAGAGAAAGCCTGGTGGCTTGCTCCTCCCACAACACCAGTCCCCTGTCCCTGGCTGTTTACCTGCAGTACTTACGGAAATGTAAGTGCTCTCAACTGACTCTGGGGACTGCAAGGACCCAGGCAGGAGCACACTCTGTGAACCGTCTGCCCACGCAGCAGCATGACTCTAGGGGACAGCCAGCCCCCAGGATTCCCGGCAACTCATCTAGACATTTCCATTTGATGCTATGCAAATGGCTGAGCCTGCCATCAGGGCTGCCACTCCATGCTGGGAGTTTTCATGAAACAGTTTCCAAACCTGCCCTTTGGCAGACATGGCCAACCCGAGATCCCAGCTCCACCAGCTGATCCCAGCTTCAGGGCACTGGGAAGTGCAAGTCAGCACTCACAGCTGAAATCCACCTCTGGGGGACAATTCTTTTCAGAGCCACAGCACCCTCTGCCCATGACAGGCCTCTCGAAGGCGATGCTAGCACCTGCCCACTTCTAGAAGCTGCATGCCAGAGAGGCTAACGTCCCCAGTTAAGCCACAAAGACCCACATTCTGAGCCAAGCCACCAGCTAATTAAAACACTCTGCGAGTGACTTCCATACAGATGGAAAAAACTGAAACAACACAGAACAATGGAAAGGAGAGACTTCAGTTTGGGTCCTGGCTCTCACTATACTAGCCGTGTGGCCTCCGGCAAGCCACTTACTCTCTGATCTTTCCTTTCTTATCTAATGGTAGTAACATCCAACATTTATTTTCTACATTTGTGGATCACAATGTACTTTTACATAAAGTATTTTATTAAATGTAATCCTCACAAAACCTTGCGAGATAAGAACTATCTACCCCATTTTGCAGATAAGAAGCACCAAGAGCAGAAAGGTCAACCTCCATATTCAAGCCACGCAGCCAGTTAAGTCTGGCCTGGAACCAGAACCCCTAATGGCCTGCCCTTCCTGCTCCATCCACCTCCCACAGCCTTCTGGGGAACACCCTCCCTTGTCAAGGCTGCCCCAGACATCTTGTCGACCATCGAGGCGTTCTCCCTCTCATTACTTCAATCATGGAATGGAGCCGTCCTGCAGAACAAGCTGTAGTCCTGGGAGGCAGCAGAGGCAGTGTGGCAGTCTGGCCTTCTGCATCCTGATTTTCTACAGTCTGGAACGCTTGGGATAGCTGGAAGGCTCTCCTGCAGGTACATTCACTATTCACCATTCAAGCCCCCAAATAAAACACTCTTCCACCCGACTTCTGTTAGACCAAATGCCACCACCAACAGGTCCCCAAAGACAAAAAGTGGGAGAAGAATTTCTGGGTCAGCTGTAGGAATGTGTGGTTAAAGTAGGACAGGAGAGTTGAGAGTTTGATCTAGAAAGAGAACCCTACATAGACAAAAAGAGAGGAGGAGAGCGATCATATCGGCAACTGCCCAGGTTGGCCACAGCTGACGATACCGACCTAGGAACACATTCTCTGATGTCCTGGGAGAGGGTGATGGGATCATGCAGCTGCTGTTGCATGTGCCAGGGACCACACCTGGCTCTGCAGCCCTCTGGGCCTGCTGCCCGCTGGGTCTCGTGGGCAGTGCTGACTCACAGAGGCCAGACCGAGGGGGACAGCCTGGCCCAGCTCTCAGCACGTCTGACTCACCGTCTCCTCCTGAGCCACTGTACGACATTCCTTCTCCAAGAAACAACATCCATCTTTTTTTTTCTAACTGGCAGAAGAGCTTTTTCATGTTCTTGGGACTGTAAACCAAGCATCGAATTTTCCGCAACTTTTTCTAGTAAGTGTGCCTTGTGGGAAAGTTAAAAACAAGTCCATTTTTGGGTCTAAACATTGTTCTAACTCCTGAGCTGCCTTAGTTTCTCCCGAGGTCATTCACCTAGGGGAGGCTGAAAGCAAGGATGTTTCAGAGCGATCACGGATCAAAGCAGGCATGCTATTAGGTAGTCAGTTTTGCTTGAATGAGTGTTTAATATTTAATAGAAATCCACATGTCAGGCACTGAGGAGTAATTGTGCATGTATTTCTCTAGACCCTACCATAAGCCTGCAGAGTCACAATTGACATCCCTGTTTTAAAGCGGTGGAAATTGAGGCTCAGAAAAGTTAAGCAACTTGTACAAAGTTAAGCATTGGAGCCAAGATTTAAGCCCAGGTCTATCTAACCCCAAAGCTTCTATGGCTTAACTAAACCACACAGCCCCTCTCCTTTCAACCTCTGTACATCCAAGCTAAAAGCAGGTCACCCTCCTGCGATTTGTACATGCCTGGAGGTTACTTAGCATGCCAAAGTGCTTCTATGAACAAAATCCCCTGTTTCTATCTCTTTGGTCAAGCTGTCTGCTCCCACCATCCCCAACCCTTCCTGACTCCTGAGGCTAAAGCCCCCTGGTTGCATCTCCTGGAAAAGGCAAAGAGTAAAAAGTACAGTTCCTATGGGCACTACCCACCCAGTCAAGCCATGTGTCTTCCTGGGAAGTTACTTACCTCTATCAGCCTATACAAGAGCCCACCTCAAAGCCCTACATGGACCCACGAAAGCAAACCCTGTACCTTAGGCCCCTGTAGGGCACAGATGGTGCTTGGGAGTAAGTCTGCTCATTGCAGATAGCATGCTGATGGGCAGATGGCCAGGTGGGCACTGCTCATGTGCAGAGAGTTCACACTGGATACTTTGTTTACCCCTTGAACCCACCCTCCACTCTGTTCTCTGGCCTGGAGGCCAACCTGGGGACTGGATGAATGGGCTCCCTTGCCCTTTGTCCTCCAGACGGGTCTGGCCAGTGAAAGATGCTGGCACTATAGCAGAGGGCAGGAGGTGAATAAGACCAGGCTAGCTCTTCTCAGGCAGCCTCCCCTGAGCCCCACAGCTGCAAGTACGGGTATGGCTGAGCAACTGTCCACGCCCCCAAACACCCCCAGAGAGCTTCATCATCCCTTGCTCATGGTCCTTGCTCTTCTCACACTTTGAAAATAGGCCCCCCCGATTAAACTCTCCCCGATTACTTCCATTTGTTCCCACCAGGGTTCCAGCTCATTCAGCGTGGTTTAGAGCAAAGGCACCGCCTTGAGTAAAGGAAATGCAGCGTAAGCCAAGGCTACTTTGATGGCTTTTCTTTGGCTTTTATCATCACCAAAATCAGGAAATTTTAGATGTTGCTCTTAGTGTGTTTGCTGTGCATTTAAATTGTCGGCTACAATTCAGAAGTACCGGCACTTCTGTTAGCCACAGCTTCGATTCCCCAGCAAATTCCTTGAGTAAAGAGAGAGATCTTGGCCTCACAGCCTTCCCAGGATCCATGGGATGCCCACTCACACTTGGAATACTTGCCAGGTAACATCAGACCCAAAGCAATATTCTGCATGGAGCATGTTTTTTGGAGTTAAGAATAAAGTTTTTATTGAGATCCATTATCTTCCCAGTCTTCATTAAAATTGACTTGCTTTTAGTCTGCACAGATTTATTCTTAATGGAAGAGATAACAAAAAGACAAAGACCCAATTCCTACTCTCAAGAAGCTCATGGATAACTGAATGTAGTGTTATACAGGAGCAATAAGAACACAAAGGCAACTCTCACACTGCCTAGAGGTACCAAGGAAGGCTTAACAGAGGAGGTGGCATCCAAGATGATGTTTGAAGAGTGGCAAGGAGCTCAGCATGTAACTAAGGTGAGTGAGGGCATTCCGGGTGGTGGGCACAGCATATGTAAAGGTATAAAGGCATGAAAGGCTATATGGGACCAGAAGTGAACATTATGACAAGAACCTGGATTGTGTTTTGAGGACTGATAATCATCAGATTGGAAAGTCAGGCCAAGGCCCTGCAGCCATGCTCAGAATTCAAAAGGAAGAACAAAACACTTGTAAGCTATGATTGTCAGCCAAGAACCATGTGTAAGGCTTTCTTAATGACATTTCAAAATGGCCTCTTTAACAATAAAGGAAAACATGATCAATTCATTTCTGGATTAAAATTTGTGCTCCAGAAAAAATGTGAACTAAAGAGTAAGAAAATTAAGGTTACATATTTTGAAGTAGTTTCAGTAATAGATATTGTTGAGTACATATATTCTGTAAACTAGTGTGTATCTGTGCCAATTGGTTGGAAATAGCTCTTTAAAATGGAGATTGAGTGCATGGAGGGATGGACGGATGGGTAGAAGATGAATTTATGCATGTATGGGTGGATGGGTAGATGGATGATTTAAAAAGGAGGAAAGGAAGGAAAAATAAATGAAAGAATACAGTGAACGAATTCAGAGGTAAATGACTGAGAGATGGATGAAAAACAAATGGATGTTCCCAAAGCATTCATCCCTCCCCGCCATTAAGCCTCCTTCTAACCCAGTGAATACGTCCTGCTTATTGCCACAGAAATGAAATAATTTGGAAATGGCCAACTGAATGAGAAACCAAGTTCAAAACTCCCAGAGCCGTGAGAATACGCAGTGCAGACCCCTGCACAATCCCATGGATGACTGGAGAGAGTTATCCAATATGCCCATCCTTGCCTCTCCTTGGACCTGCTTCCCTGGACAATGTGGGGGATCACATGTGGGGGATCCTGCAAGAGAACAGTGCCCTGGGGAACATCCCAGACTGTAAATTCCAAGGAACATTACAACCAATTGAAGGAAACTCTTGCAATTTTGTGAGCCACAAATGGCTCCAAGGAAAGTCTGGGTCAGTTTTCAGAGCTGGCAATAGCTTCACTCATGGCAGAAGGACGGTGGCCATCAAAAGGCCAGTTTTCCCTTCTTCATTTTCCCAAAGGAATGGGCCCTGCACTTGGAAGGTTGTGTTTTCCCCACCTGTGGTTTTCTGTTCAAGCCAAGTCAATAAACTGAAATACAGCTTTGGTTCAGATGATCCTCAAGGAGGAAAACAGCAATTTTGCCTTCAAAGGAATAGACTCAAGAGCCAGGAAATTAGAGTTATGTTTCTGTGCTGTGCTGTGCTGAAAGAAGGCGGGGGCTGCAGGCTTCAAAGGGCCAGGCTCCCACCAAGTCCTGGGGTAGCTGGGGGAGCCCAGGCTTTGGAAGTGGGGGGGGGCCACCTGTCATTTAAAGAAGGTGCTAGTTCATGAATGGGCAGGGCAGATGCTAAAAGGAGAGCAGTACCTGCTGGGACAATCAGCCACACCAGGACACAGCTATCTGCTTATGCCTCCAAGACTAGAGAACATGGGGTAACATACCCCCTTAATGGAGTATGAATGGCCAGGCATACACAAAAATGATAGAGGATGTGAGGAAAGAAGAAGGCTGCCCTCAAAATCATGAGGCCTCACTTCCTTCCTTGCTTGACTTCCAAGTCCCTTTGTGGCTTTAGGCCAGTAATTCTTCCTTCCTGAGCCTCCATTTCTCATCCACAAAATGGACATGGCCATACCAGCTCTGACTATCTCACAGCCCTGATCAGAAAAAGAATGTGAGACTGCTTCAAAGTTTCAGCAAAAATCACCATAGCATAGCCTGTATCAGGTGAATTGGCCTCCAGGGATCTTGCTATCACTGACATTCCTTGCATCTTCAGAAGCACAGCCAGACTCCACTCCTCTTGTTCAAATAAGTCTGGCTGCATTCCCACCCCAACTGAGTTTCCCATTCCAGCCTTGAACCTGGGTCTTCAAGGCCATCATTTCCCAGTGCCCCGATCACCAAGGATTGTGTACAGCTTCTAACTACCCCGACCCTCAGCCATAACCAAGACACTGCAACGTTTAATGTTGACCCCGTCCAGTTAATGCCCCTGCATCTTCCTAGCCACAGTGCTATGGAGAAAGACATTTAACAGCCTTCAATACACAGAGGAGCCCATGTTTCCCTCCACCTGGGAAAAATCTGCAAGATGCCAAAACGTTTATTTTTCTAGGATTAACACAATGACAGGGAATCAGCCATATATATTGTTGAACATGACGAGCCAAATATTTTTCTGTAATTTTTACAATAATATGAGGAAAGCTAAAAAAGAAAAAAAAAGCAGCTGGTGTTAGGCTAGTCTTTGTAGGTTCCAGTCTCCAAAAATAACAGCCGTTCCCATGAATTACCAACAACACTGTGTGCAGGACAGTTGCTTGATATAACAAATGGAACATATTAACAGGAGCTTCCTGAGAAAGGAGGTTCAGGAAGGACAGACTGACCTAAGACAGAGGATGCTGGGAGGCTACAAACTCACAGCCCCAGCCCCTGTGATATGGCTCCTGCAAAGCAAAAGAGGGCACAGGAGATGCCGCCGGGATGCACACTGATTTCAAGCACTTAGAATGTAGCAGGTGGGGATGGCAACTCAAGCCGGGAGGAGGGCATATGGATTGGGTCACACAAGTCCCACAGCGCTGCCAGACAACTTACTCACTGTGTTGCTCTTTCCGGACCTTGAAACATGATAAAGTGATGCAGAAGAAGCAAACATGAAACCAGAATCCAAAGAGAGATGAGGGTCAGAAAAGAAGTTCAAGGGAAGAGAAGGTGGAGGCAGACATGGTCAGGGCCTGGCAGCAAGGGATTCATCTTCTAGGGCCCCCACCCACCCCCAGCCTCTGGGTGAATCTAGTAGCAGAGGTAGGTCATAAGGAGGAGGAAGAAAAACAGGTGCCCTCGGCTGAGAATGCAGAGAGTAGAGTGCTGGGATGGCTTCCCCACTCCCTGCCTCTGCAGCCTTGGATCAGTCACTGGCCCAGCCTTGGGCCAAGGTGTCCTCAACCTCATGAGGGTGCTGTAGAGATGAAGTGGGAGTGAGAATTACAGCAAGGCCATGGAAGGCTGGAAGCTGGTGTCTAGGAGCCAGCCACCCCTTCAACCCTGCACTAAGGGAGGTCACATGAGGAGCATGAAGAGAACCCTTGCGGACCAGCCAGAGGGGACCCCAGGAACAGCAAGCCTGCTGCTTCCCAGCCTCCCAAAAAGAGCTTTCCCCTGGCCTGTCCCCCAGGGAACTGGAACCCCAGCTGAAAACTACTTGTGTAAAGAGATGACATTTGTTCAGAGCCTCAGAGGACAGATCCAGGGCCACTGGCAGATGCTCCCTGGAGTCAGACATCTGCTGACAGAAAGAAGGACTTTCTATTGGTCAACACAAAGCTGGCAGCCCCCTTCCCCACCCACTCTCTGGGGACCTGGTTTATCCAGCTTAATTTTCATACCCCTAGAGCCTTATTTTAGCAAAAAGGAACCTGAGAAAAGAAGGATCTTGAAGAGCAAAGGGCTGGAGAGAAAGGAGCTGATCAGATTGGGCCCTGGACACAGAAACACTCAGGCTAATGGAAGGGCATTGAGGCAGAGATACCCAAGACTGGGCTTGAGTCAAGAGAGCTGCACAAACCAGCTGCCTAAAGGGACCAGTGGAAGAAATGCTACAGGAGCCAGGGTCAGAGGAGTGAGGGAGAAGAAAGGACCAGGAAGGAGGGCTCCCAGCAGGAGGTGAATCCAGAGACTCAGTGCTGGCCCCAGCCTGCCTTTCCTGCAAGTTGTGTGAACCCAAGTGAGATGTTGAGTGGGAAAGATGGCACTCCAGGGACAAGAGACAAGGCCCTGGTATACCCTGTCAAGTGCTGGGGTAACGGGACAGATCAGACACAGCTCGCAACAATGCCCCCCAGGAAGAATTCCCATTTAACAGATGAGAAAACTGAGACTCTGAGAGATTGAGTGCTCAGCCATCAAAAACTCCTGGTCTTTAGGTTCACAGGAGCCAGCGTGGGGGAGGGAGAAGTCCTGGCGCCCACACCCCCTGCTAGCAGGAGGCAGTTTCCACTGGAGAGCCAAGGATTTGAGGGAAGCATGAGGCAAACACCAAATGTTTAACCAGTGGAAACAAAATTGAAAATGTCCCTGGAACCCACTTCATCCAGAATTTCCAGGGGAGGTTTGGTGCGAGTGAGTCACCAAGAACACAATGGCTGGTTCCGAGGGCCAGGCCAGATGAGCTCGGTGGATATTTAAACAGAGCTTGGGGAAAAGATGGTCAAAAACACTTGCCTGTGCCTGCTGAAAACTGAAAGGGTTGCCTCCACCCTGTCTGTACCCGCTGACTGCAGGAGGCTTGGCGGGCCCCATGCAGAGCTCAGACGCTGGACGAGGACAGGGAAACCCAGAAAACAGTGAGGGCAATAAATCTCTGCCTGTGCTCTGGCACCTTCAGTGTCCTTTTCCCCCTCTAAGAAAAAAATAAAGTTCATAATAATAGCCCCCAAGATCAGAAGAGTTATTAGGCAAGCTTAGCGCTATGCCAGCTCTCCTTCTCCCCAAGAAAATGTGAGCTTTTCAATGATACCTCCAGCCAGTGTCTCGTGATGGTACTGCCACCTTCAGCAGGCAGGATCATTCTGTCTGTCCCAAACTCCACCATATGCAAGTGCCACTAGGAGAGAAAACCCCAACCCTACATGGGAGAAGGTGCCCTGACATCTAAGGACAATTTCTCCTTAACAGCTCAAGAAACTGTTCCAGACAATGAGAATAACAAACAGTTAAGTTACACCCACCATGTCCCATCATTTAAACCTAATAACAGCCCCTCCAGAAAGAATTCTTATTTAACAGATAAGAAAACTGAGGCTCCACGAGATTGAATACCCAATCCAAGACAGCATCGACAGTGAGAGAATGAGTAGCAGATTAAAGCATCAAAACCTGAGTCTAAGGGCCACACACCTGCCACCTCCCTAGACTGTCTCTCCTTGTTCTCAATACAGCCCTGACCCCCAACAGGGGTGAGCTCTGCAAGCATGCAGACTGTGGAAATGGCTCTGATATTCAGAAGCATACTAGACTAGCATCCATATATCCTGGGTCCAAAAACCTAGGAGTCAGGCTAAATCAGGCTTAGTGGACATTGTAAAATAATAATAATAAAATATTTATCGCCATCATAATTATTATTACTATGAAGTGTTCCTTGGTGCAGCAAAAATCCCGAGCATCTGAATATCTCCATGTAGAGAGAATCCAAAGGTCCCACCTTAAGCCTAAGGGGCAGAAAGGACCTTCCATTCTGACTCTCCAGGTGAGACAAGCTGAACAAATGAAAAGCTCTCAACTCCCAGAGATTCCGGTTGCAGATCCACACCAGGCCCGTATCCTGCCTCATCCCTGCCCCAGCCAGAACACCCCACCATGGCCCTAAAGTCCTCCAACCTCAGGGATCGTGGACATTTACCTTCCCTCTGAAAACTGAGAGCCCCCAAAGCCAGCCCTCAAGCCTCAGCCTTTCTAGCTCCTGAGCCACTGCTGGGCTTAGAGGCACTGCAATGCTGAGGACAGACACCTCAGGCTTTCCTCTATCAGGCCGTGCACAGAGCAGATGAAGTCAGTGTCAGACATATGGAGATCTTACTGTGTAATCTTGAGCCTCAGTTTCTTCTGTCAATTGGGCACAAAATTAGTACCCACCCCCAGGGCCATCATGCGAGTGAAAACATATTAATGCTCTAAACCATGACATGGTGATTAAGAAGGATTACCTGTGAATTCAAGAATGCTTAAAGATGAAGACTCAATAGACCAGAAGATCAAGGCTTGTCTGTCCTAGATGACACCACTTCCCATCCATTTGTACCCCCTGCCTTGAAACCACCCCTAAGTCCAGCGCTCACTTTCAGATCCCCAGAGACACAGCTCCACTAAGAACAAGTTCATTCATTCAGGGTCTTGGGCAAGAGGACAGGTGAAAGCCTGTGGCCCGCCCCTTTTTCCCCTCTCCCATTCCAGTGGAGTTCCACGCCACGAAGATCTTCATATGGAAGTCTACAGACCCCTCCTTAAGCCGATACATTCAAGCCCAGTCCACATGCTGCCACCCCTCAGGCTTAGAAATGCCCTCATGAGTGGCTCAGGAAAGACCCCATGTAGGCCTCAGGGCCACTGGGGCAGAGAAGTCCAGGGTCCCTGATACCAGGAGTACAGTGGAGAAACCTAGAGTCAGACTCCAGATGGGAATGTTGCTTTGGTCCCTTGTTCCCTGGGAAAGGGCAAGGCTGGAGGAAGCCCAGAGCAAGGACACAAAAGCACCATGACCAGGGCAGTTGCTTTCCCTCATTTACTCAATACATTCTCTGGGAACCTTGTGTGCCTGAGAATACCAAGGTGAATAAGGCACAAGACCTGCCTACAAGGAGTTCTCAGTCTGGGGAGGTCCTCATAATTGCAGTAATGTGAGCCCCGTGGGAGAGATGTGAACTGCAGCAACCAAGCTCAGAGGTGGGGCAGCCCCAGATAGCAGCAAACCTTTGAGCAGGAGGAAGGGGAGTCCTGTGGGCAGAAAATGAAGGCAAGAGCATTCCAAGAGAAGACAGCACAGGCCGAGGTGTGCAGGAGTGTGGGCCTAGGCTCCAGCACTGTTTGGGAAGGTACAGCCCAGGAGGAGGAACAGTTGAAGAGGAGGCTCAAAAAGCAGAGAGGCAGTGAACCAAGCAGAGCTCCCGTGCTAGGGAGCACTCGGGAGAGTCTCCAGACTCAAATTTCAGCCCAGCCCTCCACCTACTCAGCACAGAACTTTCCCTGTCTTCCTCCCGGGCTCCATCCTGCCTCGCAGCTCAATGCCAATGCAGCACCAAGAACGTCCATGGTCACCTCATCACCAAATCTGCAAGGGTGACATCACAAGTCATCTGCAGCTCTGGACACCATAGCTCCTGTTGGCCTGATGATGAAGCTGTGACTAGATGCAGGGGTCAGGCCTAGGGCTGATGGCTGGAGCCCAGCTGGTCCCGGCTGGAGAGCCAGCTGCCCTTCCCAATCAGCGCCTTTCCCCTCCTGAAGTACACCCCATGCTACCAGGGAATCAGCTTGGGAGGGACACTGTGAAAAACCAATTCCTCTGAAACTTGGGGAAGTATCACAACTACAGATTTTGAAATCCCCAGAATATGGAAGGCAGAGACCTTGACAGACCTATCTTGCTGCAGCCAATGATGCCCTCAACTGCATAACGGACTGCAGGACTAGGGTATAGAAGGTGGATGACACGCCTGCCACTGTCTTCCTCCAATCAGTAAGCCCTAGGCTGGCATCATCCCTTTCCAAACACCACCACTTTCTCACCAACACCTGCCCCGTTGGCCCCTGGCCTGGCCACACACAGCTCCTCAATACACTCACTGCTACACTCAGAAGGGTCTCCTCACTGCTCGGCAAGTCCCTGCTCACTCAGCCCCCCAGCAGGGCAACACCCTAGGTGCCAAGCCAAACCTCAAACGGTCACAGGCAAGGAGGCAGGAACCTGGCGAGCTCAGGGAAGAGCATGACAGGACCCAGTGTAGAAGAAGCAGGGGACAAAGTGGACATAGTAGCCTGGGATCAGGTCACCAAGAGTACCCAACACCAGGTGGAGAATCACTGCTGCCTTAGCACTCCACCTCAACCCTTGCAAAGCATGTTACATTTCAAGATCTACTCACAGAGGGTAGAGGTACTCCTGGAGAGGTTATAGGAGCTTTCTGGGGCTATATGGCAAAAATGCCCTCAGCTTTCAGAATCTAAGTCAAAGGTCACCTGCTCTCTGGAGATTTTTCTGACTTCCCAGCTCTTTCCTTGCCCCACTGTACCTGTGAGATGGCCATCATAGCATTGTGCTAGTTGGCTGGTAGTTCTGTCTTCCCCCACACTTAGGTCTTTCGAGTGGAAAGACTATGTCTTATTTATCTTTGTATCTCCAGAGTCCAGCAAAGTAACTAGCATGACACGTTTGTTCAAATAATGGATGGATGGATGGATGGATGGATGGGTGGTTGGATGGATGGATGGATGGATGATAGACTCTGCATTTCACAGCAGTCGTAGATTCAATGAGCATATCCTCAAATTACCACTTGCCAAAAAGCTAAAGTGGATAAAAGCACTGGACCCAATTATCATGGTTTTCCCAGGTACCCTTCCTTTTGTCTGCCCATCCCACTGGTGCTCAAAACCCTTGGCAGGTTCCTCTGTAGAGCTGAACGGGGGCATCAGGCCCAGCCTCCCAAAGACATCATGGGAGAGGAAGAGCCACGACTGGATCCTGGCACCAGAACAACCCTTTGGTAATTACATGTTTCCAGACAGACATAAATAGACAGATTAGCCTTTCTGCATTTTTCTCATAAAAATCACAACAGTTCCTAAGCACACTGGCATGAGCATGGACATTAAGCATTGCAACCTGCTGTTCTTGGCAAGCAAGGGCTGGCCTTCCTTACTGTTTCTCCCTACACCACCTCCCCCTCCAGGCTCTTGGAGGGCTCCTCACGCCTGGCTCTGTCCACCCCTATCGCCCCAGAGCAGGGTGGCAGCCAAGCCTGAGACCGGCTAAGGGCTTTTATGAGCATCGTGTCCATGCTTTGCTGTTCTCTTGGCTGGCTCTTTATCTGCTTTTAGTCATTATGTAACCAAAAATTCTGTACACATGGCGAAATGATTATATGCCCCTTTCTATACTAGGGAGAATGTTTGCTTTATTTCTGCCCTAACCCAGAAGAAGAGCACTCTTAACAGTGAAGCCCCTAATGTTATACACACACTTAATGTAATCTCTCTCCCTTTCCTTCTGCTCTGGCCCTCTTCCTCTTCCTCTAATTCCTCCTCCTTATCTCTCTCTCTTTCTCTCTCTCTCTCTTTTCTACTTGTCCTCAGACTCTCATGCTGAACCTGGTCATGACCATGGCCCAAGGACTGGGGCACCTTCACTTTGTCTCCCACTCTCTTCCACACCTGACTGACCCCTAAGGCCTCAGGGCTCAAGAATCAGACCCTGAAGTACAGATCACCAGACCCTCCTCCCTAAGGTCCATGGATCCCCCAAGCTAAAAGAAGTCCCAGCCTCATCCTCCTGGCAGATACTGACCCATCAGGCCTCTGGCCAGGAGATCAATGGTCTACAACTAACCATCAAATGACCATTGGTCCTTCTGGAAGACCAATGATAACTAGAACTGCTTGCAGTCCATAAAATGCTTTACTTTCTCTTCCATGTGATGCTATTACTCCTCATGGACTCCCTCAGAAAGACCCAGAACAAGGGGTGAGACCTTGTATCAGGCTACACACCACATACCCAGTCAACTATGCAAGGTATCTCTCATCAGGGTTATGGCATTCAATGAAAAATAAGAAGAATTTGAAGTCAGAGGCCTTCAGTTTAAGTCCCAGATCCACCTCTCACTAGTTAGTAGGTTCAGGCAAGTCACTTTCCCTCTCTGAAACACATAAGCAAAAATGGTGGTATTGTGCCAAATCATAGTGTGTGTGCGTGTGTGTGTGTGTGTGTGTGTGTCCTATTATTAAACAATGTTGTGTCCCATGTCATTTTCACTTACAATACAGCTTAGTAATTATTTCACATGGCTACATAAAGCTTTCTTGTCTCTTCCACAGCTACGTAGTATTCATTTGTATAGATGTAATGTTATTTTTTAATAAATAAATAATCCCAATCAATATATTTTTAAGCTATTTTCAGTCTTTGACTCTCTCCATCAATGCTGCAATGAACAACCTTATAAAAATATCATTTGAAACATGGGCAAATATATCTTCAGATTAAAGCACAGAAATAAAATTACTGGGTCAAAAGGCATATACATTTTTAACTTTAATAGGCATTGTCCAATTACCCTCACAGATGTCGAATCAATTTGCACTTCCACTAGAAAGGTATGCGTGCTCATTTCCCATATTCTTGAAAGCACAGTTTTTCACTTAACATTTAATCATTGCCAAATGTTGGTGAAAATTTGTATCTCAGTATAATTTACATGACTCTTATTTTTAATGGGTATGAGAATCTTTTCATATTTTGACCATGTGTATTTCCTTTTCTATCTGTTTATAATATCTTTCCATTGTTTTATTTAGCTTTTGGGTTGTCGTATGCAGGAGCTTTTAACCTGAAGCTGCAGAGAGAACACAAACTCCCAGAAATTGAGTACAAATGTTACGTAAGCATGTGTTCATTTTTCTTGAAAATGTGTTTATTGCTTTTATCAAATTCTCAAAGGGTTTGTGACCTTTAAAAGTTAACAACGAGGGAATGAGATGACCATCAAGAACTCTTCAAGAGTTAACAACTGTTCTCATGGATCTATGAATGCAACAGAGTTTAGGTGCTGAACATCAATAAGCACCTACCTACATGCCCAGTACTGGCCCAGTGAGGTCATAGGATACTCTAAAGGAATGGCTTTGCAAATCCAAAATGAGTCTTCTACACATGTTCCACTTGCAGTTTAGATGCAATATTTATAGGTAGAAGGGTGATCTATTCACCCCTAGGGATACCATGATAAATTAGAAAACATAGGTATCATGATGAATATGGGATTCTGATGATTACTCTAGTCCTACTGTCAGTTTCAGTAACCACAATCAACTTGTTCCTGGAGGTTAAATACTGCCCTTGATATCTGCATCACTGGGGAAGATAGGATGATGAATCCCATCATCAATGAATTCCATCACCCCAGTGAGATCAAGAAAACCTTTGCTATGGCAATCTCTCCCCTCAGCTCCTGTGTACAGTGAACAACTATCACAAAGTCTTGCAAGAATGCCAGTACTTCTCCCACCAATGCACAGTATTTCTCAACTACTTTGTATAAAAGAGTGGTATCTGTGTGAACCCTCCTGTAAGGGGCTGGGTGAGCAGATTGCACATGACAAATCCATTTCAGCATTCCTGTCTCTTTAAGCCTTGAGATTCCTTTGTCTGCAGTATGCCAAGGAAGTTCTGACGTCTGAGTTTCATTTCACTCAGAACACCACTGAGTCCAGGTTTAAGTCAAAAAGAAAGCAAACTGCCAGAGTCATGCTCAGCTGCTCAAGCTAACAGATTAGATCAAGAACCTGGATGCATCTTGATACATTTGTCCCAGTCCAACATTACATAACCTCCTCCCTAGACTGTCACCTTATAATTTTACTTGCATGAATGCTTTCTTCTCTTGGGTCATACTTTGTTCTCATCCCTCTTGGGCATCCTAGGATCTTACTTAGTTTTCAATCTGAAGAAAAGTTGACAGGCAGTGAGAACATGTCTTAAGGAGATTTAGCATCTCCTTACAAGGTCCTTAAGCAAGTGGAAAGTAGTTTCCTCAGACTGCAGTGGAGAAGGTTGCTTCTAACGGCAAAGTAGGCACAGAGAGATTTGGGATGTGAGGCCAAACTGTTCTGAATCAGCCGAATCTACCCAAATGTACCCATACCTATTCACAGTATCTCACTCTTTCTTAAACAATGTCCTCACTTTAACACAAGACCTGGTATGGCTGTAAATTACACTGTGCTATTATCTGCAACTTCATAATTGAACTTTGTAACACACTAAGTTACAAGACAAGTAACAATTATTTTAAGGCAGTTACAGAAGCACTCTGATCATGACTTGCACCTTCAGATTATTCATTTCTCTTATTCCAATGCAATTAGAAATAGCCAGCCTGCCCACCCTTGCAAGTCTCACTCCTCGTGGCCACCATGACTTTCTACAGCCGTCACCATGTCATCTGCCAAAGCTCTGCCCTTCATAGGCTCTTTATTCCAGACAACTTCAGGTGACTTTTTAAATCTACTGTTTGCCATGGTAGACCATGCATTGTCAATATTCCATTTTTTTTTTTTTTTTGAGAAAGAAGCCATCACTAGCTTCAAACCTAATCTGCACAGATAACCAACACATTCTTCTCATCTTTAAATGTCTGCTTTCTAGGAGCACTTGAAGTGCCAAATACTGAATCAGTCAGGAGACAGTCAGGAAAACAGAAATCTCTCCAGTTAAATCAAGCAGGATGTTGTTTCATGCAAAAATATAGGTGTTTATAAAACTGTTAGAATAAGATTAGGAAAGACCACCATTAGCTCTCGGGAACCCATGAAGGATGATCAGAGCAGGAACACGCCCAGAGATCACCGTAATACCTCCCTTCTTCCTAGATTCAACAGACTGAATGATAAATAAACTTCTCATTTTCCATTGTAATTTTTTAATTGAAAGAGTAACAATAAAATTAGGAATCTGGCTAAAAATACAAAGCTGTTTTTACACTGCAAACTTAAAAGAACAGTATTATATACCTTAGAAAAGAAAAAACAAAAATGAACTGATATAGCTATCTCAGGCTCTGGGATAGCTGATACTTTGGGTCTCAGGTCTAGGAAGCGCTTGGCTTTCTAACATCTTAAAGTAGTGCTCTTTGTCACTTGGTCATTTGCCTCTGATTTTTGCTTTAATCATTTTCAGTGAAATCCACAAGTGGCTTATCCATGGTTCTGGGATTTCCAGCAACTTCTTCAGATGCACAAAACTCTTTCAGCCTTTCTTCCACTAAGGCTGTTACCTTTTTAGAGAAAAGTTTTTTATCTCTGATGATCACTTTCTACTAATCTCTGAAAAAAGATCTCTGTTGTCTTCTCATAAACCCTAAAAATGGGTTTATGGGGCCATGACACTCCAGAATCTTCCATGCTTGTGTATTCCCATTCCCAGGAATTCCCATAAGCTAGCAATGACTCCCCCAAGGAATCCTCAGCCATTAATACCTGTATTAGTCAAGGTTGTCCAAAGGAACAAAACCAACAGTTGTTTGGTGTGTGTGTGTGTGTGTGTGTGTGTGTATAAACATAGACAGAGGGAGGTATTTACTTTAATGAATTGGTTCAAGCAGTTGTGGAGGCTTGACAAGTACTAGATCTACAGGATCTGGCGGCAGCTGAAGATCCCGGGATGAACTGCGGTTTGAGTCCAAAAGTCATCTGCTACAGAATTCCTCCTTGCTTCAAGGTCAGTCTGCTCTTAAGGCCTTCAACTGATCGGATGATGCCCACTCACATTATGGAGGATAGTCTGTTTACTCCAAGCTTGCTGATTTAAACATTAATCTCATCTTTATAAAACACCTTCAGGAAGCATTTAGAATAATGTTCAACCAAATATCTGAGCACCATGGCCTGTCAAGTTGGCGGAGAAACTTTGCCATCACAACACCTCCTCCAAGAAGCCCTTTCTAGGGAACAACTCACTGCAGTCTCAGAACATAGCCTTCCTCCCCTGCAGCATCCCATGCCTCCAGGGTGCTATAGTAGTTTATAAACACGTCAGTCTCACCTATTTGAATCTGCACACCTCAATGGCAAAATCACTTCTGATGCATCTCTGTAGCCTGCTACCCAGCCCAAACCCGACAGAGATGGCTCAGTAAATATTTGCAGATGGAAAGGATGAATGATCTCTGTAGGAGCTGAGGGGAGCTGATCCTACTTTCTCTCTCTTGAGAGGGTCTTGCTTCTCTCAAAACGTCTTTTCAATAAACATTTGAACATGCAAAATAGAGTTTTAAGGCCAACCTGGTGTGGTTTCCTCATGGGGAGACAAGGTACACATGAAACCAGTTAAAGATTGTAGCATACCAACCTCATTTAATACAAAGTTGTTAACTACAAATAGCACCTTGACAAACCCACTGTAAGTCTTTCTACTGATCATTTCTAACCAATGAGGAAAGCACTTTAGGTATCCTGGATGAAAGCACCTTGAAGTCAGGATCTGAATACTGCAACAGGCCCTCTTGCATCTCACTTTGGACCAGGTTCTGAGCTGGTTTCTTTCTGGACATCAAATCTGAAAACCCTGCAAACCAAATACATCTGATTCCCAAACCATCCCCTTACAATCAGGAATGGTCCATGCAGTGACACATTCGTGGAGGGGCTCCCCACGGTTCCCAGCCCTGCCAAATCACTGACATGCTTCCCCAGACACTGTGAATGGTGCCAGCGAGTCCCACTGAAAGCCAAGTCTCCTCATGTCCTGATTCTGTTCTGTCTTCAGACAGACTCAGAGGGGAACATGAGCATGAAACACAGCAATGTGGCCATCAGCCAGGGACATCAGAGCCCAACCCACTTCTTGGGGTGAAGACAGACCGGGCATTCACAGCAGAAGGAGGTGTGATTTCCCCAGCAAAGTCCAGATTTCCTCACTGGGAGCTCCAGGTGTGAAGGTTACTTAACAGGTGTTGGGTATAGGATCAGGGATCCATAAGTCCAAGAGGGTCAAAGAAGGCAAGGGAGCCTGGGCTAGGGAATGGCCTGAGGGTGAAGGACCTCTCCCCACCACCTTCATTTCTGGAAAGGAGCAAGCATTGCTCTCCACTGGTGTAGGGGGGAAATACAGGTCTGGAAGATCTGCCCCTGATTAGCTGAGTGGCTCTCAGCAAGCTCCTTAAAAGTCCTGGTTTGTGTCACAGTGGAGGGGAGGTGATAGAGGACAGGCAGTCCTCGGGTGATTAATGGTGTCTGGGTTTCCACCTCCAGAATAAGTGCTCAAACTCTCTTCTGAGAACTGGATGCAAGAGTTTAGCTGGAGAGGTGGTCCCTTTCACTCCCCACCTACACACCCTGCTAAGCACAGAGCCAGGCACGCAGATTTCTCCATCAACAGCTCTTGGATTGACAAAGAAAAGGCTTCTAAAGGGAAATTGTTTTCACTGACTAACGTACATTAGCAACAAATGAGGTCCCAGGACCCTGAATTACAAATGGCTCTCACATGATCAGGTGCTGTCCTTGGTGGTGTCCTGCCTGGAGGGGGGGTCTTCTCCTGAGGACAAGGCCTACCTTATCCTGTCTCACCCTCTTAGCCAAGAACAGGACCAGACACCAGCTGGGTGCTTGGTGAAGCTCCAGGGTGGAGGGGCAGACAGACAAAGGGACAGATAGAGACCCTGAGTGTGTTTGTAAAAGGGCACCCAGCCTCTGCAGACCCTGCCCTGGCCTGAACTGGATTTCCCTGTTCTACTCATCACCCAGCCTTTGCTCTGCAGGGAAATATATGGGTGAGCTGAGAGTCACGCTTACTTCCCTAGTGAGCTTCAGCTCGCCCCCTCATCATCAATCTTCAGGAGGCGGGCTCCCCAAGTGGCTCATTGTTTCTGGTTTTATCTGAAACAAAAATAGACTCTTGCAAACATTCCAGTCTTTAGGTCATCGGTTCACAGGCCTTATCCAGCCCTGGCTGAGGTTCCTCCCCCAAGCTCACTCAGGGCACTGTGGCTGCCTGGGCACAGCTGGCTTCATTGCCATTGTGGCTTATTCAACACAGTATGTTCTTCCCTCGGGCTTTTTAGATGATCCTTGGATATGAAGCTGTTCACAGACAGCAATGCCAAGCACTCAGACACCTTAAATAGCTGCCAAGGCACAGACCTCCGAGGTCAATCATGTTCCTTTTGGGGAATGACTCAGTTAACACTCAGGAGAGCCACCATGCCTTCTCAGGGCCCCCAGGGCATATGGCATGGACAGGGCTTTCTTCCCATAATTCATTCTATGCTATGGGTGTTTGTCTACAAATCTTGCCCTTTCGTTGGAGGGGAAGCTTCTGGTGGGTAGGAGCCAGGTCTGATTCAGCCCCAGGACCTTGCCAGGAAATATAACCAAATTCCCTCCTAGACAATTTTGTTAAAAGAGGCCTCAGGAAATATTTATTCATTTATTCATTCATTCATTCATTCATTCATTTATGGAAGGATCAACTAAAGGACATCCACTTATGCTACAGATTCTAGAAAGCTCATGTTAAATTTGGCCAGGTCGTCAAGAGCTGTTTGTGCAGCCTGTATTCCTTGATCACCGCCTCCCATTCTTTTCTCCTGACTTGGATATTGTCATTGTTGCCTCTGCTTGCCTTGAGAATTGGTGTGAGAAAGAGCCATGGAGACCCTCCGATTGAGTTTTCAAAGGAAAGCCATCCAGTTCTTGGCACAGTGCCCCATTTTTGTCTAAGATTTTTCCTAAGCATCTGGTCTGTTGCTATCCTATGGGTGCTGCTACCGCTCAGATTTCCCTATTTGCCTTTGCTGCTAAGAAGTTTATAGACTAATTGCCGGCCCATCACTGGGAATGCATATACAGGAATGCGTTTTGAGGATAAATCTTACCTCCGATGTTTTTATTTTCATACCTCTATTTTCCCTTTGCCCAATCCCCTACATTTTATTGTATCTTGCCATTTATAAACTGTCCAGGTTTCTTTTGAAACAAGTTGAGGTCTAAACGTATTAATTAATGGATTAACTTATTTTAAAGTTTTATCAGGCCGGGTACAGTAGCCTGTAACCCCAACACTTTGAGATGGCTTAAGCTCAAGAGTTCGAGACCAGCCTAGGCAATGTGACGAAACCCTGTTTCTACAAAAAAGAAATATTTTTAAAAAATATCTGGACTGACTAGGCATGGTAGCATACTCCCGTAGTCCCAGCTACTCCAGAGGCTGAGGCAGGAGCACTGCTTGAGCCCAGAAGACGGAGGATGCAGTGAGCTGGGATGGTGCCACTGCACTCCAGCCTGGCCAAAAGAAGTAAAAATCTGTCTCAAAAAACATTTTTTTAATATTTAAAAAGTTTTATCCATCTGGAGTAAATGTTTGTATAAGGTGTAAGGAAGGGGTCCAGTTTCAGCTTTCTGCATATGGCTAGCCAGTTTTCCCAACACCATTCGTTAAATAGGGAATCTTTTCCCCATTGCTTGTTTTTGTCAGGTTTGTCAAAGATCAGATGGTTATAGATGTGTGGCGTTACTTCTGAGGCCTCTGTTCTGTTCCATTGGTCTATATTTCTGTTTTGGTACCAGTACCATGCAGTTTTGATTACTGTAGCCTGGCAGTATAGTTTGAAGTCAGGTAGCTGATGCCTCCAGCTTTGTTTTTGTTTTTTTGTTTTGCTTAGGATTGTCTTGGCTATGCAGGCTCTTATTTGGTTCCATATGAAGTTTAAGGTGGATTTTTCCAGTTGTGTGAAGATCAATGGTTGCTTGACAAGGATAGCATTGAATCTATAAATTACTTTGGGCAATATGGCCATTTTCATTATATTGATTCTTCCTAACCATGAGAATGGAATGTTTTTCCATCTGTTTGTGTCCTCTCTTATTTCTTTGAGCAGTGGTTTGTAGTTCTCCTTGAAGATGTCCTTCACATCCCTTGTTAGTTGTAATCCTAGGTATCTTATTCTCTTTGTAGCAATTGTGAATGGGAGGTAGCTCATGATTTGGCTCTGTTTGTCTGTTATTGGTGTATAGGAATGCTTGTAATTTTTGCACATTGATTTTGTATACTGAGACTTTGCTGAAGTTGCTTATCAGCATAAGGAAATTTTGTGCTGAGGCGATGGGGTCCTCTAAATATACAATCATGTCGTCTACAAATAGAGACAATTTGACTTCCTCTTTTCCTAACTGAATACGCTTTATGTCTTTTCTTGCCTGATTGCTCTGGCCAGAAATTCAAATACTATGTTGAATAGGAGTGGTAAGAGAGGGCACCCTTCTCTTGTGCCAATTTTCAAAGATTTCAAAAGTTTTCAAATGCTTCCAGTTTTTGCCCATTCAGTATGATATTGACTGTGGGTTTGTCATAAATAGCCTTTATTATTTTGAGATACATTCCATCGCTACCTAGTTTATTGAGAGTTTTTAGCATAAAGGGCTGTTGAATTTTGTTGAAGGCCTTCTCTGCATCTATTGAGATAATCATGCAGTTTTTGTTTTTGGTTCTGTTTATTTGATGGATTACATGTATAGATTTGCATATGGTAAACCAGCCTTGCATCCCAGGGATGAAGTCAACTTGATCGTGAGAGATAAGTTTTTTGATGTGCTGTTGGATTCAGTTTGCCAGTATTTTACTAAGAATTTTCACATCAATGTTCATCATGGATACTGGCCTAAAATTTTCTTTTTTAGTTGTGTTTCTGCCAGGTTTTGGTATCAGAATGATGTTGGTCTCATAAAATGAGTTAGGGAGAATTCCCTCTTGTTGTATTGTTTGGAATAGTTTCAGAAGGAATGGTACCAGCTCATCTTTGTATCTCTGGTAGAATTTGGCTGCGAACCCGTCTGGACTTGAACTTTTTTTGGTTTGTAGGCTATTAATTGCTGCCTCAACTTCAGACCTGACATGGACACGGGGAGGGGAACATCACACACGGGGGCCAACTGGGGGGGTAGGGGGCGTAGGAGAGGGTTAGCAGGGGGTGGAGGGATTGGGGGAGGGATAATATTAAGATAAATACCTAGTGTAAATGATGGGGGGGATGGATGCAACAAACCACCATGCCATGTGTATACCTATGTAACAATCCTGCATGATCTGCACATGTACACCAGAACTTGAAGTATAATAAATTATTTAATGAAAAAAATGTTTTATCAATGAGGGTATGTCAAGTTTTGCTACTTAATAAATAATCCCAATATCTCAGTGGCTTAACAGCACAAAGATCTATGTGTAAATGTATTTATCACAGTCCCTTATTTATTTCTCACTCAGCATTGCTAGGAGCTGTGCTCCAGGCCATCACCATTAGAGGCTGAAACCTGACAGAAGCTTCTATTTGACATATGTTTCCATGATTACTGCAGCAGAAAGAGGAGGGTAAGCATGAGCTGGCTCTTAGAGATGCCACACATTACCTCTGCTCACCTTTCACTGGCTGAAGTATGTCATATGGCCATAACTGAGTATAAGCAGAGCAAAGAAATACAAAAACTACCATCCACCTGAAAGATGGAACACCAGAATATTCACAAATTCTGCTAATGGCAAACACAATGCACGGGCAACCATATAATATACCATCCAAACTGGGACACTTTTTTTTTTTTTTTTTTTTGAGATAGAGTCTCCCTCTGTTCCCCAGGCTGGAGTACAGTGGCCCAGTCTTGGCCCACTGCAACCTCCGCCTCCCTCATTAAATTATTCTCCTGCTTTGGCATTCTGAGTAGCTGGCAGGCACCTGTAATCCCAGCTACTTGGGACACTTTTAAGAGTGGAAGGAGGATCTAACATTAAGAAAAACTAAATAATTTTCATAAGATTTATGTATTGACTAGCAAATTGATTTTATTTTATTGATAGACCACAAAATTATTCTATTCAAAAACTAATTTTAAAAATAAAATTTCTGGCCAGCCACAGTGCCTCACGCCTATAATCCCAGCACTTTGGGAGGTCAGCCTGGCCAACATGGTAAAACCCTGTCTCTACTAAAAATACAAAAGTTAGTCAGGCATGGTGACAGGCACCTGTAATCCCAGCTACTCAGGAGGCTGATGCAGAAAAATGGCTTGAACCTGACAGGCAGAGGTTTCAGTGAGCTAAGATCACTCCATTGCACTCCAGCCTGGGCGGCAGAGCGAGACTCTGTCTCAAAAAAACAAAAATTAATAAAATTTCTTCTAAAACTATTATATAGATTTGTGTACATCAAGTCAAAAAAATATGTTGTAAAGATGTCAACAATAGACACTGGGGACTACTAGAGGTGGGAGGAAGGGTAGGGGGCAAAGGTTGAAAAACTGTTGGGTTCTATGCTCAGCACCTCCGTGGCTGTATCAATACCCCAAACCTCAGCATGATTCAATATACCCAGGTAACAAACCTACACATGTACCCCCGAATCTAAAATAAAAGTTAGGAAAAAAAAGTTTTAAACCCATAAAATAAAATGATCCTTTCTAACTAGAAAAAGAGACAGAGATTTTGGAAACTGAAGAAAAAGACTTTCTACTCAACAGAAAAACTGAAAAAAAGATATAAACAAATAATCACTGACAAGGAAACACAGTTAACCAATATGAAAAATACTCAACTTCATTCTTAATAAATCAACAATCATGGGACCTTCCTGCCTCCTAGTTACCAGCCTCCTCCCCTAACCTGCCTATTCTGCTTCTGTAAAATTCTGCTGCCCCCTTACCCTGAGCAACATATAAAAGGAATCAAACTCCTTCCTCGGGGCCCAGAGATTTTGAGCATAAGCTGACTCTTGGTTGCCAGCAATAAAGGACTCTCAATTCAAAGAAAAAAAAAAAAAAAAGAAATGTATATTGAAACTTTTTTTACAAAATTAATCTTTATGTTGATCATCTGAACATTAAAAAATAATGTAAACAGAATAATTTATTTTTGGTATGGATTTGCATATTTGTTTCCTAGACACATCACCCTCTAATATTGTATCACCAAATTTTTCTGAAAATTGTAATTTTTTCAACCTGATCTTATCATTTTAGACTTTGCCATAAAATTGCCTGCAATTTTCTTCAGAATTGTATGTTATAATTAATAAATTTGAAATCATTGACTCTTTGAATTGACCCTTCTTTGTAGAGTACAATTTTTTTAATTTAGAAATCATTTGCCTCCTGGTACTGAGATGTCTGGAAAGCTTGGAGAAATTTTAGTGAAATTGAGGATATTGTAGATTTAATTATTTTCCATATTGAAAAGAGTAAATATTTCACTTCAAGTATTTTCACAGATGCTTTCCTTTTGCCTCAGAGTAGTTTTCCTTGCCAAAACATGTCAAATAAGTTGTCTCTATGATTCTTTTGAGTGGTTCACCAGTTTTAGGTGTTTGAGGTCATAGGCCTACTACAACTTCATTCCACTGCACTGCAAAATACAAAGTTACTTACCATGTGAGCACCATCACAAGATTCTCCCCATAAATCAAGATATTCCAAAGTACTTAAAAAATTTCAATATTAAATGTGGTACACCATTGTAGCTCTTGTAATTTAATTTTTTTCAGCTCCTCTATTGCTTTTGTAGAGAGAAATCTCAGTGTCTTCCTACTTACAGGGCTTGTTTTTAATAGTCACAATTCAAAAAAGATTCAAAAGCTGATGTCTTAGGATGAACCACTTACTTAATTTTGTTTAAATATCTCCAGCTGGTTTTAAACAAAATGAATCAAAATTTAGAGAATTTGTTTACACAAAAATTCTACAACTTTTTTTATTATTATTATACTTTAAGTTCTGGGGTACATGTGCAGATCTTGCTGCATTGTTACATAGGTATACACATGCCATGGTGGTTTGCTGCCTAGATCTCCCCATCATCTACATTAGGTAGGTCTCCTAATGTTATCCCTCCCCAACCTGTCGACCACCTGCTATCGCTCCACTAGCCCCCACCCACAACAGACCACAGTGTGTGATGTTCCCCTCCCTGCATTGTTGTGTTCTCATTGTTCAACATCCACTTATGAGTGAGAACATGCAGTGTTTGATTTTCTGTTCTTGTGTCAGTTTGCTAAGAATGATGGTTTCCAGTTTCATCCATGTCCCTGCAAAGGACATGAACTCATTCTTTTTTTATGGCTGCATAGTATTCCTTGGTGTATATGTGCCACATCTTTATCCAGTTTATCCTTAATGGGCATTTGGGTTGGTTCCAACTCTTTGCTATTGCAAACAGTGCCACAATGAACATATGTGTGCATGTGTCTTTATAATACAATGATTCATAATCCTTTGGGCATATAGCCAGTAATGGGGTTGCTGGGTCAAATGGTTCTATTTCTAGATCCTTGAGGAATCACTACACTGTCTTCCACAATGGTTGCACTAATTTACACTCCCACCAAACAATGTAAAAGCATTCCTGTTTCTCCACATCCTCTCCAGCATCTGTTGTCTCCAGATTTTTAAATGATCACCATTCTAACTGGCATGAGATGGTATCTCAATATGGTTTTGATTTGCATTTCTCTAATAACCAGTGATAATGAGCATTTTTTCAAATGTTTGTTGGCCATATAAATGTCTTCTTTTGAAACGTTTCTGTTCATATCCTTCACCCACTTTTTGATGGGGTTTTTCTTTTTTCTTCTAAATTTGTTTTAGTTCCTTGTAGATTCTGGATATCCTTTGTCAGATGGGTAGATTTCAAAAATTTTTTTCCCATTCTTTTGGTTGCCAGTTGACTCTATTGATAGTTTCTTTTGCTGTGCAGAAGCTCTTAAGTTTAACTAGATCCCATTTGTCTATTTTGGCTTTTGTTGCCATTGCTTTTGGTGTTTTAGTCATGAAGTCCTTGCCTATGCCTATGTCCTGAATGGTATTGCCTATGTTTTCTTCTAGAATTTTTATGGTGTTAGGTCTTATGTTTAAATCTTTGATCCATCTGGAGTTAATTTTTGTATAAGGTGTAAGGAATGGGTTCAGTTTCAGCTTTCTGCATATGGCTACCCAGTTTTCCCAACACCATTTATTAAATAGAGAGTCCTTTCCCCCATTGCTTGTTTTTGTCAGGTTTGTCAAAGATCAGATGGTTGTAGGTATGTGGCATTCCTTCCAAGGCCTCTGTTCTGTTCCGTTGGTCTCTATCTCTGTTTTGATACCAGCACCATGCTGTTTTGATATGAGCACCATGCTGTTTTGATTACTGTAGCCTCGTAGTGTAGTTTGAAGTCAGGTAGCGTGATGCCTCTAGCTTTTGCTTAGAATTGGTTGGGCTATGTGGGCTCTTTTTTGGTTCCATACGAAGTTTAAGGTGGTTTTTTCCAATTCTGTGAAGAAGGTCAATGGTAGCCTGATGGGGGATAGCATTGAATCTGTAAATTACTTTGGGCAGTATGGCCATTTTCATTATATTGATTCTTCCTAACTATAAGCATGGAATGTTTTTCCATCTGTTTGTGTCCTCTCTTATTTCCTTGAGCAGTGGTTTGTAGTTCTCCTTGAAGACATCCTTCACATCCCTTGTTAGTTGTATTCCTAGGTATTTTATTCTCTCTGTAGCAATTGTAAATGGGAGTTTGCTCATGATTTGGCTCTCTGTTTGTCTGTTATTGGTGTATAGGAATGATTGTGAATTTTGCACATTGATTTTGTATACTGAGACTTAGCTGAATTTGTCTATCATCTTAAGGAGATTTTGTGCTGAGATGATGGGATCCTCTAAATATACAATCATGTCATCTACAAATAGAGACAGTTTGACTTCCTCTTTTCCTAATTAAATACCCTTTATGTATTTTTCTTGCCTGATTGCTCTGGCCAGAACTTCCATTACTATGTTGAATAGGAATGGTGAGAGAGGGCATCCTTGTCTAGTGCCAGTTTTCAAAGGGAATGCTTCCAGTTTTTGCCCATTCAGTATGATATTGGCTGTGTGTTTGTCATAGATAGCTTTTGTTATTTTGAGATACGTTCCATCGATACCTAGTTTATTGAGAGTTTTTAGCATAAAGGGCTGTTGAATTTTGTTGAAGGCCTTCTCTGCATCTATTGAGATAATCATGTGGATTTTTGACTTTGGTTCTGTTTATGTGATGTGTTATGTTTATAGATTTGCATATGTTGAACCAGCCTTGCATCCCAGGGATGAAGCCGACTTGATCGTGATGGATAATCTTTTTGATGTGCTGTTGTATTCGGTTTGCCAGTATTTTATTTAAGATTTTTGCATCAATGTTCATCATGAAATTTTCTATTTTAGTTTTGTCTCTGCAAGGTTTTGGTATCAGAATGATGTTGGTCTCATAAAATGAGTTAGAGAGGATTCCCTCTTTTTGTATTGTTTGGAATAGTTTCAGAAGGAATGGTACCATCTCCCCCTTTATATGTCTGGTAGAATTTGGCTGTGAACCCATCTGGACCTGGACTTTCTCTGGTTGGTAGGCTATCAATTGCTGCCTCAACTTCAGACCTTGTTATTAGTCTATTTAGGGTTCAACTTCTTCCTGATTTAGTCTTGGGAGGGTGTAAGTGTCCAGGAATGTATCCATTTCTTCCAGATTTACTGGTTTATGTGCATAGAGTTGTTTGTAATAATCTCTAATGGTAGCATTTTAAGACAAAAGTTGATTCATGAAGCAGTTCTTTAGAAATTCAAAGATTCCTAAAATCTGGCTGACAATAGGCAGGAAAGAGAAAAGTATATACTGTCATGTTAAAGTATTATTTTGCACTCAAAATCGTTTTTGTCACAAAATTTTGTAGTTTAGTTTTCTCAGTACATATAAAATTACTTAATTTTTTACAACTACAGTCTGTAATTCAACTAATAGGGGAGGAAAAACATCACTTGGAAACAGTTATTAAGCATGTGTGCACCCAACCAACTTCAAGTACATTCTCAGTCTATAAATATCTTAGTTTAGCAAGAAAATTATTTCCTCTATAACACTGTATTCCACCAAAATTTGTATTTTTATCATAGGTGAAAAAATCTCCAATATTCAATGTCTTAACATTCGTTTCATCTGTTTCACTTTTGACAGAATGAACTTACAAAAGCATTACAAGCATACCTCAGAGATATTGCAAGTTCAGTTCCAGACCACTGCAATAAAGCAAATATTACAATAAAGTGAATCACATGAATTTCTTGGTTTCCCAGGGCATATAAAAGTTATGCTTACACTATACTGTAGCCTATTAAATATGTAATAGCATTGTGTCTAAAAAATACTTTATTGCTGAAAAATCCTAATGATTATCTGAGCCTGCAGTGAGTTGTAATCTTTTTGCTAGTGGAGGCTTTTATCTCAGTGTTGATGGTTGCTGAATTATTATGGTGGTGGTTGTTGAAGGTTGATGTGGCTAAGGCAATTTCTTTTAAAAAGGCAACAGTGAAACTTGCCTCTTTCTTTCACAAAAGATTCCTCTGTAGCATGTGAAGCTGTTTGATAGTGTTTTATCCACAACAGGACAACTTTCAAAATTGAAGTCAATCCTCTCAAACCCTGCTGCTTCTTTATCAACTAAGTTTATCTAATATTCTAAATCCTTTTTTGGTCATTTCAACAATGTTCACAGAATCTTCACTAGGAACAGATTTCATCTCAAGAAACCACTTTTATTTGCTCACCCCTAAGAAGCAACTCCTCCTCCACTGAAGTTTTATCATTATTTTGCTGCAATTCAGTCACATGTTTAGGCTCCAAGTCTAATTCTAATTCTCTTGCTCTTTCTACCACATCTGTAGTTACTTCCTCTACTCAAGACTTGAATTGTCAAAGTCATTCTTGAGAAGTGGAATCAGCTCCTTCTAAATTCCTGTTAATGTTGCTCTTTGACCTCCTCCAATCATAAATGTTCCTAATGGCATCTAGAATGGTGAGTGCTTTCTGGACACTTTTCAACGGGCTTTGCCAAGATTCACCAGAGTAATCTTGAATCTATCTATAGCAGCTATAGATTTACAAAATGTATTTCTTAAATAATAAGAACTGAAAGTCAAAATTACTCCTTGATCCATGGGCTGCAGAATGCATGTTTTGTTAACAGACATGAAAACAACATCAATCTCCTTGTACATCTCTATCAGAGCTTTCGGGTGACTAGATGCATTGTCGATTAGTAGTAATTTTTTTAAAGAAATTTCCTTTTTCCTGAGCAACAGGTCTCAACAATGGGCTTAAAATATTCAGCAAATGATTCTATAAGCAGATGTGCTATCATCCAGGCTTGGTTATTCCATTTCTAGAGCACAGGCAGGGTTTATTTAGCATAATTTTTAAGGGCTCTAGGACTTTCAGTATGGTAAATAAACATTGACATCAACTTAACGTCACCAGTTGCATTAGTCCCTAACAAGAGAATCAACCTGTCCTTTGAAGATTTGAAGCCAGGCATTGACTTCTCCTCTCTAGCTACGAAAGTCCTAAATGGCATCTCCTTCCAATAGAAGGCTGCTCTGTCTACATGGAAAATCTGTTGTTTAGTGTAACTGAGGTAGGAGGCAGGACTCAACTCCAGAGGCAAGGCTTGGATATCAGTCCAAATTGAAGACTAACTAAAACAGGGACTGGGTAGAAGCAGCTTTCCATAAGACACACACAGCAGTGTGCCATGTCAGTTTACCACTGCATGGCAATACTAGGAGTTACCACCCCTTTCCATGGCAATGACATGACAACCCAGAAGTTACTACACTTTCCTTAGAAATTTCTCCATAAACTGCTCCTTAATCTGCATGCAATTAAAAGTAGTTATAAATGTGACTACAGAACTGTCTCAAGCTGCTACTCTCTGCCTATGCAGGTTGTCCCACTCTGCAAGAGCAGTCATGGAGCTGTAACACTGCCACTTCAATAAAGCTGTGTTCCTCTACCCTACACCGGCTCACCCTTGAATTCTTTCCTGGGAGAAGCCAAGAACCCTCATGGGCTAAGCCCCAATTTGGGGCTCACCTGTCCTGCATCATAGCCACCTTCATGAATTATCTTAGCTAGATTTTCTGAATAATTTGCTGCAGGTTTTATATCAGCACTTGCTGCTTTTATGTTATGGAAATGGCTTCATTCCCAAAACTTCATGAACCAACCTTTATTAGCTTAACTTTTCTTCTGCTGTTCATAGAAGGTAGGTATTACTTAACATTCTGTCTGAAAAATGAGCTGGATAAGGGAGCTCCTTGTATTATAGCAAACAGCCTACATTTTATGTGATATAGCTCATTATTAACTCTAGGTAAAAATAATAAGCTAAAGATGCACATCATTGTTCCTAGAGACTAAAATATTTCAACTAACCCAAACAAAGACAGGAAAAGAGAAAAGGTGGGACATAAAACAGAAGCAAAAAATACCTAAAAATGGTAAAATGTCAGAGCTAGATCCAACTGTATCAACAATTATATTGAATGAAAATGTAATAAACACTACAATTATAAGGCCAATATAGTTGGGATGAATTAAAAAGAAAAAAGCCTCAACTATATTCTGTGAGATGAAACACAAATATAAAAATAGGTTGAGGAACCCATTTGTTCTCAGTATCCTAGTGCACGCACCTTGCAAGCGACAGTGCCATGAGTCTGACTTCCAGTTCCACTGCACAAGTTGAATGGATTGCAGCAGTTACCTTGCTGCTGGGACAGCTAGAGTTGGTTACTGAGCTTACAAAAGATTTTATGTTAAAGATCATCGAAATAAAGCTACAATAAACCTTCACATCCAGAAAGACAACTCCAAGATAGCACACGCTTTTGACATAGAGGAATTTGGAGATAAAGCTGTGTATTGTCGTTGTTGCAAGTCCTGGATCTCGCACAAAACACAATGAAGAGACTGGAGACAATGTGGGACCTTTGATCATCAAAAAAGAAGAAACTTAAATGGACACTTTCCATGCTGCAAATCAACTCGTCGTGGAAGTTACCTGATTGTTTAATTAGAATAACTACCACCTCTAATTCCCCTCCCCTGGGTTCTAAATGTGGTATATTGCAAACTGCAGCTTTCACACTCATGGCATTTGTCTTGCTTGTTGAAACATCATGGTGCACATTTGTTTAAACAAAAAAAAAAAGGAAAAAGGAAAAACCAACCTCATGGCCTGTGGGTTATTTTGGTCTTGTAAGGAGTCATTTCTGTTAAAATATTGACATACAGAGTTATATCTTATATAGAATACAGTTGTGTCTTGAAGTCAACATATTAAATTATTCTCAAAATTTTAAAAAAAAGGTTGAAAGTAAAAGGAAAGAAAAAGATAACTATGGAAACATATATCATAAAACCAGCTGGAGGGGCAAATGCATAATCAGATATAGACTTCAAGAAAAGGAGTGTTCGCAGAGGCAAGAAAGGACATTTTGTAATGATAAAGGGCTCAATTCCACATCACAAGCCTAAATGTGCCTGCAAATGTTAATGAGCTTTAAAGCAAATGAATCAAAACTTGACAGAAGTAAAGGGAGAGTTGGGGATTTTACCATTTCCTCAGCTACTGATAGAACTGTTAAACAAAAAATCAGAAAATAGATCTGATAAAAGATAAAAGATATCAATGATGCTATTAAACACCTTGGCCAAATTGGCACTTACAGAACACTACACTCACAACTATAGACTACATTATTCTTTTCAAATGCATATGGAGTATTCACCATATGATGAGCCATAAAAGATCTAAATACATTTCAAAATATTAAATATTAAAATATGTTCTTTGACCACAACAAAATTACATTGGAAATCAATAACAATGTGAAAGCTAGAAGTACCCTCAACTACTTGGAAATTAAACAAATACTAAATGAGTTTTAAAGAATTCAAAAGGGAAACTAGAAAATATTTTGAATTGAATAAAAATGAAAACAATGTATCAAAATTTGTGAGATGCAGTTAGAGTGTTCAGATGAAATTTCTTAGCTTTACATGCTTATATGAGAAAGGAAGAAACGTATAGAAACTGTGTTATAACGTTTCCCTTTAAGCTAGAAAAAAAGAGCAAATTAAACCCAAAATAGATAGAAGGATAGAAATAATAAAGGTAAGAACAGAAATCAATTGAATAGAAAATAGAACACTGAAAATTAGGATCTTTGAGAAGATGAATAGAATTGATAAACTTCTCATGGAGAGGAAAAAGAAAATACAAATTACTAATATCAGATTTGAAAGAACTAACAGTGCTGCAAACTCTGCAGATATCAAAAGGATAATAATGGAATATTATGCACAATGGTTCATTAATAAGTTTGCCAGCTTAAGTGAAATGGGCAAATTTCTTGAAAAGCACAACTTGCCAAAATTGACCCAGGTGAAATAGAAAATTTAAATAGCCTTATACATGTTAAAGAATTGAATTTGCTATCAAAAACATTCCCAGAAAGAAAAACTTCAAGATTCCACTACTGAATTTGATCAAATATTTAAGCAAGAAATAACATCCATCACATGTAAACTCTTTCAGAAAATAGAGAAAGGGATATTTGCCAGCTCCCTTAATGAGTCTAGCATACTCTGATATACCAAAGCCTGAAAAAAAAAATTATGAGAAAATTCTCCATGAACACAAATGCAAAAATTCCTAACAAAAATATTAGCAAATAGAGCTCGTCAATATATGAAAAGAATCATTAATCATGAACCAGTGGGCTTATTATAGGAATGCAAGATTGATTTAGTATTTGAAAAATCAAAGAAATTCACCATCCTGACAGAATAAAAGGGAAAAACCATGTGATTATCTCAAAAGGTAGAGAAAAGGTATTTTTAGCATTCAGAATCCACTTAAGGTTTTAAGATACACACACACTCCGTCTACAGGGAACAGAAGAAAAACCTGTTCAGTCTGATAAAGGGCAGCTACAAAAAAAAATCTACTAGCATCATACTTAATGGTCAAACACTGAACACCTCTCCCCTGCCACTAGTAACACAACAAGGATGTCCCATTTTCAACACTTCTGTTTAACATAGTGCTGGAGGTCCTCACCAGTTCAATATGGAAAATAAATAAAAGGCATGAAGACTGGAAAGGGAGAAGGAATGTTTTTCCTTTCCACAGATGATCTGATTGTTTAATTATCAATACTTAATATTGACAGAAAACTACTAGAATACATGAGATTAGCAAAGTCAGAGGATTTATCAATACATACAATCAATTGTATTTCTAGGTAGCAGCATCAAACAATTGGAAAATGAAATTAAATAGTTTCTTTTATAATTGTCAAAAAGATACACACTTAGGAACAAATTGGACAACACTATTACAACACATCTCAATGAACATTTAAAAACATTGCACTGCTTAGGTAAACTGAAAACCTCAAAAAGTATCCAAAAAAAAAAAAAAAACAGTATGTGCTTGGCATGTACTTTCAGAATCTATTGGATAAATTCTAATGAATATCTAATACATTCCAGGCACTGGAGATACAATAGTTGATCTCATGAAGTTTATATCCTACTTAGAGAAGCAGCCAATAAAAAGATAAATTATCCTACAATATATCAAGTGCTGATAATTGCTATGAAGAAAACTAAAACTTGGCAAGGGAGAAGAGAGTAATGCAGAAGACTCTTATGCAATAGTGAAAGCTTTATTTATTTATTTATTTATTTATGACAAGGTCTCACTCTTACCCAAGCTGGAGTGCAGTGGCATGACCATAGGTCACTTCAGCTGCAAACCCCTGGGCTCAAGGAGTCCTCCCACCTCAGCATCCCGAGTAGCTACAACTACAGGCATGTGCCACCACGGCCGGCTAATTTTTTTAATTTTTTTTTAGAGACAGTGTCACTATGTTGACCTGGCTGGTCTCAACTCCTGGGCTTAAGCGATCTTCCTGCCTTGGCCTTCCAAAGTGCTGGAATTACAGATGTGAGCCACAGCACCTGGCCAAAAGCCTAACTGAAAAGAAAAAAAAAAATGAGCCATGTATGTTAATCAGAGATGAGAATTACAGGCAGAGGGAATAGCAAGTGCAAGTGTCCTGAGGCATCAGTGTGCCAGTTTGAGAAACAGTGTAATGACTAATGTCACCAGAGTGCAAGGAGGTGTGCAAGAGGAAGAGTAAATGGCAGCAGAGCAGTAAAGTCTTAGGGACTCCAGTCATGCAAGGATTGGGGGATTTTCCTGTGTACATTATGTAAAGCCACAGGAGCGTGCCATGACCTGGATGTTTTCAAAGGATCTCTCTGTTGCTATGAGGAGGATAAAGTTTAGGGCACCAAGGAGGGGAAGGGGGTGGCCAGAGGCTTTGTAACACTCTAAAGAGAGAGGTCAGTGACAGCACTAGAGGGGCCCAGAGGCTCTGGGGGAAAAGTATTCTTTGTGTTCTGAATGCACAGCAGAGACAGAGCCCATAAGACTTGGAGTATGCGGTTTGAGGGAGAAAAAAAAAAAGTTGAGGATTTTTCCTGAGAAACCAGAAGAATATTTTTTAAATTGTAGGAAGTGTATGTTTGAAATAGAAAATCCAAGGGTACATTTTGGACTTGTCCCTTGTGACATTCAAGTAGATTATAGACAGCTGAATATGCAAGTCTGGAGTTCAGGGGACCAGGTTTTGAGAAGGTAAATTTAAGGAGCCATCAGCCTACCAATAGAGTGATCATATAACTTAGCTTTCAAACTAGGGCTTTTGCTGAGACTGAAAGGTGGTGCTAATTATCCCCCAGCATCAGGCAAAAACCAGAACCCTCCCAGCAAACCAGGACACAGGGTCATCCTACCTACAGAGGGTGTTAGAACCATGAGACTAGGTGAGACGCTTGAGGAAACTAAGGTGGATTGAGAAGAGAAACATTACAATGCTTAAAAATCCGAAGATGAAAGGGGCCAGCAAAGGTCCTACAAGGCCAGTCAGTAGCTGAGCTGAGAGACTGCTGTCCTGGAAGCTAAATGAAGAACAGGATTTCAGTAAGAGACAGCGATCGACTCCATCAAATGCAGCCGGCATGCGATGGGAGCGAAAGGATGCATGAGAAAGGGACAACAATGAAAACTCAACTCTGACCCAAAGAACAGAAAGTGTCTGTACACTCTAAAAGCTTCATTCTTTTTAATATTCAGGGTTGAAGACATAGAAAAATATTAGAGAGTGCAATTCAAGTCCTTCTTTAAAAATACACTGTCCAAAATGGAATGCTTAGGCCAGGTGCCGTGGCTCATGCCTGTTATCCCAGCACTTTGGGAAGCGGAGGTGGGTGGACCACTTGAGGTCAGGAGTTTGAGACCAGCCTGTCCAACACGGTGAAACCCCGTCTCTACTAAAAATACAAAAAAAGTTAGCCTGGCCTGATAGTGCATGCCTGTAATCTCATACTAGGGAGGCTGAGGCAGGAGAATTGCTTGAACCTGGAGGATGGACATTGCAGTGAGCCGAGTGGCACCACTGCACTCCAGCCTGGGCAACAGAACAAGAACCCGTCTCAAAAATAAATAAATAAATAAATAAATAAATAAATAAATAAATAAATAAATAAGAGTGTTTTTATGGTCAGTTAAAAGAAAGAAAGATATTTTAAAATGGCAAAAAGTAATGATAGAAACATTTAATATAGCATTTAAGATGTGCCAGCCACTGTTCTTAGTGTTTTGCATATATTAACTCATTCGATCCCTACAAGGCATGGAATAGTTTGCTCTCCTCCCATTTTAGAGGAGAAGAAGCCCAGGTAAAGGATGGTTAAATAACCTACCCAAGGACCCATGGATAGAAAGTGACATAGCCAGCATGAGAACCTGGGTAGGTTGCTCCAGAGACTGTGCTCTTAGCCACATCTGTGCTTAGTGTCCCTAAGGCAGGGATATATTCACAATAGGAGAGAGATTTTTCAAAAACTGAACTTAAGGTGTTGAAAACAGTCATATTTCCAAAATTGCCAAGCTAGGACACAGGATACACATTTGGTGCTTGCTCCCACAATAGAACCAGTAAGCCAAGGACTAGAGCTTTCTAACCCCACTTGTATGAGTCCATTCTTGCATTGCTGTAAAGAACTACCTGAGACTGGGTAATTTATAAAGAAGAGATTTAATTGGCTCACAGTTCCACAGGCTGTACAGGAAGCATGGCTGGGGAGGTGTCAGGAAACTTACAATCATGGTGAAAGACATGGGGGAAGCAGGTCTGTCTTACATGGCTGGAGGAGAAAGAGAGCGAAGGGGATGTACTACACACTGTTAAACAACCATGTCTCATGAGAACTCATTCACTATTCTGAGAACAGCAAGGGGGAAGTCTGCCCCTATGATCCAGTCACCTCCCACCAGGCCCCTCCCCAAACATTGGGGATTACAAATCAACATGAGATTTGGACAAGGACACAAATCCAAACCACACCACCACTCATCCGGGTCAGAACTTCATTTGCTGCAGGTGCATTGGAGTTCAATACCCTCCAGCCCTCCCTTTCTTTCTGGAGTTCTGAGAACTTAAATCTTCTAATTGGCTGCTCACCTGGACCATGACATCTTAGCATGGTTATTATAAACCAATGGATGTGCCCACAGTGGGGCAAGATCCACCTAGAAGCGTAGTTACATGACCTAGGTAGGTCTGGGTTTTTCCTCACTCAAAATCAATCATGAATATCTCTTTTTCTCCCAACAAATTTGAAGATACTTTATCATTTTTTGATGAATGCATAGTTTTCCTCTGTAGTATGAGCTACAATTTAACTAGCACCCTGGTTTAGACATTTAGGGGTTTTTCCAGTTTTTCATTAATCAGAAATTCATAAATGTTCTACTGTATGGCCATATAACTTTCCCTGCTGGAACAGTTTCCTTTTTAGGGTAACTTTTTCAAAGCAGGTTACTGGGTCAATGGATATGGACATTTTATATTTTTTGATACTTGTCAGCCTGCCTTACAAATAGGTTGGACTAATTTACACTGCCATTAACTAAGCACTTCTCAAGACCTTAACTAATACTGATTCTTTTTTTTTTTTTTTTTTTTTTTACCCAATCTGTTTACCTTCACCATTAGGCAATGTATGATATTTCATGTTTAATTGTCATTTTTCATCATTAGCGATGCTGAACATCTTTTTTACATGTTTCTGACCACTTTATTTCCTCTTTTGTAAACTGCCCATTTAATTTTCCATTAGTCTATGTGTGTTGTTCTTTCTCCTTTTGCTTTGTAATGGCTTGTGTATATTGGGCTGATTAACTCTGCCATAAATCATGCAAATATCTTTCTCAGTTTCTCATTTGGCTTTAAATATTAATAGTATTTTCACCGGGCAGATGCTTTTTAGTTTTATTAAATACAACTTACATATTAGTACCCTGTAGGGGATTTTATTCTGATTAAAAGATTAAGTACTGAAGTTGAATCAGACCTATATACTCCTAAATAGCCCACGCATAATGCAACCTTCCCTCCAGGAGCTGTGGTCTAAGCTCTGGGGAGAGTAAAGATGGTGATGAGATGTATTCTGGTGGCATGGAACCTCTGGTCTCCATACTCTTCTTCTTCTCAGCCTCTTCCCTTTGGCCCCCAAAACTCTCACTAAGGCATGATGGGTTCTGTCTGCATGATCATCTCCCTTCCAAGGATCCTGCCTTTTAAGGTGATGTACATTCAAAGCTTTAGTTTTAGCACTGGAATTTAAGCCCTCTGCCTTTTTGCATTTGTATGAATAATCCGTAAGAACTACCAAGCACCCAGCATAAGTTTGGGCCTGTGTTGGATGACAAGCCCATGGAGGTTTCTCTCTGGTTGACAATGGAGTTACTCTGTGCCATCCCCAAAAGACAGAAAAGACAGGAAGACAGAGCCAGACAGACCAGCAAGGGAAAAGCCCAGGATGGGCCTCTGCCAGCTTGCAGTCTTGCCCCAGCCTAGTTTTGACTGTGGTAGATGAAGGTTGTCATCTGTGAACAGGCCAAGCCCTCTGCCAACAAATCCCAATCATTGCCAAACCTCAAAGGCCTCCAAGTACGCTGTGGTCAGAGCCCACTCGAAAAGATGACTTCACCAGCATAGGGTAGAGCCAAGAACCAAAATACTTTGTCTTCTGCTGTTTATTTTAAAATCATGATTACGTGTTCTCTCTTCTTTCAGGGACATCAAACATGTAGTAACATTGTACAGGGACTTCTGGAGGCCTGGCCGTTGGCACGAGCACAGAGGAGATGTCAGGCAGGTGCTGGGAACAGTGTATCCTTGGCAGATGTTCAAAGGGCTGACCACACTTGGCTAGCCTTGCTATCCAAAAAGTGTGTCTAGTCCCAAGGCCATGGCCATCTGGGAAGAGTCATGGGGCACGTGGTTCCCCCATCCCCAAGAACACTGCTTCACCTGCTGCCTCCTCAAGAGGAAGCTGGCAAAGGTCAAGAGGGGGAGCAGACCTCTCTGACCTCTCATGCTCCTCCAGATCTACACTCCTTTACTCTGTTCTTGTAAATCCTGGCTCTTTGGAGGCTCATACTGTCAAGAAATAGTACTCACTACCACTCCCTATCACTGCTGTCTGCCAGCCTCCTAGACATTCCCTTCATTCATTAAAAACTCCAGGATCTGGCTAACAATTCTCTCTACCAACCAAGGTCCCTAGGTGACTTCAACAGCTCCAAGACTGACCTAGTCAGCACTGGGCTTCTACTTTCTTCAGCCTCTCATCAGTAGTGATCTTCACCTCCTCCCTACTTTAACTGTCATTCCTATTGCTACACCCTAGGCCTTGTCTTTATCTGTACTTCTCAACATGCAAAATCTTAAATTCAGGCACTCTAGTTTCTAACCACAGCCTCATATCCCTCCAGCTCACTCACCTGAATGCATTCTCGCCATATAAATATGCTTCTTCTCTGTGAATTCTTCCATCTCACAGGCACCACCAGCCCTGATTTCCTTCTTTCTCCTCTCTCTTCCTTTCTTCTAGTCTTTGCTTCCTGCCCCACCTACCCGAGATTCCAGGGTTTAATGCCTTAATCTTTCTCTTGTCAATATTCTCAAATCAAACCCTTGTCCCACTGATGTCCCACCACAGCCATCTCACAAAACTGCAACCCGGAATCATTTGGAATCTCCAGTTCCCTATGTTTAAATCAGGTGGCTAAACCCTACTGAAGAAATTAATTCACCCCTCAGTTTGGAGTCACTAAAAATGCTTGGTCACAACTTATCCCACAGTACTTTCATTTTCCAGAGGAACTGGTGCAAATGTTCTCCATTCTCAAACCCTTGACTCTGCTCCCACACTCTTTCAGTTCCAACTCCCAGGAGATGACCTCATCCCCCAATTCACAGAAATGATGGCAGCCACTGGACGAGACACTTGTCAGCGGCTTATCAGGAAGCCTACCAGATGTCCCCTTCTGCCCCCTTCCTTTCTCATTCCCATTAAAAGGGGAGAAAGTTTCTTTGTTTTGCCCAAGGCTAATCCTTCCTTGTGTTCTTTCTCCTATCACTTTCTCCTTCAGTGTCTCATCTCTTCATCATGGGCTGTCTCCAGCTCCTCTGTCTTGCTATTGGTTCTTTGCCATCAGCACTTAAACATGCTCCTGTCTGCCCCGACTTTAAGCATACAAAAACAAAACAGCCTTCCTCAGCCCCAGATACCACCACAAACCTCCTCAAACTCATTTCTCCAGTTCATAGCCAGACACTGTTAACCTTTTTTATTCTAGAATAAAACACAGATACAGAAAAACAATAGAAATCTATAACTTAATGAATAACCTTGTGAAGGCATTAAAAAAAATTGCATTTTTCCAGTCACCCCAGAAGCCCCCGGTACTCCATTCCAATCATAACTTCCCCTTCCTTAAGAAGGAACCACTCTTTCCACTTTCTGAGTGGTCACTTTCTTGTATGTTTTTGTAGTTGTACCACCAAAAGTGCATCCCTGGGCTCTAAAGTTTAATCTTGCCCATTGCTTATTTGATATATCCTACAATATTTAATATCTATAAGTTTCCTCATGATCCTTTTTTTTTTTTTTTAACATTGTATTGGTAAAAGAACCATGGTCATCTGACCAGTAGGGTTTCTCATGGTCTTTGGGTTTGGTTAACTGAACACTCATGGTGCACTCATGTTCTTGTAAATTGGTTCCTGTAAATTGGTAGCTGAGTCTAGTGTTTTGATCAGGCTCAGATTTGATCCATTTAGTAAGACTGTAGGTAATGGTTTCTTTCATCAGGAGGCATTTAATGTCTGGTTGCCTTTATGCAATATTTGTACCCAACAATGCTCAATGCCTAGCTCCTAATCCTATTATTTTCTATTCTAGCTTTAATATTTCTAGAAAAGATGCCTCCTCTCTTATAATTTGGTTACATGGTGGTACACAGTAGGTACAGAAAAGGCAGAATAAAAGCTTGGTTCCTTCCTTATCTTTATCCAGTTGTCAAGATCATCAATTTGTTATCATCCTTCCAACGTGGCCAAGTAGTTTTGGGTTTGTTTTTTTTTTTAAGTGTTATGGTAAACTCATGGATTCCTATGTTTTGCCAGTGGGAGACTCTCCAAATTGGCTCCTGGCCCCTTTGACGCAGCCCCTGTGGTCTTCAATAGCTTCCTTACTATCTGGTATGACAAGACATTCCAGATTTATCTCATATTTACTTCCCCAGACCCACAATTAGCCATTTCTCCTAGAAGCCTTGATTTGTTTCGGTGGAAAACAATTTTTCAAGAGCACAATCTTCATGATAGGGATGCTCATGGCTACTTAGTCAGGCTTCTTAAAATGGTTACCTTCATTTTGCAATTCCCATCTACTCCTTAGCCCATCCAGCTTAACTTCTGCCACCACTACTTCCTTCAAAATAATCTCACCAATTGTTAAATGACATTGACACTTCTGAGTTTCCATCCACAGCTGACATAATCAACCACTCCTTTCTTCTCAAAACACTCGGGAACATTTATTTCTATGACACCATCATCTTCTCATTTTCCTCCTTTTCTTTTTTCTTTTTTAAATTTTTTCTTTTTCCTTTCTTTTTTCTTGTCCTATTTGTTTTCATTTTCCTCCTTTTCAAGTGCTCCTTCACATTCTCCATTGTAACCTGTTTGTCCTCAAACAAGCTCTTAAATGCTGTGGTTTGAGAGGATTAAGGGCATCCTAAGACTTTCTTCTTCTTATCAGAACCCCCACCTCTGGCCTATACCACCTACTCCATGGCTGAAATTAACTTTTATGTTCATAATTCTCAAGTAAATATTTCCTGTTAAGATTTCTCCCAAATAGAAGGGGGAGCTACCCCGCTCTTCACTCAGATGTCCCACCTAAGACTTCCAGATGCCCATCACATCCCTAGTTTCTAGCATGCTCCTGATCGCAATGATTTGGATCTCAGTAATTGGTGCCTCTGTCTTCCCGGTTGCCCAAATCAGATTCTTGGTAGTCATCTTTGACTCATTCTTTCCCCTTCACCCCAACAATCCAATCAAAAACTGCAAGTGACTCCCTCCATGGTCCCTCCTAACTGTCTAGCATCCGTCCTCTTCTCTCCACCCACACCACCCTTACCCCAGCTCACGCTGCCTTCATCCTGCTCATCTCAGCCACACCTTCCCAGGTGGCCTCCCTGCCTCCAGTGTGGCCCCTCCAGTCCATTCTCTATACCACAGCCAGAGCAATCTTCCTAAAACACAAACTAAATCATGTCATTCTACTGTTTAAAACAATGCTCTTAGAATAAAGTCCAAAATGTTTTGTAAGATGATTTTTACAAAGCCCAGCATGATCTGGTTCCTGCTTGCTTCTCTGTCCTCTCCTCTGATAATCACCACTCTTCACTATCCACAACTCACTCCATGATCCAGCTTAATGAACTCTGATCCCTTTAAATGGTACCATTATTTCCTCCATGAAGCCTCCCCTGTGCCCCCAAGTTTGAATTTGATGCTTCTTTCACCACTACTTTGTGGCTTCATAATTCCCAGTCCATTTATCTGCATTCTTCACTTCCCCATTAGAGAAGAGTCTCTCCTTGTTGGCAAGACTCATGCCACAGCTGCCTTATCAATTGCTAGCTCAGGGATCCCTTCCTCTGGGTCCACCATGTACACCTCTGAATGCCCAGGTTCTGTACTTAGATAATCCTCCACATTCAGCAGACTTTCCTCAGGCAGAGACAGGCTGCCCATACTGGAAAGGTCTTCTAAAAACATCAAGTCTGACCCTCTATTTTACAGAAGAGGAAACTGAGGCCCCAAGAAGGGGCCTTTCAAAACACCCTCCGAAAAGTGGTGGTTGAGACAATACAAGAATCCAGGTCCATTCAAAAGACTTTGCCTTCTACCAGCAAGCCCATGAGAGCTGCTGCAGGAGGCCCTGGGGAAAGGAATAGGCCATTAGAGTTCTCTTAGTTCAAAATAATCTAAAACCATATTGTTGCTGAAATCTTACAAAACTACAGCTGCTGATCCTAACTGGGGTCTACTTTGCTCAGTGTTGGGACTAAATCAAAAGGAATAAGCCAGTCCAGAAGACAGACCACCCTCGGCAGTTCTAAAGGGACATGAAGCACCCCCTACCACCCATGGTGACCAAGGGACTCCTCTAATCAATCAGGTGGCACAGACAGAAACATGGATGTAGTCACAGGAGCCAGGTGGATCTTTTTGTGGCCAAAGATGCTGGATCAGCCAAAGAGAAGTTAAAACAAACAATTGAAGTGACAGAGAGATCACAAGTTTGGGTACCTTGTCAGTCCAGACCAGATTCCCCTGCTAACTACTTGACTTCCCCAAGGTCAAGCCAGAACAGGGGCCAGATGACAAAGAACAGATGTGGCTTGTCCATGAAATCTGTGGACCATCACAGACCACACTTGGAGAAGCAAGCATTCTCCTTGTCCCACAGAGATGGAGAAATTTGGATTCTTGGGTCAGATTACCCAAAATAGGCCCTGAAATGAGAGTTCGCATGCAAGTGATTTCTTTAGGAAGTCTTACTAGGAGATACTGGTAAGAACCAGAGGAGGAAAGAAAGAAATAGAGTTTGATTGTAGGCAGAGACTCACAGAGGACACTCTGAATCCAATCCTGCCGTAAGACTCTTCAGGATTGATAAACCTTCAGCAAGGGCTTTCATAACCCCTCCTCTCACAGTCACTAGTCCAGGGGAGAGATAACTGACCACTCATCTCTGGTTTCTGTGCAAAGTAAAGCAGCACCAGTAGCCCAGGGGCATGAGGGCAATCCTTCAAAGAAGAGCTGCAGGCTCCAAGTGCTGGGAATTGAAAGCAAAAGCATACCCAAGATGGTGCTGCACAAAACGGACAGGGGCAGGGGGAGTGGGTGCTACATTGTCATTGCACCAAATAACAGCATAACATCATAGGGTGACCCAACTAAAACCAAGCTGGAATTCACAGACTTTCTGGCCACATGAGTAGAAGACTGGTCATTGCTCTTAGAATCTGTTTAAATGAGCTGGTATACATGGAAGCTGTTTCAGAGGGGGAAGGATGCAGAGACTTGTGGGGAGACAGATGGGGTGAGAAGGGGAATGAGAATCATACCAGGGAATGGGGTTGTGACGGTCTCCCCATGCAGCCCAAAATAGGGGTTCTAGATCTCTGTCACCTGTAGCCAGAGTTCTAAGTAATGCACTTTATCAGTTTCCCAGGAGGGGGATAATGAGAGAATGGATGAAAAAGGCTTCATAAATAACAAATGTTGTGTTACTTCCAAGCCACATTTCATGTTCTGGAAAAAGACACTGAAGAGTACATACAATAGTCACTCAGTAAATATTTATTGAGTGAATAAATCAAACTGGCTGAAGAAAGAAGAGGAAGAAGAAAAAAAGGAAGAAGAGGAAAAGTATGGAAGGCAAGAAGAAGAAGGGCAGGTAGGGGGAAGAAGGAAGGGAAGGGAAGGAGGGAGGGGTAGGAAAGGGAGAAGGAGAGATGGAGAAGGAGAAACTCACACACAGAACTCACTATATCTGAAAATTCTAGGGCTAGTTCTAAATTCAGGCATTGCTGATTCTGGCCCTCAGAAGCTGTGAACAGGACTGTATCTCTCACCAAACCTTGGCACTACTTGTCTCTGTATCGCCTTCATTCTCAGGCTCTGTCTGAAGTAGCAGTGCAGCCACCAGTGGCTCTCAGTGAACATCCTACCAGCTTAGCCCCCTAATGGCTCTTTCCCTATGGCTCCAATAGAAGTTCCATGATTGATTCTGATTCAATGACTTGAGCCATCTGCCCATTCTTGAACCAATGACTGTGGTCAGGAGATGGAATAAGCAGACTGACCAGCCCTCAGCCCTGGGTCTTGGAGCCTGCAGGTGGGTGGGGTGGGTTGCTGGTCCTACCTGAACTGCATGAAATGACCATGGGAGAAGGGGATTTCTCCCAAAGGAGAGCTGGGATACTCCTCATTGAAGTAGAAAAACAAGGTGCCGGACATGCAAAAATCATAGTCTACCATGTTCCCATGTGATACCAAGACTGCTTCTGCAGCAGAAACAACAGAAAGAAGGGGTGGGCGGGTAGCTTCCATAAATGATGCACCCTTAGATGTCTATGAACCATAGAGTCAAGGAGATGCAAATGTTTGTACCAGATCCAGGCTTTCTCTTGAATCACAGGTAACTGCTTTTCCAGCTTCCATTAGTTTTCTCCCCCCTTGGTGAGCCATTCTGAACCATTAGAGAAGCTGCTGAAATGGCTTCAGGAGATGCCTGGAGTTGTTTTCATACAGAATTCCTGGTAAATTCATTTACACCATTGGAGCAAGTCCCTGGTGAATTCAACATTCCTCCTCCTAATTTGTCCAAAACTTCAAACACTCATTTTCTTAACCCGCTCAGTCTCTCTACACATCTATCTCCAGCAATAGCTTTTGGCATTCTTTAGTGGTCGTCCTTTTCCCACGGGAAACAAGTGTTGAAGTACCTCATAGCAGTTACAGTGTCCATGACGATGAACAGAGAATGTGACAGTGGCCCTGAGGTGTGGGCAGCTTGCTGAGTGCTGAAGGTCTCTGAGAGAGGCCCCTGTGGCCTCTGCCTCCCAGGATCTACTTGCCCTTCTGCTGATAAGCATATCCTCTCCGCCAATCTCAGATCCTGGGTTTTGGTGGAGCTTCTTGCCATAATTAGGGATGGAGCCTGTAATGTAAGCCTAAAAACCAACTAGATTATCACAGCTCCCCAGTCACAGCAATTAATTTGGGGACCAGTCAGAGACAACAAGAGGCAATGAGACACTGGCAGAATTTTCTGGGAAAGAGACTGCTGCTATTAATATTTCCTACTGGACTTGAATCTGAAGGAATATCAGGTTGGGAACTAAGGCTGCCATTTAGTGCCCTGAGAGACGGATCTGACTTCCAAATGGCATCAACCCAAAGGAAGTGGAGTGGAAGGTGAGGAAGAGGGAGAGATGAGAGAGAGGCTGGACCCTGGTGACACTGACTGAGTGAGGTGTGCCTAAAACCAGCCCAATCTCTGCGTTTTAAGAGAAGGGAGTTGGTAAGTTCTCTTTTTGCTAGTTTGTGCTGAGATTTCTGCTCCTGGAGAGCAAAAGTTCCCAAGTAGATACAACCCTATTGTAGCTCAATAGCTTCTCAGTCCCCACCAGCCCGGGGGTTGACATCTGGTCACATTAACAACAGCACAATGGCAGCTCTTAGCTTCCACACACTGCAGAGGGACTCAGCACCCCTCCAAGTCTCTCTCACTTATTTATTGATAAGGATTTTCCCAATGGGTGTCTTATGTTCAGGAATAATTTTGGTCATGTTCTTTTCTGGCATTCTCTTGGAAAATGACTGTGGCCAGAGGAGTGGGATAAGATACTGACCTCGTTCTGATCATGGGCAGGGCTCAGAGGAGAGTGAGTACAGCTGGCAGCCTCCATGAGGAGCACTCAGTTCACATGGAGGAGAGGCCATCCATAGAGAAGAAGGAACCACTGTTACCAGAAGAACAGAGAAGAGCTGAGCAGACAAACAAGGGGGCCCGCCATGGGTAGAGGGCAAGGAGCACTGTGACCACCGACCGATGAGAACAGAAGGCCTGGGAGAGGGGACAAATGTGCCAGCAGTCACTGGGTGAGGAGGTAGTTGGTCTCAGACTCAAGCCCAGAGGTCCAGGGTGCTCCACCTGCTCACCCCCTCCTTTGCTGGAGAGCCATGCACAGTTTAGCATGAGTCAGGAATGTATGCAAGTTCACACTGCCAGTTCTGCCCAATCCACAGTCAAGTTCAAGTGTATTCCTGGATGGGGGAGCAAAGGCAAGATCTGTCTGACAACACCAACTTCCCCCAACCTGAGCGCCAGCCCCCAAGGCTCCCTGCAATATAAACTGCCACAGAACACTGACCTAGACTCCTACAGACTTCCTACCCTCAGAAACAGCCACTCTATGAAATTACAATGTGGGGCAGGCTTGATCCAAACACTCCCAACTCGCCACACCACAGCCATGTCCTATAGGCTCCAATCATACAGTTCTCTCATTTTTGATAAGCTCATTCCTCTGCTCCTCTCTCTCATCATCCTGGAATTCCCTAGCTCATTTCTATAACCTAAGGTCTTTCCTCTTCTTTCTCTTTTACTTCTTCAAATCCCATCCCAATGTTCAAATCTGAGACTTCTCAATAGAAAGAACCCCAAATTGGAAGCAGGAGAACTGGGGGAAGGAGCTGACCCTGGTGCTGCCTCCTTGGATGACCTTGCCCAATTCCCACACAGCTCTGGGCTCCAGCTTGCTCTTTCCAAGGCACTGCAGGAAAACACCCGGATTCCCCATGTCATCTGGCCCCTATGAGCACAAAAGATGCCCCCTCTTCACCGCCCCTGACCCCAAGCCTCTGTCCCTCACACCAGGGCTGCGTCCTGCTCCCAGGTTAGACCTGAATGATGGGAAGAGATGTTCTTGCCCTGGATATTGGGCAGTCCAGGGCTGTTTCTGTTTTTAAAATAAACCACATGACTCTTTCGGATTTGGGGGTTGAAGAGCAAAGAGAAAGAGGATATAAGAGAAGCTTCAGGGCTGATTGCCAAAAATGTTTCCCCACCCTCCAATTTCTTAAACTAGGAGCATCTCAAGTGGGAACTGACCACATGGTCTTGATTTACTAAAACTTCACTCATCAGGATGATATCCATTCGAGTGTATTGGACAGCCAACAGGCGAGAGGCTTTACAAAGCCCCTTCCTCTTCATACTGGGGCTGGCAGGGGGCCAGGAGGGAGGCCCCAGAGCAGAACCACTTGTGTACCCACATCCAAGGAGATGTTGGGTAACAATCTCCCCAGTGAACCAGAAGAAAGCTCTACTGAGGATCACACATGGCACAGATGTGGTCACACATGGCTCCAAAGTCCATATATAAGTTTTGGCACTGAACCTAGGTGAGATGGATACACACGTGTGTGTATATATATGAGAATATGGGCAGGACCACACACAGTGAGCCCCCTATGGGTGTCATCTCCCCCACACAGGCACACATGTGCTCATGTGCGCGTGCGCGCACACACACACACACACACACACACAGAGGCAATGGTCCCTGCATGCTGGAGACACATCCAGAGAGATCAGTCTCTGCCCACAGCTGGAACATCCTGGACTTCCAAACTCCCTGTTGAATCTATGCACAGGCACTTGCTACTCACACGGAAAGACAGCAAAGGCATAAACCCACTGGAATCTAGCACCAAAATGTATTTTCCACCAAAGGATCTTCATAAGAACATTCTTTTCTGAGAGCTGATGAGAGGCCATATTTCCTGGGTTCTGGCAGAGACCTACCTGAGTATGTCTTCTGTCCCAGCCAGGAGTGCCTGTACCCCATGTACCCAGCCTAGCACAATTCCACTCACAGGCTGCAAATCAGCACATCAGCTCTGTCCTGGGGACACAGCCTGGCTGGCAGAGGATTCCTAGGGCTCTGTGGGGCTCAGTCTGTACCCCACATTGTGAGCACCAAAGGGTAAGCCAACCAAGGCATTCCCCAGAGACACCTTGCTTAGGGAGGGAGTGCCATTCCAACAGAGAAGCTGCAGTTCTTTTTCTGATTGGGAAACATACTGATGGTGACAGCAGAAAAAGTCAAACACAGGAACTGATTGTTTCCCAGACAAGAAGCTCTAGAATATGCTGCTGTCCAGTCAGAAAGGGCTCGCTGCCTCCCTAAACACCTCCCAGCGACATTCACTCTCATAAAAACTCAGGGGTGAGATTCATGGATGATGGCTCTGAATGGGAAATGGAGGCCCAGAGAGGAGAAGGCAGTCCTGTTCAAAGCAGTGCAGAGCTGGGCCATGAAGCCAGGTTAGTCCAGCAACTGACAGCACAGGCTTTCAGAACATATAGTGCTGAGTTTACAATCTAAACTCCATTGTAGCCAGGACTTAACACCTACTTATCTAGGACTAGAATCCTTATTGACAAGAATACCACTAACTCATGGAGTTAAGTGAGAATTAAATAACACACTACATTTAAAAAGCCAGTATGCAGTAGGAGCTTAATAAATGCTGATCTCTGCCCCTTCTCACTCTCATGTTCTTCCACCAGTCTGAGCACAGCTTTGGCTGCTTTTTTGAGTGCTTGACTAGATGATGCTTTAGAGATCTGGTCCAAACTGAAAAGGTGGCTCCGGAGGATGGAAGCACAGCAGCTCAGCCCCTTCTGGACCAAGACCAGGTAGAGCCCAACATTCCCCAGACTGCAGGAAGACTCACAACCACCAGGTAAAGCACAGAGCCTATTTCTCTCTCCCCCCTTGCACTCTGATCCTGACAGAACAGTGGTATCAAGACTGGAGACTCTTCCTCATGTGGTGGCTTTGGTGGCCCTCCCTGAGTAGAGGAAAAGGCATCCTGATTCACAGCATCATGCAGTCCCAGGTGTGGCTGAGGGGCAGGCAGGGCCCTTGCTGGCTGCAGATCCTGAAGAGCTCTGTGGGGCTAGGGGGAGCACACAGGCTGTGTGGTCCCAGAAGGCAGAGCCAGGACCCAAGCAGTACAGGCTATCGTCAGGTTATGGGAGTATCATACTGCCACATCTGCACTGCTTCTCAGGTTGCAAGATACTTCCATGTCTATCTTCTCAGCTCAGGGTATAGTGGGACATCTCAAAAGACAGTGACTTCAAGATAAGTCACTAGCAGAGATCATCCTAGCAGAGGATGACCACCTGCTTAAGACCACACTAAGAATGCCTCCAGTGGGTAAGGGAAGAAGGTGGCTTGGGGATCCCTCCCAGACCCAAGTGTCTGTGAGGCTATCAGAGGGTTAGAATCCAATGCTATCAAAAGTTTAGGGCACTAAATGGATAACCCTAAAGATCACATAAGAGGCCAGTTGCTTCTATGGAGTTCAGAAAAGACACCTACTCTTCTTTTAGTCAGATGTGTCCAACAGTTTAGCTGCAACACCCCAGGTAGGAAGAATCCAGCTAAAATTCCAGGCCTCCTTCCCCAACCCGGAAATTGAAAGCAAATTTGCAACATGAGCCCAGCAGAGCCAGATCTACAGCACTGACCCAGTGAGGAAACTAGGCCACCCAGTGGGGGGGCTACCTGCAATTGACGCCAGCAAGTGAAGCATTCCAGGCTGAGCCTCCCAGGACACACACATCTCCGTCCGCTCAGTCTCCACACCATTAACAAGCAGAGATTTCCCCAGGCTGATCCTCACCAGGTTCACTGAGCAGAAGGAAGTCAGCTTTCCAAAGACAAAGAAAGTCACTTTGCCCAGGGAACTTGACATAGCCAAAGTGGGCCATCTGTCTTCTCTAGATTCTAAGACCTTTATGGCAGGCCTGGGGAGGTGTATATAAAAAGGTCAAGGCTGGGCATGTGGCTCATGCTTGTAATCCCAGCACCCTGGGAGGCCAAGGCAGGAGGATCACTTGAAGCTAGGAGTTTGCACCTGTAGTCAGCTGTAATCATGCCACTGCACTCCAGCCTTGGCAACAGAGCAAGACCCTTTCTCTATTAAAAGAGAGATAGGTCACAAGGTGAGAAGGGACACTCAGGGCCATTCTAGTCCAAGTCCCCATCCAGCACTTTGATGCTTGGGCTTCTCTGCAGCAGGAGCAGAGATCACGGAATTGACACTGCCAGAGACCAGGACTCACGAATGGTTGCAATTCAGAAATGTTCCTCCATTGTGTTTAAATCTGCCTTCTATTTTCCCCCACCATACCTTCATTTACTCACAAATATTAATCATCTAAGCAGACATAGCACCTGCCCAATCAGTCTAGAATCTTAATAGAACAACTAAGTCCTCCTGAATCCCCCAACTGCCTATATGTGCCTCCCTCGGTCCCACTACCTTCATCTCCTTCAGTTTCTCCTGCTGTGGAATGGCTTGGCGGGGACTCTGCAGAAGAGTTGGGAGACCTTCAGAACACACCCCAAAGTGTTCGTCATGAGATGTTTGAGGACCAGGGCCCTGTCAGGCCAGGCCACAGCTGCCCTAGGTCAGTGAAGGGGTGACCTGAAGAGAATGGGTCTCCCAAAGGCCTGAACAAGCCCACTTGGCTGAGAAGGGAAAGCTCAGGGAATGGAGGTCATCATATGGTCAACAACCAGTGTTTCAACCACACAGGAGAGAGAGGAATCTCCCATGAAGATGCTAGTGCATCTCCTTCCTTTGTTCTTGGGTCTTAGGGGAGCTCTGGTGCCATTTTGGGTTTATTTTGTTTTGCTCAGGTAGGGATGGGGTAAGAATCAAATTGCCATACATCGTGATGTCCTTACATGTGACCCACCCTGGTTTTCAAACGATGTTTGATGAAGCCCTGGGGAGTGCACAGAGCCCTTCGAAGGATGCTGGGGGAGAGGATTATAGGGACAGGGCAAGCTACAGCCAGAGGCATCAGTGTCTTCTCCATGCCCCTGCCTGCCAAAAGAGCATTTCAGAGTTTATCTATACTATATGTGAGGCTTCTTGTTTGAAGAAAGTCCCCTGTGATCTTTTCAAATGCCCTTGCTTTTTAAAACAGAAAATGAAACCAGGATCCACAAAGAGAAGGTTATTGGCAAAGGCCAAGGAATGGGTTGGTGCTGTCTCCTGACCTTCCCACCAGAGTTCTTTTCATCTAATTCAGCAAAGCTCAGGACCCCTTAAGGGTAAAAGGTGCTACACAGGAATCCTGAAAGGGAGTGGAGGGTGCAAATGAATGGCAATTATTTCCTAATTGTGAACCATAAGATATGCACAGAGGGGCTTTTCCATAGATGGAAACCATACAGTCCAGGCTTGGCCAGGACAGCTGAGATCTAGGCAGGTACCTCTGTGGGATTGTTCCCAGGATGACTGATGACCCCACATCATCAAGCCCAGCTTTGGGGCCCACTACCAGGCCCTGCTAATGCTTCACTGCCCCAGGCCCACGTGTGGAATTGAGCATAGAGTTTATCCTAAACAGAGTTACTTGGCCCAGGTATGGGATCCTTCAATGATCCAGGCCAGAAAGCCCTGGGCAGGGCCCCAGGTAGCGGCTGAGTCAGTGTGAGGAGGAGACATGGTGTCAGTGCCTAGCAAGTACTCAAATAGATCATGAATAATTTTCTGGAAGCAGCTGGAGGCCGTACATATTCTACAGCCATCAGATGTGGACTGTACATTGTTTTTAAAGTTATTTCATTTTCTCTTTGCCAAAAAAGGAAAAAAAAAAAGACACAAGTTTTGGGCCATGAAAACAACCCTGCTTCCTCTGCTCTGCACCCCTGGGTTTCCCAGTGCCTGGGCTTTTATTGGTGTTTTGTCTGCAACAGGCTTTGGCCACGTAAATGTGAACAAAATGAGGTAATTCACAAATGCTCTGGCTGCCTTGTGGCTGAAGGCTAGTGCCTCTGAGAGTCGGCGGGAATAGACAAGCAGACAGGCAAGTACCCCAAATAAGTGGCCATGGACCGGCATCCAGCATGTTCCCCAAACCAGGGGGGATCAGACCAGGGGTCTGGAATGTGGTATCTTGAAAATGTGGGACAAGATCCACCATCGCTGTTGGGATGAGGGACTTGCCTCACGGGGACCGTGGCGCTGGGCACTGGGCATCTCTCGTGAGCCACAGTGGGGACCCCATTCTGAGTGCAACCTGAGGAGCTGTTCATTCCCAAATGGACCATACAATGTCGGGCAAAGAAAAATGGTAAAAAGGTGACTGCGGCCTGCTTTTCCATAGCCCATAAAGTTTGTATAAGGCCACTGGTATTTCTGCATTAGTTTGCTACCTAACCTAGCCTATCTTGAGCACTATAATGGCCAGCCCCACAGAACCTGTCTCAAAAGAGAAATTGGCAGAATGTGAAGAGTCTGAATGAAGAACCCAGGGGAAAAGCTGCAGAAAGCAGGGCCTGGGGGCAGCCAAGGGAAGCTGTGCCAAGTTCACAGTCTCTGGCAGCCAAAATCCACCCTGTCCCCTCCCAGCTACCAACTATCCCCACCAACCTGAGATGCCCTCTGCTCTGCCCCCATCCTAACCCACCGCAGTCATCTATTAGGAACATATGGTGGTAGAGGAGACTAGTTGGGACTAAGGACAGGACCAGTTACATCACTGAAGAGGCCCAATGCAAGATGAAAATGTGGGTCTTCTTGTTCAAAACTTACTAAGAATTTCAAGATGGCAAAAGTCCCAGCCTCTTTCAAGCATGGATGCCCACGAAGTCAGGGCAGCAAGACAGAGACATGGGCAGGAGTGGGAACATCACATGGGGTCTCTGTGATCAGGGCTGAACCACAGCACTCTGTTCCTGAAATGCCCCCAGGCAAAGCAATGGTTCAGAGAGAAGCTTCACGTCAGAAAAGACTTTCTCAAGCTCGTGACACCAGTGAGTAGCACTGATTCACCTCCCAGGCGAGGCCAGCCCTCATCCCACATTGGAAAGGCCACCAGGGATGCTGAAGCCATGAACTCAGAACTTTGATGGCCGAGGAGGTCCAGGCATGAGCTTCAGATCCAGCATCCCTCACCCAGCTGCTACAGCTATCCACAGAGGGTGAGAACAATGCCCAGGTGGGTGAGCACCAGGCAGCCTGTCCCCTCACAGCCACCAATTACCCCCACCACACAGCCTCCAAGGAGGCACCAGGGCATCTCAGCAGCACAGGCTCAGTGCTGCAGGGAGGGCAGAGGTAGGTCACAGCTAGGAAGACCACCAATGACTCAGGTACCGTATAAGCACCAGGTCTCTGGGAAGCTGCCCTGCTGCCTGACACCAATCCCTCCCCACCCTGGCTCCTCCTCTCCTTTGTTCAAAGAGGCAACATGAAGTCAGGGGAAAAAAAAAGTCTGATCTCAGCCCCAATACTGACCTACTGTGTGACCCTCGAAAGACACCCCTCTCTCAGAGCCTGTTTCTTCTAAAGCAAAACCCAAAGTTGAGTTATATGATGGCAAAGGCACTGCTGGTTCCAACAGCACGATTCTTCCTGACAGAACAAGTTATGTTGGCTTTCGGGCATGGAAGTTCAAGTCCTCTTGAGAACACATGGAGGGACGGGGATGCATCACTTTACCTCTTTCCTGGCGTTTCTGGAGTCAACCTCCTTGTGAGATCCTGGGGCCTTCTGCCCAGCCACAGGTCGCTGGGAGCGTCACGCCACTGTGGTGTGATCTCACATTGTGGGGGCTGCCCCAGTCCGGGACTTGGCCATGGAAGCAGCAAGCAAACCATTGTCTAGCTGGCAACGTGTGGGGTCTTGCATAAAGGGTATGTGGAAATTGCCCGTAAAATCACTCTCTTGCTCCCCCACCCAGCTCTCATGGACCCCACAGAACAATTTATAAAGCCCAGTGGGAAAGACTTCATCCACAGTCAACTGCCCACAGGCCCCAGGCTGGAACAGGCTCCAGCCCAAAGGGGCTGCTTCACTGCTGGGCAGGCCTCCCTGTGCAGGCCAGAGTGGCAGAGCCTGAGAACATGGACTTGGCAGAACTACAGTGCCCCCAAAGCCATGTATCACCAATCACCACCACCCCCATCACAGAGCCAAGAGTGATATGATCATACAGTATTTCATAAATTATGTCCAAATATCTATATTATAATAAACAAAGTGATGCCTCTATAGAATTAAAAAGTCAAATAGCACAGAAAGTTGTACAATGAAAAGAAAAAGTCCACCAACTAACATTAAAAGACGTATCTGAGAGAAGGCGGAGTCCCCCACTCTACTGCTGGAAGAAAGGTGGGGGTGGCTTGTCCAAAGCTGTTGTGCAATGGAGCTCAGGGCCTCTGACCACCCAAGGCAACTGTTCCCACCGGACAGCATTTAGTTCGCTCTGTGTCCTGGTGCTGGGAGATCCAAAGTGTCCCCGGACTGCTCCTGAACCCGACACAAGCCCTGAGGCATGGCCCACACTGAATAAAAATGGAAGCCGGGTGCCATGGGTCACGCCTATGGTCCTAACATTTTGGGATGCCTAGATCGGAGGATCACTTGTGCCCAAGAATTTGAGACCAGCCAGGTCAATATAGCGAGACTCTTCCTTTACAAAAAAAAAAAAATAATATACACACACACACACACACACACACACACACACACACACACACCCCAAGTGTAATGGCGCATGCCTGTAGTCCCAGCTACACAGAAGGTTAGCGTGGGAGGATCGCCTGAGCCCAGGAGCTTAAGGCTGCAGTGTGGTATCATTATACCACTGCACTCCAGCTTGGGTGACAGAGAGAGATCCTGTCTCTATTTTTTATTAAAAAAAAAAAAAAAAAAAGGAGAAAGAAACTTGGAAAAGAGGTGGGTTTTGGTTTTGGCCCTTACTTTGCACCTGTGGGGCCTGGTGTCTGACACCACATCCACCGATAGGTTCTTTGCTCCACACTTCACTTTCCCCAAGTGTGTCATTCCTGCTGAGCTCTCCCCAAGCCTCCCCAGTGAAGCCCTCCTAGAAACTCTTTCATTCATCTCTAAAGCTCTTCAGCTATGGAACCCAGGCTGGGCACCCTATCTGGCATACCAACGCACATCTGCAGATAACCTTTAAGCCTGCAAGATTCTGAGCTAGGGCTGATGCAATGGTGGGGAGGGAAGGGGAGAAAGTTTCCAGCCTGATGTCTGGGAGATGGGGCCTGCCCCTACAACCACAGCAGACTCAAGGGCAAAGCACAACGCATAATGGTTGATCAACTGGAGGAAAGAGAAATGAATACCTCATTTGTGGACAAGAAAAAATTGCTGCACCACTCAGGCCTGGGGAAAACATCTAGCTGACCCTGACAAAGGCAGCCTGGGGATCACCAAGGCCAGGCCCCCTGCTGGAGATGCAGAGGCTGCTCCAGCATGGCAGGTGACAGTGTCCTGAAGGCTCACATTCTGAATGAGAATCTGCGCCATCTTGGCCTGCCCCAAGCCAAAGCTGTGCAATCTGGGACAAGCCGTAGGATCATCTGAACCACCAGAAGCACCCAGAATTGTAGGATAGTGAATTTTAGGAGAGCTCAGAAGAGAAACTTTTATCACCTTAAACAAAATCATAGAGGAGGGGGAGAAAGGTTATCTATGACCTAAACTTCTCCACGTCCTAGGCAAGAGGCCACTCAGCAGCATCCCTAGCAGGCACCAGTCCTCACCTACCTTAAATACTCCCTTCATGGACATCCACTCCCCTGGAAGTCAGCACCGTCTTTAGTTGGAAAGGGTATTCCTTTAAATTTTTTTTATTTAGGTTAAAAACCCATCTTTTTGTAATTACTGCTGACTGGCCAAAGTCCAGTCTCCTAAAGCAGTTTTTACAACATTCTTTTCTTCTGTAACATGTAACTGATGACCCACAATTGCATATCCACGGGCCTCTGTTCATGCATTATTCATTCAACAAGTTTTATTGTACATCTACTAGGTACAGTCACTGGAGCAGAGTAGAACATCAAAGAGACAAAACCTCCTGCCTCCTGAATGCTACATTTATTATTGTTTATAATAATAAGTAAAATATACAGCATATCAAGTAGAGATAAGTTTAAATATAAATAAGGCAGGGACGAGAGAGGGGAGTACTTAGGATACCTGTGTCTACAGAGGAGGCCAGAAGGTCTTATTAGCAAAGGCCTGAAAGGGGAGGGAGCCAGCCAGCCATGCAGACATCAGGGAGAAGAGCAAGTCAAGCAGCGGGAGCCAGGAGTGCAAAGGCCCCAAGGCAGCAAAGCTGGGCACAAATGGAATGGGCTTCAGGTGGGGCACAATTCTATGGAGTTCAACTGAAACTCCACCCATAGCTCGCCACCCTAGAAAGAGCTGGGAATGCACAGCAATGAGGAGACGTTGCAGAGATGAACCTTGTATCTGCTCTGATTTCTTTTTTTAGACGAAGTTTCACTCTGTTACCCAGTCTGGAGCGCAGTGGTGCAATCTCAGCTCCCTGCAATCTCCGCCTCCCAGGTTCAAGTGATTCTCCTGCCTCAGCCTCCTGAGTAGCTGGCATAACAGGCACATGGCACCATGCCCAGCTAATTTTTGTATTTTTAGTATAGACCATGTTGACCAGGTTAATCTCAAACTCCTGACCTCAAGTGATTCACCCGTCTTGGCCTCCCAAAGTGCTGGGATTACAGGCATGAACCGTTGTGCCCAGCCCTGCAACTGCTCTGACTTCTTAAAATGCACTAGTTCTTTATCATTAGCAAGAAATTATGCCAGCAACACACCTTACAATGAAGAAAGGTCCCCAGTGCATTGCCACACAGTGACTGAAAGCAGCTGTCCTAGAGACAAATGCACCCAGCCCCAGCCTGAGGATGTTCTCTGGGGAAGACGAGAAACACTCACACCCCACACTGTCCCCCTTGTCCCCCTCCGGCCCACTCTTGCTTGTCTAGGTCGACCCATTCATCTCCATCCTTTTCTAAATCATGATGTGCAGTCCACAGCATGAACTATGGAGAAAAGGCACACCACACGTCCGTTCACACACAACTCAGGTTGCCTTAACCCAGACGCCTGACCTCCATGTTGGGGAGCTGGCGCTCTGGGCTGCCCTCCCCCGTTATAATTCATGTCACCTCCAATACCAGAAACATGTATCATACAGATCTTTTCCCTTTTTTTTAAGATGTTCCCAAGAAATCTGCATTTAATTTATGGACAATTTATAATGGAAATAGACCATATAAAATGTATACAAACGTGTAGGCCTTGGAAGGAGATGGTTTAGCTTAGCAATAATTAACATGAAGGGTCTCTTCCCTGCTGCCAGGTAGACATTTGGATTGCCCAACTTTCATTAAACTTAAACCAGAAAGGGCTGAAGGGCCGAGGTCCAAACATTCCTCAACTCTATGGAGGACATCAGGACGCGCAGCTGACAATACATTTCACCGGGATTGCCAAAGCCCTGCTTAAGTTGAGAAGATGCCTGCACTGCATTACTCAGATAGAGGACACCAGCCTGTGTACCACAATCAGTTTTCCAGAGAAACAAAGCCACCTCCAATGCCCCAAACCAGCATGAGGCCACAGGGTTTGCAAAGCAGTCAGCAGAGACACAGGACGCCTCTCGGTCCCCACACCTGGTTCTTCAGGCCTCCAAAGGCAAGACAGCTGCGGCTCCCAGCACCAGGCCGCCCCACTTGAGTCAAAGAAGAGTTACGGAGAACCTTGGGGTTGCCAAAAGCTATTTCCAGGGGACTTTGATCATCTGATGCTGTAATCTCTGAAGGGAAACATACTTCATTTAGAAGGTATTCTTTGGTGTCATTCCCAAGGAGAAGGCACACTTGTTTTTGGAATAGCAGAGCACTTACTTTCTCTCTCTCTTGCTTTTACTTGATCTCCCCTCCCTCCCTCTCCCAGTCATGAGCGTTCTAATTGTGATGATGCACAAACAACCATGCTGAACACAGTGAGAAATCCTAGAACGTGCTGTCGGCCAAAAAAGCATGTTTTCAACAGTGCCCATTTAGGAGCCAAAATCCTAGATGGCAGCAACACCGAAGCGAAAGGGCCAAAGGCCAGGCTCCAGACTTCCTGGAACTACAGCCTCCCCAACCTCCTGACCTCACGCAGGGTGAGACCCCATCGTGGGGGAGGTGGAACACCCTAAAACCCAAATGGGTCCCTAGAACCCTCTGAATGCCATGGTGAAGGGTGGTACTTCTAAATAAGTTTTTCCTGGCATAGTCGAACACAGTTTAGATCAATTACCTCATTTTTCAACAATGAAAAGATTAAACAGTTGTTAAGGGTTATGAAATGATTTAATGTGTTATTAAGCAGAGATGTAAACTATCAAAGTAGAAATTTCCAGAGAGAGACTTAAATATCAATTATATGTGTATTCATTTGTAGGCAGCTCTTCCCCACACTCCTCCCAGAAGCCCACACCAAGTCCCCTCTGAAGGCAGCTTTGAAAATCCAATTCTTCTGTGTTGGTTTCATGAGAATTTTTCATGGCTGGGGAACCAGGTTCAGAGTGTTCACAATACTTTTTTTTCCCCCTTGAAATGGAGAACAAAATCAAATTTTAGAGAAATGTTGGGGATATGTATTCCTGCTGAATGATGGGAAAGGACCGTTAAGTACCTTATTTGAAACCAGAGTAGGGCTCTCACTTTTGAACTTTCACTGGTTTTCACTCATTCACTGCTGGCAACATTTCAAAGGGGAACTTTTTTTTTCAAATTACCTTTAAAGGAAAATGAAAAAACAATTCTTTTCTTCATCTGTCTCTTCTCCTAGCATTAACTTTTCAAAATATTGGCTCTTCAGGCTCACTTTACTCCCCAAACAATTTTGCCTAAAAACCTGCAGCCCCTGATATTGACATCTTCTCAATTTGTATAGCCCCCGTTTACATAATCAATCAAACAGAGTAAAGCACGCATCCTGTCTCAGTTCACCTCCTGGCCCCTGGACAGGATCCGACAACACGGGCCCCATCACAAGGACAACTCAATAACCCATTTTATCAACTCCAACCACAAAAGGGAAGTTAAGGTGGCCCCCGCTGCGTGGGGAGCTCTGGGTCACTCTTCATAGAACACAGATGTGCCCCCCACTTCCCTATTCACTCCAACCAGAGGAAATCATATAAGAACAACATCAGGAAGATAGACTCAGCAACATTCCCATGCAGTAAAACAAGCCTCCCTGCCCCTGCAGGCCTCCAGAGCCCATCTCCTTCCATCAGATCTCAGGAGAACAAGTGGGGGAGGGGGAGGCGAAACCCTCCGGCTCCTGATGAAAGTCTGGAGGCATCAGCTTAAAGAACATTTGGAAAAATGTTTTGCAAAGTAAATATCTCTCAGCCCCAAACTACTACTGCCCAGTGTCCAGGAAACCAGAAAGCCCATATCATGGCCAGGCTGGATTGCAATTATTAAAAACTGTACATTCCATGCCTTTCACAGGGTGGCCAGACTCCCCAAATTAACAGTAAATCAAAACAACCCAAGCATGGATTGGCGTCTTCAGAACTGCGCTGGAGTCTCCCATGCCACGTAACACACCAAAATTCCTCACTCGGGGGAGGAGTGTGCTCTGTGTCCTCTGCCACATGAGGACAGTGGCCCCCACCACAACACTAGTGGCTTCCAGAGTCCCAGGGCTGCACGAGACAGGTGAAGCAAGCCTCTCTGTGAGGATGGCCCTTTGTCCTGCTCAAGGAAGGAAGCGGTGCCTGAGCAGGGAAGCTTCCCCATCAGCTGTGCATACAAGGACTGTCCTCATGACCTGCTTGTCCGAGCAGTGAGTCGCCCCCGCGTCTCCAAGAGTGAGGCCGATGGGGCTGGCAGAGGAGCAGCCCTGGAGTTTCCCTTTCCTCCTGGCCTTCCTTCTCACACTAGTTCTGCTACAGATGAGGGGGGCTCAAAGTTCTGTTCCTTCTGATGTGCGGCCAGTAGGGAGGGTCTCGGAGGGGCTTGACCCTTTCCTTATCTATCCTAGAGCAAGCAGCACCTGCTGGGCCCCTGGCTCCAAGGGATAGGCATGGATATAGGTGAGGCAGGACATTGTTCTGGCAGGAACAGAGGTATGCATCTCAATCAGCCCTGTCCAGAGCAGCTTTGCCAAAGGCAAAGTGGATTCTCACCACGTAAGAGCTCCTCTCCAGTCTCTGCAGGGTTCAGTCCCTGATCTGTTTATGTAGCAGAAAGACACTTAACCACAAGCAGGGCACACACGGGAGCTGAGAGCATCCTCTGAAAGCCAGGGTCTGGAACTGCAGGCTCTGTCCTCTGGAAAGGTGCCCTGCACACTCTTCAGAGACATGGGTGAAGCTCCCTGAGGAAGGCAGCCTCAGGTCTCTGTTAGCCGAGAGCAAACACTAAGTGTAGATGATCTAAGTCGTTCTCCAAGCTTCTGTTTCTGCCATCTGAAGATCTTGTTTGGAGTTTGAAACGGGGCAGAAGTAGAGATGTGGGGATCGTAGTGGAGGCTCAAGATGGACCAAGGGCCCTGAACTTGGGGAGATGCCCTGGCCAGGTGCCCCCAGCTCTCACCCCTAGACCTACCTGGTGTAAGCCACCAACAGATCCTGGGAGGGAAGCTGGTAGCCCCGTCAGGCTGCCCAGGCCAGGATTCCTGAGAGGCAGTAGCCAGAGCTGTCTCTAGAAGTGACGCTCCCTGTCTGACCCTCCTTACGCAGGGAACAGACAAAGCTGAGCCCTCTGCTGAAATAAATGGAGCCAAATGCTGATCTTGATTTGGGGGACATCACGTAAAAATATTGGATCCAACTGATGCTCTGCTCATGAACAAGCTACCAAAGTTACCCCAGAGGGACTTTTCTCCCACAGGCCAGGAGCAGCGACAGCAGCAGCTCTCACCTTTGCCACCTGCCTGCGCTGCACACACTGGCCAGGGCCCAGAAACCTGTATGAAGGAAGAGGAGGTAAGAGAACCACTGGATCCTGAGCCACCCCGGAATCCACGGTCCATGGTGCCACTGGAAAGATCCAAAGACCCCGTGTCCAGCAAGCCTCAGCTCCTCCAGGGGCATTTCCAGATCCCCGGGGCTGCCCGAGAGCCCCTTCACCTCTGCTCTTAATTCACAGATCTCATAAAATGCCAGGTGACCTTTGAGGAACAGATCTGTGCACCCACACTGCAGACTCAGGGGAGCAGCCACACTGGTAACTAACAAGTGGGTAGGCAGGACTGTGGCTCCGCTCTCCCACTTCAGCCAGTGTTCTTCTCACACTAACCACAAGTGTGCATGCACACACACACATAGGCTCACACACACACGTAAGTATATGCTCACATGCACACACATGCAGGCTCTCTGTGAGCAACAGACCCATACACTCCCTGGCGGCTGGTTACCTGCAGCTGCGGGCTTCCAGAAGAACCACCATTCCCTGGGATTTCCTTGGGTGGGGGTGGGGAGATGTAAGATCAGGGTTTGGATCACCACACTCACCACACTCAGACCTTCTTGTTGCTCTGTAACCACAGTCCTCTGACCCTTGATAGACTCTCAAACCCCTTCTTGTCATATAATACATGAACTATGCATAAACAATTCTGGGTTATGATGTGTTTCCTAAAACTAAGAGAACTTCAGCCATAACACTGACATTTTGTTTCTGGAAATTGAACCCTGGGAACAGTGAAAATGAAGTCCATCCATTTATGAGTTGTATTTCCGTACATACTTCAATTCCCAGTGCTTGTGGTGAAAGAGAAACATGATTTTGTTTCTGATGGCGTAGCCACTGAGACCAGCGGGCCTGCCCCTCCTAGGTTCTCCGCTTCATACCGGGAAGCCAGGCTCTCCAAATAAGGTCCTCGCTAACAACCTGGGTGACCTAATACTTCAGGAAATGAAGAGAGCCAAGCAAGATGGATTTGCCCATTGCTCTTGGGAAACCAGCACCTCCGCCTCTGCCCTGTTCCTGGCAAGAATGGACAAATGCCTGGGAGATGCTGGGACAGGCTTGCCAAGGCCTTGGCAGAGTCCCCAGGTCCTCAGATGCCAGGCTGGCATCTCCGTATGAACCTTGCCAGTCCCAGGACTTCTGCAGGCAGAGAATGTGCACCCCCAACACCCAGCAAGCTGCAGGCCCTGCCGATGTGTGCCGGGCAATGAACAAGGGTTAGAGGTGGCAAGCATTGAATGACTGTAATTGCCAAGTGAGGTGAAGATGGATTGGATTCTGGTGCAGAGGAAGGTTGAGAGAAATGAAGGAAGGTGAAACCAACAAGAAGTGTCCAGACATGCTAGCCGGATTTCAGCACACAGAGCTAGCAAGACGCAGGGGTGAGATACACATACAAGCTGGACAGAATGGCAGCATGGGCAAAGGTGGGGGCCAGAGAGGCTACAGTTAGAGATGGAAGAGCAGGAAGTTCAGTCAGACGCAAGCTCTGGAGACCAGCAGGGGAGTTGAGAGGTGGGGGACGTGGCCACTAGGATGAGTAGATGCCAGGTGTGGTATTTCCCTGCAGGGACTGCCCCTTCTCCTTTCTCCAGGACAAACCCTCCATCCTTCGTGGCCCTGCTCAAACTCCACCTCCTCCAGGAAGCTTTCCCCGAACTCCTCAACTGACAATGAACTTCTTCCTTCCTGCTCCAAGTTCTGCAGCACACAGTCTCTTCTGCTCAACTCAGCCATCAGTTCATCAATTCAGGCCCACCACAAAGTGTGCACAGGCATCTGGCAAGCTTGCATAAACACCTTTGCAGACTGTTCTTTTGGAAGAAAAATCACTTTGTACACATGAACCTCCCTGTGGCGTGGCTTCACCCAGGTCCAGGCACACCAAGACTTCAGGAGGGGCCCACCAACCCAGAGGGAGGCTGGCATGGGAGGACAAACCATCCAGTCCCACACCCAGCCCAGCCCCCACCCATGACTCCACCAACCAGGACTCCGCCTGCCTTCCCAGCTCTTGGCACAGGAACCCCAGCTTCTAGCACCTTCTCCAAGGCTCCTGCGCCGTGCCTGGAAGGCAACCTCTTGCCCCCAAACCCCACCCAGAACTCCTCGGTTCCCTGTACCACCAGCCTTCCACAGCTGAAGGCCATAGGTCACTGCTCATTAAAGCCAGACACGTAGTACCCCGTGCCACACTCCTGGGCATCGCCACTTCCGCACAGCCCCACTCCCCGGAGGCCACGCATTCAGCCCCAGGGGCAACCTGTCTGGTCAGAGAGGCTGAAAGCAGCCCTATCACAGCCAGCGAGCAAGCTCATTCTTACGAGGTCAGAGTGGAGCTGTGGGGGCATGGGGGAGAGAGGCAGGGAACGCTGGGTAGGTCTCCCGTCTTGGTCCTTCCTACTGAAGAGGGCAGTGGGAAAGTCAGCTCAGGCTTGCACTGGCGGTGGGGGTGGTGGGGGAGGTGGCCTCCAAAGAGGACACCTGCCTGTGAAGAAGCCAGAGCCGGTCCTGGGCCCCCGAGTCAGCAGCACAGACACAAAAAGAAAACATGCTAACCTGTTAACTGGGTGACTTGTAATGGGGACAAACATTCACATTACAAAATTATCTCCATTTGGCAAAAGGGCCTCTTCAGGAATTCATAAACTCCTCTGTGAACCTGGAAGTGCCCTGGAAGAGCTAAACGAGGCCGTCCTCTGGAATCACACTACCCAGGTGTTAGTCATTTACCCTTTAGTGTAAATCAGCTTGATCGGGTTGCTTTCTTGCTGCCTTCTGCTAGAATTCAACTTTCCGAAAAAATAGGTTCGTTTGGGGGAGTGATGCAGGCTGGGTCACTTTGGAACATAGAGCACAATACGAGCCTTGGAAGCAGTGGGGGAGAGAAGAAGATTTGTTCAGCCAGAGGACCAAGCAAGAAGACAAAGAAAGGCTGGGGGACACAGCAGGAGGCTCAGGAGGGTGGAGTCCAGGGACCAAAGCAGCCCCCAGGCGTGGGCACTGGATTTGCTTACTGGGGCTGCCGCAACAATGCCACACAGACTGAGCAGCTTCAACAGCAGACCTGCACGGCCTCTCACCTCCTGCAGACCAGAAGTCCACCGCCAAGTCCTCAGTGGTGTGGCTTCCTTCCCAGGGCTGTGAGGGAGAATCTGCTCTGGGCCTCTCCCCCAGCTTCTCCCAGAAGCATCGCCCCAACCTCTGCTTTCATTATCACATGGCATTCTCCCTGCGTGCTTGTCTGTGTCCAGTGTCCCCTCTTTCCAAAGACACCTGTCACATTGGATTAGGAGCCCACCTGACTTCAATATGACCTCGCCTTAACTAACTACATCTTCAACCACTGTAGTTCCTTATTTAAAATTCTTTGTTTCCTTATTTCGTCATATTCTAAGATACTGGGGGGTTAGAACGCCAACGTGTAAATTTGGGGGTATCATGACTTAGCCCGTGACCAGCACTTTTCTGGGGTGAAACTGCAGCAGAGGAGACCTGAGTCCTAATCAGCTGAGTAACCCTGAGTAAGCCACTGTCCTATGTGACCTCAGTTGACTCACCTGTGGCACAGATGGCCAGGGGATGGTGACTGATGGTCCCTTCCACCTGCCTCCAGCACATTCAAATGGTCCAGCAAGGACCCCGCTGTGTCTGTGAGGTACGGGGCCCCTGGGAAGCTGCGTGGCTCTCAGCAATGCTCACGTGACTAAACCTCAGAGGCTCTTCCATACCTGCTCGATAAGGCATGGGGCCTCGTTACCAGCACTCCCAAGCCCCGGGGAGGGAGAGCTGGGGTACTGCAGGGCACAAAAGTACCAGCCGACACCAAGAGGCCTGGAGACTTCTTAAACAGGTAAGCCTCCAAGACACACAGCCGAGCCCTCCACTGTATTAGTGTGTTTTCACACCGCTATAAAGAACTGCCCGAGACTGGATAATTTGCAAATAAAATAGGCTTAATTGACTCACAGTTCCCCGCATGGCTGGGGAGGCCTCAGGAAACTTAGAATCATGGCAGAAAGCAAATGCGAAGCAAGGCACACATCACACCGTGGCAGGCGAGAGAGCGAGGGGAACCGCCAAACATTTTTAAACCCTCAGATCTCGTGAGAACTCACTCACTATCGCGAGAACAAACTGCAGCGGGGGAACCGCCCCCTCCCATCCAATCACCACCCACCAGGTCCCTCCCCCTGACACCTGGGGATTACAATTCAACATAAGATTTGCGTGGGGACACAGAGCCAAACCATATCATCCACAGAGAAGCATGCTCTTACACTGTCCGGATATATCCTACTGTTGTCCGCAAACAGCTTGCGTTTACAGGGGGCAACAGCACCATCTCTGGCTGGGTCAGGCCCATCTGCCTTTAGGACAGAGCCTGGCAAAGGGGCCACCTCCCCGCGCTGCAGAGGCCAGCACATAGTAGGCCCTCAAGGAGCCGGGAACTGCGGGGAGGGCTGTCCACTCGTGGAGCGAGGGCGACACCCAGTGGCCATGTGGAAAATGGCCAGCTCGAGCCCAAAGGCGGGTGGCAGCAGAGTCTGATCTGCCAGCCTCAGACAAGGAGGAGGTGGCAGAGTCCGATTTGAGTCCCACGTCCTTTGGACTTCAAGTTGAGACTCCCGGTCCCGGAAGGGACAGCAAGGCCTCCTCCACCTTCACAGGCATCTGACGACCTGTGCAGCTATTTAAAGAGCAAACCGCGCATGAGTTACGTTGCTTGGCCCTCCGATTCAGACCCTCTGGGCACCTGTGGACCGCCTGGCTCACCCTCTGAGGACCTTCCTGCCCACCCTGGGAACACACACACCGCGGGGTCCAGGGATCTGCGTCAGGGGCAGAGGGAATTCAGCGCCACCTGACCTCCAGGCCTAGTTCCACTCCAGGACAAGAACAAACCCCACCCCCTCCCGGGACTCCCATCCCTGAAGCCAGGGGCACTGGGGTTATAGTGAACCACTTCTGAGGACATGTGCAGCTAAGGGTGAGCAACTTGTTTTTTGCGTTTGTTTGTGGGGGGGTGGTTGTTTTGTTTTGTTTTGTTTTTTGAGACGCAGTCTCACTCTGTCGCCTGGGCTAGAGTGCAGTGACACAATCTCGGTTCACTGCAGCCTTTGCCTCCTGGGTTCCAGCGATTCTCCTGCCTCAGCCTCCCAAGTAGCTGGGATTACAGGTGGGTGCCACCACACCAGGCTAATTTTTGTATTTTTAGTAGAGAGGGGGTTTCACCATGTTGGCCAGACTGTCACAAACTCCTGGCCTCAAGTGATCTGCCTGCCTGGGCCTGCCAATGTGCTGGGGTTACAGGCATGAGCCACCACACCTGGCCCTTACAGTGAGCAACTTGCCTTCAAGACCAGAGCTGGGTTCAAATCCCATCTCTGCCCCTCCCAGCTCTGCAGCCTTGGGCAATTCTCCATGGGGCCTTTCCCCTCTTGAATTACCATGAAAATTCGATGATGGCAGGTGTGTAAAGCTTCCCATGCGGTACCTTTCCCATAACAGGTGCTCAGTGATGGTGGGCTCTTATTTAGCTTGGTCTGCACACCAGAACGACAGCAAACAGCTGCACCATATCTCAGGCAGCCCCAGGTACGTCGAATTAAGTGATCAAGATCAGAGACAGCTATTGCCTCTGCTGTTCTGCAGAGTCTCTGTCATTCATCTCACACAGCCCTGATCACACCCCCACCCCAACACATACACACACAAGTTTCCAGGGCCCCTCGCTGACTGCCTCAGGGTCAAGTTCACACTGATCCCCCCACCCCCAGCACAATTCTCCAGCCTGGAACCCAAATTATCTGTCCTAGAAGCTTCTCTCCCCTGTTGCCCTCATTCTTACCCCTCCAGTTGCCTGGAGAAGACTGGGAAACTCCAGAGGCCAGGGAAGGCCTGTCCAAGGCAGAGCCCTGGAGCCCAGGGACAGGGGATAGGGAGGGTCCTAGTCCTGCCCAGCTCAGAAGCTCTCAGTGGAGAAGAAGGGTTCAAGAAGCTAAAAGAGTGTGGTTGTTACTGCCTTCAGCAGAACCAACAGAGCAAGCTCAGGGCTGCTTAGGCAGTGGGTGTCCAGTAAATCTTACTTTCAAACCCTGGGAAGATGAACCCTCCTGTGGGGGATGGGGTGGGCATGCCTGTTGTGCTAGGAGCTGTGACCCCTCCACTCCCAAGACTCAGCCTTACAGTGGGCTGGAGAACTCCCCCCTCCCACTAAGTGTCCTCATCCTCTCTCAGCCACAGCCTGAGATGAGCCTGAAGGGCCTTTCGACTCAGTGACTTTAGATAAGGCCGGGAGGGTTTAGGGGAATTGCCCAAAACCACTGAGCTAGTAAGTGGTAGAAGCAGGTGACATTATGTTTAATATTATTTCATTTGGCCCAGTGTATCCAAAATATTATCTTCACACACAATATGGAAATGTTAGAGGTATTTTACATTCTTGTATTTATACTAACTCTTCAAAATCTGGTATATATTCAACACTTACAGCCCATCTCAATGTGAGTACTCAATTTTCATCAAAATATTTGATCTGTATTTATATTTCATAAACTTTGCAGTGGCAGATTCGCATACTTTAAATGTGAATTTGTTGTTCCCAACAGAAAGTCCTCACATGAGGTGTAAGCTCACGTCACCCACTCTACTGCCCTACTTTAAAATTTTTTAGTAACTGAATTGTTGGTTTGGGGTTTGTTTTTTGTCTTGCTCTGTCACCCAGGCTGGAGTGCAGTGGTGAAATCACAGCTCACTGCACCCTTGACTTCCCAGGCTCAAGCAATCCTCCCACCCCTCAGCTTCCTGAGTAGCTGTGACCACAGGCGTGCACCACCATGCCCAGCTAATTTTTTTTCTATTTTTTATAGAGATGAGGTCTCACGATGTTATCCAGGTTGGTCTTGAACTCCTGAGCTCAAGTGATCCTCCCGCCTGGGCCTTCCAAAGTGCTGAGATTACAAGTGTGAGCCACTGGGCCCAGCCAGTATTTTTTATTTTAAATTAATTCAACTGAGAAATTCAATTCCTCAGTAACACTAGTGACACTTAAAGTGTTCAATCATTGTACGTGCTCATGTCTATCAGTGGAGAATCTAGCACTAGCTCTTTTTGCACAATCCTTAAATGAGATCATACCCAGATATATAGCACTTAGAAATCCATATCTTGACCAGGCGCAATGGCTCATGCCTGTAATTCCAGCACTTTGCGAGGCCAAGGCATGTGGATCATCTCAGGTCAGGAGTTTGAGACCACCCTGAACAACACGGTGAAACCCTGTCTCTACTATAAATACAAACATCAGCCAGGCATGGTGACGCGTGCCTGTAATACCAGCTACTCGGGAGGCTGAGCCAAGAGAATCGCTTGAACCTGGGAGGCAGAGGCTGCAGTGAGCCAAGATTGCGTCACTGCCCTCCGGCCTGGGCAACAGAATGAGACTCTGTCTCATAATAGAAGTCCATGCCTTTTCTGGTCCTGTCCAAGAACTCAGATGCTACAGGCTTCATGTTGTAGGGCTGTGTGTCCCAAGTCCTCCAGCTAACTTACAGGTCTGAGTAACAGTTAAAACATCAAGAGAAGTAGCCACCAAACAAATGAAAGAATGGTGTAATTTCTGCACATGTAACCACAACCCCTAAAGAGGCAACACTTATAAAGCATGGACAGAGTGAAGTCAGTCTGCACATCTCAATGACTCAAGGGCACTAAGCAGAGACCATGGAGCTGCAGCAACAGGATGCCACTCAGACTGCTGGGAGGCCCACATTTCACTCATCTGAGAGCACAAGGCTAGGAAGTGGCAGAGCCAGAACTAGAGTGCAGGTCCTTGCACTCGCAGTCTTGAGCTCAACCATGTGTGAGCTCACTTCATCCACTCCATTTCCTACAGCCTCAGGGTTCCACATGGAAGGCCCAGTTGCACACCACAGAGGCATCTGGAGGAAAATGTTCCACCGGGTCTCATGGCCCAGGAAACAAAGAGCCCTGGGTTAGGATCTCAACTCTGGACTCAGTGATGACCCTGAGTAAGCCTGCCCCCTCATCTCCTTCCCACCTGCGAAACGGTGGCCGTGTCCCTGTTCTAGGCCTGCTACAACAAAGCATCACAACTTGGTGGTTTAAAACAACACAAGTGTATTCTCTCCCAGCTCCGGAGGCCGGAAATCTGACATCAACATGTGGAAAGGGCCTCCAGAGCCTCAGGGAGTCTTTCCAGGCCTCTTCCAGCTTCTGCTGAATCCGGGTGTTCCTTGGCTTTCGGCAGTGGAACTCCAGCCTCTGCCTCCATCTTCACGCCCCTGTCGTCCACTCTTCTATCCCGAGTCTCCCTCTGCCTTTCCCTTAAAAGAACACTTACATTGGATTTAGGATCCACCCAGATAACCCAGGAAAAACTCCTCTTCTCAAACTCTCAATTACTTCTGCAAAGGCTATTTTTCCGAATAAGGTCACATTCATAGGTTCTAAAAGTTGGGTAATGAACATATCTTTGGGGCAGAGTTGTCAGGGGAATGGGGGGTGGTGCACTGTTCAACCCGTGGTAAAGAGTTTGGACCAAGTGAATTCCAGGTCTCACTCAGCTCTAAAAACTAACACAAAAATGGCAAAAGGCAACTATCTCTACCACAGAAAGAATACATCCGAGTGGGTCAGGTCAACATCAACAACCCAAGAAGTAAATGACAGTTCACACATACAACTGGAATATGCTTTAATTAGTAAGCAGACACACATGGGAGTTTTGCCTTTCTGACGTCAGAGAGGCGCAAACAAAAACAAATCTTAGATTTGTTTAATCTGAGAAAACTAAAACCCAGCGCAGGCAAGGATGTGATGGAACTAAGTCTTAAACATGGATCTGCCATTTCCTCCCTGGGACTGGCTCAGGGGAAGTACTTATTGATTGGACTTGCTGATGGACGGTAAATTGGCAAAACTCTTTCTTTGGGAGAAAATTGTGGCAACATATTCCAAGAACCTTGAAAATAAAGCTGGCTATCGGCTGAAAATTCCACATCTGTACTGAGAATTTATCTTAAGGAAATCATCCTTGTGAACAAGCATTTGTCTCAGCATTATTTATAACATCTAAATAGTACAAACAACCTAAGCATCCAAGAGAATGGGACCGATTCTGCCCAGACGTTCCGCAGCCATGAAAGTGATGTTAAAACCGGAACAGTTAAAACGAGTTTAATAAATCAGGACAATTGAGGAGGAGGCAGGGGAGGGTTAGGGGTGCCAGCAGTGCTTTGCTGTGGGTGATCATGAACATGATGTGGTTGCTGTAGAATTGCTTCCTTAAACCGTGCATTTGCCTTATGCATTTTTATGCTTAAAACATAGTTTAAGAAAAACACAAGTTTTTTTTTTCTTTTTAAGAGGTGAATCCAAGAACCCTAGGACACTCTTAAGTTGTCTCAGAAGTGTGAAGTCCACCTAGGGCATAGCCGTGAAGGGCTCACAGAACCATAAGGTGAGTTTCAAGGCTGGAGTACCGCGGCGAACTGCAGCTCACCCCGGGCCAGCGCACCTGGCCTGGCTTCCACACCTGGTGGAGGCCTGGGCGGCCTCGTGGTTAACGCCCCGGGCAGCGCGTGCCCTGGCCCAGCCCAGGTGTGGAGTCCCCACCTCAGGCCCTTGCTCTTGGGGTAGGTGTGGCCCGGTCCTCCCACTCCCCGCCCCCTCCTCCTCCTCCTCCTCCTCGCGGTGCCCAACCCGCCAGCTTCACCTTCACGGGCTCTACTTTCTGCCCCTGTCGCCCAGGCGACCCTCTCGCTCCCCCCGGATCGACGAGGATGGGATGCAAGTGCCCGCCAAGGCCCCCGTTTCCCACGTGGAGTTCCCATGGGGGCAGCAGGGAGGGGCCTTCTCTAACTGATCCGAACGGACCCGGACTTCACCGGCTTCGTGGAGAGCAGCTGCCCCGCCAGCATCTTCCGGATGAGGCTCTCTAGACCACAAAGCCTTCCGTGTGGAAGTTACTGGTGACAGGGGAAGAGCTCGTGGGTTTTTGCGGCCCAATGTCCCCATAACCTCCTGGCCCCCAGCCCACCGAAGTTCCCTGCCAGCCCGCCAAACCCAGCAAGACTGGCCTGCCTGGGGCCCAGCGAGGATAGAGAATAGAGCAGCCTCCCCCCCACAGCCTGCCTCCCAACATCGATTCTCCCACTCATCTGCCCGTCCCCACCCGGCATGGGACTCCCTGGGTCTGCTTCCCTGGGATCAGCCTTCAGCGCTGCCTTAAGTGATCCTGGTGCCAGGGACTCTCAGGATCCCCGGGCTCCTCCAGGCTAGCAGGTGACCATACTCCTCCCATTGCAGACCCCTGGATGCCCAGCTGCCCCACCCCCGTGCCCCCCCCCCCCCACCCTTGTGGCTACCTGTTGTCTGAAGATGCCTGGGGAAACCCTGTCCTCAGGGCCTCTGTACTGTCCTGTCATGTGGTCAACCAGGTGAGCATGCTTCTGAGATGCCCTCATTCAACTGTTCCAGGAAACAGGTGAACAAAACTCATATGGAAGAAATCTGGCCGTGCCCTCAGCACTGAGGACATTTGGGGACTCCAGCATCCCCTCCTGGATGCAGATGCTTCCGCTTGGCACAGGCTGTCTTCACAACTTCTGAGTCCTCCTTTGTCTAAGAGTAGAGACACAGTTCCATCTTTGCCTTGCTGGGGTTGACCTCTAATGAATAGAGTACCTTTGTAAAGTGGTCAAAAACAACATGAGCATTTCCAGGTGGCTATAACTGACACAGCTGGGGACTGCCAGAGCCAGGCAGGAGGCCCAACGCTCTAGGAGATTAGAGGAAGCAGCCTGCAGGCACTTTGCGATCGGGGTAGGCGTTGGGTAGAACTGCAGGTGAGCAATCAGAAGAAGCCTCAGGTGGGATAGCAGAGTTTAACCTATCTACGAGGTCAGCAAGGTGGACAGGGAGATTGGAGCCCCAGCCATGCCTGGATTTAGGGGTTTAAAGGTATAGGAGCTAGTGGGAAGGTGAGATCAGCGTCAGATCGCTAAAGCCTGAGTCTCATCTGTGCATCTCTACCTCTCTACCTGCTCTATTTCATCGTGCTCCGCTCCCTGCACACCTGCAGCTGTCTCTCTACTAACAAGAGACCTGCACCGCAGTTCCACTGGGCCAGGTGGGACTGGGCCAGATATCTCCGTTCGATTCTTGCCTCATCTTCCCTGGGACTTTGGTGCTTTCTTGCCCTTCTTCCAGGATAATAGATGGTTCTCCCCCCAGTGTGAGCAGCAAGTTGTCTGGGTTCATGGAACCTGAACCAATACAGCTACACCCTGTCTTGTCCGTATTTCTCATGGGCCTCCAGGGAGATTCTCTGAAGAGAACTACATGGAGGTGAACATAGGTCACCCCAGCCAGAATGCTGGGTCTCCTGGGGCTGAAACTACCTCCTTTGTTCTATGAAGTTAGGCCACACTCGATATTTTCATGGAACCAAGTCCCTTAGTACTTAAGCCTTAGCCATGAAATAGACCCTTTTCTGGAAACAAGATTTGATTACGTTGAAAGGAAATCAGAATGTCAAAGAGATCTCTGCACTCCTGTGGTCATTGCAGCACTATTCACAATTATATGGAATCCATCTAAGTGCCCCTCAGTAGATGAACGGATGAAGTGTGAGGTAGATATATTAGATACACACACGCACGCACACACAGGAATACTATTCAGCCATTTAAAAAATGAAATCCTGTCCCTCGCAGCAATGTGAATGAACCTGGAGGTCATTGTGTTAAGTGAAAACAAGCTGGGCGCAGAAGGACGAATACCACATGACCCCACTCGTTTGTGGAATCCGAAAAAGCTGATCTCAGAAATAGAGACTACAGAATAGTGGTTCCAGGAGGTTGGAAAGTGTAGGAAAGACAAGTTAAAAGGTACAAAATTACAGTTAGGAATAAGTTCTAATGCTCTATTGTACAGTAGGGTGACTATGGTTAACGATAGTGTATTGTATATTTATAATATTTATATTGTGTATTTATAAGAAGATTCTGAATGCTCTTTCAAAGAAATGATAAAGGTTTGAGGTGAGGGATACACACTACCCTGATTAGATCATTACACACTGTACCCCATAAATGTGTACAGGTATTATGTGTCAATTAAAAACAAAACTTCAAATCTTGACTTAGGTTGGCAGGGGAGAGTTCAGAAAAGACACAGGCCTAAAGGGAGGTGGGCGTCACACAGGCATCACCCGGCACGTGGCTCACTGCTGTTGCCTTGGGCTCAGAAGTAGTGTCAAAGCTGGCGCCCCAACCAGGCCCTCAGTCCTTAGGACATCTCAGGAGAACCTAGGTCCCAACAAGAAAGGCCATTCTTATGAATGACGTGACCCTTGGGCTGCATTCCTGCTCCAGGAGATATGACTGGGCCTGTGTGGGCATCTGCTGGGCCAGGTCCTGGGAATCTGCATTTATAGCCATGTGGTGGAGGGAACCCAAAGGAGAGGCTAAGACACTCCTAACTGTGGGAGGGGAGGGGAGTCAGGAGACAGAGCTGGGGAAGCCTCTCAGGCTCCTGCAGGGAGCCTGTTGGGCAGGGCTGGAGGAGCTCCCCTTTGTTGTGCCTTCTGCATGAAGAGCCTGCTTGTTGGCAGGTGTCTGTGAGGAGCAAAATTCCCATGGTTTCTGAAGCCCAGAACCCTAAGCAATGGATGTCAGCATTGGCTGGATGCACTACGCATAGTATGACTGAGGACTGACCAAGCAATCCCTGGCCAGCCCAGATGGACCTGCCCACCACTCTCCCATGCAGTGTGCAGGTAGCCTGCAAGCCACATCACAGCCTTCAAATTCCCTGCAGCCTATTGAGATCCTGGAGACAGGAGCCCCACCTGTCTCACCTTGCCTACCTGGGAAGGTGCCCCTGTCTTTGCCAGTCTTGCCTCCAACTGGGAGCCTCTTCTGCCAGTCATCTCCTCTGAGCCCTGCTCATGCCAAGCCAGGTGGTGGAGGGACAGTGAGGGTTGCTGAGTGCAGCTATGCAGCTTTGACAGCCAACACGACTCCAAGCAGTGGCCCTGTGTCTAGAATTTTTGAGGGGGAGATTCTGGTCAGCCTTGATCTTTGGGCCTTTTAGCGTTCTACCTTGTCAACTAAAATACCTGGTTGCCTTGCATTTGAGAGGAAGTGAGAGAAGCAAGTATCTCTTGCTCTTTTGTAAGAACAAGTGAGAGAGAACCTGTGCCTCTTTCCTGCCTTGCATGCAACTCCTTAGCTCTCAAACTTGATTGCACTGTCAACCCCACTCCTGTCTGCCAGGCTCAGAAACCACTTACAAGCTGTGGCAGGTGGTGTTCCAGCATCTGGGAAGAAGGTTATGCTGGTGAGCTACGTGGCCAAGCTGGGCTATGGCTTCAACAGCTCTGGGGCCCGCATGTTCCTGTGTTAGCCCTACTCCAGCCACGAGGCTGAAGTCACCTGGGGTGAGTTTCCTCTACCCCACTCTAATCCTTGGGAGAGCGAGGCAGGGGGACAGGTCAGGAGGATGCTCTTTAACTGACATTTGTGAGCTCTGAGCACAGAGGACTATTGGGTTGGTGCAGAAGTAATCTCAGCTTGATCAAATAGCTTAAGTCTGCTTTTATCTTTATGAGCAACTCTAACCAAAACTGGCCATGTCCCAGGGAGCAAACAGATTAACGTTTTCAGGATTGAGGCAACTGGTCTTACTTACAGGAAGTTTATTTCATCTAAAACAATTGTTCTATCGTCCTTTCTAGGTTTTGACATAACTCGATACCTGCGTTTCTCTAGAGTACCCCTGGGTAGGACCCAGGTGTCATCTCATGGGGTGGTATAACATCACAACTGTAACTCCAGCTAGAAGTTTGTCTCAATCACAACTGGATGGCCAGCTATGATTTTCTTTTTTTTTTTTTCGCATTTTTTTAAGTTTTGCTTTGGGCTCTGGGGGTACATGTGCACATCCTGAATCCTGCAGGATTGTTGCGTAAGTACATGCATGCCACATCCCCCCTCCCGCCCCCCCACCCCCACTGCCGTCTCCTACATCAGGCATTTCTCCTGGTGTTATCCCTCCCCATCCACCCCGCCCCCCCCGCTGTCTCTCCCCCTCCCCTCCAGTCCAACCTCCCCACCCATCCCTGTGAGTGTTGTTCCCCTCCCTGTGCCCGAGTGTTCTCATTGCTCATCACCCACCTATGAGTGAGAACATGCGGTGTTTGGTTTTCTATTCTTGTGTCAGTTTGTTGAGAATGATGGTTTCTCGATTCATCCACGTCTCTACAAAGGACATTAACTCATCTTTTTTATGGCTGCATAGTATTCCATGGTGTATATGTGCCACATTTTCTTTGTCCAGTCTATCATCGATGGGTATTTGGGTTGGTTCCAGGTCCTTGCTATCATAAACAGTGCAGTAACAAACATATGTGTGCGTGTGTCTTTATAATAGAGTGATTTATAATCCTTTGGGTATATACCCAGTAATGGGATTGTGGCCAGCTATGATTTTCTAGGGAAGGCAGTTGGCAAAGTGCCTCATCCACAGTGCACATTTCATCTGCTGCCTCCTTGTTTCTCCTGAGTGACATCATGGTATCTATGGTGCAAGCTATAGCATCCACCTGTTCTTGGAGCACACGTGATCAGACACTGATTGGCATGTGACTAAGTTGATGGTGGTCAAAACAGTTAGAACCCCTTTCATCCCCCACAAGGTTCAGTGTCATCAAGCTATGTTCCCTGCCGCTTCAGCTGAAGGCATGCAGGCTTAGGATGATCCTTTGGTGTGAACTAAGCTCCAAAGAGGACCACGTGGAGAGTACCTAGTACGTCTTAGTGTGCACAGCAGGAATACTGACTTGGCATAAGAGCTCAAGTTTTTTCGAGTATAGCCCATCCCATCTGGGCCAGCGTCTACCTTTAGGCCTCGTAGACCCATAGACTGATTCAGTTTGAGTTCTGATCATTTGTAGGCTGTAACTAAGGGCTGGTTAAGTGGATTTGGAGTTCTGTCAAAAGCATGATCTTGATATTTAGAAGTAAAAGCTCCAGAACATCAACTTTCTGGCCGACCATTCAATTAAAGCTTAAAAAGATGATATAGACCTTCCTTTAGAATTACATTCAGGCCAGGTGTTGTGGTTCACCCCTGTAATTCCAGCCCTTTGGGAGGCTGAGACGGGTGATTCACCTGAGGTCAGGAGTTCGAGACCAGCCTGGCCAACAGAGTAAAACCCCATCTATACTAAAAAATCAGCTAGGTGTGGTGGCACGCACCTGTAATCCCAGCTACTCAGGAGGCTGAGGCAGGAGAATCCCTTGAACCAGGGAGGCAGAGGTTGTAGTGAGCCAAGATCATGCCACTGCACTCCAGCCCGGGCGACAGAGCACGAGATTCCGTCTCCAAAAAAAAAGAGCTATTATTCAGACTCCCATGTGATTGGATAACTTCCAGTCCTGAGAAGAGACAACACTAGTAAGGATTCTTTTGACCTCCGTGGGCCTATAATCTACACAAAGAAGATAGTGGTTAGTCCTCACATATGAGCTTTTTTTTAATGTTCAGCTGCTACTTAAGTCAACATACAAAGAGACAAAGCTGGGTCAATTGCACTCTTACCTGGATGGAAAGGCTAGTATGTTAGTGGCTATTTGCATAAGGAATGGCTGGCAATTCTTGACCCATGCTGCTGGGTTGCCCTCAACTTTATAAGTGGCTTTATGTTCTCCAAATGGCCCTCACTGATCCCATCCTTTCTGTGGCTCCCCCACTCGGCCTTGTTCTTGAGTTACTGACTAAAGAAGGATTGACTCCTTAATAAAGAAACAAGAGCATCTTTGGAGGGAAAAGGGAGAAGATTATTGAAGAACACAGACACCCCTAGTCCTTTTTAGTCCCCTCACAGGAAAAAGAAAACAAGGTGATCTTAACTCTGAGGACTTAATTAAGGGAGACTGGGAGAGTTTGTTGACAGTAAACCACAAGCCTGCAACAGATGAGAACTTCCAACAGACACAGTTCCTGGGACAAGACTTTTCAACATCACCTTGAAGCTATCTTCCCTGGTGACCAGTTGGTGGCAATAGGGATCAGAACTGTGCTCTATCCTATTTCAGATATGGAGGAACCTGGGTATAAGATTTGGGAAATCCGCCTCCCAGATGGAACACAAGGGTTTGTGCTTGAAGTGTCCTTAACGACCCAAATGTGATTAAAGAGGTAAGCTAGTGGCTGATGTCCATGTAAGAAGCTGTCAGTTTGGACAGAGCCTCTGCCTAGCAGATAGTTTACCAGGTAGTGTTACCTGCTGGGCAGGTAACACACTTTAGGCAGGGCTCTCGCCGACCCCACCCTCACAGGTCATTAAATTACAGGAGCGTGTCTTTCTAATCTAGCCTGGCAGCCTGGAGTAGTTTGAAGGACTGTGAAGGAGAGACCAGTAGCCACTTGAGTGCGTGACAGGAGTGCACATCCTCATTGGATCCAGGTCTCAAGACCCCATCAGGTGATGGGCACACAAGGACAGGGCCCACTCTGCTATGCTGTCCAGCCCGAGCAGATGCTGTGGGGGGGGCAGGAGACTGTGCTAGGGTCACTACTCAGAAGTGGCTTTGTAAATTTAGGCAGCCTTTTGCTCAGCATGGCTCTAAGCTATTGTAAACCTAAAACAATTGAAAGGATCAGAATCCAGTTGGAAAGAGTTAATGCAAGCAAAAAGCTGGGAATGACCATTCAGGAAACAGACTTCAGAGAAACAGAGTAAGTGCTCTGAAGTTAAAAGTTAAGGTCTTGCTAATATAGGCAGAAAACAAAGAAATCTAGTAGGATTTTATCATTTTCTATACAAAGCTGCTTTATGAGTTACAACCATTTAGTTTGTTATTTTTTTTATAAAGCTTGTTTTCTTTATAGCTTGTTTTCATTTCCTTTCCGATTTAAGAGTATTTAACATTCCATCTTAGACAATCTGCTAGTCATGAAGTCTGTGAGTGGAAGAGGAAACAGAGAAGTTAATCTATAATGAAGATCAACAGTTAAGAGGGAAGGGGCCTTCCCTGGCACCCTTTGGTCATTTACAACATTCTGCAAAACATGCAGGTAAGAAAAATGACCAATCTGTAATCAGAAACAAAGGTTACACCTGCCTGTTTATGTGACTCAGGTCCTATAATCACATTCCCTGAAGACCCAAAATGTTTTATGTTGGAACCAGGTTAAGGTTCTAGCAGCTTAGACTTTGAATTACTTATTTTTATGCTATCCATTACTTGCAGACTGTCCCTGTGATGTCTTCTAGTACATGAACAGGAATGAAACCCACTATGTCCTCCATGTGAACTATACACTGAGCATGGGTCCAGATGGGAAACCGTTGTCCTATCCTGCAAAAATAGAATAGACTTTCGAGGATGTTCGTTAAGTACACCAAGTGAAGTGCCAGTCCTGGACTCGTAGACGGTCTCGGTGTCCAACCAACTGCATTGGCTCTGTCCAAACAATGGCTGTGGAAGCCCCTCCCATGGGGGGCTCCCCCCTGGGGCTACACAAAAGTAACTCCTCACTGGTGGCTTGTCTGCATGCTAGGATTGGAAGCCCAGTATAGAAGCAGCTGTTGGCAGACATATGAAGTAATACAGAGAATGGGTGGCTGCTCATACCATCAGCAGTGAGACCTCACTTAAATCATCCCAAGAATGACATGAACAGGACTCAAGGTGCCCCATACAGTCTTCCCCTCCCAGGTGCCACCACCCCTGAAATGTTAACCTTGGTAGACTTCCCTCATCAAGGCCATGGTAAGGGTAGCCAGTGCTATCAAGACCTTGGTATAAATCAGACATGGCCTTCTTGCCAGCAGGGTCATTCAGTGCCCAATGTACAGATAGCAGGGAAAGGATATTAGAAGAACAGGGAAGTTCCAGGTGAGTCACCTGTTGCCCTGACTCGGCCTGCCTATAGGTTTTACAGCTCCAGGAAGTAAGAAAACAGGGTTATTGTCTTCCTTCCTATAGCTCTACTAGGTGTCATCCTCTTCAGGTCACTGGGGTTCTAGCGTTGAAGGCTTGCTGCCACACAGATGGCATTGTTCTATCCTCAAAGCATTTTCAGGGAGCCATCTAATGGGTCTGAATTCTAGTTCCACTGCAAACAAGGAACTTAGCATTATCCAGTCCCCATTTGCTCCAATTACTGGCCCCCCTCTAATGAGGCTGAAGAGCGAAGGCATATTGAACACCAAGATGCTCTCCAAAGATTGAGTCCTTCACCTCTGAGCCCCACAGCTCTGTGAGATGGGTAGAACTCAAGGTGGTATTAGGCTCTGAGAGGAGCTCCATAACACAGCTGGTATGGTATGGAGCTGGGCCAGGTCTCTTATCTCCCAGCTGTCTTTGCCAAAAGCTTACACTCCAGAACCCAAGGCTGTGAGCACAGACCTCACACAGCTGTGATCTGACAAACTGCCATGGCTGATCCATTGCCAGCACCACTTACCCATCCCTGGCTCTCCTACTGACTTCCCACGGGATAAGGCTTTTCTTTAAAAAGGCTTCTCGCCCAGGCTCATACCTGTAATCTCAGCACTTTAGGAGGCCAAGGTGGCACCCTTGGCCAGGAGTTTGAGATCAGCCTGGCCAACATGGTGAAACCCCATCTCTACTAAAAATACAAAAAAAAAAAAATTGGCCGGGCACGGTGGCATGCACCTGTAATCCCAGCAACCCAGAAGGCACAAGAATCACTTGAACCCAGGAGGTGGAGGTTGCAGTGAGCCTGTTTGCACCCCTGCACTCCAGCCTGGGTGACACAGTGAGACCCTGTCTCAAAAAAAGGAGCCACCTTGGGCTGAGCAAGGCAGTTCACGTCTATAATCCCAGCACTTTGGGAGGCCCAGGCAAAAGGATTGCTTGAGCCCGGGAGTTCAACACCAGCCTGGGCAACAGAGTGGGACCCTGTCTCTACAAAAATTTAAAAATTACCAAGCATGGTGGTGCATGCCTATAGCCCCATCTACTCATGAGGCTAACACGGGAGGATCACTTGAGCCCAGGAGATGGAGGCTGCAGGGAGCCATGATCGCACCACTGCATTCCAGCCTGGGCAAGAGTGAGACCCTGTATCAAAAATAAAAGCCTTCTCACTTAACAGCCTTCACACTAGGACTCCAGTGGAAAAGCAAAAGGGCCAAGAGGAGTGATGATAAATGGAAGCTTGCAAGAGAATCAACAAGACTCTTCACTCTTGGTATGCCAAGGCTGGACAATAAGGAGAATCGGACCCCAACCTGAGTCCCATTTACCCATTCTGTACTTTTCACAGAACCTCCTCAGGCCATTGGCACCTGTGACAGTGAGAACCTATACTTAGCGATCCCAACAACTGACTGCTCTCCTATTGGGAGCTCTACATGGGACACCAGCACCTGAGCCCTAGGCTACAAACCAGTGAGGCTGTTCCTGCCTCCCTGCTTGTCCTAGGCTGATGCTGCTCTGCTACTAAGTTAAAGAAACATTGGCCCAAGAAGACAGGCACAAGGACAGGTGGAGGAAGGAAGCTGTTCTGCCACCAGGAGATGGCTCGGTGGTATAGCAGTCCCAGGTTTGAGGTCAAGGGGTGACCGGGGAACAGAGGGGAGAACTTTGAGTACTTCTGCCTGGGTGCCCTAGGCTTCACACTCTCATTCAGCAGGGCCTCAGAGGGAGCAGGCAGACACTGGAGATCCAGGCAAGAGTAGCTAAACGTAAGGGTGTTCTGGAGTGTACTCTGGGGGAAGAGGGCCAGAAGAAAGTTGTCCATGAGTTCACCAAGCCCTTCCTCTCTAAGATGACTTGTTCACTGAATTTCACCATGGGGTGATGGCCATTGTGAATCAGCCATAGTCAACACCCTTTGAGGTAGAACTGATGAGTTTTGCAGATACCTCAGCAGAATTACTCCTGGACAAGTGTTGGGTGTCAGAGTCACCAGAATTTGATGGCAGCCCCCAGTGGTACATCATAAAATAGGCACATATCCTCAGCCAGCAGCTGAGAGGGCAGAACCAGAACCCCAGTCCTACCAGATATTGCCCAAGATTCTGTAAGAATATCTCCCGTGCCAGAGCAGGATCCCCAAAGTGAAAACCTGATATGGTTTGGCTGTGTCCCCACCCAAAATCTCATCTTGAATTATAATCCCCACAATCCCCCGTGTGTCAAGGGTGGGGCCAAGGGTGGAGGTATGGGGACAGTTTTCCCCCTGCTATTCTGATGATAGTGAGTCTCATGAGATCTGATGGTTTTATAAGCATCTGACATGTCCCCTGCTTGCACTTACTCTGTCCTGCCACCTGTGAAGGAGGCGCCTCCTTCTCCTTTGTCTTCCACCATGATTCCTGAGACCTCTACAGCCATGCAGAACTGTGAGTCCATTAAACCTCTTCCCTGTGTAAATTACCCAGTCTCAGATATTTCTTCATAGCAGTGTGAGAAGGGACTAATATGGGACCCAATCTCCCAGTAGATCTGAGTGTCATCTGAGCCTGCTGAAAGAGACTTCCATCACTTCTGTGCAGCTTCTCAGGAACTTCCCCTGACTTCTAACAGCCTCAAGCCCCCACCCCAGTCCTCCTCACACTTCCTCATGTGTAAAAGAGGGTCAGCCAGTCCTCACCAGTCCTGGGATAATATTGAAAAGGACACAGGGTTTCTCCAGAGTGCCTCACTCCTTCTTTGTCTCCAAATTCTTCCTGACAGCTGCAAAAAAGATAATAACCTGTTGGAGGTGGACTTTTACCCTGTCTCCCAGGAAGAGAGGTCCCATACACCTCAATGGTCAAGAGGCTGGTGAAGTTTGTGGCATCCAGACTCAGAGGTGAGATCTCAGAGAACCAGAAAGGGCCAAATGGGAACCGAGATTCCTGGTTATATGGCCAGTATGGGGACACTAAGCAAAGTCCCTGGGAGCCCCAGGTCCCAAGTACTTCCTAGGCTTCCATAAAGAGATCTGGGTGACATGTCCTGCTTGGTGACTTGGCATCAACATTTAGAAGTCAAGTCTGACAGAAGGCAACTGGTAACCAGATTAAGCATGGAGGGGGGCTGGGGAGGGCAGCCTAGCATGAGCGGGACCCTAGTTGGTCCCCTGCTTAGACAGTTGTTGACTGTGTGACCTGAACAGGTCATATCTCCTTTTTGAACCTTACCACTTTCTGCAAAATGGCATTAACGTTAAAGTCACTGAAGACTTCAGAAGTATCAATAAAGCATCCAATATGTAGACTTCCCAATAAGAAAGGAAACTGACTCATTCCTGACCAGCACCCTCAGAATAACTCCGTTTCATGCCTAGATGCAGGAGGAAGCTCATTATCTTCCCAATCCTGTTCTCATACTTTAACGCCTCCTATTCTCTTGTCTCCTTGAAGAAAGGCTGACCTCTTACTAAACCCAGTTGGGATGAGGTCCCATAAGGCTTTTGTCTTAGGACAAAGTGCGGTCGAAAGGAATTGGCGTTGGGTCGCTCTTGGTTTGCAGAGGCCCTGACATGGGAACTTCCGCTCCTGCTGGAACAGAATGGCCTCTGCCTGCACAGAGCTCGAGATACTGTGGAAGCTTCCAGATCCTTGGCCCCTTAAAGTTTGTCCTGCTCTAATGCTCAGTCTTCTGCTGTTCACCTGCTTCTGTTCTTAGGTGTGTCTGCACCACTTGGCCCAGTCCTGCCTGCACATGGACCCTAATGGGCATTATGGAGGTCAATGCTGTCCAGAGGAGAGAGGAGGAGGTAAGAGCAGACCCCTAGCCACGTGTCCAGTAGCAACACTGAGAAGCTCTGCCCCAGAGGTCCTGCCCACAAAGTCCTCTGCACTTTTCCCCTCCATCCCTCCAAACAAACCCAACTTCTGAAAGCTGCCCCAAGTCCTGACCAGACGGCGCCCTCCCGCAGAAGTCCCTGGATAGCACTCTGCTGTCATTCCCACATCTCAGTCTGAAGAACTCTTAAAGAGGCCTTTCCTGCAGAGCCGGGTGAGTTCTAAAAGCTCTTTGGCAGAAAACGCCTGGGATCTTGCCCATCACACTTGCCTAGTGTCTGGCTATGATAATTTACAGGCGTTTTATGAAACATTGAACAAGTCTGATTACCCTTCTAGGAGACAGTCGTAGAATAAAAGTCAGATGAACCCAGATCTTAGTATTCCTGCCTCAGTGACTCCCTCACCCCATACACACCTTGAACTCAGGCCAGAAAAGAGCACTTGAATATCTGGGTCTGGTTTCAGTGACTCCAGGACTTGTATGCCCACAAGCCAAAAGATCAAGATCATAGTAGGAACCGTGGAAAGCATGTCACGTGAGCCCCTGCCGCCCCTGAAACTCTCTTTCTCCTCCTTTAAGAACAGTGCCTGAAGGTCCTGGCTGGCCCTGGCTGGCCATCTTGCTTCCTGGTCATGGTGGCCACTGTGCTGGTCCTGTCCAAGATGACCTGTACATCATTCCATGAATGACATGTGATAACATATTCCCAGTGTAATAAGCACATTTAACCCAGCACATGTCAGCCCCACTGTTCTGTTGGAAATGTTCTATTTCACTGATCTTGCCCCTCCTAAAACACAGGACAACTCCTGGCAGTCCGCCGCAGAGGTCCCTGAAGCCTGTTGGAACTTTAGTGAAATGAGAGGTCGGACTTAAACCATGTTGCCTGGCTTCTCAAGTACCAGCAGATCTATTACTAGCAAGGAAGAAAGCTAGCAGCAAGAATGGTTATTGTATCCTAGAGGCATCTAGTAGAGGAGAAAACTGCCCTGGTACCACCACAGTCCTAAGTGCTGCCCAGAATTCTGAGCTCTCAATGAGCACTTGGAACACGTCTGCCTGCAGCCTCCCTTTCATAAGAAAGCCTACACTTTCTTATGTCTCGTCCTACTTGTGAAACCCAGCTGCATCCTGCAATGCAGTCCTATTCCCAAAGAATCTCCACACGAGTCTTCCAGTGACATCCGTGTGACCATCTCCACCCCCTGGGGAAATGCTTCACGCTGGGAGTCCACAGAACACATTCTGACTTACAGACTCTCTGGCATGACTCTTCCCCAGTGTGCGTGCTGATGGCCTTAGATGTAGGCCTCTTGTTTGGGGCCCTTCCTGGCCAGGCCCTGAAGCAGCCACCAAGGAGGATGGTGAGAATGGCTCCCTCGAGCCCAGTTACGAAGCCTGCCTCCTTTCCAGATCATGATGTAATGGACTGAGATCTCAACTCAGCCCACACTCTTTCCTGGCCCACACAGCCGTCTCAGAAGGGCAATGTTTCTTGCTGTTAGAGCGGGTGGTCCCTCTTGCTAACCTAGCTGAGCATCAGGTACTGGTTAGCTATAGGGGCCGGGAAGTGGGGGTAGGGGGCCTGTATCCATTGGCCTTGATGATGAAGACAGCAAGGGCTCCAAGTCCCAGCTGGGACTCCTGCTTGGCCATAAAGGCTTCAATATGCTGGCTTCTCCCCATTGAGGACCTCAGGCCCCAGTTCATTATCAGGATTTTAGAAATACCAAGAGCATCAAACAAAAGGCAGAATGGAAAACAGGCCCTTAAGGGACCCCCAATAAGATAGAATCTGCATGTCCTCACTGGACTAGAACTTGAACTGCTTTGAAAAGCAAAAGGCCCTTGGTACAATCTGGTGGGTGTAAGTGTACAGAGAAGAGAAAACACCTCTGAGAAGAGTGAGACCTCAGTAAGGAAGTTGTCATCTGGAGCTACCTGGGCAGGTCAGAGCTCTATAAGCAAGAGAAGCCGAGGACATAACATACAGTAGTACAGGTGTCAGCCAGGAACCAAGGCTATGACAGCTGGAGTCCCGGGCTGAGAACTGCACGGGGGAGGAGGAGAAACGCTTGTTCTAACTCCTATCTCCTGCCATGCGGGTGGACCTCTACTAGCTATGACATTCCTACCATCTCTCTGCCTCTTCCCTCTGTCTCTTTGCCCCACCCTGAGACACAGTGACTTCCCTGATTGCTCAGGGGAGGGGACGTTGTAGGTTAGTTTAAAAAAAAACTGCATAGCTCAGCCCCTTGGTCACTCCCCCTCACCCTCCTGCGGGTGCCTGCTTTCAGAGTGTGTGCAGCTCTGTCTCCTTCTTACCATAAACCTTACTTGGGCAGCAGCAGCAGCCGCCCACACCCTCCCCTGCCCCCATGGCAGTACCTGGCACATCCAGGATCATGTCCGTATTCTGAGGCTCTATTGTTGGAGTGTCCCCCTCTAAGCTGCATCCTGCAACCCAGTCCTATTCCCAAAGAAGCCCAGCATCCCCTCTGGATCTGCCTGTCTGCATTACTGTTTGGTTTCAAAACCCAGTGCTGGTTACTAGGCCTCTCAGGAACCAGGGAGGCTGGCTGGGGAGGACTGGTGGGCAAGCTGTCCCTCTACACTCTCCTACTGTCTGGACATGAAGCTCGTTCCTATTTCCATGAGACTCGTATCCTTAATGTCCCTTTGACTTGAGCTAATTCTGAGTAAATTTTTGACCCTTGCACCTAAATTTGGCCCAAGGCAGAAACAGCGGGGACTGGCTTCCCTGATGGCTGAGTCACTTGTCTTCCTGTTTTCTCCCTCATGTTGCACTTCTTGTAGGTGTGAGTTAAAGTAGAACCAGGCAGGCAACACTCTCCTGTTGGCTACCAGTGTTCCACAGTAAAATGGGGTGTGACAGCAGCTGGCAGATCAGCAGCCTGCCCGGGGCTGAGGGCCACATCCCCCCTCCACCCCAACCAAGCAGCCAGCCCTGCCCTGGTGCCAGGCGCCGACCAGCTGAGCAAAACAGGCTGAACTTGAGCCCTGCGAGGCCAGGATGGCGCCTGTCAAGACTCCTGTCCCTCCAGGGCAAGAAGAGGGAGGACCAAGGCTTACCCTGAGCGGAGGGGCTTCCCAGGATGCCAGACTTTCAGTTTCAAAACTGAGTCCTGGGCAACTGTGGCAAGTTGTTCACCCTAGAAGGAGCTTAGATGCAAGAAAAAGAATCTGGAGCCCTCTAGCTTTGACTCCAGTCTAACTTAACTCCCTGATTGTCCCTTTAGTAAAACAGAAATAATGTCAGTCTTGAAAGAATATCATGAGGCTTAAATGAGGACACATGGAAATGGCAGGCATTTGCCTTGCTGGAAGGTTCTCCAGTTTCTCCACTCCTGTTCCAGGTAGGTTGCCGTCCTCGATATCGGGGATTTTATGTGAAATCACCATTCTCCTTCCCCTAATTGTAAGTCAGATTATAAGCAGCATTTGAGTAGATGGAAATGTGATTAGGTCTGTGCCCCTTCTCCCAAAATTCTTTACGCCAGCTTTCATTCCCACAGCTCCAGCTTGAGACATGTGCCCTGCAACTTAGCTGTGCCATGGGTGTCCTGTCTACCTCAGGGGCATGACTTCAGTGTCCACAGCATTCTTCTCTGAAGCAGGTTTCTGGGACTTTGCACGTTTCATCACAGGGCTGGGCCCATGGGACTCCAATCTGGGAGGATGGTCCTGGGCACAGAATTGAATCTTGAGATAAGTCTAAGGTTTGCCATCAGGATTAATGAAAATAAGTGTACACTGGGGAATGCTTCACTAACTGGAAGTCACTGTTATTCTTAAACGGAGAACTAGAAGGGCAGGATCTGGTCATAATTCTGTTAACCAACTGTATAATCTTTAAGCCACAACCTTTACCTGTAAAACAAAGAAGCAGATGATCTCTCCAGTTCCTTCCACCTCAAGTGTCCTCTGACTGATTAAAATTGTATGTCCATTAAGCAATTCAAAAGGAATTATGTCTGGTGATCTGAAAGCTCACAGCCAGCCTGAGGAGGAAGTGCACGAAAGGCGAGGACCGGCTGCTCCCCAGCCCAGGACTGCTTGCTGCTGCGTTAATTGACGATGATGGAACAAAGCACGTTTTATGAGAGTTCACGAGTAGGAAGTCCAAAGAGCCTATACATTAGTCACGTCTGAAAATCCTCCTTGCTGGTCCTGCAAGCCAGGGGAAGCTGACCACTGCCGCTTGCCCAGATGAAAGACATGTCGATCCAGAAAAGGGAACAGTTAGCCAGCATTGCTTTATTTGCTCAATCTCAATAAAAACTTTTTCCAGGGAGAAAACCCACATAGAACTATTGGAGACAGAATTCTGGATCAAGTCAGGACACCACATAAAATTGCATGGTAACAATGGTCTCCAATTTGAGAGAAGCAGCATAATGCTCCCCAACCTCCCACAAAAACTCAAACCCTTCAAAGACTTGGGAAAACAAAAAAGGTCATCTTCCACTGGCTCTTTCCTCCTCTTTCCTTCTCTTCAGCCTCCCTTGTTCTTGCATAGGGCAGAGAGGGGGAAGGAAAACTGATCAGTTACCCTGGGACGTCAGTCACCCTGTTGAAACTGCTCTGAGTGCCAGAGAGATAAGCAACCAACATGGCTCCTGCCTTCAGGGTCCCCGTCTTGAAGAGGGAGACACACACATGAAATGGAAGAGCATCCTGGAATTAGATGCTGGACCGGATGATACGAAAGTGATTCTCAAACTTGAGTGTGCCTGAGACTCCCCAGGGGCCTTGTTAAAACAGATGGCGGGATCCACCTCCAGGGAGCTAGATTCACTTAGTTTGTGGTAAGGCCCAAATTTTGCATTTCTAATGTGGTCCCAGGTGCTGCTGGTCCATAGACCATGCTCTGAGAACCAGCGCTACAGATAGTGCTCCCCATACCTTAGTGTGCACACGGACCACCTGGGGGCCTCAGTAAAGTGTAAGCTCTGATTCAGCAGGTCCCATACAGGGCTGGGGGTCTGCATTTCTAACAAGCTCCCCCAGTGATGCCAATGCTACCAATCTGTGGTCCCCATTCAGTAGCAAGTGTGCTCCATCTAGACCACAGTGCAATGGAAGTTAGAGAATGAGATGAGTTTGGGTTGATATTGGTAGGGAAGGTTTAATGGTAGTTATTAGGACTTGGGTTGGTCCCTGAAGAAGGAGCAGGATTTAAATCAGTGAGGAAAAGGCTGTATTCTGGGAGAGAAACTTGAGCACAGGCAGGGTGGTTGGACTGAGAATAGCAAGGATAGAGGAGTGGACACCGGCCATTGCCACAGATGAGTGACAGACCAAGGCTTGGGGCCTTGCATGCAGGCACCTGGCTCCATCTGCCTCCACCCCACCCTCTCCAGGCAAGAGGCTGGTGCAGTTCCAGGAAGTCTACTGGCAGCTGGTCTTCATAACGGAAATGACTATTGTTCTGCGAGTCCCAGACTGACAGCTCCCAATTCTGCCTGCTCAGCTGACTGGGTTATTTTTTCACCTGGCTTGTTAGTAATGGTTTGTTGTTTGGCAGCATGAAGTGACTCCCACTTTTCCTTTCCAATCTCAAGTCAGAGAAGCCTCAGTTCTGCAAGCATTGAGTGTCTCGAAGCCACATGGGGTGGTTATGAATTTCTCAGCAGGCATCCAGAGCAAACCAGCATGTTCTATATGGTGTTTAGCCATGGGTTCCTCTCCTGATCCAGTGAGGGTCATGATCAAATAAAGGAATAATAGCCCCCTCTTTCCCCTCCCCCTGCCTTGGAAGTCTTTTGTTTTCAGGTTTGTTCTAACAAAAGGCTCACCTTTTCTTCAATAGAGCTGCATTTTTAAGTGCAGGAACATGAGCGTTCATGTGCAAAAAGCCTGTCATTTGAAAATGAAATTCATATTTGTTGGGTTCCCCAGCAGTGCTGTAACAAGGTACTACAAACTGAGTGGCTTGTAACAACAGAAATTTATTCTCTCATAGTCCTGGAGACTGAGAAGTCCAAAATCAAGGTGTTGGCCATGCTCCCTCTGAAGCCTCTAGGGGATGGACCTCACCCTTGGGGAGCTGGAAACCCTTTCTTGCTTTCTTTTCCAGGCTCTGACATCCCTGGGTGTTCCTTGGCTTTTGGCAGAACCACTCCAGTCTCCACCTCTGTCTTCGGAAGCCGTTCTCCCCCAGTGTCTGTGTCCAGATTTCCTTTTTCTTGTAAGGACATCAGTCACATGAGCTATCTCTAAGAACCCACCCTCCTCCACCTGCATCTTCTTAACTAATTAGATCTGTCATAAGTTTATTCCCAAATAAGGTCACATTCTGAGGTACTGGTTGTTGAAACTCCAACATATCTTTTTGGGGGACCCAATTCAACTCCTAACAGATACCTTTATAGTTTATAAAGCTATATTCTCTGCTGAATTTGACCTTGTCTTTTAGGGGGTTTTTTTCCTCTAAATTAAACTAGAATAGTGACTTGTTTTAAATAAAATCAACGCTGAACTATAAATCAGGCCCTATTCTCAAGGTCAGCTGAGAAGGGGTCAAACACTTATCCACCCCATACCTATTAGCCAGTGATGAATCTACAAGCTCTAAATAGCATGTTTCTGAGCAGATTATGATAACGAATTCATTTATCCATTCAGCACATGTAAGGTCTTTCTGCAAGTCAGGCCATGGTGCTGAGGATGCAACCGTAAATTAAACAGACAAAAATCCCTGCCTTCCCAGAGCTTGCCTTCCAGTGGGGGAAAGACAGATAAAATAAGAACATGGTGTGAGTAAACAGGAAAAAAAAAAACCAGCATGAGATGAGTACGATGAGGATTGCTATTTTAAAAAGAGTGGTCAGAGAAGGACCAGGATAAGGCCATGTGGTAAGGCAGGGAGAAAACAGCACGTGAAAGTTCCTCAACGTGAGCCTTCGTGAGGACTCCGCTTCTCACTGAGAGACACCACTGCACGCTCTCAAACCTTCACTCTGGTGGCTGTGTTGAAACTGACTTTGGAGGTAAAACTGACAAAGCAGGAGACTTACAATACAGAGGGGCTGACGTCTTGGCCTTGGGTGGTAGCAGATGAGATGAAAACTGCTGGAATTGGGATTCATTTCAAGGTAGGAACCCACGGTGTTTGCTGCTAGGGAGCACTGGGACCAAGGCTGGCCTGAGATGCGGGACAGTTACAGACACCACAGCTGTGATGGGGGAGAACCAGAAGGTCCATCTGGGATGCTTTACGTTTGCACAACATCAACTCTGTGATCTTAAAAAGAGCTTTCCAATGAAGTAGAAATAGATTCAAATAAATGTGGTGTCAAAAGAATATATTCAAAGGTATTCTTGGTACACAGGAGTCAAAATTGCCTAGAGGGAAAAGAACCACTCAGGTGGTGAACAGAACTAATAGTAACTCTTTCAAGATGTGACTAGCAGCAATAGGAAAGGGAGCCTTTTAACACTTTTTTTCTAATTATTCTGGTTAAAAATGGTTAGCTCTAGAGAAAAACATGAAAGGTGGGGCGGTCCTACTTTTTTTATACCTCCTGTACTGTTTTATTACCATAGCCATGTATTAATTTTATAACAAGAAATTGGCAAGCATTTTTCATACAGCTTTAAAAATTATGTGTCAAAGCAGAATGAAGACGACTTCTAAGTTCTTAAATACAAAAAAGTTCAAAATAGTAAGTTGTTACTGAATGATGATATGTATACCATAATTCTGTACATGTATCTGCATACATGTGCCCATGTATTTGTACAAAGAAAAAGGTCTAGAAGGATAGATAGGAACTGCTTTTTACCTTATATTCTGCAGGTTTTGCCACATTTAAAAGGAGTATTTTTTACACGTGTTTAAATTGAACGTGATGGCCTTCCTTATACTTTGCTTCAGCCAGAGCTCAATTAAGCCTCCACACATCCAAACAAGAAGTGTTGAATAGTTTAAAGAAATAAGCAGGCCGGGCACAGTGGCTCACACCTGTAATCCCAGCCCTTTGAAGGCAGGAGGATCATGAGATCAGGAGTTGGAGAACAGCCTGACCAACATGGTGAAATCCCGTCTCTACTGCAAATATAAAACTTAGCCAGGTGTGGTTGCGTGCACCTATAATCCCAGCTACTCAGGAGGCTGAGGCAGGAGAATCCCTTGAACCTGGGAGGCGGAGGTTGCAGTGAGCCAAGATCACACCACTGCACTCCAGCCTGGCTGACAGAGTGAGACTCTGTCTCAAAAAAAAAAAAAAAATAGGCAATAGAAAAAAATTAAATTGAAACTTTTCAGTCCTTTGCTCTTATTTCTGCTAGAAATGTGACTATGTAATAATAAATTCTACTTAAGGGTTGTATTAGTTCATTTTCACACTGCTATAAAGAACTGCCCAAGACTGGGTCATTTATAAAGGAAAGAGGTTTAATTGACTCAGTTCAGCATCGCTGGGAAGGCCTCAGGGAACTTACATTCATCGTGGAAGGGAAAGCAAGGCACCTTCTTCACAAGGCGGTAGGAAGAATGACGGAAGGAGGAACTTGCCAAACACTTGAAATCCATCAGATCTCGTGAGCACTCACTCACTATCACGAGAACAGAATGGGGGAAATTGCCCCGTGATTCAATTACCTCCACCTGGTGGCTCCCTTGACACGTGGGGATTATGGGGATTACAATTCAAGATGAGATTTTGGGTGGGGACAGAGCCAAACCATACCAAGCGTTTTTTGTTGTTTCTTCAGTAGTAGTGCCAAAATGTTTTTCAAAGTTAAGCATGGTTCTTATAAGAATATAGAATGAAAACGTGAAAAATGTTTAATTCATTAATAGAGAACCACCAGAGTGGTACAAGAGCGTTAGAATAACTGAGTACTTATGACCCATGAAGAAAGAATTTGGGAATCAAGTTGCTAGGTTAAATACAAAACTGGTTAACGTTCTTCAGGGCAATAAAGTCAATACCTTTGAGGTTATGTTTTCTACCACACAGAATTCATTGCATCTCCTCTGGACAAAAATGTAGCTACAAGTTACATGCAACCTCACAGAGGCTGGGCCCTAATCAAGAGTAAATAGAAAATCAAAGAAAGGTACACACACTGGCCCCTGAGAGAATTAAACAGTCGCTGAGTGGGTCTGCTGGCATGATACTGAAATGACATGCAAATCTTTTTGCCTTATTTCTAAGTATTGGATGCTTTTTTTGACAAAAGATAAAAATTTACATATTGGCAGCTGCAGCTTTCTAATTTCCAAATGGAGTTTGCTCTTAAAATTAATCTGCTTTTCATCATCTTTTGTGCCTGTTTTTAATGAGAAAAATGACCGCCAAGCAATGTGGGCATTGTAATAATATTCCATTATTTTAAAATGAACTTTAACATTGTTTTGATACTCTGCTGGGTACTAAAACATTTTATGAACAATTTAAATTTTATATCAGGACCAAAAAAAAAAAAAAAAAAGTCTACATATCTGCTGTGAGTTGATGCCGGCAGCACAAACATTGATACCCATTGCATATTTATTTATATGGATTTTGGACATAACCTTGCACAAGTTACTGAATTTCTTAGCTTCATCCTCTATGCAAAATGAGACCTTCACTGAACTGCCGTATGCATGATTTTGCGATGACACATATAAACCTGGGATTACACTGTTGTGTTCCTATTTTACTATTATATGCATATTCATAATCTGTTTCAGTGCTTCCTTATACGTTGCTTGTTTTATAATTTGTCTTGCTACATGATGTGTTTTTTTACCTTCCTGTGATTTTAAAAAGGATAAACTGTGTTTTAATTGTATCAATTGCTTTGTTTTTCCAAAAACAGAAATAACTGTACTTATCATCCTTCTTTCCTTTCTGTAGAGTGAAATGGTGTCCTTTGAGGTCCCCTAACATTAGATGTGAAATTTAACAAATCTCCCTCTCCCTCTCTTACCAACCGCCATTTTAAATTATGGGCATTCTGTTCTCACAATTTACTGTCACATTTTTGAGAAATACAGAAAACACCAATGTGAATTGATGCAGAAATTGTTAAAAATTACACACCTAGCTTACACAGCAAATAGGCAGCTTTTCCCTATGCTCTCGAAAAGCTATACCACGTTTGTCAACAATTTGTTTAGCACAGCAATATGTTAACCTAAACCAGAGTATTAGTTAGTTAACCTAAACATATTGCTGTGCTTAACCAACTGTTGACACTAAACACTAAATAAATTCAGCATCAGTTTCAGGCAGAGATGAGCTCTCTGATTTACTCAACACATTTGTAGTTAGAGAACATCACACGAGACAAACTGGAATTGTGCCACATATTTGGATGAATCCAGAAGCAGCACCTTTTAAAACTCTTAGGTCTGTTTTGCGCATGAGCTGTTATGTTGTGTTTTTTGTTTGTTTTTTGAGACAGAGTCTCACTCTGCCACCCAGGCTGGAGTGCAGTGGTGCGATCTCGGCTCACTGCAACCTCTGCCTCTCAGGTTCAAGCACTTCTCCTGCCTCAGCCTCCCAAGTAGCTGGGACTACAGGTGTGTGCCACCATGCCCGGCTAATTTTTTGTATTTTTAGTAAAGACGGGGTTTCACCACGTTAGCCAGGATGGTCTCGATCTCCTGACCTCATGATCCACCTGCCTCAGCCTCCCAGTGCTGGGATTACAGGCAATGAGGCACCATGCCCGGCTGAGCTGTTATGTTTTTGAAGCACTCTCATGTTTAGTCATTAATTTGAATACAAGTTTTTCTGTGTTATAACTTTGTTAAGTGCAGTTTGCATGCAAGACCAGGATATCCAAAAACCTTGAAAAATTGTGCAGAAACTCTGAATATACCTTCACACCATTGAACTGTACACTTTAAATGGGTTAACTACATGATATGTGAATTGTATCTTAATAAAACAAAAAACTAGCATAGTAAACATTCATGCTCAGCCTACGCAATGTGATGAAACCCTATCTCTACAAAATATACAAAAATTAGCTGGGCATGATGGCGCATGCCTATAGTCCAAGCTACTTAGGAGATTGAGGTGGGAGGATCACCTGAGCTCAGGGAGGTCTAAGGCTGCAGTGAGCTGTCATCATGCCACTGCAATCCAGCCTGGTCAACAGAGTGAGACCCTGTCTCAAAAAAGAAGAAAAAATCCATGCTATTACGGTTTATACACAAACTTCACTTTTGAGTTAAATTTTTAAGGGACCTAGAGTTGGCAGAAAGGGCAACATTGGGACGACAATCAGTGTAAAGGCTGAGTGGTAGGGAGGGTTGAACTATATCATGCCCATCGAGAGAGATTTAAGGCCTGCAAAATGGCAGGGAGACAAGACTACATTTAGGATTGAGAGCATAGAGAAGCCAGTGAAAACCAAAAAACCAAAAAAGACAGAGCAAAAGAGCAAATAGATAATGACTAAAAGCTGGCGTGGATATTTGCTTTGCTATCATAAAGTAAATCCGTGGATTTTATTCAGTTCCAGATTTCAGAAAAAAACAAATAGCTCCACACTTTTCAACTACTGTTAAGAGTCACTTTTCTAAACTTAAAAATAACTTAAATCCATTTTATCCTATCTTACTTCACTTTGTGAAAGAGAAATAACAAACCATAATTCTGTTTTTATAGAGAAAAAAATTGGAAAACATATTTTTCTAGTAGAAAAAGGAAACAAATACCGAGATGGGGAATTATGAATGAGAATGAATATCTTTCAAAGTAAATATCAAAGGTATTATTTGGTCAGTCAGAAACTTGGAATCCGAACAATGCCTAAAGTTTCAAAGCCCAACAAGCTAAATGAATTATTCTTTAGTTATTTCCAGTAACAAGACAGGATCAAATGGGCGCCTGGGTCTCCAGTCAGCAAGCGCTCATTCGGAACTTCAGTAACTGTTTCTTAACTGATAAAGGATGAAGAAATTTTGAATTAAATCTAACAAACCACATGAAAATTTTAAACAGCTTTTCCTTTTCATATTCCATCTGATCTCAGTCAGGAGTAAAGAGAATATGAGTCAAGAGAAAATAAAAAGTTAGGCATTACGCATTTGCTTCTCTGGGTGGCACGGCTTAAAGATCTCCCTCCCAAGGCCTAGGGAACTTCCTCTTTTAACAAAAGTTTTCCTAAAAGGGATTTTTCTACATTTTCATGCAGTTTTATAATTTTTTTTTTTTTTTTTTTTTAGATTTCCAACAAATAGAAAGATAAACCATTTTGGAAAATGTGAATAATTCCAGAAGCAGAGACTTTGTTTCTAGGCCATCAAACCTAATTTCCTCTTAATGTTCACTTACCTACAGCCCAAATTCTCCATGTATTTTGCCAGATATTACTTATGAGCTTCAAACAGGGCAATTACTTTCCTGCTTCATGAGATCACTCATACACATAAAAAATATTTTAAGGCTGCTGCTGCTGATTGCATCTGAGGCCACAGAAGTGACTGTGCGCCTTCCTCTGGAGACACAAAGCAAAGACACTTTCCTTTCTCCTGATTAGGGTAATTTCCACCACAGAACAGCTTTTCCATAGCAGGAGAAAACTAGTTTGGGAGATCTGAGATGCAGGGTCTAAATCTTTGGAAACCAAACAATAAAAACCAAAACATGTAGATGGCATACGGCTGGCTCTGGCTTGCTCTCTCCCTTCAAGCTCTTCCTGGTTTTTGATAGCCTCATCAGGGCCTAATTGTTGGCAGCACCCAAATAAGAGATTTTTTAAAGCTTTATATTTACTAAGTGCTTTTTGTAATCTCCTCACCTCTCTATACATTCCTACCCAATCACCAAATTATTGTAGAAAGATTTGAACAGTGCTTGGCTTATAGTATTCAGTAAATGTGGATGATAACAATTGTCATTATCCAGAGACAGAAAACTATGTTCAATATTTAAATCATAAAGTATTTTATCAAGGATTACTTGAGAAAATCAAGTGTAATTCTTTCAAATTGTTCTCTTGTAGGACATGTTTATTTTTAAGCCTAAATGTTATGTCTCTGTAGCCTAGCATATAAAATAGCCTTATTCTCAAAGCCAATACTAGGGGGAGGAAATGGACAGGGACTAGATTAAAAGAACTGAGAAAGACATTTAAAAAAAAATGCAATGAAACTTATTGGCTCTAGATCCAAATAAAAATCTACACACTCTGGAATACAGGCTGGATATGGCTGACATTACAGAATTACTCATTTTATTAGGTATTATAACGGTGTTGTGGTTATAAAGGAGGATGTCTTCAATCTTAGAAAATGTAGGCTGAAATATTTAGAGGCGAAGTACTGTGATCTCTGCACCTTATTTTCAAATGGTTCAGCAAAAAGTTATATATTTAAATATAAGAAAAAGCAAACGTGGCACAACGTTAACAACCAATGAATCTAATTGAAGAGTTTATATTTTATTATACTTTCAACTTTTCTGTAGATATAACATTTTTTAAATAAAAAGTTGAGAATAAAAAAATCAAAAAAATAGTTTTACTGAAGAAAACACCACACATTCCTTTTTACTGTAATATTTAATAATATATACCTATACATTGGTATTTACACTTCATAAAAAAATCCATTAAACCTGAAATTAACAACCTTAAACACATTAACTTTCAGTGCTAATGTATTAATTTCTTAAATATAAATCAAAATAGCTCAATATCTATTTTAAATTACTGATAACTAGATGCAGATGTAAGGAATTAAGTTAAAAATCTCAATTTTTTTCAACATTTCTTCTTTGCTTTTCTTCTTTGTCTAGAATAGTCTGTTTTAAGCTCAAAGTAGCATCTTGAAATCCAGGATTTAAGTCTAATACCTTCTTGAAATCTTCCAAAGCATCATCAAAATATCCTGTACCAGAACCCAAAAAATGGAAAAGAGAAATGAAACTGAGTGTTTCTACATATTATTCATGGCACAGCTTTGATACACATACTTTTACTTTTATATTTATTTATGAGCCTTCAATCACTTCTAGTAATTTTTTTATTTTAATGATAATATAGAGATGTGTTTTGTGTGTCCTTAGGGAATAATACACCTAAAATTAGCTTTGGGTTTATTTATTGAGATTTAACAGGTAAATATTAGCAATCATCTTAAAATTTTAACAAAACTGTATCGCCTGTTTTACATAATTGCAGTAACATTAAGAAACAGGAAACCAATTTTCTTTTTGACACTTTAAATGAGAAAAAGTACCTATGGTCCCTTTAATCCAAGAATCTAAACTTCACTTTCTATTGTCTTGTGTGCCTTTGAAGATTTTAACTCAGAAAAGTTTCACAGGCGATCATCTGAATTGCCCTCATTTCGCAGCTAGGAATGCACAAGCACAAAATAATGGGGTCACCCCGACTCCTGTGCCCAGGTCCAATTCCCACCCCAGTGCTCTGCTGTGATCTATAACGCCTATCAAAAGCCTAAAATAAACTCAGGGAGGCTTCCTTTGTTCCAAGCTCTAAACCTAAATTTCACATAACTTTAAAACTCGATTACCATGTTAGTTTTACAACATTTGAGAGCTCTGAAATAACAGAATACAGTCAATGACAAAAGCCAAAAAGAAAAAAAATTCTTACCCAGCCTATACAGTATCAATCCTCTGTTGTAATATGGAACTTCAAAATTGGGTTGGACTTCTATGGCAGATGTGTAGTCATCCATGGCTTCATAAAAATCAACCCTGAAGTACTTGATTTGCCCCCTGTTGTTATATGCAGTAGCCAAATCCTCAGGGCTGCATTCGCTTTAAACAAAAAGTTCACATTAAAAACAACGTGTTACCAAATTCCTCTCATTTCCACTTTCATTCTCTTTTGGGTATTGTCAAACTTCACAGCCTATAACATGCAGCATCAACACTGAAAAACCAAGCTGAAGAAAAAACGTACGAATAAAGAAATGAAATCAATTTTTTGTTTAACCCTGTTATCTACTTTTGTAGGGTTAAACCACTATGATGTCAACCTGAAAAGCATGCTAACTTTATAGTGTGTTTACTGCCAACTTGCTCTGCTAAATGTAACATTAAAATGATTGTTCATTTTCTAAGCACACACCAGCAGGGCAAAGAAGACAAGATAAATGCTGAACAAAGAGGAAAAGCCAGCCCAAAGCCCAAGTTTCCTATGACCACGTCACAATGTGAATCAATTTCATTCTCAAATTTTTAAGTAATCTTAAAACAATGAGATTTGAAATCATTTTCCACCAATAAAGAACTAAAGTTAATGCTAGGTGAAAATTCAACATGCTATGATCCCCAGGAAGTGATCTCTGGGGGACAGAGCTGCCCTCCCTCCAGCCTCAGCTGGCATCCTCCTCATTGCCAGGCTGGCTTCCTGCTAGGAGGGTGGGCTCCATTAGCCCCTTAGGGTTCCAGTCACTTTGGATGTCCTTTGTACAGAACTGGCTCTGCACCTCAGGGATCTAGAGGTTGCCCCAAGAACTTTAAATTAGCAGACTTTCCTGGGCTGGACACCCAGATAGCTCTGACCAACCACCAGCTCAACAGGTCACAAACCCCCACTGCCCTGAACTTTTCTCTGCACAGGACAAACAATCTGCACAGAGAACATTAGTGGCTCTGCTCTGAGTCAGAAATGATTCTGTTTCCCTTTCTTTTTTCCCAAAGCAATTCTCAAATTAGAACCAAACAGAACTCATCTGTCACTTCTTTGTAATACCCCATAGTAAAAAGTATAGTCCTTCAAAAATATCTGTGACTAGAGTTAGTGTAAATAAAAGCTACTTTTCTTAATATCTTGATCCTTGAGATTTCAGACACGGATTGTAACAACTGCTACCCTAAGAGGCACTCACAGCCCAAGGGCCTCCTTCAAACCAAGTTTGCTAATGATGGAGAGGAACTGCTGGAATTTTAGAAAATGTCTATTCTATGAGCTGTGATAGAGACTGGGTGTAAGGATACTTCTGGATGCCACTAAGCACCCCTGTTAAAACCTAGATTACAAGAGGGCACCACTCCCTTTCATCTATGTCTGACATGCCCCTAGTTGAACTGCTCCCGACAGAGTTTAAAGAAAAATGCAAAATGCAATCTCAGAATGCCAGTAAGGTTTTAGTCATTACGTCATTAAATCAAAGCTTCACAATTATTGTTATAAGTTTTTAATAATTATATATTATTAATATATTCAGAGAATCATAGAATGTTAGATTTAGAATTAGATCTCATTAAATCAAATTCTAAAAGACTATTTTTCATGTGGAAATTTTGTTTCATATTACAAAGAAATGGACTAACAGTGGAAGCTGAAATTTTTTTGTAATATTAAAATTTTTGTAATGATAGTATTTCTTATCATGGAATTCATTCAAGTTACCTAATCCAAATGTGGATTTTTAGGATTTGCTAACTTTTGCAAAGAAATAATGTTTCAGAAATTAGATTTATGACTAAAGCTATACTTATTAAAAGAAAATGTCACAAACCATTCAGAGTGAAAGGCATTCAAAAATTGCAAATATTGTTTCAAAATGATTCAGTGACCCAATACTTTAAAAATAAATGTAAGCTCCAAAAGATAAATTGAAGGGAAAAAGCTGAAATGACAGAATTCAGTTTCAATCCATGAGCTCCTAGAATTTTAGAGCTATCAGGAAATTGAAAGTTCATTTTACAGATGAGAAACTGAGGCCGAGACATTAGCCATGTGGCAGTGCCAAGACTGGAATTCAGGTATGATGAACTCCCTTCTGCGCTATGACAAACTGTCTTTCCTGTGCTGCTAAGGTATAGCTATTATATTTGCTACAGACACTTGTGTTCTTAGGCTGAGATGTGCAAAGAAGGAAAAATAACAAGACTAGACATTATCAGCATACCTGGTGCTGATGAATACTTTCTGAAATCAACCAGATAAGTCTATTCTTAAGAGCTTGGAACATGAATAGTTTCGTTTTCTATGTTTACTATCTTTTTTATGGGGGAGGTGCATTGAGGAAAGGATGATGGTATCATCTTACTGCCTGTTCAGAAACTTCATTATTCTGGTGTGTTACTGAAATGAGAAGGCAATTTTATCTTTCTAGTTTAATTCCATATGAGTGTAACAAACAGGATAAGAATCAAGTCCTTAGTGTTTATTAAGCCTCATACAAAAGACAAGCTGGCATCCTGTCCAGAAAACTCAAATACACAACAGACAACTCACAACTGTTCAAAAAGTTGTTCAACCAACCCCTCTGTTCTTTTCTCATCCTGGTCCACTCCATACCAACAACAATCTCAATCAAGGCAAGACTTGGAAGTAAAAGCAAATGCTACACATGCAGGCACAAGCCAAAAAGATGCTTTGGGTAAGCAGATAGTAGCAGGTGACGCTGCTAACATCACAAAAAGAAAGCCAGCCAGTCATTATGTGCTTCCTGATGAAAGTACACACCCCTACCTAAAAAGTATTCTTGCCATGATACTGAATCTGAATTCAATTGGATCAAACCTCAGGGTTTAACTACCAACTCACGAGCAATGAGACAAATAACCATATTAAATCACAGAAGACCTTCAGTCAGCAAGTCCAAAACACGGAAATTCAAAGGACACAAGAATCGGTTTCCTCAACAAACAAAGGAAAAACTGTGTGTTGGGGTGGGGGGGGGGGGGCAAAGTGGAGAAGAGATTTAAAAAGACATGATGTGTATCCTGACTTGAACCAACTGGGAAAAGTGAACCAAAGAAAAAAAATCACCTTATTAATCAATCAGAATGGTTCCAACACTGACTAATAACACATATTAAGTAGCTATGTGATGATGACATGGTGGTTCGTTCTGAAGCATCCATGGATGATTATGGGTAAACTGATAATGCTTAAACTAAGTGATAAACACCTACATAAACTCCTTCGTTATGCTCTCTTCCCCTGTATTTGTTTTTCATTAGCAAGTGAAGACCACCACCAAAAGCCCGGGCTGTGACACTGTGGTGGGAGTCGCAGTACTGTGGCCCTACCAGCCGTGACCCCTTCCCTTCCCAGGTCGCAGATACCCCGCCAGCTAAAATCACAAATGGAAAATCCCGATCTGTCCTAAGTCTCTGGGTGGCAGTGCAGAACGTGGAAGAAGAGACGGCGGGGCGAGAGGGAGCGGCCCGCGCCCGAGGACCGCGTAGGGGGCTGGGTTCCCGGAAGCTCTCCGCACCTTAACGGCAGATGGCTCCCCGTGGGTGGGCTCCTCGTCCTAGGCCTCGCCTCGGCCTTTCTAGAAAAACGAACGTCAGCCTGTTCAGTCCTAGTGCTGGGTTATGATAAACGTCAGCGGTGCGCTCCAGCACCAGAGTGGGAAGCCCAGACGGCCTAAACGTCGCCCCAACCCCGGCGTCGCCGCGGCCCCAGGTCTCGCGATAGTTACCTCCCGCGACTCTCGCCGCTGGAGAACACGCAGGCGCACTGGCGAATGTAAGCGGAGTACAGCGCTTCGGCCTCTGCGTAGTCGCCCTTGTTGAAATGAGCCTGGGCGAGTGCTAGGGTTGCCTGGCTCTCTTGCCCCTGCTGCCCTTTCATAGCAGCCAAGGCCTAATCTTCGGTGTAGGATGGGGGTTGACCTGTGAGCGGTTAGCGGTGACACCACAAAGCCACTTCCGCACTGTGGAATCTATCTTCACAGCCAACCTTGGCGCTTGGTTTGTGCTTTTTGGGGACCTGTCGTCTCGCGAGATAACTGTTCCGCTGCAGGCCGGCGTTTGCAGTGACCCACGAGAGATACGATTCTGTCGTCGGTACCGTTGGACCCCACTGCCTCGTTTACCAAAAGAGGCGTAGATGCGTGGTCGCAAACTGATTTCCAAGTCCATTGTCTGATGCTGCGACGCACTAGCCGTTTGTTACAATAGCTGTAACACAGCGGATTGGGGGCCGATGTCGCTGGAGGTGGAAGAAGCCCGGGTTCTGTTTCTGAATGGCGAATTCGCCTGAGGATTTCCTGTCTCTCTCTAGCCTTTCAGCGTCCCCCACTTAGCAAAACTCCGCGTTTACGGAGTTCTGAGTAGGCTTTGGCTACCCTGAGACGCTGAGTCGACGTTCCACGAGGTCTTTGTCCCAAGGTCCAAACTTCTTTACCTTTCTGATCCTCTAGAATTGTGTTACGATCAGTAGTATATTGTGTCAATAAAGTCTGGGATTTTTGGTGTTATAATCCCTGGCTGTTTATGCCAAAGGGAAATCCAAATAGTAATTAAGTACATTACGTTTAATTCAAATTAAAATTAAGAACAGTTGCTAGCCACGCTACCCTACATGCCTGCCGTGCATCTTTTCGGAGTCCCTCAATTCTGTTTTAACTTCCCAAAGTACTTGAGCCCCTTTTCGTCAGGAAAACTAAAGATGAAAAATATAGATTTGGAGCATGATACTTGCATGCGGAAGTGTTAACAGGACATAAATTGTGTGCTTTTTTGCTGCTTTCATTCGATTTTTAAATGTTTTCCATTTACCACCACTGAAAAAATACAAATACAGTGGATTAATGTTAAATAAAAACACACTAGTAGAAATTAAAAGATTGCATGACTACTGGTGTAAGCAAACGTATAGCTTAACAGAACAAAAACCCAGAAACATGCCCCAAATAGGCTGTATTTTGTAAAAGACATGTAACGTGGAGAAAAGACAGATTATTCAAATGAGTGCTATTGGGAGGATTAGTTAACCATTTGGAGAAAAATACATTTAAGCATTTCAGCTCCCAATTGACATAATATATTCATTCTAGGTGAATGAAAAGATTAAATAAAAAGTTGTTTTTTTTTTTTCAGTTCCCATTTTGCCTCTTGGGGCAATGTCATCTTTTCAATATGAAAAAACAAACACAAAAAACAAATCTGAAGTATAGGATAGAACAAAACCAAGTGCGTGTTGCGGAGGAAAGGAACAGAAAAACAAAGACGAGATGTTGCAAAAAAGATGGAGGAGGGTTCCCCCTCTCCTCTGGGGAAGGACTCAAACACTGATGTGGCAGTATGCACCATTCCACATAAAGCCAGGGATGTTAATCTTTTTGGGAGATAAGGTGGGGATGGCCAGGCATGGTGGCTCATGCCTATAATTCCAGCACTTGGGGAGGCCCAGGCGGGCGGATCACCTGAGGTCAGGAGTTCGAGAACAGCCTGGCCAACATGCCGAAACCCTGTCTCTACTAAAAATACAAAAAATTAGCTGGGCGTGGTGGCTGGTGCGTGTAATCACAGCTATTCAGGAGGCTGAGGCACGAGAATCACTCGAACCTGGGCGGCAGAGGTTGGCAGTGAGCCGAGATTGCTCCACTACACCCCAGTCTGGGAGACAGAGCAAGACTCTGTCTCAGTAAAGAAAAGAAAAAAGAAAAAGAAAAGGTGGGCATTAGGAGGGTATTTCTCCTAATGGAGAAAAAAATGGACTCTAAGGGAAAAAAGTAGAAGAAAAGTCTTAAATAGAGGCCGGCTTTGCTAAACCTAGAAAAGAAAAAAAAAATTATAAAGCATCTGATAGAATTAACTATAAAAAGGCAGAAAGAAATTTGCAACTTCCAAACACAGTTGCCATCTTTAACATATGTAAACTTTCTCCTCAAAAAATATTTGTTGAGCATATACTATATACCACACAATTTTAAAAACTTGGAGTATGACAGTGAACAAAAAGGAGTCCCTGCCAGCTCTGAATTTAAACAACCTAATAGAAAGATACACACAAAACACACACACACCCCAGATGGTGAGTAGTGTTTGGAGAAAAAACAGTACAGGGAATAGAGAAAAGGTGGTTTCTAATCCATAACGGATGGATGGAGACTTCAAAGGAAAAGTGACATCCAAGTAAAAACCTGAAGCAAGTAAGGGAGCAAGCCATACTAATAACGGGCAGAGGAAACAGCAAGTGTAAAAGCCCTGAGTGGAAGTTTTTTGAGACGGGGTCTCACTCTGTCACCTGGACTGGAGTGCAGTGGCGCAGGCTCACTGCAGCCTCAACCTCCCTCTGGGGCTCAGTGATTCTTCCACCTCAGCCTCCTGAGATTAATCACTCTGTGCTAATTTTTGTATTTTTTGTAGAGATGGGTTTCCCCACGTTGCCCAGGCTAATCTCCAACTCCTGGGTTCAAGACATCTGCCCACCTCAGTCTCCCAAAGTGCTAGGACTACAGGCATGAGCCACCACACCTGGCTAGAAGTTTTGCTTTGTTCTGTTCAAGGAATAACAGGGATATTTATGTGTCTAAAAACCAGTGATCTAAGAGGAAAATAGCAGAACATGTAATGGAAGTTGGGGATTTGGGAAGGGAGGTTCTAGATAGGAGTAAGATTCTTAATCTTTTTTGTGCTATGGCACCTTTGCAAGTGTGATGAAGCCGTTTCAGTGTTTTCAAGTGTATTTAAAACAGGACCACAAAGGAAAGAACTTATATTTAAAAAACGGAATATTAACAGATTTAGAAAAAAATATATACTTTTATTAACATTAACTATCAAAAACAAGTGGCAAACAAAGCTAGCAGAGGAAGAAAATAATAGAAAATCAAAACATAGATAAAACAGAATAGAAAAATAGAAACAAAACCAAAAGTCAATTCTTCAAAAAGATTAACGAAAGTTAATAAAACTTGAGCTAAACTGACTAATATAAAAGACTCAGATTACTAAGATCAGAAATGAAAATGGGAACATTACTATCAATTCTACAGAAATAAAGAGGATTATAAGAGAGTACTATGAACAATTGTATACTGAAAAATGGGACAAACTAGATGAAAGGAACAAATGCCTAGACACCATAAAACCTACCAAGATTGTATCATAAAGAAATAGAAAATCTGAATAGACCTGTGTATTAGTCTGCTCTCATACTGCTTATAAAGACATACCTGAGACTGGGAAATTTATTTAAAAAAAAAAAAGGTTTAATGGACTCACAGTTTCATATGGCTGGGGAGGCCTCACAATCATGGCAGAAGGCAAAAGGCACGTGTTACATGGCAGCAGGAAAGACGGAATGAGAGCCAAGTGAAAGAGGAAATCCCTTATAAAACCATCAGCTCTTGTGAGACTTATTCACTACCACGAGAACAGTATGGGGGAAACTGCCCAGTGATTCAGTTATCTCACACCAGCTCCCTCCCACAACATGTGGAAATTATGGGAGCTACAATTCAAGATGAGATTTAGGTGAGGACACAGACAAACTATATCAACCTGTAACTTGTAAGGAGATTCATTGAGTAATTTAAAAATAACCTCTTGACAAAAGCCCTGGACCCTGGCTTCACTGATGAATTCTACTAAATATTTAAAGAAGAACCAACACCAGTCCTTCTTAAACTCTTCCAAAACATTTAAAAAGAGAGAAAATGCTAAGTCAGTCTATAAAGCCAGCACTGCTATGACACCAAAGCCAAACACAGAAACTAGTAGAAAACTGCAGATCAATATAGTTTATGACATTAATGCAAAAATCCTCAACAAAATAGTAGCAAATTGAATTCAGCAGCATATTAAAAGGATTATACACCATGACCTGGTGGAATTTATTCCTAGAATACAAGGATAATTCAACACATGAAAATCAATCAATGGCAGTTGAGGAAAAAAATCAATGTAATACATCACAGTAACAGAATGGAGGAAAAAAACTGTGTGATCACTGCCATTTAGGTAGAGAAAGCATTTGACAAAAATTCAAAAGCCTTTCATGTCAAAAACACTCAGGGAATGGAAGGAGTCTACCTCAACATAATAAAAGACATATATAAAAAACATATAGTGAACATCATACTCAACAGTGAAAAACTGAAAGCTTATCCTACAAAATCAGGAACAAGGCAAGGATGCTCACTTTTGTACTCCTATTCAACATAGAAATGGAAGTTCTAACCAGAGTAATTAAGCAAGAAAATAATCTTTAAAAAAGTCATCCACATTAGACAGGAAGAGGTAAAATTATCTCTGTTCATAAATGATATGCTCTTACATACAGATAACACTAAAAATTCCATTTTAAAAACAGTTATAACTAATGAATTTGGCAAGGTAGGGGGATATGAAATCACACAAAAATTAGTTGCATTTTTATATACTAACAATGAAGCTATCCCAAAAGTAAGAAAACAATTCCAGCCAGGCACGGTGGCTCACACCTGTAATCCCAGCACTTTGGGAGGCCAAGTTGGGTGGATCACTTGAGGTCAGGAGCTCAAGACCTGCCCGGCCAACATGGCAAAACCCCATATCTACTAAAAATACAAAAATTAGCCAGGTGTGGTGGCAGGCACCTGTAATCCCAGCTACTCAGGAGGCTGAGGCAGGAGACTCGCTTGAGCCTGGGAGTTGGAGGTTGCAGTGAGCCAAGATCACACCTGATACCACTGCACTCCAGCCTAGGTGACAGAGAGAGACTCCGTCACAGGAAAGGAGAGGGGAGGGAATGGCGGGGAGAGAGGGAGAAAGCAAGGAAGGAAGGAGAGAGAAAAAGAAAACAATTCCACCTACAGTAGCATCAAAAATATATATATTTAGGAATTAACCAAGAGAGTAAAAGATTTGTACAATTAAAACTATAAAACAGAGTCTAAAGATGGCGGCCTTAGCAGCAAGAGGTTCTGTGGTGGTACGTAGAAATATCAGTCAGCCAACCGTTGCTTTTGTGAGAAAAATTCCTTGGACCGAGGTGTCCAGTCAGCTGAGAACACTTTGCAGAGTTTGGACATATATGAAAGTGCATTGTACCTTTTGACGAGGAGACTGGCTTTCACAGAGGTTTGGGTTGGGTTCAGTTTTCTTCAGAAGAACTTTAGAATGCACTAGAACAGGAAAATCATAGTATAGTTGGAATAAAGCTCCAGGTTCAAGCTCAGAGGCCAAAAGTTTTGCAAACATCTGATGAAGAGAAAGATTTTTGAGACCGCCAGCCTATTAAAGTTAACATAACTGGAAAAAATAAAAAACTATATAACATTGCTAAAAGAAATTAAAGTAGACATAAATAAATGGAAAGACATCTCATGTTCATGGATTAGAAGACTTAATATTGTTTAGATGTTAATGTTATATAAATCAATCTTCAGATTCTATGGAATCTTTATCAGAATCCCAATGATGTTTCTGCAGAAACTGAAAAATCCTTCCTAAAATTTATGTGGAATTACAAGGGCTTTCAAATAGCCACAACGATTTTGGAAAAGGAACAAAGTTAAAGAACTCACTTCCTGATTTCAAAACTTACTACAAAGCTACATTACCCAAAACAAGTGTGTTATTGGCATAAAGACAGTTTTTTAAACAAATGGTACTAGGAGAGCTGGATATCCACATGCAAAAGAATGAAGTTGGACTCTTACACCATATACAAAAATTAACTCAATATAAGCCATGACCTAAATGTAAGAACTAAAATTTTAAAGTCTTAGAAAAAAATATACGACAAAAGCTTAACAACACTGAACTTGGCAATGATGTCGTGGATATGACACCAATGGCACAGGCAACAGAAGAAAAAACTAAACAAATTGGGCTTGATGAGAATTTAAAAACCTTTGTGCATCAAAAGACACCATCAGAGTAAAAAAGCAACCCACAGAATAAAACAAAATATTTACAAGACACATATCTGATAAGGGATTAATATCCAGAATATATAAAGAACTTCTAAAAACAACAACAACAAAGTAAAAGAATCTAATGCAGAAACGGGCCAAGGATTTGAATAGACTTTTACTGAAAGAAGATACACATATGGCCAATAAGAATGTGAAAAAATGCTCAACGTCACTAATAATTAGGGAAATGCAAATCAAAACTACAATCAAATACCACTTCACACCATATCAGTGGGATGGCAGCTATTAAGAAGTAAGTGTTGGTGAGGATGTGAGGAAGTTGGAATCTTTGTGCACTATTGTTGAGAATGTAAAATGGTACAACCACGTGGCATGACACTTCTTCAAAATACTAAGAATAAAATTACTATATGATTCAGCAATTCCACTTCTAAGGATATACCCAAAATAACTGACAACATAGTCTTAAAGAGATATTTACACATCCAGGTTCATAGCGGTATTGTTTGCAATAGGTAAAAGGTGGAAGCAACCCAAGTGTCTATTAACAGATGAGTGGATAAGCAAAATGTGGTATACTCATACAATGGAATATTATTCAGTCTTAAAAAGAACAGAAATTACAACAAGGATGAACCTTGAGGACATTACATGAAGTGAACTAAGCAAGTCACAAAAACACTGAACAATTCCAGTTTTATGAGGTACCTAGAGTAGTCAAATTCATAGAGACAGAAAGTAGAATGTGGTTGCCAGGGACAGCCGTGAGGGGGTTAGGGAATTATTGTTCAATGAGCATGCAGTTTCAGTTTTGCAAGATAAAGAATTCTGGAGATGGATGGATGGATGGTGGTGGTGGTGGTAGTGGTGGACTACAGACAATATGAATGTACTTAATAAATGTAGTTAATACCACTTTAACCATACACTTAAAAATGAGTAAGATAGGCAAAGAGCAGGGGATCATGTCTGTAATCCCAGCACTCTGGGAGGCTGAGGTGGGAGGATTACTGTGCTCAGGAGTTTGAGGCTGCAGTGAGCTATGATTGTGCCACTGCACTCCAGCCTGGGCAACAGAGCTAGACCATGTCTTGTAAAAAATTAAATTTTTAAAAAAAATTAAGAATGGTTAAGATAGTAAATTTTATGTTATGTGTATTTCATAATATAAAAAATAAGGAAAAATCAAGTGGCAAGTGTGTTTTCTATAAGAGATCGTCACATCAACATTGCATTGAAGTCATTATTACTGTGTTTCTATTAATTGGTTTTGTTGCATCCACTGTGGTTTCTGCTTTATAACGGTAGTTGCTATGAGCATAGATATCAGGTGTTATATCTATGTCTACAAATACTTGTACATATTACATTTTCATTGTGAATACCAGCTTTTAGCATTATAAAGCATTCTTGCTTGTAGTATTTAACACACCACATCAACAATTGAAGAAAAATCTCAACAGATGTAGAAAAGGCAGTTAAAATTCAACTCCTTAGCAAAGTAGGACAAGAAGACACACTTATTAAAACCTGACAAAATGTCTACAGAAAATATAATAAGCAATGATTTATTAAAATATTGAAGAATTTCCTTTGAGATTAAGAGTAAGACAAGGATATCCAATATCATCACTTTAATTTTTCACCATTGTATTGGGTATCCTAGCCAGTGCAATAAAATGCTTAAAAGAAATCAAAGATATGAAGATTGAGAAGTACATAAGAAAGCAGTCATTAAACACCAGCATATGGTTGTATATGTAGAAAGAAGTGCAACGGACTGAGTGACAAAACATTTTTGAAGAAGAAAAACAAAGCAGGACTTGTACCAGATAGCAGGACCTATTTTACAAACCATAATAATGGAGACATTCTGCTTTGAATCAAAGAAGGACAAACAGATCAACAGAATAGAAAAAGAAATGAGAAATTGTTACATACATATATGGACTTGATTTTTTTTTCATATAATTGCCATCAGCATGGAAAGGGTGGACTTCAATCAGCTTAAGGTATAATTTACATTAATTTTCTTAACTTTAGAGAAATATCTTAGGAGCTGATAACTCTCAGTATAAAGACCTAATACAGTAATTCTGTCTTATGTGTTTCTTTTTCTTCTGTTAAATTCAACTAAAATAGAAATCTCTTATTAAAAAATAAAATACCAATGTTAAGTGAACAATTTGATGAGTTTTAACAAACGTAGAGTCATATAATCACCACCAAAACCAAGATAAAGAACATTTCTATCATCCCACCAAGCTCCTTTGTACACCTTTGAAGTCAATCACCTTCCCTTCTCCCTGATCTCAGGCACTATTTTCTATAACTATGATTTTGTCTTTTCTAGAATTTCATATAAATAACATCATACAGTACGCTGTCTTGTATGTCTGGCTTTTTGCGCATAGCACAATGCTTTTGAGGGTCATCTAGGTTGTTACTTGTGTCAGTAATTCATTCCTTTTTATTGCTGAGTAGCATTTCACTGTGTGGATAATCCACAGTTTGTTTATATTGTATATTTACATATTAATGGATATTTGGCTTCTTTCCAGTTTTTGTCTACCATAAATAAAACTCATGTACATTTGCATTCAAGTCTTTGCGTAAATGTGTTTTGATTTCTTCTGGGTAAATTCCTAAGAGTGGGATTTCTGGGTTCCATGTTAAGCGTATATTTAAATTTAGAAGAAATGTCCAAACTTTTCCCAAGTGAGTGTACTGTTTTGCATTTCCATCAGCAATATATGAGGGTTTCAACTGCTCTATACCCCCAACATTTCTCTTGTCAATTTTACCCATTGTAGTGTGTAGAAGTATCTCATTTTTTCTAAATCTCTCTCAATTTTACTAACTAGAAATTTAAACTATGCCAAACAATAAATGAGTAAATAATAGCCCTAAGCCTTTTAATGTTTTTCTTTTAATTTTGAAGAAATCTCTTAAGAACAAATATAGCTCTTGGTATGAAGAAACAATGATACAAATTTCTTCAGTGTCACTTCAGTTTTTTTCTTAAATTAAACTAAAATATGTTTTTTTATTTATAAAGATTATTAAGTAATTTTACTTTCTCATCTATACTGTTATGTATTTTTGGAAATTTCTACCATGAACATTTGTTGGTTTTATACTAAAAAAAATAAGTATTACTTTCTTAAAGAAAAAAAATGAATTGAGAAAATGGTCTTTAAAATAGACAGTAGAGGCAACATAATATTGCTGTTTTTATTTTGAAACTCTATAGAAAACCTTGGAGCTACAACATTATCAAATTTAGTATTCTTTATTTTCTCTTATAGGTCTAGTAAGACATAATTTCCTTCATTCCTAAATGAGAACTCAGCATGACCATTAAGGAGTAGTTCACAGCAGCCTCCAATTATCTGGCATTTGCCTAGTGCCTCTAGAAGATTGCTGGGGTTTTCCCCCCCTTGTTTTGGTAGCAAAAGTGGTATTGTATATCTATTGTACCTCCTGCTCCCTTTTCCCCTTCTCCACCCTGGAGCCCAATACCCTCCTAACCAACCCCCATCAGAACACTTAAATGAAGACAAAGCAAACACCATGTTCTCCATAAGTTATAAAGAAAACATGGTATAAACACAAGTTATTTTTTCTTCAGTATTTATTATTTTCATACTTTTTCACTTAACACTACATAAAGTCTAAGATCTCAGCTCCTGGAATACAGAAAAATAATTTCAAAGTATATTTTAGCAAAATATACTTTACAACTGATATGAAATTAGCATTTGTGAATTACAGCACGCTAACATTGCTGTGTTGCTTATTGGGCGCACTGCTTATTTGTAGAGCTTCATCAGTCAGTTCTATCATTTCAGTACTTTGACCCCCACACCACTTTGAAACGTGTAATTCAGGGAAAGTTTTATAATAAAAACAACTTGGCATTACTCAAAGGGAGTCAGTACATGTTTTTTACAACAACAACATAACTGTTTCATGATACTGTCTTCAATACACTACCTAATTCTACTTATGCAACTTCTCACCAGGTAATTATTTTTTATGGTCAATTTTGCTTTTCTTTGTCCTCCTAATCAAGGGAGAGTTTGTCAGCATTGTTACCTTGACATTTCCTTCATGTTGAATAAAACCACCTGGATCGACTCATAATACAAGTTCTTTCTCTAGTACCATTTACATACAAGACAAAGGTCCCTAAGACATTATGGCAGATCATTAAAACTTTCACAGATACAGATCCCAAAGAGGTATAAGCTTTTACAAAAGTAAAAAAGATATGTTTTTCTGTATACATATGCACACATACACACTTACACATATATGATAATTAGGTCCACAAGGTATGAGAGGTTGTTTTTAGAGATACTGGTTTCTGGATCCAACTGAACAAGAAATATCAACTAGATATTGTTGAAATATCAGCGAGATCCAGCAACTCCGGATCTATCTGGAATAATGAGTTGGTGGGAAAATTCTAGGGCTTAGGCAGCATGGAATTGGAGGAAAATTAGGGGAAGGCTCCAAAAGACAGTTTCCAAAAGATAAGTTATGTGAAGTCTGAGGCGCCAACAGGTGATTCTAGAATCAAAGCAAATGAAAGTGTAACCAACACATCACAGTAAGGGGCAAGAGACATGACAATCAAATGAATTCTCAGCTGATTCCTGAAACAGGAAAGGGAAAGAAGAGATACTCAAGCATTAGACCACGGAGAAGTGCAGCTTTGGCAGGCTTGACCAAGCCATCCTGCATAAACCTTTCAGACAGGCAGAGCTAATAAGAGGCCATCCCTACAACCCTGAACATTTCTCTTTCCTTGATGAAGCAGAAAATAGTCTCATCCATAAAAACAAAGTCCTGTGGAAAGAAGTAATTTCAACAGGAGATGTACTGTCTTAGACAGACTTCTTTGGTAGGATGTGATTTTCTGATTTGGGGAAATTTCCCATTCTGGTATAGAAGAAAACAAATGAGAAAGATGGAATTCATTGGGTTAAATTTAGATGTTAGTAACTTAGGAGACATATTAGACAAAGTTAATAGAGCATGTATGTGTGACCACAGACAGAAAGGAGCAAGAGATACCAAATATTCATGAAGCACTAAAAATATGAAAAGCCACAAAGGTACCAAATATTCATGACACACTAAGTATACATGAGACATATAAAGGCTCAATATGTGTGAGAAGTTGATCAATTACCCACTGGTTACACTGATTTCTGGCCTTACCCAAGAAATACAATAAAATTCACAACTGCTCAGAAGCCTAATAGGCAAGCTATTGCTGTGGCCAAGTGTACTTGCCCCTGAGACCCTTCTATAGAGCAAGTGTACACTGTTGGCCTCAGGCACATTTCATCTGATTGAGTCCTCTGGCTCAAATGGCCACTCTGATCCTCTTTGTAACCCCACTATTAGGGGAAAGCTCATATGACAGAGAGCAAATCAGGACATAAAAACACTACATAACCCAGGATACAGGTGTTACAGTCTTTCCACCCCACTGGAACCCTACACTAACTGTGTTAATCTATCATTGCTTTCTCCTTGTTCTTCACTGTTTATTGCAAATTGGTTCAACAAACCAATGTATTTTGAGAATTTTTATTTTCTTTGTAAGGCTTTCTGTTCCATGACCTCTGGTATAGCTTGCTAGGTAGTTTATTTGGAGGCTACCAATGTACCAAGTTAATTTTCCACAAGGCGCATGAATAGAGACAGAGACCTCAAAGACTTTCGGTCTTCTCTTTTACTTAGGCCCATGAGCCCACTATCTATCCTAAGCTCATCTAGGCTCTAAATCTCTTCTCATAGCTCACTATTCCCATTCTGCAACATGCTGAATTTGTCTCTGTCTCTACAAGACAAAAACAAATCAGATCGAGAAGTGTAGCTACAATAACAAAGCTGCATATCTCTCTGTATGTATTGCCTCTACTAAACGTAAGCCAAACCTCAATAAAATAATCTTGATGAAATAGTGCAAAGGTCTGGTCTTTAAGCACAAAATGGAATTCATGACAAATAAACAGAGAACATTATTGGCTATATAAAAGACATAAAAATGATCCATTCCAGATCACGACTGTTTATCTTTTAAATTAATAATGAAAACAGATGCATATCAAGAAAGAATCACTCCCTCAGCAATATTTGTGTAAATGAAGGGTCCAGCTTAGTAACAATGTTTCAACAGAAGCTATAACTACAAAATTGATATTTTTGTTTACTTTCATTATAAATAGAGCAAAGTTTTCTGCACAATTGTATGAAAGTGTAAATTCCAAATGCCATCTCTTCAATGAGACTTTTAGGATAGACTTTAAAATAGAAGAATAGGGCTACTAGAAGCAACTCAAACTGTAAAAAAAAGTCTTCAAATGCCATCACCTCACTTCTGAAAATATAACAAAGAAGACATTTGATGCTTATTTAATTAAATACAGCTACAGAGAGAGCTCATTTCACTATTACAATTAACTTCCTAGTTATATGTTATAAAAATTCTCTAAATTCAACTTTGTCCCGTTCCCATGCTTCCCCCATTCCCCACTCCCTTTAAGATTTTTTAATGAATTAAGTTATCTTGACACTGTGAGAAAAATATTTATTTGGAATATTCCCATAGTATCATGTGATCAAATACAAGACAGAGAGGGAGAGAGAAAATATGGTTGATTTTCATACATTTTATATGAAAATCAGCCTTCTAATTCACAGCTGTATTTCTGTAAAAAAATTATTACATTAACATATATTTTGTGCAAAAATTCAACTATAAATAATGAGGCTGATTTTCATACAAAACTCATAGAAATAAACCTTATTACATAGACAGTTCTTGCTATGTATGTATGCTACATATATTTTACAGTTATATACAGGTCACCATTCCTTTATCCCACTGGACTGTGGCATAAGGGGCAGAAGCTATAGTGGCTTATTTCCTGAGCAAGGACACAGTGCTTGCATACACTACACATCCAGAACTGATACTCAGTGATCGGGCTTCCTGTGGCAACGCATGTTGGCAGTTTCCCTTCTCCACTGTAAAATAAGACAAGAAGCAATTCATTACACTTTAAAACTTCCAATTAATCTAACTTAATTTATTTAATACACTTAAAAAATAACGAATAAAACAATTTAAGATTAACGTTAAATACTGTCATTTCAAAAAGTGTTCTCAAGAAAAAACCTTTCTTACAATGGAAAAATAAAGCATGAATACAGCTGTAAGAATAAAATAGGGTATAATGTTAATGTAAGTTGCTTCAAAATTTAGTGCTTTAATTCCTGCATTAGAAATCCAAGCTTCTAATAAGGCAGAATGACATCCACTAATGAAAATTAGCCTACCCTTCCATAAGGCTGTCGTCCAATTCAGATTTTCTGTTGTCTGTTGAAGCATTTTTGGTGAAGATTTCTAAAGCGAGGTCTTCATACTGCTGTTTCTGTTCTGAACTGAGAGTCTCTAAAGAAGTAAGTTTAATGAAAGCTTTTGAACAAGTCCCGAAGGTTCTGCTCGCGCATGCGCAGAGTGCTATCAGAGAATAGATCTCCACAGCAGGGATGATGTCTTCATAGTCTTTCAGGTGAAGAGCTAAGAAAAAGAGGGCAATTTGGGTTTTTTTAAATAATTATGAACGTGCATAAGGAAGAATCTAAGTTAAGGTGTTTTCATTGAACTTGTATGAACTAACGGACTGAAAGCAAACAGTGCTGAGAGATGGGAGCACTAGGAGGAGGAACTAGGCTACATGATATCCAAGGTTCTGCGAAACTGGCTAACAGCTCATCGTGTGAAAACAGCCACCACCAAATGCTGCACATGGCTGTGCCAGCTCAGAAATACACACACACACACACACACACACACACACACACACACGACAATTTTGGTGTCAAAACACCCACCTTTTCTTCGATTATGTTAGAAATTTCTTTGGCACTTCAGAAAAAGCAAACGAATATTATACCATGTTAGTCATAAACTGTAAGATAATACCATGTTTCCTTTTGTTAAAAAAAAAAAGCAAAACAGTATAAAATCGTATGTTTTTTCTTTGTGTTTCTTTGGACAGATTATATTGCTTTTGTATTATTGCTTTTGTTGTTTGTCTCACTGAAACACAGGGATTTTGAGAAAAAGTGAACATGAGTCTCCAAGTTGTCAGTTAGGATAATTCAAGTTACAACATCTTCTTTGCAATTATACTGCAAATACAATCTTTCTTTAAAATGCACTATAGACTTAATATTAGATCTGTAACCATTTTGAATCTTTTTCTTCTCTAGACCTTAAAATCTTTAAAATACTTTGTTATAGTATATCAAAAATTTCATAAACAAGCTCAAAGGGTAATAATTTACAGGGGATACATTGTTTCAGATCATTTTACACTGAGGAAAAAAAAAGGGGGGCATATAGAGATCTTCACCAGCAGGTGAAGCATCTCAAGTTAAAGATCTAATTGTTCTTTTAAGTCTAGAAATGGTATATAAATTTATATAATACAACTATTTTAAACAGTGTATAATTTATGTCAGATAGTAGTTAAAACTAAATGAAAATCAGTTATAAAATAAACGTAAACATAAAAAAATTTTATATATAACTAATAACCAATTAGGAAAAAAAATTTACAACCTCATTGTTAAACAAAACTAGGAATAAAGTGAAAAATAAACATTTAGAGCCTGCAAGAAGAAAGCTACAAATCTTCAGAAACACAGATACACAAGTGATTTTTAACATGGATGTTTCTGACAAATATCACATGTTCTCACTCACATGTGGGATCTAAAAAGGTTGACCTCATGAAAGTAGAATGGACTGATGATACCAGAGGCTGGGAAGGGTACGGGTGATGATGAGAGGTTGCTTAATGGATACAAAAATAAGCTCTAGGTTTCAATAGCACAGTAGGATAACTATATTTAACATTAATTTACTGTATATTTCTAACTAGCTAGAAAAGAAGATTTATAATGTTCCCACAGCAAAGAAATCATAAATGCTTGAGGTGATAGAGATGGCAGATATCCTACTTACCCTGATAAGAGCATTACACATTATATGGAGGAAAATATCACATGTACCCCATAAATATGTACAATTATGTATCAATAAAAAACAAAAAATGTTCAATGATGCTTCTGAATGAGAAAACTTATAAACACAGAAACAAGTCCAATAGGCCAGTTGCAATGGTTCATGCCTATAATCCCAGCACTTTGGGAGGCTTAGGTGGGTGGATCATCTGAGGTCAGAAGTTCGAGACCAGCCTGACCAACACAGTGAAACCCCATCTATACTAAAAATACAAAAATTAGCAGGGATGGTGGCAGATGCCTGTAATCCCAGCTACTCGGGAGGCTGAGGCAGGAGAATTGTTTGAACCCAGGAGGCAGAGGTTGCAGTGAGCCAAGATTGCACCATTGCATTCCAGCCTGGGCAACAGAGCAAGACTCCTTCTCAAAAAAAAATAATAATAATAATAATAAGTCTAATATTAATGCAATTCTAATCCAATCCAATAGGACTTCATTAAAACCTCCCCAACCCTCAAAAAGACTGTAAAGTTGATCTAGATGAACAAATACAAGACAACATTCAAAAAATATTTTTTAAAAAGGAATAATGAAGGTGCATTTAAATACCAGATATTAAAATGTAAAAGTAAAGAAGCTAGTAGTGGCACAGAAATACATGAATAGAAAATAGGAAGAGATTAAGAATATGTATAAATTTAGTTTCATGAAGGTAGAATTTCAAATCTGTTAAGAAAGAATAAACTCAATACATGGTTTCAGGATAACTTAACTGTTACAATAAACAATATTTAACAAACTTAAAGGAATTCCTAAGCATGGCTCCTGAGAGAAAAATATAAAGTAAAAGACTGATAGGACGATATAAAAATACTCTATTAATATCATCATCACAGCTACCACTTATTGAGAGCTCACAAAGCCCAGGCAGCGGGCAGCATAAAAAGTGAGTTTTCTTTTCATGAACTTTTCAATCATTAAAATAACTACATGAGGAAGATACTATTATCCTCTCTTTACACAAAGAGAAACTGAAGCTAGAAAGGTCAAGTAATTATAACTTATAAATGCTAGGGAAAATCAATATATATGAAAGAGGATTATTACATATGGTCTCTAAAAGAGCTCTTATAAAAATAATTAAAAATCAAAATCATCCCTATAGAATTCCAGAAATATTCAAATAAAAGAATTTCTCTAAAAGATTTTTTTTTTTTTAAATCATGCCATTGGAAAACAGATTCATGATCTATTAGGATTAGAGTGTGACATGCATTTGGTGATGATCTGAGCAGCAGATGAATGATGTCACCAACGTGACAGAGGAAGGGTGAGGTGATCATGACAGTGCTTGCCATGGCCAAGCTGAAAGACTAGTAATTACTTAGTAATCCATATGCTTTGGCTTATAACATAATTATCGGAATTATGCTCTCTGGAGTTCATATATCTAAACTCTAGAATATTGTTATTGTTAAGAAATTGAGATCCTGATACTATACGTAAATAATTTTCTATCAGTAACAGTATACAAATACCATGGAGTATTAGGTAGAATGTTTACATAGATCTGTGTTTAAGGATGAGGGAAGAACTACAGTATACTGCTAAGGGGGAAAAGCACGTGCCAGCATGTAGAAACATCTAAAAGGAAGTTTACCTAAACCTTAGCAATGATTACCTCTGAGTGATAGGATTATTTTATACATTATTAGATTATTTTACTTTTTTTCATATTTTTCTGCTTTGGTTGAAATTATTAGATAAGTATCACTTTTATGAAATACAAAATAAAAGCTATAGACATATGTATGTAAAATATGGAAATATTTTAAAACATGGTTTTCAAAAAGTACATAAAAGTATGCTGTTATATGCCCAAAACTGTAAAAAATAAAATTATCTTAATATGTATATTGAATATATATATGTACATAGATTTTTCTCCAAAAAATATGAATGTGACTATCAAGTATTTAACTTTGAATGGCTAGCCAAATGAATGCTATACACATTCTTTTTGCTTATCTCAAATTTCTGACATTTCTGTGAACTATGTGTTTTTTCTGTATTAAAAAAAAAACTTCAGCCGGGCGCAGTGGCTCAGAGCTGTAATCCCAGCACGTTGGGAGGTGGAAGTAGGTGGACGACAAGGTCAAGAGATTGAGACCATCCTGACCAACATGGTGAAACCCCACCTCTACTAAAAATACAAAAATTAGCTGGGTGTGGTGACCGGTGCCTATAGTCCCAGCTACTCAGGAGGCTGAAGCAGGAGAATCGCTTGAACCGGGGAGGCAGAGGCTGCAGTGAGTGGAGATCGCCCCACTGCACTTCAGCTTGGCAACAGAGCAAGACTCCATCTCAAAACAAACGAACAAAAACTTCAAAATGGGAATGCATAAGACAAATTATATATAGCATAATCTCAAACACATGAAAAACAAAATCCATAGGAAAAAATGTTACTGAAGGCCACGTAAAGGCAAATTGAAGAAGCTGGCCCTTCATACTTGATTTATAATTTTCAAACATACTATACACATCAGGTGACATGCCCACCTGTCTTCAGTGCAGTGTCCACATAACCCTCATAGAGCTGCCTCTGTGCAAGTATGAAGAAGTGGTAAGCCTCAGCCCCTCTCCATGCATTATCTGTGAAACGATCTGTTGTAGACAGAACTTCTTCTTCCAGCAACCCAGCCAAGGCAGAAGTGGCCTGCAAGTAAAGTCAGCCCACACTGTTCGTCAGCACAAACACACACACAGTACTAACTCCCAAATAACAAGAGCCATTAAAGTATCTAAACAAGCAGATTTTATCATTACAAAATTATGATTACAGACTTTCTTTTTAAAAGATGAGGTATTACTGTGCCACCCAAGCTGGAATGCAGTGGCATGGTCATAGCTCACTGCCATCTCAAACTCATGGGCTCAAGTGATCCTCCCACCTAAGCCTCCCTAGTCACCGAGATTACAGGCGCGAGCCACTGCATCCAAAACAGACTTAATTTTTTATTATAATTCATAGTTTGTTAAACTGGTATGATTAAACTTTAAAATACAACTCATTACATTTGAAGTTAGTAAGACATTCATTTACACATTAAAAGAATATATCTAGGAAAGTTTTTTAAACCCACTGATTAGAAAGAAGGATTTCCCAGGTAAGCAAAGTTTTTTTATCAAAAATAAGACACCAAAGCAAAGACTACAGATTAGTATTACAGAAAAACAATTTCAATATTTCTAAGGAGAGATTTCCAAAATTGAATACTAATTCTAAATCAGTCTCTTTTTATTCATATCATTTAAGAAAACAAATGCAGACATGCAAATGAAATGACCTGTCCACAAGAGAAGTTTGATAGTTTCCTTTTTTTTTCTTAAATACTTCTGATGGTTTAATGTTATTTAACATGCTACCTTACCTCTGAATTTTTTCCTCTAGCTTTTCCTCGCTGGGCATTCTTCATCTGTTCATGGTATTGCTCTATAAGTAAGGCTGACAGTACATACAGCTTCTTGACACGCAAAGGTTTCGTTCCTTTCTTTGCCTCTTCATCTGCAATCTTTAAACATTTTTTTAAAATTGAGGGGAAGTTACTTCTTATCTTTATTTGTACAAATATAATCATTTCCAAAACTAACAAATTTCATTCCCTAAAAAGGGAGGAAAATCAGTAAGAAGGAATATAAATACCACCTATTTAAGATAAATATTTTTAAACTCATTTTCTTTTCATTAGTACTTATAAGTATTCAGTTCTTTCCTTAATATTTAGCCCTAGGAGTTGGAACTCAGATCAATCTTGGAAAATAGAGGTGCCGTTAAATAACTAAATCCGAATAAAGAAAGTGCTGATGAAATGGCTGGTATTTTCCATAACACAGAGATTTTTAAAATAATGTTTCAAGTACGCAAAGATACAATGGTGTTAACACGGTGTATCCTTCAGAAGCTGAAATTTATTTAAATAATTTTGAGATAAATTTTTCCTTTTTCATTAAACCAAATGGGAATAAAATAGAATGTAAAATGTGTATACATTAATACTGTACTAATTATCTTCCCTCCAAATAAATATTATATAAAGTGTAATATTTAAAATTTGTACATTTAAAAAGACTCAAAACGCTATTATCAACAAAATTTAATTCCCTATTGTAGGAATTTGTACTTTGTAGTCTCAGCAATTTCTTTAACTCTTTGTTAACCGCAGTATTCAACATACAATTTTTTTAGGTATTAGTAAGTTGCTAATATTAATAAACATCTTTGTAAAGGCAATAATACTAAAATAACGTATACAGTAGTAATAAAACCAGAGTGGTTTTGCTGTAATAAATATTTGTTTCCAAAGAAAATGGAGAACGTGCTCTTTCATATATTAAAAAATTGTGACTGGAACAAATCAAATACTCACCAAGATTTTTACATTACCTTAAACATCAGTTTAGCGGCATCAAAAAAGTAATTGGCTTTCCGATAGAGCTCTATGGCATCAAGCGTTTTATTCTTTTCCAGTAAATGAGATGCATACCTAGCTAACAGAGATCCAATTTCTTTCATACTATGATTTTTAGCCAATTCAACAGCTTTGTTCCACTAGGAGAAAAATTACAATATTCAGTCACCCAAGTATTTACAGTCACATATATCATAAAGTTCACGCAATAAAGCTTTAAGTTTATAATAAACACTGCTTCAAAATTAAAAACTGATATGTTTTTAAAATAGCACTTAAAATCACAGCAACATAAGTTCTATAAGCTAAGCATATGTCAGAATGATGAAATGACCTCTAAGACTCTGATTTGCTTAAGAAATGCATGTGAAAATGAAAGTTTCAAAGTGCATAATCATACTAATCTTGTAATTCTAATTTTGCAAAGCTTCATGCAAGAAAAAGATACACTTGTTTATATTTTATAGTAAAACAAGATATGCAACTTCAGTTGTGAAAATGTCCTATCAGATTTAACATTTAAAAATTGTTTTTATAAAGCAAATGGGGTTTTAAAAAATACTTTAAGGAAAATATTAAAAGAATACATTGATAGTCAATAGTTTCTATAATAACTCTGTACTTTTAGTTTAATTTCAGCTCTTAAAAATATCAAATGTATGCTTTCTGTAAAGGAAAAGGAACATAGATTTGCCAAAATAAATATTGATAAACTAACTCAATTCCTTCCTCAGGCAATGACCGACCATTAACTAGTCCTTCTTTGGAAACAAAACCCAACCCTAATAAAATGCAGAAAATTATGAAATTACTTCCAGATAAAAACTTACCAGACTAAAAGCACAGGGTTTGTTCACGCTCCCAGACTGAGCTGGTTACGAATGGGTCACCCCCTCATGATAGCACTTTAAGAGGTAAGTGCAACTTTCTTGGTCCTCAACTAAGAGAATACCTGCCTGGCTCCTTTCATAGAATTCATGTCAAGCTCTCCGACCCTTACATTGGCAATAATCTTTAAAAGATCACTATGGTGACTTTAATTTTGCTTTGACTTAAAAATTCCTAAGACAACAAGCCACACAGACAGTAAGTTTCAGTTCCTACTTGGTTGAGATGTACGCAGGTATCTACCGCTGCCTTTGGTTGACCACATTGCAAAAATGCAGTCACTGCTTGTTCACACATTCCAACTCTGACAAACATTTGTGCTATTTCCTGTACAAACAAAACAATACTATCAGATTTCACAGACCAAGGAAATTACTTATATTTTAACTTAACAAAGCTCCATTGGGACATATGAGTATTAAAGTTACTGGTAGTTACAGATTTTTCTTGTAAACAGACGTAAGGGCAGAGGGTACAAATCTGAATGGATACTAAGGCATCACCTTCTATAAAACCAGAGCTTCACTGGCTCAGGCTGTGGATCTGATTTTTAACCAGGTCCTGAAAACACTGCACTCCCTTCTTCTCTCAGTTCTGTAGCTAGTATACAGAAATGTCAAGCTCCAAAATAAATCCCCCCACTAGTGGGTGAAAAAAACCTTTACGTCAATTGGTGGTATACTCAGTGCTAACCATTAACTAGCGACTTAAGGGAAATCTCACATTCACAGAGCTGTCAAATACTTCTACAAAGAACTGTCCTAGAGAAGTCTGCCATTAATCAGTTTAGGAAGCTAGACCCAAAACAGAGCTTCCTTGGAAAGTGGTGGCAGCACGGAAGAACCACCACCACCACCACAACAAATGTTACTTGTTCAGGGGTACTATCCATTTTCAGAAGGTCATTCTTTTTCTTTCAGAATACCTAATTAGCCAGAGGTTTTCCCTCCCCAACCTTTCGACAATATTTTTGGAAGTATGAAAGCATATTTTATAACCAACTACCTTTTTTAAAACAATGCTTATATTTTTCTGATTATAAGGGAATACATTCTAATGGTAAAAAATTACAAAACACAAAAAAATGAAATTACTGATAATCTTACCATTCATAAGAAACCTCTATCAATACTCTGGGGTAATTTCTTAACATCTTTGTCCTATGAATATATATGTATATGTTTGTGTTGTACACAGTCATACAATATATAATTTCGTATCCTGTATTTCCTACTTAAATATTATGTACACCTTCCCATATTATTAAACATTCTTCTATAACTCGATTTAAAATTTATAACACTAAAATTTTTATTATTTTAGTTATTTAATTATTATTATAGTTAAAATTAGTATTTACTCAGGAATATTACTTTTCTGGATATTCTACAGCAAAATGTTTTTTGGCTTCATCAGACACATCTAACAGACAGAACTAATGGAGCATACACACTCTTCCCTATACCCAGGGTTCTAAATAATTTCAGTTTCTTTCCTACTCAAGAAAATTCACAGGATTGAAAATAAAGGTGAGTGAAAATGCCATTATTACAGAGATAACGGCTCAAATTCACAATAGGGAAAACTGAATTACCATAATTCTATACTTATCTATCAACTAATAGGCAACATTTTTGAAGTGGAACTCACAGCTGATATATGTTCAGACTCTGCAGTTGAGAGCTGCTAGCTCCATAAGTATTGCACAGCTCAGTGATTTACATGGTACACAAATAAAATACAAACATATTTACAGTATGCAACAATTAATTAAGAGGTTCTAGAACATTTGAAAGCAAGAGAACTCTTGATTTCTCTTTTAACTTTACTTTATTGTTAATATAACATAATAAAAACTGAGCTATCTTTTTAAACTTAAGTTATAGCAAATTTCAAACAATTTCAGATTATTTTAAGGCAAATCCCTACAACATATCGTTTCATCTGTAAGTATTTCAAATATTCAGCTAACATTTAAAAAGCAATTTTATAAATCGTAACAGACGACACAAGATTGTGATCACGTTAAAGTAGCAGGAATGTGACTGACTTTTCCCCCTCCATTTTCAAGTATTCTATATTATTTATATATTGCTTTATAATTAAAATAAAAGCATCATTCCATGTCTAAGAAACTATAAAATTACAGATTTTTAATTTTCTTTATTGCAGAAGGTATTTTCTGACTATAACATAAAATTTTATAAAGTAACCTAACAATTCTAAAAGCTAAACTTTGCAATACCTACTGGAAGTAACTTGTGGTTTTCTGGAAGTGAAATGGCAAGGTTCTCCAATCCCTCATAATCCTCTAACATATAGTAACATTCAGCTAAGCGTTCCTGATTCCGCCCTTGTACATAATATTGTACGGCATTCGACCTGCAGAAAGAAAAAAGGAAAAATTTTTTAAATTGACATAAATAAGTATACTTCAAAATAAGAATAAAAGTCAACGATTTCTGAAAATAATATATAATAAATAAAAATACTTTTTAAACTTTGTTCAGAAATAAATCATAAAACATCTTAGAAGTATAGACTAGTCTCCAACAGTAGAAAGCTGCCTGGAGCTAAGTACAAGTTTTGTGTTTATACACTTCAAATTTTTATAGTGCTCGTCTCACAACTTCACAGGATCTCTGGCTTTCCAAGGTGAATCTAGAGCTATCTGAATTTTAGAATTCAAGAAGATGGTCTCTATTTCCCCAGCATTACTTCCTAGAGCAGTACTCAGGCGGCTACAAAGTGTGGCACGAATGCTGGAGGTGCTCCAGGTGAGTTACATACCACTTCTGTCGATCAGCAAAGTAGTCTCCAATGGCATTGTTGGCTTGTTCCAGGAGACTGTCATCCGCATCGCCAGATCCAGATTTCAGGAGCTGGAGTATTCTAAACCAATCCCCCAGTTTCAGCCGGAGGCCAATAGCAAGATCCCTGCAAACAAAGGCATTCATTCATTCATCTCTTTGACAAATATTTACCAAGAGCCTACTATGTGCTAGATACAGTTCTAGGTGCTCAGACTAAAGAGAAGTGGACAATGTGACTCTCCAAACATTTTAGAAGCTTAGCCTGATAGATAAGAGGAAATGAGGAGCACCTGGAGGTTATGGTTTGAATGTGTGCCCCCTCCAAAATTCATGTTAAGACTTAATCTCCATTGTGGTAGTATTAAGAGGTAGGGTTTTGGGGAAGTCATTATGTCTGCGCTTATGGGTTGATTAATGCCCTTATAAAAGAGTCTTCAGAGAGTTTGCCCCATTTGCCCTTTCACTTTCCACCTTGTAAAGGCATAGCATTCAAAGCACCATCTTGGAAGTGAAACAGGGCCTCAACAGACACTAAAACCTGTAGACGCCTTGATCTCAGACTTCCTAGTCTCTAGAACAGTGAGAAAAGTATTTCTGTTCTTTATAAATTATCCAGTCTCAGGTATCTTGTTACAGCAGCCCAAATGGACTAAGATACCAAAATAGGGAAAAGCAAACAATGTTGTGCCTTTATTTTCCTAGACTTCCAATTTATTTAACAAAATTATGATTTAAATAGGAATCATTTCTTTTCAGCAATTTCTTAGACATGATCAGGTTTATTTCAAAACAAAACATAGTGTAAATACATGTGGTTTTATATTTCTTTTCAGAACTTAAGTTGTATTAGAGATCTCCTGGAAGTATAAATAACATTAATGAAAAGGAGATACAATGTTTACAGCTGAAATGAAGTTCAGACAGACTCTGCACCTTGTGGTTCAGTGGCTAAGATTCGCTGCTTTCATAGCTGCTGCCTGGGTTTGATTCCTGGCCAGGGAGGCAGGACTTATAGTTCTTTAATTTAAAAGAAGAAATATTTATGAAGTTCATACATTATTTTACATAAATTAAAAATGAAATATAAAGAACTAAACTCAATCCCTAACTACTTCTGATTTTTATTTTATGCCTCTTGACAACAGAAAATTAAATAATGGCCTAAACAAACAAACAAGCAAAGAACTGGAATGATGAGCTATGTCATAAATGTAAAAGCTCCCAGTCTCTGTTGTTCTATCATTTTTTCCCACCAAATGAAAAACAAAAATCTCCCATAGTCAGCCATTATTAGATGTAAAAACAGAGAAGGAAACTGCCTCCAGACTATGAAACACAAATTAATGAGGGGCATGTAGAATATCTAGGTTGTAATCCAAACTTAAAATTAATTTCTAAAAGAAACTGTATAATATATCCAATCTATTTATATTCCCCATGTGTAAAAAATAAAATTATGAACTGATCGAGTACTCAGGGATGTCTGTACCTTCGTAACTTACCTTCTGTCCATCTCAAGATACATTTTTTCAGCCTCTTCAAACCTGCCAAAGTAGCCAACAACCTCAGTCTGTTTCATTGACTCATTCAGTAGTTTGCCCAAGCGCTTCACAAACTTAATGCCTTGGTAATCTTTGCAGTGCACAAATGCTTGCTCTGCAGTGTGTAGGTCCAGTTTCTGAAGAGCTGCTTCAGCCAGTAGGCGCCTTTATTTTAAAATAAACAAAAACACAAATGCATGCTGCAAATTACCGATAAACTAGTCTTCAATCACAATTCAATTATGACGTCTTTTGTTTCTAGAGAAACACAGTGGAAAGTAACTCATGCAAACATTTTTCAAATAATATTATTCTTATTTTGAGGACCTCCAAATCTAAAATGAATTTCTATATTTTAAAAAGAAGAGCAAGAATGGAAGTCTATTCCCATTAGGAGAGTAGCAGGGGAGCAGAGAGACAGAGCTGGGACTTTAAAAACCTACACCTGACATCCTGGGAGAGTTTTGTTTTTTTTTTAAATACCAAAGTCGGGGGTGTGGATTGTCCTCTATGAACTGAGATGCATCTTCAATTCCAACCTTCTCAATCAGTGCTCGGCTATCTCGCAGAGACCGAATCTCAAAGTTGACTAGGTAATCCTTGTTTGGATGTTCTGGATCCTAAAAGTAAAGATGAAAACAAACAAATAAATTCAAATACTTGCCTTTAGAGTATGTGTTTCTTTTTTATAATTAAAACCAGAACAAAACAAAACAAGAAAAGAAAACTGTATCGTATTGTGAGCAAAATAAGGAAGATAAATCCTCGTGTTTGGGTCTTTTGAGTTATTTGGAAAAGACCCAAAACCCACAAGTGAAGTCCCTCCTGAGGCAATCAGGCGGCCTATGAAGAAAGGGGGACAGAGGAAAATGGCAGAAGGTGTCCCTCACAGTTACGCATCCCTGTTTCCCTCTGCTCAAATTGGTTTTTCACCTTAAATGGGATAATATATCTCAAACGTTCAGCACAATGCCTCGCTGTACTATTCACAGTATTCAATAGTCATCATCTCAGAAATGACCTAATGCTCTCCTGGTTCAAAATTTTGAACAGGTCTACCATCCTGACTGAATCACAGCACCTCCAACTCTTTTCTGGCTGCTGAATTACTTATCTCTTTCTTCAACTCCTCTGCCTGAGGCCAAGAACTGTGTCTTACTGGCTCTTAATTAACAGTTGCTGAATTAATGAATAGATGAACTTTGGTTAAATCACTTCACCATCAAAAGTCTTCTTTACCTAAAAAACTTCATAGAATTCAATATAATCATCAATTACAGCAACAACACCACAGGCATTTTCAAGCATTGTAGAGCTTCTGGCAGTCAGAAATTATGGGCCTTTCTTGAAAAACACTACTAATGATGAAATCCAGCCAACTAAAAGATTAATCAAAATTAAGAACTATGTACAGAGAAAATGTAGTCAAAAGCCTGGTAATAACTTTGAATTCTTATTTTCAGTTGTTTAGTCTTAATACTTAAATATGTTAAGTCTTTAAATATATTAAGACTAAACAACTGAAAATAAGGATTACTAGACAAAATTAAAATGTTTTAAATCTTGACAATGTAAAAATAATACAGTTACAAAAGGAGAAAGAAAAGAAAATGCAAGAATGTTATCTTTTAGAGTGAAAAGACGATACCATTAAAAATTAAAATACAGTTTAAACTAATAACTTCTTGGTTTTTCATAATTTTTCTTCTCAACTCAGGAAAATGATATTGTTTGTAGTGGAAAAACCTTATCTAAAACTCTAGAATTCCTTCAAACTCACTTTCAGGTTATCTAACTAAATTAACACCAAAAAAGTGGATTGTGCAATAATGCCATTTTTATAAAATTACTTCTGTTCATCCATCTAAATCTATCTAAATCAAATCCATATTTCCATATATAACTTGCAGCTATAAGGGATAATGTTCCGACGTTTAACCGTAGTGACTAAAATATCTGAGCAGTGGAATTTAGGGTTTGTTTTTTTTTTAACTTTTTTCAGTACTGTCCTGTACTGCTTGAATTCTATGTAATTCTGTCACATTTTTAAAGCAATAAAGTAGCCATTTTTAAAACCTGATGTAACCAACGCTTTCTGAAAACCGACTCTGTATCAGACCCTTGCTAGCTATTAGGGATTCAAGAAGCTCACTCTCTATCAAAACGTTAAATATATAAAAACAGACAAGATATTTCGATCACCTCAGTTTGATTCTACCCACTTATGACTGACTTATGACTGTTTTTTTAAAGGGCACTGGAAAAACCACATCTTCAAAAATAATAATAACAATAATGCCTTCTTTCCCTAAATTTTTTGGGAAAGAAGACAAGCAGAAAAACATCTTCTGCCTGGGCATGGTGGCTCACACCTGTAATCCGAGCATTTTGGGAGGGTGAGGCAAGAGTTTCGCTTCAGCCCAAGAGTTCAGGACCAGCCTCCAGCAACATGGCGAAACCCCACCTCTACAAAAAAATACAAAAAATTAGCCAAGCATGGTGGCCTGCAGCTGGGATCCCAGCTACTCAGGAGGCTGAGGTGGGAGGATCACTTGAGCCCGGGAGGTAGAGGCTACAGCGAGCCACAATGGCACCACTGCACTCCAGCCTGAGCAATAAAGAAAAAAAAAAAAAAAAAAGACATCTTTCTTCACATGTGAGAAAAAAGGAAAAAATATTATCTGGTGGTACCGTATTCAAGTTAAACAGGCAATGAAATAAGTTCATTAGTTTTACAAGTCGTATACCTTAAACAGGGACAATAAAAGTGCTATCCACATAGAGAAAAGTCAAATAGTCAAATCTGGAGGTTACATAATCCTAGGTAATAACAGCCCAGACTCCATTTTTGATGGTTGGCTGCTGATGGCTTTTAAACTTCACCCCTCCCTCTTCCCCTCTGCCTCACATGGGCAAGCTGATGAGAAAGCCCAGATGCTCCTTCCTTTGGGGCCAGTGAGTTTCAAACCACATAAGCCCCTACCCATTAAAGTCCTCACCCCAGACCCACACCCTAACTACTAAACACCATCACCCTCAAGCCAGTCTCCTTTCCCTCTGAAATGCTCTGGAGCTATTTCAGACAGCTTGGGAAGCCTGCCCTCCTCTCTCCTAAAAGCCTCATTATGGAAGATACATTCTTGGTGTGTCTATGGTATCATCAAGCTTTACATCCAAACCAAATTTTGGGTGGGGGCCCATCTGTTGTCACATGGTGGTTATAATACAAAAAAATGAAACTGGTTCACAATAAAAGAGCCATAATTTACATATCAAACCCAAATATGAAAACCTATTCCAAATTGCAACTAACTGCTGGAAATTTTAAATCTACGGTCTCAATTCAAAAACTATCTATATTACATAGAAAAAGTTAATGCTTTGGCTAAAATGAAGTTAAAACTTTCTCAATATATTCTTAGAGAAAAAAAAAGTCTCAGGATGGTCAACGAAGGCCAATGCAGGAGTTCAAAATCATGTCTTGAATTTTTTTTTTAAAAAAAGGATTATTTACAAAACCTGGAAAAAAATGGAAAGATAGGTCTCTAAAACTATGTTACTGGCCAGGTGCGATGGCTCATGCCTGCAGCACATTGGGAGACTGAGGCAGGCGGATCACCTGAGGTCGGGTGTTCGAGCCCAGCCTGACCAACATGGAGAAAACCCGTCTCTACTAAAAATACAAAATTATCTGGGCATGGTGGCGCATGCCTGCAATCCCAGCTACTGAGAAGGCTGAAGCAGGAGAATCACTTGAACCCGGGAGGCAGAGGTTGCAGTGAGCCAAGATTGCACCATTGCACTCCAGCCTGGGCAACAAGAGGAAATTCCATCTCAAAAAAATAAAGAAAAGAAAAAGTTACTCAATCTCTTAGAACTAGAAAACGGCGAAACTCTTAAATATTTCTTTAGCAACTCTTTGTTATTACTGCAAAAACAATGACAACAATTAGCACTCATTTTTTTTTAACTCTCATTTGGCTATGTTATAGCATTGTGTGAATTGCTTTTCACATATTGTCTTATATAATAACAATCCTATAAGTATTATTATTATCCATATCTTATAAAGGCAATTACTGAGACTCATACATTTTTATCATCATTTTACAGGAAAGGAATCCCTGGGTCCACACTGCTAACCAGGACACTACACTGCGGCGAAACCTCATTTTTTAAAAAAAGGATTATTTAAAAATCCTTTTTTAAAGGATTTTTACATGGCCTGGTCCAGAAATACATAATCCCCAGTCAAGCTAGCAACAGAAATGTAACTTTTTAGGAATTACCTTTAATATCTCATCCAAAAGAACAGATTTAATTTCTAAATCCTCAAAATTACAAATATATCCAGAGGTCTGAATGGGTTCCTTTAAAGACAAAAACAAATGTTATGTTTCATTATGCAAAATTTCCTCTCTTTAATAAATCATGCTTTTAAATTTTATTATCAGAGTTTTCAGGTAAACAGAAGAGAGAATGTCATTAACACCCATATACTCATAACCTAAATAATTAACATTTTGGTAAATATGCTTCATTTAATTTCTTGGCTGAAGTATTGTAAAGTAAATATAGTAAATTATGAACATCATGATATCTAACCCCTAAATACTTCAGTACATATCTTTAAAACATAAGAATTTTCTCTTACATGGCCACATTACTATGACCACACCTTACATAATTAATATTAATTATCTAATAGCATCTAATATTCAGTTCAATTTTCTCAATTAATAAAAAAGTCTTATATAGCTTGAAAATTCTAATTCATGCAATTCAATATTAAAGTTAATTCTTCATAAAACTGATAAGTGCTATATTTGTATGTAAGCCCATCTGTCAAAGAAATCCCACACCACACTGAAGTTTCGCCTCTGTAACATGAGCCAGAATGCATTCCTGATATATTTCCTACATAAGAAGATTTATTTGCCAATATGAAAGTGCATGAGACTGTTATATGTCTGTCTCTTATCCTAGTGTTATACAGGCTTGTTTAAATAAAGAATAGGATATGCATATTATAAAGTAAAGTAGCTGCCCTAGATCTTCAGTAGAAAAAAATGCTATCAATATTATACAGACAAAAATAAATAAACTGCTGATATACTTAATACTTCTAAAAATACTATAAAAAAATTAGAATAATGTCTGGTAATAGAAATAGCATCAGATTGCAATTTTTAAAACTATATGTGTATAGATATACATCATAAAGTAGAAAGTAACCAAAATCCAAATGAAATAACATTTCAGATTTATAATTCTGAAAATTGGTCCTTCACATATGATTCAGAAATTATAATAAAAAGAAGATACCAAAAAGATTAAAACAAGAAGTAAAAACAATCATGTTTAGTTTGACTTCAGTATGTTTAAGCATGAGGCTCTTGTATACCTATTACAAGAGTTTAGAGGTTTTTTAAAATGTTTTTCAGGGCAGGCCTGATGGCTCATGTCTTTAATCCCAGCACTTCGGGAGGCTGAGGCAAGAGGATCATTTGAGGCCTAGAGTTTGCGACCAGCCTGGCCAACACAGTGAAACCCCATCTGTAAAAAAAATTACAATAAAAAAGCTGTTTTTCTTTTAAAAAGTACAAATTGTTGAATAAAATAGTTAAGTCATATAAGAAAATTTCATAAAACCCTTTTATTACCTTTAAAAAGGGCTGTATTACATAAAGGTAAATAATATGCTTTAAGAGCAAAAAACAAAGAATCAAAACAAAATTTAATTCAAAAAGAAAGCGTATGTAGTAAGATATTTCTTATAGAGTATAGGGACCTTTTGTATACCTTGATTATTTTGATACTATATGTAAAGCAAATATATTTGTATAAACATGTGTATCATTAAAATTTTTATTTATTTTTGGCTAGACAGTGCAACAAAACAAGATAAGCAAAAGATAAACTCATAAAAGATGATCTATGGAAAAAAAAAAATACTACCAAAACGAAAGGGAGAAAGATGGAGAGAGAGATCAAAAACTAAGAGTTTTTTTTTTTTTTTTTTTTTTGAGACAGAGTCTCACTCAGTCACCAGGCGCCAGGCTGGAGTGCAGTGGCGCGACCTTGGCTCACTGCAACCTCCGCCGCCCGGGTTCAAGCCATTCTCCTGCCTCAGCCTCCCGAGTAGCTGGGACTACAGGCGCGCGCCACCACGCCCAGCTAATTTTTTTGTATTTTTAGTAGAGACGGGGTTTCACCATGTTGACCAGGACGGTCTCGATCTCTTGACCTCGTGATCCGCCCGCCTCGGCCTCCCAAAGTGCTGGGATTACAGGCGTGAGCCACCGCGCCCGGCCAAAAAAACTAAGAGTTTAAAAAATAATCTGATTATTAATACATAAGTAATTATTTACACATTTATGTAATTCAGATTTTTAAAATTCAATTTCTGCTTGTATTAACCAATTTTCTTTGGTTTCCAAAATTCATTAGCTATCCATCTACACACTTCATTTAAATATGAAGTTTGAGACGAGCAGGGTACACTCACCTAAGCAGTATGCAAGATACTTCTTTTTATCAAAAAAGTATCCAAAGCTTTAATAATCTATACTATACCAAGAAATATTGGCACCCTTATTCAGCACACAAGTCAGAAGGCCTCATAACATGTACAATATAATGAGTAACCTGAAGTACCCTTATTTGTCCCACAATTTTAGCATATTGTGACATACTGACATTTGCATATACCTAACTAAGTGAATTTAGGGATTGTATTACCTAATTTTAGCTAACCCTCACAAATTGGAGAAGTGGCTTAAAAAGCTTCTTGTGAAGAACGTGTAGATGGAAAATATTGATAATGCAAGCACAAGCAAACAAGGAATGGCAGAACTGACACCTCTCTTACCCCTAGCATCAAACCTTGTGTCAGTCACATTACAGTGTGGAAACAATGACAATCCTATCAAGTCTGACCAAAAGTCAGCTAAAAGGTCAAAATCATCAAGTAGAATATTTGAAACATGAGACTTTTATCCACTAAGTTAACAAAACCTCGCTCTAGAATGTGCATTATGCTGATACACTAGCTAATGGTAGTATGAACCATAGCAATCAGCATGACATATAAAAATAAAATTATGTCATCCGGTAAAACTTATTTTCCTCATTCTTTTAAAATTTCTATTTTGGGGCATGATTCATAATATATTAATATGGCCGGTCATGTAAATAATTTATAAATAAATATGTATATGTAAGAGCATATATTCAAAAGTTTGGAAGCCCCTTGTTTGGAAAATAAGCCAATACGCAAAAATGTGAGTCTGGTTGATGAAATTATGAGATATGAAAGAAACATGAATATGAAATTGTAGTGCCAATGAGAAGGAAGAGCCAAGAAAAAGAACAAAAGAGCGCAATCAGTACCTTCAGAGGGTCACTGGAGATGAAAATGATCAAGCAGGAAATATCAACATTAAGTATTCATCTTCTAATTCTCAAAGGAAATGTGCTTTATCAGTTAATTAAAACTTTGCACACAGATGGCATCTTTTTCTCTCAAATAATCTGAAGACTTACAACTTAAATAAAGGTAGGAATCTAGACTTCTTAATAACACTCAAATAGAGAAAAATATATTCTGTTATTAGCTGTCAAACGCTAACTTATCTCCTAAATAATAATACAGAATACTATGTCCTGAAGGAACATACTATTAAACACAGCTCAGCAGATCCAGTAAAACAGACAGATCTTCTCTGTTTTGAAGAGATCATGTTCTTACATGATCAATAAGCAGCTAGAAGAGCAGAGTAGCTAAACCAGCTATGACCACACTAAGCCAGTGTCCTCGTGAATGAAAAGAACAGAACAGCATCATTTATAAAGAAATCCAGACAGCGGGAAGGTTGTAAGAAATCCATCTAGCTCTAAATCTGACAGAAATAGAACTACATGCCAAACCAGAAAACAAATTCAAATTAAAAACTAGTCTGTTTTTTAAAAGGCTGTTCTATTAAAACTACTTAAGAAACTCTTTCCACCAGGCAAAGATTTCACTTGGTACCAGACTGACCGTGTGTGCTATAGACACATTATGAGCAGCCAGATATAACAAACATTCTCACTTCTCCAGGCATATGATTTGTGAGTTAGTATGAGCGGGGCTAGGCATAGAAAAGACTCTAACATTCGAAAACTATTCTACTCCCATCCTCAAGATCCAGATTATCCTGTGATTACCTGTCAAATTCTCACAATTGTTTTGTGGCAAAAATTAAATTTCCCTTGGACCCTTGAAAGAAGCCCATGCTTACGGGTCAAATGCAGCAGCCTTGAATCTGAATGCCTTTCCTTTGAACCATTTCTCAGGGTCAAAGAATCACAAAGATCCTAAGACTTGTAAAAGCTTTAACAGAGCCTTTGAGAAAACTTTACATCAGGGCATTTGCCACCAAAATTCCTGAGTAGGGCTCAAAGGGGGAAATGTAAAAATAACTTAGGATATTAAAGGGGCAAACAGTTTACCACTAAATAAATTACTCCAGAAGCCCTTTGGCAGCTCAGGGGCCCAAGCATGTGATTCCTTCCCAAGAAGGAAGCCATACACGCAAACAAATGGAAATGTATGATACAAAGCATTTATTAACTTACTCCTTATTATTTACAAGAGTAGAACACAGGAGCAGTACAGAAAATTCCAAACTGAAAATTCATTACTAATTCAAAAGTCATTTAAAAGGTTTATCTTCTTAATGATTTTTTGATTAGGTTACCACTCAACTTATTTTGTATTTCCTAAATACAACAGCTGACAGGTGGCTGGAGTAGACTAAGTGACAGGAAAATCCAGAGCATACAAAGGGGTTTCCTCATACCCCAAAGAGAGACTGACCACTGCCTGTACCTGCATATTTGTAAGTATCGCTGGGTTAAGAAAGAACACAGGTTTGTGAGTGATATGGTAAATGTAAATAGAAATAAGACAAACTAAGCACAGAATAAAGTGAACAAAGAGACAGAAAAGAATGAATGGGTAAGGCAATTTGAAAACTATATTTCTTTAATTAGGTTGTTTTAAGAAATTCTGGTAAATAAGACTACTGATTTTCTTAAGTTTGACAAGGAAAAAAAGACTAGTGACCTTGGTTCCACCTTTTAAAAAGAACAGATAAATAAATGCATAGGAATTACCTTTCAGAGAAAGTAGAGAATATTTAAAAGGTAAGTCTTTTCTCACATAAGACCAATATTTTTTAAATCCACAGAAATGTTTCTATTTATTTTCAGAAATTCATGCAGCCATGTTGGTACTGCTGTTGAACAAACATCTTAAAAAAACAAAGGGGGAATCATCCAGGTTTTTATATTTGGCTCATTATTTATAGACTGTTAACACTCATTTCTTGTTTTTACCTCAGGATCCAAGTTTCTGAAAACATACATTCTTGTCTTCTCCATCACTGCAAACAAATCAGGATTATCTTTGGCCCACTTCATATCCCAGACATCTTTCGTTCCAATTTCAACAACTCGCCGACTACCTGCTGTCCTGTACTGTCCGTTACTCGAGCGTCCAGGTCAAAGAAAGTTAGAACTCCTGAGATGTCTATGATAGCAAGACGGCTAAAAATAATGCAATTGGAGAAAAGGAAAAAAACTGTAAAATTACTATTGGCAATCATGAGAATAATTACCTATAGCCATTCTTCTTCAAAATCAGATTACCAGAAACCTGGAATATAGTAGAAATGGTTTAAATTTTTTAAAATAAATTTGATACAAGATATGGACTACTCTCCATTTTGCTCTCTTCTGAGGAATATGTATCCAAAGAGATGAAACCAACTAGTATGAAATATAACATAGTCTCAATGCTTTTAACTTTTAAGCTTTAAGAGTAAAAAATTATACAAGGACTTCCATATGCCCAATTAAAGACATTTAAGCCAAATACAGTATAAAATAAAACCATACTGAATTTTAAGGCAAGTTGATAATAGACACATCCATCTTTACATTTATTACATATAAGTCTAATAATTCCAACGGATAATTTCTAAGTCTAACATCTACATGAGCAGTTTTCAGGCTTACCTAGAGTTGCAATTCAAGGATAACTGGTAGGCTCGACAGTTAAGGGAGTATTTTTGAATCAAACCAACATTAGGTAGACTGTATCTCTGAATGGTGCCAGATTCACGACCCTACGGAAATTACTTTTGATTACTTAAGCATATGTTTATCATAATAATATTAAACTACAACTACCTCTCTATATGTCTACACATTTAATACCACAGCAAATTCTCAATTCTGATAATGAATCAGAATTAATTAATTAAACCTTTTTCAAACAGCTGAAAGTATTCTAATTTTTTTTCATGTAATGTTCAAAAAAGGAGTCAGAAACCTAGCACTTTGGTAATACACGAATTCTTACATCACAAGGAAAAAAATCTAAAGTTATTTATATCTGCTGTCTAGGTTAATATTCAGGGCACATTAAAAGTTAAAACATAAAGTACTTGTTGAGTTAAATTACGTATGTATATGAAAAATCAACAGAAGATCATATGAAATAGCTGTAGTCATCCATCTCATACTAATTTTAGCAAAAGAAAAGATCTGAATGCAGTGATACCATGAGTATTAATTTAAATATGTTTAAAAAATAAAGCAGCATATAATTTTCTACACAGCTCAGGGCAAATCCTAAGGCTGACAGGTCAACAGTAAGTACAATGCCCTGAGACAACTGTGGGTTTCAAACCCTTGGCTGCCTCAGGCCATGGCAGTGGGACAAAGCAGAAGGCTCCACAGGGCTCATCTTTAACTCTCCTCTTTTTAATCAGAGAACCACTGCTTTTACAGCATGAGTCTCATGAGGGCTTATCAGAAAGGAGGGAATACTATAGAAATACTATGCTCTTGACATTCCCCCGCCCCATAAAATTAGCTTGTGGCTGAGGAATGTAACTAGAACTGGAATATGTATTATTAAGGTTTTCTTTACGTAATTCAAATGCAATAACCTCAGCAGGATTACTGTATTAAAGTAAACATTTATTTCTAAAATTAATATTTTCACATCTCAGAGCTCAAGAAAAGACACTATGCCGTTGATTCTATTGAAAAATTCAACTGAAATTTGCCATAGGCTTCTCTATGTTTTACCGGCTGGCAAACATGCTACCTCATCATTCTAAGTCTTATGAAAGTAGCTGAGCCAAAGCACTTTCTCCAACATAAAATATGGGGCCACACAAAGGAGGAAACTTTCTAAGACCAACTACCACCATGCAATCTGCCCCCACATCCATCAGTCTTCCACAGGGCTCATTCCAGCCAGTGTTAGAAACGGTAAGTGTACTCTGTCTTCTCGGCTGGTCATCACTCTACTGCTTTCATAAAGAGCTGCTTTTTGCAAATGGTTAATAATCTGTGAGGAAAGCTTTAAAACTTTCTTATTTCTTTCACTGAACCTATATTCAGGGTATAGTAAAACTTGGGGTGCCCACAAGGTGATACTCAAATCCAGAACCCACCCATTGCTTTACTGTAATTTTTTTTTTTTTTTTTTTAGAGACAGGGTCTTGCTATGTTCCTAGTCTAGTCTCCAACTCCTGGCCTCAAGTGATCCTCCAGCTTCAGCTTCCCAAGTAACTATGATTACAGACATGGGGCACCACACCTGGCTCCTACTATATTTTTATAATTTAAACAATTATTATTCATAAAATAAATTTTTGCAAAACTTACCACAATCAATATCTTATCTGATGCAGTTATGGCACAAATTGGATCCCTTGTGCCCTAAAATAAATTAATCAATCATTACTATTCAACAAACATTTATTGAATAATCTGGTACAAAGTAGTATGTAATTCACTAAGCAGTCAATATTTATTAACTTAGCCAACATTTATTTACTGAGCACCTACTATGTGCCAACCAATGAACTAAGCACTAGAGATACTCAGATGAAATCTTTACCCTCAGAGATTACTCAAAGTCTACTGGAGAAGACAGTGAACTAAACACCTCATTGCAGGACAGTATGAGAAGAGGTAGAAACAGAGGTTATGAGAGCACTTACACCAAGATAGGCAAAAACCTGAGCTCAGGCCTAAAAGAGAAACAGACAGCAGAAGGTCTAGCACATACTAAATTGAGGAAATGTAAGAAGGCATGGCACTGCAACAACCTGGACACTAGGGCATTACACTTAGTGAAAAAAAGGCAATCTCAAAAGGTGACATACTATATGATTCTATTCATAAAACATTCTCAAAGTGACAACACTACAGAGATGGAGAACACATTAGTGGTTGCCAGGGGGCAAGGATGGGGCTGGAGAGTGGGTGAGAAAATTAAGAATGAGATAAGATCTCTTACGGTGATAAAATTAGACAAACCTACACACACACCTATTAGCACATGTAAAAACTGCTGAAAACTGAATAAGCTCATACTCTAGTTACAGTACTGCACCAATGTCATTTTTCTGCTTTTGATACTCTACTGCACTTATATAAGACGTCACCACTGAAGAAAGCTGAGTGAAGGGGACTCTTTTTGCAATTTTCTTATTAGCCTATAACTATTTCAAGATAAAATGTTTTTTAATAAATTTTTTTTAAAGCCAGCATGATACATTCAGGAAATTTCAAGTTGTTTGCCACAGCTGGTATCTGAGGAACGTGCTGGGGAAGAAAAGTGGGCCAGGGAGGTGGAGTGGTTGTGGCTATTTATACTTTATTCTGAAAAATATGGGAACTTACAGAAAGTTTATAATTGGGGAGGGGAGGAACTATATGTAATATGATTAGATTTATATTTTAGAAAGGTTCCAGTGGCCAGAAGTATGATAAATAGATGGCCATAGTGGGGATGGGGAAAAATGAAAGTAGAGAGACTATTCTGTACTGTTCAGTATGGTAGTCAGTAGCTTCTGTCACCATTTAAATGTAAACTTCAATTAATGAAAGTGAAATACAATTTAAAATTCAGTTCTTCAGTTGAACTAGCCACATTTTAAGTACTCAACAGTCACCTATGGCTAGTGTCTACCACACTGGATAACGAAGATATGCAGTATTTCCATCACCACATGAAGTTCTATTGGGCAGTGCTGGATGAAAATCATTAAAGTGATCTAGGCAGAAACTAATAACCAATACAGGGATGGAAAGAGGAAAGCCAGTTTGAGAGAAATTTAGGAGACAGAATCCAGAGGACTTGGTGATTTATTAGACATGGGAAGCAAGAGAAAATGAGTTCTCATGATTCTTGCATAGGTCGTGAAGCCAACCACTGATATACAGAATATATATGGAGAAATGAATTGGGAGGGAAGCTGAATTCAGCCTCAGACGGATTAAACTTGGGGTGCTTTTGAGCTGCTCAATGTCTTGCTATCCAGATGGCAAGAAATATTTATTCAGAAATCAAAAAAACTCAACATTAGAATTATATATATTAAAGTCAATGGCATATGTTTAAAGGGTTAGATTTCAATAAGAACACTAAGAACAGTGTATTAATAGGTTTAAAAAAAAGTAGGTAATTTAGGGTTAGACATTAGGGAATACCACAAAAAGAGACGCATAGATGAACCCTTGACAAAGAAGACTGAGACAGAAGAGTCAGCTAGAGATAAAGCCAGGAGTGTGGTTTCATGAAAGCCAAGAAGAAAAAGGTGGTCATTAAAAATATTAAATGTAATGTGTAGAACAAATAATATAAAGACAGAAAAGACCTATCGGACTTGGCAATTCAAAGTCCTCTGGAAACCAGAATGCAATGAAATGCAGATGGAATGAGCAGTAGGAGAAAGATGAATACAGAATAGTCTTTCAAGAAACTCAGCTATGAAAGGACAAAGAGAAAAGACAGTAGTTGGAAGAAGATATGTGGCTGACAACGGAAACTTGTCGTTTTTAAGATGGCATCTAATTTAATTTATGTGAGGGGTACAGGGAAAAAGCTGGTTGATAATGAATCAATTTCCTAAAAGTTCCCTAATAAAAGCTACTGTTTCTTATTCACCAGTAGATTCCCAGAACCTATTCGAATGTCTCACACGTAATAGAAATTCAAAAAATACTTATTGAAAAAAATGGATGCATATGTAGATGACCAGACGAACTCTGGCATGTTCTACTAGCTACATCACTAGTTCTGCTGTCAAAAAAATTAAGCTTGAACCTTTGCTTTGTTACTTAATTATTTTATGATCCTGAGTAAATCAGTGAGCTTCTCTACCAGTTTTCTAACCTATAAGAAAGGAGATGACATGCTGCTTGACTCACAGAGTTTTGAGCATCAGATAAGAAATCAGACAACAGTTTTATAAACAATAGGCACTGTTTTAAATACTCTGAGAAAATCATGCCAAAAACTACTGCAATATAAAATTATATTAGTTTGTAAACAAAAGCACATTTTCATAAAGGAACAATTAACTATATTATCTGCAAAATATGTGCACTCACTAATATGCCCGGGGTGACAGATCAATCGATGGTCAACTGATAAAGAGATAGACAGATGGGAAGGTGTGAGGAGGGGAGGAGGAGTTATGTTTTCTAATATTTTTAGATATTATGCTTTTCTAAGTAGTCTATTAGCTACTTATTACCACCTACCACCTTTATTTTAATTTAAGAGTTTTTAAGATATAGGAAAAGGTTTTCAAAAGAGAATTTTTTTTTAAAGAATTGCTAAAATAATATCCTATTCACTGGAAACAAATTATTTTTCAGGTTTCAAAACAAAATTACAGTCTTTTCAAATCTACAGATGTTAACATTTTCTGAAAAAATTAAAATCACCTACTTGAATGGCCTTATTGTAATCAAGCACACCATCCATTGATCCAGAAGGGGTATCATCAACATGATAAATTCTGCAAAAAAGATCAGAATTTCAAAGAAAGTTTCAGTATAGTTTACACTACTTTATAATCTCTAGAATAAATGATTGGATGACATCAATTAATACTGTTATTTAATATAAAAATTCTGATTAGAGTTCTCAACATAGTTAAATCTTAATGAAGATAAAAACTATCTACCAGGTATTTACTAGTTATACGAATGATATGTTCCTGAAAGCTGAACCAAAAATGTATCTGAATATCGAATCATATGTTCCTGATGAATTTCTTTAAGCCCAGAGAGATATTTTACCTTACTCTCCATCTAAATGTCAGTGAAGAGTAACACCTAATTCACTAACTTTCTCTGTCACTTATCCGTAATTTCTCTTCTCTCAATGTGTTTAATAAAAGTAAAACAAGTGGATTTAGGAGGTTTTAATTAATGGAACTTCTGCTCTAAAGTAAAGAAGCCTTTCCTGCCCTTTCCTGTATTAGGAAGAGGTATCACTTTTGGACATCCACTATCTCTCTAGTACCTGTCCCTGTATTATTATTTTTTAAATAAATTTAAGGAGTACAAAAGTACAGTTCTGTTATATGGCTATATTGAGTAGTAGTGATATCTGCGCTTTTAGTGCAACCATACCCAAGTGTACACATTAAGTAATTTCTCATTCCTTACTCCCCACTTCATTCCCACCCTTCTGAGTCTCCAGTGTCTATTATTTCACACTCTATGTTTACGTGTACACATTAGTTAGCTTTCACTGGTGACCTTTGGCAAATAATTTAAGCTCATGTGTCTGTTTCTTCTTTGCAAAACAAGAATAATGAGCACTGATTAGATTTATGAAAGTGTCTGGTACATAAGAAGTACCCAATAAATGTTAGCTGTTATCACCATCATCAACTGTACTTTAGAGATGAGGAAACTGAGTTCTAGGGGGAACCTGCCCAAAGTTATTCAAACTAGTACACACATTCCAGATAGAAATATAAGGAAATGCTGCCTTCTTGATTTAAACAAAAGTCAGAATCTCTTAAGCAGATATAAGAAGATACTCTGGAGAGGCTAAACTTTTTGTCCCAACTTTGTCCTAAAATATACCTTCTCCCACGAGATTGCAGGCCTCTGCTTATTATTGCTGCCACAGTAAGTTCTACTAGCATGAGAACTACCACATGCTGTCCTCAAAGAGGCCAAAGATTCTTTACATTTGGTCTTCCAGCACCACTGAGAACACAAGACATAACATTTTTCAATGTTTTTTCCTGCTTCCACATGAATTCACATACCCAAAATACTTTTACTGGGGATCCATGTTCCATCTTAGTATGTGAGTGAATCTTAAAGGGAAGGCAAGGGGAGTCTGCATTAAGATCTCAAGGGTGTGAGGGAAGATATGATTTGAAAAAGTAACCTAGCATTTCCGTCGTGACTCTACCACTCACTTCTGCCAACACAGGCCTATGTCCCCATTAAGAATCCTTAGGTTAAAACATTCAACAAAATGTTTTACTTACAGGCTTAGAGTAACAACAGAAGAACAGTAAACATGGGGTATCACTAATGGAGACAACGTAACTTACAGCATCACTTTGAGACTTACTGTGGGGGAATCCCTCTATTCTGGCTCCTAACCTCTCCATATGGCAGAGCCCTTTTTACCCCACTTACTAGAGGTAAACTAATTCCAGCTCCAGACTCCTTGGAATCCAGGGCAAGAAGAAGAAGCTAAGACCCCAGTTCATCCCACCTAAAGACTTCTTCCATATGTGTGCCTACAGGCCTGCTTTTCTTCTAGTCACTGATATTAGAATCACACCCACCCTCTTGGGAAGACCTATACCACTAAGGTATAGGAATAAAGCCTTAGTTAGATCCTTGGATCTCAAGTGAATAATCATATTTTAGTATAGCATATTAACCCTAATCTAGTGGGAAGGGTGAGGGAGGATAGCCATTTCCTAATAAAAACACAGCCTCCCAATCTTTACCTCTAAGGGCTTTTTTAAATTACACCATGCTACCTCTCTTTTATTTTAATAAATTTAAACAGATAAATTTTAAAGATAATCAAATTAATTGAAAAAACTGTTCTACTAATCAAGACACTTTACAGTTATCAAGCATGAAAATTTAAAGTTACTATGTCTGACTTAAATGTGATATGGCTGAGTTACTAAAAAGTATGTATCAAAAGATATACCTTTCTCTCCCTTCTTTTCGAGACCGTGTAATCTGATTAATTTCCACTGCTGTAAGCTTCTTTGCCACATGATATTGCCAAGTATAAAATGCTTCTTTTGAGGCTGCTATCACATGGGTTTTGGTCATTGCAACAAACAGTGGTACTGTTAAAAATAACGTTAAGAATAACAGTTACACAGAATCACAGAATGTTTGTGCCGCAAAGGACTTCAGTAATCACTGAGTTCAACCCCTCATTTTACAGACAATATACCCCCATGTAGTCTCAAAATACCCACACACAGTCTCTGAAATCAGAAAAGAATCATAAGCTTGGAGAATCATACAAAAATACTAACTCAAAATGGATCAAAGACTCAAATGCAAGGGCTAAAACCATCAACACTTACAAGAAAACTTGGGGGTACATCTTTGTGACCTTTGGTCAGGCAATAATTGGCTTTTTAGATATGACACCAAAAACACAAATGACAAAAGAAAAATTAGGCAAGTTGGACTTCATCAAAATTAAAAACATTCGTGATTCAAAGGACGCTATCAAGAAAGTAAAAAGACAACCCATAGAATGGGATAAAATATTTGCAAATCATGTATCTGAAAAAAAATTATATCTAGAAAAATATAAAGAACTCTTACAACTCAATAATAATGACTAATAGCCGAATTTAAAAGTGAGCAATGGATATGAATAGACATTTCTACAATGAAGATACACAAATGGCCAATAAGCACATGAAAAAGATGGTCAATAACAGTAGTCATCAAAGAAGTGCAAGTCAAAACCACGAGATGCCACCTCACCCCCCACTAGGATGGCTAGAATCAAACAGTCAGATAATAACAAGTGTTGACAAGGATCTGGAGAAATCTGGGAATATAATATGGTGTGTTCACTTTAGAAAACATTTCAGCAACTCCTGAAAATGTTAAATATAGAGTTACCATATGCCTCAGCAATTCCACTCCTAGGTATATACCCAAAAGAAATAAAAATATGTCCACACAAAAACTCAAATGTTGATGTTGATAACAACATTATTTCTCATAATCAAAAATAGAAAGAACCCAAACATACATTAATTGAAAAATGGATAAACAAAATCCCACTTCTTTCTCCTCCCCATGTTCACTACCAATTATTAGTTGGTTCAGGCCTTTATCCTTTCTTCTCATCTCACATCTTATATTTCTACTCTAAATTAGAAAAGAAAAATCTCCCAAGTCCCTTCCTAACAAATATGTTCTTCTAAACAAATACTTTTTATTATTTCTAATATGTATTGGAAATATATTCTCCTAAGCAAATAATTCTTTTTATCTGCCCCATTTCTTAGAGAACATTTAATTGAGCTCCTACTGTATACTGTGTATCCTTTTTATGAAGTAGACAGTCTCATCAAAGCCATCTTATGGATAAATAAACAGAGGTTTAAAAAAGTAAAACAACTTTCCCAAGGTCAAAAAACTCAGAATAAACAACATAAAATTAAACATTCATACAAAATACATAAAAGCAAAAAACTCCTTCATAAACAGATTATACTACCTGTTTTCTAAATTCATGAACAATCAAAACAGAGTAAAACTTAATTTTTCTATTATAAATACTATGCAACGTAATCATTAATATGGCCAGAATATGGTTATTAGGAGGCACCATTTATAGAGTTCTTGCCAGAGTGCAGACAGAGGAGATTTGAGGCAATAAGAGACTTAGAAACTAACGAAGAATTAGAAACTAGTCTGATGGTATGATGTTAATTGAGTGTGTTAACAACTCAGGGATTCAAATTCAATAATTTTTATATGCTAAATAACTCAGTCCAACTGAGCAATTTTTGTTTTTACTTTTTTCACTGTAACCATCAAGATTTTTTCATTCAAAATGTGTACTATTATCAACCTCTGGAGGGAGCTCAAAGCCTTTCTTGGAAGGAACACATCACTGAAAGCCAGGCATGGAGAATAACAGCAAAGCCTCCAGGGTGCGCTCCTGCCAGGTCAGGCTTCGCTCTTCTTTCCCTAACCTGGTCTTCACTAAATCTTAAGATATTTGTTAAATGTTTAGTAAATTCCACCATAGATACTGTAATGCTGGTAACTATTACACCCTTAATGTGATTTAAAGGAAGTTTGCAAACCTTAACTGCTTTTTTATTATTATGCTTTAAGTTCTGGGGTACATGTGCAGAACATGCAGGTTTGTTACATAGGTATACCTTAACTGCTTTCTAAAAAAATATTATTTTTTACTAAGTATATAAAATATTCTTCCAACCAATGTTTATCTACAATTATAAATTACACTCATGTTCCTTTCTTTTTGATAGATCCCAAATACTCAACAAGAGTTTATCATTAGCCTGATTACTTCAAAATTATAATGTTAGTGGTTTAAGGTAAGAGTCAGACTTCTTGGATGCAAATAACAGGCACTTGCTAATTCCGTGGCCTTGAATAAATTACTTGTTCTCTGTGAACCTCAGTTTACTTACTGTAAGTTGAGGACACTAACAATGCCAACCCTACAGAGCTGTTTTAAAGTTTAAGAGAGATAACAAATATAAAGCCTAGCGCAGTGCCTGGAATACAGTAAATGCTTAGTAACAATTTTAAAAGACGGTATTTATTGAATTTTTTAAAATATATGACAGGCAGTGTTCTAAGTATGTAACATATATTAACTCACAACTGCCCTATAAGGTAGGCATTATTATCCCAATTTAGCAGATACAGAAACTGAGGCATGTGAATTTGCCCATATCACACAGCTAGAAAGTAGTAGAGCTGGACACAAATCTGGTAATCTGGCTCCAGAAACTGCTCTTAACTACTAGAGTAGACTGACACTCTAAGGATTAAGAAGTATTAGACATGGCTGCTATTATTTTTATCATCTACATAGGTTTTTATAATAAAACCATATATAAATTCTCAGTTACTACAAAAAAGACAAATATATCTGAAAAATATGTTCTTTTGAATCAGTAAGGTGGTAATTTCAGCAAATTCATATAGGTAGATAATCCTATCTATATATATTTTGCTGGCTCTTTATTAAGATTCACCCCATCCAGACTAAGCTCCTAGGAAAAGCAAAACAAAATTTTAATAGATAGAATGTTTTAGGAAAACAACACAGCCAAGATGAAAGCCCTCTATGCCCTTTTCAACTATTCAATATTTGAAAGAAAAAAAAAAAGAAAGGAAAAAAACAAAGTAAGGTTATTGGAATTTTTTTTTTTTTTTTTTGAGTCAGAGTCTTGCTGTGTCACCCAGGCTGGAGTGCAGTGGCACAATCTTGGCTCACTGCAACCTCTGACTCCTGGGTTCAAGCAATTCTCCTACCTCAGCCTCCCGAGTAGCTGGGATTACAGATGCATGCCACCATGCCCAGCTAATTTTTGTATTTTTATTAGAAATGGGGTTTTGCCATTTTTGGCCAGGTTGGTCTCGAATTTCTGACCTCAGGTAATCTACGCACCTCGGCCTTCCAAAGTGCTGGGATCACAGGTATGAGCCACAGTACCCGGCTTGGAAAAAAAAGTTTTTAAGAAAATAATTATGCTTTCATTAACTGAACTTTGTAATGCTAATAGGCAGTCATTACTAGCCAAGCCAGGATGTAAAATAATTTAAAACAATCTTGGAATTCACGTATAAATAAAACCTGCTTGTAATACTTTAATGCTAAGGCCTGAAATAAATGCCTACATCTGTAATGTTCACCCACTTTCCCATTTATTCATTTCACAGCCCTTTCAAGTGCTGGTAAACTGAAATTTCACTGAAATGTTTTCATCAAATTAACTTTCTCTGGAATATATGGAAAGCCTAGTGCACGTTAGATACGATCATTAGAAAGCTGCTCCCACAAAAATGGCTGCAGCACAGGCAAACTGGGACTTGATGGCCACTTTCCATGCCTTCATTCCTCTGCAAATGCCATTTTCTTTCCTTAAAATATCACCTAAAGAAATACTTATCTTTCAAAACTCGGCTCAAATGAAACCTTCTCTAAGTAGAAAGGTGTTCCTGACGTCTTTATGCACCAATATCCATTTACCTAGCACCTAGAGCAATACCGAGTACGCAGTAGGGAAGCAATAAATCACTGTTGAGTGGATGAACTAGGTTTCAATTATTTGTTTAGAAATCCCACAGGAAATGTCATAATTAATTTATTATTCCCAGTGACCAGTACAGTACCTGAAACAGTATATACTCATTGATAGTTTGCTAAATAAATGAATCATCATTTTTTACATGATAGAAAATAATTTCCATGCATTCAGTAAACATTTATTACAGGCCAAGCAGGGTTACGTCATGGGGATACAGAAGTTAATTTGACATAGATCTTTAAGAAGTTCAAAGTCTAGTGGGGAAGACAGATAAGAAAAGCACAGTGCAGGGTAAGAAGTATTTTGGATGGAAGTACACCAAAGGTATTATGAGTGCTCAACAAAGAGCACCAAAAAAGGATACCTAACTCTCAGGTGTAGAGTACAACAGAGTCCCATAAACTACACTTCCATAATAATCTATAAAGTTCTTTTTTAAAGTTTCTACAGAAATTGTAAAGAGGAAGAGTAGGTAGCAAAACAAAAATAAGAAATTCTATAACAGTATCACTCATATACTTTTTTTGTTTTAGCCTCCAGTCCTCATAAAAATTTGACACAGAAACTTTAAGAAGGAATTTTACAGGATATGTATGAAACAAAAATGTTGAGCCTTTGGCTGTGTTCGCTGCAGGCCAATGAAAGAACTGTTTGTTAAAATCTCAGCCAGCGAGACGACAAAAAAAAATTTTTTGAGACTCCAAAATACAAATAATCATGCCCTCAAGTATTTGCCATTTTATGAAGAGGAAGGATTTACACTTAGCTTTGTCTTTAAAAACAGTCTACTTGTGATGAAAATTACTTTGAGATTAACCCTATCACCATTATGACTCTACGTTAAAACTTTACATATTAAAAGAAAAAGCATATAATCTGAAGACTGACAAAATTTACCTCTTAAAGACTGTTATGCTTCTAATAAACAAGAGATATTTATGTGATGAGCGTTTATAGTAATTCTAAGCTAAGCTTTTTAACAAGGAACACTAACGTGTATATATATGTGCATATAAACATATACATATATAAAACATATAAACATGCCTATGTAGCAATGCATGTAAGACATGAAGTTGAAATGTGTCAATATATCTAAGTGAGTAAGTTACCAAGACCCTAAGCCATAAAGTATAAAGTCTCTGAGGTCATTATTTCTCGTATTTGCTTTCATCACCCAAAGAGCTTAGCAAAATGCAAACACTCAAAAGGCAACAGACATTAATATTTAATTGCTTAGACTAAATATACAATCTGAAAAAAAAAGGACTACTTCTCAGGTTCTCAGGGTCAGCAAATAACGCAATGGGTTTTTAATTTCTTAGATTTAATAATTTTTGCAATACTATATCCAATATACTACCATAGACATTAAAAGAAAATCATTCCTTTTAGAAGTTACAGTGAAATGGCAACAAAATACTTAATAATTTTTAATAATCTACCTTAGAATAAGATTTGGAATTTTTAATGGGTTACTTTCATAGTTATTGGATACAGGGAATGGTAAATCTAAAGTAACAAATGTCCTTTAAAAACAAAAAGTCAGGAATTTTTTAAACTGTCCTTATTAATACTAATTTCATTAGAAAAATCTGGAAAGGGCAAACTCACTTTTACAAGCAGCTAAAGTGTTTTTATGGAAGAGAGGTATTTACAAGCAGTTTATTAATAATAAAAGTGGTTTAATGGCAAAATTCTTTCTATAATCCTCAGTTTATTACATACTAATCATTACACTGCACACCAATTCCTACACAATTATATTTCCCATTTAAAGCAAATGATGGTACTATAGCAGTTGTGAAATAATAGTGGATTTTAGATAGAGTAACTTTATAACTTACTGTCTTAACCAGGATGCTTTTTAGAGTAAAACGGGGTATTAAGAATTCTACCATGGTAACAGATACAACCTAGTACTGTATCTGACGAAGTGGGAAGTATGGTCATCCTCCTTTTATAAAACACCATTCTAATTAATAATACCAATGTTAGGTTTTTAAATTCGTGTTACAAATAAAACCTGATTGGAAAAGAAATAAATATTAATATTTTCTTACCAATATCAATGTATTTGGGATCCAAGGGTGTACCAATAGAATTACAAAGAACTAGTACAAACTGTGAACAAATAAAACAAAAAGGATCAGAACTCCTGATTACGAATAATAAAGAAAGTATGCTTAATATATATCATGCTTATCTCTTTTTCAAGTATTGCTAACTAAAAAACAACTGATGAAATTGTTAGGTGCAAAAATAGGAAACAAAAAGAAAGACAATTTACAGCATTAATTGCAAAGAAAGATAAATTAATACTAAACCAAGGCTGGTTTCTCAACGTAATGGAACACTGTGGTTTTTAAGAAGACACAAGAATCACAAGTACTCTGGCTTCTTTTCATCATTTATACAAGGGGTCTTCAAAAAGTTTATGGAAAATGTGTACTATGAAAAAATTATGAATGGATTTAAAATTTTTTGCATCAAAATAAATGTGTACTAACTTGTTAAAAGATGTCTGAACAAGATTTAGTTTGAAGCACTAAGAAGGAGATGGTAATGGTTTGAATAAAAAGCCCTGTCAAAGCGATATTAATTCTGCTAAAATTAAAGCAAGAAAAAACATCAAATTTATGGTGCAGTTTGAGTGGAAGAACGGTGAAATCATCAATGCTTTATGAAAAGTTTATGGAGACAATGCCCAAAGAAATCAGCAGTTTACAAATAGACAACTCACTTTAAGAAGGAACAAGACAAAGTAAAGATGAAACCTGCAACAGCAAGCTATCCATGTCAATTTGCAAGGAAAAAATTAATCTCATCTTGTTTCTACCCTAATTGAAAAGGACTAACAATTAACGGCAGAAACAATAGTCAACACCATACACATCTCAACTGGTTCAACTCAGACAGTTCTGACTGAAAATTTTAAGTTAAGCCAACTTTCCACTCAATGGGTGTCAAATCCATTGCACCCAGATCAGCTGCACACAGGAGCAGAGCAGTCAACGGAAATTTCAAACAGGGGGTATCAAGAACCTGAGGCATTTCTTCAAAAACTGCAACAGGAGATGAAACATGGCTTTACCTGTATGATCCTGAATGCAAAGCACAATCAAAGCAATGGTTACCAAGTGGTGGAAGTGGTCCAGTCAAAGCAAAAGCAGACTGGCGAAGAGCAAATGTCAGGGTAACAGTTTTCGGGGGATGCTCAAGGCATTTTGTTTGTTGACTTTCTGGAGGGCCAAAGGACAATAACATCCACTTATTATGAGAATGTCTTGAGAAAGTTAGCCGAAGCTTTAGTAGAAAAATGCCTGGGAAAACTTCACCAGAGTCTCTCTCCACCATGACAATGCTCCTGCTCATTCCAGTCACCAAACAAGGGCAATTTCGCAAGAGTTTCAACAGGAAATCATTAGGCATCTACTTTACAGTCCTGATTTGGCTCCAGCTTTCCTTTTGTTTCCTAATCCTAAAAAATCCTTAAAGGGTACCCATTTTTCCTTAGTTAATAATGTAAAAGCATTGATATGGTTAAATTCCTAAGACCCTCGGTTCCTTAGGGATGGACTAAATGTCTGGTATCTTTGCTTACAAAAATGTCTTGATCTTGATGGAGCTTATGTTGAAAATAAAGTTTCTATTTTTATTTTTATCTCCTAATTCCATTTTTCCATGAACCTTCTGAAGTCCCCTCATATTTCTCAAATTTCTGATCAGCTATAACATCAAAACTCATTTTTATCCTATGATCAGCTATATAAGAGCTAATTTCATTTGTTACCGTTGCACCAAATGTCTCCATCTCGTTCTCCTCCTTTGAAGCAATATATAAATGACATGAGAAATTCAGAAAAATTCAGTTAATTAAAAAATGACATGATCCAACCTAATGAAAATGGCTTATATACAAATAATCATCAATGACCAATATTAGGAAAATAAGCATAATGCACATGTTACATCACATTGTTCTTAAGTGATCATTTCATTTTTCTTACTGTTTCTGTATCTTGTACTAAGAATACTATACTACTTAGATGTTTTCCTGACTAGAATAACAATTTTAAATAAACCAATCCTTTATGTACTATTTACACAGACTTTTTCTTTTTTCAGCATTCAATTGAAATTTTTTTAATTACTCAAAACATCTAATGTACCCCATAGATAACATACACCTGCTATGTACCCACAACATTTTTTAAAAAATAAAAAGAACTCATTGAATTAATTTTATAAATAGAAACCAAATAAAAATTATATTAAATTATAATTTATTATTTTACTACTTATAATAAGCTTATTTACTGCCACAAAATACCACAAATAAGTTATATTTTTAATTTATCTTTTATAAGTTATACATGCTAGTAGTTTCAAAAATCAAATAGAACCACAAGGCTTCTTACTAAAATATGGCAGTTCCCCCTAAGTTCCCATTTCCTACTCCCTTTAACTGATCCTTTTGCTATTACTTCCACAAATCTAAGTAACGTGTTTATACTGCTACTTGTTTTATTTCAGTTTAGTGTATTAGCTATTGTGTCCCTCTACAAATGACAAGTATTTAGCTTTCTTTCATTCATTTTTCCCATCCACCCCTACCACACAGGTGCGCATTTCCATCCGTCTTTCTATTTTTAATACAATTTTGTCAGAACAGAATTTAGGGTTGAGTATGTTTATTATACTTCAATTAAAAGGTTTTTAAGTTTAAAAACGAAGGGTGATTACATCATTTTGACTATATAAATGCTATTCACAATTCAGCCATCAAGTATATCATGATTTATTTTCTTTTCAAGCATATTCTGCTTTCTCTGTAATCAATAATTGTATTTTTTCTCTCTGCTTAGTCATCTATGGGCTTATTACTAACACAAAGCCCCAATTATCCGTGAATTATGTGTATCTTGCTGCAAGGGCTCAGATAGATAGTATATTAATGTCATCCCCTTGAATTTCTCTTGCAGCCTTCTGACCTTCTCTCATCTGACTCACTGGACACAATGCACCACGGTCAGCTGGTACGCTCTTCCCCATTGGTGTCCCACTCTCCTGTTTATTCTGCTTTCTTGGTTTATTCCTCATTTTGTTGGACTATTTCGTGAAGTAATTTCCTAAGATAGGGAAGCTTGGAAGGGAAATTTTTAGTGACTTACACACGTAATAATGTCTGTGTATTTTACCCTCTTATTTAGGTATTTATTTATTGAGACAGAGTCTCGCTCTGTCGCCCAGGCTGGAGTGCAGTGACGTGATCTCAGCTCACTGCAACCTCTGCCTCCAGGGTTCAAGCGATTCTCCTGCCTCAGCCTCCCAAGTAGCTGGGATTACAACCACCCACCACCACACCTGGCTAATTTTTGTATTTTTAGCAGAGACAGGTTTTGCCATGTTGGCCAGGCTAGTCTCAAACTCCTGACGTCAGGTGATCTGCCCATCTTGGCCTCCCAAAGTGCTGGATTACCCCATATCTAATTAGTAGTTGACTTAAGCTATGGAATTCTAAATGGAAAATCATTTTCCCTCCAAATTTTGAGGCAATTTTCCAAAGCACTGGTGTTGACAAGTAGAATACCACTTATGATCCCTGATGTTATGAAATGTTTTTCCTCTCTAAAACTTGTAAAATTGTTTTCTCCCCCAATGTTCTGAAATTCCACAATGATGTGTCTTGATGTGGAAATATTTTTATTCAATGAGCTAGGCACTTCCAATCCAGAATGTCAAGGAAATTTTTCTTGAATTTTTTTTCATATTTATTCCCCTATATTTTGCCTGTTCACTCTTTTTAGACATAGTATTGAAATGCTGGCCAGGTGCAGTGGCTCATGCCTATAATCCCAGCATACTGGGAGGCTGAGGCAGGCGGATCACAAGGTCAAGAGATTGAGACCATCCTGGCCAACATGGTGAAATCCCATCTTTACTAAAAAATACAAAAATTAGCTAGGCATGGTGGCGCGCGTCTGTAGTCCCAGCTACTCGGGAGGCTGAGGCAGGAGAATTGCGTGAACCCAGGAGGCAGAGATTGCAGTGAGCCGAGATCACACCATTGCACTGCAGCCTGGCGACAGAGCAAGACTCTGTCTCAAAAAAAAAAAAAAAAAGAAATGCTAAGCTTCCCTTACTGGTCCTCTAATTTTATCTTTTCACTCATATTTTCCATTTTCTTGTCCTTTTGCTTCACTTTACAGGTGTTTTCCTTCATTTTATCTTCTAATCCTCCAGCCAGTTTTCATTGTGGTCATCATATTTTTAATTTTTAAAAACTTTCTCTTCTATAGTATCCTTTTCTTATTTTTGGATGTAGTATCTCTAAACTCTGAAGGTAATATTGATGGTTCTTTCTAAATAATGTTTTTTAGAAGTGTCCTTCCTGCATAGTCTCTACTTCTTCCAAGTTCTTTTCTACTTGTGTTTAAATGCCTTTCTCAAATGTCTGGCAACTTGTGTCCAACTGCTTATATTTAAGAGTCAGACACTGAAAGCTGTTTGGAACAGAGTTTTCTGTAAGTGAGCCTCACTGACTGGCATCTTTACTGTAAGGTGATGGGCATAGCTACTTCCCTGGGGGCTCCCAATCTCAGTATCTTTAGAGGGCTTTTCTCTTGAACAGGTGGAATTCTCCTAAGAAGACTTCCAAACTCCTACCTCAAAGCTCAATGCTTGGCTGCCAGTGTTCTGGGAACCAAGTGGGAAAAGAAGACTGGCGTAACAGTGAATAGTAAACTTTTAACATTAATTGTCCTATTTTCAGCAGAGATCCCCCACTCTCAGCTCTGCTTGATGCTCCTCAGTGCAGCGACTCTTTGATCCTCTCTGGAGAGTAAACCCCAGTCGTTGTAGGTGGCGGAAGGGCAGCTGCCTATGGACTCAGTATAGGGGAGTGGGATCTCCTTCTTCCTAGGCTTTTTTAAAAAAGTTTTCTTTTCTGCATAATCGCTGGTACTTCCAAATTACTTTTATGTTAGTTTTTTTCTTCCACCAGGTACCCCCAAGTCCTGTGGCTCTTGGGATTCCGTGATGTAAGCCAGTTGCCTCTGTTTTCTCCCTGAATGGTTTATGATTCAGCTTTCTTAGGTCTGCTAGGGTAATTACCACTAATCCACCTACTCTCTAATCTACAAAATTTTGCTGCCATTTCCTTTCCCTTTCTGGTCCATATGGGCTTATGACTTCTTAAAAAATGTCTTTACTGTTGTTTTAGCAAGTTTCAGAGTGAATACCACCAAACATGGCTGTTCAAAGAGTCACCTTTAACAATTTTTTTTTTTTTAACCCCCCCCCCCCCCCCCAAAAACTTTATACTTTTTAATGGGTAGTCCTTTTCAGAAATATTTGCATACTTCTGCAAATATTGGTCAGTATACTTTTTAAAAAGACATATTTGTATTATTTGTTACGCTATATTAATTTTTAAAGCAATTAACTCCAAATAAAAGTAGACTTCTCAAAGTCAAAAGCTACCCAAACTGTTTTAAGTGTTCATTGTTGCATAATTTCTTCAGCATTTATGCAGAGTAGACATCTGGATATTCCTTTTTGCTTATAAAATTTCAACTTGAAAAAAGATTGTGATATTGTAAATATATTTCAGAGACAAAAAGCTTCAGTATTGAACCAGTCATTATGAACTGCCATGTGATTAGCTGCTTGAAGAAAAAAAAAAATCAGGGATGCAGCATCAATGGAGTCACGGAGTTTTCTAAAATTGGTCTAGACAGATAGAGCCAGCAGACCCACTGTGTTGCTGTACTTGCCAGTGTAGAGGCCATGCTTAAGAAGGTAGATAACTATAACCCAATTCTGCCAAGCAGTTAACCCATCTATATTTTAAAATATCAAGAAACACCTACCTGAGGATGATTTTCATCAGCTTTTGTAGCCAAAATGCAGAAATCACCACAGGTAGTAATAGAAATGAGACCCTTCACATATTTCACATACTTTTCATTGTTTTTCGTATCCCAGAAGACAACACAGTACTCTGGACGATCAGGTTTGGTACATGCATAAACTACAGTATTTGAGCAATAACCCCACTAGGAGGAAAGGAAGGAGGAAAGGGAAGGAGATAGAAAAGCAGAAGAAATATTCAGCATTGGGAAGGAAAATCTTATTTTATTATTTACTCTAGAAATATTGCAGATATATGGTTTATCACTGCTGACAAAATATATTCTTCAGAAATAGAAGACAGGACTCAATCTTCAGCTTAATAGCTTCTGCTCAGTAAAATAAAAAATATCTAAAAATAATAAAGATATGTATAAAACAAAGAATATATTGCAAATATAAATTGAGTTTGTCTAACTTTCCTCATTTTTTTTTTTTATTATTATTTTTTGAGACGGAGTCTCACTCTGTCACCCAGGCAAGAGTTCAGTGGCGCAATCTCAGCTCACTGCAACCTCCGCCTCGCAGGTTCAAGCAATTCTTCCGCCCCAGCCTCGTGAGTAGCTGAGACTACAGGCACGCACCACCACGCCGGGCTAATTTTTGTATTTTTAGTAGAGATGGGGTTTCACCACATTGGCCAGGCTGGTCTCAAACTCTTGATCTCATGATCTGCCCGCTTCGGCCTCCCAAACTGCTGGGATTACAGACGTGAGCCACCATGCCTGACCTAACTTTCCTTATTTTAATTGGTAAGATTTAAGCTTCAATGGTAAAAATTTTCTAATCAATAATAGCTGCTGAAGAGGGGACAACAGGTAGCGTGATCCCTGTCAAAGTTTCCATTCTGGATCCCCCAAGTAGGAATTCAAAAATACTCACTTTGCCTTTTTACCCCCATCCATATTTTTTACATTTGTTTTTATCAGAGTAACATATTTACATAGTATATGGTCAAATAATCCTATCTGGCTTATATAAAACAAACAAAAACAAAATGCAGAACCTCCTGCCAAATTTCCTCTCTGGAATGGCCGTGTAGAACTCCTTTAACGGCAACTGTTCTGGTATTTATTTCCATATCCCATTATCTATCGATTATGGAACTTTTACACTTACAGCTTTCCCTTCTAACTCTAGCATGTTTATATTTAATTTTGAATAAAAAATATTGTATTGATATTATGATTGTGTTTACCATTCAAACACATAAAAAGCTAAGCCATGTTTAGCTTTTTATACCCTGATTACTTTCTAAAATAAATTTTTTACTTCAAAATAGTTTTAGATGTACAGAAAAGTTGCAAAGATAACATAGAGTTCCCATATACCCCTCATCCATTTCCCCTAATGTTCACATTTTACATTACCATGGTACATTTGTCATAACTAGGAAATCAACAACACTATTAACTGTATTACTGTTACTTTTAAGTAAACAACATACTTTAGATTTCATTCACTTTTCCCGAATGTCCTTTTACTATTCCAGAATCCCACTTGGGATACTTAGATTTAGCCATGTCTTCTTAGGCTCCTCTGGGGTATGACAATTTCTCAGTCTCCTTGTTTTTAATGATCTGGACAGTTTTGGGGAGTACTGGTCAGGTATTTTGTAGATTATCCCTCGATTTGAGTTTGTCTAATGTTTTTCTCATGCTTAGACTGGACTGCAGGTTTTTAGGAAGACCAGCACAGAAGTGAAGTGTACTTTTTATCATGCCATATCAGGGAGTATGTAATACCCACATGACATTCCTGATGATGTTAACCTTTATCACTTGTCCAAGGTATGATTGCCAAGTTTCTCCAATATAAAGCTACTTTATTTTTTTTCTCCCTCTCCATACTCTACTCTTTGGAAACTAAGTACAGCCACACTCAAGCCAAGGGAACAGGGGGCTATGTTCCACCTCCTGGAGAAGGCAATACCTAAGTAAACTGGAATAATTCTGTAAGGAAGACTTGTTTCTTCTCTCCCATTTATTTATTTATTCAAATAATCCATTTATATCAGCACCAACTCTTGGGCATTTATAATTTAGGTCACAATAAAATACTACATCATTTAGTTTATTCTTCAAAGTGCTCCAGCTTTGGCCATTGGGAGGCTCTTTCAGCCATGTCCTTTTGACATTCCCCCCATCCTTTTGTTATCTGAGTACTTCCTTACTTGCTAGGATTATAAACTGTTCCAGGCTTACCTTGTATTTTCCCTGCCCTAGTCCTAGAATCAGCCATTTCTCTAAGGTCCTTTACCTTTTAAAAATTAAATATATAAGATCTGTTATAACAAATAGTTTACCATATCAATCTCATATTTCAGAGCTTGTTTTAGATCAAATGTTAAATTCAAGATAAAATACTGATTATATATTAATGTTGCTTATTCTCATTTTTTCCTTCTAATCCATTCTCTGCCCTTCTCTAGCCTGCTGTGAGCCTTGGAGCCCAGTTTCCATGAACTCCATCACCTGGGCTACCTTGTCATCTGGCTTCCAGTTGGGTTTGGCCAATAGAAAACACCAGCAAGTGGAGAGGTGAGCTGGAAGATTCATTCCCCTAATCCCTCTCTGCCTGGCCAGTTGGCAGGGTCTGGGCTCCTGCAGAGCAGCCCCTCTTGCACAGCCACAGCTCTTGTGGGTTCCAGGAGCCTTACTCCCTTGTCTTGCCCCTTCAGGCCCAGGGCTGGTGATGGCTTCTCACTGATGCTAATCTTTGGGTGCTGCTTTTTATCATCCTTGCTATTCCCTTTAACCCTGCCCATGTCTCTGTAATAAGCCTTTTATCAATCTCTCTTCAACTACTCCTTTGAGTGTACCATCTGTTTCTGGCTAAGACCTTGACTAATGGAGTAATTTTACTAACTATATGTAGTATTCTAGAAAAGTTTACTAGTCCCAAGGTCTCCACACAAAAAGGCTTCCTTTCTGCTAGCTTCTAAAATAAGATAGCTTTGAATATACTTTGAGCTATAGCAAAATTATTTAATAAAAAAACACTGTTTATTTTACAACTGCTCTTAATACTTACCTTATAATTAGGTCGAATGTTTGCAAAATATATAAAGGAATCAACAGCTAGTGCAATTTTCAATCCACCTCCTTCCCAAGAGAGTGCAGATATTTCCTTTCCAGGAACTTTCAAAGTACCCAGATGCTGAAAAAAAGTTACCTTTAACCTAAAGTATAACAATTAACTCAAATACAAATTACCACCAATCACTTCACAGAGATCAAAAGTGGTATAAACATTTTGTGAAAAGTTACTACTCACTTTAAAATCACTTTTCTTGAATTTTTATAATGAAAGACATACATATAAGAAAAATTTACAAACTACATCCAAAGAATTCAGTGGCAAATTTCATCAAATCTAAAATGACAGAGACTGAAACATGCATTTTTATTTTTATGTACAACTAAGGAAAGGAAAAAAACACATTGCTAATTAAAATATAACAACTTTGATTATAAGATGCCTCCTCATTTTGAAGTTGTAAAGCATTATGTTTCTTAGAATCAATGAAATATTATATTAGTAAATTCAATCATAAAGTCTGGTCTTTCTCTTTCATCTCCTTACAACCAACTAGTCACCAAGTCCTATTGCTTTTACTCCTTTCCACTCTCTACACTTACTGTTTTAATGGATTGAACTGTGGTAATAGTTTCCTAACTTCAATTCTTACCTTTCATCTGTTTCCTGATTCTCACCCTCTGTTCTCCCAATTCAGTCTCTGTCACAATTATCTTTCTGGAACACAGATCTGATCATAACTCACGCTGCTTTTTAAAAGGTTTTAATAATTTTTAAAAATCAGTAACTCCCCCACCATCACATTCTTTAGCATGGCATACAATGCCTTTTTCCCAACTAAGTCCAAAACCATATTATGTGGCTTAATACCCCACTGTTTAGCCATAACTGCTGTGTGCCTGCTCATGAAGGAACTACTTTACCTCCACAGCTTCAGCCTATACAATATCCCTCCTGCCTGAATCCTTTCTTCACAGCTCCCCCTATCCTTACTGGCCCTTGTCCTTCTGGCACACTCCTATTCATCCGTCAAGATACAGCTCAAATACTGCTTCCTCAATGAGTCCTGCCTTCTTCCTCCACTCTGTGGTTCCAGAGAATTAGAGAATGAGCTCCTTAATTGTACCAGCTGCAACATATTCACATTTATTTGCCTTTCCATTAATAGATTTTTGATAAACTGATATTCAATAAGTGTCTTTAATAAATATATATTCAAATTAATTGTTTCATATACCAAGATAGTACTTTTTATGACTGAATTAATGAGTGAATAAATTAATGCAAATACTTTTTTAATGTGGCTATAAAACAACCAAACATTTTTAATCTATACCTTTTATTTGACAGAATGCTATAATCTCAAAAATCTCAATGAACTTTGCTGGTATCCCTTGTTCTTAAGCAAATATCCTCTTGGGTCAAGTTTCATGTTATTATAGTTTGAATGTCCGTCCCCTACAGAACTCATGTTGAAATGTAATTGCCATTTTGACAATAGTAAGAGATGGGACCTTTATGCAGTGATCAGGGCATGAGGACCCTCATGACTGGGACTACTGCTATTATAAGAAGGGGAATTTGGTCCCCCTCTTGTCTCTTTATTGCACTGTCTCTGCCCTTCTTCCTTCCACCATGCAGTGATGCACAGGAAAGCCCTCACCAGATATCAGCAGTTCAATACTGGACTTCTCATCCTTCACAACTGTGAGCCAATAAGTTTCTGTTCATTATAAACTAAGCAGTCTGTGGCATTTTGTTATAGCAGCACATAACAGAGTAAAACAAATGTATTGAGCTACATTTTGCCAAGGAAACCAATGGAAGAAAAAAAAAACCAAAGTTTTAACCCAGGAGGGTCTGATCTATCTGTCTTGCTACCTGTATGAAATTAAAGGGGAACCAGCAAGCTCTCTACAGTACTCTTGGTATCGACTCATCCATAGGAAGAGGAGAATGCAGCCATCTTTAACTGCAAACTAGCCCGGATGTGGCAGCAGCAAGGAAAGAAAACCAACTTGTAGTAAGCCTTCACTACGTGCCAGGCACTGTGCAGGCATGTCCTCATTGTAATCTCCTTTAATCTTTACAACAGCACCATGACGTATTACCTTTATTTCTGAATATATGTAAACTGTGTCTCAGAGGCTAAATAACTTCTCTACGTCAAACTACACTGTGGGAAATGAATTCAATGCCAGGTCAACTTGACTACAAACCCTGTGCTCTGTTATCTCCTAACATGGCTAAAACCACAGTGCAAAAACCAGGAGCCCATGGCCCTCAGAATTCAGAAGCATATTCTTCTCCGAGGTTTTCTTAAGTTTAAATCATTAAGTTTAAATTGTTAGATAACTTCCACCCAAGTTATCTTTCCTACCTTAACAGTAACATAGATCCAAAGAAAAATTCCCCATATATTCACTCACTCAAAAAATACTGACTACTATGCCCTGAGGAACTGTGCTAGATACTTTTAGTTACAGCTGGACCAAAACCCACTTACAGTTTTCAGTTTAACACTTAACACATTGTTTTGCAAGATAAACAAACAGACTTTAGAACCCATGTTTTTCTACTTGGGGAAGCCTGAACTAACAAAAATAAGTAGATAAAACATTATGATAAATAAGGAAATGGCAACCAACAAAAATAACCAATAAAGAACACGAATTAAGAAGGAGGCTCTAAATACAGAATAATTAGAATGCAGATTTTTAATTATTTAGGAACCTTGAAAACTATGCCTTTTTTTGCTTCACTTTTACATCTACCAGAAATATTGTTGGTTGACAGTGTATAGAGAGCACCTACTTTCCACAGTATATTCTACTGGGTAAGTTTGAGATACTGATTCAAAAGCATCAGATGATATCATTTCTTATCCTAATAGAAATTATTAAAATACATAAAAACAGTAATATTAAAACAACTGGTACAGGCTTTTATGCAGCAAAAAATACACTAAATTTCTAGTGTAGCTTGACATAGAGAAGTTATTTAGCCTCTGAGACACAGTTTACTTATTTTCAGAAATAAAGGTAATATGTCACGGTGCTGTTGTAAAGATTAAAGGAGATTACAATGAGGAAATGCCTGCACAGTGCCTGGCACATAGTGAAGGCTTTACTACAAGTTGGTTTTCTTTCCTTGCTGCTGCCACATCCTGGCTGGTTTGTAGTTAAAGATGGCTGCATTCTACTAGTCTGTGGTGAATTTATAAAAGCCAACAGGGTATCCAAAAGGGACAAAATATAGTACTGGGCTAGAAAATAAGATATTCAAAAATGTATTAAGCTTAGTTATTAATAAGCTCTCACTTTCTAAATTCTTTAAAATTCACAATATGTTAATTCTCCTACTTGACATTTTCTAATGCTACTTCTGAAAATTATCTTTTAAAATTAAATTTATTAAAAATACTACTGAGAAAGATAATATCTGTATGTACATTTATGAAAACAATCCTTGTATTTTAATGTAGCATCACCCAAGAAGAATTACTAAATTTTCTTCAAATAATTTATTAGTTTGCAACAAATTAAAAGTATTAGAAGTCTGGAGGAAGGACAGATATATATGTATGTTTAATATCTATACATATTTAAAATATCACATTAAAAATCAGAAAAACTCATCTGAAACAAGTATATTACACTAAATACTACCCAAAAGCTGGCTATGAAAAGAGACACATATTCAGATCACAGAGAAAATATTCAAAATAACTACTTCATGGTGATTTCTTATGTCAAACTTCTGGTTTTCTAAATGTATAAAATTGTAACTTTTATTTTATAATTATAAGATTATAAAATTCCATAATAAAATACAACAAAGATTTATACTACAAAGATAAAACGTCCCTCAAAGAAAATATGACAAGTTTACACCATGCTCTTTTTTCCCCTACCTTACTACTCACTGCACATTTAAATAGAAAGAAGAAGATCCCATCTGAATGCATTTACCTCACCAAATGGAGTGTAAAACTGCACAATGTTCACATCTTTGTCCTGCGTGGCCGCCTTCTGGGAGCCTGCCACAGCTAAAACACTGCCCATGTGGTTCCACTGGATGCCTACTATGTACATGCCAGTATCAATCAAAACGGGATCTAGTCACAAAGAGAAAAACGAGGTGACTGTGGGAAAATACTTAGCCTAGAGAACTTTAGAATCTTACAACAATTTTTAAATATTTTTAAAACTTTCCACATTTTTAAAAAAACACGGCTGGGTACAGTGGTTCATGCCTATAATCCCAACACTTTAGGAGGCTGAGGCAGGCGGATCACTTGAGTCCAGGAGTTCAAGATCAGCCTGGGCAACATGGTGAAACCCCATCTCTAAGAAAAATAATAAATTAGCCGGGGGTGATGGTGCATACTTGTGGCCCCAGCTCCTCAGGAGGCTGATATGGGAGGATCCCTCAAGCCCGGGAAGCCAAGGCTGCAGTGAGGCAAGATTGTGCCATTGTACTCCAGCCTCGGCAACAGAGTGAGACCTTGTCACCAAAAAAAAAAAAAAAAAAAAAAAAGTTAAAAATTGGAAATTAAGGCCAGGCTTGGTGGGTCACGCCTGTAATCCCAGCACTCTGGGAGGCCAAGGCAGGCAGATCACGAGGTCAGGAGATCGAGACCATCCTGGCTAACACAGTGCAACCCCATCTCTACTAAAAATACAAAAAAACAGCCAGGCGTGGTGGCATGCACCTATAGTCCCAGCTACTCGGGAGGGCTGAGGCAAAAGAATCACTTGAACCCAGGAGGTGGAGGTTGCAGTGAGCCAAGATTGCACCACTGCATTCCAGGCTGGGCAACAGAGCAAGACTCCATCTCAAAAAAAAAAAATTTAGAAATTTAATTTTTAAAAACAGAAAAATTCCTTACTTCGGTCATTCTCATGTCTCATTATTTGGCATCTTCCATTGTCGAAGCAAACAGCAAGGCAAGGGCAATCAGGCTCCATGTAGCCTTCTGTACCATGGTACCAATGAATCCCAGCAATGCTGATAGCTCCAGTGACATTCACCAAACAACTCAGTTTCATTTTTACCTAAATAAAATTGGTTAGGTTTAATATTTTACATTTAAAAACAGAGTAGAATAGCTACAATACTCTAAATAGAGTATTGTAGGAAGAACACTGAAAACACAATCTAAAAATCAGGTTGCAAATAAAAACTTAATCACCTACTGGTATACGGGCCTTGGGCAAAGCAACTAAATCTCCATTTTCCCCACATGTAAAAAATGAGGATTAAAAAAACACTGAGCTTTTATGAGACTCAAATAACAAGTATATGAAAGTACTTTGAAAACAGCAAAATGTCATACAAAAGTTCAATATTTTTCTTCCACCAGTGAGTGGATTTACTTAGTGTCCTAGCCCTTGCTAAAAAACAGAACTGTCCCATTAGTAGATCACAGATCTATTATAGCTAAACCTTGCAAAGCCAGAATTTTTCTGCTGATTATGCTGTCTGAGCCTATTCTATTTTACCTTCTTTCGAGGGATTGATCTTTCTCTTACAATTTAAGTCTCTCATTCTTTTTACAAACAACCATTAGTAGCTTGCTACAAAAATATCTTTGCTATCTACATGTAAACTTTGGCTTGAGATACCAGAAGACACCTAAAAAACTTAAACTGCACATTGCCCTACTCATTATCCCTCTGCTTCAATGCACTGACATCTTGTCCTTTCTACCTACCAACACAATTGGAACTAAAAGCTACACTCTTAACATGTTGCACTAATTTGCCTTGAGGAAACCAAGACTTTAATTTTAAAAAAGTTTAGATGATTGGGAAAAGAAAAAATCTGAATTGAAGACTTTAATTACACAAAGCATCATAACAAATAAATGTGTATACAAACATGAATGATATGTACAATAATCATATCAAATTATATAAACAAGCTGATGAATACACAGACTTACTATAAAATTCCCTTGACTGTCATAAATGTGTATTTCCCCATTTGCCATTCCAAAAAGTAAGACTTTACTGTCTGCAGACCATGTTACATGGCATAGCTGCATACCCTTCAGGTCTTTTCCCCAAATACGATTGCCTAAAACAAAACATTATTAAAAGTTGTTCAAGGTCATGACCTTCCAACAACTGCTTTTGAAATCTTTGTTTTCCTAAAGATTTCTCAAATTCTTCACAGCATTCATGCATTCATTCAATTTACTTGGTCAATAAATATTTACTGAGCACCTATATGTGCCAAATACCTAAAGAGACATTGAAATAGCAATTCTTTCAAACTTTCTCGCCTTTCTTCTAAACTCTGACACGGGATCTCACTCCCAATTAGCAACTGAACTTATCTTCTACTTTGGAAAGAAAATAAAAGCACCCAAAAAAACAAATTCTTCATTCCCTGTCTTCAACCATTCAGAACATAACTGAATCCACGCTTACACTTTCTGCTTTGCCCACTAATCCAAAAGAAGAGGTATTTCCCCCAGTCAGATCTCTATCTAAGGCTAATTCCTCTATGTTATCTCTGATCTAATCCCTTCCTAGCTTTGCAAAGATCTCACTTTAATGACTACTCTCATTTTCTCTTTCTGATTAACTTCTTCACTCCAGGCCCTTTCTTCTATGGATTTAAACACACACAGATCTATTTCTCTTTGAAACCACCACCTCAAATAAAATAAAACAAAATAAATGCTTTTCTTAACCCCAAGTTCCCTCTCTAACTACCATCTGTTTCTACCCTTCCTCCCAACCAAAATTCATGAAAGAGCTCTTCACATCTACAGTCTCCACTTTAACTCCCACTCAACCCTTAACACATCCCAATTTGGCTTCTGCCCCGCAACTCCATTGAAACTGCCTACAACATACACTATCTGGGTGATGGTTATATACTGATTGTCCAGATCCAGACCTCACCAATATTCAATATATCCACATAACAAACCTGCACTTGTACCCCCTAAACCTATAAAAATAATACATAAAAGAAAAAGAAACCAAACCTGTTGACATCTTGATCTTGTACTTCTAGAGTCCAGAACTCTGAGAAAATAAATTTCTGTTGTTTAAAAAAGAAAGAAAGAAACTGCCTTCATGGAGGTCACTGATGGCCTGCTGCTAAAGCCAACTGATACTTTTTTTTTTTACCAGTCCCTCCTTCTTGACACTCTTCTGGCTTCCATTAGCCCATATACTCCTTTATCTCCAAGACTTCTATTTTTCAACATCCTTCTTCTGCCCGTCCCTTAAATGTTGCTGACTTTTTTTTTCCCCTGAGACAGGGTTTCACTCTGTTGCCCAGGCTAGAGTGTAGTAGTAAGATCATGGCTCACTGCAGCCTTGACCTCCCAGGCTCAAGCAATCCTCCCACTTTGGCCTCCCAGGTGATTGGGACTACCAGAGTGTGCTACCACACTCAGATAATAATTTGGTTTTTTCATTTTTTAATTTTTAGCAGAGACAAGGTCTTGCTATGTTGTCCAGGCTGGTCTCAACCTCCTGAGCTCAAGCAATCCTCCCACCTTGGCCTCCCAAAGTGCTGGGATTACAGGCATAAGCCACCGTGCCCAGCCTAAATGTTGCTGATTCTTAACTCTACAGATGGTCCTTAGTTTTTGCTGAACTATTCCAAAGGTTTAAATTACCAAGCATATGCTGGTGGTTTCCAAAATTTTGTGTTCAGTACAGATATTTTTGAGCTGCAGATATGTATGTCTAACTATGGTCTGGATATATTTACTGGAATGGCCTATGGCATGACAAAATCAGCATATCCAACAGAGGAATCTTCCCTTAGGAAAATTCTTTTTCCACATTATTTCAGTGAAAGACATTACCATCCATCCAGCTGCCCAAGCTAAAAATCTGGATACTGCCCTGGGGACTTCCATCCTCTCATCCCCAATCCTATCTATTCTGCCTCCTGCGTATGTCTAAAATCTACTTACTTCCATCCCCTTTGTCATTACCTGGATGGCTGCCATCCACCATCATCTCTCCCCTGAACTGCCAGAGCAATTTCCCTATACAGCTTCCCATTAATCTTTCTTTCCTTTCTCTATTCTTTATATGTAGTAGAGAGATGTTTCTAAAGAATCTTATCACCTTATTCCCATTCTTAAAACTTTTCATTGGCCTCCCAAGTGCTGTTAGACTTAAGTCTAAACGCCTTAATATAATTTATAATCTGCATGATATGCCTCTTATTTCTCACTCTAGATTCATTACATACTGCTCTTCACCTTTAGTATTATACCCTATTGATAATCAACATTTTTCAATAGCCCAGACATAGCTAAGTGCAACTCCTCTGGACCTCCTCAAATGCTATTTCTTAGGGCTGAGACGTTCTACACACCAACCTACCTTGTGGCTACTGCCTCAGTATCAGCATCACTTCCTCCAGGAAGCCTTTCCTGTCCCCTCCAAGTCTGCATTAGGCAGCACTTCTACATGTTCCCGTGTTTTCCCCAACTTAGCGCTTATCACAGGGTACTGTAATTGCTTGGTTACTTATGCATCTCTCCTGATCTAGGTCTGGTCATTGCTGTACCCTTAGTTCATAAAATGATACCTGTTGCTATACAGGCTCTCAGAAACATTTGTTGACTATGTGAAGTTAACACACACACACACATGCGCACACACACACACACACAAACACACAGAGAGAGAGAGAGAGAGAGATGAAAATGATTTTAAAATAAATTATTTCTCTACAGAGTTTCAAATTAAAGCAAAGGTGCAAACTCTCAGAAGACCCAGTTTTATCTATTACTAGATTTTGAAAAATATGGGTTTTTAAGGCTATAAACTACAACCAACAATGATATGTTCAGTTCTACTAAAAGTGACCACAGACTTTTTGAAACTAAAGTCTACATATGTATACAGACTAAATAATATAAAGACAAATTACATAATGAGTCAGATATGTTTAAAATAATGCTGAAAAGTTAATTCACTTTTTTCAGTGCCACTGTAGGAAATAAAAAAATAGATTTTCCTTGAATATATATAAAAGCAGGTGGTTAAAACCAAAGAACAGTTCTTGAGTGTCATCGAATTGGATATCAAATGTTTTCTCTTTTTATGTCTATTTTTCAATCAGAATGCTAACATTTGATAATTAACTTAAATCTCTAAAGAAAACTGTCAGCCAGATATGGATCTTAGGGCTATGTCCGATCAATGCATTACCATCCACTGAACCAACTATGACAGCCCCATCTTCATACACAATGCAGATCTTCTGTCCATCAGCATTCCAGCTCATACTGCGAACAACTGATTTATTTCGATTGTTGATCATCTCCTCAAACCAAGAGCCTGTTTTTACAGATTTAAAAAATTACAAGTCACAACTTTCACATCTATTAAACAGTAGTTAAAAATTGAAAGCATTCCATAAATAACTGCATGGGATAAATAACTGCAAAGTTTTCTACAACCTGAGACATTGAACTATAAAACTTCCAAATCCAACAAAAACAAAATGAAAAATTAACTTGGGCTTAACTAATCATTGCTTCAAAGATTATCATAGAAAACATAAAAAATGCCCATCCTTTGTTTCTTCTTTCTTTCTTCCCTGTCTCTTCTTCCTGTCAATTAAAAAATCAACTTCATTTGCTTTTGCAGAGCCAAAACTACTGATCTTTCTGAAAGCCTACCTTTTTCCACTTGAACAATACGGTTCAGATCATAACCAAGAAAAAAACCCCAAATAACAATAACTTCATATGTACACATAAACTCTCAGGTGATTAACTATAAGCATATTAAATACAGCATATTAGTTACCATCATAAAGAGAATGAGGGCAAAAAAATCCACAGCATATTAGGTAAAACTCTAAGTCTGCTTGAAAAAATAGTAATCAGTTTATATTACATTAGTGCTACCACATCTCTAATGCCGAATGACAAACATATTCTAGTTGCATGCAGGGTAGGGATGAGATGTAACTTGTCTTGTAGGACAACCAAATTAGAGGCAAAAAAAAAGAGAGGTTATTTTGTTTTTGTTTTTTTAAAGGCTTTTTTACATACATACTGACATAGGGAACTCTGACCTGCAGCAAGCAGATAATCACATAATTTGGAATAAGTGGGCAGCACAGGGTAACAGAATCAAGACTGCGACCCAGAGAAGACCTGAAGATCTACTTTGGAAACAGACAAAGTTTACTCCAATACACTCAACTTTCACATTCTATCCCCTACACGCACACAAACACAGACACACTTTTTAAAAAATTAAAGTATTATAGCATATCTTTAATGAAGACTTTTTCAGTGGTATGCCCTGCCATTTAAAACAGCACACATGAACTTTTCGAAAACAGCACACATGAACTAAGGTACGCTTCCCTTTTGAAGATGATGACTACAGGCCTCAGGAGAACATGTATTATGAGCTGTTTTTCTGGTAAAAGTGGTATATCTAAGTTAATCCTTCTTTTATTCTCCCTCTCTCTTGTACACAAGAGGCACAATTTGTGAACCAGTAGTCACAGTTGAGGTAAAATCTGTATCCATAAAAGAAAAGGAAGCTAACTGGCCCATGCAAGAAATGAATTATTGCCTTTGACTCCTTACTAAATGTGTTTTTATCTACTAAGCCCAGCCACTCACTTATTCATTCATTCAACAATTATTTATTGAACGTGTACACTGTGCTATGCATTATAAAAGGTTCTACATATAAAATGAGGAACAAAATAGTCATTTCCCCTTTGCCCTCAGAGCTTACAGTCTACTGAGGGACCAATATTAAATACACACTCACACACACATAAATGTAATTAGAAACTGGAACTACCTAGGAAGTAATTCTTATTGGAAATCTGGAAAAAGAAAAAGAGCTATCTCTAGTAGAAGCTATTCTTCTGCTAAGAGTCTAAGTTCATTTTGGAGATAGCCAACAGTCAGTGAATTCACTTTCTTAATACAGGGTTAAAGTTGAAAAAAAAAAAGTGAAAAGTAGGCAGCAATAAGTCCAGAAATATCATCACTGCACAGTCAGGATGCACTCCTGTTGTTAAGTAAAAGGGGTCTATTTTGGAGATGTTATTTACCCATCCAAATACTGTGATCCAGATGCCAACTTGTGAAAAATTAAATAAGCTCTCCTAGTGTAGTATACCTTTATATAACATCCACACAATGATAAGCCCATTTTCATCACTGGTAGTCAACTTCTGATACTGTTCATTCCATGTTACAACTTGAACAGAACCTAGAACATTACAAAACAATTTAGAAACTAAAAGGTTACAATTAATTTCAAATTTATATTTTTATATAAACACCAAGATCAAGTTAAAATCAATATGGTTCCTGTACAACTAACTAGTCTTAAATATTCCTCAAAAATATTCACAGGATGCAGTTGTTGATATCACTGATTTTCTATAACAATGCATAATACTATTTTTCATATCTATCCTTATTTCATGCCAGTAAAGACACCTATCATGGCTAGCTACAAGAAGTACCATATATCTGATGACAGAAACAAATGCAAGCATGGTTTACCCAACTGGCCTGACTCCCAAAAATAATGATGTCCAAAGGACACCATACTAAGTACTTGTTTAAGGGATTTTTGTTAATCCTTTTCGGTAGATATGCCCTATAATCTCTCTTGCCCACCCCCTCACCCCTGTTTTCCATTCTATTAGTAAAACACTCTTGAGCATATCTTAAACCTCTAGGGTACATGAACAATTGAGGACTTTTAATTTTTTAATCCCTAAATACTTTAGTGTACATTTCCTAAGAATAAAGACATTCTCTTTCATAATCATATTACAGATTAGGAAGTTTAACACTAATACACTATTGTTATCTAACTCACAGTCCATATTCAAATTTTATCACTTGTCCAAATAAGTTCTTTATAGACCCTTGTTTTTCTCATTCCAAGATCCAGTCTAGGATTATACAGTGCATTTAGTTGTTATGTGTCTTCAATCTTTAGTGTTTTTTTTTTCCTGAGACAGGATCTTGCACTGTCACCAAGGCTGGAATGCAGTGGCACAACCATGGCTCACTGCAGCCTCAAACTCCTGGGCTCGAGGGGATGCTCCCACCTCAGCCTCCCAAGTACCTGGGACTACAGGCGCATAGCACCACACCTGGTTAATTTTTTTATTTTTTGTAGAAACAGTGTCTCATTATGTTGCCTAGGGTGGTTCCAAAATCCTAGCCTCAGGTAATCCTCCCACCTTGGCCTCCCAAAGTGCTTGAACTATAGATGTGAGCCACTACACTCAGTCTCTTCAGTCTCCTTTAATCTGGAATCATAGAACAGATTCTAAAAAGGATTATTATACATATAAAACACTCATAGAAAGGAGTATTTTCAATATATAAAATAACAGCTACTTTCTCCTAGATTTATTTAAGATGTTGTTTACTCATGTAAAAGTTGAATGACTCTAAGTTATATTACTTAAGTCTCAACAGAAATGATTACAAACAGCTCCCAACTTACAATGGTACTACTTAAATGATTTTTCGGTGGTGGGAATGCAATGCACATTCAGTAGAAACCGCACTTCGAGTGACCACACAACCATTCTGTTTTTCACTTTCAGTACGGATTTCAATAAATTACATGAGATAGTAAATATTTTATTATAAAATAGGCTTTATGTCAGATGATTTTGCCCAACTGTAGGCTAGTGTTTTTCTGGGCACCTTTAAGGGAAGCTAGGCCAAGCTATGATGTTCAGTAGGTTAGATGTATTAAATGCATTTTCAACTTACAGTGGGTTTACTGGATCATATCCCCATCATAAGTCAAAGAGCATCTGTACTTTAAATATTACCATTATTTAAAATGTTGACATTTCTGCATTAAGTAGATACTTTCTAAATGCCTAAATACCACTCAAACATGACTTAAAAGAAATTGCATGACTCACCACTATGACCTTCAAGACTCTGATTCATTGAAAGGTTACTGGGGGCTGCAAGACCCCTCAATTTTGCGTTACCTGAAACAAAACAAAACAAACTACTATGTTAAATATATAAAAGTGACATATTATAAGGCTTTGACTTTTTTTTTGTATTCTTGGGCAGCATTAATCATTTTTTTAAGTATGCTTCATTCTGATTTATTTTTCTCATGGTACAAACATGAACAATAACATATACCCCTTGCAAAAATATTCTGGTAAAATAAAGCAAAATATATAAATGAACATTGTTTACTCATACATTAAATATATTAATAATCATCACTGCTTCTTATTCCTTTCCAAAGACCACAAATAGAAATATTTATGGACCACAGACTGAAAACTCTATAGCTTACAAGGGATCAAAACAGCACAGAATTTGAAAATGAGTTTTTACTAGATTACACAGAATCTTATATTCACTCATTTATTCATTCATTCAACAAATGTTTATTGAATGTGAAATGTTTATTATAAAAGGTTCTATGTATAAAATGATGAAAAAAACAGTCATTTCCCCTTTCTCCTCAGAGCTTACAGTCTGAGGGACCAATATTAAATACACACTCACATCCCCCATAAATGTAACTATAAACTGGGAACATGAAGGCATAAGAAACAGTAGCAGAAGTGACTTAATTATAGATTGACAGGGAACCAGGGAAGGCTTTCAGAAGATCTGATACCTAAGCTGAGACTGAGAGGTAAACTGGAGATAGCCAGGAAAGGCAGAGAAAGAAGGGGAGTATTTCAGGCTAGGACACAGCAATATAAAGGCTCTGAGGTAGGCACTTAGAGCCCTTGACAAACTCTAAGAAGGCCTATGTGGATGAACAGGGGAGAAAAACTGCATTAAACAAGGCTGGAGTGATAGGCACAGGAAAAATGATGAAGCATTTGTAGAAAATGATAAGAATTTTAGATTTTATCGAAAGTGTAATGAAAACCTCTAAAGACATCTTTAAAAATCATCCTACAGAGGACATTAAAACGTCATCTCAATGAATTAATCTTTGCTTAGAAATCTTTTACACATAAAACATAGTATTTAAAATTTTCATTTAAAATACAAATTTTATGAAGATTTTAAGAATTTGTGAGAATGGGAATTATACCAATGCTAAAGAAAATTTTACTTTCACGTAACAAGTATGTTAAAATATTATGAAAAACATTCTTTATTCTGAAAACACTGTCAGGAAAAAATACCTCATTTCCTCTAAAATCACTAGTTCTAATTACCCAGTTGTTGTTTTGTTAACCCAAGAGTAGACATGTACAGTTTACCAATGCAATCATCTGTCAAACAATTAAGATTAAATGTTGCTGACATACACATTAGGCTGAACATGATTTTTTTTAACATAGGGTTCTTTCACTCATTTAATCTTTTAAAAATTTTACAGCACACTTTATTATAATATTCTAAAATATTTGGTGGAAACATTTTCTTAACTTCTAGCACTGAAAAATCCATTCTGATGTGCATATATATGTATATATATTCTGGTGTCACTATAACCTAACTAAGTGAAATGGGTGATACGCGACTTAGATGGACCACCCATGTTTTCTCTCTGTTAGACCGTGAGGTAGGGCACCCTTGACAAAATACATGCTGACAGTTAAGAACAGGCTTTGAAATTCAGTTTAATGTGCTGAACAAATATCATCCACATCTGAAAAGGTCTCTTGCTGGCAGCAACTCCATAACTTGATCATATACAAAATATTCATAAAACCCACCTGAAAATTCTCAGATGTCTATAAAAAAGCCAAAAGTTTTAAATGATGTAGAGTAAAGCCAGCAATAATATCCCAAGATCCCATTCGTTACATTACTAGACTCCAGATAGCCAATAAGGTAATGAAACCAAACCGGTATGTGAACAAAAATCTGGTAATACTGACATAAATCTTCTAAAAGCACATACCAGTAACCCTTGGATTTAAGAGGCCTGTTGAAAGAAGATACCAATAATATAAAGCATTTTAAACTCATGTAAAGGAATTTCAGAAAGAAATAAGCTATTCCAATAACCCAAAGAACATCAAAACGTCCAAAGAAGGCTTTTAAAAGATTAAGGTGTAATAAAGCGACTTGAAAGTAAAAGGTATGATACAGAAGAACAGAAGAGCCTGCTAATCACACCAGTAACCAAGCACACTAAATCTCTAAGAGCCTTTCTCTTAGAAAAGCATGACTGACAGTGCTTTTGTTTGCATTCATAAAAGCTGTCAGCAGCCCAATATCAAGAGAAGTTTCTGTTATGTGCTGCACAATAAGCTTGAAACCTAGAATCAAAATATAAAGAAGACTGTTTTGCAACACGTAAGGATAATACAATTCTGAGGAGATGGTACCATATTCGCCAGACTCTCTGGCAGGGTCACCTGGTTCCCTTGCTTCTCTGTGTGAATGACTGTCTGCAAAGGACTATGGACGCATCCCTGGGTATAGCTATGGACACCTTAGCTGAGATTTCTGGTCAATCTTGTTATCCTGGGCATACTGGAAGGTTGAGGCAATGTCACTGCCTACAGGTCCTGGAGAACTGAGCAGACAGCTACAGATGGCTTGCATGGCCCTAAATACTTTGTCTCTGTTGCAAATGTGTGCTTCCAGGGCTCTCTCCTCTCCTGAGGATGAGAGGATGGAGGCCTTGGCAGTCATAGCAGGAAAAGCAAGAAATGCCACCTCAATCCTAGTCAGGGACATCACCCTGAAACCCTATCACAGGCAGCTCCAACCCAAGGTCATCACCCTCAAACCCTACTACAGGCAACTCCAGCCCAGGGTCATTACCCTCAATCCCTACCACAAGCAACTCCAACCCAGGGTCATCCCCCTCAATCCCTACCACAAGCAACTCCAATCAAGAGTCATCACCCTCAATCCCTACCACAAGCAACTCCAGCCCAGGGTCATTACCCTCAATCCCTACCACAAGCAACTCCAACCCAGGGTCATCACCCTCAATCCCTACCACAAGCAGCTCCAATCAAGAGTCATCACCCTCAATCCCTACCACAAACAACTCCAACCCAAGGTCATCATCCTCAATCCCTACCACAAGCAACTCCAACCCAAGGTCATCACCCTCAATCCCTACCACAAGCAACTCCAATTCAGGGTCATCACCCTCAAACCCTACCACAACCAACTCCAACCCAGGGTCATCACCCTCAATACCTACCACAAGCAACTCCAACCAAGAGTCATCACCCTCAATACCTACCACAAGCAACTCCAACTCAGGGTCATCACCCTCAAACCCTACCACAACTAACTCCAACCCAGGGTCATCACCCTCAATCCTTATCACAAGCAACTCCAACCAAGAGTCATCACCCTCAATCCTTATCACAAGCAACTCCAACCAAGAGTCATCACCCTCAATCCCCAACACAAGCACCTCCAACCCAGGGTCATCCCCCCTCAATCCTTATCACAAGCACCTCCAACCCAGGGTCATCACCCTCAATCCCTACCACAGGCAGCTCCAACCCAGTGTCATCACCCTCAAACCCTACCACAAGCACCTCCAACCCAGGGTCATCACCCTCAATCCTTATCACAAGCAGCTCCAACCCAGGGTCATCACCCTCAATCCCTACCACAGGCAGCTCCAACCCTGGGTCATCACCCTCAATCCCTACCACAGGCAGCTCCAACCCAGTGTCATCACCCTCAAACCCTACCACAGGCAACTCCAACCCAGGGTCATCACCCTCAATCCCTACCACAGGCAGCTCCAACCCAGTGTCATCACCCTCAAACCCTACCACAGGCAGCTCCAACCCAGTGTCATCACCCTCAAACCCTACCACAAGCACCTCCAACCCAGGGTCATCACCCTCAATCCTTATCACAAGCAGCTCCAACCCAGGGTCATCACCTTCAATCCCTACCACAACCAACTCCAACCCAGGGTCATTACCCTCAATTCCTACCACAAGCACCTCCAACCCAGGGTCATCCCCCTCAATCCCTATCACAAGCAACTCTAGCCCAGGGTCATCACCCTCAATCCCTACCACAAGCAACTCCAACCAAGAGTCATCACCCTCAATACCTACCACAACCGACTCCAACCCAGGGTCATCACCCTCAATCCCTACCACAAGCACCTCCAACCCAGGGTCATCACCCTCAATCCCTACCACAAGCACCTCCAACCCAGGGTCATCCCCCCTCAATCCCTATTACAAGCAACTCCAACCCAGGCTGTCAGCCCTTTAAAAACCTTTTGGCAAGGAAATGACATCATCTGGTCCCTTTAAAAAATGACACTGGCTAGAGTGTCAAGAACAATTAAGAGTAAGCAAGAGACAATGGAAGGAGAAAAACTGATTCTCACAATAGACCAGGTGAGGGATGATGGTAGCTGGAGCTATAGAGGGAGTAGGGGAGACAAAGGAAAGGATGGGTTCAAGATACGCTTTCGAGACAAAAGCAACAGGATTGCTGATGCAGACGCTGTTAAGGGAGGAAAAGAAAAGATTTCCAGCTTGAGCAAATGCGTGAAATTGAGACATTTTGCTGAAACGGAGAGAACTAAAAGAAGAGATTTGGAAGAACATCAAGAGTTCAGTTTTGAACACAGTTTAAGTATGAGATGCTGTGAAAGACTCCAGTGGAGACACCCAAGTCTGAAAAATCAGGACTGGACTAGAGATATAAATGTGGGGCTCTTCACCCCACACCACAGATGGCATTTAAGGACAAGAGAATAAAAGAATAAATACAGAAAGCAAGTGACTACAGAGCCTAGAAGCAAGTTCTCGGGAATTCTAATAGAAGAGAGAAATCTAGCAAAGCAACTGAGGACTGACCAGAGAAGGAGGAGAGAAAAGTAGTATGTCTAAATGTAACAGTAACTTAAACATTTGAATTCTCCTGTCTTGAAAAATAATGTTTTGAGTCAAATCCTGATGAGTCAATAAAAACTGTCCATTAAATTTAGAACATGAAAGTCACTGGTGAGGGAAAGAAAAGAGAGAGGACTGATATTGAAAGGAGAAGAGAGAGGATAAATTAGCTGAGAGGTAACCTGAGGAGGTGAGGGGAGATGAGCTCCAGCAAAACACTAGAAGCTGGCCTGTGAGAGAAGTAAACCTGATGTAAAAAGATGGACTGCTGGTTCTAGTTCCTTTCCTTCTAAAGCAAGGGACTGAAAACTGGAAATGCAACTTGGTACAAACTTTCTGGAGGGTAATTTGTCTACACATACTAGAAACATGTATAAATGTACAGCCTCTTTGATACAGTGAATGCCATTTCTAGAGATTTATCCTAGAAAGTCTTAACAACTTATGCAAAGATTTGGATACAAAGATACAGTTGCTTTAATAGTAAAAATGTGGAGATACCTAAATGTCCAGTACTAGAATTGGTTAAGCAAAGTACGCTATATTAACACCAATATAATGAAATACTAAATAGACATTTAAAATGGTGCCATAGAAGATGATTTATTGATGTAGAGGACTGCTGTACTATATTGCTGTAGCCAAGCTACAAAACAAAACATTTATACTTAAAATGTTGCATCTTTAGCACAACACAGTGCTGGAGTTGAAGCAGGCATGCAATATCTATGATTGTGACTGCAGGGATCGGCTGAATCACTACTATTTGTATTAAATACAATATATTGATCTTGTTAGAATCTCCTAGTCATATTTCTCATATTTATCTCTTTCAGCACAATTCATAATCATTATTAAGTTCCAAAACAAATACTTTACTCCATTTTCCAAACCTCCTGAGAATCTATTTCCCATGTGGCTCACTAATTTCAAAGAATACTCTAGCCATAGCTCATCAAAAGGACAGAGTAAAAAGAAGTATTTTTTTTAAAAAAAAGCCTTCAACATTAAACAAAATGAACGGATTTCTTAATGTATTTTAAAACTTGCTACATACTGTAAGCAAAAGTATGTACACACACACACACATACATACATTTAAGAAACTTCTAACACGGTTTTAAAAACTAAAGCACTGACAGATTGAACTATAAAACAGCATAAGTCAAACTTTAATTGATACTTAAGTATTTATCTTCCAAATCTGCCTTTTATTTCATAAAATTAACCTACCACAGCAAAACAATTACTATCTTCTTTACTTAGACTGTCCACTAGCCCTTTGAGTAGTGGTTAAAACAAGGATTTGAATGTGAGACAAACTTAGTTTCACATCCTTGCTCTGCCACTTACTGGCTGTGTGACCTAGTGCAATTTTTAACTGCTCAGAGCCTCGATTTTCTCACCTAGAACACCTACTGCTCAAGATCTTTATTGTGAAGTCAAATAAGACTGTGAAGGTTAAACATCCAAGTATATGGAAAACCGTCAATAAGTATTTATTACTCATACAACATTCAAAGCTGTAAGGTAATGCTATTCAAAGTGGGGTCTGAGGACCAGCAACTCAGCATCACTAAAAATGGAAATTCTCAGGTCTCATCCCCGGGTCTTTTGTTGAGGGGGGTAGAGCATGAAATCCATCTTAAGAACCTCTTCCAGTGATTGTTATACCTAACACAATTTGAGAAACAATGTTGTAAGGAATCCAAAAATGCAATTCAGTTTAACCCCCTACATTTTCATTTTAAGGAAGAGTAAAGAAATGTAGGAAAATCCTCAGCTACTTCTTGAAAGTAATTCAGTAGTCTTGTGGCAGAGCTGAGATTTAACTCCAATTGCCTTGTCTAGATCTTCAATCGAGCGCAGCAGTAGCGAGGCTAAAGAAGCGGGAAGCTGTCTGCTGTGATTCCAGAGCACTAGATAAAGAAAGAAATCAAGCTGCACAGACAAGAGACCTACTAATAAAAATGTAAAACATATCCGATTTCCTGGTCTTGGATACTAGGTGAATAATCACTAATGCATCTGATAAGCAGATGACATAGATATGTAAATAATCTGCCAGATTTTCTTTTTCCTTTTTTTTTTTTTTTTTTGAGACGGAGTCTCGCTCTGTTACTCAGGCTAGAGTGCAGTGGCGCGATCTCGGCTCAAGTGATTCTCCTGTCTCAGTCTCTCGAGTAGCTGGGATTACAGACGCCTACCACCACGCCCAGCTAATTTTTTTGTATTTTTAGTAGAGACGGGTTTCACCATGTTGGTCCGGCTCATCTCAAACTCCTGACCTCGTGATCTGCCCAACCTCAACCTCCCAAAGTCCTGGGATTACAGATGTGAGCCACCGTGCCCAGCCAATCTGCCAGATTTTCTTACTGAAATGTTGACACAAGATTTTAGACTCCTAATAATATAGTAGTACACTGATTAGACATAGCATAACACAGTGACTTATTTTCATTCTTCATTATTTTTCATTTTCCATTAATAACTCAGCAAAAACCATCTGATGTTTACATTCAACATTATCTGAACTTTATTGCAAACATACTTCAGGAAAATACCATAAAATGTTTAGGTGGTTTTCTCCTTAAAATAATCGGAATTGCATACTGCCAGATACCATGAGTAAATCGCACTGAATAACACTAGCCAATTTTCCACCAATTTCAAATATGTGCGCTTGCATTCATTTACCTGTCTGTGTCTCTAATTTCAAAACCTTCAGTAATCCATCCTCACCACCGCATGCTATGAACCCTTGTTCCTTGTTCCAGGATATACACTTCAGCTTCACGTTATTGGGAATGGCTACCTGTAAAAGCAATCACAGCCAGACTAACAACTTTCGAAGGAGTTGGGAAGTAAAAGTCTACAGAAGGCTGAAGAAAATCTTCCAAGAAGAAAAAACGGACGGCCTTGCAGGAAAAAAGTGAGCTGTTGTGAAAATGAGCATGGTCCCCTCGACTGAGCCGGGTTCTACCATTTGGGAAAGAGGAAAAGAAATGCACAAAGAGAAGGTTAATGACTGTGGAGGAAGCCAACGCCAGAGTCACCGGATGGATTTTTAAAAGGGAGGGTGGGGACAGGGTATAAATCCATACCACCCCTCCCTATTCCTTTTTACACACAATACTTAGGCTAGCCTATTGTTACTTCTTTTCTCTTGCCCAACGGCTCGTAGTAATCCAAAGAGACTAATAAATCACGTGGATCAGCAACAAGTGGAAGAGGAAAGATAGGGGTAGCACGTGTCGATTTATCCCGGAGCCACCCAAAAGGACCTAGCCAGGGGCAGGGAGGGTGCTGCGACTGGGCTGCAGGCTCAGCCAAGGACTGGTCCGGGGCTCTGGGAACCGCAGGAGGAGGTCGGAGGCTGGACCTGGCGGGAAGGAAGGCTGCGGGATGGCGAAGCCGCGATCGGGACTGGGTGAAGCTGCAGGGCTTCTTGGGAAGGCAGCGGGGAATCGCCGCAGGCTGTGGGAATAGCGGAGAAACGAGGACACCCCTCGGGGAACTCACTTTCTTGGTCAGGTAGAAGAACATCGTGGGACCTCCTAGAGGGTCACGGTGGCCGCTAAGGCCCGCGACAAGTAACGGTTCTACGCCTCCAATCGGGACTACCAGCAGCTCAGGAAAGCTCCCGTCGTCCTGGCAACCGCTGTTTCCCGGTCGCATCCGGGGCGCCGCAGGACACTTCCGGTGACGCCTTCGCACGGGGCACAGGCGTAGTACGCCTGAGCGGAAGTCTTTGGGTTTGTGGGCGCGGGGCGCAGGGCCGTAGCTGGGGTTGTCCCGTCCTCACACGTCTGTGCCTTTCTGCTTTCCGCGAGAAGCTGGGTCGAGACCTGTCACTGCCAGCCGTGCGCTCGCCCTCTGCGCCCTGTCTCATGGTCCCTGGCCGCCCCTCCCTCCCGCCACACCTCTGGTGGTCGCGATGGAGCCGCGTCTCAGGTGTCAGTACTATACACCTAGGAGGAAAGGCGCCCGTTCGAATGAGGGCAAATGACTTAATATTTTGTAAGTCCCAAAGTTCCAGCATTCTTGAAAGAGAAAAGCCATGTACTATATTTGATAGGCTGGCGCTATGGGCCAGATGAAAGTGCAAATGTGCGTTTTGAGATCTTGCAAACCTCTGTGTCTTTGGGCATTCGAGAACCCTCTGGATCAATTTAGGAATAGATTTTGTTTATTCTGCTTGTTTTGACATTTTTTAACAGTTTAAGCTATTACCGCAACCCCGACGGTCCTTTTAAAAGGAATTTGTATAAACTTTAGGTAATTATAGCGTACAATTGCTATTGGGCATAGCCTCCCGTTTTTACAATATTTGAGCGTTTGGTGTTTTCTCATCGAGTCGACTGTTATATATTCTCTTAGTTTTCTTACCTTATTTCTTTCTTCGTTCTCCTTTGTCCTTTTTGAATGCCCTAGAGTTAGAAAGCCTCAAAATCTAAGGCATAGGGCAGAAATCCAAGTAGAACCACTCGCATGAAATTATTTGGCCTCAACCATGTTTTTATTTATTTCTGGTTTTCTCTTTACCATAATCTAGCATGTAATTTATGCATCAGTTTAATTTCCCCCACTTGGAGTCTTTTCCCATCTCAGACCAAAAAAAAAAAAATCCTCCAATCCTTTGACCTGGGTGGTTTGCCTCACCCAGCACAATCTGTTACAGAACTGACAATAGTCCCTAGTGCCTTTCCTAGAGAATCTGAACTCCATCCAAAATCAGATCTTCCCTCAATCCTAAATGTTTTCACAATGGAGCCTCCACCTTAAGTAAGCCAATGTGCTTTCTGCGGGGCAAAATTCCATCAGGCTCTGCTTCACAAGCTACTTTATATATTCCATGATGGTCCTACAGGCCAGTTGTGCTTAGCCAAACCAGCACAAATTAGTCTCCCTGAGGAATTCTTTCCAAACTTAGCCCAATCCCATTCAGATAACACCTTGTTTTCCATTGTCTGTGTATCTATTTAAGATACATTGGCCTCTGCCCATAGGCTCCCTATACTGAACACATGAGACAAATTAGCATTATCTAATCCAGGAGTTTCCAATAAGCTGGTCAAGACATGATTAGTTGAAGCTAAGTGAAACTCACCTCTCTTTAAATATCTTTCCCTTCTTGCACATGAACTCCCATTTATTCCTTTATACCACCATTTCTCTGTGGTATATTAATATGTATGTACTGATTTTGGGCTGAAACAAATCTGGAAAATACTACTGTAGCTCTATGTCATGTGCCCTTTCAAAATTTTTGAAAAGTAACAATATATGTTTTATATATTATATATTTCTTGGTGTATTTCGTTTTTGTTCCTTAAAGTTTATATTTTTTATTTACATCTGTAGGTTATATGTGCTTTTCAGGAGCTTGTATTAATGTAAAGTTCATCATTGTTTTATCTAAATTTAGGTAATTTTATATTAAAGCCTTTCTGTTGAACCTGAACTTACACTTTTAGCCTCAAGAGTGTGAGATTAAACTATAGGAAGAGTATCAAATTTCTGTCTTTGGATAAGAAACTATTGAATATCAAAATAATTGTTAATTCAGTATAATTTGAGGAAATATGTTTAATAGACAAAATTGACGAGTCATCTAAAAACAGACGATCGTATGTAAAGGTAATAACTTTTATTATATTAAAGATAATACAAACCAAAAAAAAAGAATTGAGCAGTGCAAAATTTAAAGGACTGTTTTGTTCTAAAAGTTGCAAGTTTCAAAGCCAAAAAATTATATGTGTCAAATATGTAAGTAAAAAAAAGTTAGGCTTTCACACCTGTAATCCCAGCACTTTGGGAAGCTGCGGCGGGTCGATCACTAACATTAAAAAGATAACATTAGATTTTGTCGACTTACAGCAATTTTATAAATATATAACTTTATTAGTTGGATCCTAAAGCAAAATAATAGAGTAAATTTAGGGTTTTTTGTACTTGGTAAAAAGTTTAACACCCTAAATTCCCAACTACTGCTCTTTATTAGTACATTTCTTCTAAAGACCAGAATGAATTAAAAAGGGCAATATAATGTTCACTTGATCTATGTTAACTATTTTTACATATGTGTATTACAATCTATTGATCACATCTTCAATAATACTCCAACAAACTAAGCAAAAAACAAAAAGTATTAAACAGTTCAAAATTATATTCATTGCACTTATGTGAAGTTGTACGTGTAAATACCTTGTCCAATTTGCACTCTCAGTAATAAGATTGATTTATATTATAAATATTATCAAAAGAAACTAGACCTAAAGTTTCCATCGTGAATATGGTTATCTAAGATAAATATTTCAAAATTAAATGGCTCAATTAGTAGATAAAGAAACATTAAACTTTTCATTCTATTTCCTACCAACCATTTCACAGTCATAAGTTAGAGACATTAAAGTTTGCTCTTAGTAAGGATCTGCGTGTTTATTTCCTTGAAAAAATGATGCTGATTCTCCAGAAGATCTTCATACAACTTATCCAGTAATATTCAAGCATTAATGCAGGTTATGGCAAATTATTAGCAGGAACATTGGCAATAACAGGTGTGCAAAAGAATGCATGAATATTAAGTATACCAAGCTGTCCACATTTCCAGGTGAGAAATTGGAGCAATTTAACGATGTATTTGTCCATGTTCATTTACTTGCAGTTTCTCCAAAATGTCATCAAGTGGCAAGTTGTTAAGGCCAACACCATTTATTTTTACACGTTAGAAAATATAAACACACTTTCAAACACTTCAACACAAGATAAAATAATTATGTCCTGTGATAAATGAAAAAAAGAGCAAAACTGTTTTCTCACCAAAAGTTGAATTCAATCTAAAAGTCAAAAATCCCGTTCTTCAGAGATCACAATAAAAGTAGACCACGGCAGTGGTCTTCAGATGTTTTTGTTCATGTAAAATTTAATTGGAGCGGCATCTTCGTGGGAGGGATGGGAGAAGCAATGTTTATGAAGTCTTGAAGGGACTGTTGGATTGTCCCTCTGTTTGGCTCTCTCAAGATTCTACTTTTCTAAGAAATGCACCTGAGTAGATTAGGGTAAGTGAGAAATATGCCTTTCTTATGTAAAGTTAGGAGAATGGTGATACTGAAATGAGAGATGAGAAAAGAAAATGCCAACTGATTCCAAGTAGCGTCTTAAGCAAGTGAAAGATTTGGAAATTGATTCTTTGAAACTATCTGCACCTCCCTTAAAAGCCTCTGCATATGCCTAGATTACCACAATCTGAATTCCACTCCTGTGAGGTACATAGGAACAAAGTTGTTAACTTGAACTGTTCAGAGAAACTTTTCTGGAGTTACTCCTTTGGAGAAAGAACTGATTTTGAATGTTTCTGAGGTTGTATCGTGTTACATTTTAAAATCTGCTTTTTGACCACTTGGCTAGTCAAAGTGTACAACTGTGTGTAATCTGAGATATCACATCCCATTCATCAGCTGACTTGCTTTGCACATGTACAGATTCTGAACTAAGCCATATTAGGGAATCATTAGCATAAATGTTCCATCTGTTATGTAAGAGCATCATTAGGAGCATATACACTTATGGAAAAGCACTAGGGAACGAAATAGGCAGCTTTTATGTGTAAATACTGAATGAGTGAAACAGTCTATTAAACTATGAGAAAAGAACTCTAAATTTTTTTAAGTTGCATATTACTGCTGCTCATATTAAACCTTAATAAACCAGTCACTTGCCTGTGGAATGTCTTAAAGTGTTTGGCTCAATTGTAGTACCTAGGTTGGCTCCAGGCAGAAGCATAAAACTTTCCAGAAAGGATATGTTTAGTGTTCAGTCTCTGCAGATACGAGCTGACCTTATCTTGGAATGCCAATGTAGCTTCACATCCACAAGCATCTTCAGTGGAAATGAGTCTTTGTGCTTCCTCAATCACTGAAGACAATGACAGTACACAAATATACTATGTAGGAATAGCTATCTAGGAATCATAACAAATCAGGAAATCCACAATCAAATATTTCCACCATTAAGACTTACCAAAGACTTTTCCAAGAGGTAAAGGAATATATATGAACAAACAAAAAGATGAGAAAATGCGTATTATCACAGAAAAATTTATCTTAGGAGACATTGGCAAAAATGTTTATAATTGTCAAGCTAAGTGATGCTTAAATGAGGGTTCATGATTTTCTTTCCTGTACTTTTGTGATTGCCAGAAATTATTCATGATATAAAGTAAATGTAGAAAAACATGGTTGATATTGAGGGGGGCAAGGATAGAGAGATAAGACAGTATTCATGTGATGCTATATAATTAACAAATGAAAATGGGCCTAGTACAGTGGCTTATTCCTATAATGACAGCACTTTTGGAGGCTAAGGCAGAAGGATTGCTTGAGGCCAAGTTTGAGACCACCCTGGGCAACAAAGCAAGGGCCTGTCTCTACAAAAACGTAAAATAGTTAGCCAGGCATAGTGGCACACACCTGTAATCCCAGCTACTTGAAAGGCTGAGACGGGAGGATCACTTGAGCCCAAGAGTTCAAGGCTGCAGTGAGCCACGATCACATCACTGCACTCCAGTCTGGGTAACAGAATAAAACCCTGTCTATTAAAAGTAAATAAATAAAACTAGGACAATAGTCCTCTATTTGTGTGGCCAAAATATATCAAAGACGAAAACAAGGCTCAGGCGCAGTGGCTCATGCCTGTAATCCCAACACTCTGGGAGGCCGAGATGGGTGGATTACTTAAGGTCAGGAGTTTGAGACCGGCCTGGACAATGTAGTGAAACCCTGTCTCTACTGAAAATACAAAAATTAGCCAGGCATGGTGTCATGCACCTGTAATCCTATCTACTTGGTTGGCTAAGGCAGGAGAATCGCTTGAACTCTGGAGGAAGAGGTTTCAGTGAGCTAAGATAGCACCACTGCACTCCAACCTGGATGACAGCGTGAAACTCCATCTCAAAAAAACAAAAACAAAAAAAGATTAAAACTAGGTTAAGTCCTGATTTCCTATAGAGGACTGTTATTCTATTGAATGGTTTGAAGTGAGAGTCTTAGTTCTTACCAATAAATACTTTAGAACTAAAAATTCAGGTTTGTATTGACATTTAATCAAATATAAGAGGTGATAAAAGTAACTCCTATTTCTTTCTGTAATTCAGTGAGGCAGCTATTCCTATTCAGTATCAGAGCTCCTCCTAAAGTTGTGAATAGAAATAAGAGTAACTTCCCAGGTCTGAAGACTGGTGTATCATTTTCCTGTGGAGTAATGCTATTATCTGAGGACAGGAAATGGTCCTTTGCTGCAATATTTTTACTCTAACATTTTACAAAGATCCAATGTAGGGATGGGAGATCACAAATGCATTAAACGTAATCTATCATCTATCCACCTGTCTAAATCCTATTGAACCTTTTAGGGACAGCCAGCCCAAATCCCATCTTAGTTAATCAGTCAATAAACCAGGAATTATCTACTGAATATCAACTACATGTCCATCATCCCTGTGCCCATAAGATGAGTACTTAAAATACTTGTTCAGTGTCTGTCTTGCCTGATAGACTCTAAGTTCTATGAGGGCATGGGCTCAGTGAAACACTTCACAGAAAATTGTAGACCTGAGTTGTAGCAAAATTGAAAATGGAGAAATGGTGCTTATAATAGCACCAGAAAGAATAAGATAGTTAGGAATAAATATTTTTTAAAGTGCAAGACTTGTACACTGAAAGAAATTAAAGAAGACCTAAAAAAAAAAAGGACACACCACATTAATGGAATGAAAGGCTCTTAAAATGGCAGTACTCCCCAAGTGGGTCTCTAGATTCAATATAACATAGCTATCCACTGCCTCAGCATCATTTATGAAAAAGACTATTCTTTCCCTTATTAAATTGTCTTAGTACCCTACTACCCAACTTAAGACTTAAAACATTATGAATACTGTTAAACAGACATCATTTAAAAAGCAAAATGATAGAAGATATTTGCAATACAAAAAATAACTTATAATGTGAAGAGTTCCTATGAATCAATAAGAAAAATACAGATAACCCAATTGAAAAATACAAAAAGGACATAAATAGCATTTCCAAATATGGAACTCAGTGACCAATAAGCATAGGAAGAGATGCCTCACCTCATTAGTAACTGGGAAGTGAAAAAACCTCCACTACACTGGCGAAAACTTAATTCCACAAAACCAAATGTTACCAAGAATGTGGTTCTTGGATTCTGACAAGCAAAAGCATTGAGGGGAGAGTGGAAACAAGCGAGTGCAGGGCATGCTCCTGGACCATCAGCCTAGTGTGGCTGGACCATAGGACGGGCGGAAGCAGTGAATCTGGGGGCAAATAGAGTAGAAAAGTTTTAAAAGCCAGGATGAGACAAGTAGTTCCCACAGGCTAGGGGGCGTGGGTGATGAGCAGTTATTGTTTCATGGGTAGAGTTTTGGTTTGGGATGATAAAAAAAATTCTGGCGATGGATAGTGGTGATTGTTGCACAACAATGTAAATGTACTTAATGCCACTGAACTCTACACTTGAAAATAATTGAAATGGTAAATTTTATGTATATTTTACCACAATGAAAAAATCCAGACTTAGGCAGAAAGTTTAATTAGAAAGAAAAATGTGAAAAAGAGAGAGAGAAGACAAAGAGATCATGGAGGGTAGGCTGCCTGGTGGAGGAGTATTATTGTTTTATTCTGTAGACCAGTGGAGAATACTGGAGAATTCTGACAAGGAGAAAGAATCACAACTGTGCCTTAGACAGAAAGAAAAAAGCTTGCTCCTGACAAATTCTCCAACCAAAGGAAATCGCCTTAAAGCGCTGGTCCTCACCTGAGCACGTTTTCTTGTCCTCATTCAAGGCGTAGCCAGGATAACAATCACAGTGGTAGGATGTGGCCCCATCACTCACACAAATATGCTGGCAACCATGAGAGCCTAGGGCACACTTGTCACGGACTGACCGCAAGTAGTGCAGGAAAGAAAATATTCACACATTAATTAAATAGAAAAGTAAACACAAACATCTGAGAGAAGAAGCTGCCATTTGGTCCCCCACAAGTGCTGGCAATCAACCCATCAGTAGTCAGCAGCAGGCCCCAGGCTGCAGGAGCAAGCCTGTTTTCTCTTCCCATACCTCTCATCCCTTTGGCCTCACAGCACACACACTACTTTCCTTTTTATCTCTCACAGATATCTAAGGGTGCCTTTTCCTTTTTTCTCCCCACAGCACTGGGCAGCACTGAGTCTTGACTCTATTCAAGAACTTACTTCCAGCCTTTCCCGATGACCACCAATGCTTCCAGCATCCCCAGCTCTCATGGATCATCATTATCATCATTGTCACCAAAAATAATGTTTTAAGGACCTAATCATAAACGGAGCTAAGTTTGATGCTGCACCAAAAGCTCTATATTGACCAAGTGCCTGCCTTCATAGCTTACAAAGTGGAACAGAAAACACTGACCTGAAGACACACGCGCACACACACAAGTACAGATGGGGAAATAATACCACGTTAGTAATTCTGATGTGTATGCTTAGAGAGCAAAGTACTTACTATCTATTACAAACAAAGAACATTTCAGGGACAAACACAGTTTGCCCAAGTTTGAGTGGAGAGCAGAGCAAACTGCCATACTTGTCCCATGTTCAGACTGGCCTAGGACAACTAAAACACTGATTTTCCTTTAAAACCCAGAAAGGCTTCCTGGAAGACACAGGTTCCTCCTCTGCCATTGCAGGAACCAAAATAGTTCTTTATTTCCTTCTAATTTTCCTCTTAAATGTCATTTCATATGCAGAACTTTTGTGGCTCACTAGTGCCTATAGAATAGCATTGTGTGAAATGCACGGCACCATATAATCTATAAATAGAGTGCCTTTCCAACCTTAACATGGCTATTCCTTTTCAGTGCTACAATTTAGATTTGTTTTCAGCAAAATGCCTTATAGCAGGGTGTTTCATTTTTTTCCCCCCTCATTCCACCTTAGTATCTACTCTGCAGGTAACAAATGGACATGCTTCCAGCCCCTGGCCCTGATCTAGGGTTCTACATTTAATTTACAAGCCTTCCTACCACTAGCAAGGGAAAAGCAGACCATTAGAAGGGATCTGCTCCATGGTATGTTTCCCACCTTTATAGCAGTATTCACTATTCCTTTTTTTCTTTTTTTCTTTTTTTTTTTGAGATGGAGTCTCACTCTGTTGCCAGGCTGGAGTGCAGTAGCACAATCTTGGCTCACTGCAGTCTCCACCTCCCAGGTTCAAGCAATTCTCCTGCCTCAGCCTCCTGTGTAGCTGGGACTACAGGTACATGCCACCACACCCAGCTAATTTTTGTTTTTTTAGTAGAGACAGGATTTCACCATGTTGGCCAGGATGGTGTTGATCTCTTGACCTTGTGATCCACCCACCTCGGCCTCCCAAAGTGCTGGGATTATAGACATGAGCAACTATGCTTAACCATTCACTATTACTTTAAAATATATAAATAGGCCAGGCACAGTGGCTCACACATGTAATCCCAGCACTTTGGGAAGCCAAGGCAGGTAGATTGCTTGACCTCAGGAGTTTGAAACAAGCCTGGGCAAAATGTCAAAACCCCATCTCTACAAAAAATACAAAACTTAACCAGGTGTGGTGGCGTGTGCCTGAAGTCCTAGCTACTCAGGAGGCTGAGGTGGGAGAATCACTTGAGCCTGGGAGGTAGAGGGTGCAGTGAAGCCGAGATCCCACCACTGCACTCCCGCCTGGGTGACAGAGTGAGACCCTGTCTCAAAAAAGAGAAGAAAAAAACAAATATATACTAACTTTCCCACTAGTGTATCTTTCTCTGCTGTTCCTCTTTGCTGTCCTGTGCTTTGTACGCTAAGACAGTATGGCTTAGGGGTTAAGAGCCTATGTAACCACCAGAGCAAGTACCTGGGTTCAAACCCTGGCTCTGCTACTTACTAGCCGAATAACCATGGGCAAGTTACTTAATCAGTTTCCTCCTAAAGCTGCTGTGAGTATTAAGCAGCATTACTGTAGCTAAAATGCCTAGAATCCTGCATGGCCTACAGTAGGCATTGAGGAATATGGGCTGCTGGCATCTGGGAGTATTGTCTGCCTTAACTGAAAATTTTCTTTGATCTATGTTTTTTAAAAATAAATTGCTTCACTTTATTTCATACTATCTGTTAGTTTGAATGGAAATTTGTTTTTGGTTTGTTTGCCCAGGTCTTCAGTGTTCCTGGCAGCTCAAGGTACCAACTGGGGCACTTGCCACTAGTTTGAGAAGTGCAGCCATAGGTGAATCCTCTCCACCCAAGTTTCTTAGTCATCCTGCCCTGAACAAATAAATCAGCTCAAGCCAGTCCCCTGCCAGTGCCACTTTGCTCTCTCTCTCAATTGAAACCTTCACTATCCTTCAAGACCCAACACCAGCCCTTCACAGATGCCCGCCTCCCCCAGCCTCTATATCCCTTAGTGTCCATCAGTCCTCTCCTTGGCTCAGTCTCTGCTTTCAGAAGGAGCTGGCTGTCTGCTAGTGAGTTGCAAGTTGGTTTCACTGTAAAAGACCCAAGTGTGAAAGAATTTGTTGAGTGGATCTTACCTGAACATGTTCTTTTATCTGCATTCAGAGTGTAGCCCTCATAGCATTCACAGTGATAGGACCCTGTTCTGTCATTCACACAAATGTGCTGACACCCATGGGTACCCAAAGCACATTTGTCTTGAGCTGTGAAACAAAAATTCACCCAGCCTTAAGTTACTCAGAGGCAGAAACTCATGCTTCTTTATATACTCACAAAGCTTAGTGCCATACTGGGAACAAAGTAGGTGCCCAGTACTTTTTTATTGTTTTCCTCTTTTTTTTTAAAGGTGGGGCACTTAGTGACATGCCATTTCCCTTTCTTTATCTTGATGAAGTCTATATCTCTTCAAGGGAGAGGAAAATATACATCAAATCTAAAACACATTCCGTATGCCAAAGCTAAATGCTACCTTGAGAGCTTGGAATTTCTCTCAGATGTTTTTTTACATTTATAAATGCCACCCTGTCCTGCCAGTAAGTTTAAATCAAATTAATGAGGATTAACAGCACTGGCATGGGCTTATTGGCCCATGTATAAGGCTTCGTTTCACTGATGATTGATCATCTAGAAACTGCCAGGGGAGTGACTGGCCCCAAACGTACTGGAAGATCTGTGTGGGTCTAATTCAGGCATTCACGAAGTCGTCTTTACTAACATCATCCAGCTTTAAGATTAACACTACAGAGAACTTCCAGGCCAAGTTTTAACTGGAAAAAGATCAGTTCATCCTATCACACCAAATAGTTACTGTCCAACTCACTTCCATCAAAATTTCCTCTTTACTTAAAAGTGCTCAGTGTACAGAACTATAAAATTTTCCTGGATAAGGACCCTACATTTAATTAGCTTTTCTCACACCCCCTACTCCCTACCTATTTCCCAGTAATTTTCTGAAGTAATCTATGTTTGCTCCAGTGAGCTCACCACCCTCTGAGCAATGTGTACCTTCATCTAAAAGTGTGGTAGCATGCCTGAACCTTGATTCCTTAAGTTACCTTTAAGAACCTCTTTGCTGGTGAGTTGCAAGTTGGTTTCGCTGTAAAAGACCCAAGTGTGAAAGAATTTGTTGAGTGGATCTTACCTGAACATGTTTTTTTATCTGCATTCAGAATGTAGCCCTCATAGCATTCACAGTGATAGGACCCTGGTCTGTCATTCACACAAATGTGCTGACACCCATGGGTACCCAAAGCACATTTATCTTGAGCTATGAAACAAAAATTCAGGAGAAAAGAAATAAAAGGTGGAAGGGTCTTTTATTACCCATGGATAGAAACCTTATTTTCAGCTAGAAACATATGAGGAAAACTTACTGGAAACTATTCAAAGCCATTGGCGCTATTTTTTCTAACTAGAAGTTAACTGAGTTAAGTGAAATCCTGCACATACAATAATTATTCTCTGAACTTCCCCAATTTCTTTTCAAAATCATCAGTATTGAGTTTTTACAACCTAAGTATCTCATAAATACTTTCTAAAGCATTCCTTTTAGGCTTATTGTACTTATCCCAACTCAGAGGGATACCAACAGTTGTGTGACTAATTACACTGGATTCAGAAAGACATAGAAATAGAGTTTGAAGAAATTATAGTTCAACCCTGTCCTATTTTTAAAAGGAGAGAAAGGAGCCCAAGGGAGACCAATTGATTGAGAGCAGCATAAGAACTCAAGACACAAATTTTCATTCAATGCACACTTTCCTCTGTACTGATACATTTTTAAACTATTTTTTATATTTAAACTTTTGAGATAATTTTAGATTTATGAAAAAGTTGCAAAAACAGTGCAAAAATTCCTGTACTTCACCCTGTTTCCCCAAACTGTAATTTACATACCCATAGAATGATTATCAAACTAGAAATTAACATTGATATAATATGATTTACTAATCTACAGACTTTATTCAAATGTTGCCATTAATGCCCTTTTTCTGGTCCAGGACCCAATCCAGAATTCCACATTGTATGAAGTTTCACATGTCCTCCAATCTGGGACACTTCCTAAGTCGTTCTTTGTCTTTTATGACTTTCACACTTCTGAAAAGTACTGGAAAACTATTTTGTGAACTGAGAACGTCTCTCAGGTTGGGTTTTTCTAATGTTTCCTCATGATCCTGAATTTTTAGCAAGAATACTACAGGTGTGCTGTTGTGTCCACAGTACTGAGCCCAGCATGTCAGGTCATTCATAATGTCACTATGTGTCATCACTGATGATATTAACTTTGACCACTTGGTTAAGGTAATGTCTGCCAATTTCTCCACTATAAAGTTACTGTCTTTCCCTTTGTAAGCAACAAGTACCTTATGTGATTCAACCTACTAAATTGTCTGTAGCATTTGGGAAGGACTGTTCGGGCTGGACACAGAGAAGGAAATGAGCAACATATTTATATGTTTGGGCGGAGATATATACATGTTACCATTTCTAACGTTTTGGATAAGACTTAGAAATGGGAAAAGCTCAAGGTACCGAAGAGGAAAACACACCTACTTCCCAGTCAGTGTGACCTGCCCTTCCATCAATGGATAGGTAGGCAGATAGCTAAGCAGTAATAGGAAAGATTTCTCCTCACTTACCTGAACAAGTTTTCCTGTCTTCATTCAAGGTATAACCTTCATAGCACTCACAATGATAAGAGCCATTTCTGTCATTCACACAGACGTGCTCACATCCATGGGTGTTAAGAGCACACTTATCAAGAGCTATCAAAAGATGATTGAGACAAATGTAAATGCATGCAAAGCATGGCAGCAATAAATAATTATGGGCCATGCCACTTACACACACACACACACACACACACACCACCGAGGAGAGAGAGAGAGAGAGAGAGAGAGAGCTAATAAAACAAGGGAGGGGTGGGTGGCTGGGAGTTGGGAACCAACCCTCTGGTCTTGGCTCTTTCACTGACAGACCCTGTAACATGGGTAAGTTTTCTCCTTTCTGTCCATCTCAATTTCATTATCTATAAAACTAAATTATCTCTAAGTTTTCTTCCTCCCCAAAATTTTTTCTAGGATTAAAAAAAATATCTAATTCCCATTCCTCATTGACTCCATGTATGCATCTATGTACCAGACCAGTGAGTACCCCTCTAACTTTCCTACTTCTTCTAGATTCCATGAGCATCTATGACTATAGAGAGGAAGAGGGTTGCTTCTGTGTAATTAAATAAAATCCAGGAAAAATTCCAAATCCTCAAAAGGACTAAGAATCTTGGACCTTTTCTTTCCCCTCTTCTTTTTTGTTTTTGTTTTTATGAGGCAGGGTCTCCCTCTGTCATGCAGTGGCATTATCATAGCTCACTGCAGCCTCGACCTCCTGGTCTCAAACAATCCTCCTGCCTCAGCCTCCCAGGTAGCTGGGACTACAGGTGTGCACCACCATGCCTGGTTAATTTTTTTAATTAATTTTTGTAGAGATGGGGTCTCGCTGTGTTGTCCAAGCTAATCTCGAATTAGGCCTCAAACTGTGCTACCATCTCAGCCTCCCCAAATACGGGAATTATAGGCATGAGCTACTGCACTCAGCCTGGACCTCTTTCTTAGTAGCCTTTTCTCCCATGATTTTATTTAAAACTTAAAAGATATGGAAATAAGCTGATTTATGTATCATTTCACTTTTCTCCCTAAGCTCCTTTTCAGGGAAAACTGCTGATGAACAACAGTAAACCCAGGCAAAAGGCAGTTAGGTAAAAAAGGGGTCAGAGAGTGAAAGCACAATGCCAGTCCAAAACCTGGAGCATAGGTTCCCCAGCAATTTGATTCAGTCACAGCCCCCTACACAGGTCTCACCTGAACATGTTTTCTTGTCAGCATTCAAGGTGTATCCTTGGCTACACTCGCAGTGGTGCTTGCCTTCCCCGTCACTGATGCAGACATGCTGGCACTGATGTGTTCCAAGCATACACGGGTCCAGCGCTGTGCAGAGGAAGTTTACAATGGTCAGCACTGACACTCTGGAAACATCTCAGATACTTTCTCCCAGGTCAAATAGACATTGCTCTCCAGGTTTCTTTCCCAGTCTATCTTTACTGCACTATAAAAATTGGCTGTTTTCTGCCTCTGGCTTATTAGCAATGCTACTCTTAAACTAGAAATGTTACTAATTTAAAAGTACACTTCTTACTATACAGACTTTCTCAAAGGAGAAAGGGAATTTGAAATTTGGAACTGAAGCCAAACACTTACACAGGCCAGGCAACTGATGTTTTATTTGGCTCATCCACCTCCCTGTGAAGAAAAAATTCGTGCTTCCGCACCACAAGAAATGGGAGAACAATAATGCACAGCCTGAAGTGCTGTGAGCTAGTTGTCCCATTGTTGCCAGAATCTGACTTCCAAGAGTTCTATGGTCTATGTCTAAACAGAATTCTCACACAAGCATAGGTCTAAGCCTAGAACAAACTCACATATTTGAACATGCAAATGGTAGAGGGCAATTCAGATAACTGTTTTCTGAATATGTAAGATGGGTAAACTCATCTATATGCTAAATCTATAATGAACTCATATGCTAATATAAACAGGTAAAAAGAAAAGGAAGATCAAAATAAATGAGATTACATTAACTAAACTACATCTCCATCTTTTTGCTCCTGGAGCGATCTATATCCATTGGATATTTTTTTCCTAGTGGCCTGTTTTGAAAGATGAATCAATGAATTTAGTCATTTCTTAAAACCAAGGAGGCCTGTTGGAGGAGGCTGGCCCTCCTATGGCAGGTAACCCAGCCTCCACTGCCCTTGGCAATGGGACAAGGCTAATATTTTCCCAAGAAGGGCCTTTTCATGCAATGATCTTTCCAAGCGGTTGACTACATCAAGCTGCCCCTCGGTCTTTTTTCCATAGAGAGAACATTTTTCTCCCAGAACAAGCAGATCTTTTGTACTAGAAGGAAAAGATTGACACTCACCACTTGCTACTTTATAGCCTTCAAAGCCCAACCCCAGGTGCTAGCTTTGAAACCCAACTTTGCCACAGACCAGCATGTTGATGGAAAAGCTCTCACCCACAAGCATGGAGTGCGAGGGTGATTTCCTGGGAGAAGAGAAAGCCACTTTCTTTTTGGAAGCCAATTAATGCCAAGTAGATGCTACCAAAACCAGTGATAGCTTGTGAAAAGCCCAGTGTCCTGGGACAGGAAAGACAAGGGGATCCCAGCCAAGTCTGGCTGCAATGAGGCCAAACTTTGCCCCAGACCAAGACTTCATCTCCCTTTTCCTGACAAACTGTTGATGGCTGGGTTTCACATTAACTTAGATAAAAAGTCCCTTTGAAATGTACAATTGTAATTAATTATTTGTTCATTTGTTTGTTTCACCCCCACCACCAGAATGTTACTTGATGGTAGGGAGGGATTACGTTTATCTTTGTACCATCAGAGATCAACAAATGCATGCAGAGATCAACAAAAACAAATAAATAAGTGTGGAACAGATTATATTGCAAAAAGGTATCTGTTTAAAAATTCGCCTCAACTAGAAATTTGTCCACAACTGCTTGGATATTGGCACAGAGGCATCAAAAGATTATTTCCAGATGATAAAAAATAAATCATGAGTCCTACAAATCATAATTCTGACCAGTGAGTAAAAATAAACTCCAGCATTAAATGGATCTGTATTCCTAGATTTGATCAATTCATGCTAAAAATTCCAATAAAATTAGCATAATCTTATTCAAATTCCACCCTAAAGGATGGAGGGGAGTAGCAGAGTAACAGAATGATTTCTTAAGATCATCTTGCTTTCTTTCAAGTGTGCTGAAACCCTAATCTGCCTGGTCCCTGAATCCTCTTCTCCAACAAAGAGTAATCAGATAAAGAGCCCAATCTGAAAACAAGAGCGTTCACTAACTGCGCGCTCGGGCTGACGGTGACGTTGGAATAGAGGCCTGCTGACTCTTTCAAGGACAGATGCTGCTCCCTGCCTTCTACAGGAGAACAAACAAAGTTCTGTTAGACCTAGAGATGGTAAAACTAAAAAAATATGTATCAGGGGGAAAAAATGTAGTGGTGGGGCAGAGAGGGCAGGAGAGGCATCTTGAGTTTTGTTTTTCCTTACCCTTACAGGGAACAGCAGGGTCATTTATCCTGGATATTTGCAGACTTTCACAGTTCTAATGCAAACATGAAGATTTTATGAGGAAACCAAGTTCCATATAATACAGCTCTATATTCCTAAACCAACATAGTGTGCTTAGGTTGGTCACACGTGTGTGTGCGCACGCACGCACACACACACTGGATATATTTAAGTTTTTCATTAAATTTCCACCAAAAAACAAAACAAAACTATTTTCTCTGGGTATATAATGTCTGAATATAACATCCTTTCTAGTTGGAAGCAAAGACTGACCAACTTACCACAAAAGGTTTCCTGGAATCTAGAGGAAAGTTTCTCAATGACCCCATAGGTCTCCACATAGAAAACATGCTCCTCTAGGGGCTCACTGGCCATCATCTTGAGGGACTCCATGTCTGCCCGGTCCACGCCCACAGCATAGAGCTCAATACCAGATGCTCGGGCCCGAGCCACCACCTCATTCACCTGGTCCTGGGGCCTCCCGTCTGTGACAATAATGGCCACCTTAGGAATGTTAGAAGCAGGCCCTCGAGCACCTGCCTCCACTGTGAAGGCTTCATCCATTGCTGTCTGGATGGCCAGGCCTGACATGGTGCCTGTTGACAAGGGTGTGATTCGACCCACAGCCTGCTTCAGGGACTGCTTATCTGTGTAGGCCTGGAGTTGGAACTCAATCTTCACGGTGCTAGCATAGTTCACTACTGCCACCCGCGTGTCGGCCGGCCCTATGTCCAGAGTGTCAATTATCTGGGAGACAAAAGTTTTCACTTTGGTGAATTCCAGGGGCCGTACGCTACGAGAACTATCGATGATAAACACCAGGTCCAAGGGCCTGCTCTTGCAAACACCTGCAAAAGACCAAGCAATGATCAGAACACAATTAGAAATGCAATAATCCTCACTTCCAGAGAATGCTGAGATTCCAGGAGGCCAGGCAAGGCAGCATATCCTGACCCCAACATCACCACGCCTGTGACCTTCTTCAAGACCATCTTCCCTTTCGGTATTGAAAGCATCAAGAGACTTGAGACCTCCCTAGTGAGAATTCACCTAGAGATGTGAAGTTTCCCCAAATACCTCACCTGCAGGCTGGCTGAACCCTGAAATTTCACTTAGAACCTCATCCCTCTGCTTAAGCTTTTGCTCCTAAGGGCCCTCAAGATTGCTGGGAATTAATGGATTCTAGACCTTTCTTAAGCACCTTGGCTATCTGGAGACAATTGGACAATGTACCCCTGACCCATGTAAAAGGCTTTGGGCCCTCAGGGACAGTCTCACTGCAAACCACTGTGCCCAGGCCTCAGGCAATGGCAGTCTGAGGCAAGGCACTCAGGGGCTCCTCTGGTGACCCCTTTCTTGTACTACACTTCCAAGGGGGTGAAAACTGCTCCAGAATCCCTGAATCCTCCCTCCATCTGGCCATCATTTCTGTTTAGTGAATTTGGGGGCCCACTAGAGCCCTGAGCTAATTAAAAGTAGAAAGAGGGGATGCCAACCTGATCTTGAATCTGTTTAGTCCACTTCCAACTTCGTGAGTATGTCTCGTAAGAAGCAGGGATTGTGATCTGGTATCTACCCTACTGCGCCATCAAACTCTCTTGGTCATCTCTCTTCACTTATTCAGTCACCAAAAACATTTTTTGAGGGCCTACATGTATGAAGCCCTGGAGCTACAAAAACAAATAAACCAGATTCCCCACCTTTAAAGAACTTATCTCTTTTCTACACAAAAGTACCTGACATACTATAGTATTACAGTACATTTTAGTGTTCAACTATTCTTTCCCATTCTTTCCTGTTTCTCCCAACTCGTTTGCACACCCTCTGTCCTCAACACAAAAATCAAATCCACAATTCAGGGTGAGATGAGAAAAAAGCCAATCATTAAACTTCTTTTTCTTTTTTTTTTTTTTTTGAGACGGAGTCTTGCTCTGTCGCCCAGGCTGGAGTGCAGTGGTGCAATCTCGGCTCACTGCAAACTCTGTCTCCCAAGTTCAAGCAATTCTCTTGCCTCAGCCTCCTGAGCAGATGGGGATTCAGGCACACGCCACCACATCCAGCTAATTTTTGTATTTTTAGTAGAGACGGGCTTTCGCCATGTTGGCCAGGCTGGTCTTTAACTCCTGACCTCAGGTGATCCGCCCACTCTGGCCTCCCAAAGTGCTGGGATTACAGGTGTGAGCTACCGTGCCCAGCCCTAAACTTCTTTTTCAAGCCTTTTCCCCTTCTCACTCAACACACATGCACACGCATACAGGCATTACATGCATGCAGCCTAAATGGAAGTGAGGTCCTGGGGCATGAGGAGTCACTCAGGGCTCTTTTCTTTCCCAACAAGGAGGCAGAAGTTGATTACTCTAAGAAGGTAATTCACTTAGTGAGTAGGAAAAAGGTAGATTCAAAATTAATACCTAGACTAAGCAGTTTATAGAAAAAAGCCTTACCTAGAACAGCCTACCTTATGTCTCTGTCTAGTTTTCTTTTAAAAGCAGAAAATTATCTTCCTGTTTTTAGCCTATTGTTTGGAGGTATTTAAGAAAAATAAAATTTTTCCTTTCAGTAATGCTTTAGGAATCACAAGGTACCAACACATCAACCCTGTGAAGCTGGAGGTACAGAAGTCATGTTTATACACATTTTACAGGTGAGAAACCTGAGGTTCAAGGAGGTGTGAAACTAGAAAGTGGTAGAGCATAGATTGGACTCCAGGCTTCCAGACTTCCAGCCCCTGGGGGCTTGCTACTGAATCCCAGTCACTTCTCTCTGAGACAACATTTTCCTCCACAAAAATCAATATTCTCTCATGTATTTATTAAACATCTTGCATGTTGACTTTGAGTCACCGCCCTGAAATATGCTGTATGTCATGTATTTAGTTAAGTCAAAAGGAATTAAAGCCAGGCACAGTGGCTCACGCCTGTAATCCCAATACTTTGAGAGGCCGAGGGAGAAGGATCACTTGAGCTCAGGAGTTCTAGACCAGCCTGGGCAACATAGGGAGACCGCATCTCTACAAAAAATTTAAAAATTAGCCAGGCGTGGTGGCAGGCACCTGTAGTTCCAGCTACTTAGGGGGCTGAGGTGGAAGGATCGCTTAAAGCCAGAGAGTCAAGACTGAAGTGAGCCACAATCACACTACTGCACTCCAGCCTGGACAACAGAATGAGATCCTGTCTATAAAAGCAGAAAGAAAAAAAAAAAAAAAAAGGAACTAATTAAAGTTCTTTCTTTATTAAAAAGAAAAAAAAAACAACTCCAGCAGCCATAAAAAAGCATGAATTCATGTCCTTTGGGACATGGATGAAGCTGGAAGCCATCATTCTGAGCAAACTGACACCGGAACAGAAAACCAGACACCACATGTTCTCACTCATAAGTGGGAACTGAACAATGAGAACACATGGATACAGGGAGGGGAACATCACACACCAGGACCTGTCTGGGGATGGGGGCCAAGACGAGGGAGAGCATTAGGACAAACACCTAACACATGAGAGGCTTAAAACCTAGATGATAGGTTGATGGGTGCAGCAAAACACCACAGCACATGTATACCTGTGTAACAAACCTGCAGGTTCTGCACGTGTATCCCAGAACTTAAAGTTAAAAAAAAAAAAAAAAAAAAAGATCTGAATAGCAAACATCTGTCATCAATTGTCTCTAAGGTTAGCCACTATAAGACTTCAAAAGAACCTTGGTCTCTACAATCTTTTATCTTAACCTGAACATTTCCTTTCTATGGATCCCAGGTCTTTAGACAAACTCAATCAACTGTCAATCAGAAAATGTTTAAATTTTCCTATAGCTTGGAAGCCCCACCACCATCAGCTTTGAGTTGTCCTACCTTTCTGGACCAAACCAATGTATTTCTTAAATGTATTCGATTGATGTCTCATGCCTCCTTAAATTGTATAAAACCAAGCTGCACCCTGACCACCTTGGGCACATGTTCTCGGGTCCTCTTGAGGGCTGTGTCACAAACCATGGTCATTCATATTTGGCTCAGAATAAATCTCTTCAAATATATACATTAAAAAAAAAAAAAACCTCCAGAATTTTACTTCATTCCTGGAAAGTCCTATAGATCTAGAACTACGAAGAATAATTATGTTGAAAATCCTTCCTGGAGATGGGTCAGAGTATTTTTGTATAATTAGAAAAAGAAAGGCGGGGTGGCAACATGAAGATATGAACTCTGTAATTGACAGTTCTTTCACCAACGCCCAAATGGTGTCCTTATAAATATCATGGCTATGTTCTTATAACTAGACATGTATGATTCCTTCCTTCTCCACTTGGTTATTCACACCAAATCCTCTATTTAGGGTGTGATATGCAGAATTATACCCCCTCCAAAAGACATCTATGTCCTAATTCCAGAAACATGCTACTTTTACGTGGCAAAGGGCAGAGACTTTGCAGGTGTGATTAAGTTAAAGACCTCCACGTGAGAGGTTATCCTGGATAATTTAGTCAGTCAATGTAATAATGAAGTAGAAGAGGGAAGCAGAGGAAAGAAATGTGAGTAACTCAATGTGAAAATGCCTCAACCTGCTTTAGCTGGCTCTGAAGATGGAGGAAAAGGGCCATAAGCCAAGGAACTCTGTAGCCTTCACACACTGGGAAGGGAAGGGAAATGAATTCTCCCTTAGGGGCTCCCAAGAAGAATGCAGCCCTGCTGACGCCTTAATATTACCCTACTGAGACCAGTGTCAGACTTCTGACTCACAGAACTCTCAAATAATAAATGTGTGTTGTTTTAAGCCACAAAATTCATAGTGATTTGTTACAGTGGCCATAGAAAACTAATACCTGAGGCTTGATCAGGGTGGCAGAAAATTCTGTGAACATCTGGTTCCTTCCTGATTGGTACTCACTCGGCATCAATCATTAGTTGTTTTTGAATCTCACTCCCATTTCTAGATAACAGCAATGTGATTCCCAAGAACAAAGAATCTGAATCTCCTAAAATGTTACCAGACTCACAATACTGTCGAGTCATTATAGTCCTGCTAGAAATAAAAGCCCATAGCAAAGCTTAGCAATTTCTGGTTGCTAAAAGGAGAGAATTTGGAAAAGGGTGGAATCTGGCATTTCTTAAGATATTATCATTCACGATCAGGTTCAGACTCCAGGTAATAAAAGACCAGTGCAGCTTAGGGGAACATGGTCACCTGGTGCAGAATCTCTCCTTCCTCTTCCAGTCCCATCCCAGAGGGAGACTGGTCAGGACTAGAGCAAGGTTAACTTCTAGAAGAAAGGCTTTCCCTCAATTCCCCACCTGGAGCAAACAGCTACCAGCTGAATCTAACCTTATGGACCCTGGCACCTCCTGTCTCAGCAGCAATGCTTTCGCCATTTCAAATCTGCCACTTCAAATACTGGAACTGAGTATTTGAGTCAGGAAAGAATCCCTTGAGCTCCTTCTCAGCTTATCCAGAAAGATGCAGAAGGGGTCAGACAATGCAAATCAGCCTGAGGCATGCAGTCTGGCTGGCCAGATGAGACTGCATACCCAGAAATGGTCTGGCACAGACTCTCTCTAGCAAGACTGGAGCTGGACTTTTTGGAAATAAAGATACAATCTTATGCAAACCATATTAAGAGGTTGGTAGGCTGGGGCAATGGAAAGAGCTTTGCTTGCGATTTCGGAGCCCTCAGTTTTACGGTGGGTTCTGACACTGATTCACAGAGACCCTTCAAATTGATACGCCTAGTTTCCCCGCATGTGCTGTCAGGGGCTGTGTCGGACGACCTGCCCACTTCGCAGCACTAGAAGCTTTGCTCTGGTTCAGGAATCAATCACTGACCAAAATGAGATAGAATTGCTCGCCAAAGACCCAGAGATTCTTGGTCCTGGGGTAACCTGTGGCTCTTCCGGTCTCCTGGTCTCACACCCCCACCCCTTACTTCCAGTGTGAGGCAGCCTGAGGGCTGTGGGAGGGGAGGAAGGATCACGCCCTGATGTTGGTTGGAGACAGAGGGATTCAAAGAGAACTAACAAACAGCAGAATCACAGGAAGGGTTTGCTGAGGTCAGGATTGGGACGGAGCGGGACGGGCGGCCCCTGCGCTCCCCTGCTGCCCTGTGCTCCTGGCCAAATCACAGGGGGAGGCTACGTGAGTTAGAGCTTCAGGAGACCCACATTTCTAGCCTGGACACATGACTGATGTTGGGCATCTCCCTCCCCTTCTCTGAACCTCAGCTTCTCCCACAGGATTCAGCCGGGGAGGGGCCTCTTTCTCCCGCTCCACGGTCTGCCTGAGGCCGGTTGCGGAGCGCTTGGGGGATGTCCCGGGCTTCTCCTCCTCCTCAGATGCTCACGCGTCCCCTCCCGCCGCCAGCCTGTACCTGCGCCGTGGGCGCGGCCGGGCTCGCTGGCCCCTGAAGAGGGCGCGCCGTCGGGAGCCGCGGGAGAGGGGCGGCGTCCAGGGCTGCCCCCGGGGCCGCGGGTCCCCAGCCTCCGGAAGCCCGGGCGGGCCACGGGGTCGGGGTCGGCGGGGGCAGCAGCAGCAACAGCGGCCAGAGCAGCAGGAGGAGTCCCGAGAGGCGGCGCGCGGGGGCCGGGTGCGGCATGGTGGGCTCGGCGGGCCTGGCGGTGTCCGTCGAGGGCCGGGAGCCCACGCAAGGCGCCGATTTAAAGGTCCCGCGGCCTCGGGCCCCGCCCGCCCCGCCCCCCCGCCCCGGGGCCTCGAGCGCCAGGCGGGCCCGGGGAACCCCGCCCAAAGCCAACAAGGAGCCTCGTCCGCGCATTCCAGCGGCAGAAACGGAATGTCCGGGCGAGGCGGCCAGCGGCGCGGTGGTCACCTCCTGCCCCTGCTCTGCGCCCCGAGCCGGCTGCAGCTGGGTGGGCTCGGCTGCCGTCGCAACCTCCATCCTCCCAGTCACACCGGGGCGGGGGCACCCATCCGCGGCCACAGCCTGCCCTGCCCTCCGCTCTCTCGCCTACCCCAGAGGGGCCTGCGCCCCAGGTCCGGGATGGGGAGCCCTGGACTCTGCCTTCCCTTCCACCCCTGCTTCGCCCGCCTGGGGCTGAAGATGAAACCCTGCTCCTCGCTCTACATTCCTTTCCTCAGCCGAGTAACCCAAGTTTTGCTGTGGGCTCTTGGTTTAAAAAAAAAAAAAACAAAGAAAGAAAAGGCCTCACAGACTCTAGGGGCATGAATAGAAACGCTTTCATCCGAGCTTCAAATATCCACAAACATTTGAACTTATATTACCGGGAAAAGAAAGCCAACCATACATTCCCCAGAGAGCCCGATTAGCTGGAAGGACGGCCTGTACCAACACAGGCTTCAAAGACCCCATTTCCTCTCCAGAAGGGTTATCGTGGTGCAGGGCTGGAGGCTGCCAGGGGACCCCCCACGGAGCTCACTGTCTATGGGAAGGAGATACGCATAAATGCAGTGCCTGCCTATGGGAACGCGGTGGATTTAGGAAAGAGACACTGACTGCCTGCGGAGACCAGGAAGACTTCTAAAACCAGGTGACATTTGAGCCGTCTTAAAGCATGACAATGAGCTCATCTGATCGTCCTATTTCATTATTTCCCCCTCTACAAGCCATTCTCCACCCAGGATCCTAAACCTCGCTTCTCATATTTGTACCCCATGTTGGTAGCAGCATTATACACAATAGCCAAGAGGCGGCAGCAACCCAAGTGTCTCTCTTTGTATGAATGGAAAAGCAAAATGCAGTTATCTATGTACAATGGAATACTATTCAGCCTTAAAAGGGAGAAAATTTTGGCACATGCTACAACATGGATGAACCTTGAGGATATTATGTTAAATGAGATAAGCTAGTCACAAAAAGACGTATGATTCCATTTACATGGGGAATCTATAGTAGTCAATTCATAGAGACAGAAAGAATGATGGTTACCAGGAGCTGGGGGGAAGTGGGAGATGGGGAGTTGTATAATGTATGGACACTACGCAGTGATAGTCACACTGAGGGAAACGGTCAGTCAGCTCTCAGTGAGAACTCACCAATTTAGAAGGACCTTAGGATAAACAAGAAGTTTGTAATAATGGGAAGAGGACACTAAGAAATTTGAAAGAAGCTATGCCAAGAAGAGAAGAGACTGGTAAACACAGTATTTGCAAGCTCTGGTGGACATTTGTCATTTATCTTGCTTTTAGGATGATCCCCCAAAACCTTTGAACCCTGCATTAGTCAAGGTTCTTGAGAGAAACAAAACCAATAGATTTAATATATACATACAAGAGAGAGAGAGTGGGGGGGGGAGAGATGGAGATTATGAGAGATTGGCTCATGTGATTATGAAGACTGAGAAGTCCCACCATCTGCTGTCGGCAAGCTGGGGGCCCAGGAAAGCCAGTGGTATAATCCAGTCCAAGCCTGAAGGCTCAAGAGCAGGGGAGCCAATGACTTAAGTCCCAGTCTGAGTCCAGAGACCCAAGAACCAGGAGTGCTGAGGTCCAAGGACAGGAGACGCTGGCTGGCCTAGCTCAAGCAGAAAACACATTTGTCCTTCCTCTGTCTTTTTGCTCTATTCAGGCCAGCAACAGATTGGATGATGCCCACTCCACTCACATTGGTGAAGATGATAGTCTTTGCTCAGCCTACTGATTCAAATGCCAGTCTCTTCTAGAAACATCCTCACAGACACATCCAGAAATAATGTTTAATAGCTAGCTGGGCATCCATTAGCCCAGTCAAGTCAACACATTAAAATTCACCATCACAAACACCTTCCCAAATTTAGGGATTTCCAACTTCATGAGTTAGCACCTCCCCAAGTTGACTTCAAGAACTTGCTTCCCCAGCATCTCTTGCAGCTAGGATGTAGGTAAGTGGCCCAGACTTCATCGGTCATATGTAGTGTCTGTGCCAAGCAGCAGTGATTCTAGGTCTCCCATAGAGCAAACCTGCAATATAATTTTGGGAATTGTTGATAACTGTGTGGTTTCCAAACTTGATTCTTACACCTTTCCGGAAATAATTTGAGCCACTTAATATCCAGGGCTACATATGGGTGGTGGAGGTGTACATTGCACAATTTCACAGGGGCACTATTCACATTCATAGTCAACACATACTGATTATAACATTTGGAAATCCACTTCAACTGGGCAGTGGCGTTTCTTGAGGAATGGTTGGCTTTTCCATTTGCACTTTGAGCTAGTAGTGGGGCAAATAATGTCCTTAATGTATACTTTTTCTATTTATTCTTTATTATTATTTTTGTTGTTATAAATAGGGTCTCATTCTGTCACCCAGGCTGTAGTGCAGTGGTGCCATCAGAACTCACTGCAACCTCAACCTTCTGGGCTCAAGGAATCCTCCAGGCTCAAGCAATCTTCCTTCGTCAGCCTCCCAAGTAGCTGGGACCACAAGTGTGCACCACCATGCCCAACTATTTATTATTATTATTATTTGTAGATACAGGGTCTAATTATGTTGCCCAGGCTGATCTCGAACTCCTGGGCTCAAGCGATCCTCCCACCTTAGCTTGCCAAAATGCTGGGATTACACTTGTGAGCCACCACGCTTAGCCTCTTTTTCGGCTCATTCTAGCAGGAATGGGTTCTGTTTGCAATTAACAATGAGGATATTTAGTCTTACGATTTTTTCCTGTTGCATACCACTGGGGGGCACTGTTTCAAACAGCTCAAAATAAAAATCTCAGCTCCCAGGTGAATGTTCCTACACATTACTTGTCAGTAACTCAAGACAGTTTCAGATACTGGTATATGAAAGTTATGCCATCTTGAATGAAATAGAAATTGTCTGATAAGTTTGTATCTCCAGAGTTCACACTCCAGGGCAGTTGTCTTACATCTGACACCCAAAGATTGTAAAATAAAACAAAGGTAGCTCTTCTGACAGAGGCATTCAGGTGGCGGCAGGGCTTTCTTGCATGTCACCAACTCAACTGGCTGCTGGCCCAGGTGGTAACTTCGCTTTCAGGTGTAAAAGCTACATTTCTTTATCGGTGCATATTTCTTATGCTACTTTGTCAAGATAAAGACTAAAATAATTTTTTGATAACCTAAAGATTTAGTTCATAAAAGAGCCAAAAGTTTTTTTAACTATTCAAAAACTTTAAAAATGCAATTAATAAAGATTTATATATACACTTTACATCGCTTTTAGAATGTTATTATGTTTAAAATAGGTAATACATGCACTTGGTCTAAACTTTGAGAAGAAAAAAGAAACTCGACCAAATGTTAGGATCGCTTTCAACTTTGCATCACTTCTTATAAGCAAAAAAATTCAACGTGTTGGGAGAATTATTTCTCTACAACTGGGATTTCAAAGTAAAATAAGACCTGGAAGCTACTTAAGAAACCAGTTTTCTCCTGCTTTGCTGCCCTTAATGTGTGAATTTTGTTCTCAAGGCTGCTGGACCTCCAAGTATCATGTTGGCATTCCAGGATGAAGGAAGAGGGAAGGCCAAAGAACAAAGGACAAACAGCGATTTTCTGCTGACATCGCATGCCCACGCCTGGCCACAAGGGTGTCTTGGAAGGTAAGTTTTTTAGCTTTTTTGATCCACACTGAAGAAGGCAAAAGCAAACATGGATTGGAATGGGAGTTGACAGCTAACCTGTGGCATATGCTACAGGTGTACAGTGAAAAGGAACTATCCCAACCACCCATACCCCACTGTGGTGACACCACTCTTGCCAATGTCTCCAATGTGCATAGATTTGCAGGTATAAACGCTGAAAAATACATGTGTGAACATCCACTGCTCTGGTGAAAGAAGACGTATTTTCCAACTTTAGACCAAAAAAATCTACCCCCAAACAAGTTGAAAAGGTCTTTGATTCCACAGATGCATTGGATAAAATGTTGTCAAAAGATGTCCCAAGGCTTCTTAAGTCTGATCAAGAAAATGACAGACCATGCACTTGGAGAAAAAATTTGTTTTGTTTTGTCTTGTTTTCAAAACCCTCTCAATCCCAAAGTGGAAGTCTTTTCCCGAAGTATAGAACTCTTTACCTGCTTATGTTTCTTGCAACTCATTCACTTGAAAAAACCAAGTAATTATGAAAAATGAGTGTGTTCAATGGCCTACAAGTTGTATTGCCATCTTTGTTTTTTAATTGCCACAGGGATCAAGAGAGTACAAATTATGGATTGGTACTACCCACTAATATTTATTTTATTAAATTAATATTTCTAGACTAGGTGTGGTAGCTCATGCCTGTAATCCCAGCACTTTGGGAGGTGGGAGGATTGCTTGAGCCCAGGAGTTCAAGACCAGCATGGGAAACACAGTGAGACTCCATCTTTATGAAAAATTTGTTTTTAAATTAGCCGGCTATGGTGGCACACACCTGTGGTCCCAACTCTACTCAGGAGACTGAGGTAGGAGGATTGCTTCAGCTCAGGAGGTTGAGGCTACAGTAAGCCATGATCGCACCAGTGCACTTCACCCTGGGGCACACAGTGAGACCCTGTCTAATCAATCAATCAATCAGTCAATATTTCTGTGAATGAACATGAAAGAAAACATGGAAACTACATCTAAACTGTTTTAAAGTCTGTGCCTATTTTTAATACCAAATTCTCAGCTATATAAGAGTAGCTTGCAAATGAGATGAGGTTGAAGGCAAAGTCTGGCTTGCTCTAAAAAAAAAGAAGGAACCATTTCTGATACCTAGCAAGCACATTTCATTATTGCCAGAAAGTTCCTGAAGAGGACTGTTAATGACCTACTATTATTAGCTAACATTTACAACTTAAGACATATTTCCATTCAAAATAGTGGAATCAGTATTTGAAAAGAGCCACTCTGCTAGAATTCCCACTCCAAAAAAAAAAGAGCCACTCATAACACTTTTGCTTCCCTTAATAAAAGATTGGTTTTAATTTTTATTGTTTCATTTTAGAAGTACAAGCATGAGCATTAAGTTTCACTAGTTAATAAAAATAAAATCTCAAATCAGCCAATTCACTATGTCATCCCCAGAATTGTCTTCTCTGAGACCATATTGTAAATTAGGTTTTTCAAATTTATTTTTACCACGATTCACTATAATGACTGCATTTTACATTATGAGCCAGTTACTGCACAAGTATATAATGCATATATACAACAGAAATGAGTTTTATAAAGCAATATTGACAACACATGTGATGCTCTAATGATGCCTATTTTATTCAACTCCATTCTTTTCTATTCCATTTTCTTAAAAATCTGGCTAAAAACATCTAAACAGAATTCATGATTCACTAATGTTTGAAAATCCCTGTATTAAATAGATTCTTTTCTACTGCCTCTGCCCTTTCACTCTATTACAGTGTCCAGTTTGTTGCTTCAGTGGGCCTTACTCACTTTGTAATTATTTAATATGTATTAAATGCATTTATTCTATCAGACCCCACTAGGCTCCAGGAGGGCAGAGGAAATGCTTGCATTGTTTTCTACTGAATTCCCAGAAATTTTACCTTCCCACATGCAGGTTCACAACCTGCATTAGGACTGAGACTTCAGGAAACAGGAGATCATAGAACAGAGCTGATATTCAGCCTTTCCTTGGCAGGGTAGTCAACAGGCATGACAGACTGTTTGTAGGAAAAGAAAAAGCCTGGCACTGCTTTTTCCAGGAATCAAGTGATGGCGAGGAAAGGTTTTGCTCTGCTTCACTTCACTGACTGACAACAGACTGCCCTGTGCTGGGCACTGGCTCCACAGACCATCTCTTCCTTGGCCTTCTCTAGCAGTGGAGTGAGATCCTCCTCCAGCACCAGGCTCCTTCTAGGGAAGGAGTTCGGGAGACATGCAGCTTGAAGTGTAGTGTCTGCTTCAGCACATTGGCCTGTGAGCATCTGTGAAAATTAAAACTATCTGACCAACACTAGAAAGTAAATTAAGAGTTGCTTTTCTTTAAAAAAAAAAAAAAGTCACTTTAATATTGCTATAATGTTTTTTATAATTCTAAACAACTATTTGTCAGTTGACTTTGGCTAGGTTATGCTATGGTAACCAATGGCCCCACATTTGTTTCTTGCTGTTATGTGTCCTTCATAGGTTGGCTGCAGCTCTCCTCCATGTCTTCTTCATTCTGGACACCCAATCTGGTATGTGCTGGTCTTGAGGCAAAAGAAGGGAAAAAGATGGTGGAATCATGCATCTGCAAGAAGGTGGCAAATCAATTTCACTCACGTTATTGGCTGAAGCAAGTCACATGGCCAAGCCTGATGGTAGTGGTTGGGAAATATTAGTATCAACTTTTTAATGGAGAAATAGCTAATCTTTGGAAACTGTAACAGGATCTGGCACAATTTTTTAGACATTGCTTATGTTGGGGATAGATGGGTGTCCTGAGAGGACCCTTCCCTTAGGAGATTCAACAAGAACCCCTCCTCTCTGATTCCAGGTTCCCTTCTCCTCAAGAGGCTGCTCATGTTAGTTGATCTAATCCTAACCACTTTCTAACAGCTTTTCAGCTTCCTAGGTAGATCACCTTGATGGAGTGATTTCTTTGGTCTTGTTGCTTGGTGTCCAGCAAGCAGGGAAACTGTGCTGGCTCTCAGCTCAGCCAGATGGGTAGCATGGTTGAAATCCTCTTCCAACAAGTTGTCACTCCCAGGAGTCATGCTCTTTCTTGACTTCAGATTGTGCAGAGCCTGTCTAAAAGCTCCCAGGATATATGCAAGGCCATGGATCTGAAGATACATTTTTTCCACATCCTGGACTTACTGATTTATGACAAAACATGCAGTTGTGCTAACTTACAGAAACTTCCAGTGGAAGCTTTTTCATCTCTCTCACAAGTTTGGTCTTCTCCACCCCTGGGTGCAAAGGAAACAAGGGGAAGGAGGTCTGTAGTGCCCATTCCCTGATGCAGAGGTCCCGCAACTGGACTGTCAGAATCACCTGGGAGGCCTCATCAAAGATAGATTCCTGGGCCCCCACCCTCTATGTGCTAATTCAGATGGCTGGGTTCTGGGCCCAGGAATTTCCAGTTTCTAGAGGTGTATTAGTCTGTTCTCATGCTGCTAATAAAGACATACCTGAGACTGGGTAACTTATAAAGGAAAGCTGTTTAATGGACTCACAGTTCTGCATGGCTGGGGAGCCCTTACAATCATGGCAGAAAGCAAAGGAGAAGCAAAAACACATCTTACATTATGGCAGGCAAGAGAGCTTGTGCAGGGGAACTCCCATTTATAAAACCATCAGATCTCGTGAAACTTATTCACTATCACAGAAACAGTTTGGGGGAAACCATCCCCATAACTCAACTATTTCTGCCTGGCCCCAACTTTGACACATGGGGATTATTACAATTCAAGGTGAGATTTGGGTGGGGACACAGAGCCAAACCACATCATTCTGCCCCTGGCCCTTCCCAAATCTCATGTCCTCACATTTCAAAACCAATCATGCCTTCCCAACAGTCTTAACTCATTTTAGCATTAACTCAAAAGTCCACAGTCCAAAGTCTTAACTTCCCCTAAAGTCTTAACTCATTTTAGCATTAACTCAAAAGTTCACAGTCCAAAGTCTCATCTGAGATAAGGCAAGTCCCTTCAGCCTATGAGCCTGTAAAATCAAAAGCAACTTAGTTACTTCCTAGATACAAAGGTGGTAAAGACAATGGGTAAATACACCCATGCCAAATGGGAGAAGTGGACCAAAATGAAGGGGATACAGGCCCCGTGCAAGTCCGAAATCCTGGAGGTGGGGGGCGGGGCAGTCAAATCTTAAAGCTCCAAAATGATCTCCTTTGACTCTGTGTTTCACATTCCAGGTCATACTGATGCCAGAGGTGGATTCCCATGGTCTTTAGCAGCTCTGCCCCTGTGGCTTTGCAGGGTACAGCCCCCCTCTTGGCTGCTGTCACAGGCTGGCACTGAGCATCTGCAATTTTTCCAGGTGCATAGTACAAGTTGTTGGTGGATCTACCATTCTGGGGTCTGGAGGACAGTGTCCCTCTTCTTACAGCTCCACTAGGCAGTGCCCCAGTGGGGACTCTATGTGGGGGCTCCTATCCCACATTTCCCTTCCACACTGCCCTAGAAGAAATTTTCCATGAGGCTCTGCCCCTGCAGCAAACTTTTGTCTGGACATCCAGGCATTTCCATACATTCTCTGAAATCTAGGTGGAGGTTCCCAAACCTCAATTCTTGATTTCTGTGCACTTGCAGGCTCAGCACCACATGGAAGCCACCAAGGCTTGGGGCTTGAACCTTCTGAAGCAATGGCCTGAGCTCTATGTTGGCCCCCCCTTAGCCATGGCTGGGATGCAGGGCACCAAGTACCAAGCCTACACAAAGAAGCCCCCTGGGCTGGGCCCACAAAACCATCTTTTCCTCCTAGGCCTCTGGGCCTGTGGTGGGAGGGGCTGCCAGGAAGATCTCCGACATGCCTTGAATATATTTTTCCCATTGGCAATTAACATTTGGCTCCTCCTCAGTTATGCAAATTTCCACAGTGGCTTGAATGTCTCCTCCGAAAATGGGTTTTTCTTTTGTATTGCATCATCAGGCTGCACATTTTCTGAACTTGTATGCTCTGCTTCCCATTTAAACATAAGTTCATATTCCAAACCATATCTGTGTGAATACATAAAATGAAATACTTTTAACAGCACCTGAGTCACCTCTTAAACACTTTGCTGCTTAGAAATTTCTTCCATCAGATGCCCTAAATCATCTCTTTCAAGTTAAAAGTTCCAAAAATCTCTAGGACAGGGGCAAAACGCTGCCAGTCTCTTTGATAAAACATAGCAAGAGTCACTTTAGCTACAGTTCCCAGTAAGTTCCTCGTCTCCGTCTGAGATCACCTCAGCCTGGACTTCATTGTCCGTATCACTATCAGCACTTTTGTCAACACCATTCAACAAGTCTCTAGGAAGTTCCAAACTTTACCACATTTTTCTGTCTTCCTCTGAGTCCTGCAAACTGTTCCAACCTCTGCCTGTTACCCAGTTCCAAAGTCACTTCCACATTTTTGGGTATCTTTAGAGCAGCAATTTACCAATACCAATACCAGTAGCAATTTACTCTACCAGTACCAATTTACTGTATTAGTCTGTTCTCCTGCTGCTAATAAAGACATTCCTGATACTGGGTAATTTATAAAGGAAATAGGTTTAATGGACTCACAGTTCCACATGGCTGGGGAGCCCTCACAATCATGGTGGAAGGCAAAGGAGAAGCAAAGGCACATCTTACATGGCAGCAGGCAAGAGAGCTTGTGTAAGGGAACTCCCATTTATAAAACCATCACATCTCATCAGACTTGTTCACTACCATGAGAACAGTATGAGGGAAACTGCTTCCATGATTCAATTATCTCCACCTGGCCCCGCCCTTGACATGTGGGGATTATTACAATTTAAGGTGAGATTTGTATGGGGACACAGCCAAACCATATCAGGAGGCAACTGCCATGCTGAGGGAGTTTGTGTGCTGCAGTTTGCAGTATCGGGTTCAAATAATCTTGGCAATGGGCCTGTATCTGCAGTAAGTGCAGGTGCAAGGAAATGGCCACCCAGCAAGGAAACTGCTCAGTGGTGCCATGTCTTTGTTATGAATGGGACTTGCTGAGCATCTGGATCTGTGGTCATGAGACATCTGGGGCCAGGGAGTGACTATCTGCCCTCCTCCTTCTTTCCACACCACACTTTTCAACAGCTGTCACTTCCTAACCCATTTACTCCTGCCTCCCCCTGTACCAGCCTGGAGAAAGTGCTCTCCTGCCTCCTCTGCACCATCCTGGGAAAAGTGCTCTCCTAGGCGCATAATGGCTCAGATCACCAAGCCCAGAGGCTTCTTGGTAGAGTTTAGACCACCCTGTTTTTGGCAGGAGCTCCAGTGTTAGCCCCTTCATCCCAGGTTGTCCCATAGTCCTGATTCTACACTGTCTCTCTCATTTGCCACTTCCTTTTCTTCTTTCCATGCTCTATGCAGTGCAGAAGTCCACAGGCTTTTTTCTAAATCAGCTTTTAAAAAGGTAAATTTTTTTCTTAGGATAAAAGTAATATATGCTTTACTGTATAGAATGTAGAAAATGCAGATAAGCAAAAGTAAAAATGGAAAGACCATCCATAGACTACCACCCAAAGATAAGCTATGTGGTATTATCCCTTTTGTCTCTGCTTATATATTCATACATTTTTATTTAAAATGAGACCATGCTATATGTTGTAGCATATATAACTTGCTTTCTGTTCTTAACATATAGTGAACACTTTTCTGTTATATTGCTCAAATACATAATTTTTAATGGCTGTACTGTATTTCATTGTATATTCCATTTACTTAACCAATTTTTCACTGTGAGACATTTAGTTTCTACTTGTTTTTAATTGCAAGCTGCGCTTCACTGAATCTCTTTTTGTGAATCGTTGTGAATTACTATTATTTCCCTAGAAGAAATTACTAGAAATGGAAGGCTGAATGACTAGGTCTTCTTTGATATCTGTGTACCATCTATGTTAGGAGCCTCAACTAGCAGTGTGGTTTCAACTACTACCTCTGTATTGCTAATTTCCAGATATGTGTCTCTTGTCCCAACCCTACTCCTGAGCAATAAAACTACATTTGTAACTCTGCTTTTGGATTCCTGTATTCAAAGGTCACAAAAGTACCTCAAGCTCAATCACAACCAAGAATGAACTCATCTTCCTCTTTTTAAAAAAGCTCACTCTCCTTTATTCCTCATGTCTTCCACTATTCTCGCCAGACAGGCCTGAAAGAAATCTTGATGACCTCCTTCCTCTCTTAATCCTTTCATGCTAAATAAGTTGCCAAGTCTTTGATTGACATCTCAACCAGTTCGAGTCCTATCCAACTCTAAGGCCTGTCTCAAATCTGCTCACTGTAGGGAGTTTATCTTCCCTTTTCCAGCCAGACAGAATCCCTGAAGGAGGGAGAAGAGAGGACAGAGGACATATTTGAAAAAATAATGACTGAAATTTTTCCAAACATGATGAAATCTATAAACCTACAGATTTAAGAATCTCAGTGAACCTCAAACACAAGAAACATAAAAAAACAAAAAGCCAACATCAAGGAACATCATAAACAAATTGTTCAATAGCAGGGCTATAAGAGAAATTTTCCATTACCTGAGGGGAAAAAAATGTTCCATACAGAGGAAGAGTCTGGCACGACAGTAAATTTCTCATTGGAAACAGTGTGTTCAAGAAGACAGTGAAGCAACATCTTTAAAGTACTGAAAGAAAAAAAAAAAAAAAAAAAAACCTGTCCACTTAGAATTCTATATCCAGGGAAAATAGCTTTTAAAAAACAAAGGTAAAAATATTTTTAGATATACAAGACCCAAAATAACTTATCACCAGCAGAATCACACTGTAAAAAATATTAAAGAAAGCCTTTTTGGCAGAAGAAAAATTATACCAGATGGAAATGTGGATCTACAGAAAGGAATGAAGAGCACCAAAAATGCTAACTAAGAGGGTACCTATGCAGTTTTTTAAATTGTCTTTTTAATTTTATCTTTAAAAGATCATTAACCAGCTGGGTGGTGGCTCACGCTTGTAATCTCAGCACTTTGGGAGACCAAGAAGGGAGAATTACTTGAGGCCAAGAAAGTGAGGCTGCAGTGAGCTATAATTGCACCACTGCACTTCAGTGCTCTGGGTGACAGAGCAAGACCCTGTCTCTAAAAAATAATAATAATGATTAATAAAAGATAGTTAACTGTTTAACCAAAAGTGAGAGTCACAGAAGGTCAGAAGAAGAAGGAATCTGCAATCTCATTTGCAATCTGAATTGCTTACTGAATTCACATAATTGGTGGGAGGGCCAGGAATATAAATCAAGTTCCCTGATGCAACCTAACCGAATGATGACAGATATACTAGTCCCTGCTTATCTGTGGTTTTGCTTTCCAAGGTTTCAGTCATCTGTGGGTGACTACAGTGGAAAAACACTAAATGGAAAATTCCAGAAGTAAATAATCCATAAGTTAAAAAAATAAGTTATAAGTTTTAAAATGCATGCCATTCTTAATAGCATGCTAACTCTCACACTGTCCTGCTCTGTACTGGCCTGGAGGTGACTCATTCCTTTTTCCAGTGCATCCACAGTGCATGTGTTACCCCGCCTGTTGGGCACTTCTTAGTCATCTTGGTGATCAGATTGACAGATCAGAAGAAGAAAGGTAAGTACAGTAAGATGAGATGTTTTGAGAGAGAGAGGGAGAGAAAACACATTCACGTAACTTTTATTAAATTGTAATTGTTGTATTTTCTTATTAGCTATTGCTTTTCATCTCTTACTCTATAAATTAAACTTTATCATAGGTATGTATGGATAGGAAAAAACACAGTATATAGAGGGTTCTGTACTATCCATGGTTTTGGGCATCCACTGGGGTTCTTAGAGTATATCCCCCACAGATAAGGGGGGACTACTGTACAAAGTTCCTTTCTAACAGACAAGAAACAAAGTTACTCTTTTTCTGGTTTCCAGGTCAAATACTTTTCTTCTCCCTCTCCAGCCCTTCCTCCAGCCATTCCTTGCTCTCACACACCCTCATGATAATATTTGCACAGTGATTTATGGTCTGTCAACCCTTCCAGGTCTGTTACCTCACTTGATCCTAAGGACAACTCCAAGAAGTATACATAAGTCAGTTATTTGCATCTTTCCGATTCTTAAAAACTGAAGCTCAGATCCTCGTTAAATTTCCCAGGGTCAGAATGTAATAGCTGGGTGAAGACAGGAATTGAATTTCAGCTTTCTGATGCCAAACCTTGTGCTCATTCTACCATCCCAGTGTTGCCTCTCTGTGTGCCTGGAATTCCACATTATTTGGCAACACTCATCTTGTTCTAAATTATTTTCTCATACCTAAAAATCATGGCATTTACAGATAAACAAAGCAACCTTTGACAAAAAGCAAAGGTACAGCTTTTTCTTTCAGTCAACTCTTGGGCTTATTTATAACACATTCCTTCTTTGAAAGCAGGAGTCCTGAAAATAGCACATCTATCCTTTGCCAATTAAGTGATAGTGGAACAATCAGGCTCAAAACAAAGTTAATTCCACAATAACCGTGAACAAATTAGTCACAGACAGAAAAACAGAGGGAGTAGCACATCACCAAACAGAGAGAAGAAAATGTACAATTTATCAGTGAAAGATCTCTTGGTTTCCTATTGCAAGAAACTGTGTACTGGTATAGTCCCAATTATATTGAAAATGATCTATTAGCAGTGTAAAATTTGTGGGGTGGAGACAAATTCTTTTTTTTTTTTTGAGCTACAATCCCACTCTGCTGCCCAGGCTGGAGTGCAATGGCAACATTTCAGCTCACTGCAGCCTCTGCTTCTCGGGTTCAAGCAATTCTCCTGCCTCAGCCTCCAAAGTAGCTGGGATTACTGGTGTGCACCAGAACATTGGCTAACTTTTGTATTTTCAGTACAGACGGGGTTTTGCCATGTTGGCCAGGGTGGTCTCGAACTCCTGACCTCAGGTGATCCACCCACCTCTGCCTCCCAAAGTGCTGGGATTACAGGTGTGAGCCACCGTGCCCGGCCGACAAATTATTTCATTCAGAAAACATTTACTTCCCTTCCCCTCAGCTTTTTGTGGGTCACTGTACCAAAAGTAGATGGAAATAAGAGTAAGAGGTCCTCATCTCCAACTTGTTCCTTAACAGGGACACAGGAACACAGTATAACACGAGCTGTAGTGGAGTTGCATCCTAGGTACTAGAAGAGCAGAGAGGGGGAGGAAGCAGGCCAATGCATAAAAAAAAAAATCATTCTCCAGGCTGGGTGCTGTGGCTCATACCTGTAATCCCAGCACTTGAGGAAACCAAGGCAGGCAGATCACTTAAGGCCAGGAGTTCAAGACCAGCATGGGCAACATGGTGAAACCCCATCTCTACAAAAAATACATAAAAATTAGCCAGGTGTGGTGGCGTATGCCTACTGTCCCAGCTATTCAGGGCACTGAAGCAGGAAGATCCCTTGAGCCCAGGAGGTGGAGGTTTTGCAATGAGCTAAGATCATGCCACTGCACTCCAGCCAAAACAATAGAGCAGGATCTTGTCTTGGAAAAAAAAAAAAAAAAACACACAGAAGAAAAAAAATCATTCTCCAAAAATTAACTCATTGAAAGCCCATCTGCCAAAGGAGACAATGGCCAATTTACAGAATTTATCTAATTTACTAAAAATTGATTTTAAGTGTTTCTTAAATATTTCAATGTATATAAATGTATTTTTTTGGAGTACTTACATCTGCCATTGTGCTAAGCACCTTACCCATTGTCTTGCCTGCCACCATGCAAGACATACCTTTGCTCCTCCTTTGTCTTCTGACATGATTGTGAGGCCTCCCCAGCCACGTGGAACTGTGAGTCCATTAAAACTCTTTTTCTTTATAAATTACCCAGTCTCAGGTATTTCTTCTTAGCAGTATGAAAATGGACTAATACGGTAAATTGATACTGGGCATGGGGCACTGCTTTAAGGATACCTGAAAATGGGGAATCAACTTTGAAATTGGGTAACAGATAAGAGAGTATGTGCAGAGGAACTGCCTTTTATAAAACCATCAGATCTTGTGAGACTTATTCACTATTATAAGAACAACACAGGAAAAAAACCCACTCATTTCAGTTACCTCCCACTGGGTCCCTCCCACAACACGTGGGGATTATAGGAGCTATAATTCAAGATGAGATTTGGGTAGAGACACAGCCAAACCATATCATTCCATCACTGAACTCTCCTAAATCTCATGTCCTCACATTTCAAAACCAATCATGCCTTCCCAACAGCCCCCCAAAGTCTTAACTCATTTCAGAATTAACTCAAAAGTCCACAGTCCAAAGTCTCATCTGAGATAAGGCAAGTCCTTTCTGCCTAAGAGCTTGTAAAGTCAAAAGCAAGTCAGTTACTTCCTAGATACAATGAGGGTACAAGCATTTGGTAAATACACCCGTTCCAAATGGGAGAAATTGGCCAAAATGAAGGGGCTATAAGCCCCATGCCAGTCCAAAATCCAGCAGAGCAGTCAAATCTTAAAGCTCCAAAATGGTCTCCTTTGACTCCATGTCTCACATCCAGGTTATGCTAATCCAAGAGGTGGGTTCCCACAGCCTTGGGCAGCTCTACCCCTGTGACTTTACCCTACTCCTAGTACGAATTTACTTCTGGTATCAATTTCCTGTATTACTCTGCTCTCACACTCCTGATAGAGAAATACCCGAGACTGGGTAATTTATAAAAGAAAGAAGTGACTCACAGTTCAGCATAGCAAGGGAGGACTCAGGAAACTTACAATCATGGTGGAAGGAGAAGCAAACATGTCCTTCTTCATATGCCAGCAGGAAGGAGAAGAATAAGCGCAAAAGGGGGAAAGCCCCTTATGAAACTATCAGATCTCATGAGAACTCACTATCATGAGAATAGGATGAACTGCCCCATGATTCAATTACCTCCAACCAGGTCCCTTCCACGACATGTGGGGTTACACAAACTACAATTTAAAGATGATATTTGGGTGGGGACACAGCCAAACCATATCAAGCTGTGTCCTTTTCCAAAAGAAAAGACTGCTTTAGGCTGGGCATGGTGGCTCACACCTGTAATCCCAGCACTTTGGAAGGCTGAGGAGAGCGGATCACCTGAGATCAGGAGTTCAAGACCAGCATGGCCAACATAGTGAAACCTCATCTCTACTAGAAATACAAAAAATTAGCCAGGTGTGGTGGCACATGCCTGGCTGCATGGGGTTGCCAAGCACCAACACTTGTCCCAGCTACATGGGAGACTGAGGCAGGAGAGTCGTTTGAACCCAGGAGGCAGAGGTTACAGTGAGCTGAGATCACACCACTGCACTCCAGCCTGGGTGACAGAACAAGACTCCATCTTAAAAAAAAAAAAAAGACTGCTTCAAATGAAGTAGTGATTAGAGGCCACGATGGCCTAGCATTGGGCTAATTAAGCTATGGTCCTGCTGTGTTCAAATGTTTTACGTAATCTCACCACTACCAAAGAACTAATAGCAGGTTTGGTTAATTCTAAATACGGTGTAGCATGGTCTTTAACAGCAAAAAAAAAAAAAAAAAAAAGAAAAAACTAAACAATAACAAAGAAAACTGGATGGAGCTGAGACTTTTTTTTTTTAATAAAGAAACAAAGTGAGACCTAGCCCAGATAAATCATCCTTGATTCTGAAATGTTCTAAAATATTTAGAAGTAAAATATCTTCCACTACTGGAAACTGAATGTACTCCCAGATATAATTACACTTATTTTCTAAACATAAAGCTTACTCTTCCTTATTGTGGTGCTGGTGGTGCTGGTGGTGGTGGTGGTGGTGAGGTGTCCACAAAGGTGAGTTTGCACCTGAACAATTCTGCTCTCCCTTTGAAAGATGTATAAAGTATATCCATGTGCTTTCAGGGTGTGAATAAAGCCACCACAGCCACATTCTTGGCAAGAGGCAAGGCAGAATATTTTCAGGACGAAATTGAAACTGTGATGCCTATAAGCTGTAGTTTGCTTCTGCTTTCTTTTTGCCCCCTTTTCCTTCTTTTAAAATTGTATATATTTAAGGTATACAAAATACTGTTTTGATATACATATACTTGGTAAAATGATTATAGTTAAGCAAATTAATCTATTAATATTTACCATTTTTGGTGGTAAGAGCACTCATCTACTTTCAGCAAATTTTCAGTATATAATTTGATCTATAGATTTATGCTGTACATCAGATCTCTAGGCGTATTCACTAGATCTCTGCTTATTTGCCTTTTCTCTTGACATCAACTGATAGAATTTTAATTATTTGTTTTTAGAGACAGGGTTTCACTCTGTCACCCAGGCTGCAGCTAAACTGTAGCCTCAAACTCCTGGGCTCAAGCAATCCTCCTGTGAATTATCCTTGATGAGCTCATTACCTAATGATCACAACATGTAAACATAACTTGCAGAGAAGAGAGAAGATGGCCAACTAGACACTGTCAGGAAGAGCATGTATGTCCCATCAAGAGACGAGACCATCAAGAAGACCAGCACATTTAAGCAGATCTTCTGAGGTAAAGCACTGAGAGTGGATGGAGGCAGAATGCAGACCCTGGCTGAAACGGGGAGGAAGCTGGGAAGCCTGCATGGGGTTGCCAAGCACCAGCACTTGTTCCTGGCCTCTAATGGCTCCTGGGGACAGTGTGAGTTAAATAGGCAAGGTGTGGCCCACTGTCACCACTGACCTCTGGAATCCTAGCTGCAGGAGACCCCATGACCCCCACAGGCATTTGAGCTGGCATGGGGAGCTGCTTGGAGAGATGGCAGGCACAGGACTCCAGCCTGAGTGGAGCCCAGAGGGTTCAGCGTGAGAGCGGCTGCAGTGGAGCACAGCCAGGGATCCCCATGCCCCAAGTCTTGCCATGCATCTCTAGGTGACTTTGGCCTTTATTGACTATCAGACCCAGACACAACAGGGCTGTCTTGCCCATGGGATGGGGTCAACCTGAATGCCCCATCTTCTGGCCTCTCCTGGAGTTCCTATGTGGCTATGACCACTTGCAGCACAGCCTCAGATGCCCAACCAGGGCATTCCCAGTGGCCGCCACAATAGCTCATTTGCTGACAGATCCTGTCTAACTGTTGGAGAGTTTCTGTGGACGGCCCCTGCTGGTGCACACTCACCTGCAACCTCCCCCTGACCACTGTGACAGTGTGCCTCTGCCCACAGCCTCCCCGCACTGCTTTACCAGTGTGCACACGAGTGGGCCCCTGCCACCACCCCCACAGAGCACTTGTGCCAGCATCTCCCATCAGTGTTACTGCCAGCAGGCCGGGATCACCTCAGCATCTACAGCGTAGCAGGTGCTTAACCTCAAGAGGCCAGGTCCTGGTCCCAGCCCCCCAGGAGGGCTGAGCTGAGCCCTGACCCCCTGAAGTCTTCCAGAGTAAAGCCAGTCACCTGAACCCAGTGTATACCATAGTAAAACACTCAAGGGGATGAAAGAATATAAAACCAAAAAGTCTTATCCAAAGGACAGCAATTTCAAAGATTAAAGAAACAGCCTACACAGATGAGAAAAAACTAGCACAAGAACTCTGACAACTCAAAAAGCCAGAGTGTCTTCTTACCTACAGACAACTGCACTAGCTCCCCAGCAATGGTTCTTAACCAACTGAAATGGCTGAAACAACACACATAGAATCCAGAATCTGAAGGGCAATGAAGATCAAGATTCAGGAGAAAGTTGAAAACCCAATCCAAGGAATCTAAAGAATTCAGTAAAATGATACAAGAACTGAAAGACAAAATAGCCACTGTAAGAAAGAACCAAAGTGATCTGATAGAGATGAAAAACTTACAAGAATTTCACAATACAATTGGAAGTATTAACAACATAACAGACCAAGCTGAGGAAAGAATATCAGAGCATGAGACCAGTTCTCTGAATCAACTCAGTGAGACAAAAAAGAAAAAAGAATAAACAAGACCTTTGAGAAATATGGAATTATGTAAGGAGACCAAACCTATGACTCACTGGCATCCCTGAAAGAGAAGGAGAGTGCAAGTAACCTGGAAAACATATTTGAGGATACTGTCCAAAAAAATTTCCCAACTTTGCTAGAGAGGTTGAGATTCAAATTCAGGAAATTCAGAGAATCCCTGTGAGATACTATACAAGACAACCATCCCCAAAATACCTAGTCAGCAGATTCTCCAAGGACTGTGAAAGAAAAAATAGTGGCCAGGTGCCGTGGCTCACGCCTATAAACCCAGCACTTTGGGACGCCGAGGTGGGCAGATCACAACATCAGGAGTTCAAGACCAGCATGACCAACATGGTGAAACCCCATCTCTACTAAAAATACAAAAATTAGATTAGACTGGTGTGGTAGCAGGCACCTGTATTTCCAGCTATTCAGGAGGCTGAGGCAGGAGAATCACTTGAACCTAGGAGGTGGCGGGTGCAGTGAGCCAAGATCACACCATTGCACTCCAGCCTGGGCAACAAAAGCAAAACTCCATCTAAAAAAAATTAAAGGCAGCTAGAGAGAAGGGGTAGGTCAGCTACCTTAGGTTAACAGCAGACCTTTCAGCAGAAACCCTAAAAGCCAGAAGAGACTGGGGACCTATATTCGGCATTCTTAAAGAAAAGAAGTTCCAACCAAGAATTTCATATCCAGCCAAACTAAGCTTCATAATCAAAAAAGATATAAAATCCTTTTCAGACAAGCAAATGCTAAAGGAATTTGCTGTCACCAAACTCTTAGAAGAAGTCCTTAGGGGAGTGTTAACATGAAAATGAAAGACTGTTACCAGCCACCACAAAAACACACTTAAGTACATAGATCATTGATACTATAAAGTAACTATACAATCACATCTACATAACAACCAGCTAACAACATGATGACAGCATGCAAATATCAGTATTAAGCTTGAACAGGCTAAACACCCCACTTAAAAGGCACAGAGTGGCAAGTTGGATGAAGAAGCAAGACCCAATTGTATGCTGTCTTCAACAGACCCATTTCACATGCAGTGACACCTATAGGCTCAGAGTAAAGAGATGGAGAAAAATCTGCAAAACAAATAGAAAACACAAAAAAGCAAGAGTTGGTATGCCAATTTCAGACAAAACAGACTTTAAACCAACAATGATGAAAAAGGACAAAGAAGGCTATTGCATAATGATAAAGGGTTCAATTAAACAAGAAGATTTAATTATCCTGAATATATATGCATCCCACACTGACTGTAGCACCTAGATGCATAAAACAAGTTCTTAGAAGCCTACAAAGACTCAGATAACTATACAATAATAGTGAGAGATTCCAACACCCCCATTGACAGTATTAGATGGATTAAGGCAGAAAACTAACAGATATTCAGGACCTAAGTTTGACACATAAAATGAAGCTAACAGATATCTTCAGAACACTGCAACCAACAACAGAATATACATTTTTCTCATCTGAACATGGAACATATTCTAAAATTGACCACATGCTAGGCCATAAGCAATTCTCAACAAATTAAAAAATAATGAAATCATACCAATGACACTCTTGTGCCACAGCACAATAAAAATAGAAATCGATACTAAGAAGATCTCTCAAAACCATTGAGTTTAGGGAAATTAAGCAACCTGCTCTTGAATGACTTTTGGATAAACAATGAAATTAAGGCAGAAATCAAGAAATTCTTTGAAACTAATGAAAACAAAGATATAACATACCAGAGTCCCTGGGACACAGCTAAAGCAGTGTTAAGAGGAAAGTTTACAGTGCTAAATGCCCACTTCAAAAAGTTGGAAAGGTCTCAAGTTAACAACCCAACATCACCTAGAGGAACTACAAAAATAAGAGCAAACCAACCCAAGCTAACAGAAGAAATAAAATCAAAACTGAGTTGAACAAAACTGAGATGTGAGAAACCATATAAAAGAGCAACAAGGCCAGGCACAGTGGCTCATGACTGTAATTCCAACACTTTGAGAGATCAAGGCAGGAGGATCCCTTGAGCCCAGGAGTTTGAGACCAGCCTGGGCAACATTGCAAGACCTGTCTCTAAAAAAAGTAAGTAAAAATACAATCAAAAGTTGATTCTTTGAAAGAATAAGATCAATAGGCCACTAGCTAGACTAATAAAGAAAGAGAGAGAAGATCCAAGTAAACACAATAAAAAATAACAAAGGGAACATTACAACTGATCCCACAGAAATGCAAAAATCCTCAAAGACTATTACCAACACCCCAATGCACACAAACTAGAACCCAGAAGAAATGGATGGGCCAGGCGCAGTGGCTCATGCCTGTAATCCCAGCACTCTGGGTGGCTAAGGCGGGTGGATCACCTGAGGGCAGGATTTCAAGACCAGCCTGGCCAACATGGTGAAACCCCATCTCTACTAAAAAAAAAAAACAAAAATTAGCTGGGTGTGGTGGTGCATGCCTGTAATCCTAGCTACTCAGCAGGCTGAGGCAGGAGAATCACTTGAACCCAGGAGGCAGAGGTTGCAGTGAGCTGAGATTGCACCACTGCACTCCAGCATGGGCAACAGAGCAAGACTCCATCTGAAAAAAAAAAAAAAAGAAAGAAAGAAAAAGAAATGGATAAATTACTGGAAATATACAATCTCCCAAAATTGAAGAAACTGAAAGCATGGAAAAAACAAAAATGAGGTTTTTTTTGTTTTGTTTTGTTTTGTTTTGAGGTAAGAGTCTCACTCCGTCACTCAGGCTGGAGTGCAGTGGCACCATCTTGGCTCACTGCAACCTCCACATCCAGGTTCAAGCAATTCTCATGCCTCAGCCTCCCAAGTAATTACAGATGTGCATCACCACACCCAGCTAATTTTCGTATTTTTGGTAGAGATGGGCTTTCGCCATATTGTCCAGGCAGATCTTGAACTCCTAGCCTCAAGTGACCTATCCGCCTTGGCCTCCCAAAGTGCTGAGATTACAGGTGTGAGCCACCACATCCAGTATGAGTTCTGAAATTGAATCAGTAATAATAATAAAAACCATACCAACCAAAAAAAGTCCCAGATAGATTCACGGTGAAATTCTACTAGTCATAAAGAGATGGTACCAATCCTACATAAACTATTCCAAAAACTTGAGAATTCCTCCCTAACTCATCCTGTCAGGGCAGCATCATCCTCATACCAAAACCTGGCAGAGACACAACAAAACAAGAAAATTTCAGGCCGATATCCCTGATGAACATAAATGCAAAAGCCCTCAACTAGCAAACCAAACCCAGCAGCACATCAAAAAGCCAATCCACCATGATCAAGTAGGCTTTATTCCTGGGATACAAGGTTTGTTCAATATACAGAAATCAGTACATGTGATTCATCAAATAAACAGAACTAAAAACCATATGATCATCTCAATAGACACAGAAAAGGTTTTCAATAAAATTCAACATCACTTCATGGCAAAAACCCTTAAAACACTATGAGGCATCAAATGAACATACCTGAAAACAATAAGAATTATCTATGACAAATCCACAGACAACATTACACTGAATTGGCAAAAGCTGGAGGCCTTCTGCTTGAGAACTGGAATAAGACAAGGATGCCGACTATCATCACTTCTACTCAACACAGTACTGGCAGTTCTAGTGAGAACAATCAGGCAAGAGAAAAAAATAAAAAGCATCCAAATAGGAAGAGAGGAGGTCAAATTATTTCTTTTCACAGAAAATGTGGTTCTAAACCTAGAAAACCCCATAGTCTCTGCCTCAGGGCTCCTAGATCTGATAAACTTCAGCAGTCTCAGGATATAAAATCAATATGCAAAAATCAGTAGCATTTCTATACAACAATAACATACAAGCTGAGAGTCAAATCAAGAATGCAATCCCATTCACAATAGTCACAAAAGGCTTAAATAGCTAGGAATACAGCTATCCAGGAAGGTGAAAGATCTCTATAATGAGAATTGCAAAATGCAGCTGACAAATCAGAGACAACATAAACAAATGGAAAAACATTCCATGCTCACAGATAGGAAGAATCAATATTGTTAAAACGGCCATGCTGCCCAAAGCAATTTACAGATTCCATGTTATTCCTATTAAACTACCAATGACATTTTCACAGAATTAGAAAAAACTATTTTAAAATTCATAAGGAACCAACAAAGAGCCCAGATAGCCAAGGAAATCCTAAGCAAGAAGAACAAAGCTGGAGGCATCATGCTGTCCAACTTCAAATTACACTGTAAGACTACAGTAATCAAAACAGCATGGTACTGGTATAAAAACAGATAGATGGATAAAACTAGAGAACCCAGAAATAAAACCACATACCTACAGCCATCTGATCTGCAATAAAGTTGACAAACACAAGTAATGGGGAAAGGACTCTCTATTCAACATATATATAGTGTTGGGATAACTGGCTAGCTAAATGCAGATTAGAACTGCACACCTTCACCATATATAAAAATAATTCAAGATGGATTAAAGACTTATATTAGTCTGTTCTCGTGCTGCTATAAAAAAAATAGCTGAAACTGAATAATTTATGAAGAACAGAGGATTACTTGGCTCACACTCCACAGGCTGTATAGGAAGCATGGCGGCATCAGCTTCTGGGGAGGCATCAGGGAGCTTTCAATCATGGCAGAAGAAAAAAGGAGAGCCAGGCAGCCTACACCGCAGGAGCAGCAGCGAGAGAGAAGGGGGAGGTGCTACATACACAGCTCTTGAAATAACTCACTCATTATCACAAGAACAGCACCAAGACGGATGGTGTTAAACCACGAGAAACTGCCCCCATGATCCAATCACTTCCTATCAGGCACCACCTCCAACGTCGGGGATTACAATTCAACATGAGATTCAGGCGGGGATACAAATCCAAACTATACTAAGACTTATATGTAAAACCTAAAACTAAAAACAAAACACAAACAACCCCTAGGAGGACACCTAAGAAATACCATTTTGGATGTAGGCCCTGAGAAAGATTTCATGAGGAAGACACCAAAAGCAACTGCAACAAAAACAAAAATTGACAAACAGGACCTAATTAAACTAAAGAGCTTCTCTGCTCAGCAAAAGAAACTATCAACAGAGTAACGAGACAACCTATAGAATGGAATAAATATTTGCAAACTATGCATTTGGCAAAGGTCTAATATTCAGAATCCATAAGGAACTTAAACAAAAAAAACAACAAAAACATTAAAAGTGGGCAAAGGAGGCCAGGCATGGTAGCTCACACCTGTAATCCCAGCACTTTGGGAGGCTCAGGAGGGTGGATCACCCGAGGTCAGGAGTTTGAGACCAGCCGGGCCAACATAGTAAACCCTTATCTCTACTAAAAATATGAAAATTAGCCAGGCGTGGTGGCATGCGCCTGTAGTCCCAGCTACTTGGGAGGCTGAGGCATGAAAATCGCTTGAACCCAGGAGGCAGAGGTTGCAATGAGCTGAGATCACGCCACTGCACTCCAGCCTGGGCAACAGAGTGAGACCCTATCTCCAAAAAAAAAAAAAAAGGCAAAGGACATGAGCAGACATTTCTCAAAAGACATACACAGTGCCAACAAGCAAATGAAAAACGTTCAACATCACTAACCGTTAGAGAAATGCTAACCATCACAGAAATGCATCTCATCCCAGTCAGAATGGCATTATTAAAAAGAAATAGACACTGACAATGTTGCAGAGAAAAGGGAACACTTACATACTGTTGATGGGCGTGTAAGTTTGACCACTGTGGAAAGCAGCATAGGGACTTCTCAAACTTGAAACAGAACTACCATTCTACCATTTAACCCAGCAATTCTATTACCAGGTATATACCTAAAGGAATATAAACCATTCTCCCATAAAGACACATGCAGACATATACGTATGTTCATCACAGCACTATTCACAATAGCAAAGGCATGGAATCAACCTACTCATCAATGGTGGACTGGATAATGTGGTATATATACACTATGGAAAACTACACAGTCATAAAAAAGAACAAGATCATGTCCTTTGCAGGGGCATGGCTGGAGCTGGAAGTCATTATCCTAAGTGAATTCATGCAGGAACAGAAATCCAAATACCGCATGTTCTCGCTTATAAGTGGGACCTAAACATTATGTACACACGGACACAAAGAAGGCAGCAATAGACACCAGGGCCTATCTAGAGTAGAGGGTGAGGATCAAAAAACTGGCTATCAGGTACTGTGCTCATGACCTGGCTGACAGAACACTGACAAAAGCCCTGCAATACACAATTTTCCCATGTAACAAACCTGCACGTGTACCCTCTGAACCTAAAAAGTTGGAAAGAAAAAAAACAGACATAAAAAAATTGCCACAGCAATCATAATTTTTCAAACCACCAATATTAATTTCTGTCCTGTGAGTCAAGAAATATCTTCCCCATAAATTTAAATAGTCTGCGTTAATGGATTAGGAAAATGCCAGGTGCGGTGGCTCACGCCTGTAATTCCAGCACTTTGGGAGGCCAAGGCGGGCGGATCACGAGGTCAAGAGATCAAGACCATTCTGGCCAACATGGTGAAACCCTGTCTCTACTAAAAAATACAAAGATTAGCTAGGCGTGGTGACACGCACCTGTAGTCCCAGCTACTCGGGAGTCTGAGGCAGAATCACTTGAACCCAGGAGGCAGAGGTTGCAGTAGGCTAAGATCGAGCCACTGCACTCCAGCTTGGCGACAGAGCGAAACTCTCAAAAAAAGAAAAAGAAAAAAAGAAAATGATTTCTAATTAAATGTACATCATTGTACAGTTGTTCCTTGGTGTCCATGGGTGGATTGGTTCCAGGTCCCCCCGCCAGATACCCAAATCCACGGTTGCTCAAGTCCCTTATAATAAAATGGTGTAGTATTTGCATGTGACCCATGCATACCCTACCATATTTTTTAAATGATCTCTAGATTTTGTAATATCTAATACAATGTAAAATGCTATGTAAATAATTGTTATAGTGTATTTTTTAGAGAACGATGACAAGAACAAAAAGTCTATACATGTTCAGTACAGATCCAACTATCCATTTTTCCCCCCCCAAATATTTTCAATCCACAGTTGATTGACTCCATGGATACAGAACCCATGGATACAAATGGCCAACTGTATTTTCAAAGTTAAAAAAAAAAAACCTGGCACTCTGAATACACTGTAATGGAAAATGTCAGGCTTTATCTAAAAAAACAGGTAAAACATTTAAAAAACGAGAACTCTAAGTATTTAAAGAAATTTATTAAAGCATCTTATCACAAAGATGGAAACACATACAAACTAGAAACATGCAACCATCATCTTCCACAGTCAAGTCAAAATGTCAAATATTTTTCTTGTTTCCGTAGATTAAAAATTCAGATCTCATACCCAACTACTTAGTCACCCTGAATATTTAAGTCACTATTCCTGAAAGTACCCAGGGTAGCAAATAACAAAATGCAAACTATTATATAAAGAAAGTGCAGTTAAAAAGGAAAATATGTGGCGAGTACCCCCTTTCCCTTCCCACCCCCCAATTAAAGGCAAACAATGGCACTTTGCTCTTAATCTAGATTGTCTTCAAAAACTATTAAAATGTAAAAGACTTAACCAAAAAAAGATGTTTAATAGAAGTCCAAAAAGCTCCTTAGTGTTTGAAATAAATGCTTAAACAAAAGACAACATATTTTATATCAAACAAGTCTGAAGAGCCCTGAATTGCAGCATTCTGTAAAATAAACAAGACAAAAAGCTGGTATATAGGATTTATTGTCAAAGGCAGAATTTCTTCAGGCAGGTAAGTAAGGAGGTGGCGGTTCTTTTTCAGGCATCTTCACGGCCATTTCATAAGTTGGCAAAACATACTAAAGAGAGAAAAAAAATTGTTATCAGATTTAATTCTCCTTTAAAATCCTTTCTAGAATGTTCAGCTTTCAGACTTTTTGCCCTAAATAGGGTTATACAAAGCTGTTAGCTAAAATGTTCCGGAGAAGGTACACAAATAACCTGGAATTTTACCAGGATTGCTAGCAAAGGAGAGGTTGGGGAGAGGCAGAATTCTGCTTCTGGACAAGGATTCCTAGACAGGCGGGCAGTGAGTGCCACTGTTCTGCCCTCACTCCAGTGTGACTGATAAAGTTCCAGTGCCAATTACACTTCAGGTGTTGAGGATCTGGGTTAAGGGGACCCCACTAAAACATGCAATAGGAAGCCCTCAATAAGATGCTGGCCCCTGGATCTGGATTTGCATCAGTCAGTCTGTAGTCAGATCACGAACTTCTATCATGTCTGAGGGTAACAGGCACACATACACAGTGGAGGAGTGGCATTCCAACCTAAGTCCTCCAAGTGTGACAGCCTGGCCCTAGATGGGCCACATATATTTGATAAGCTAAAAACCTGGGAAGTTAGTACAGCAGCAATTAGAGGGCTCTGAAAGGTAGGCTTCCCCAAAAGACCCATGGAAGCCTCTGCATTCATCTCCCCAGACAGGTCAGCTCCCCCTTTGGATCATATGGATGTGTTCTGAAAACAACACAAATTTCAGTCGATGGAACTCCCCATCCTTAGAAGCCCCAGACTACATGGGCCTAACACAGCTGTTTCCTGTCTTGTCCCCCACAAACATGACATTCACGAGGGTCTAACAGCCAAACTGGAAGAGACAAGCAACCCATGGACTCGGCATTCCAAGTGGAAAATGTTGAATCCTGTGGATTTTAAGCTGTTCATGAAAGTACCCCGGGTTCATGCCCTAACCTATGGTTAGGTTAGGGCATGGAAGAGAAAGGCAAGCTCTAGGTTCTTCTCTTGGAACAGTCAATAGTGACTGGCGACGTTTTATTCTATCCAGCAGTAGCTAACCTGAGGAGGTGCTTCAAAGGCAGGGTACACAGCAATCTCTGGCACGTTTCGGTTGTTGATGTATTTATAGCAGTTCCAAACACAGTTGATTAGATAAGCCTGGAAGAATAAAAACAAAGTTGACATCTGCTAGAAACTCAACAGACTACCTGCTCTAAAATGCTGGTGACTTAAAATGCTTTCCTCACACGTCCTCTGTGTAGAAGGGAACTGACCTCTGGGTGGACCCAGCACAGGCCAGACCCTTTCCCTACCTGCTGTCATTTAAATGTCACAAGTTTCATTGCCAGCATTTCAGAGAGAAACAAGAGTTGGAGTTTCAATTCAGGTCAGTCAACCCAATGTGCTGCAGAAGAAATTCTGGGTTTCTGAACCTTGAGAATTTTAGCAGATTTTCAATACAAATCATGAACCACTTTCAAAAACATAAAAAATCATTCCTTTCACTTAGAGAGGGATCCTGACAGTTACAACCACTCCTTGGAAACAAGACAGAAAACATTTCCTAGAAGCTATCTCTGCTAGTGTGCCAGAATAAACACTGACCCCACGAACGCCCAATCTCCTGTGACTTGTAAGGTGGTAAGGCAGCAAAAAGGTTTAGATTTGCAGTGTCAGTCTCAGTCACCCCCTAAAGCTTTAGTCAGCAATGTACCTTAAAAATGATGAATAAGGCAAAGAACACAAGAACAATGAACAGCAGGCAGCTGGAGTCCAAGGCCAGGAGGTCATCTTTGTAAGGAAAATCAGGCTATTAAAAAAACACACACACGTTTACAAGTCAGCCATTGCACTTATACTTGCTGATAACTGAGGAGCATCTGAAGAATACAAAGGCACCAAAGTCAAAGTGGTATTTTAATAAAAATGTATAAGCAGAATGTAAAGTGCTTTTAAGCGTCATCACCATTAATGTATGCTAACAATCACTTTAAGTACACTTGTTTGAAAACCCACAATACTCCAAAAGTCTAAATAAATTTAGCTCATTTTCTCTTTACTTTTCACTATTTTCCATCTTTCTGGCCTTTGGAAAAACACTATCCCCTACATGGCACTGGAGATCTGTTCCTGTGTCACTTGCGTCATTAACTCAGGAGATGCTCACATCTATTTAAGTTCTACAGATAAACTGGGCCATTTAAATGCTATATTGGGGAAAATTATTTTTCTAAATTCCAATCATTCATCTCAACTCTCATCAGACAAGGGCAAAAAGACATCCACTGGTTACAAAGCCAGGCAAGACACAAGTTTTACTGCAGACATACTCTGTTCTACTGAAAAGCATCAGCTATATTCATTTAAATACTTATTCACCCCTGACTGTGTACAAGGCAATGACCTAAGTTCAGGGAGAAACACATTATAAACGAAGAATTTAAGTTGTAAAAGCTAGCCAACAGAAGAAATACCTTCCAGTCTAAGGCACTAAGTGAACAAAACAGAGAGAAAACACAGTCTGTAAAGGGAATAATAAATTCATTTTTATATTTTCCTATAAAGCTCATTTAATTTTTTAAAGTTATACTTGTTTTTAATGGAAATGTCAATATGAAGGCCTAAATAATTACATTTTCGTTTAAAAAGCAGCATAAACAGAAATCCCAAAGGACTGAAAAAAAAATAGAAAAACAATTAAAAAGAACCCACCACACACCACTCCCCAAACCTAAGGCAGGTGTCTCCCTGGGGTGGGGGCAGGGGGGAACCTGTTTTTCTTGATCCTCATCTGTAAACAAAAGGACAAACACAGAACGGAGCTGGTCATGAGAGAATGCTACGCTAAGGGTTTTATTCAGGAGGCAGGGAGGTACCACTTGAAATTTCTCCACTGGAGATGACATGAGCAGAGAACCACACTGAAGAGGCTGCTGACCATGGCTGACCAGGCCCTGCCCCTGGCCACCTCTCTCCAGCCTTCACCACTCTCCCTCTGTGTGCTAGCCTCCATGGCCAGCTTCTAGTGCCCTCACTATACACTATGCTGCTTCTTGCCTCAAGGGCTCTCTTTTATCTGGAACATCGTCTTCTATACTTTCTCTATTCAAACTCCTGAGTACAATCCAAATCTCACTTCCCAGACCAGGTTTAGTTCCCATGTGATATCCACTCCCATAGTAACCGACAATGGTATGTCAGTAACTGTCAACTTCCTGATTCATTCACCAGGAAGTAAGCTCCACTGATGCATCACTAGCACTCATGACCTAGCAGAGTGCCTTACATGTAAGGGCAACCAGCAAATGATTTCTGAATAAATGAATGACACATTTGGTGGTGTGCAAAATGGGCCAGGCAGGAAATCTGGAAGTGGGAAGCAAAGTTCTGAAAGACAGCACTTTGGAAATAAACTGAGGATGCCCCTGCCAATTTTCATCTACCTGGATCCCACATCTCCTTCTGACCACCTCCATGAAGCCCTCCTTGGCCACTCAGCCCAGAGTTTTCCCGGCCCCCTCCATATGACATGAATCCAAGTTCCTTATTTGCTGCAGCGGTGACAGCTCCCGTTTGTTATCACACACAACATCTTCATATGTCTTGACTCCCCAAATATTATGGTTTGCTCACTGAAGATGAGACAGTTATCTTTAGATCACCAACACTGCCTAGCATAGGGCTAAAAACACAATAGGCACTGGAATACTTGCTACAGACATTTGTAAAGACAAAAAGCTAGTCACTTAAAGAGTGCCATACACAGTCCAATTACTGTACCTTTGATTCACTCAAAAACAAAAGCTGAACTACTAGTTCCACAATATCCATTTCTAGCAACTCTCAATAATGAATTATCCAAATGTATGGTAAGAAATCACTTTCATCTTGATAGTTTTGTCACAGTAGCAAAGAGAGCAGAAATAATTATTTTAAGACACTTTCAAAAGCAAGTGTAGTTAAAAATACCTAAGGCTGACTCAGAATTTCAATGTAAACATTTTATTCAAAATAATTTTTTTAAAAAAGTTTAATTAGCATACACACTTACCAACTGATCCAGATATTCTTTGATTCGTGGCAAATAGGTGAGAGAACTAATAGCAACCAGGCAACTGAGGACGAAGTCAAAAAGCCGGTAACAAAAGAATGGAATCAGCCAACCCACTTGATACTGGAGAAAAAAATCACCACCACAATATTGCATCACGTATATGAAATGACTAAGTTCTCCTAAGATCAAACTCTAAAAGCTGAAAATAGAGTATACTTACAGAAATTGCTCCATAAACCAGCATTGAACTGATTATAAACATAAGAACAGAGACGGCAAAAAGAACACAGGCATTATCTAAGAAAACAAAAACAAAAATCTAATTAAGCTACTTATACAACAAAAAGAACAAAATTTCATTTAGAGCTAGCTTTAAAATATTAAATTTAAATATTTTCAAGATTGGCTATAAAAAGATCTAAGGCCAAGAGGGTAAAAAAAAAAAAAATCAAATTCTTAGCATGAAATAATGAATCTTGAGACATTCACACAAAGCACGTATTTGTTAAACTGCTACAACTCATTGACATGGGTTTAGGATGGCACATGAACCACATTCTCTGCTACAGAAACAGGTCCCTGTGCCTTAAGAGCCCAGGAGTCTGACGATGTGCAAACAGATCATTATAATTCAATGTGTCAAGTGGTACCACAGAGGCAGAAACAATTTGCTTTGTCTGAAGCATCAGGAAAAAATAGGAAGAAATGACACAAGATGGGTCTTATGAGATGAGTAGGGTTTAACTGGAAGGAATGGCTGGCATTTGCTTAAAAGACAGATGTATTAAACTCAGAATGCTACATACATTACCTCTCGCCCTAGGTAAATATAACCTGAAATTCAAAGTTCTCCGTTAATCCTGCTTCCCCACCCAACCTCCCAAACATTAAAACTCATTGCTTCCTTCACCCTGGTATCTATGCTACACACACTACTTTCTTCTTTGTTCCTCAACTCTTCCTCAGGTTGTTCCAACTCTCCATTAATCCATGCTCACTAATTTTTTCACAAAACAGCCAGCAATCTCAAGCAATTCTAAACCATGCGTGAATTATTGAGTTTCTTAGCACATATCTGTAGTTGATTCCGGGCAGTGCTTTTTTTTCTTTGGAGACAAGAGTCTTGCTCTGTCACTCAGGCTGGAGTACACTGGTGCGATCTCGGCTCACTGCAACCTCTGCCTCCTGGGTTCAAGTGATTCGCTTGCGTCAGCCACCAGAGTAGCTAGGACTGCAGGCCCACGCCACCACACCCAGCTAATTTTTGTATTTTTAGTAGAGACAGGGTTTCACCATGTTGGCCAGGCTGGTCTCAAACTCCTGACCTCAACTGATTCACCCACGTCAGCCTCCCAAAATGCTGGGATTACAGGTGTGAGCCACCAAGCCCAGCATGTATATATCAGCTTTTCACTAGGCAGTAAAACATCGTCAGTATTTGGCACTAAACTAAGAATAGTCCTCTTTATTTTTTCTTAGAGGATAAATGTTAAGAATTTAAGGGACTTCCCTGCTACAACATGCAAACTACCACTTAGAAGAATTCAGGCTAAAAACAAAATATGAAAGTAAACTGGTATTATCAAATTTGAAAGCAAAATTTGTGATTCAAACAATCAGCTTTCAAGAGTCTGCTATGGGGTGGGCTCGGTGGCTCACGCCTGTAATCGCAGCACTTTGGGAGGCTGAGGTGGGAGGGTCACCTGAAGTCGGGAGCTCAAGACTGGCCTGGTAAATATAGGGAGACCCCCATATCCCCACAAAAAATATTAGCTACTCAGGTGGCTGAGGTGGGAGGATCACTTGAGCTCAGGAATTCTGAGTCATAGTGAGGTATTACTGTATCACCGCACTCCAGCTGGGGCAACAAAGACCTTGTCTTTAAAAAATGTTTTTAAACAAACAAATAATATAAATGCAATTTTAAAAATGAAGGGCATTTATCCCATTCATGAGGGTTGAGCCCTCATGGCCTAATCACCACCCAAGGGCCCCACCTCTTAATATCATCACCTTGGAGATTAAGCTCCAACATGAATTTTGGAGGGATACATATATTCTAACCAGAGCAACTGTCTTCTATTAGTAGCGACATTTAAAAAAAATAAAAAAGGCTTATGAAGACTGCAGGCTTATTTTGATTTCTTAAAGTATTAAAACAATAAAGAGAAGTTCAAGGTTTTACATTGGAACAGAGAGCAAAACAGGGGAAATGGGGTGGCAGGTGAGAAATACATAGGATGCCTGGAACAACAGACACTCTGGTATTTGTGAATCAATAAAGCAAGCAAAACACAAGAGTTAGATTAGAGGTGCAGAGAGAAACCTCAGGTTTCCAGCCACCACTACATTTAGGAACGTCCCCTAAAGGTCTCCTTTCACTTCTGGAAGCGAATGTAAATAAGATTAAATCCATACTTGAAAAACAGCTTGCATAGGTTTAATCCTATTTAGCTGATGACAAATAATCACAAATCTCCTTATTTATGGTCATGAGGTCAATGATCAGAAATTAACTGGGTCTGAGGAAAAGTCAAATTTCAATTTCCAAAGAAACACAAAACCACCACACAACCAAGAACTATTGTGTGTTTTTTTTTATGCAGTCTCACTCTGTCACCCAGTCTGGAGTGCAGTGGTGCAAGCTTGGCTCACTGCAACCTCTGCCTCCCAGGCTCAAGTGATCCTCCCATCTGAGTCTCCTGAGTAGCTAGGACTACAGGCGTGTGCCACCATGCCCAGGTAATTTTTTTGTATTTTTGGTAGAGACGGGATTTCACCGCGTTGCCTAGGCTGATCTCAAACGCCTGAGCTCAAGTAATCCACCTATCTTGGCCTCCCAAAGCATTGGGATTACAGGCATGAGCCACTGCACCCAGCGAGAACTATGTATTTTTATATTCACTCAAGAATAAGAGCTTTGGTGCAATTATAATCAACATAAATATACTAATGAATGTATCTGATTTTCTTTACAGTAGTTAACAATACTCACGCAATATGCAGTAACTCAAGACTTCATCCCTACAGCTCTAGCCACAGAAGCCAGTCTAAAAGACCTACAAGAATCTCAACAATGGTAAATCATTTTTCTACACCTCAATTTTAGGAGAAACGTGACAAGGGAAAATGCTATTAGCAGATTAATTAAAATTTTACATCCTGAAGTATAATTTTGAAAATATCAAAAATTGACTAATAGTCATTAGAAGATAAAGTTTATTTATTTATTTATTTATTTAATCTTTTTTTTTTTTTGAGATGGAGTCTCGCTCTGTCACTCCAGCTATAGTGCAGTGGCACAACCTCAGCTCACTGCAACCTCCACCTCCCAGGTTCAAGCAATTCTCCTGCTTCAGCCTCTTGAGTAGCTTGGATTACAGGTGCCCACCACCACGCCCAGCTAATTTTTTTGTATTTTTAGTAGAGATGTTGGCCAGGCTGGTTTCAAACTTCTGACCTCAAGTGATCTGCGTGCCTCACCCTCCCAAAGTGCTAGGATTACAAGCGTAAGCCACCATACCTGGCCTATTTATTTATTTTTAAAATAAAAACAGACTACTCAGAAGGAAACAAATGCTAGAAGGGCTGTTGATAATGTGTTGTTATGTCTCCTGCCACAGTTGACAATTAAATTTCAGGAGCCTTTTTTTTTTAAAGCATTTTAAAAAACACAATGTGAACAATTGTTAAGTGCTTTCATACTACTACATATGACAGACACAAAATTCTACCTGGCTCCTGGAAATAAAATTGACCCTGTGGACATGAATTATTTGAATTACAAACCAAAGACACATACACACACATGCACTCCCAACTTTAAAACCTGATCAAAGGCCATAAATGTAATGAAGCTCAGAACATTTTAATAAAAGCTAATAAATATAAAAACATGAGAATTAAAATAATTTATAAACATATGCATGGGAACTGAAACCATTTTTCTGAAGTAACATTTTAAAATATACATGTATAAACTGCTTGCACTGAAAAGTATGAGGCATAATTTTCTATTCAAATATTATATTTCTTATATAATTTATAATAATTTAAAATCCCAGCTAAAATTTTTCTAGATTTTAGAGAAAAATAAATGATTTGTTTAAAATGCTGCTATCAGAGAATAATAGGTCTAAAGAGGTGATTTATGTGAATGTTCCAGTGTTACTCTAGGTTTAACCCAATGTTAAGTTTCTCTCCATCTAAATAGAAATATATATAGTAATTGTGACTCTGAGCAAAAGACATCACCAACAGCTAAATAATTTGTATTTTACATTTTACTGTAATAGCGTATCTGCTCCATGAGCAAATCTCCCAGCCCAACATTTGTCAGCTGGCCCTCAAAAGTTTACAGTTTGTTTTTATTTCATTTCTTTCTCCCCGGTATCTGAGAGTCAAGGTACATTTTACGCATTTCTCAAAAACCTAATAGTCCATTAGATTTTCTGGCTAGAAATGCTCTATTGTAATCCTCGCTGAATATCTCTGAGAACCCCATCAAAATACTTTCCTGCCTCAGTAAGAATGACTTCAATATAATTTAACTTGTTACCCTTATTATGTAATCATTTTAACTTTCTGAAATGTAACTTAAGCATAATCTAATCAATCCTCTAAATAACTAGCGTGTGGAGAAAGAGACACATGTGCCAAGTAACATTTTGGTCAACAATGGACTACATATATGACGATGGCTCCGTAACACTGTAATAGTGTATCTGCAGTATTACTATGTTTTTGTATCTGTAGATACACATGTATTTGCCATTGTATGACAACTGCCTACAGCATTCAGTACAGTAACCTGCTGCACAGGTTTTAGCCTGGGAGCCTCTACCATTTAGCCTAGGTGTATAGTAGGCTATGCTATCCAGGTTGTGTAAGTACACCCTATAATGTTCACACAACAAAATCGCCCAATGACATTTCTCAGAATGTGTCTCCATCATTAAACAACACATGACTGTATATAAAAATTAGCAGGGGAGATTTTTTCAATTAAACACATACCAGCCATTCTCTCAGATGAATAGTAATTACCAATGACTTCATACTGAATGTTGACAGCTGGCATGGAGTTGGGTGAGTCACTTCCACAGTCAGCAAAATTGCCATCAATAGGTTTACTACCTATAAAAGATAACATTCTATCACTTACATTAATTACCATCAGGACGTAATCTTAGCACAATCTCTAGGTCTTCTCATATTTAAGATTGTCTTACTTGAAGTAACAAAGATATAAAACAGTGGGAGACGACCTTGAGATCAAACATTATGCAACTACCACTATGAGAATAATTTTAAAATAAATATTTTATAAAGTATAATATTAACCATTTCAAAGAATAAGATGCTTAACCAATACACCAGAATAAAATGACACAAAAATTAAAACTAAAGAATCATTACAAATGGTTCATGTTCAAAACCACACATTTATTCATATACCAAACTTAGAATTTCTGGGTGTGAAGAAGTTACTGTTCATCATTATATTTATTCATCAGATGCCTGAAATCCCTCCACAGCATCTCCCATCTGGCGACAGAGAACTATTTTCTCTTGAGCTAGACTCAAATGCTTAAGAGACTTACCAAGATTTTGAATGTCACTTAACTCATCTACTGGTCTTAATTCTACCTTTTTTGTTTGTTTTTGTTTTTGAGATGGAGTCTCACTCTGTCACCCAGGCTGGAGTGCAGCAGTGCAATCTCGGCTCACTGAAGCCTCCACTTCCCAGGCTCATGTGATCCTCAGCCTCCGGGTAAGCTGGGATTACAGGTACCCACCACCATGCCCAGGTAATTTTTGTATTTTTAGTAGAGACAGGGCTTCACCATGTTGGCCGGGCTGGTCTCTAATTCCTGACCTCAAGTGATCCGCCTAGCCCCAGCCTTCCAAAGTGCTGGGGTTACAGACGTGAGACACCACACCCAGCCTTAATTCTACCTTTTGAGAAAATGTGCTCTCCCTTCTAAATAAGTGCTCCAATACCTGAAAATAGCCTCCAAATACTGTGTTTTCTAGAATAGACATTCCGGTCTTTAAGTCATTCCTCTGACTGGCATGTTTCCTAGCTACCTATTTCCCTTTTGTTCTCCTCTTTACACACATGCTCCAGTTTGATGGATGTGTATTAAAATGAGGTAAAATCAGCCTGATCAGAACACAATGGGATCTCAGTTCTCATATGCTAACAAATTTCAATTAATGCAACCCAAAGTTATACTGGGATTTTTCGTTTTTGGTAGAAACAAGGTCTCACTCACCATATTGCCTAGGCTGGTCTTGAACCCTTGGCCTCAAGTAATCCTCCTGCCTTGGCCTCCCAACATGGTGGGATAACAGGCATGAGTCACCGTACCCAGCCTGCACTGGCTTTATAAAGTTTCTGAGTATCACATGCAAGTAACTCCCTAAAACACCAAGTTCTTTTTCACACTCGATTGTGCTAAGCCACCTCCTGTACCTGCACAGTTGGATTCAAAGGCTCAAACACAGGTCTTATATACCTGCAATTGAATTTCATCTTACTACATTCTTGCCTGTGAAGATTTCCTAGATGTAGATTGACACACTAAAGATCTACTGCCTGTCTCAGCTTTCTGAATTTAGGATCAGCATGTAATCAGTATCTCCACCTGAGTCACTAACAACAGAGCACAGAGCTGAGAACCAAGCTGCCAGAGGCTGCCCCTTCCCATTAACCAGCAACTTCTGAATAAAATTCTTTAGCTATAGAGGAACATCCTGCTGAAATCCCATCATAGTATCTGGTGAATTTTCCTAGTCTCCCAGGATTGTAAATCCATTTTAAAGGAAATGAGTTGTGCCTATACTTGCTGGCCAATCCCTGCAGTATCCTAGGAGGCTACACTGCATTTAAGTACTAAGAAAGAGTACTGTTAATTACTCAAGATAGAAATCTCACCTAGGATTGGAGTTAGGCTTCCTTACCTAGTTAAGTTCACAGAATCTGCCCTCCTTCCCTTTGTGAAAATGTGAACGTTTGGTACTTTCAAGGGTCATTAAATTCCTATCAATAGAATTTTATTTTTATTTAGTTTTTGAGATGGAGTCTCGCTCCATCACTCAGGTTGGAGCACAGTGGTGCAATCTCAGCTCACTGCAGACTCCACCTCCTGGGTTCAAGTGATTCTCCCACCTCAGCCTCCCAAGTAGCTGAAACTACAGGCACACGCCATCAAGCCTGGCTAACTTTTCTATTTTTAGTAGAGATGGGGTTTCACCATGTTGGCCAGGCTCGTCTCAAACTCCTAACTTCAACTGATCCACCCTCCTTAGCCTCCCAAAGAGCTAGGATTACAGGTGTGAGCCACTGCGCCCAGCCAGCTATCAGCAGTATTTTAAACAAACTATTATATACTTCTTCCGTTTCACCTTGAATGATAAACACACAGGAAATGCATTTTCCTTTTATCAGCTGAAGTCATTTCACTAACATCTGCTAGATAAGCAGATCAAGTTTTATCTTTAGGGTAGATGATCTAAACAATGTCACAATATCAAATTTGGAATCAATATTTATTGAGGATATACTCTATGACATGTGTATTTACATATATTACTTCACACATTCCTCATGACAACCCGTGAAGTATATTACTAAAGCCCATGTGCAGATGGGGGAAACTAAGATTCAGTAAAACTAACTTGTGTTAAGCTTGCTGAGCTGACAGACAGGAGGATCAGGATACAAATCTGGTATTGAAGACATCCTGCTTCTCAGCACTACATGATTATTAATAACCATCCCCCAATAACTCTTGTTTTGAGGTCTTTCCAAAAGAAACCGTTATCTAAGGCTATAAAATGTTTATACTTTACTATGTTCAGCAGCACGCCTCCTTCCTTGCATTGTTCAGAGGCAAGGTATACTATCTTTCAATTCTTTAGAGGACTTAACAGAAACAATCACTTTTACAAGGTGGCTCCCCAATTGAAGGCTGATTTGTTTTGTTGCCCACATTTACTGCAACAGTTTTGGCCAGTGTGTATGGGGTATGAGTATGAGCTACTACAACTAGGTGAATTAATCACTGAACAATCAGATATATCTACTAAAACATTATACGTCTGTGTATGGAAATCAGTTTGAAATCAATTCAGCAAACTCTTGTTTGCTAAAGACAGTATAGTCACAGTGAAAAAGCTCTTTGCGGTACAGAAGTTCTTTTGTCAAGAAAAGCATGCAAACCCAATTACTAAATGAAGGGAATGACATGCCAAAAATGTTTAGGAGTTCTATTTCCCCTTCTTAAATATTTTTATCACATGAAAGACTTCTAAAAATCTCACACCTATAGTTCCAGCTACTTGGGAGGCTGAGGTGGGAAGGACTGCCTGAGCTCTGGAGACCAGCCTGGGCAACAACAGCAAGACTATCCCTTAAAGAAACAAACAAAACAAAAAAAAACCTCTTTTCTTCTCTTCCATGGATAAGTCACACGCTCATCCACTGTATCTTCTTTTAGTGACACTTCAAATTTCATTTCACTGTAGGTCATATCCCTGAATATTAAACAAAATAAATCGTAGGGCTAATCCAAGGGACCAAGAAATAGTCAAACAAATTTCAGTGCTACTTAAAGCTTTTTTCAAAAGTTCTTTAATTATATTCCATTAGATTGCATCATTTCATTACAACCCCAACTTACATCTTAAAGTATTAATTACATCCTTGACTTTTTTTAAAAATTTTGTGTAGAGATGGGATCTCACTATGTTGTCCAGTCTGGTCTTGAACTCCTGGCCTCAAGTGATCCTACCATACTGGCCTCCCAAAGTACTAGTATGACAGGCGTGAGCCACCGCTCCTGGCATCCTTGTGATCTTAAAGATATTCACCAATGAACCTGTGCTCATATATTAGCCTTGGCAACTTACCTCTGATTAAAGCTGATATTTCTAAGTTACGTTAGATTTTCAAAAAATACATAAAATTAACTGTAGTCTTAAAATATAAAATTTCTCTGAAAATATCCACCTATGTACAAACTATTCCAAATATTTATTCCTGATTCATTTTTTTTTCCTTTCGCTGTATTCAGGAAAGAAAGTTAATAAAAATGTAATTTAAAAAGAATGATTAAGCTGGGGACACTGGTGTGTGCCTGTAGCCCCAGCTAGTCAGGTGCCTGAGGTGGGAGGATCACTTGAGCCCAGTTCAACCCTGCAGTATGCTATAATCATGCCGCTGCACACCAGCACAGGCAACATAGCAAGACCCCATCTCTTAAAAAAATTATTCACTTCTAAACTTGGCAATATGAACAGGTATAGAATGCAGCAATATTTCAGCAGCATGGGCTTCGATTCACCATTCAATGTGGGAACAGTACTGTAAATTTAATCAGTCAAACCATGTGGTGTGCATTGTTTTTGAAAGCTTCTTGTACATCTTATAAGTGTGTACAATAAGAAATGTGTTAGATATGACTTGTTACAAAATAACTGTATCAGATCCATGGAAGCACAGGGTTTAGAGAGAGTGATTCTTTGTTTTCTCGGTTCACTGCCACATCTATTCCAGAAGATTCTTTGAAGACTTTTAAAAAAATCATTATTCTTCAGTTTTCCCACAGTGTAATTTGCCCAGACCCAGTATCTACTGAGATAATAATTAAAACAGTGTGTCTGGTTTAAGGAGGCATCCAGATAAGGGCTTCCCATGCAGAGAGAGCACCCACAGGAGAGTCAATCTACAGAACAAAGCAAAGTCTGTTTATTTCATAAAGATCAAAATTGACTATCTTTAAAACTTTTTTTTTTTTTTAAGAGACGGGGTCTCACTATGTTGCCCAGGCTGGAGTGCAGTGGCTATTCACAGGTGTGATCCCACTACTGATTAGCACGGGAGTTTTGACCTGCTCCGTGTCCGACCTGGGCCGGTTCACCCCCTCCTTAGGCAACCTGGTGGTCCCCCGCTCCCGGGAGGTCACCATATTGATGCCAAACTTAGTGCAGACACCCGATCGGCATAGTGCACTACAGCCCAGAACTCCTGGACTCAAGTGATCCTCCAGCCTCAGCCTCCCAAGTAGCTGGGACCACAGGCAACCGCCACCATGCCTGGCTTAAAACGTTTTTTAAATGTACAGCCAGAACTAAGCAAAGTCTGTTATCTGATAAAGATCAAAATTGACTGTCTTTAAAACATTCTTTAAATGTATAATTAAAAGTTTTTTGTTGTTTACTGTTAGATGTAAATACAACTGAGTATTCATAATATCTTTTGGAGGAGACAATTCATTCAACAAATGTATAATGAACACCTCAAATGTTTTAATTAATAAGTTAGCCACCACACATTTTATTTTGAGATAGGGTCTCACTCTGTCACCCAGGATCAAGAGCAGTAGCGTGATCTAGGCTCACTGCAACCTCTGCCTCCAGGGCTCAAGAGATCCTTCAGCCTCCCCAGTAGCTGGGACTACAGGCATGCACCACCACACCACGCCCCACTAATATATATACATATACATATACATATATTTTTATTTGTAGAGACGGGGTTTCTTCATGTTGCTCAGGCCGGTCTCGGACTCCTGGGCTCCGGCAATCTGCCTGCGCTGGCCTCCCAAAGTGCTGGGATTACAGGCTTGAGCTACTGCCCCAGCCCAGCAACACACATTTTATAAAGTAAGATATCACCCTTTTCCCTCCAGGAGAATATCTTGCTATAGAGAGAAAATAAGGAGCAAAAAGACAATCATATCAATGTGTCCTGAGTACTATTTAATAAGTACATACAAGAAGCATCTAGAAACTTTTGCAGGTGCACCGTGAGAAAAACAGATCCCTCTGGTTAGGAAGTGAAGAAAGCTTTACCATGAAAATACGTGAGCTAACTGTTAACAAATTATCTGGAATTGGCAAAATGTTCATGGCTGAAGCTGGATGATGAATAAACGGGAGGTTTTCATACTATTTCACCACTGTTGTATGTATGAAAACTTCCTTAACAGAGTTTTTAGAAAGTGACTTGGGAGGACAGCATTTCAAGGAGAAGGAATAGCATATGCAAAGGCAGAGGCACAAAACTTCCTTAGTTTAAGGAAGGAAACTAACTGAAATATAAACAAGCTATGCTTACTTGAAGTCAGAGGTGAGGGCTGGAAAGGAATAGAGCTTAAGGAAACCTGTTTTTACTTCTCTCCCAGATACATAATTTCAAACTGCTTATGGTTGACACACTCATGAAAAATTAGCCATGTATTAAGTCCAAGAGATAAAATTATTACAAATGCTCAAAATGTATTCTTGTACTACACACCATTGACCACAAAGTATATCTACTGCAGCAGACTTTTAAGTCCATTTTCAATTATTCAATAAACATTTGAGCTTATACCTCCTAAGAAACTTGTTTAAAATCAACTGGCTTCAAATTCTTCAATAAATGATAGCAAAAACAATTTCAAGAATGCCAGAATTTAAACTTGAGCTCATCTGGAAATTTCCTGTTACTTAACCAGGCATGCTTCTTTTCAATCTAAAATACCAAAGGCTAACACTTCAGCTCTGGTACATCCGGTGTGTATAATAAGTGGTTCTGGCTTTCTCTATGTCCTACAGCACTATTTGATACCATACAATGAATATTTTAGTATATAGTGTTACAATACTTTAACACTAGACCAGCAGAAGCCATGGCTAGAAAGCAATGAGACTGTATCAAATACAGTCACTGATAGCAAGGGAGAGGGACACCCCCAAGTTCCCACACAACACAAGGGGAATCATCACCTCAGAAGTCTGGCCTAGGCAAGTAAAGAGAAACATAAATATTCTCCTATGCAGACTGTGAATTACTGCCTCACCAGGAATCAATGAAGAGAGTACCTTGACAGGTAGGGAGGGAAGTGATATTGAATACTCACTCATCCCCACATTGTTTCTCTGTGTTAGTAAAGCAGCTTCTAAGAACAAAATGCACTGCTTGGACAAGCCCTCTTAGTTTCAAAGTATTACACTACATTTTGGTCTAGGTGGTCTTGTATCGTAAGTGTTACATATCTCCCCAAGTTGGCAGAGACTGTCTTTACATTGCTATGGTACTGAAGCTACACGTTTGAAAGACATCAACAAAACTATAATAAACAAAACCAATGGCCTTTTTCCAGTACTTATTCTGATTAGAATCTTCTATTACTGATTACTTTCCCCTTCTCCTTCATCACTGTACCATAAGTTTTTCACACCTGTGTTCCAAGTTCTTTGTGATAACATAAACATCTTAAGGGCATATGCTGTGTTAGACAAGAAACATTTGAGAATCTAACATTTGAAGACAAATGACACATGGCGCCTGTGATTTATTCCTTTTGTATGTCCACCAAAGCCTTTACACTGCAGATAGTCAGTAAATCTCGTAATCGATTTAAGACAGGTGAAATGATTTAAGCAGTTTACAATAAAATGTTTTACACTAACCTGACAAGTCTATGCAAAATAAGAACAGCTATGGTATCTTTTTAAAATTGTGAAACTAAAGCATGGTCTTCAGAGATACGTGAATCCTTCTCACAACAAGGGCTTAAAGTAGGAACAGATGTAAGCTCCTCACTCCCTACTGTGTAAGAATAAACGCCCCTGCTGAAGTTTTTCTCTCTGCATTTTGAGTTTCCTGTTTGTAGTTCCCACTTTCTCCTGCTATTCTATCCATTTTCGAGCTGAACCCACAGCATGAAAAAAATCTGCCTGAAAAAAACTGAAAAGAAATACAGCTAATTACATCCGGATGGCTGAAATAGAAATGGTGGTACTCTCTTTCTTAAGGAGTTAGGAACCCTTTGTTCTGTGAGCAGAGGGAAGGATCCGAGAAGAAACAGGAAGACTCAGACTGCAGGCGAGAGGGCCAGGCCGATGGATTCTGTTAGTTAAGTAAGAGAAAGGGTCATCTTCTGGGGGGTGAGGAAGAAGGAATTGAGTAAGAGGCTGGAGGATCCTCAAAGTTGGAATTATTCATTTAGGGAAATAGAAGACAGAGCTAAGGACAAACAAAAGAAATTAGGCCCAGCCCCTCAGCAAAATGGAGAAGATAGAAAACGAAGTTAGAAACATATGCAGCTGATGGTCATTAACTATATGATGCTTAGAGTTCCAAATCAGTTAAAATACAGAACGAAAGAGTCTCTGAGGGAAAATGTGACATAGTTCTACCAATAAGACGGTATTTCTGAATATAAAAGTATAGGAAACAAGGAAAAACTCAGCCCAAGCAAACCTACATATTCAAGTTGCGTTGTTTTTAAATGTACATCAGAAACAAGACGGTAACAAACAACAGGGCAGGTAGGAGGAAAGTGGAGGCAGGTAGTCCCCCTGGGGTGGGCCAGGAAACAGTATCTGCCTCATTTAAGATAATTCGCATCTGGCGTTTGTCCAAATGCTTACTAATGATTTCAAGACAATGGGTGGGGAGAAGCAGCGAGTACAGAGAAAAACAGATTGCATCTGGGATAACTCTCTTCCTCTTTTGCAGTTCAGTTAAATATCAAAAACAGCACAGTATCATCAAGGTGCACTCCCCACACAACCATATTCACGACGTCATTAAAGAGAGTGGCCAAGTCGACCATGTAAGAAGTTCGCCACAGCTTCAGTAAAGTCTTAATAACCTAAAACTACCTAAACTGCATCACGTATTCGGAAGGCACGGACAAGTTAGATTTAATGCGCATGGATACTATAAATGGTGAATTAAAAAAGAAAAATCACAAATGTATTACTAGTGAACCACCAGTCAACAAGTGTCAACTTGGTCAGGATAGATCTTGGAACCCAGGAGATACCAGCGTAGGTGGCCAGGACCGAGAGGGTTCTCAATAAAGGTCTCCGTAAAAACAGCGGGTCGGCTACGAAGAGCATCTACTGCGCAGGGAGGAGGCTGCACCGGGACAAAAGTTGGTCAGGCGTAAACTCTGGCAAATGCTATCGCCCCCAGGCGATTCTGAAGACTCGCAAGAGAGGCATTGTAACAAAACAAAGTCCAGGAAACAGACAACGGGATTACCGCTGGATCTTTCGCTTTCCCAACCGGAAGACAATGTCGAAACTAAACTGCATTTATCAAGGTCCGCTCCTAATTGTTTCATCAGGAGAAAAAATTCCAGGGAGCACTGGGTAGGAGGAAGGGAGGGGCTGCCTTTCAGATCGCAGAAATACAAAAAGGGCCAAAACAGGAATTCCCACCACATCCTAGCACCCTCGTCCCTTCGCCTGAAACGCCTCTGCTCTCCCAAGCCCGCTTTTCTCCTCAAATTCCTGCCAAAGAACAATCTCCCCCATGCTTACCACCCCCCCACTCCGATTCCTGGACTAGGTTCCTTCCCCAGAGTCCCTGGACTTCATCCAGAGTTGGCGCGCCCTAAAAAGCAGTGTCCCTCCACGTCCCCGCCCCACCCAACACCTCGTTTCCAGTCCCACCCACTCCGCACCAGGCCTGGCTCCCCAGGGCCCCTGGTCGTGGGCGCCACGCCCGCCCGCCTTACCATGTACCAGGTCCCCAGGATGATGGTCCCGGTGCGGACATGGCAACAGCCGCAGCACCGGGTGCTGTAGAACCGGTCGCTGCGGCTCCGCTTGAAAGTCATGGACACCATCGGGAATCTCGCGGGCCTTTCTTGGCCGGGCCCCCGACAAAGGTTCTCCAACCCGCAGTCAAACTCAAACGGCTCGGTCACGGTCTCCAAAACCAAACGACGCGTCTTCAAGCCCGCCCCCGGCCTGGGCCCAGGTCAGCTCCTTCGCGCCTGCGCACTGAGAGCGGCGACTTCGGCTTACCCACCCCTCTTCCTCCACACAGGCCAATGGAGAGCGGGAAGGCTGGATGGACCCGACTTCTGATTGGAAGAACTAGGAGATTGACAAGACCTCATGCCCAATTAGAAGTGCAACTCTCAGCGAGTCTCCTCCTGTTACTTGAGGGCAAGGGCTGGTTCTTGGGCCTAAGATAGTTGAGGATAGCTGTAGCCCCGTAGTTCACCATCCCCGAGATGAGACCCAAAAGAAAAGAGGCATTTAATGGGAAAAGGAGACACGAGATGGCGCAGATGGCACAAAGCAGGCACCACAGGCTTTCCTGAGCACCGTGTGCCACGTACTGCTTCGGAAGCGTCACGGGCTGGTCACGTGACCTTTGCGCGCAGCTCGATTATTGGGCGGGCCAGGGGCGAGGTCTGTTAAGATGGGGCGGGACCAAGCCCAGCGTGGGAGATGTCCTCACCCCTGTTGCGGAAATGGGGGGGCTGCCTGGAGGGGTGGAGGGATTGGATTTACACCCTCCCCCTCCCTCCGAAGCCTCCGTTGTGGGGGCGAAGAAATACCATGCAACCCTACCAAAGGCAAAAGGATTAAGGATAAATGAAAACAAGATAACGCAGAAGAACTGCTTAGCTGCGGGGGTTTTTAGAGATTAGTGATTTTTTTGTAGGGAAAAATTATGAAACACATTGAAATGGACCAAAAAATTACTGAATGTCTTCAGTGAAAAAACAGCCATAGTTTGGCACCCCGTCCTGGGCATTCTGTTGCTGGGTGGGGCTGTTCGCCTTTCTTTGTGGTGCTCTGCACAACTCTGTAAGACCCCTCCACTGGATTTCGAATTGTATCTTACCCCTCCTTGGGGAAAGCTATTTTGCATCGATTTGTAAATTCATTCCCCAGTCCTGATTCAACGATATAGGTGGATGCTTTAAATTCTGCTTAGAGTTGATTCTAACAGCTTACTGGTCCCTGGTTAATGAGTAAATAAATTTTTTATGCGGTTCATTTGTATTTGTGTGAGACTTGTGATTTTATCTTTAAAAAATGTATTTATCATTTTAATGGTTTGGTAAACACACTTCTTTTCAGAGAATAGAAAGAACTTCCCTTCTGCCAGGTATTTCTTAGCCAGAGACCACAGTGAATTCAGAGTAAAGGTTATTTCTTTGGCATGGCTTCTTTGAAAACTGCCTGAAATTATGTACGTATTTGTTGATTATCTTCCCAATAAAATACAAATTCTGGGAGAGTAGAGACTATTTGTTCACCACTGAAGGAGTTGTCCATGGAGCCTACTTTCAAACTATCTGGGAAGCAGTAGTTAAGCCAACCCACGCTAAAGGATGGAGTGTGGCTGGCTATTTAACTCAGAATGAATTATGACATTTCTCTACTTATATAGGGAGTACATTATCTTAACCCTGCCCCCACAATTACATATTCCTTATTTCATTCTAGGCACAGATCCAATCATTTTATTTTGAATCACTTCATTCCTACAACTCAATGAGGTAGGTACTTTTATTATTTAACTCTACAGAGAAGTTAAATCACATATCCGAGATTGCAAGGCCAGCGTCAGAACTGAGATTAAAACCTGTTGTGCCAATGATTTCCAAACTTTTCTGCACATTGGAATCACCTGAGCGTCTTTAATAACCACGGATGCCTGCTTACTATTCCAGACATTCTGATTTGGGTGAGACCTGGGAATTGAAATTTGTAAAAGCTCTCCAGGTGATTCTAATGTGCGGCACTGTTATTCTTTCTTGATATGAAATGTGGCAGACAAAAATAAATACAATTAAAAAGCTAGAATAAAAAGATCAGGGGAAATTATCTGATTTCTCTAAAAGCCAAAATCAATTCAAAATCAGGCATACCTAACATGGCATCAGATCAGCTTGTAAGGGCTGCTCTCCCTGTACTGGGACTACCCCAGGCAAGGAACCAGGGACGTGTAAATCATTAGAGCTGCAGCAGAAGCGCATCTGATTGCAATAATTTAAGCATCCCCTGAGAATGACCCTGTATGGCAGATGCACCTGAATGTGTGCTCTGAGCTAGGGAATCTGGGAGTGGCCAAACCAGAGATGTGTTCCTTGTCTATGATAAACATCTTAAACCCTGCCCCCACCCACCCACCAGCCCATCCCTTGGAACCTGGGCTATACAGGGGATTGGGGCCCTGAGTGTTGGGGTAAATGCAGGTTGCCAGGTGGAGGTCGTTAGTGGGAGGGTGTTCAGTGAAAACACTATATAACCTATATAATGCTGAATGATGTTTACAGGCAGTTCCGGTTTTCCTGCCCAGCCCACCAACATTGGGTCATGCAGTTATGCTGTCCAGCCCTCTGCCAGGGGACAGTAGGAAGGGAGATGTGTTGTGCACCCCACTGCCACTGGACCACTTCTATACATAGCTGGTTCTCCTGTCCAGCCCACTGCCACTGGATTCTTTCCCTTCTATCACCACTGGACTGTAAGCTCCTAATACAACCCCATGTCTCATTTACTGGCTCTACAGTCTCTTCTTGACCTCTTGAACCTGATACCTTCTCTATTGAGGTTAGTAGGAGTTTGGCACAAGAGCATATATAACTGGATTAGAGGGGGTAAAATATGATTATGGAGTTTTGTCTAGATAATTTTTATCTAATATATACATATCAACTTTTTAGAGAAAAATTGTAGGGTACTATTGGCAAAACAACCCATCTTTTGGGGGATGGGGAAAGGAACGTAAACATTTTCAGGAGAAAATAGCTTAGGAAAACTCACAACAAAAGCAATTAGAGTAAGTTTGAAGCTCTTTAGCTAACATAGTTTAACCTATTTTTCTCTTTTAAATGTGTTAGTCTATTCACATTACTTTAGCTTATTTTTATAGAGGATCTATTATATTCCATGTGATGAGGATAAGAGAATGAATAAGACAATATATACCTACTATGTACCCACAAAAATTTAAAGTAAGAAAAGTATTTTAAAAAAAAGAATGCCACCAGGTATGGTGGCTCTTGCCTGTAATCCCAGCACTTTGGGAGGCCAAGGTGGGTGGCTCATGAGGTCAGGAGTTCGAGACCATCCTGGCCAACATGGTGAAACCCCACCTCTACTAAAAACGCAAAAATTAGCCAGATGTGGTGGCACATGCCTGTAGTCCCAGCTACTCGGGAGGCTGAAGCTGGAGAATCACTTGAACCCAAGGAGACAGAGGTTGCAGTGAGCCGAGATGGCACCATTGTATTCCAGCCTGGGTGACAGTGTGAGACACTGTCTCAAAAAAATAAAAAATAAATAAAATAAAATAAAAAATGAACAAGGCAGATATTGTACCTTTCTGTAGAGTGTTTATGCTCTAGAGGGGAAAACGTCAATGAGCATTTTCAGTCTTCATCCAATCTCTTAAAGCATTTATATGTTGACTCTTCCTTAGAGCTGGAAATTCTTTCTAGGCTTCCGATTAACCACGCACTCTTTTCTTCTGTGTATTTCTCAGGCAGTTCCTTCTTATTCTTCTTCGTAGTTCCCTCTTCTACTGTCCAGCCCCCTAAATATTGGTGTTCTTGAGGGCTCTGTGTCAGGCTCTTTTCTTTTCTCATTTTACCTTCTCCCAGTTGTCACTTATTTACAAGAAGATTTCCTGATGTATTCGTCCATTTTCACACTGCTATAAAGAACTACCTGAGACTGGGTAATTTATAAAGAAAAGAAGTTTACTTGATTCACAGTTCATCTTTATAGAAATAATTTAGCTTCCTGGCCAGGTACAGTGGCTTACATCTGTAATCCCAGCATTTTGGGAGGCCAAGGGGGGTGGATCACTTGAGCTCAGGAGTTCAAGACCAGCCTAGGCAACATGGCAAAACCTCATCTATACAAAAAATACAAAAATTGGCTGGGCATGGTGGTGCACGTCTTTAGTCCCAGCTGCTTGGGAGGCTTGAGGCATAAGAATCGCTTAAACCCGGGAGGCAGAGATGAGCCAAGATTGCACCACTACACTCCAGCCTGGGTGACAGAGTGAAACTCTGTCTCCAAAGAACAAAGTCCCTAATCGTGTAAGTTTCTAGTCCCGCAAAAGCCAATCCACTCCATGACCAGTCCGAGAGGAAAGACCTAAAGATAATGGCATGGGTAGTTTGCCAGCCATTCAGATGGATTAAAGTGAAGCTCAAAGTTGACGAATGCCACCAATTGGTCAGAGTTTACAGCTAGTCTTTCAATTCCCCACTCCTAATGGAGAACAGATAATGTAGGGATACCAGGCTCTAAGTAAATGGAAGCATGGAAGACATACATCAAGAATAAGATGCCATAACAATTATATAGTACAAAAGGATTCTTAGAAATTAACAGCATGGGAGCAGAAATGAAAAACTCAAGATTGGAAAATAAAGTTGAGAAAATTTCCCGGAAGCAAATCAAAAGACAAAGACTATGTAAGACTGTGTAAACACAAAGACTATGTAAAATAGGAAAGAAAAAAATTAAAATTAGAGGATTAGTCCAAGAAATCTAATATCTGAATAATAGGAATTTCTGAAAGAGAGAAGAGGAAGTCATCATCATCATAACATTTCCTAGATCTAAAAAAATGAATTTCCAAGACTGAAAGTATTTGCTGAGTGACCATATTATTGGAATAAAATAGATCCATGTAAAGGCACATCAGAGTGAAATTTCAAGACAGTGGAGAAAAAGAGAAGATTCTCCGAGCTTCCAGAAAGAGGGGAAGAAAAACAAGCCGTATAGAAAAACTCATAGTGAAATAGCCTTAGACTTCTCAACAACTCTGGACTCTGGAACACAATAAATAATTTCTTTCAAAATTCTGGGTAGAAAGTGTTTACAATTTATAATTCTACACACAGCCAAACTGTCAAGTAAGTATAAGGATATAATGAACACATTTTCAGATAAGTCTCAAAAAATTTACCTCCTACGTATCTTTTTCTCAGCTACCTGATGCTGTGCTCCATCAAAATGAAATGAGATTAATCCATTAAAGAGGAAAATGTGGGAGGCAGAAAACAAGAGATCCAACATAGGTGAGATGTGGCTGAAGACTCCAGGGTACAATAGAAATTTCAGTATGAAAACCATACATTAGGTATAGAGGTCAACCATTCCAGATTGGAGTACATTGAGGGCTATCATCATTTCTGCCTTCTTTAATTCTACTGGGTTTTTATCTTAACGAAGCTACTTGAGGATGTACTCCACCAGAAAAAAGGAGAAAACCAAGAGGAAGAGATGAGAACCAGAAAACCAGAAATCCAACTTAGGACAAAAGCTGAGGAAATTTCGTAAGATGAAAGCAAAAGGAAGTCTCAGGATGACAGCTGTGCAGAAGGCCTAGAAAGCAACCAGTGCTAACAAAAGAGAATGAAGATACCAGGGAGGTAAGCGAGCAGGAAAACAATGAGAACTGGTAGGCTACCTAATCAGGCAGGTCTGGCAGGAAAACTACAATGAAAGGCATTGGGAGAGTGTGGCAAAACTCAGCAAATGACAAGCACAAAGAAAATTAAGCACTTTAGTAAACAAGGCAATTATTATAAGTTCAAGAAAAACAAAAATTTGGAAAAGCAGTGTAATCAGAGTGTACCACAGTGTGTAACTGTGAATAGTAATTACATGGGCATAATCAAATAAACACTGAATATTGTGTATTTCATAAAACATTAAGATATATATTTTTTGGAAGAGTTGGGAGGAAGGGGAACAGATGACAGTCCAAGAGTGATTGGTCTTCATCTACCACAATGGAAGACAATAGTTAATGTCAAAAGTTGATTTATAGTCATTATGGAAAAACAGTATGGCAGTTTCTCAAAAAACTAAAAATAGAACTACCATATGACCCAGCAACCCCACTACTGGGTATTTATCCAAAGGGAAGGAAATTAGTATGTTGAAGAGATACCCACACCCTCATGTTCATTGCAGCTCTATTCACAATAGTCAAGACCCGGAACCAACTTAAATGTACATCAGCAGGTGAATGGATAAGGAAAATGTGGTATATATACACCATCAAATACTGTTCATCCATAAAAAGAATGAAATCCTGTCAACTGAAGCAACGCAGTTGAGCCTGGAGGCCATTATGTTATGTGAAATAAATCAGGTACAGAAAGATAAATACCACATGCTGCCATTCATATGTGGGAGCTAAAAATTGAGCTCATAGACATAGACCGTAGAATAAAGATTATCAGAGACTGAGAAGAGGAGAGAGAGGAGGTTGGGGGAGAGGCTGGTTAACAGATACAAAAGTACTATACAGCTATATAGGAAGAATAAATTCCAGTGTTTTGCAGCACTGGAGGTGAATATGGTTACCACAAATTTAGTGCATATTTTAAACAATCTAGAAGAGAGGATTTTGAATGGGCACAACACAAAGACATGATAAATATTCAAGGTGCTAGATACGCTAACTTTCCTGATCTGATCATTGCTCATTATACACATGTATCAAAATATCACTCTGTATCCTGTGAATTTACATCATAGTGTCAACTGAAAATAAAATCTAAAAAGTTAATTAATAAAAATATAGCAACGCTGGGCTCATGGCTCACATCTGTAATCCTAGCACTTTGTGAAGCCAAGGCCAGGGAACTGAACTAGCCGCTTTTCATGGAGCACCATTTTGTTTTCAAGAATGACTGACAGGCAGATATTAATATTCAGACATGAGTATTTGGCAGTCATTTTCTTGAAAATGAATGAAGTGAGCCTGTCTTTCCCTTCAGGAAAGCAACTGGCGTATTTGTGGCCAGTGTAAAATTAGAGCTTTCAAGAGGAAAATTAGAGATTTGGAAGAAATTGTGTCCACCACCATGAGGTCGACCATGATAATTGAAGATTTTTATGATGAGATTGGAGGTGAAATACGTAACGTGATTTTTGTTGTTGTCTAATGTTGTCAGCATTTGATTATCTGCATAATTAAATGAACCATTTGCCAAAGAACCAAGGCATGAACTTATAAGATCATGCATAAATAAAAGAGCCAGTCAAATGCAAGACAGACCAATGATTTCTAATATAACATTTTGAAAAGTTTACTGATACGGTTTCAGATTCCACACTGCAACTGACCTTTTAAGGAATTACCAGTGACTATGTTTTAGTATAGAATCAAAAAAGAATAGCCACAATTATCTAAAAAGGCTCATGAAATATTCCTCACTTTTCCAACTACGTATCTATAAGACTGGATTTTTTTCTTATATTTCAACAAAAAGAACATATTGCAACAGATCGAGTTCAGAAAGAGATATGAGAATCCACACCTATCTGCATCTATTCTACCCACATCTATTCTAACTATTCTATCAAGCCAAACATTAAGCAGATTTGTAAAATATTAAATAATGCCACTCTTCCTGTAATTTAAAAAATGTAGTTATTTTTTATAAAAATATGTTGTCTGTATTAACCTATAATGGACTTACTGTTGTTATTTTAAAATCAATTTAGAAATATTTTTAAATTTTCTCTGTTTTACTTTCTGGTAAAGGATATATCAATAGCTACCCTAGATAAAGAAAAGCTCTTCAGTGTCCTCTATAATTTTTAAGAGTATGAAGAGGTTCCAGACCAAAAAGTGAGTTTGGAAACCACTAACAAGCCTTCTGACTGCCCTTGTGGACGATGGCTACAAATATTCAGAATGTGACTCTAGGATACTAAGAGCTGCCACCTGAAGATTTTTTTTTTTTTTTTTTTTTGAGACAGAGTCTCACTCAGTCACCAGGCGCCAGGCTGGAGTGCAGTGGCGCGACCTTGGCTCACTGCAACCTCCGCTGCCCGAGTTCAAGTAATTCTCCTGCCTCAGCCTCCCGAGTAGCTGGGACTACAGGCACGTGCCACCACGCCCAGCTAATTTTTTTGTATTTTTAGTAGAGACGGGGTTTCACCATGTTGACCAGGATGGTCTCGATCTCTTGACCTCGTGATCCGTCTGCCTCAGCCTCCCAAAGTGCTGGGATTACAGGCATGAGCCACTGCGCCCGGCCTGAAGACTTTTTAATAGAGGAGAAAAGCAGATTTAGGATTTTCAGATCCTTTTTTATTTTAATTTAAAAAAAAGTAAAATAGAGATGAGGTCTCACTATATTGCCCAGGCTGGTCTCGAACTCCTGAGCGCAATTGATCCACCTACCTCAGCCTCCCAAGGTGCTGGGATTACAGGCGTGAACCACCATGCCCGGCCTCAAAATTCTTAATACCATAGGTGTTTTAGTCCATTCAGGATGCTATAACAAATTACCATAAACCAAGCATCTTATAAACAGCAGAAATTTATTTCTCAAGGTTCTGGAGACTGGGAAGTCCAAGATCAAGGTGTCAGTAGATTTGGAGTCTGATGAGGGCCTGCTCTCCAGTTCATAGATGGCATCTTCTTGCCGTGTCCTCACATAGTTGAAGGGGGTGAGGAGGCTTTTATATAAGGGCACTAAACCCATTCATGACAGTTCTACTCTCATGATATAATCACCTTCCAAAGGCTCCATCTCCTAATATCATCACCTTGGGATTAGGATTTGAATTTGAATTTGGGAGGGACACAACATTCAGACCACAGCACTGAGTTCAAACAATTATCCATTAACTTCCATTTAGATTATTGGCTAAATAGTGTTTTCTGAACAAGAAGCCCCTTGTCCGAATCTCAGTTTCTTCACCTGTAAAAGGGAAATAAGATTTCTTCTTAATCAAGCTTTAATGTTCTTACTGTAATGAAAGCAGAAAGCAATCATGCCTTGAAATATTTCTACCTCAATTTAATTATTCATCTCTAGTCTCTTGCAGTATTTCTTGTCTGCTGATATGGGTAATTATTTCCTCTAGTCAAATTAAATGTGTGGTTTTATTTTTAATTACTCCAGGGTATTAGAAGAATTAATTAGTAAGTGTTGGCCAACTACCTTGGAGATGAAAAGTACTATGTAATTACCCCCATGGGAAAAATGCTTTTCAAGCACTTGGCTGAATTCACCACTTAGGTTTATGGGATTAAATGTTAACCTTAAGGACTTTTGGTGTGAATGAGGTCACATAGGTTCAGCATCTTTCTTCTTTTTTAAATGCAACAAAACCAACAAAAACGATAAACTTATCTTCAGTAAATTTAGGAGCAGGTATAATCCGCAGCCTTCAAAATATGAATCAGGTCTGCTAAGAGCAGCTAAGATTAGACAGAAGCCATATAGGAGAAGCTGGCAAAGAGCTATGAGGTTCAAGCAGCAGCAGAATCCAGAAAGCACCAGTAAACATGATTCCTAAAGTGAGGGACTCACCCTGTAGTGCAAATGTGTGGTTTCTTGTCAATGGATTTGGGTGAACAGACCTGGTGGCACTGAAGTCTTCCTGGAACCTGGTTTATTTCAGAGGAGCAAAAGATATTGGCTACACGATTTAAAAGGAGGGGCCATCTGCATTTTTTTGCTAGGGCTACCATAACAAAAGACCACAAACTGGGTGGATTAAACAACATATGTATTGTCTCGTAGTTCTGGCAACCAGAAGTTCCTGATCTAAGTGTCTGCTGGGTTAGTTTCTTTTGGGGGCTTCGAGGAAGATCTGTTCCTTTCCTTTTGTGTAGCTTCTGGTAGTTTGCTGGCAATCTTTGGCATTTCTTTTCTTTTTTTTTTGAGACAGAGTCTCACTCTGTCGCCAGGTGCCAGGCTGGAGTGCAGTGGCACAATCTCGGCTCACTGCAACCTCCGCCTCCCGCGTTCAAGCAATTCTCCTGCCTCAGCCTCCCGAGTAGCTGAGACTACCGGCGCACACCACCATGCCCAGCTAATTTTTGTATTTTTAGTAGAGACAGGGTTTCACCATGTTGGCCAGGATAGTCTCGATCTCTTGACCTCCCAAAGTGCTGGGATTACGGGCTTGAGCCACCGCGCCCGGCCTGGCATTTCTTAAATTGCAGAAGCATCTCTGCCTTCATCTTCACATGGTGTTCTCCCTGTGTGTGTGTGTCTGTACCCAAATTAACCCCTTTTATAAAGACACTAGTCATATTGGATTAGGGTCCATCCTAATGACCTCACTTTAACTTAGATAATTACATCTTCAACAATCCTATTTCCAAATAAGGTCCCATTCTGAGGTCCTAGGGGTTAGTACTTCGAGATAAATAGGACACATTTCAACTCATAACACAATCTATCCAGGAAGGATTCTGGATATACTGGAGCAAATCAATCTTTGCTACCAGAGCAGAAGTGAAAGCCTTTGGACAGCAAAACTTGAAGGACTACCTTCAGCCTCCCACACAAAGCTCAGTCACTGTGTTTTAAAGTAACTTGAAGTCATTCTCCTCTGTGTGGTTATGACATCAACTGGATACACAGTGACATTTGTTTGACTTTTTCTTCAACTTTTTAGGACTGCTTATTTCATTTTGATGAATTTATTTTTTGTAATTAAGTAAAACTTTGCTATGTTTCCAAAGTCAAATCTATAAAACAAAATACAATTAACCCTTGAACTACACAGGTTTGAACTGCATGAGTCCACTTATATGCAGATTTTCTTCTGCCTCTGCAAACCCCTGAGACAGCAAGACCAACTCCTCATCTTTTTCTTCCCCAGCCTACTCAAGATGAAGATGACGAAGATAAAGACCTTTATGATGATCCACTTTCACTTGATGAATAATGCATATATTTTCTCTTCTTTATGATTTTTTTTTTTTTTTTTTTGAGACAGGGTCTCACTTCACCTAGGCTGGAGTGCAGTGGTACAATCCCAGCTCACCGTAGTCTCGAACTCACAGGTTCAAGCGATCTTCTCACCTCAGGCCCTCAAGTAGCTGGAACTACAGGCGCATGCCACCACACCCGGCTAATTTGTGTATTTTTTGTAGGGAAGTGGTTTCACCATGTTGCCCAGGCTGGTCTCAAACTCCTGAGCTTAGGCAATCTACCTACCTCAGCCTATGATTTTCTTAATAACATTTTGTTTTCTCCAGCTTACTTTATTGTAAGAATGCAATATATAATACATATACAAAATCTGTGTTCATCAACTGCTTATGTTACCAGTAAGGCTCCCAGTCAACAGTAGACTATTAGTAGTTATGTATTGGGGGAATCAAATGTTATGTGCAGATTTTGACAGCTGTGGGGCAGTTTCCCCTATCCCCTGAGTTGTTCAGTGGTCATCTACACATTCAGAGACATCGGGTTTTTATCTCTGTCCCCTCTACACTGTTTTCTCCTTCTCCTATAGACATTTTTTAAATTAAAAAGAATTTTAAGCCAGGTGCAGTGGTTCACACATATAATCCCAGCATTAATGCCAAGGCAGGAGGATTGCTTGAGCCCAGGAGTTTGGCACCAGCCTGGGCAACATAGTGAAACTCTGTCTCTATGAAAACAAAATAAATTAACTGGGTATAGGGGTGCACGCTGAGCCCAGGAGGTCAAGGACGCAATGAGCCATGATCATGCTGCTGCACTCTAGCCTGGGCAACAAAGCAAAACTCTGTCTCAAAAAAGAAAAAAAAAAAGAACTCGAAGCATTTGTGTTCTTATGTTCATATTACTCCTGTTTCTTAGATAAATAGTTGCATATAAATGTTGCATACTCAACTTCTATCCACCTTGCTTACTTTAGTTAATGGCATGTTCCAGAGATTACCCCACAGTAGTAAATATGCTCGTTCCTTTGTATAGCTGCCTAGTAGTCCCTTGTGTGAATGCACCATAGTTGATTCAGTCTCTTACTGATGGATTTTGTTTGTTGCCAGATTTTTGCTATTACAAATAACACTACATGAATATTATTGCATATGTATTTTTGTCAGTATGTCTGTGGATTCCCTCTTCTCTATTGTCACCAAGTGTTGAAAAATATGACCTCATACCTTCAGCTGGCTCTGTTCCCACCTCCATTAGATCTTCGGTTTCTTTCATCCCTAGTGTCCCTGTTCTGCTCAACCTGGATTCTATTCCTATCAATTTTCTTTAGTGTGGGCCTTTGTCTTGGAAGGATTTGGGGTTAGTTTGTTTCAGAGTTCACAGGGCTCAGGTTGCCCAGCACTCTCCAGCCTTACCCACCATACTTATCTGCATGTACCCATAGTTTGGAGCTCACAAAGCTCCTTCCCAGTTTGGGCTGCTGTTCTAGGGTGACCTGCTGAGCTTCCTGTATCTGTTGGTGAGTTCGGGCTGTCCAGCTGGCAGGGCAATGAGCAGTCTCTAGACTTTCCTCTGCTCCCCTGCAAGGTAACCGATATTGCCCAGGTCTTGTTGATCTCAGTGACAGGCCCACTTGCTTGTATTTTGGGGTTCACAGGAATATTTTCTGCCTAGTTTTGTTGATTACATCATCAATGGGTTCTTTGGCTTTCCTTATAACGTCACTCTAAATTAGAAAAATGCCAATTAAAGCTCAATCAAAAATATGTAGGAAATCTTTGTATATTCTTACAAATTTTGTCAGTTTTAAACTGTGCTAACCTACCCTGTGTTAGCCTGACAGACTCCATCTTGCTGAGAGCCAGACTCCATCTTAACCTCTGCCTCACCCCCTCCCTCCATTTCTCCCTTGAGTGCATACCTGGGTCATGCTACTGTGCTGGGTCATGCTGTGCTTAGAACTAGAGAGGCATATAACCATTGTAAGCATATTCTGCTTGGCAAGTCCACTTGCTATTGTGAATACCCCCCTGGACTGATTGTATGGCAAGTACCGATACCCACCTGGGTAACCAGCAATCATAGGAACCACTGTGTATATCCTCCTTAGTAATCAACAATCATGGGAACCTCCTGCCTCCTAGTTACCAGCCTCCTTATCTAACTTGCTTGCTCTGCTTCTATAAATTCTGCTTCAGCTAGGCTCCCCCTCCCCTATGTAAAGCAAGGTATAAAAAGGAATCAAGCCCCTTCTTCGGGGCTGAGAGTTTTTTGAGCATGAGCTGACTCTTGGTCGCCGGCAATAAAGGACTCTCAATTGGAACTCAGAGTGTGGCGCTTTCCTTCCAACTCTCTCAGGTACAACAAAATTACATCAAAATTTTAAATTACTAATAAAAATTAAATTTCAAGCCATTTTTGACTTCGCGGTGTGGCAAAACTCCAAAAGTTTGATACATAGGCTCTTGACAGGGCTGTGCAAAACAATCACTCACGTACATGGCTAGTGAGATCACAAACTGGTGCAACTTCCGTGGAAGGCGATTTTTAAAAATAGAACCAATTTGAAATGTATTCACACCTCTGGACCCAGCAATACAAATTCCAGGAATTTATCCTATGGATGTACTTACATATATGTCAGATGGTGAGATGATGTATGAACACTGTCACTCACTGCAGCAGTGTTACTAATAGCAAAAGTGTGGAGGCAATTCACATGTCTATCAATAGGGACTGGTTTAATAAATTATTTCACATCATTTTAATGGAAAGAATGAAGAAGCTCTTTGTATAAGCAGAAACAGAAAGATCTCTAAGACGATATTATTTAAAAAGACACAGAACTATGTATACATTTCATTTTGTAAAAGCAAATGAGGTAATAAAATATAAATTCATGTTTATATAGATTTGCTATATTAGTCAAGGTTCTCTAGAAGGACAGAACTAACAGGATAAATGGTAAAGGGGAGTTTATTAAGGAGTGTTGACTCACATGATCACAAGGTAAAGTCCCACAATAGGTTGTCTACAAGCTGAAGAGCAAAGAAGCCAGTCCAAGTCCCAAAGCTGAAGAATTTGGAATCTAATGTTCTGGGGCAGGAAACATCCAGCATGGGAGAAAGATGTAGGCTGGAAGACTAAACTGGTCTAGTCTTTTCAGGTGCTTCTGCCGGCTTTTATTCTAGCCGTGCTGGCGGCTGATTAGATGGTGCCCACCCAGACTGAGGGTGGGTCTGCCTTTCCCAGTCCACAACTCAAATGCTAATCTCCTTTGGCAACACCCTCACAGACACACCCAGGACCAATACTTTGCATTCTTCAGTCCAATCAATTTGACACTCAGTATTAACCATAACATTTGCATAAATATAGTCTGGAAAGAACATTAAAAACAGCCAGTTACCTGGAAGGAGATGAAACATAGGAGACAGGGCATCTGAGAGTCAAGGGTGGGAAGGAAACTTTCCATAGACAACTTTTCACCGTGTTATGACTGTTGAGCCATGTAAATGTATTACCTAATAAAATGTAAAAACATAAAGCTTCTTTCTTTCTTTCCTTCCTTCCTTCCTTCCTTTCTTTTTTAGATGGAGTCTTGCTTCATTGCCCAGGCTGGAGAGCAGTGGCAGGAACATAGCTCACTGCAGCCTCAATCTCTCAGGCTCAAGTGATCCTCCCTCCTCAGCCTCCCAAGTAGCTGGGACTACAGGTGCATCCCAGCATGACCAGCTGAGTTTTTGCTGTTTTCTGTAGAGATGGGGTCTTGCCTGGTCTCGAGCTAGGGCTCAAGCAATCCTCCCGCCTTGGCCTCCCAAAGTGTTGGGATTACAGGCGTCAGTCACCACTCCTAGCCAACATAAAACATTTGGAAGCTTAAAAGGAGTATAGTTTTTTTTCTTCAACTTTTAAGTTCCTGGGTACATGTGCAGGATGTGCAGGTTTGTTACATAGGTCAATGTGTGCCATGGTGGCTTGCTGCACAGATCAACCCATCACCTAGGTATTAAGCCTATCATCTATTAGCTCTTATTCCTGATGTTCTCCCTCCTTCCACACCCCCTGCCCCCCTGACAGGCCCCAGTGTGTATTGTTTCCTCCCTGTGTCCATGGGGTCTCATTGCTGAGCTCCCACTTTAAGTGAGAACATGCGGTGTTTGGTTTTCTGTTCCTGTGTTAATTTGCTGAGGACAACGGCTTCCAGCTTCATCCCTGTCCCTGCAAAGGACATGATCTCGTTAAAAGGAGTATATTTTAATCAAAGTATTTATTAGCATTGGATTCTAAACTTTCCTGAAAAGAAGGGCAAACTAAAACAAAGTTTTAGACTCCAAGAAATGTGTGTAATTTGGCTGTTTCTAAGTTAATCCGAGAAGTAACTGTAACTTCATAAAAGCTCAATGTGACAAAACTTGCATAGGGAAAGTGGAGTCAGATTCCTCTGAGCTGTGATAGCCAGTGCCATTTCATGAGGTTGGACGTGGATTCCGGGAAACCATCTGGGGAAGCTGGACTACAGTTTTCGTCCATGTGGGTTTCTATAGTGGAATATAACAGACCCGGTGACTAATAAACAACAGACCTTTAATTCCCATAGTTTCCTCTGGAAAGGCATCAGGGGAGGCACTTGGGAAGGCTGGCATTTTCCTTTTGCCCTCCACATCACATGATTGATTGGAACAATGGGAAAAGACAAGTGGCATCAACAAGCAGAGCAAAGAGCTAGCCCAGTCAACCTGTGACGGGCCCCATCCAAGGGGCGCAGGGGACAGCGGCCTGAAGACTGGCTGGCTGAGGTGCAGCGATGCTATGGAACAGCCCACGGAACGTGGTGTGAACAGGAAGCATGGCCAGGTCAGTGGGCCTCCCCTGTGATGCTCCTTTATCCAGCCCTTCACCAAGCCTGTCCCTGGGTCTCATGCTCTCTGCCATTGGCTAGAAAACTCAGCCAGTGACTGCCACCTGAGAAAGGAAGAGGAGGGATGTAGGCATAGAGCAGCCACCTTCCCTGCCCTGCCCAGCCCAGCCCAGGCCAGCCCACTGGGATCTGCTCTTCCTCTGAGCTCCCCAGCCTGGGCCATGGTGGTGCACAACTCCAGAGGGCTGGGAAATGCGCCATTCACATTCCCTGTGCAGGCACACGGTCCACGCCTGCTGCTGGGCAAGAGCACGCCCCGGCTGGTTTTGTTCAGTATCTGGTATGAGTTTGTCATACTGCCTTCACTAGACCGCACTGCTGGAGGGATGGGACATGTCTCTAAATCTTTTTATATACCAAACCACCTAACACTAGCCCGGCTTGATCAATATTTGCTGATGGATAGGCAATCCAGAAATGGAGTCATCTGCCCTGAATTGCAGAAAACTGGACTGTTGAAGCTCACCAGAACATGTATTCTAGAGAGCTCTGCAAACCTGCTTCTGCCTAGCGTTGGCATCTGGGGTTAGCATTAGCCATTTAGAAATGTGACCTTTTATGACACAGGGTGTCTCCCGACAGTGGCATAATGTGACTAGGGCAGCTTTCTGCCTCTGCTTCTGGTATCAGTTTTTTCCTCCCTAAAAGGGTTCAGTAATGAGTGGGGATTTCACGAGCCACAGGCAGAACCGACACACTCTGCAGATCCTGGAGTGGGGTTTGGATTAATCACAGTCATCACCATTGTTTATGCAGCTTCGCAGCTGGCCAAGGCTCAAATTTCTCCCAGAGGCCCACGATATTTCTCCGTGTGATTTTTTTGAAGCATGAGGCCTCAAACCCATACTTAAATACTTCTCCTCTAACGTAAGTTTTGGCATAGCTAGATGATACTTCACTGAGCCTCCCAAGCCTGCCTGCCTTCCATCTGGCCACTAACACTCAGTAAGAACACTTTGAACACCTTCAGGCACTTTCAGGGAAGCATTTTCTAAGTGCTGGGCTGCCCTGCTGGAATCAACTGGAAATGAATATTTAAAAAAGAAAGAAAGAAAGAAAAGAAAAAGAAAAACATTGAAATGAGAAATATAAATAGAGGATGATATGGTTTGGCTGTGTCCCCATCCAAATCTCATTTTGAATTCCCATATGTTGTGGGAAGGAATGACTAAAAATCCTAGTCCTCTGTATTAGACCTAGTCCTCTGTATTAGTTTGTTTTCATGCTGCTGATAAAGACATACCCAAGAGCGGGCAATTTACAAAAGAAAGAGGTTTAATCAACTTACAGTTCCACCTGGCTGGGGAGGCCTCACAATCATGGTGGAAGGTAAAAGGCAGTCTCACATGGCAGCAGACAAGAGAAGAGAGCTTGTGCAGGGAAACTGGCATAGCTAGATAATACTCCACTGAGGTGGGAGGTAATTGAATCACTGAGGTGGGAGGTAATTGAATCACAGGGGTGGGTCTTTCCCATGCTGTTCTCATGATAGCAAGCCTCTTGAGATCTGATGGTTTTAAAAAGGGGAGTTTCCCTGCACATGCTCGCTTCTCTTATCTGCTGCCATGTGAGACTGCCTTTTACCTTCCACCATGATTGTGAGGCCTCCCCAGCCAGGTGGAACTGTAAGTTGATTAAACCTCTTTCTTTTGTAAATTGCTTGCTCTCAGGTATGTCTTTATCAGCAACGTGAAAACAAACTAATACAGAGGACTAGGATTTTTAGTCATTAGCTTATGGGATGGCCATAAACAGATTATTTCTCTGTGCTCCTGTTGCCATTTGTAAAATACAGGAGAGGAACAAGAGGAGAGTGTCCCCGCCCCACCGCCCACAGGACACCTGTCCTGAGCCATATGTGCCTCTGAGGGTAAGAACTGAGGAGGGTGGGATGGGAGAGGCCCGTACAGAGCCTCCAGCTTTTTCCTGGCTGAGGTTGAGGTATCACCTTTGGACACAGGTCAGAGGTAGTTAGGTTTTTCAGTGTAGAGACTGAGCTTGGAATTGTTCTCACAGCACAGTCTCCAAGCCCCCTAGTTCCTAAACTAATTATCCAGATTAATGAATTGGTTATTTGATTCCAAGAACACTTTGTGGAGAAAACATGAACTCAAAATGCCTGGGGTTGAGAAAGGCAGCTTTTACTGTCTCTAGCTTGTCAGGAGGGCAGAAGGGCTGGGCAGGCAGAGGGCATGGAGCAATTTCCCAGGAGGTGTGGGCCTGAGTTCAGTTCCAGTTCCACCCTCAACTCACAGAGTGAGCTTGAGTTAGTCCTTCTGGCTCTTAGGGCTTCAGTCTCCCCATCTGTGCAATGCAGTGGTAGACTAGGGAAGCCCCAGGCTCACTCCCAGGTCTGAGGTTTGCAAATCTTCTCCATTAGGCTGTTTTCTTTCCTTCCTCATCCCCTTAGTGTTCTAATTTTTTCCCCCAGTCTTGCAGATGGGAGACCAAGATTCTTTTTCTAGTTGGTCTTGGTTATTTCTTTGATCCAGGCCATAGGTTTCCCAATGGACAATGCGAGAGTTTGACTAGGAGTGTCTACAGGTTCACCCAGCTCTGGGGCTCTGGGCTTCCTGAAATTCCATGGTGTAAAGGTGTACAGCCGGGTTGTACCTGATGATCTGGGCTGGGGGCCCTCCCCTTCACCCCTTCATCACAGGGGACTTATCTTCACCCCTCCATCGTGAGGGACTTACCTCTCATTTGCCCCAGTTGCTGCCTCACCTACTGATACGCCAGATTTCTCAAGAGGACCCCTGGAAATGGTTTAGGCAGAGGCCCACAGGCACAATCTGTTGTGATGGCTTTTTAAAGTATCACCCTGATTGAGTAGCAGTCTCCATTTATTCAATTAAACACTAACATAAGTGTTGCTATGAAGGTATTTTGTAGACATGATTAAAGTCTACAATCAGTTGATTTAAGTAAAAAGGATTATTCTAGATTATCTGGGGCATAGAATTTCTTCTTCCCTGCAGAAGAAGAAACTCTACCTGTAATAACAGCTTCAGCCTATTACACCCACCCTCACCATTCAATTTAATAGCTACTGCTGAACATCTAAAATCAGGACAAAGAGATTTGCTTGGATTTCAGACTTGCACAGCCAGCCGCCACAACTGTGGAAGCCAATTCCTTACAAGAATCTCTCAGTGCATGCCTCCTACTGGTTCTGTTTCTCTGGTTGAACCCTGACTAATATACTGTTCGATTAGACATAGTGGGCAAGACACACCTCTGGTCTGATCCCTAGGCTCCATATTATTTCTGAAAAATATGAAACACATCCTCCTAGTTCTCTAGTCCAGGCCGTCATGATCTTGACCATATGTCTCAATCATTTGCTAACTGGGCAGAATACATTTGCCCCTACTATCCCTGCCACATTCAGGACAAGATCAAATGAGGGTTCTGAGATCTTTTGCCTTTGGTGGGTTTTTAATACCTCACAAGTACTTGATCTTGGGATTCTTGGTACACTGAGTTTTTGGTAGGATCTTCTAAATATGTATTACTGAAAGTGAAAAATCCCACTACCCTCACCATTCAACTTAATAGCTACTGCTGAATATATAAAATCAAGACAAATAGCCAAGCTTAATCAAGTGTGTGTCTCCAGGGAACTTAAAGATCCAGTGTGTGTGAGCAACAGCAACCCTGCAAAATAGGAGAGTGGGTGGAGTCCTGGCCTGAAAAGGGGATCTCAGCAAGTGAAATCAAAAAAACCCAGAGTAGTTAGCCTTCTTGTTTTCAAGATCTCAGCTTTTAAGCATCTCTCTCTTCATCCTAAGAATACGGATTTGCCAAACACCTGGACTATAATTTTTAAAAATAATAAATAATGCAGTTTCCATTGCAATTTGTCCCTGTGGGGTGCACAGGTGATGGGCAGGGGTATGTTAACCTCTGGTGTTTAGCTCATAAAATGGAGAATACAGTCCTCTGAAGTCTAAGAGAAGCATAACAAGCCCAGCAGACCCTCTGCCAGGGGTTGGGGATTAGGTGCGAGCTGGCTGGGGAAGGAGGGAGTCCCAGATACCAAGAACAACAGATGTCAGTGAAAACTACACAGAAGACATCAAAGTGTGCCTGAGTCTTCTGTTTCTGGAATCCCAGGCCACTGAGTTTGTGGCTTGCTGGATTAAAGAGAGCATGAGAATCTGGAGGAAACCCTGGCCTCTCTGGCATGCAGCCAAGAAAGAAGGCCAGGCCAGCTGGTGTTGGGGAACCGGCTCAGCCCTTGCCTGCAGGGGGTAGCCTCCTTCCTCTGACCTGTGCTGACAGTAAGAGCTTCATAAAGCAGCTTTCTGTTGCTCACCCCAGCACCCAGCCCTGGACCTGGGCAGCTGCCAAGGGCCTGTCTGGGCCTGGCAGGTGGACATCTGCTCAGACTTCCAAGTGGTAAGGAGTGCCCAGCCTCTTTGCTGGCATCTTGCTGAGTACTGTGGTACTGACTCATCTTTCTCCTCCACAGCTTAAGTCCAGGCAAGAAGCACTCAGTTGAGAGCAGGGAAGAGCATGGACCCCTTGGACATCCTCAAGCCTCTTGCAGAGTGAGCTCCTTCTCTGGAGACTTTGCAGCAGGTCCTAGCTTTGCCTGCTCTACCCATCCTGGTAACCACAGCCTGGTGTGTCTGTGAAACTGCTAGTTCAACGTGATGCAGCTCGGCCGGCCTTGGGGTGTGGTGGGCCATGAAACTGAAGGGCAGTGTGGGAGTTGGGGGTACATTCATAATTTAAATTTGCAACTGAGGTGATACTTTGGAAAAATATTAATGTGCTTTCTCTTTTGCTTTTCTGAGTATCTTACATTCTCTCTAGTCTGCCTAAGGCATTCATTTACATGGGGGAAATAAGAATTATTCTAAAATACCTACCAAAACAACAAAAACATTATTATTCACCTTTCGACATTCAAAATAAAAGTTTTGTAGGTTTTCGATATATAACTGAAATACAATAAACTGCATATATTGAAAGTGTATAATCTGATGAGTTTCAACATGTGTGAAATGGTCATCACAATCAAGATAATGAACATATCCTCACCTCCAAAAGTTCCCAGGTAAGCACTGATTTGCTCTCTGTTACTACAGATTAATTTGCATTTTCTATAATTTTATTTAAGTGGAAGCATGCAGTGTTTACATATTTTGTCTGGTTTCTTTCATTCTGCATAATGATTGTGAGACTCATTCTTGTTGCTGCAGGAATCGATAGTTCCCTCCTTTTTATTGCTGTGTAAAATTCCATTGTATGATACGGTGCAATTTGTTTACTTACCAGTTGATGGCCATTTGGTTGTTTCCAGTTTTTGCCTACTACACATAAAGCTGCTATGAACATTTGTGTGCATGTCTTTGTGTGGACATATGCTTTCATTTCTCTTGGGAAAATAACTAGGAGTGGAATGTCAGAGTCATCTCATAGATGTATTTTGATTGTTTTAAGAAATTGGCTGTTTCACAACGTAGTGGCACCATTTTATACTCTCACCAACAGGGTGAGTTCCAGTTACTCCTTATCTTCACCAACACTTAATATGGCCAGTCTTCATAATTTTAACCATTCTAGTAGGTATATATAAGGTGATATGGTTTGGATCTATGTCCCTGCCCAAAACTCATGTTGAATTGTAGAGTTTTTGGAAGTGGGGCCTAGTAGCAAGGGATTGGATCATGGGGCTGGTTTCCAATGATTTAGCACCATGCCCTTGGTGCTGTCTTGTGATAGAGTTCTCATGAGGTCTGTTTGTTTAAAAGTGTGTAGCACCTCCCCGTGCTTCCTCCTGCTCCAGCCATGTAAGACATGCCTGCTTCCCTTTCACCTTCCACCGTGATTGCAAGTTTCCTGAGGCCTCCCCAAAAGCAGATGCTGCCATACTTCCCATACAGCCTACAGAATTGTCAGCCAATTAAACATAGTTTCATTATAAATTACTTAATCTCAGGCATTTCTGTATAGCACTGTGAGAATGGACTAATACATAAGGATAGTTTCTTTTGATTGCAATTTGTACTTTCCTTATGACGAATGGCACTAAGATTTGTAGCAAGACCAGGCTACCCAAGCTAGTCTGGCTATTGCTTGAGGAGATCTTCTAAATTCCTTTGTACTGAAGCAAAATACCACAGTGGTTAAAGTATGAGCTTGGCATGTGCATGATGACATATATATTCATTGCAATGTTATTTGTTATAGCAGAAAAGTGGAAAAACCTGTGTTAACGGACTATGTCAGGTAGACTATTAGTCAGAGATTTCCAGAGAAACAGACCCATAGGAAGTGAGTGTGTGTGTGTGTGTGTGTGTGTGTGTGTATTGTGTATTTTAAAAGAAATTTATTTTAAGGGATTGGCTCACATGATTGTGGAAATTTCCCAAGCCAAAAATCTGATGGGGGAAGCCAGTGGGCTGGAGACTCAGGAAAGAGTTGCAGTTGACTTTAAAGGCAATGAACCTGGAGATCCATGAAGGAGCCGATATTGTAGTTCAAGTCTGAAAGTAGTCTGTGGTGGAATTCCCTCTTGATTGGGGAAGGTCAATTTTTGTTCTACTGAGACCTTCAAGTAATTGGATGAGGCCCATTTATGTTGTGGAAGGTGATCTGCTTACTCAAAGTTCACTGATTTAAATGTAAATCTCATCCAAAAGCATCTTCACAGAAACATCCAGAGTAATGTCTGACCAAGCAGCTAGGCATCCTGTGGCCCAGCCAAGATGACATAAAAATAACCATCATAGGTATGAGTGGAATACTATGCAGCCATTAAAAAGAAAGGCAGCTGGGGAGGATCCAAGATTGCCAAATAGGAACAGCTCTGGATTGCAGTTCCCAGTGAAAACACAGAGGGTGAGTGATCACTGCATTTCCAAAAGAATTTTTACTGCCCACAGACCAGGAGATTCCCAGGCGGAAAAGTGCCACGAGTCTCCAGTGCAGCTGTTTCAGCCGGTGCAGCGGGTCTCCGCACAAAAACTCACACAAATCTGGGCACCGTTTCAGCTGGCAACTGGAACACCTGGGAGACAGAGTCACTCATTCAACTAAAAAAAGGGGGCTGAAACAGGGAGCCAGGTGTTCTGCCTCGGCTGTTCCCACCCCCACAAAGACCTGAAATCTGAAACACTCTGGATTGAGAGTTTCACAGCAAGCACAGCTTGTCCCAGGATGGTACAGCTCTGCAGGAGGAAGGGCATCCGCCATTACCGAGGCAGTCCACCACTACCAAGGCAGTCCGCAATTACTGAGGCAGTCCACCATTACCAAGGCAGTCCACCATTACTGAAGCAATCCACCATTACCAAGGCAATCCACCACTACTGAGGCAATATGCCATTACAGAGACAGTCTGCCATTACTGAGGCAGTTCTAATTATACCCCTATAAACAAAACTGCAAGGAAGTTCACACAGCAGCTGGGCAGAGCCCATGGCAGCTCATCAATGCCTCTGCTGGCAGACTGACTGTGACTAGGCTACCTCCTCACTGGGCAGGGCATCTCTGAAAAAAGGCAGCAGAATGACAGGAACTTTATATAAAGCCCCACCTTCCCAGGACAGAGCACCTGGGAATAAAAGGCAGTTATGAGTTCCACTGCAGCAGACTTAAACATACCTGCCCAGCAGCTCTGAATAGAACAATGGAGCTCACAGCTCAGCAACTGAGCTCCTATAAGGGACAGACTATCTCCTCAAGCAGCTCCCCCAACCCCAGTATAACCAAAGAGACACCTCATAAAGGAGAGCTCAGGCTGACATCTGGCGGGTATCCTTCTGGGACAAAGATAACAGAAGAAGAAACTGGCAGCAACCCTTACTGTTCTGCAGCTGCTGCAGGTGATCCCCAGGCAAGCAGGGTCTGGAGTGGACCTCCAGCAGTCCTACAGCAGGGGGTCCTGACTGTTAGAAGGAAAACTAAGAAACAGAAAGAAATAACTTCATCAGCAACAAAAAGGACGTCTACTCAGAGGCCCCATCTGAAGTCACAAACTACAAAGACCACAGGTAGATAAATCCACAAAGATGGGAAGAAACCATCGCAAAAAGGTTGAAAATACCCAACACCAGAATGCCTCTCCTCCTCCAAGAGATCACAACTCCTCACCAGCAAGGGAACAAGGCTGGATGGAGAATGAGTCCGATGAATTGACAGAAACAGGCTTCAGAGGGTGGATAATAACAAACTTTTCTGAGCTAAAAGATCATGTTCTAACTCAATGCAAAGAAACTAAGAACCTTGATAAAAGGTTCAACAAAATGCTAACAAGAATAAACAGCTTGGAGAAGAATATAAATGAATTGATGGAGCTGAAAAACACAACACAAGAACTTCACTAAGCATACACAAGTTTCAATAGCCAAATCAACAAAGCAGAAGAAAGGATATCAGAGATTGAAGATCAACTCAATGAAATAAAACGAGAAGGCAAGATTAGAGAAAAAAGAGTAAAAAGAAATGAACAAAGCCTCCAAGAAATATGGGATTATGTGAAAAGACCTAATCTATGTTTGGTAGGTGTACCTGAATGTGATGGAGAGAATGAATCCAAGCTGGAAAACTCTTCAGGATACTATCCAGGAGAACTTCCCCAACCTAGCAAGGCAGGCCAATATTCAAGTCCAGGAAATACAGAGAACACCGCAAAGATATTCCTCAAGAAGAGTAACCCCCAAGGCACATAATTGTCAGATTCACCAGGGTTGAAATGAAGGAAAAAATGCTAAGGGCAACCAGAGAGAAAGGTCGGGTTACCCACAAAGGGAAGCGCATCAGACTCACAGTGGATTTCTCAGCAGAAACCCTGCAAGCCAGAAGAGTGGGGGCCAATATCCAGCATCCTTAAAGAAAAGAACTTTCAACCTAGAATTTTATATCCAGCCAAACTAAGCTTCATAAGTGAAGGAGAAATAAAATCCTTTATGAACAAGCAATTGCTCAGAGATTTCATCACCACCAGGCCTGCCTTACAAGAGCTCCTGAAAGAGGCACTAAACATAGAAAGGAACAACCAGTACCAGCCACTCCAAAAATGCACCAAATGGTAAAGAGCATCGATACAATGAAGAAATTGTGTCAACTAATGGGCAAAACAACCAGCTAGCATCAAAATGGCAGGATCAAATTCACACATAACAATATTAACCTTAACTGTAAATGGGCTAAATGCCCCAATCAAAAGACACAGACTGGCAAATTGGATAAAAAGTCAAAACCCATCAGTGTGCTGTATCCAGGAAACCCATCTCACATGCAAGGATACACATAGGCTCGGGAGGAAGATCTACCAAGCAAATGGAGAGCAAAAAAAAAGCAGGAGTTGCAACCCTAGTCTCTGATAAAATAGACTTTAAAGCAACAAAGATCAAAAGAGACAAAGAAGGGCATTACATAATGGTAAAAGGATCAATGCAACAAGAAGAGCTAATGATCCTAAATATATACATGCCCAATACAGGAGCACCCAGATATGTAAAGCAAGTTCTTAATGACTTACAAAGAGACTTAGACTCCCACACAATAATAGTGGGAGACTTTAACACTCCACTGTCAGTATTAGACAGATCAATGAGACAGAAAATTAACAAGCATATCCAGGACTTGAACTCAGCACCTGGACAAAGCAATCCTAATAGACATTTACAGAACTCTCCACCCCAAATCCACAAAATATACATTCTTCTCTGCACCACATCACACCTACTCTAAAATTGACCACATAATTGGAAGTAAATCACTCCTCAGCAAATGCAAAAGAATGGAAATCATAACAGTCTCTCAGACCACAGTGCAATAAAATTAGAACTAAGAATTCAGAAACTAACTCAGAACCACAAAACTTCATGGAAACTGAGCAACTGGCTCTTGAATGTTGACTGGATAAACAATGAAATGAAGGCAGAAATAAAAATGTTCGTCGAAACCAATGAGAACAAAGATGCAACATACCAGAATCTCTGGGTCACATTTAAAGCAGTGTCTAGAGGAAAATTTATAGCAATAAATGCCCACATCAGAAGCAAGGAAAGATCTAAAATCGACACCCTATCATCAAAATTGAAAGAGCTAGAGGAGCAAGATAAAAAAAAACTCAAAAGCTGGCAGAAGACAAGAAATAATTAAGATCAGAGCAGAACTGAAGGACATAGAGACACAAAAAACCCTTCAAAAAATCAATAAATCCAGGAGCTGGTTTTTTGAAAAGATCAACAAAATAGACCACTAGCCAGATTAATAAAAAAGAAAGAGAGAATAATCAAATAGATGCAATAGAAAACAATAAAGGGGGTATCACCACAGATTCCATAGAAATACAAACCACCATCAGAGATTACTACAAACAATTCTATGCACATAAACCAATAAACCTGGAAGAAATGGATACATTCCTGGATACTTACACCCTCCCAAGCCTAAACCAGAAAGAAGTCGAAACCCTGAATAGACCAATAACAAGGGCTGAAGTTGAGGCAGCGATTAATAGCTTACCAACCAAAAAAAGTCCAGGTCCAGATGGGTTCACAGCCAAATTCTACCAGACATACAAAGAGGAGCTGGTACCACTCCTTCTGAAACTATTCCAAACAATCCAAAAAGAGGGAATCCTTCCCAAATCATTTTATGAGACCAACATCACCCTGATACCAAAACCCGGCAGAAACTCAACAAGAAAAGAAAACTTCAGGCCAATATTCATGATGAACATAGATGCAAAAATCTTCAACAAAATACTGGCAAACTGATTGCAACAGCACATCAAAAAGCTTATCCATCATGATCGAGTAGGCTTCATCCTGGGGATGCAAGGCTGGTTCAACATACGCAAGTCCATAAACGTAATTCACCACGTAAACAGAACCAAAGACAAAAATCACATGATTATCTCAATAGATGCAGAGAAGGCCTTCGAAAAAATTCAACAGCCCTTTATGCTAAAAACTCTCAATAAACTAGGTATCAACGGAAGGTATCTCAAAATAATAAAGGCTATTTACAACAAACCAACAGCCAATATCATACTGAATGGGCAAAAACCAGAAGCGTTCGCTTTGAAATCTGGCACTAGACAAGGATGCCCCTCTCTCACCACTCCTATTCAATATAGTACTGGAAGTTCTAGCCAGAGCAATCAGGCAAGAAAAAGAAATAAAGTGTAATCAAATAGGAAAGGAGGAAGTCAAATTATCTCTATTTGCAGATGACATGATTGTATATCTAGAAGACTCCATCGTCTCAGCCCAAAATCTCCTGAAACTGATAAGCAACCTCAGCAAAGTCTCAGGATACAAAGTCAATGTGCAGAAATCACAAGCATTCCTATACACCAATAACAGACTTAAAGAAAGCCAAATCAAGAATGAATTGCCATTCACAATTGCTACAAAGAGAATAAAATATCTAAGAATACAACTAACAAAGGATGTAAAGGACCTCTTCAAGGAGAACTACAAACCACTGCTCAACGAAATAAGAGAGGACACAAACAGATGGAGAAACATTCCATGCTCATGGTTAGGAAGAATCAATATCATGAAAATGGCCATACTGCCCAAAGTAATTTATAGATTCAATGCTCTCCCCCATCAAGCTACCAATGACCTTCTTCACAGAACTGGAAAAAAACACCTTAAACTTCATATGGAACCAAAAGAGAGCCTGCATAGCCAAGTCAATTCTAAGCAAAAAGAATGAAGACGGAGGCATCATGCTACCTGACTTCAAACTATACTATAAGACTACAGTAATCAAAATAGCATGGTACTGGTACCAAAACAGAGATACAGACCGATGGAACAGAACAGAGGCCTCAGAGGCAACGCCACACATCTACAACCATCTGATCTTTGACAAACCTCACAAAAACAAGCAATGGGGAAAGGATTCCCTGTTTAATAAATGGTGTTGGAAAAACTGGCTAGCCATGTGCAGAAAGCAGAAACTGGACCACTTCCTGACACCTTACACTAAAATTAACTCCAGATGGATTAAAGACTTAAACATAAGACCTAACACCATAAAAACCTTAGAAGAAAACGTAGGCAAAACCATTCAGGACATAGGCAAAGGCAAGGACTTCATGACTAAAACACCAAAAGCATTGGCAACAAAAGCCAAAATAGAAAAATGGGATCTAATTAAACTCCAGCAAAAGAAACAATCATTAGAGTGAACCAGCAAGCAACAGAATGGGAAAAAATTTTTGCAATCTACCCATCTGACAAAGGATTTATATCCAAAATCTACAAAGAACTAAAACAGATTTGCAAGAATAAAACAAACCCATTCAAAAGTGGGCAAAGGATACGAACAGACACTTTTCAAAAGAAGACATATATGAGGCCAAAAAACATATGAAAAAATGCTCATCATCACTGGTCATTAGAGAAATGCAAATCAAAACTACCTTGAGATACCATCTCACGCCAGTTAGAATGGCGATCATTAAAAAAATCTGGAGACAGCAGATGCTGGAGAGGATGTGAAGAAATAGGAACACTTTTACACTGTTGGTGGGAGTGTAAATTAGTTCAACCATTATGGAAGACAGTGTGGCGATTCCTCAAGGACCTAGAAATAGAAATTCCATTTGACCCAGCAATCCCATTACTGGGTATACATCCAAAGGATTATAAATCGTTCTATTATAAGGACACATGCACACGTATGTTCATTGCAGCACTGTTTACAATAGCAAAGACCTGGAACCGACCCAAATGCCCATCGACGACAGACTGGACAAGGAAAATGTGCCACATATACACCATGGAATACTATGCAGCCATAAAAAAACAATGAGTTCGTGTCCTTTGTAGGGACATAGATGAACCCGGAAACCATCATTCTCAGCAAACTGACCCAGAACAGAAAATCAAACACCGAATATTCTCACTCATAGGCGGGTGTTAAACAATGAGAACACATGGACACAGGGAGGGGGAGCATCACACACTGAGGTCTGTGAGCAGGGAGTAGGGGAGGAACAGTGGGGGGGTTGGGGAGGGATAACGTGGGGAGAAATGCCAGATGTAGGTGATGGAGATGGAGGCAGCAAACCACACTGCCATATATATACCTATGCAACAATCCTGCATGTTCTTTACATGTACCCCAGAACCTAAAATGCAGTTATATATATATTTGAAAGGCAGCTCTAAATGTATTAAGAAGATACATCTCCAAGATAAATTATTAAATGAAAAAAGCCAGATACAGAACAGTATATAAAATATGCTATCATTATTAATTTGTTTTTGAAAAATAATACAGTCATGCGTTGCTTAACGATGGGCACACACTCTGAGAAATGCGTCATTAGGCAATTTCATTGTTGCATGAATATCACAGGATATACTTACCCAAACCTAGATGGTGTAACCTACTACACACCTGGCTATAGAGTATAGCCTGTTTCTATAGGGAGAAATAGAAACCCATACAACATGTTACTGTACTGAATACTACAGGCAACTGCAACGCAATGGTAAGTATTTGTGTATCTAAATGTAGCTAAACATAGAAAGGGTACAGTAAAAGTGTGGTATAAAAGATAAAAGATGCTACATCTGCCAAGGACACTTAACATAGATGGAGGTTACAAGATTGAAAGTTGCTCCGGTGAGTCAGTGAGTGAGAGGTAAGTGAATGGGAAGGACATGATGCTACCTGTAGACTTTATAAACACTGTACATCAGCAGACTCCAGCCTTTCTGGCAGCCGGGACCAGTTTCCCGGAAGACAATTTTTCCATGGACAGGGTGTGGGGTGATAGCTTGGGGATGAAACTGTTCCACCTCAGATCATCAGGTGTTAGCTGGATTATCATATGGAGATAACAACAACAAAACAGACAAACAAACAAAATTCTCCTAAGGAGAGCACAAGCTAGATCCCTCGCAGGCACAGTTCACAACAGGGCTCCTGTGAGGACCTAGCGCCCTGCTGATGTGACAGAGGCGGAGCTCAGGTGGTCATGCACCCTCGCCTGCTGCTCACCTTCTGCTGTGCGGCTGGGATCCTAATAGGCCATGGACCAGTACTGGTCTGAGGCCTGGGGGTTGGGGACCCCTGCTGTACACGATACTAAATGTATAAAAAATAATTATGTTACAATGTTTTGACAGCTACAGTGTCAGGAGGGTAGGAATTTTTCAGCTTCGTTATAATCTCATGGGATCACTGGTGTATATGTGGTCTATCATTGACTAAAACATCACCGTTCATTTGCATATAAAATGACTATATATGTGGTTGTAAGAAAATGCGTGTGGGAGCCAGGCGCAGTGGCTCACGCCTATAATCCCAGCACTTTGGGAGGCCGAGGGTGGATCACTAGGTCAGAGGTCGAGACCAGCCTGGCCAATATGGTGAAAGCCCATCTCTACTAAAAAAAAAAAAAAAAAAAAAAAATACAATAATTAGCTGGGTGGGGTGGAGGGCGCCTGTAATCCCAGAGTAGGCTGAGGCAGAAGACTCGCTTGAAACCGGAAGGCGGAGGTTGCAGTGAGCCAAGATCCCACCACTGCACTCCAGCCTGGGTGAAAGAAGAAAAAAAAAGAAAAAAGAAGACTAGTATGAGAAAGAAAAAGGTTCCTCATAAGAGGGGGAACTGAGAGGCGAGGGGAATAGATAACTGAGAGGTTGCAGTAAGCCGAGATCGCCCCACTGCACGCCAGCCCGGGCTAAAGAGTGAAACTCCGTGCAGTGAGCCGAGATTGTGCCACTGCACTCCAGCCTGGCGCCTAGCGACAGAGTGAGACTCTGTCTCAAAAAAAAAAAGAGTGAAACTCCGTATCAAAAAAAAAAAAATAGTATGGGAAAGAAAGAGGCTGCCTCGAAAGAGGGAAACTTGAGAGGCTAGGGAATAGGGGAAGAATGGCAGCTTATTTTTTTTTTTTTCACTCTATACCTTTTTCTGTTTTTAAAATTTTATGGCATTTGCCAAACCCTTAGCTTTACATCCTGGCTTTATGCATTAGAGATGCATCCCAGCCTTCCCACTCCAGGGCTGCAGGCACAGGAGGGCCCGCTTTAGAGCAAAAGCAATAGCAAGTGAGGGTGGACAGGGATGGAGGCCAGAGATGTGCTCCTCAGTGGCCTGAACAGGGTCCAGGAGTACTTGTTCACCCGTTTGTAGTGGTGTGGACAGCCTGTGCCAGGGACCAGGAAAGACAGGGCTGGAGCTCCAAGGGGCACAGAGGGGCTGCGAGAGCCAGAAGGGGGCTGAGTCAGCCAAGCAGCACCACTGGCTCCCCCCACGCACAGCCTTTTGCTTTGCGGTGAAGTCTGGGCTGCTCTCTTCTTAGCCCCAGGCTGGGTAAGATGACATAGGTTCCCAGACCGTGAACCTCACCCAGTGAAATTTCTTTCTGGCTGCGGGCCACACACAGACATGACCTTTTGAGTTGCAGATCTGTGTAAAGGACATCCTTCTCACAGGAGGCTTGCAGAGGAAATCCCTGCAAGTGAGGACAGGTAATACCTTTGCGTTCCCAGTTGTTTAAGATTGTGACTCCACAATAACAGGGCTTTGCCTCCAAAAAAAAAGCCAACATGTGTTGCAATTTCAGCCAACACGTGTTGCAAACTCAGGCTCAGCATCTGGTAGTAGTTAAGGGCAGGCTGACATTCACCGTGTAATTTGAATTCTTCCATCCCTCCGTCCTCTTTCCCAGGCTCCTAGCAGCCTCCTCCCCCTTCTCCCACTTCCCCTGACTTTCCCCAAACTCTAAGGACTTGTTCCTCTGCTTCCCAGTCTCACCCCACCTACTCCTTCGGAGGTTATTTCCAAACCAGTGAACAGAAAGAATCCAGCGCCACATGCCCCTCACTCACTCAACCCAGGGGCACGTTGGAAGGGAGGCCTTTGGGATTCTGTTTGTTTTGTTGGCGTTTCTTGTTTTGGGACGTTTCTTGTTTTGGAAGTTGGAGGGAGTTGAAAGGGAAGGGAAATTCTTTAGTGGATTTTTTTTTCCTTCTTTTCCTTTTCTTTCCAGAAAACTAGCATTTCATGGTTTCGGACCCAGTGAACAATCCACTGCTGACTCTCGGCAATGTCAAAGGGAAGAAATTAGTAAAGGAGTTTGTCCCATGGCTCCAGCTGTCTAAAAATGTAACAGGCTTCTCCTCCCCCAACATAACCTGTAGCTAAAAGCTTCTTTATTTTCTGAACTTTTGAAGAGGTTTAAGTACACTTTTTGTGACAAGTACAGTTTATCCCACCACTGTCTTGCGTCTTTTTAAGCACCACATTACAAAGACAAATATCACCAAGGCCCCTTAGAGCGTCCAAGATATAAAACTGCCTATGAGCTGGCCACAGTGCCTCGTGCCTATACTCCCAATGCTTTGGGAGGCCAAGGTAGAAGTGTTGCTTGAGACCAGGAGTTTGAAACCAGACTGGGCAACATAGTGAGCCCCTGTCTCTACAAAAAAAAAAAAAAAATTTAATTGTCTAGGCGTGGTGGCTCACACCTATAGTCTCAGCTACTTGGGAGGCTGAGGCAGGAGGATTGCTTCAGTCCGAGTTTGAGGCTGCAATGAACTATGATCATGACACTGCACTCCAGCCTGGGCAACAAAGTGAGACCTTGTTTTAAAAAAAAAAAAAAAAAAATTGACTGCCAATGGTGGCTTGTATGTTTGTATGCCTGCCACCCACATGTAACAGACCAGTCCCCCAGATGGACACCCCCCCAATGCCATGCCCCCTTTCAGAGCTTTCCCTCTTTAGGCAGAAATCGTGGTCTGCTGTGCATTCTGCTCTGGTATGTGGGCATATGTCCCTAGTTTCCAATTCAGACCAGAAATTATTTACACCAGATGCTCAAGCTGAAAGGTTTACCCAAGGCATGATCCTTGAGTGGCTCTGTCTCCTCATCTCCCACCTCCCTCAGCATGCACTACTTCCAAAATATAGTTTATAACTGTCCCCTCTTTCCAGCTCCACTGCCACCTCTCTAATCCTAGCTACCATCCTCTGTCACTTGGAATATGCAATACCTCCCTACCTTATCTCTGCTTTTCCTTGTGTAGAAAAAGTCACTGAAAAGTTCTCTCTATATCTTTCTCTTCTTTGGTTCACTCTCCCATCCCTCCCACCACCTTTCAAGCAGATGGACAAACTTGGTAATCCCATGTTTCTGGAATTCTAGAAAAGCTATAAAGCAGCCTAACAATGTCTGAGCTTTTGCAGAAGCCTGAATCAGAAATGACTTTTGGCAAGGTGTCCTGGAGGGTGTGGGGGAGAGAGAGTGTGTCTGGACACAGCAGCAGGGAAAGAGATGAGATTTTTTCTGAATTGAGAAGAGATGGAGTTCCTTAATCCCTGAGAACAGGGAGGAGCCCAGTCAAGGTTCCAAGGAGTTAGGCCTTAGGAGGTTCCCAGATCAGAAAGCCTGACAGGTTGAGGTGCCAAGGAAGTGGACTTTACCTGCAGAGAGTCACTACAGGGGGCATTCTAGCTTTGAACAGTCAGGGCGCCTGTTGTAATCAAGCCAACAAGAGGCTCTCAGCATGTTTCCTGAGTGTCAAATAAGGATTCCCTTGTGATCCTGAAAGGGAAAATGGTCTCAAAAATGACCTTTCAGGAAGGGGAGGGGCTTAAGGCAAAATTAGGCTGAGTTACTGGAAATAAAGTGGTGTTTCCTGAAGACCTAAATGTAGACCAAGATTTATACCCACTATTCACTTAGGGTGACCAGGTGGTCCCAGTTTGCTCAGAACTGAGAGATTTCTCAAGACATAGGACTTTTAGTACTAAGATTGAGAATGTTTCTAGGCAATCTGGGATGAATTGTTTACCCTACTTAAAGTTCCTTCTACAAAATGATAAACTTAAAAATCAAGTCAGGTCATGACTGTCTCTTACCATGGCCTTGGGGCTCCGTGGCGATCTGGATCCTGGCTCACTCCTCATCTAGCTCTGCTGGCTCCTTTCCATGCAGCCACCCTGCCTCCATCCTGCCCTCAACAGGCCTAGTTTATTCCTCTCTTAACCCATCACCTGTGATTTCTTCTGCCTGGACCACCTTCACCCTTTTCTCCTGCTCTTTCCCAAGGTCACCTCCCTCCTCTCCTGCAGATGTCAACTTAGAGAAACCATCCCTCACCTTCCTCTCTGAAGCTGCTTCCTCCATCTCGGCCCCAGTCTCTCTCTGGCTGCCATCAGCCTCTGTAATTTACTCATGGTACTGATCTCATGCGTGAATTAGCTTGATTGTGCACTCGTCTCTTTCTCCCTTAGCATGGAAGCTCCAGGAGGGGAACCCTATCCTAGACTCTGGCTAAGGGCTTTACACAAAGTCAGCTTTCAACAGTTGTTGCCTGGCTGATTGCAAAAAAAGGCTTTAATTTTTTCTCTTTTCTTTTCCTTATTTTTCTAAAAAAGAGCAGTAAGTAAGCAGGTTACATTTTTTCAAGATTAACCCTTATTTTGGTAGAGCAAAGAAAAACCAATCATTTGGCCTGGTTAGTGCTGGGGTTTATTAGAGTAACCTTTGTTTTCTTCCCCTTCTTGGTGAACATTATGGCCTACTTCCCTTTCAGAATTTCCTTTCTGATCTCCATAATCAAGAACTCATCATAGGTAAGACTGGAAAGAAAAAAAGAAAAGAAAAAGCAAGCAGTGGGGCAGACAGCACAAAGTAAGATGGCTAAAAACAAGTCCAAATATATCAAAAACACAATACATTTATTTTTTCTTAAGTTTCCTATTCAAGGATGAAGAGTATCAGTTTGGTTAAGAAATTCAGCCATGTGCTGTTTCCATGGGACATACCAAGAACATAAGAGCACGGAACATTTGAAAATTGGAAAATGGGAAAACAGATCAGGCAAATGGCAATCATAAGAATGTTGACATCAGACAGAATAGATTTATTTATTTATTTTTATTTTTTAATTTTTTTGAGACAGGGTCTCACTTTGTCACCCAGGCTGGAGTGCAGTGGTGCAAACTTGGCTCATTACAACCTCTGCCTCCCAGGCTCAAGCGATCTCCTGCCTCAGTCCCGCAAGTAGCTGGTACTAGAGGCACACACCACCATGCCTGGCTAATTTTTGTATTTTTGGAGAGACAGAGTCTGGCCAGGTTGCCCTGGCTGGTCTCGCACTCCTGAGCTCAAGCGATCCTCCCACCTTGGCCTCCTAAAGTGCTAAGATTACAGGCATGAGCCACTGCATCCAGCCTAAAATAGACTTTTTTTTTAATTTTTTTTATTTTTTATTTTTCCATAGGTTCTTAGGGTACAGGTGGTGTTTGGTTATGTGAGTTCTTTTTTTTACTATTATACTTTAAGTTCTTGGGTACATGTGCAGAACGTGCAGGTTTGTTATATAGGTATACACGTGCCATGGTGATATGCTGCACCCATCAACATTAGATATTTCTAATGTAGGTAGTCCTCTACATTAGACATTTCTCCTAATGCTTCTCCCTCTGCTAGCTCCCCCATCCCTGACAGGACCCAGTGTGTGATGTTCCCCTCCCTGTGTCCATGCGTTCTCATTGTTCAACTCTCACTTATGAGTGAGAACATGCAGTGTTTGCTTTTCTGTTCTTGTGTTAGTTTGCTGAGAATGATTCCAGCTTCATCTATGTCCCTGCAAAGGACGTGAACTCATCCTTTTTATGGCTGCATAGTATTCCATGGTGTATATGTGCTACATTTTCTTTATCCAGTCTATCACTGATGGGCATTTGGGTTGGACCCAAGTCTTTGTTATCGTGAACAGTGCCACAATAAACATACATATGCATGTATCTTTATAGTCGAATGATTTATAATCCTTTGGGTATATACCCAGTAATGGGATTGCTGGGTCAAATGGTATTTGTAGTTCTAGATCCTTGAGGAATTGCCACACTGTCTTCCACAATGGTTGAAGTAATTTACACTCCCACCAATAGTGTAAAAGCGTTTCTATTTCTCCACATCCTTTACAGCATCTGTTGTTCCTGACTTTTTACTAATCACCATTTTAACTGGCATGAGATGGTCTCTCAATGTGGTTTTGACTTGCATTTCTCTAATGATCAGTGATGATGAGCTTTTTTCACATTTATTGGCTGCATAAATGTCTTCTTTTGAGAAGTGTCTGTTCATATCCTTTGCCCACTTTCTGATAGGGTTGTTGGTTTTTTTCTTGTAAATGGATTTGTTTAGCTCTTTGTAGACTTAAATGTAAGACCTAAAAAACCTAGAAAAAAACCTAGTCAATACCATTCAGGACATAGGCATGGGCAAAGACTCCATGACTAAAACACCAAAAGCAATGGCAACAAAAGCCAAAGTAGAAAAATGGGATCTAATTAAACTAAAGAGCTTCTGCAAAGCAAAAGAAACTATCATCAGAGTGAACAGGCAACCTACAGAATGGGAGAAAATCATTGCAATCTGTTCTAAAATAGATTTTTAAGACAAAACATTACCAGGGATACAGAGGATCACATAATGGCAAAAGGTTCAATTCACTGGGAAGACGTAACAACTGCAAAGCCGTATTGCATCTGTTTAATTAGCCTCAACATGAGAGACCTCTAGAGGCTGAAAGGAGCAAACACACTTCCACACAGGCACCTCCCAACGCTCCTGGTTTCCATTAGTGCAGAACAAGTGCCAGTTTTTGCCAACCCAGGACTAGGCCCTGTGGCCTCAGTGAAAAGAATTCCAGGAGAACACTCAGAAATAAAATGGAGGAAGACTTCCGGTTGAAATCACTAGAAACCCCCAAGAAGTAAAGGAGGAAAAGGAAACTGAGGAACTAGAAAAACCATCCAACCAGTTCATTAATACTTGGAGTGACTAGCAGATGCAGAGTTTCCTAAAAGAATCTCTTAAATTTGAAGAAGTCTCCTGAATTTGAAGAGTCGAGGAAGAATCACGAGCAGTAGAAAGTGATTGTGCAGCATCTCAAGCAGATGAGTACACAGTGGAGATGGCAGATGACAAGTTTGCAGGACTTTTACTGGACTACTCATGAGGCCAACCCTAGGCCAAGGAGCCAACGCCAGCCCTGTACTGATGGAGAGGCCCTACATGGGATTCTGGGATACAGATGGAACAATGTCTTTTCAGTTCCTCCCTCTGCAGATGCAATCATTCTTCCAGCTGCTGAGTTCCAGCCCAGGCCTGTGCCATCCCTGTTCACTTTGAGGGGCCGCTGTGGATTCCCTCACCCATGAGCTGAATGAGGGATTGTTGGGTGCCCAGATGAGAACCCTGAACCATGAGCCCCCCACGGTCAGCTCCATGCTTGTTTCCTGCCCTCTTCCCTGCAGCCTGCAGCCTCCAGCAGCATTGACCACCCTCTTCTGATTCTGATCCAGATTCTGACCTTAGAGACAATTAGAATCTGGGACCCCAACTCCCTCTGAAAGAAGCAGAATAACATGATCTATACATGTATGCGTGACACTTTGCCAAGCCCAATGCAATGAGAATAAAGTGTGAAATAAAATAAATAAATAGCTTCAAAATATACAAAGCAAAGATGAAAAAAAATTACAGGGAGAAATTAATAAATTCACCATAATGGCAAGAGATTTGGCATACCTCCATCATTTATTAATATGTCAAGCACAAAAAATGATAGATTTGAGAAAAGTAATTAATGGATGTGATTTAACACACATACATGGTTTTGGGAGACCATTCTTCACTGGTCTTTCATACTTCTGCACATCTTGTAAGTTCAGCTTTTGTTCTGAATTCTCTGTTCAAGTACAGCTAATAGTCTTGGACTATAGAGACACTGATTCCCTCTAGAGTGAACCGCAAGTTTGTTCACTGCCCAGTCTAATAAAGACAATGCCTCCCTCTAGAGCAAAGTTCAAGCAGATTTGTTTGCAGCTCATTATAAAAAAAACTGGAACTTCCTGTTTCTTGAGGTTCTTCAGCTGTGAAACAAACACACTGCATATCCAGCATCCACCTGGGCCTCTTTGTAATGGCCCTGTGGGACTTGCAGGGCAAAAATAATCAACACAACCATGAAGCTCATGCTGCTTGCTGTGCTGGGGTGAGTAATAAATCCTTTGTCTCTGATCCAGGAGTCTCATGTCTTCTGTCAGTATCTCTGAAACTGTGGCAGACTAAGTTACTAGATTCCAAGTAGGATAAAATATCAGACCCTTCACAGTTCTTGACACATTGAACATTGCACCCAGCAGTAGACAATACACCATCTTCTCATGCACTGCACGGAGTAGATACTAATTACCTAGCACAGTGCCTGCCCTGTGAGAGACACTGAGTAAATGTTAGTTCTCATTTCTCTCCAGCACTCCTGCTCCTCTTATTTCCTTGAACAGTAAGCAGCCTCAGGGAAGGAATGAAGCAGGTAAACAGAAATCAGAGGCTAGTGTTAAAACAGTCTGGGCAATGGTTCTGTCCATCCTAGCATAAAATAGGAGCACAGAGAGTTAGAGTGAGTAGAACAACTCCCCCCAGCCATGCCTATTGGCCCTATGCTGTGTGACTTCATTATTTGATGTAGAACAAGACCATTACCAGGAAAGCAAATTCTGTACATTTATATTCAAATGTCAAGACACTTTCCAAAGGTCCTATAATTAAGCATCTTCTCATAGCTCAGAGCAGTGAGTGAGACACGGTCTCTGCCCTTGAAGAGGTAGGGAGATTGGGTTTGGTAGGTAAACCACTAACACAATATACCATGTCTCCAAATGACAAAGGAGCATGATCCATGATTAATTCTACTGAGGGAAGAAGATGGCACAGAGGAGGTGATATGTGAGGCCTGACCTGGTCTGGAATAATTTTCTCAGGCAGAAAGTGAGCTAACTCTGCTTCCAGGTTGCAGTGGCCCAAGGTGTGAAGTTCCCGTGATTGTTCAGCATCTCAGGGCAGATGGGGGCGAGGAAGGGGTGGCAAATGAAATATAACCAGTAACCCCAATTCGAGAGAGCAGGGAGGTTTGGGAGGAGAAGCCTGCTATGAGCCGAGTGAACTCAGAAATCACTGAGCGGAAAGATATCAGGTGATCTCCAGGTATCTTTTCCCCCACAGATTTGTGAGTTCTCTTGCTCACCAGCAGTTTCTCCAGGGTCTTTCCTTGAGCCCAGAAGGCTGAGAGGGGTCCTTGCCACCCTTTGAAGAAGGATGAGACCTGCTCATCAAGGAACCCTCCAGATACCTAAATGGGTCCAAGCAATACCTCTGATGGGAGAAGGTGGCATGGGGGTGGCTGCTTCAGTCATGGTCAGTGGGACCCTTCCAGCTCTCCGCAAGGTCTGTAGCCACACACAGCTGCCATCGTCCTCAGAGCCGTGGTCCACCTGAAATCATGCCCTGTGCCCAGGTCCTATGTCCCTGACATATGGCCATAGAGACAGCTTATTGCTAAAAAACCACCCAATGGGGAGAGCTCAGAAGATCTATATGACATGGTTCCTGGACACTTTATGACAGATGTTTAAGTGTGTCATCCTGGTCAGACTCAAAACCATCCTTAAAGCATCCCTGGTTCCCTCAAAGTCCTATATGATCCTATAATTCTTGCTTTCTTGAAATACTTTCTCAGTTTGCCACAGAGTCCCTCGTTGATCTACACCACGCCTCAGAGTTGCAGAGTAAATAGCTCTTAAAATCTAGTATAAGGTAGATCTGATCTTCCTAACAAGCTGCTATCCACTGAGCAGAGAGAAGCAAAACACTTTTAGTCCATGGAAGAGGCTTCATCTGCTGCATTAGTTTAAATGATTCCTCTACCTGATGCTCCGGCTTCTAGGTGCTCAGCCTCTGGTGGCGTTACTCCATCAGCTTGGTCTCAGCTTTCCTTCCCTTCCTCCTGCCTCTCTGCAGAACAGCGTCTGGGATGGGGTGTTGGGGCGTGGCTTCTGTGACAAGGAATGGGTGCTGGGATCTGCAAGGTGGCTCTGATCTTTCCCAGTTTCCACTGGTTTACCTCCAGCCTGCCCTGGCCTGGCCCCAAGCTTCTGAGTTCATGGGGATAGGGGGAGCCTTGGAGGTCTGAGGCTAGCAGGGGCTATGGCCTTTGTGTGGCCAGGTATTTATTTTGCAAAGCCCAGAAGAGGTCTGTGCTGGGTGGTCTGAGCTGGATACCACACTCAGCCCTATGCCAAACCAGGAGGACCCCAGCAGCAGGCCCGGGGTCCTCAGAGGTCCCTTGTCACCTGGAGGTAGGGGTGTCTGAGGTACATTCCTAGGCTTCCTAAGTGGGCCCCATCACCTCCCTCAACCTTCCACAGTCCTCCCGAAAGCCCCTGGGTTTCGGGCCAGGTCATCCTTGAGCTGGTCAGTGGATGATGGCCCAGGAAAACTCAGCTAAGATCTGTCAGGCTGTGGCCCTGGAAGAGAAATCTTGGCACTCCTAAGAAATAGAAGGTGCCAGAGAGTTGTGGGCAGGTCTGAATGCTGTCTGAAAGAAGAGGCCCCCTGCCCCAGAAATGCCCTGCCTCAGCCCCACCTCCCAGGACAGGGACACATGACAAACAGATGAAGTTTGTAACCAGTGCATCAGCAAAGCTGCACCGCATGCACAAAACCAGGAGGAGAGGGGGCTTGAAAGCTGAAACAAAATCATGGAAACGGTCACCCCAGTGAGGGCAGGGCCTGCTGCCGCCACAGCTCTCAGACAGTGGACATGGGAGGGCTTGCTGCATGTGGATCAGACACAGGTCACTGACTCCGCTTGCCTCATACTTGGGCTTCGGGGTCCTGCCTTTGAAGGTATGAATCTTGCCCCTGGCAGTCAACTCTTTGCTCTTGGAAACTCACTCAGTGACAGCACTGTTTCTCTCCATCCTGTGACCTTGGTCAGATGGTTAACTCAGTTTCACTCCCACGCTATGGACTGTTCTGAGAAATGTCCTTGGCCAGCCTGGGGGGGATTGTGGGAAGGAGACTGACACATGCAACTCACTGTAATTACAATGCTTATGAGTTTTGGAATACCTCTTACATTTCAAAATGTTTACATAGATTATCTCCATTCCTCTTAACCATCCTGGGGTCGGGGGGAGGGGTGAGTATATTTCCTCCAAGTTATTGATGGGAAACTGAAGCTCAGAGCCATTAAGGGTACCCAGGCAGGAAGTGGCTGTGAGGCTGCCTTCTTGCAGAGCCCTGCACCACCTCTAGCTGTAATGCTTCGGGCAGTGCGAGGCTCTCTTCAAAGGCATTGAAGCCTGTGGGGGAGGTCCGGGCAGGTCCAGCTGTTGCTCTCAGGCACTGTCCGGCCTGAGCTCTGCTCCATGCAGAGAGCCAATGCCTCTTGATTCCCACAAGAGGTTCCCATCAGGGCCTCCAGGTATTATGCATTGGAGGAGGGGGTGCAGATGTGGGCACCTGGGACTAGAGGCCCTGGCCAGCCTCACCCCCATTGAGGGCAGAGCCTGCAGCTGCTGTGAGACCAAGAGCCTCCATGGAAATAGGAGGGCTTGTTGTTTGTGGGCCAGAGCAGCAGGAAATGGAAGAGCTGCCAGAGGTTCTGCTGAAAAGGTTTAATGAAGGGACCCTCACAGAATGTGGGTGGTGGGCTTAGAGGGATTAAGTCTGCCATGCCAGACTCAGCAAATAAAAATATGATGTCCAGTTAAATTTGCATTTCAAATAAGCAGTGAATATTTTTTCATGATAAATACTTATAAGTATACTTAAAGCCGTAATATTGGGACATACTTATACTAACAATATATTGATTATCTGAAAAGCAAATTTAATAGGGCATTCTATATTTTTTTTCTGGCAACACAAGATTAAGGACATCCAAGAACTAGCTGCAGCAGGAAACTAGGCCGGGAAAGGCAATGGGAAGGAACTGCCTGGCAGGAACCTGGCAGAGCTGAAGCTCCCCCACAGATTGAGGAATGCAGCCAGCACTTGAGCTCAGCAAGGTTGGTAGCAGGGCGGAGGTCAATGGGGGGAGTAAATACCCCCATCTCATTCTCTACCCACCGTCTAATTGCCTGCTGTGCCTCTCTTTAGCAAGAGAATCTGCTATGGTTTGAATGTGTCCCCCAGAAGATCATGTATTGGAAATGTAGCCCTCTGCCCACGAGGATGGATTCATGGTATCACAGGAGTGTCTCTGTTATAAAAAGCAAGCGCTCTCTGGCTCTCTTGCTCTTGCCCTTTTGCCATGCGTTGCCTTCTACCACGCTGTGATGCACCAAGAAGGCCCTTGCAGATGCTGGGCAGGTGCCGGTGCTATGCTCTTGGACTTCCTGGCCTCCAGAACCATGAGCTAACTTATTTTCTTTTTCCTTTTCTTTTTTTTTTTTTTTTTTTGAGATGGAGTCTCACTCTGTCACCCAGGCTGGAGTGCAATGGCTTGATCTCAGCTCACTGCAACCTCTGCCTCCCTGGTTCAAGTGATTCCCCCTGCCTCAGCCTCCTGAGTAGCTGAGGTTACAGGCACCCGCCATCATGCCTGGCTAATTTTTGTATTTTTGTAAAGATGAGGTTTCACCATGTTGGCTAGGCTGGTCTTGAACTACTGACCTTAGGTCATCTGCCCGCCTCGGCCTCTGAAAGTGCTGGGATTACAAGCATAAGACACTGTGCCCAGCCTAACTTCTTTTCTTTATAAATTACCCAGTCTGTGGCATTCTGGCACAGCAAAAGAAAACAGACCAAGACAGAGTCATTTGACTTCATCATCAGGGGGGCCTTGGCACAGAGCAGGGCATATAATAGATCTGGACAGAGAGGCAAATAGAAAATATTCAACACAGCACGCATACAGATTTCCATTCTCTCCTCACTCCATCCTTAGCTGTTTGGATTACTGTTACTACCTCTTTCCTCTAGGACCTACAATGGCTCCCACCGTCTTCAGCACAAAGGTTAATCATTTTTGCATTTGAGAAGTCTTAGCCTTTCCCCTGTAATCTCCTGGAATGCATCCACTTTTTCTGAGCAGACAGGACTCCTAGACAAACAACTAATTCACTGTGGCTCAATCCAGCCTCACAGCTTTTGCCTATGCTATTCCATTGCACAGTCATGGAACTTAGGGTCGGAAAGGCTTTAGGAAGCTCTTGTTTTACCCCTTTATGGCCCAGACAGGAAACTTCAGACTTGGTAGGAAGAGGTGACACACTTAAAGTGACACACTTCTCCAACTTAACCAACTTTCCTTACCCGCCCTTCTCCAGCCATGGTCTCTGCTAGGAAGCCATCCAGGACTGCCTGGCCTGTACTTGGACTGCATTTACGGTTCTTTCCTTTGATCACTGACTGCCTTGTTTCTAGTTGCTGCCTGTCTCCAACTCCCTCTTCTCTGACCAGAATACAAAGTTCTTTTTCTTAGCTTTCCCTTCAGCATAGTGTTGGGAATTTGAATGCAATAATTTTCTTTTTAAATTACATCCTTTGATTATAGTTCAACAATTTAATCATAGTTATTAAATAACTTAAACATCTGCCTAGTTTGGTACTTGTGGTATAATGGGGAGAAGAAAACCACGGGCTTTAGAATCAAATAGGCTGGGTTTGTTTGTATTTTTTAAAAAATAAATCTTTGCTGAATTTACTCAGGTGAAAGAAGTCCTTATTGCAGCTGAAAGTGTCACACACAGATTGGGGAGTATCACACGCAACAGACTGGGGGAGCAAATGTCCTGTCCTGGTAGAGTGAGGACCCTCCTGATGGATGTTTAAACTACTTTTGCATTTTGCACCACTTCCCTTAAGGCATGCTAACATTTGAACAAGATTAACTTCAATATAAAGTTTAGTTTTTTCATTAAAATCAGGATTATCAAACACCTTTTTCTCCAGCTTTGCTGTTCTTCACCTGCAGTCCCTGGATGAATTTCAAGGATCTGGTGAATTCTTTTAAAGAGTATGTAGAATTAAAACCACCTTTGCAAAAATGATAACGGTGAGAAAATTATGGCAGTGGGAGAGATCTGATCTAGCCAACCCTACTCTTGCCTTCAAGCTGGTTTAATTATTCCTAGGCTTAGGGCTAGCTTTGGAAGACAATAATTTATAGTTTAAATGATAACAGCCCTTCCCCCAAAACTCAATTACCTTTGTAAAGCTATTGAGAGACCACCAGGTTAGGGGGAGGGAGGAGCCTGAATTCTACCAAGCTGTCGACATAAAGGATTGTCAGCCATTATTCTGGAGGTCACAAGATACACAACTTTTCCAATTACTTCTGCAGGTAACATCATTATTGTAGAACGTAAGATTGGCATTTTGAGATATCTTTTCAGATTTTTTGCATGTTTGATGCCTGGCTCCACCTGGACTCACCAACCGCTCCTGTGGCCCCACCCAGAAGCAATTCATTATCATTTCCCACACTCCTATGATTGCACCCCCCACCCCCTACCAATTCAGGCACCCATAACCTAGCCACCAGCACCTTTTCCCCCCAAACTACCTTTGAAAAAACCCTTAGCCTACAAGCCTTTGATGAGATTAATAACTCTGTCTCCTGCATGGCATGGCTGGCCTCACACCAATTATAGTCTTTCTTTAGTTCAATGCTGTGGCTTGTGTTTGTGCAGCAGGCAGGAAGAACCCATCAGGCAGTTGCAGAATGCTGTGCTTCTGTGATCATATGCAGTTCATGGTGGAGAGCTCGATAGTTATCAAATTCCTAAATGGATCCACAATACCATAAAAATTAAGACCCATGAGTCTAGGATGAGGTTTCTCAATCCAAGACCCTAAGCCAGGGCCAAGCATGGTGGCTCATGCCTGTAACCTCAGCACTTTGGGAGGCTGAAGCAGGTGGACTGCTTGAGCTCAAGAGTGTGAGACCAGCCTAGGCAACACAGTGACCCCATCTCTACCAAAAATACAAAAATTAGCCAGGTATGGTGGCACGTGCCTGTAGTCCTAACTACTTGGGAGGCTGAAGAGGGAGGATCACTTAAGCCTACAAAGTTGAGGCTGCAGTGAGCCATGATCATACTGCTGCACTCCACCCTGGGCAAGAGCCTAGCTATAAAAAAAAAAAAAAAAAAAAAAGACTTTAAGCCAAGTGCTTTCTCAAAATCACATGAGGAGCTTTTTAAACCCACAGTGACAGGCCTAGAGTAGGGGACACTGGCTCTACAAGTTGGCAAAGGAGCCCAGGAATCATTACCCTTATAAGAGCCCTCCAGGTGACTTGGAGATCTGCCAGAGTTGGAAACTAGTGGTTTTGGGCAGTGGTTCTCCTAGTGTGGCCCCTGGACCAGAAGCTTCAGCATCACCCAGGAGCTTGTTAGAAACACAAATTCTCCGACTCCACCTCAGACCTGCTAAATCAAAAACTCTGGGAGTGAGGCCCAGCAATCAGGGTTTGAACCAGCAAGTGATTCCGATGCACTGTGCAGTCTGAAGACCACTGGTCTCCCGTGTCCTCTGACCCTGATGGACTCTCTTAGCCAATTAAACCAAAGCAAATTCATCTGTATGAGTTTGGTCCCATGAGGCACACCCCTTGTCGTGCATCATCCTTGCAGTAGGCTGCATCTCTGATGAAGTTTCTTCTACTGCAGGCTGAATCCCCACCCCTTGAATTGCACACTGGTACTCCAGACTGAGACATCTTTCCCAGCTCCTTGAAGGAAACAGACCTTTCACTCTCAAGCCAGTGCCAGGTCTCCCAAGTGTGCCTGTGGTATCTGCTGCATCTTCTTGCTCAGTCTGGCTAGCCCTGTAAGCCAAGGCAGTACTTAATAGTGCCCTCAAGCCTGGCACAGAGGCAGAAGTCAGGAGGCACAGTCATGGTGTTCCACCTGTCCTCCGCCCACTCTCTTCTGCCCTGATTATTCCCCCATTGCAAGCTGTTGGCCTTCGTGGTTTGATTTCTAGTGGTTCCATGGGGTTATTTTTGTTCAACATGGCCCTGGAATTACAGGGAGCCAAGGAATGGGAGGGTCAAGCACACCCTGATGTAACGAAAAAGTGGGTCTGTCCTACAACCCCGTTGGCAAAGGTGACTGGTTCCGGCTTGTAGAAAGAAGGTTGGTGCATATTACAGAGTATAAAAGAAGAGGCTTCATAGTCAATCACAGGGATATTAAGCAAACTGAGGTTCGTCTCCTTCCTGTTTGAAATGTAATCCTCCCCTAGAGCAGGTACTATGCACAGTCCTTCATCCACCTGCTGACCTACAGGTAGAACTCACAGGGCCTGACCCAGCAGCACTAACCAGCACGCAGGCAGGACTGGGCCGTGTTCACTTCTACCCCATTCATAGCTCATTTCCCTCTCACAGTCATCCCCATTTGGATTAGTTAGGGGGCTTCAGAGAAACAGAACCAATAGGCAGGAAAACAAAGATTTATTTTAAGAAATTTGTTCACGTCATTATGGTGACTGGCAAGTCCCAGATCTGTAGGACAGGCCACACCCTGGAGGCTGAAGACCTAGGAAGGGTGGATGTTGTGGTCCCAGCCCCGAGGGCTGTCACTGGCAGGATTCTGTTACTTGGGGCAGGGCCAGCTTTTTCTTCTATTCAGGCCTGCATTTGCTTGGCTGAGGCCCACCCACATTATGGAAGGCAACCTGCTTTACCTAAGTCCACTAATTTAAATGTAAATCTCATCCACAACCACCCTCACAAAAACATCCAGAATAATGGTTGACCAACATCTGGGCATCACGGCTCAGACAGTTGGCACACATAAAATGAACCATCATACCGTCATACAGGTGACTGAATCTAAGCCTGGAGAACAAAAGCAGTGCAAAGCACACAACATTTGTACAGTATTTGGAGATGAAGAATCCAGACAGGCCATGCTTGGCCTATAGCTCAGCCACCTCAGGGAGTCCTCTGCTGCCCTAAGGGCTAAGGGGACCAATATCTCAGGACACCTGGGGCCCATCTGCAACTCTGTGCCCAAGATCCTGGTTAGTCTATAGGTTAAGAGCAGAGCTGGAAATCACTCTACCACATGGTCTTTTCCCATACCTGGTAGCCTCTCTCTGCTGGCTCCTGGATCTGTTGAGCCAAGCCAGAATCTCAGGCTCTCTTGGGTGAGTGACTGTCAAACCTAGAGAGGACATTCCTCCTTTTGAGTGGAGTCAGATGCAGCCTGCGTGTGTCTGTAGGTGTGGCCACATGTTTGCATATATAGGTACACATGTTTGTGTGTGTGTGTGTGTGTGTGTAGCTGCTAGCGCCTGTTTTTATCAGCACAGAGTAGAAACGATTCCTTTGAACTGATATGCCAAATATCAGCGACTCCGAGCTCCTGTTAGTGGGAGGCAGACCCTCAGCACTTCTGCAGCCTGTGTTTGACCACTTGGCTATTTTCCGGGCATCCTCAAAAGGTGACCCCAAGAGTTCCCGAGCCTGTTGGTCCACAACAGATGTCCTGGCACTCTGGCATCCTCTCTTGATCCGGCCTCCCCCAGCCAGTGCCCATTGCTCTTCAAGTTTCCCGAAGGACTCTTGGCGATGTGACCACCTGAAAGCCACCAAGGCCCACTCCCCATGGCCAGAGCAGTGACGGTGCTGGGCTCTGCCTCTGTGTCAATGAAGAAGAAAACTGCTATTCCCAATCCTGCCTCCCACCAAGTCCGTCATGAAAGCAGCCCCTCGGCTTCCTCCCTCTGTTCAGCCTGCACCCCCCTCAAAGAAGCCCTCTCCACCTGGAATGACTGGGTGGCCTCCTCAAGCACACTGGAGTGCCAGCTCACAGAGGGCGACATGGCCGTAGCTTGCTGACAGTAAGCACTCACACAGTTCAACTATTAATTTCAACTTGTTGCCAGACATGGTGGCTCATGCCTGTAATCCCAGCACTTTGGGAGGCCGAGGCGGGAGGATCACGAGGTCAGGAGTTCAAGAACAGCCTGGCCAATATGGTGAAACACTGACTCTACTGAAAATACAAAAATTAGTTGGTGTGCTGGCACATACCTGTAGTCCCAGCTGCTCAGGAGGCGGAGGCAGAAGAATCGCTTGAACCTGGGAGGTGGAGGTTTCAGTGAGCCGAGACTGTGCCACTGCACTGCAGCCTGGGTGACAGACTGACTCCATCTCAAAAAAAAAAAAAAAAAAAAAAAAAAGAGAGATAATATTTAAGGCCGGGCGTGGTGGCTCACAGGTGTAATCCCAGTACTTTGAGAGGCCGAGGTGGGTAGATCACGAGATCAGGTGATCGAGACCATCCTGGCCAACATGGTGAAACCCATCTCTACCAAAAATACAAAAATTAGCTAGGCGTGGTGGCGAGTGCCTGTAATCCCAGCTACTCGGGAGCCTGAGGCAGCAGAATCGCTTCAACCAGGGAGTGGGAGGTTGCAGTTAGCAGAGATTGGGCCACTGCATGCCAGCCTGGTGACAGAGCAAGACTCCGTCTCAAAAAAAAATAAAAATTTCAACTTGTTGATGTTGTGCTGTTTATAATGTTTTTATTTTTTTACAAACAGTTCTTTTACTTTCAAACAATGTAATACAATTATCTGTGAGCATGTCTGTGGTGTTTACATATTTTCATTTTCCTGAAGAAAAAGCTTTCGAGAAGCCCACAGAATGGCTGGTGCGAAACGCCTGGGCAGTGATGTCCCCCCAGGAACAAGCCACAGTGAAGGCCCAGGGTTGTCCTTCCTCCTCCAACTTCTGGAAGCTTTTTTCTTACCTTCTTTCCACACTGTCCCTGCACACACACCCCTCGCCACCTCCCACCCCACACAAATTCCCAGCAGCTTTGGTGACAATTCAGGCGCGTCTATATACAGTCTTTTATCCTAAAGTCAATGGGCACACTACATTTGTGGGACTCCAGGGCCCTTTTTGCTGAGGAAGAGAAGAAGGCAGGAAAAAAAAAGGAAGAAGGAGAGAGAAAGGAAGGGAGAGAAGCAAGGAGGGAAGAAAAGCAGAAAGAAGGATCTTCCCTAAAAGATAACTGAAGACGGCCAGGCGCGGTGGCTCATGCCTGTAATCCCAGCACTTTGAGAGGCTGAGGTGGGCAGATCCTGAGGTCAGGAGTTCAAGACCAGACTGGCCAACATGGTGAAACCCCACCTCTATTAAAAAATACAAAAATTAGCTGGGCATGGTCGCTTGTGCCTGTAATCCCAGCTACTTGGGAGGCTGAGGTAGAATTGCTTGAACTGGGACCGGGGAGGTGGAGGTTGCAGTGAGCCGAGATCGCACCATTCCACTCCAGCCTGGGCTACAGAGCGAGACTCCATCTCAAAAAAAAAAAAAAAAAAAGATAACTGAAGCCTCCACCTCTGCTGTCAGCAGCTGTTTGTAAGTCCTTTCCCACTCAGGAAACTGAACTGTTAAAGTTCTTGGGGGGTCAGCTTGAGCTGGAGCCGCTACACAGTGTGAGTACGCAGGCGTGTTCTGTGAGCGTGCGTGTGAGGGTGATGTGTGTTCACATTGTACAGGACTAAATGGGCTCAAAATACCGTTTTTTTAAAATTCTACTTTAAGTTTTGGTGTACATGTACAGATCGTTAGGATTGTTACATAGGTATACACATGCTGCAGTGGTTTGCTGCACCCATCCCCCCATCATCTACATTAGGTATTTCTCCTAATGTTTTCCCTCCCCCAATCCCCCAACCCCTGCTAGCCCTCCTCTAGCCCCCCCCCACCATCCCCCAACAGGCCCCGGTGTGTGATGTTTCCCTCCCTGTGTCCATGTGTTCTTTGTTCAACACCCACTTCTGAGTGAGAACATGCGGTGTTTGGTTTTCTGTTCTTGTGTCAGTTTGCTGAGAATGATGGTTTTGGGACAGGAATGAAGCTGGAAATCATCATTCTCAAACTACCCTTCCTATTCCATTTCCACCTCTTATGACCTTCAGAGCCTTGAAGCTTTATCAGAGGACTGCAGTGGAAGCACTCCCTCCTTCTATTGCCATCACCTTCTCTCCTCCTCCGTTGGGACCTTTAAGAAAAGGGCAGGGACTAGTCCTGAGCTAATACAAAGGGATATTTTGAAAGGCAGATTGAAGCCGGGGGAGGTGCAATGAGACCTCCGCTGGGAATGACCACAGCAAGGAAGCAGCCAGAGCCAGATCTCCGGCAGGCGGTGTGCGGCCCTCGTGATGGAGGCCTCCTGATGGCCCTGACACAGTGGGGCCAGGCTGTGAGTAGCAGTGACAACTGCAGGGAGTTAGAGGCGCTGGCCCAGGCTGCCGGAGGGGGAGGAGCGCCAGTGATTGTGTTGGCCTTTTGACAGACTGATATTTTTTTTTCCTGAGGGTAAGGTTGGGGCAGAGAAGGTTCTCAAGAAATATTCTCAAATGAGCACGAATCGATGCATCGTTTTCCAGAGCTTGGGGGCTTTCCAGGGACTGTGAGCCCCAGGAATCTGACACTTGGACTCCTGTGAATAAGGGAAATGGAATTCCTGAGTCGGGGCTGCACAGGAAGCAGGAACATTTTTCAGCATAAACTCTACGTCATCCTGGCCAGGCTGTAGGCAAGTGAGGGAGCAGCTGCGCCTGGGGTCTAGAAAACCCTGGTTCGGCCAGTGAGACTCAAATCTCCTACTGAAGGAAGGCCTTTTAAATGACCCTCAGAATCGGATTTCGCTCCGCATTGAGTTTCTGAAACTTGAATATCAAATGCTGAGGTTACACATGCTTTCCATTGTTTTCTTCATGGTTTTCTAGATTACAAAAACATTGCTCTAGCCAGGGTGCTTCTCAGCCCCCCTCTTCCACGGCACCCCCAGTCCCTTCTCTGCACATCTGGATCTCCCACAGGGTTGCACTGGTGTCCAGGGCCATCACCCAAAAGTGCCTGGCCTGGAGTAAGCAGAGGCTGGAACACAGCCTGAGCCCCACTTAAGCTCTGCTTCGGACCAGAGGAGTGGGCCCAGACGGGTGCCTGTTTCTAATTCCTGGAAAGGTATGTGCCTGCCGAGGCCCGGCTGGTGTCCCCCCTCTAGATGAAGGCACCTGCCTAGGGCACCACGACCCTCTAGATGAAGGCACCTGCCGAGCCACCATGACCCACCTGGGGTCCACCGCCGGATCCCACCAGATTCTGCCCGGCTTTGCCAGGTGCCACTGCCATTGCCCCAGACCACCACCATGATGGTGAACCAAGCTCCCCATGAGGCGCCATAGCTACACTATCTTCTCTGGGGTCTTGTAAGTCATATTGTTCCAGGAAAACTCGACACTTCCCAGAGGGTTTCAAAGTGCAAGCTGCAGTAACTCAGAGCTTTGGTGAAGCCACTCATTCTTTGTTTTGTTTTTTTGAGACGGAGTCTCACTCTGTCACCCAGGCTGGAGTGCAGTGGTGCGACCTCTGCTCACCGCAACCTCCACCTCCTGGATTCAAGCCATTCTCCTGCCTCAGCCTCCCAAGTAGCTGAGATTACAGGCACACACCACCATGCCCAGCTAATTGTATTTTTAGTAGAGACGGGGTTTCACCATGTTAACCAGGAAGGTCTCGATCTCCTAACCTCGTGATCCTCCTGCCTGGGCCTCCCAAAGTGCTAGGATTACAGGCGTGAGCTACTGCGCCCAGCGGTGAAGCCACTCATTCTGTTTTAACTTGACTATAGACTAACTCAATTGTTGAAGACATGAGGGTGCCGGGCAGGGAAATAAACCCAGTGATGCCCATTCTGCAGGCCCTCTGTCATTCCTCGTCTTTGGGATTCGTCAGTAGGGGATTCTTGCTGATTCAGTCTTGGGTCTGGGTCCTCTTTGTGAGGACACACTTTGTGTCCTCAAATTTGAATGTTTTCCCAGAAAGCTCCTGTGTCCCCAAGACAGATTCTGGTGGCCTCCCCCACCACGGAGCCAGGCAGGCCCACACATGCTTGCCTCAGGCTTAGGGTGGGGTGTGCTCCATCAGAAAGAACAGGTCCATGTTCTTTCCTTCCTCCCCCTCCTTCCAGGTTACACAGCAGCATGCAAAGTCCTCCCCAGTACGGACCACACTGAAGCAGGTGTGAGGCAGACACCGGGGCTTCCCAGCCACCTGCCTTCTCTGGCCACCTTTTGATCTTGTCCTGGTAAAAGGTGGCCATGAATCCAAGCACCCCCTTCCCAGCCTCACGAGATGAATCAATTAGCCTAAACTGCTTGTGGTAATTCTTTTCCCCTTGCAAGCAATTTGGCACTTATTGGCACCCCGTCTCTGGTCTGACCTGGCCATCCTCATTGGCACAGCCACCCTGGGAACAAAAGTTGTCTCCATGTGTCGCTGAGATCCCAGCCCTTGTGCACACTCAGCCCAGGTAGGCTGCAAGGGCAGAAGCCTCTAGACCCACTGACTCTCAGCCTTAATTCTTCTAAATCAACTTTAATCTGTCCCAAATCCCCTCACAGCGCCACCAGGACTGTGCCAAGGCCATGGGGGTCTTACGTAGCGTGGAGACTGAGGGAGCTCCTCCTCAGTCATCGGTTACTGGTCTTCCTGTTTACCATTTGGACACCCACCCACTGAAGGAACCTGAGAAGACATGGACCCCTCAGGCCAGTGGCTCTGAGTTTTAGAGTAACGTTTCTGGTGCAGAAATGTCTGACAAGACTGGAAGCCCTGGGTCTCTGGTCCAGGGTGCCCGGGGCACCTGGCCTGGCCTTTTGTTCACAGGCTTCCCTGTAAGCTCCCTCCAACCTGGGAGAGAGAAAAAATCTCTCTCTAGACTGGGAGGAAAAAAAAAGGCTCTCTTCCATGCTCCTCTCAAAGGCACCCCCTGCAGGCCATGAACACGGTCTCTCTGGGAGCTTGGGCTTTTATTAAAGACACAGCAAGCCTGCCTTGCAGAAATCCCTCAGGTAAGGCCTTGCCAAGGACTGGTGACCTCCTGGTAATGTGAGAAGACACTGGGAGAACACATACTCCCTTCTCAATTAACTATCCCTCCATCTCTCCGAGGAAATCTGACTCCTGGGACCCAGCTTGCCTTCTAAACAGGGTTAGAGCCTAGAGGCCGAGGGACAGGGCTGTGAGGGGAAGAGCTGGGCCCAGCCAGTGAATGGAGGGCAGCCTGGGAGGAGCATGGTGGTGAGCCCAGCAGGGAAATAAGGCCTCTGGTCCTGAAGGACAGGAAGAAGTCACCGTCGGCCACCCTCACAGCCCAGGGTTGGGGCTTCTGGAGTGACTGCTATCAACCCACATATGAGTCTGGCCCTGATGCCAGGGGCTGAGATTCAACAAGGCAACCGGGGCCAGATGCAGCAGTGCTGGGCAATGTAGGAGCCAGTGGCAAGGCCCTGCTCTCAGGCTCCTGGGGCCCAGTGGGGGAGGCAGCATCTCGAGTGGATCCCTGGCCAGCAAGGAGCAGGATGGCTGAAATGTGGAGGAGGAAGCTGATTCCTGCTTGGGCAGTGGGTGGTGTCGGCTCTGTGGGGATCTGAGAAGGTTTCTTTGGAGAGGTTGGGTTTAAGTTAGGAACTTGAGGCAGAGAAGAGGAATCCATTCTAGAGGAAGGTGGCAGTTTCTGGGAGGGGTTTATAATTGAAGCTGGGGCGTCAGGGGTATGTCAGAAGAAGGAGGGGCAGTGGAAAATAAGCTTATAAAAGCAACTTGAGGCCAAATCACAAAGAACACCCAATGCCTGTGGAGGGGGGTGTTCAGTTTGAATTTTTATCAGTTATGTACAATCATAGTTTAAGGATTCCTGCCCCCAGTCTCAGATTTTGCCTTTTCCTGCTTTTCAAGCTTTCAGCTGGTTCTTTTAGTGTTTACCTTCATAGCTCTAAATATTATGCTTATGTTACTAATTGATTTTTCTACTTTTAATGCCATTCATTGAGTTTCTGCTACAGAAGATGAGATGTTTATGTATACTGGGAGCACTATACAGAAACATACTTCCTATCCCTTCAAATAGAGTTACATCATAATTTTAATTGATTAATAGTTTGCATTTACATGATTATTACTACGTCAACAATACTCTCAAGCTGAATCATATAGTAGACAATGGTAACTTTTTGCTTGCTTATTTTTGCACTTTTCCTGAAATTAATCGTTACCTTGTTGTTTCCTTCTTTGTTTTAGTTTGTTTAGGTTTCTAAGTACTTATTACTAATGAAACCCCAAAGTTTTTGTCAAGTATATAAATCTCCTTTCAGGCTGTTTAGAAAGACTGTGGTGTCCTATTAACTTCAACTTCCTGCAAAGATCTTCTGAACCCCGGAGGCCTGCGCACAACCATCAGGGGAAAATCCCTTCATCTCTCTCCTGGGTTAAGGTCCCTTTGACTTCATCCTTGTTTCATCCCCCACGTTTTGATGGAACACATCCCCCAGTAGCTTTCTGAGAAAAGATGCATTTGGGGCCAATTTTTTGATACTTGAATATCTGGAAAAGTGTTTTCTACCCTTGCAGTTGATTGATAGGTTGGCTGGGTATAGGTTTTAGGTTAGAAATCATTTCCCTTTAGAAAACACTGCTCCATTGCTTTAAAAATGTTGCAATTGAGAAACATGAAGCCTGCTTGGTTTGTTTCCTTTGTATGTGACGAGATTTTTTTTCTCTTCTTCTGGGAGCTTTTAAATCTTCTCCTTGTCCCCAGTGTTGTGAAATTTCACAATAACCGACCTTGCTGTAGGTCTCTTTTCATCCATTGTGCTGGAATGGGCCCTTTTAATGTGGAAACTTGTCCCTCTTTTAATGTGGAAACTTGTCCCTCTGGTCTGGGACATTTTCTTGAAATATTTCCTTGACAATTTCTCTGACTGTAGGTATTTTTTTTCCACCCTTTGAATATAGATGGAAATAACATTTTTCCCAGAATGTAACCAGAGCTTGTGGTCCTAGAATGTAGCCAGGGAAGCAAAGGCATCCAGCTAAGTCTGCCGATAGTAGGAGTCAGAGCGTACGCTTACTTTGGAAAGGGAGTTCTGTGGTCCACTTTCTGCCCTCTGCTGAGGGCCTTCATGTCAGTGAGGTACCTGGGCGGTCATAAGTCTCATCTTATCAGAGAAACTGTCCCTGAACAGCCTAAGATGTCAACCCATGCATCAGTTCGTAGTTTCTTACTCTGCTTGATTTTACTTGCCACTTCGTAGGTGTTCAATGTTCATTGTCGATCGAATTGAATTATCTGGGATACAACTTTTCCTCTGTAAGATGAAAGTGCTGGGCTAGAACTCTAAAAGTCCTAGTAGCTCCAATGTCCAACAACCCTGCTTATGTCAGTGTGTTGGAAACTGACTTGTAAAAGGGAATGAAATCGTCTCTGTAAATATGTTTGCCTACATTTAACGAATTGGCTACCACAATGAGGGGGAAGTCCTATTTGTGGGAGCCTGTGTCCATCCTACTTGGTCAGTGGTGGGGTGGGGGTCTTGGCTGCTGAAGAGCCAACTGGGACCAGAGACTGCCAGACACAGAGCCTGGACCACCTTCAGGATCTGAGCAAACTCAGTGAGGCTGGAGGCAGTGATTGCTCCTTCCCCACTCTCGAGGCCTTGGGAGTTGTCCTAGACTATTCCTACCCTGGCCCCTTCCCACTTTAACCAATGACCAAGCCTCCTCCGTCTGCTCCCAGGCTTTCTCACCCACCCACCCTCTGCCCTCCATTCCTGTCGCCTACCTCGGATGGCTTTCATCATCTTTTGTCTGGCCTCTGTCAACTGCCTCCTAACTCCCATCCCTCCACTTAGTTTGTGCTCTAAAACATTCTCCTGGCTAGGCCTGGTGGTTCACACCTGTAATTCTAGCACTTTGGGAGGCCAAGGCAGGAGGATCACTTGAGTCCAGGAGTTGAGACTAAACTGGGCAATGTAGTAAGACCCCATCTCTATGAAACATTAAAAAAATTAGCCAGGTGTGGTGGCACGTCCCAACAGTTCCAGCTACTCAGGAGGCTGAGGTGGGAGGATGGCTTGAGCCCAGGGGGTTGAGGCTGCAGTGAGCCATGATTGTGCCACTGCACTCCAGCTTGGGCAAGAGAGAGAGACTTTGTCTCAATCAATCAATCAATTAAATATTCTCCTCACCAGCCACCACATAAACCCTTCGAAGACACAAAAGAGACTGTGCCCTTTCCCCATTAAAAACCTTCCATTGCCCCCACCAATGGGAGAGAGAAGATAATTCCATAAACACCTGCACTTCATACTTCATTCAGTATCATGGCAGATGATGCCCACCACATGGCTGTGCCACCTTGCCACCTGAATCCCATAATGGCTCTCTGACCAAAGTAGAAGTCCTCTTTGAAAGATGAGAAGCTGTATCCCCATGGGACATATGACTGGCCTAAGGTCACTCAGGAGACCTCATGGAAGCCAGGTCCCTGACCCCAGCCAGTGCCCCTCCCCTCCCCTAATCCTACCTTCTTCAAAGATCCGGCCTAGTTATGCCATGAACCAGTCTCAGGCATTGGGAACCACAGGCATGGCACAGAGACACAAACTAAGAAAACATCTTTGTGATATCACAAAGCAAGGTATGAGATGTCAGCCGGAATCAGGAGTGGCTGGCCTGGACAGTTGCCACTATGGAGGTCCCCGGAGTAAGTGTCCTCCCACCCTCACCAGGACCGTGGGAGGCCAGTGTTCCAGCGGCCACTTCTGGAGACACAGGGTCAGGTGGCTGATGTGTCTTTCTGTGATGCTGAGCTGAGGGGCCAGAGGGATGTGACCAGGGAGTCCCTGTCAATGCACAGGATAACATAGGATATCCTAGTGGAGTCCTTAAATGAGCAGGCAGCACGTGTTTATTGGAACCCATATTGAGCAGAGAAACACAAGAGAGGTAAAAATTGTACCATTGTAAACAAGAAACCAAAGTTGCTTTTTGTTAATGAGGTAAGTAAAACTGACATTTGCATCAGTCATTTTGTATCCGTCATTACAAGAAACCTGCCCGTGGGTAAGGGCGCCCTCTTGCGTCGCTGCCTTTGTAATGTCAACTCGTCTTAGCCACGTCTGGACGACCCTCCAGCAATCTTCTCCCCTCGTGCTGGTCAGCACCCAGTACTTGCCTAGGGAAACACGAGGCTTCGGTTTGCCCCTCGGGGCAGGGACAGCAGCCACCGCAGCCGGGATACAGCTACTCTGCCCGAACCAAACATTTTGTTTCTTGACACTTTTTACACGTTTACGCTTTCAAAAATTATTGAGGATCCCAGTATATTTATGTGGCTAATATCTATACTGGCAACTAACACTGAGAATTTTAATATTTAATTTATTTTAAAATATCATTTTTCATTAACATAACGTTTTTTCTTTTTTTGAAACAGTCTCGTTCTGTCTCTCAGGCTGGAGTGCAGTGGCACAATTTTGGTTCACTGCAACCTCTGCCTCATGGGTGCAGCAATTCTTGTGCCTCAGCCTCCCTCTCGTGCCTCCTCAGCGGGCACTACAGGTGCCACCACACCTGGCTAATTTGTTTGTATTTTTAGTGGAGAGAGGGTTTCACCATGTTGGCCAGACTGGTGTCAAACTCCTGACCTCAGGTGATCCACTTGCCTCAGCCTCCCAAAGTGCTGGGATTACAGACGTGAGCCACTGCGCCCGGCCAGTATAACATTTTAATAAAAATAGTTTTTTTTAATGTAAAGAAAGTGACATTATTTTATCCTTTTGCAACCCTCCCTTTAAGACCTGGATTAGTAGAAGACAACTGATCTTCACATTTGTTTCTAAATCCAGTCTCCTGCCATATCACATCATGTATCCTCTGGAAAACTCCACTGAACACCTGAGAGAGAATGAACGTGGAAAGGGCAAATAACGTGTTTGTATTGTTACATATTTTTATTTTTTCTAATCTGAGGGGCAATCAATTTGTATTGTTATGAAAACAATTTTGATCTTGGGACACAGGACACTCTGTCTTGAAAGTCTTGGGAATGCCCACGCAGCCCAGGCCACTTTGAGCACTGCTGAATTAGGAATATGGTCATGTGATGCCGGGAGAGGTGGCTCACGCCTGTAATCCCAGCACATTGGGAGGCCAAAGTGGGTGAATCACCTGAGGTCAGGAATTCGAGACCAACCTGGCCAACATGGTGAAATCCCATCTCTACTAAAAATACGAAAAAAAAAAATTAGCTGGACATAGTGGCAGGTGCCTGTAATCCCAGAGGCAAGAGAATCACTTGACCCTGGGAGGCAGAGGTTTCAGTAAGCCAAGATTGTGCCATTGTACTCCAGCCTGGGCAACAAGAGCAAAACTCCATCTCAAAATAAAACAAAACAAAACAAAAAGAATGTGGTCACGTGAGCCTCGAGTCTGCGTGGACATCTAGAACCAAAAAAAAAGTGTAAATGTCTGTCTTCAGCATCCAAGTCCTCTTCTGTTTTTGCTTATCCAAAGAACCTAAATTGCCTGAGATAGGCAGGGCTCACACTCCTGCAATGCTCTGTGCACAGGAGAAGGGAGCAAACACCCGCTCCTCACTCTGTCAGGTGACGTCCTGACCTGCAGGCCTATCACAGGCGGGAGGGCGAGCTGTTCCAGGCGGGCATTCCAGCAGCTCTCGCTGGCCTAGCACATTTCAGAGCATCGCTCACTCACCTTCCTGCTCGGCCATGTCTGGAGACTGCTCTTGGCAGCTCTAACACTGTCATTTCAGGTTCCTCTCTGCCTCCTGAGAAAAGCTTGGGGGACAGCCACTCTTTCCTCTAAAAGAAGAAAGCTGAGAAAAATGTCTTCATTGTTCCAAGAAACAAATCTAACCCTGATCCAACTCTTGCCATCCAAAACCACTGCTGTGAGGGCTTGGCCCAGACCCCTGCACTTTACCCTCCTGGGCTCCCCTGGCACTTGTGTGCCTCACTGGGATTTGAGGAATCCCTCATTTTGTGTTGTCAACAGTGGTCTTCAATGCCTCGACATCTCAGACCAGTGGAAGAGCCACCAATGGGTACATTTTAGGGCAGGAGACTTGGGGCGTGTTCACAGCCGTCTGCATCCTGCGATAGTGTTGGTTGAGGTGTATGGCAAGGAGGTGGTCGGTGGTGATATCCTGGAAAATAGGGTTTTGGGGTCCAACTTGTGTGATCCTGAGACAGCCACTTAACCAGTTGTGTGACCTTGGGATGGTCTGTTTGTCCTTTCTCAACTTCAGTTTCTTCATCAGTAAAACTGGACTAATAAAACCTACCTTCCCAGTTGTGGTGACATTTAGAGATCACATATGCAAGGCACTGAGGCACTAGCCAGGGACTCCAGAGACCTGAGGCCTAACCCCAGCTCTTTCACGTCCTAATTATGTGTGATGAGGACAAGTCCCTTTCATCAAGACACTGCCTTCAATGTGTCTCTGCACTCTGTCTAGTTATATATCATCTCTGTTCTCCTATCGCTCTTGCCGCAGCCATCATCATCTGTTATCTTAATTACTACAGGAAGCTTGTAATTCATCTCCTGGCTTCTGCCCTAGCCCTCCAGCCCTGACTACTCTCCATGTAGTGACCAAAATTAATTCTAAGTCAGATCATGGGATGTCTCTGCTTAAAACCCTCTAATGTATCTCAGCTCACTCAGAACAAAATTCAAGTCCTTATCGTGAGTGGCCTTATAGACTCTACAAAAATCTGTCCTGTCCCGTCTCTGACTTCACTTTCTACTCCCACCACTGCCCTGCATGCCCCGTATCCCAGCTACACTGGTCCCCTTCTGTTTTTCAACATGCCAGGCATCCTCTGACCTCATGACCTTTGCACTTATTGTTCCTCTGCCTGGAACCCCTCCCCCAAATGTTACATGACTTGCTTCCTCATTTCCTTCAGACCTTTGCTCAAAAGTCATCTTTCAGAGAGACTTTCCCTGGACACCTGATCTAAAACAACATCCCATCCATCAGTTACTGGCATCTTACTTTGCTTGATTTCACTTACTACATCATAGGTGCTCAAAGCTTATTAAATTGGGTTGCGTAGGGTTACCTGGGCTATAACTTCTCCATCTTTAAAATGAGAGAATTGGACTGAAATTCGTAGAGCCCTGCTAGCTCTAAAGTCCCATAATGCTGCTTATTTCCCTGTGCTGGTAAGTGACTTATACATGAAAACAAAATAGTATCTGTAATTGTGTTTCTCTGCCTACATTTAATGAATTATTTATCACAATTAGTAAGGGTCCTCTTACTGTCTCCTGATTCAGCTAAACATCACAAGAGCATGAAACCTCAATGTAGATTCTTTGGATGAACAAAGGAAAAAACCTGAATGCCAAAAATAGCCTTTGTTTAAAAAAAAAAATTAGATTCTAGATCTGTACCCAGACCTGTAGCTCACATGACCATATTCTTAATTCAGCTGTTCTCAAAGTGGTCTGGTGCCCCTTGGGGGTCCCCAAGACTCTTTCAGGAGGTCCTAAAGTCAAAACAGAGGCCATACATTGGTTCATCTCTTCCGTGTGTGTGGACATACACTCAGGACATGGCAGAAAGAAAGGTGTCCCTTGTCAAACTAAATAACAGAGAGGAAGATTTTAAAGAAAATGATGTTTATTTGGGAATAGACATTGCAATGGGCATATGAACATAGTTTACTATGATACTCATATTCCCATTGCAACGCCCATTCCTCACCAGACATGATTTTCTTTACAGATTCTTCCTATTGGTTTTTTAGTTTGACATAATGGTGTCAGAAGTGGGATTACATAATTGTTTTGAGATAATTGTCCTTAGCTATAAGAACTAGTAACAAGGATGGTGAGCTGAATGTGGTGGCTCACACCAATAATCTCAGCACTTTGGGAGGCCAAGGTTGGAGGAGTGCTTGAGCCCAGGAGTTCAAGACCAGCCTGGGCAACATAATTAGACCACATCTCCACAAACAAATGTTTAAAAATTAGTCTGGCGTGATGGTCCCAGCTACTTAGGAGGCTAAGACAGGAGGACTGCTTGAGCCCAGGAGGTCAAGGCTGCAGTGAGCTATGATTGCACCACTACACTCCAGTCTGGGCAATAGAGCAAGACCTTGTCTCAAAAAAAAAAAAAAAAAAGATGTGGGGGATGGTTCCAGTCTGAGGTTGGACAGGCAGTTGCTGGCTAGATTTTCATACAGAAATATATTTTTTTTTGTAAGGTTATTTTGGCCTTTATGCAAGATTGTGAAGTTGGTGAGTCTTTTGTGATAGTTCTTGTTATAAGGTATTTGTGTATAAGAACCCTCTCCTTCACGGGCTTCCCCAGGTCTATTTTCAGAGTTTTTAACACAAGTAACTCCATCTTGATTCTGAAAAATTCTACATTTTCCGCTTTTGATCAAGATCTTTCTCCAAAAGCACTGCTGTCAATTTCCCTGTAGTTAGATTTTGATCATCCCTCAGTGCTGGGACCTGTCCCAGTTTGGTTTGGTCTGGTTCCACATCAGAGGGACGTGATTAGCAACTAGAAGTCAGTGTCAAAACCCTTTTAGCCACACTGGAGCAATTAAGGTCTGGAGGGAGTCACTCCCAGGCTAAGTCTACCTAGAATCTATTATTAATTTCAATTTTGTCTGTTCTGTAGGCATTTCTTACCATCTAAAGTATAGGCCAGCATTACTTGTTAGGAGTTGTATTTCTGGAAAAATTTAACAAGTAACAAATTTAAAAGGAAAAATTTAACAAGTAAAAATTTAAAAGGAAAATATCAAGTAAAATAATAATCTCAGTTTGTGTAGTAGTTTTGAGTCATGAACTAGACTTAAAGGCAACCAATGAATAAATAAAATGATCGTGGGGAATTAGGTGAGACTTGTAACCATGTGGCTTGTTTTCCTTTTAAATTTTGTGTATGTGAGTCTCAGCTTTTCCCCGGAGGAATTTATCCAAGTAGAGTATGTAGTATTAGCAATAGTACAGACATTTATTACATCAATAAAGAATATAAAGCAATTTTGTCATCTGGTATCCTATGACTGGGTTGAATTGAATCAGAGTGAGCAAGTTGTGTTAGGGATGTTGCCAAGGTCACCCACTAGGTGGACTAAAGGATCTCTAGGTCAGGTTCTGTCAGGTTACAAGCACAAGCTACTAATTATGAAATTTCAGCTATACTACTACCCTGCCAAGTGAAAAATAGAGGCATTCAAGTCAGCGTCGCATTAGGATATGGAGCCTGGCTCCAACATCTTGGGAAAAGCTGTCTACAGCTGAATGCTGGGACACCCACCTCTCAGTGCAATCGAGCCTGGGGGTCACTGTGTGCCTCTCTCTAGGAAGGGATCAGCCTGGGCAAGCAGGATGTGAGGAGGAGACAGAACCTCTGAGATGGGGGTATTCCCCGGGACGTAGCTGGGGAAGTGCAGTCTGCAGAACCAAGGACATCCAGGATGGCCAGAGGCCCTCATCTTGTTGATGGTTTCTGAAACACAGGGGTCTCTGTTTTGTTTTGTTTTGTTTTGTTTTTGTTTGTTTTTTGTTTTGTTTTGTTTTGTTTGAAATGGAGTCTCGCTCGCTCTGTCCCCCAGGCTGGAGTGCAGCAGCACAATCTCGGCTCACTGCAACCTCTACCTCCCGAGTTCAAGCAATTCTCCTACCTCAGCCTCACCTGTATCTGGGAGGATTACAGGGGTACCACCACACCCAGCTAATTCTTGTATTTTTAGTAGAGGTGGGGTTTCACCATATTAGCCAGGCTGGTCTTGAACTCCTGACCTCAGGTGATCCGCCTGCCTCAACCTCCCAAAGTGCTAGGATTACAGGCATGAGCCACTGTGCCCAGTCATATTTTGAAAGAGTGAGAATTGCCATTGATATCCCCACACCTCCACCCCGGTGGTCCCTCTATGTCATGTTGGACCCTGAAAGCTGTAAGGAGTCTGTGTTCTACCACCAACAGCTATGTGACCGGTGGCTGAACCCTTCTGGGCCCTGCTTGCTTCATGTGAACAAAGTGGAGATGCCAGGTGTGTCTACTGAGAGGATGGAATGGAAGGTGAAGGGTGTGTGCAAAGCAACGTTGGTAGGCAGTTACCCTGCTCCACTCCCCGGGGCCTCTGGACCAAGAGCCAGGATTCCATTGACCCTGCCCTTGCCAGAATTCTTATCAGGACCCCAACCTTGCAGTGCAACGTGCTGCCCCTCTGCTCAGTCCTCAGAGCACTGGGAGCCAGGCATATCGGGGCAGGATGGGTATGGATGATGTGCTGATTTTCTGAGCTCCAACGAAGTTGAGGGAAGCACAAAGAACCTCCTGAAGCTCTTCCAGGGCCCTATTTCCTGGAACATCTTCCTCTATGCTCAAAGCAGCTTGCTTTGTTGGGAGAGTGGGGCAAGGAATGGATGTGCAGGCATTCCCTGAGCATGCATGCTCCCCCGCCACTTGCAAATTTGCAAGAACAAGAACTTCCTTTGGTTGTGATGTGTGTGCATGAGGTGTAACAGCAAGGGAGCGTGTGTGTTCTCAGTTAACATGGCTTGAAACCAGTTTCAAGCTGATTGAATGAGAGGCTTCCTGTTTTCTGCTTACATTTCACCTTGCTAATGGCCTATTACAATTTCACTTTGCTAACTGCCAGAGTAAGGGGTCACTTGCAGCCAGAGCCTTGGAGAACCTGGGTGTCTGCAGCTTGGCCAGAGTAGCTACGGCTGAGCTCAGCCCAGGCAGACTCCAGGGATGCTGGGGGGGGTTTGGACACCCCCTCCATGACTTGTCTCAGCCCCTACCCTCACCCTCCACAGCCGGGACTCATACATCCCAAGTGTCCTGACCTCCTCTACTCAGAGGCCTTCTGCTCACTGTCTATTTCCTGATCTTCTTCTCCCCACGCATCCCCCAAGCCCAAGCCCCCTGGAGGGAGGCCCACAGGCTCTCCATCAGCCCGTCCCAAGGGGCTCCAGCCATGCTCCATAAGCTGCCCTCTCCTCATTGCTCTCAGGGGATCCAGGGCTGGCTTTGCCCATGTCACATACCCGCCAGCATTCTTTGGAGCTGGAGCATTGCTAAGTATTAGCTGTCCCCTCCAGCCTGTGCAACTGCAAGTGTCCTTGTTAACTGCTTTCCTGATATGCCCGTAGCTATTGCTCCTGACCAGCCACTGCACTCACACATCACACTGGGATCCATTTGGCCAGCCTCAACTTCTCACCATCCTATTTGTACCCTAACTGTTCCGGGGCATTGACTTTACCTCCTCAACCAGGCTCTGAGCTCCTGGAAGGCAGGGCTGTGGCTGAGCCCGCCCTAGCAGTCCCCCACTGAGTGTATGGCCTCATGCTGAGCACATAGAAGCACTGAGAAAATGCTGGCCAGGGGTAATCTAAGGAGGCTGGGTCAGAAGCTGGGGCGAGGGCATGGACGGAGGCCATGGGACTGAAGGGACAGAGGTGGTGGTGTCCTGGGAAGGATGCTGAGTTTGCCCTGAAGTTACTGTGACAATAAACATCAGGAAGGAAGAAAAACAGATCAATGTAAAAATAATGAACTAGGCCGGGCGCAGTGGCTCTCGTCTGTAATCCCAGCACTTCGGGAGGCTGAGGCGGGTGGATCACTTAAGGTCAGGAGTTCAAGACCAGCCTGGCCAACATGGTGAAACCCTGTCTCTACTAAAAAATACAAAAATTAGCCGAGCGTGATGCATGTGCCTGCAATCCCAGCTACTCAGGAGGCTGAGGCAACAGAATCACTTGAACCCAGGAGGTGGAGTTTGCAGTGAGCCGAGATCATGCCACCGCACTCCAGCCTGGGCGACAGAGCAAGACTCTATCTCAAAAAAAACAAGAGCTGAATACAGTCCCTGACAGGTCACCAGCTACAGTGACACCTTCCCCGTCTGGAGCGGTTGAAACCCATGAAGGGAGCAAAAATGGTCCTGAGCAGCCAAGGTGGATGTCACAAGCTCCACTCATGAAAGCTCATGCACTTTCCCCTGGGCAGAACCCCTCCATTCTCTGTACTCAGGAATCCCTGCTTTTATGAACACTTCTAACAAATGCAGGCATCTGGTTTGTAAATGCACAAAAGATTAGAAGGAACAAATCTAAGTCTCATTAAACTGCTTTAGGCCAATGTTCTGACAGCGCTGAGAGGTGACAGGTGATAGCCTCAGTAAGGGATGAGACTTCAGCACTAGAGGGCTAGCCTGAGGACTCCAGAAGCCCAGCAGCCTGGGTCATCCGGTGCAGGGCAGAGCCACACCCAACGAGGCAGTGTCCTCTAAGCTCCTCCTCATTCTGTAGCTCAGTATAGGAATGGATGCTCACAGTGACGAACACTGAACCATGAAGAAAAGCTGAGTGATATTCAAGACTCCCTGTTTAAGAAGATAAGTGCCAGATGCAGCGACTCACGCCTAAAATCCCAGCGCTTTGGGAGGCTGAGGCAGGAGGACCGCTTGAGCCCAGGAGTTTGAGACCTGGGCAGCATAGCAAGGTCCCCTCTCTCAAAAAAAATTAAAGAAAATTAGCCAGTGTAGTGGCACGTCCCTGTAGTCCCAGCTACTTGGGAGGCTGAGGCAGGAGGGTCTCTTGAGCCTGGGAGGTCAAGGCTGCAGTGAGCAGTGATTGTGCCACTGCACTCTAGCTTGGGCGACAGAGCAACACCTTATCTAAAAGGAATTTTTAAAAAAGAAAGATAAAGAAGCGCCGTATTCATTTTAAGTGAAATTTCCTCCAAAACTTAGTGGTAGCTTTCATTTCTGGCTTTCCAAGCACTTTATTTACATGTTCTCATCTGGGGGTTGCACAAGTTACTGCAATTTCAGAGATGAGGGCAGGTGACTCAGCAAGGGTCCCATGGCTGGTAAGTAAAAGGGCAAGTCTCAGTATCAAGGGTTCTGCAACCAGCTGCATTTCCCACGCTGCCTCTCTCCAGAGCAACGCAGGCCCCTGAATGCTCCAGATGCGGGCCACTGTCCTGATGCTGCAAAACGTCCTCTTCCTCAGATGTCTCCTCCTCTCCGGTCTGCCACTCCCCATAGCATCCTGGGGCTGCTGGGTGTGACCTTCATCCCTGCCGTGTCTCCCCCCATTAGCGCACACCAGTGCTAGGGATCTTACCATTGATAGCACGTTGGTTCGAGCACCAGAGCTCTCCAGATTGGTTCTCCAGGAAGGAGATGGCTGAGCACTTACAACACCACACCCAGAACCCCAGAGTTAAACATTTACCGAGAGGCAGTATGCCACAGCAGGCTCTAAGACCAAACTTCCTGGGTTCCAATTCCAGCTCTGCTACCTACTGTATAGCCTTGGGAAGGCTACTTAACCTGTCTGTGCCTTGGTTTCCCCATCTATAAAATGCAGATAATAGTAATATCTAATTCACAAGGTTGTCATAACCATCAAAAAAAAGTTAATATGTGCAAAGTGCTTAAAAGAGTGTCTGGCACTTAGTAGGTATTTGACAAATATAAGTTATTATTGCTAATACAAAGCAGTTTATATGTATCATCATCATAAGCTGTCTCAAATCTCTTTTTAGAATAATACTGTTTGTAAAAATCTCTAATTATTGCAATCCTAAAAGATCCGCATGAGTTTTCCCATTTCATAGCTGAGACTCAAAGCACAGAGAAGCAAAGTGACTGATCCCAGGAAAGAGCGCCAGTAACTGGCAGAATTAGGAATCGTACCTGGGTCTACCTGGCGTTTGAGTCACAAACTTTCCATTATGTCATAACTGTCTTTCTTAGTAGAAATGTTAAAGAGATTAAATTCCTTGGGAAAGTGAGTAGGAGAGCGTTCTGACAGCTTCTGACAACTGGAAGTCCCACTTTCAAATCTCGCTTTGAAAAACTGAATCACCCGATAGTAGGAAGTTTCAGAACCTGAGAAGGCAAGTTGGGAAGGAAGAATTGGACTTCCATTTTTCAATAAGAAGTGCCAGAGAGGCAAGGGTTGTCATTATCACTGTTCATGGGTATTCTGGTGATCTATTGCTACCTAAACAATCATCCCAAATCTCAGTGGTTTAAAACAGCTATAATCATTTTATTACCTCTCACAGCTCTGGGATCTGGCTTGCCTCAGTCGAGTGCTTCTCAGGCAGGGTCTTTCATGCTGTTGCATTCTGGGGTTGAAGACATAAGGACAGTCTCCTCATCTACATGTCTGGTGGCTGGTGCTGATTCCCCTAGAACAACTGCCCGTGGCCTCTCGGTGTTGCTTGGGCTTCCTCACAGCATGGTGGTTGGATTCCAAGAGCAAGGGTTACAAGATCATAGGGTAGAAGTGCGTGGCATTTTTCTGACCTGGCTGTGGAAGTCACCTAGTGTCACTTTTGCAATGACTTCTACTCATCAAAGTAGTCATAAAGTTTCTTCCACTAAGTACAAGGAGAAGTGACATAGACCTCTCCTGGACTCAATGGGAGGAGTGTCAGGAAGAGCATGTGAGATGGGATATACTTTGAAAGTACAATCATCTGCCACATGGGCAGGCTTTCCTGGGAGAACTCGCCATTTGGAGGGGAAAAGGTGATGAATTAAGGCTCCAGCAGGAACCCTCCCTGTAGTCATGTCCGATGGTAGTCCCTTCAGGGAACTGGCCACAGGAGACATGGTTGGCAGCAAGATTTACTGCTCTGCCAAAGCTATCATTGAAATAAATGGGATTAGGTCTGCAGTGACTTCATTATCCGGACTGTTCTAATAACATGTAATTTGCCACCATGCTGTGACCAGCAAAGCCGCCGGGGCCTGTAGTGGGAATGCCTGGTCACCTGAGAAACGGTCCCACCCGCTAGAAATCTTAGTCTTCGACCTTGTTCACAGACAGATCTTACTTCCTCCTCTCACCAGCTTCTTTATGCAAACAAAAGCTGGAGGCAGCTCTTGAAGCTCCTGAGTCAGCCGAAGCCCCAGGAAAGGTCATGCTTCTTGCCCCAGCCTCTTTCCCTGAGGTCTCGGTCCCAAGCCTGAGAGCTCTGGAAATCCAGTTAAACCAGTTGAGAGTTTTCCTGCCAGACAGCGCAAGTGTGCTGAGGCCTGGCTCCCAGGGGGAGGCAGGCTGATGCTTTGTGCTAGACCCAGTACAGTGCTGGCTCAGCCTAGCAGGCCCTGCTAAGATGTGGAGCACCGGCCCTGAGATGGTGGGAAGCCCTACTGTGCAGCTTGTCCCGTCCATCTCTCCCTGGCTCCCCGAGCCAGCCAGCTGCTAGCTTCTTCTGGCTTCTGTCACCTCCAGCTCCTGTCCGACCGCAGAAAGCACAGCCTCCTCAACCCTGTATCCAGGACCCTCCTGTGCAGGCCAACCTGGTGCCACTCTGGGCTCTCCTTGCCCGTGCAGTCAGGGACAGCACTGGCCTTCCACAAAAGCCACAGCGCAGAGCCCCCCTTCATCACATCCGTGACACTCACGCTCTCAGGTGCACTTTCTGCTCTCTGGGGCTGTGAGGTGAGGCTGCAAGTGAGCAGAGGACTCGAGGAAGGGGCAGGGCTCAGGCCCTTGAGTCAGGGACTGCTGTGGCTGCTGTTCACTTCCTCTGGGTGCATCTCCTGACCCTGCAGAAGCTCATGCCACTGTGGGCTGTCCTGATCCACAGAGCGTTTCTCTACCAAGTGAATCATCCCTGTGAACTCCCAGTACAGAGCAGTAATGAAGTCCAGACATTTCCCCAACTCCTGGGGAGGTGACTCTACCCAGAACATCCAGACCTACAGAAACGCTGACAACTGTCACCATTTATGGAGGATTTACTATATGCCACGTATAATACCAAAAGCTTTATTCTCCGTTTTTTGGGATTGTTTTGGTTTTTTTGAGACAGAGTTTTGCTCTTGTCCCCCAGGCTGGGGTAAAATGGCGTGATTTCGGCTCACTGCAACCTCGCCTCCTGGGTTCATGTGATTCTCCTGTCTCAGCCTCCCGAATAGCTGGGATTACAGGGACATGCCACCACGCATGGCTAATTTTTATATTTTTAGTAGTGACGGGGTTTCACCATGTCAGCTAGGCTGGTCTCAAACTCCTGACCTCAAGTGATCCACCTGCCTCAGCCTCCCAAAGTGCTAGGAATACCAGTATGAGCCACCACACCCAGCTGGTATTCTTAGTATTTAATTCTTATAAGAACCCATTCTACAGTTGAGAAAACTGAGGCTCAGAGAAGTTAAATAAATGTTCCGTTGTGTCATGCCAGTAAATGTTGCTGCCACCATATGAATCCAAATCTGTCTCTTTGCACACTCCAGAATAGAAGCTATGAAGTGTTTCTGATGTATTGTGGGCGTGGCAGACAGCCCTTGAGTTCATGAAGTCACCTAACCCGGGAGCCTCCCACTTCATCCCCAGTCTCCTTCATGGGGCAGAACCAGAACCGCGGGGCTGGGTGAGGGGGAGGACAGTGAGAGCAGCGGGCAGACAGGCTTTGACTGGCTGGGAAGAGGGTCTCTCCACCATGGAGGCCCGGCTGAAGCTGAGTGTTTCCCTGATGGCCATCTACAGCGGACAGGAGTCAGGCCTCATACACTAAGGGGTCAAAGATGAAATGGGATTTCCAAAGATGACTCCACCAGGCTAGGGGTGCTGCTGCCCTGTGCTGCCCAAGAGATCTGAGATGTCTCTGCATCCTCTCCCAACCCCCACCAGAAGCACCTTTCTTCATACAGCAAAAAGTGCATGGACGTTAAGGTCAAGTCCCTGATCTACCACTTACTAGCTGTGTGACCTCAGGAAAGTCACTTCACCTCTCTGAGCCTCAGTTTCCTCCTCTGTGACTGGGGATAATACCCATCTGTCAAGGTGGCATATTGTCACCCTATTGTGGTTGTTGTGAAGACTGGGGATCTTGGGTATGAAGCACTAAGTGCCCAGAAGGCACAATGACAATGGTGCCACCGTCCTGACTCCCTTGAAGGGCAGGACCCCATAAGTGTGTCAAATTCTTGTTCTCAGAGCAGCAGCTTTACTGGCCCCCTAGGCAGGAGCACCCACCCCCGTGACCCTTGGCTTCCCACACTCAGAGTCACAGATGGGTCAACATATAGAAACCACCCTCTCCCAAAGATGTGGTGGAAAGAACGGATGGGATTGGCTCAAGTCAGAGTGTACAGACGTTGCTGTGTGAGGACCCAAGGTCATGGATGGGGCTTGCTCATAGGGCTGCAGGTGGCTGGCAGACAGGACCAACACTCCACAGCCATCAGACAATGACCTCCAGGGGGCCAGGGGTACTCTGATGAGGCTCAGTGAGGAAGCGACCTTTATCTGCCTGGAAGGGGCCTTGAAGGAGCAGGAAACATGGGTCCAGGGGAAGGGAGGGAGGGAGGGCAGCCCCATTCCAGTGGCACAGAGCTCGGAGGTAGGACTTAGCCCAGCAGGCTCCAAGGAGAGCACCAGAGCAGCTGGCTGTGGGCACAGGGAGACAAAGAAACAGCTGGGAAGCCCAGGCTCGACCTTGGGCATGGTCAGTGTCTGGCAGGGTTGGGCCAGGGGCACAGACAGCCCCAGGGCTCAGGACTCTGGGAACCAGAGCAGGGACGGGAACTACCAATGGGAATGGCCACAAGAGGCAGAGGTTTTTTGCCTCCATCTCCTTAGGTAACTCTCATGACAAATCCAGCACAGCAGGTACTGTGGTCCCGCTTTACAGAGTTTTCCAGACCAGGACATGAGGCTGGAGAGGGCCCCCAGCTTGGCCCCAGGCCTCACTGAACCCAGGACTGTCTACCATGTTCCACTGCACCAAGCAGAGAAGAAGAGTGAGTGGGGCTGGCTGGAGCCAGGTCTTGTTTTTCTGGAACCCAACCCAAGAGACCTTTGTGTGAGAACTGGTGAGCGTGCCCTGCCCTCTCCCAGGGCCCTGATGGGGCGGGAGTGCCAGGCAGGAAAGGCAGGTTTCCTGCAGCCTCAGGCTGCAGATCAGCCAGGACAGACTGAGCCTTTCCGGCACAGCAGGCTCGTTCTCAGAGCCGCAGCCTCATTGGCCCCCTAGGCAGGAGCCCCCACCCCCGTGATCCTTGGTTTCCCACACTCAGAGTCACTGATGGGTCAACACATAGAAACCACTTTCTCCCAAAGATGTGCTGGAAAGAACGGATGGGATCGTTGGGTGTAGGTTCTGACACCCTCCTCCGAGGGGCTTCCTTCACTCACCATCATCCTTGTCCAGAGGGGCAAGGTTGTTCTGAGGACTGGAGGCAGGGCCCAGGTGGGGAGCCCTGCATGTCTGCTTATGGGAATAAGGGGGTTCCCGCGAGCCCCCTCAGCCATCAAAAGACAGAAGTCTGGAAACCCACGTAGTGAGGAAGAACACAGGACAGTGGCCACTGTGGGGCTGCTGAGGTTCGTCCAGGAGTGTCCATCAGAGGCTGCCCTGGCGTCTGGTCCTCAGCAGCCCCCTCCGCCCAGCTCCCCAGTGCAGACTGGCAGGGCTAAAGGCCACGTTCCCACGCTGCTCCTGGAGGCTGACCAGGCCCTGCCAGCGCCTTTCACAGCCCAGCCCAGAGCGCCTCAGGGTCTGGTCTGAGGGGGAATCAGTCAGGTTCAGTTACCTGCTGGGAGGGCTCACGCAGTCAATGCCTCTTTCTCTCCGAGGAAGCCTCGGCCACAGCAACGGCCAGGGAGAGACAGACCTGCAGTCCCTTTCCAAGCAGGCAACCCCCTGTGGTCTCCTGGTGGTCCCACCAACCACACTGAGGAGCTTGCTCTGAAGACTTCCAGACCATAACCCCAGCTGGGAGTGGGGACAGTCCAAAGAGATATGAACTAACCAGGGGCCACCTGGCTATTCAGTCACAAATACAAGCATGTCCAAGTGTCTGCCAGCTTCTGGGTGCATGGTTGACCCATGGTCTGGCGGCGATTGAACACAGCCTAGAACTGACGTGAGCAAGCGAGCTGTGGGCACCATGGTCTGCGCAGGGAGGGAGAGGGCTGGAGGGAGGGGCCTTGTCTGGCAGGATGTGGATTTTGGTCATTTTCTGGCCTCTGCTGGAGGCTGGACTAGGGTAGGCCTGAATGTTGGGGTTACTTAGAAGAGACCCCAGATAGTCCAAGCCACCTGGCTGTCATGGGGTCAGTGACAATATGGTCATCGATCCACTCACAGGGCACTGTGGTCAGGGAGGAGAGGTCACAGTGTCATGGTTAAACTCATATTGGCAGATGGTGACACTCTAGGGCCCCTGCTTTATGACACTTAAGCAATTGCTTGGCTGGAAGACCCCAACAGCCTAAGGTGAAACCTCCAGACCACAGCCCTGCCCCAGGGATCCGATCCCTCACTTGGAGTGGCCAGAACAAAGAAGGACTTGCCCTCAGGCCTCCCATCCTGCCATTGCCATGGAGCCGGGGACTTGAGATTTCAGCACCTTAGAAGCATCTGGATGAAGCCTTCCAACTGGAAATTCAGGCAAGGCCTCAATCTGTAGGGGCAAGGGCTGCTGGTCAGGCCATCCTGCTAGGGGGGGGAACAGGCAGGGCCAGTGTACAGTGTTGCTTCCGCAGCCCCCACGAGAATCTCGGATGTCCTGGAGACTGGGCACTGGCCTCCTGGCTGCCCTCTGCACCCACCCTGACTGCCACATTCTCATTCCTTCACAGGAGGCTTCTGGGGATCTCAGCTCCTCTGCACACAAGCAGAGGGACCAGGGTGAGGAATGGGAATGGCCACAGGTTTCTCAGGCATGGGAGAGGCAAAGGCCCCCAAAAGGAGGGCTGAGGCTGTCAGGGAGGGGCCAAGGCTGGGTGTGCCCTTCCTAAGGGACCTGCAATGAGCCAGCACAGAACCTGATCATCAAGAGTCTGAGAGATAAGCCACAGGCAGATAAGAAAAGCATTAAGCTGCACACCTAAGTGCCTCATGACTCACTTCCCCTCCAGGGAGCAGGCTGCCACCGCAGTTTCCTCCTGCACCACAGAGGCAGAGAAGGCTGGCTGACTGCTGAGGGCTCTTCAGCTGGGGGTGTGAGGTCCTCGAAGAGTGACCTTGTTAGAAAGCATGTGGCAGTGGGCGGGGAGTGTCCAGGACACCAAGGCAGCCAGCCAGGTGGTGGTTCCAGGGCTGCCCTTTGCCGGCTGTGTGACCTGGGCAAGTTCCTCCAGCTCATCCATAAAATGTGCCCATGATGCCCATCCTCTCCCAGGCTCAGGAGAAATCATCTAGGCCAAGGGAAGTAGACCTAGTGGTGAACAGAAGTCTGCTGTGTACATGTGTGTTCATGCGCACACACACACACACACAAACAATACACATACCCATGCACGCACACACACACACACAAAAAAAATACACATACCCATGCATGAACACACACATACACACACAAAAATACACATACTCATGCACACACACACACATACACACACACAAAAAAAATACATACACATACCCATGCATGCACACACACATACACACAAAATACATACACATACCCATGCATGCACATACACACACACAATATACATACACATACCCATGCATGCACACACACACAAAATACACATACACATGCATGCACACACACATACACACAAAATACATACGCATACCCATGCACACACACACACACACACACACACACAAAACGCATACCTATGCATGCACATACACACACAAAATACATATGCATACCCATGCATGCACACACACTTATATACACATACACACATGCATGCACACACATATGCACACATACACTTATATACACATACATACACATGCATGCATGCACATATACACACATGCAGAGACTCACGTGCACACACACACATACACACAGACATGCATGGGAGGAGCTCTCACCCTATTGTTGGTATATTATTTGGGCCCAGCAGTCAACTGTTCTAGAACACGCACAGTCACTATCAACATAATGTTTCCATAGCCACTGTTATTTACTGAATTGTGTCCCTCCAAAATTGCATGTTGTAGCCCTAACCTCCTCGGACCTCAGAATGTGTATTTGGAGATGGTGTCTTTAGACAGGGGAATGAAGTTAAAATGAGGTGGTTAGGGTGAGGCCCTAATCCAAAGGGACTGGATTAGGGAAAGGCCATAGGAGGGCACAGCAAGAAGATGGCCATGGCTGTCTGGAGGCCAAGGAGAGAGGCCTCAGAAGGGACCAAACCTGAGACACCTTGACCTTGGCCTTCTAGCCTTAGAACTGTGAGAAGATCCACTCCTTTGTTCAAGCTGCCCAGCCTGCAGTACTTCACTATGGTGAGCACTGATAGTAACATACGGGAGTCCGGCTCGGCCCCCGGGTGTCCCTGCTTGTCCTGGCTTTTCCCCAAGGCATCCCCCACAGGCAAGCCTTCCTCGGACCCTTGCTCTGCGGGGCAGGGTCGTGCTCCTCTCCTAGCCCTGACTTTTGGGGTGGGGTCACCCTGACCGTCTCCAGCCCAGCCAGGCCACATGCCCTCTCATTTCCCTGGCACCCCAGCCTCACTCTGTCCTGTAGCACACAGCGGCTGCCTTCTCCTGCCCACCAGGGCTGGGGCCAGGGGGGCTCCCCTCATTGATGTCGCTTCTGGGCCCTGTGTCACTTGGCCTTGGCCCTCCTCCCGGCTCATGACCAGGTGGAAAATAACTTCAGTGGGGCCAGCAAGTGCTCTCAAGGCTGGCTTCTCAGATGGCTTCTAGAAATACCACTGGGGTTTCCCTTCCTGGTCCAGCTGATCAGGTGCTGAGGATGAGCCTGGAGGTGGACGTCAGGAGCAGTGGGGGGGGAGGGCCAGTGGCTCCTCTCTCCTCGGGCCTGGACCTGGGCCACACCCCTTCAGCCCAATCCCAGAACTGGGAGCCCTGCTAGAAACAGCTGTCCCTGATCAGCGTGGCCGTGGATGGGCTGACCTCCTGGCCCAGCAGTCCCCAAGGCGGCCTTTCCACTGGGGGCAGGGGAGCTCAGCCCAAGGTCCAGAGCCTTGCCACTGTAGTGGGAGCAAGAACCGGGCCACGGGGGCTGCTCAGGTCTCTGAGGGTCACCGCCGGGCTGCAGAGGAAGCGCTCATTTTCACCTTTGGGTGGGTGCTTGATCAAGGTGTGCGCTCATCTGTTGATTCAATAGGAAGGCATGGAGCAGCTTTCTGTGCCAGGCACCGTGCTGGCTTTGCCCTGGGAGGGGTGAGGACACTGTTGTACAGGGACGGATGACTAACCTGAGAGCTGAAGAAGCCCTTTCTCTGGAGGCAAGTGGGTGCCAGACGATGTGGGAGGGAGACACACATGCACCCCAATAAAATTCTGTCTGAGCAGCTCCTTGTGCCTGCGCTGGGTCCCGGGACAGCCTGTTTGTCTTCCAAGCACAGTGGGGGCTAGGCCCAGCCCCACACTGTTATCTTTGCTCCCGGGTCTACCGTGTGGTTCCTCTACATCATGCTGGGGTGGGAGGGATGTGAAGACAGCTGAGCCGGCAAGGACCGAGCCTCCCACGCAATTATCCCATGCTCAGGTATCCCACCCCAGGTAGCTAGCTCCTCGGCCACTGAAAGGGTTTCTTGAGCGCTGAACATACCAGGGGCCAGCAGGGGGTGGCACAGATGTCTCTGTGGTTGAGTCTGAGATCAGCGGAGACCGGCAGATGGGTTGATGCTCCCGGCCCAGAAATAGGGACATGCTGGCCTAACGCCTGAGTCCCCCATTTCCACAGGACAGACTCATCTGAACTGTCCACCTCCTCTGTGCCCACACCCATGTGTGGAGAGAAACACACCGTGCCGACTTCGTCACTTCGCGCACCCTCCCTCACGTCCCTGACATTTTCTCTCTGCCTTCTTCTCTCTCCTGTACTGTCTTTGTGCTCTGGATCCCTTTGCCTTGGAAAGGTCGTTCCCTTGAAATTACCTCATTATCTTCTTATATTATTTTCCTGTCTCTCCAGGGCCTTTCCCCATCCACATGAACTCATGCTCTAGGAGCACCCATCTCCTGAAAACAAAAATCAAAACAAAACACAGGCCAGGCACGGTGGCTAATGCCTGTAATCCCAGCACTTTGGGAGGATAAGGTGGGTGGGTCACTTGAGGTCAGGAGTTCGAGACCAGCTTGACCAACATGGTGAAATACAAAATTATCCGGTGTGGTGGCAGGTGCCTATAATCCCAGCTACTTGGGAGGCTGAGGCAGGAAAATCACTTAAACCTGGGAGACAAAGGTTGGAATGAGCTGAAATTGTGCCATTGCACTCCAGTCTGAGTGACAAGAGTGAAACTCCATCTCAAAACACACACACACACACACACACACACATACACACACACACACAACGGGAATCTTCCCCTCCAAGGCCCCTTTGCCACAGCAGCTGCTATTCCATTCTCTGCACTCCTCCACGGTGCGATGACTTCCCCACGCACTCCACACTCTCTACGCTCACAAACTCACTCCCGCTCTCCATGCTCACCCCACTGCGCTCCCCCTTGCTTCCACTCCACTAAAACTGCCCAGGTCCCCAGTGCTTTGGGAGGTTGAGGCAGGAGGGTCGCTTGAGCCCAGGAGTTCAAGACCAGCCTGGGCAACACTGCAAGACTCCAACTCTACAAAAAATTTTAAGAAAATTAGGCAGTCATGGTGGCACACACCAGTAGTTCCAGCTACTCAGGAGGCTAAGGCAAGAGGAGCACTTAAGCCCAGGAGTTTGAGCCTGCAGAGAGCTACGGTTGTGCCACTGTATTCCAGCCTGGGTGACAGCACAAGATTCTTTCAGAGAGAAGAGAGACAGACAGACAGACAGACACAGGAGAGAAGAGAAAGGAAGGAAGGGAAGGGAAGTAAAGGAAAAGGATGGGGAAGGTAAAGGGGAAGAGGAAGGGGAAGCAGACAGGGAAGGGGAAGAGGTAGGAGAAGGGGAAGGGGAAGGAAGGGGAAGCGGAAGGGGAAGAGAAAGTGGAAGAGGAAGGGGAGGGGGAAGAGGTAGGAGAAGGGGAAGGGGAAAGGAAGGGGAAGCAGATGGGGAAGAGGAAGCGGAAGAGGAAGGGGGAAGGAAAGAAAAACTCTGCTCTGGTCAAGGTCTCCAACAGCATTGGTGTTGTTGAAGCCAGTGGTCACTTCTGTGTCAATGTGCTGGACCCATCAGCAGCATTTGAATCATTGGCCATGTCTCTTCATTGAAATGATCTCTTGGTCTCAGAGAAAAAAACCTCCTACTTTTATTCTCTCTCTCTGCCCATCTCAGGCTCCTCTGTTGGTTTCCATCAACCTTTATATGTCCTTGTGTGTGTCCAGCTTGGTTACGGGCCTTCTACTATGTTCTAGACCCTTTTGACCTAGATGAGCTCATGGAGGCTTTGAAAACATTCACCTGCTCAGGCCTCCTGCACATTCATCTTCGACTCCGACCTTTCCAGTGAGCTACAGGCTCACACCTACTTGTCATCTCCATTTGGATGTCTACCAGGTATTTCCACACTAACATAGATAAGACGGAACTTTCCATTTCTGTCTCCACCTCAACCTTTCCTACCTTGGTAACTGACACCAGCACACACTCCGTTTCTCAAGACTAGAAGGCCTCCTGGAGTTCCCCTTCTCTTCTTAGCCACCTGAGATTCATCACCAAGTCCTGCAAACTCAATTCAGTATGTCCCAAACCCCTTCTTTCTTCTCCATCTCTGTCACTGCCCTGTTAGTTTGAACCATCACCTGTCATATCCACAGGGCTGCTGGAGCCTCCCAGTTGTCCTCTGCTTGTTCCCTAAAGTCCATTCTACCCATAACAGCCAGGATGATCTTTAAAAAAAAAACTTTTTTTTGAGACAGAGTCTTGCTGTGTCGCCCTCGCTGGAGTACAATGGAGCAATCTTGGCTCCCTGCAACCTCTGCCTCCTGGGTTCAAGCAATTCTCCTGCCTCAGGCACCCAAGTAGCTGGGATTACAGGCACGCACCACCACATCCAACTAATTTTTGTATTTTTAGTAGAGACGGGGTTTTGCCATGTTGGCCAGGCTGGTCTCAAACTCCTGACTTGAAGTGATCCACCCACCTCGGCCTCCCAAAGGGCTGGGATTACAGGCATGAGCCACCATGCCCGGCTGATCTTCTAAAATGTTAAAGAAGATAGATCACTTCCCTACTCTTATTAGAATAAAGCCGAAAGTCCTTGCCATGGCCTGCAATTCAGTACCAGGCACCCGCCTCTCTAACTTCAACTTCTCCCCCTCTTCCTCTTCATTCGCCTTCATCCTCTTGCTCAAACTTGGGAAGTGGGAGATACTTCCACCTTAGGGAGAGCTCTCCAGCTTGTCCTTCTGCCTAGAATATTCCTGCTCGAATTTGTGCACATATCAGCTCAAACACCAACTCTTACCAAAGAGGCTCTCTCTCACCCCCCAGGCGTTCTGGCTGCATCACCCATATTTGTCTGATTATCAGTGAAATGTGTCCTGAGCATTTGTTTACTTGCTTGCTGTTTCTCCCCCTACCGCGCTGGAAGCTCCATGAGAGCAGAGACCTTCTCTGTCATGTTCCCTGCAGTATTTTCTGCACTGAGGGCAGTGCCTGGCACATTAGCTGGGGCTTAATAAAGCGCTGTTGAAAAAATGAGCAAACCAAGACAGGTAGTGGGGGACAGCCCCAGGGGCTCCCAGTCTAGAGAAGTGATGGAAACAAATTGGCATCTATAATAAGCAACTCCAGAGATATTCTGCGACATGACAGACGAGGCTGCGGGAGCCTTGACGTGACTCTACCTCGCATGCCTGGGAGCCTGTGCAGGGGAAAGTTCCTGGGGAAGTTGTGTCCAAGTTGAGACCTAAAGGATAAGGAGGTAGGTGCAGGGCAAGGAGAGGGTCACATCCCAGGCAGGGACACGAATGAACAAAGAGCCAGCGGAAGTGACAGCACAGTTGGGATTCGGAAAACAGTGTTTGCAACCCACCCAGCCTGCCCAACAGGGAAGGCGCATCCCACTTTCTTCTGGAGCCACTTGGAAGAGCGGAGGGTACTCTGCCCAGGCCATCTTGCCTGGGCTGGGTAGGCAGAAACAAAAAGACCTAGGTTTCTGTGGTTGAAGAGACAAAGCTGAACTACGGAAGTAAAGGAAGTCCCAGCCCAAGACCATACTGCGAGACCATGGCACCCAGCGCAGCGGGCACGGCCGGCTCCCTCTGCCACATACAAGCCTGGGCTCTGGGGCTCCTGCCAGCCCTGCAGAGACTTGTCCCTGAGCTGGTCCCAACTTGTGAAGGGCCTGTCTTTCTGCTCACTCATCCCTCATTCACTCACCACACACGCAGCCATGCACATCGCCTCTGCTCTGCTCACATGCACAGGCCCACACCTACCCTCAGGATCTCAGGTGGGTGCCTGTATCCTCACACACTCCACCCCAGGTAGTCAACCCAGTGTGCAGGTCCTCACACCTGATGCACTTCTGCTCCGGGAAGCTCCTGAGCTACGCAGGAGGACCACAGAATTTCCAGAACCATCCCCCCACCCCCAATTTATAATATTACAGACAAACCTGTACAAGAAAATGTAATCTGAACTATATACACTACATGATGGGGTTGATGTGAACAGGCTTCTTGGAAAAGGAGAATTTGAGCTGGATCTTTCTTTTTTTTTCTTGCTCTGTCACCCAGGCTGGAGGACAGTGGTACAACCGTAATTCACGGTAGCCTCTAGTTTCTGGACTCAAGCAATCCTCCCACCACAGCCTCCAAGTACCTGGGACCACAGGCACACACCACCAGGTGCAGATAATTGTTTTTAATTTTAATAGAGACAAGGTCTTGCTATGTTTCCCAGGCTGGTCTTGAACTCCTGAGCTCCAGTGATCCTCCCGCTTCCATCTCCCAAAGTGCTGAGATTATAGCCACGGACCACTGCTGCACCCAGCCTGAGTCTTGAAGAGAGTCATAGAATAGTGAAGATGAAGAGAAAAGAGATTTATTATTCTTATTTTATTTTTTTAGAGACAGGGTCTTACTCTGTCACTCAGGCTGGAGTGCAGTGGCACAAGCATGGCTCACTGCAGCCTCAAACTCCTGGGCTCAAGCGATTCTCCTACCTCAGTCTCCTGAGTAACTGGGACTAAAGATATACACCACCACACCTGGCTAATCTTTTAAGTTTTTGTAGAGATAGGGTCTTACTGTGCTGTTCTTGAACTTCTGGGCTCAAGCAATCCTCCTGCCTGGACCTTCCAAAGTGCTGGGATTACAGGCATGAGCCACCATGCCTAGTCGAGATTTTTTTAAGACAATTAGTTAGGCTCCTCAGGCTACAAAAAAGATAATCTACTGGTTCATGGAACTGAAAAGTCAGGATTGGTCTGACTTCAGGCAGTGTTGGATCCAGAGGCTAGAATAATGTTAACAGCGTTCTGCCCCTCTCTGTCTCTCTCTGTCTCTCTGTCTCTCTCTCTCCTTTAATATACATATATATATATATGTATGTTTGTATATTTCCCAAGTGGGTTCTCACCAGGTGGGGAGGCCAGACTGACCTTAGCAATTCAAGTGACAGAAAGTGACTTGCCTGAGAGCTCCAGCAGAAAAGTCTTGGAGGACTCTGAATGGCCTAGTCTGAGGTCACATGCCCACTTCTGAACCAATCCATATGGTTGGAGATAGGGAGTCTCTGACTGGCTAGGCCTAAGGCAGTGTAACCCACTTCTCAGCAGGCTAGCCCCATCCAAACCACACGGAATGGTTTTCCTAAGAGAAAGGGCTCTGTGATCAGAAGTGGATAATGAGTACTAAACAGATAAATCAATAGAGGTTAAATGCCCCCTGCTTTAAATAATAGTCCTTCCCCTGGTTATAGCACTCCACACGTTTTCATGCTTCCACATAATTTATCCAGCTTACTTATCAAGAAAAAATCTTGAGTCAGGCATGGTTACTGCCTGCATTTCACTCTAGGGAAAGGGCACTTCCAGATACTAAACTTGATTTTTCTGCTCTGCTATAATAGGCGCTGTCTTTGAGCCATCTATTCAGGAAGGACACATGACCTTGGAGCTCCTGGGTAAAGTCTCCTCTAGAGAGAGTTGGGGTGGGAGGTGGGGATTAGCTCTGGATATACTGATGTTGAGGTGCTTTTGGGAGGAGCAAATTGGACCATCCCAGGTGGCAGTTCTGTATAGTAGACTGGAGTTTCCCTCGCAACGGCCAGACCACCACTGCCATGCTGAGCTTATTTCACTCTGTGCGTTAAAGTGGCCTGTCAAGGTGCATCCATTCAGAGAACAGTGGAACCAAATCCCCACTGTTCAGGTTTAGCCTTTAAGAGGAATAGTAGGCTGGGCGCAATGGCTCATGGTTGTAATTCCAGTACTTTGGGAGACTGCGGTAGAAGGATTGCTCAAGGCAAGGAATTTGAGACCAGCCTGGGAAACACAGTGAGACCCTATCTCTACAAAAAATTTACAAAGTTTGCCAGGCATAGTGGTGCATACCTGGTCCCAGTTACTCTGGAGGCTGAGGTTGGGGGGATCACTTGAGCCCAGGAGATCAAGGTGGCAATGAGCCATAATCATGCCACTGTACTCCAGCCTGGAGGAGAGTGAGACCCTGTCTCTAAAAAAAAAAAAAAAAAGCAAAATGGGAGCTTCTATTAAATTCTTTCTTTCACTTGGAGAATCCTAAGTCACTATGAAAGCTTTCTGGCCACGCTGCTGAAGAGAGGCCACATAAAGAGGAGGAGAGGTCCACTGATTCAGCATTTTAGTTGAGCTTCCAGCAGACTCCAGCCTCAGGCTTTATCTGGATGCACCTACATGAGAGACTCCTAAGCAAGACCAGCAGAAGAACCATCCAGCTGATCCCGGTCAACCCATAGAACCATGAGAGAGATAATAAAATGGTGGTTGTTTTAAAGCCACTGAGCTTTGGAGTGGTTTGTGATACAATGATAGATAACAAAAGCAATCTCCCTGACGGTGAGGCTGGCTGGCATTCCTGAGCCTTGTGCCACCTTCCTGCCAGCCCCCAAGAATTGACACTGTTAAGTCAGGTCTTGGTTAATGACCAAGTTAACAATCAAGTTAATAACCATTCCAAACAGGCAGGCCAGTTTTTTTGTTTGTTTGTTTGTTTTTACTACTTTAGGTGCATACTATATCTGGCATTTCTCCCCATGTTATCCCTCCCCACCCTCTCTTCCCTCCCCAGCCACCACTGTCTCTCTCCTACCCCTGCCAACTGCCCCCAGTGTGTGATGCTCCTCTCCCTGAGTCCACGTGTTCTCATTGTTCAACACCCACCTATGAGTGAGAACATGTGGTGTTTGGCTTTCTGTTCTTGTGTCAGTTTGCTGAGAATGATGGTTTCCAGATTCATCCAAGTTCCTACAAAGGACATGAACTCATTGTTTTTTATGGCTGCATACTATTCCATGGTGTATATGTGCCACATTTTTTTTGTTCAGTCTATCATTGATGGGCATTTGGGGTGGTTCCAGGTCTTTGCTATTGTGCACAGGGCTGCAATGAACATACGTGTGCACGTGTCTTTATAGTAGAACAATTTATAGTTCTTTGGGTATATACTCAGTAATGGGATTGCTGGGTCAAATGAAATTTCTATTTCTAGATCCTTGAGAAGTCACCACACTGTCTTCCACAATGGTTGATCATCCTGATACGAAAAACAGGCAGAGACTCAACTAAAAAAGAAAACTTCAGGCCAATATCCATGATGAACATCGACGCAAAATCTTCAATAAAATACTGGCAAACAGATTGCGACAGCACATCAAGAAGCTTATCCATCACGACCAAGTAGGCTTCCTCCCGGGGATGCAAGGCTCGTTCAACATATGCAAATCCATAAATGTAATCCATCACATAAACGGAACCAAAGACAAAAACCACATGATTATCTCAATAGATGCAGAGAAGGCCTTCAACAAAATTCAACAGCCCTTCATGCTAAAAACTCTCAATAAACTAGGTATTGACGGAAGGTATCATGAAATGATAAAAGCTATATATGACAAACCTACAGCCAATATCATACTGAACGGGCAAAAGCTGGAAGAATTCCCTTTGAAATCAGGCACTAGATAAGGATGCCCTCTCTCACCACTCCTATTCAATATAGTATTGGAAGTTCTAGCCAGAGCAATCAGGCAAGAAAAAGAAATAAAGGTTATTCAATTAGGAAAGGAGAAAGTCAAACTGTCTCTATTTGCAGATGACATGATTGTATATCTAGAAGACCCCATCGTCTCAGCCCAAAATCTTCTCAAACTGATAAGCAACTTCAGCAAAGTCTCAGGACACAAAATCAATGTGCAGAAATCATAAGCATTCCTATATACCAATAACAGACAGAGAGCCAAATCAAGAGTGAACTCCCATTCACAACTGCTACAAAGAGAATAAAATACCTAGGAACACAACTAACAAAGGATGTAAAGAACCTCTTCAAGGAGAATTACAAACCACTGTTCAATGAAATAAGAGAGGACACAAACAGATGGAGAAACATTTCATGCTCGTGGTTAGGAAGAATCAATTCCGTGAAAACAGGCAGGCCAGTTTTTAGGACAAATACAGGAAGGGTACATACTCCCTGTCTAATCCTAGTCCTGAGATTCCAGAAGATACAAAAACCCAGTTCCCACAGGGCTAGAGACAAAGGCAGAGGGGCTGACTGGGTACCCAGCTCCACCTCTGAGTCCTGACCCCAAGCAGCAGCTGGTTAGGCTCAGGTGTCTTTCAGGTGTCCTTGCATGGCCCTGAGATTGTGCCTGTGTTATAATAGAATAGTTACTCCATCTCCCAGCGTGGCTCATGGGAGAAGCGGGTCAACTGAGCATAGCTCTACCATTGTGGCCAAGTCTAGGTTCCCACAATCCTGACTCCCATCTGCTGGCAGGCCTGAACCCACCCCTCCAACTGTAATCACTTCTTCTCTGCTCTGGAGAACATTCCCTTCTCTTCTCCCAGATCCCCAGGGTCACAGAGCAATTGTCATATGCAGCCTGTAGTCACTGAAATGTTTCCTTTGTGACTCTTGTACCCCTACTGGGCCATGAGCTTCTAGACAGCAGAGACTCAGGCCTCATTTCTAATACATTCATTCATAAATGTATTCAGTCCTTCATTCACTCAACAGCCTACTCCATGCCAGGGTCTATGTTAGCGGCAGAGGACATAAAGCTAAAAACTAATGCTCCTGCAGTGCAGTCATATTTGGTCCAGATGGACAGGCATGGAACTCGGCAACGATGACACGGTAATATCATTGCTAGGATGGAGGTGTGTACGTAAGGTGGTGAGGGCACAGAGAGTGCCAAGTCAGCCCTGGGAGGGGGCAACAGGCAAAATTCCTTAGTGACCATTCTGGGCCGGACTCTGGTCTAAGCACTGCATTTATTCACTATTCATTTATTCATATTTTCATTATTTTGAGGTGCTTTTTGAAAAATAATTATTTTTGAATAGGTAAATGTAGACAAATTATACAAAATTCAGAGGGTGCTAATGTCACCCTATGAGCATTTCCAGAGGAGCACGCCCTTTCCAAAATTTCTGCCTTCCAGACATTTTACATAAATGATTATATGATATTCTGTATTTTTTTATTTAATATATCATGGAGTTCATACCATGTAACTATAAAGATATTTCATTCTTAGGCTGGGCATAGTAGCTCATACCTGTAATCCTCGCACTTTGGGAGACCACTCTGGGAGACCAACGCTGGTGAATTGTCAGGAGTTCAAGGCCAGCCTGGGCAACACTGTGAAACTCCATCTCTATTAAAATACAAAAACAAAAATAAAAATTAGCCCAGCATGATGGTGTATGCCTGTAGTCCCAGCTACTCAGGAGGCCGAGACATGAGAATTGCTTGAACCTGGGAGGCAGAGGTTACAGTGGCTAAGATCATGCCACTGCACTTCAGCCTGTGCAACAGAGCGAGACTCTGTCTCCAAAAAAAACAAAAGAGAGAGAGAGAGATTTTATTCTTGGTTAATGATACTATGACTTTATAGTATCACAGTGTTCCATTATAGGAATGTCCTGTAATTTGTTTAACCAATTGCTTATTAACAAATATTTATGCTTTTTCTAACTGTCCACTACTAATACAAATAATGCTACAGTAAATAATCTTGTGCATAAATTATTTTGAACAAGTGACATATATTTATAGAATAAATGCACAGAAGCAGAATTACTAGAATAGGCATGGGTCAAGAAAAGGTGCATTTAGTTTTTTTTAATTTTTAAAACATTTTAAATTATTTTTTATCTGTGAAGAGATGGGGTCTCACTATGTTGCCCACGCTGGTTTCAAACTCTTGGCTTCAAATGATCCACCCACCTCAGCCTCCCAAGGTGCTGCTCTTATATGCATGAGCTACTGCCCCTGGCCAAAGGTATATTTTAATTTTTAACTGCCTTGCATATAACCTTTAGTTCTCAAAAACACATGGCTCAGCTTTAGAAAGCTTTCTCTCATCTACCAGCAGAGACTTCTGCCCTGGCATAAAGACCCAGGCCAGCAGAAAAGAAGGAAGACAACACTTCATTTTAAAATGCTTTTATTTTCCTCCTTTATCTTTTAAATACAAATAAAAATGGAATAAATTAAAATATTTACTACTTATATAAATTTAAATTTATTTAATATAACCTGTGTGTCATATTTTATATAACGTATATTTATATATTTTGGATTTATATAGTTTATTTATATTTGCCTTAGAAAAATTTAAATTTGAATATAAAATTGGACAGGGGAGCATGTGGCCTGGGGCTTTGGACAGAGTATACCTGAGAACGGAGTGTGAGCTCCCTGGTATGGGGCTGAAAAACGGAGGGTAGGAAACCCGGCCCAGGTTTGTTTGAGTCCTGGATAAACCCTTGCCTGAAGTCCACCCTGGGGGTTGTTCAGGTTCATAAGCCAATATATACTGTTTTTGCTTAAGCCAGTGTGGGCAGGGTTTTTGTCTCTTGCCTAGGGAGGAGCCCTGACTGCCCTACACAGCTGGCGGAGCAGGGCTGCACTCACTGCAGGGCTGACTAGCACCAGGGTCTGTGCAGCGGAAGAGGAATTTATTGATGTGAGACCTGAAGGATCAGGAGGAGATAACAAGGCAGATCAGAAGGGAGAGAAGATGCCCCGACAGAGAAAGAGCCAGGTGAAATGGGTGGCATTCAGAGCTGCAGGTGATTCAGAGCCGCTGGAGATTGCGTGAAGGGTGCAGGGTACACACAGCAGGCGCTGTAGTTTGCAATCTTCATCTTTTGGATGAAGTGACCAGAGCTTCACCTCGGCTGTGATCACAGGTGTGACTGAAGGGTTGGTTGGCAGTGTGCCCTGTGCCTCCCCCACCCAGGGTGCAGTCCTCTGAGCCCCGCCCCCTGTCTCCCTCACCTGGTTGCCCCAAAGTGGGGTCACTGTTGGAGGCTGACATCAGCAATGCCCCTGGGCCACACCTCGGGCTCCTGGGACTGCCAAGGGTGAGAAGCCTCTCCCTGGCCCTGTGAGGAAGAAGGCCAATGAGGAGAAAGGCCATGGGCATGCTAGAACCCCTCTGTGTGTGTGTGTGTGTGTGTGTGTGTGTGTGTGTGGTCGGTGCGAGTGCACATGCGTAGCTGTGCACACATAGGAAGTCAATTGCCCTTTCCTAGCTGAGCTGTTGGAAACATTCCCCAGAATTTACTATTCTCCCAAGTCATTATCTTATCTCAGGTGGCCCTTGGAGCCTTTGGCACCATAGCTGGGTGAGGCCGGAAGGGAAAAAACAAGGGCAGGGGAGAAGAGGAATTTGCCCTCTGCTATGTTTCGGGCTCTCAGTCAGGTTCCTTCCCACACTGCCACTAGCCAGGTCCAGGCCATGTCACCTTCTGCTGCACCTACATTGATATTGCTCCTTAATGTCACTATGCCCCAGCCACTTCCCCACCATGCCATCTTCCACAGCAGGTATCCCCCGAAATGCTGCTCCCCTATTAGTCCTGTCTCCCCTGGGCTGCCTTGGACTGGGGCACATTCTTTCTGTGACTTGGAAGGTCCTGTGTATCCCCTGCCTACCTGTCCACCCTCATCTGTCCCCACTTCCCTCCCCAACCCTAGGCCCCAGGCACATTGGCCACAGCCCTTCCCTGAAAGCACCAGGGCCTGGGTACTAATTCCTGTTGTTGCTGCTGCAAGCTGCCTAGACTTAGGGGTTCAAAACAACGCAGATTTATTACTTTACAGTTCTGGAGGTCAGGAGTCCAAAACATGGGTCTTAAAGGATGAAAGCCCAGGTGCCAGCAGGGCTGCATTCCTTCTGGAGCTTCTGAGAAAGAATCCACTGGCTTGCCTTTCCCAGCTTCAAAAAGCTGCCTGATTCCTTGGTTCCTGCATCTGCAAAGCCACCGAGGAGCATCTTCCTGACCTCTGCTCCTGTCATCACATCTCTCTCTGACACTGACCTCTCTCTCCCGCCTCCCCTCTTAGAAGGGTCATGGTGATCACCCAGGGCCAGCTTAGATCATCCAGGAGATGTGCTCCGTCTCAAGGTCCTTCATCACAGCCACAAGCCAATGCTTAGGGTCCGGGGATTAGGGCTTGGACATCGACACCCTTCTCCTGCTGCCACAGAGCACGCCAAGCTTTGCACATGCAGGCCTCTCTGTCACTGTCTACATTTGCCCAGAGGGGGGCACCTCTGTCTAATTTGCAGAGGTACCAGACGTAGGCCAGTGGACTACCTGCCTGAAACACTCCTTTCCTCCCTTCCTCCACCTGGCCAAGAGCTTCTCATTCTTCAAGCCCCAGCTTAGTCCAGGACACTTTACTTTTCCCTGTTCTCCCTGAACACCCCCAGCTGGGGTGAGTCACGTTCCTCTAGGCTCCCGCTCTATCCCATGCTTTCTGTATCCTGGCTTGAACCACAGAACATTGATATTGTCTGTGAGCCAGACTGGGCCAGATCGGAGCCAGGGCCCAGAAGTCATCACCTGGGACCCAGCTCTTCCCCCGGCGAGGCAGCAGCCCCAGGCCCTACCATCTCTGCTCCCAGGGCAGACACCTCCTTCTGGCGTCTTCCAGTTCATGTCTCTTTGTCTCTCCTGCGTGCAGGCCTCACACGGAGCCATGTGGCTTCTGTGAGGAAGACAGAAATGAAGGCGATGAGGGTGTTGAGTTTGAGGCATCCAAGCCACACAGAGGGAAGCTGGCATTTGAGAAGAGGGGGCTGGCAAGAAATTCCTGCTCTCAGGAAGTGGCTGGGGGGACTTTCAGAAAAGGAATATTTGAGGTTTTCAAGTTAAAGTGGCAGCTTAAACACGCATCTAATTGCATTTTTCCCCCAAATCTCACTAGAACAACAATAGAGAGCTTTAAAAGGAAAACATAAAACCACAAAAATGAGGGAAGAGGAGAAAACAGCAGCAAAACTTGGGAAGCCAGCAGACGAGCATTCCCCAGCGTAGATGGAGAAAGCCATTTCCTAGGCCAGCAGTGCGGAGAGTTGAGAATCAAAACCATTTAGAAGCAGGATGCTTGGAAGGTTCAGGAGCTGGCTCTAGAGGGAACCTCGGCAAGCTGGGTAAAGAAGGAAGTTAAAATAAGGATGGGTTGAAAGTAAAAGTGAAACACTTGGAAATGAAAAACGTGGCAGCCACAGTAGAAGGTGTATTAGGCCGTCCTCACACTGCTATAAAGAGATACCTGGGGAGGCCGAGGTGGGTGGATCACGAGGTCAAGAGATCGAGACCATACTGGCCAACATGGTGAAACCCCGTCTCTACTAAAAAAAAAAAAAAAAAAAAAAATTAGCTGGGCATGGTGGCGTGCACCTGTAGTCCCAGCTACTCGGAAGGCTGAGAGAGTAGAATTGCTTGAATCCAGGAGGCGGAGGTTGCAGTGAGCCGAGATCGCGCCACTGCACTCCAGCCTGGCCGCCTGGCGACAGAGAGACTGTCTCAAAAAAAAAAAAAAAAAAAAAAGAAAAAGAAAAAGAAATACCTGAGACTGGGCAATTTATAAGAAAAGAGGTTTAATTGGCTCATGGTTCTGCAGGCTGTACAGGAAGCAGAGCTCCAGGATCTGCTTCTGGGGGAGGCCCCAGGAAGTTTCCAGTCATGGAGGAAGGTAAAGTGGGAGCAAGCAGACCATATGGCCAGAGCAGGAACAAGAGCAAGAAGGGGGAGGTGCCACACACTTTAAACAACCAGATCTCGCGAGAACTCACTCACTGTCACGAGGACAGCACCAAGAGGATGGTGCTAAGCCATTCATGAGAAATCCACCCCCATGATCTAATCACCTCCCCACCAGGCCCCACCTCCAACACTGGGATCACAATTCAACATGAGATGTGGACAGAGACACAGACCCAAACCATATCAGAGGGTTTGTAAAATAAAGTTGAAGAAATGTCCCAGAAATCATGAAGAAAAAAAACAGATGGAAAGTGGGAGAGAAAAGATTTAAAATATTGGAGGATTAGCACAGGAGATCTAATATGGAAATAACAGAAATTACAGAGAAGAAAGAGCCAGGCAAGAGATGCAAACAGGCCCATGCCAAAAAGATCTTTGTGAAATTTCAGACAGCTGGGGATGATGGAATTCCACAAGCTTTAAGATGGAGCAGAAAACAGGTCAAAGGCAAAGGATGGGCACTCCGAATGGTTCTGATCACTCATCAGCAGTGCTGGCACACAGGAAAGACAGCAAAGGCAAACCCGAAATGATGGAGGGACGTGCTTTCCAAGCCGACTCTTCTGTCCAGCCAAATACCAATTACGTATGCAACTAAGACACTTTTAGGCGTGCAATATTGTAAGAAAATGTCCTCCTACGCAGCATTTCTCAAGAAGCTCCTGAAGAATGTGCTCCCCCCAAACTGAGAGTTAATGGAAGGGAAGACACAGGACATAGGAATGGGTACACCCAGCACAGAGAAGAGGCAAGGGGCAGGCCCGTGGTGCAGGAGGACAGGGCTGTACCAGACGGGGGAGGGAGCTGGTCCCCGTAGCGGTCGCACAACACCAGCAAGAGGTGCATGGAGGGCTATCACCGGGTCACTGCCACTGAACAGTCTTTCCAACCCGAGGACAGGAGGCTCCAGTGAGACGGCCCCAGTTTTGATTTACCCTTGCCTTGTCTCGGCCATGTGCTGTGCAGTCGGTGCCCACCCCTCCTTGCCTGCTGCCACCCCCACCACAGTGTGATCTGTCCTGCTCCTGAGAACTGGATGTGGGCCACAGTGAGCTTAGAAGGAAAAAATGCCAAGCAGCTCTCTCCTCTTGCCAGGTGTCCGGTCTCTGGCCCACATCACAGCCCTGCCCAGTGCTTCAGCTACAGGGAGTCTGTGTTTCCCCAGGCTCACGCATGGCCTGGTCCAGGGATATCCCCCAGAAAGGACTTTTGTAAACTGATGTATGCTAAAGTCGGACTTATTGCCCAGGGACTCTGCTCGGCTTACCTTCTCTAAGTCTTCGACTGACTGGAGTAGCCTTTTCCTTTTTGTGAAAGGTTTGCCACTCAGTTTTTCTTTTCTTTTTTCCTTTTCTTGAGGCAGGGTCTTGCTCTGTTGCCCAGGCTGGAGTGAGAGTGCAATCTCAGCTCACTGTAGCCTCAATCTCCTGGGCTCAAGCGATTCTCCAACCTCAGCCTCCTGAGTAGCTAGGTCTACAGGCACACACCACCATGCCCGGCTAATTTTTGTATTTGCCAGAGAGACAGGGTCTTGCTATGTTGCCCAGGCTGTTCTTGAATTCCTGGGCTCAAGCAATCTGCCCTCATCAGCTTTCCAAAGTCCTGGGATTACAGGCATGAGCCACTGTGCCTGGCTACTCAGCTTTTCAATATTACCTCTGATTGTCCCCTTCCCTGCACCCAAATGCAGAGCTTCTCCTCACCCTTCTCCACCCTGTCCTACACCCAGGAGGCTGACTTTACAGACACCTGTGCATTGGGTTCTCCTAAAACCCATTGGTTCAGTCAAAGGGAAGTACTCACAAGCTATGGGAGGAAGGAGAGCAGTGAGATCACACATCTGCTGGCCCCTGCCTGGCCCATCTCACTCTCTATTCAAGGACAGTGTGGGCCCTCTCCTAGGGCTACAGCTCTCCCTTCAGGTCTAAGGGTAGCAATGACTCCCACTGTTACCAGCCCTGGGTGTCCTCACCATCCTCCCTTTGGTTTCCCTTAACTCTGCTCACACCCTTGTAAATAGTTCCTTCACCAGACTCTCCTCAGTTCCCTATTTGTGTGAGCTGTTTCCTGCAAGAGTGCTCACAGATACAAATGCTGCAGGGTATGCTATCTGGGGCGCCATAGACAGTGGAAAAGCTAAGGAAGAGGAAGGCAAGTTGGGGAAAGGAGGACGATTGGATGTGGGGGAGGCACAAAGAAGGCTTCTTATGGCCAGGCACAGTGGTTCTCACCTGTAATCCCAGCACTTTGGGAGGCCGAGGTGGGCGGATCACTTGAAGTCAGGAGTTCGAAACCAGCCTGGCCAACATGGTGAAATCCCCATCTCTACTAAAAGTACAGAAAAATTAGCCAGACGTGGTGGTGCACACCTGTAATCCTAACTACTTGGGAGGCTAATGTGGGAGGATCGCTTGAACCTGGGAGGCAGAGGCTACAGTGAGCTAAGATGGCAACACTGCACTCCAGCCTGGGTGACGGAGTGAGACTCCATATAAAAAAAAAAAAAAGGCTTCTTAGATGTTAGTACTACCATATTTAATGGGCACGTGGTGTTCCTTTTCAGATGATTCACTCAGTTATACCTGTTTTATACACTCTTCTGAATGTATGAAATGTGTCACTGTAAAGACTGTTTACAGTGGGGCACACAGAGGCTCCTGGAGTGCTGGCAGCAGCCTAGTTCTGGAGTTGGGTGACTGTTATATAGGCATTCACTTTATAACGATTTGCTAAAGTGTACATTTCTGTTTCATGCACTTTTCTGTGTGATATATTCTACAATAAAAATTTTAGGCCGGGCGCGGTGGCTCACGCCTGTAATCCCAGCACTTTCGGAGGCCGAGGCGGGCGGATCACGAGGTCAAGAGTTCGAGACCATCCTGGCAACATGGTGAAACCCTGTCTCTACTAAAAATACAAAAATTAGCTGGGTGTGGTGGTGCACACCTGTAATCCCAGCTACTTGGGAGGCGGAAGCAGGAGAATTGCTTGAACCTGGGAGGCGGAGGTTGCAGTGAGCCGAGATCGTACCACTGCACTCCAGCCTGGCACTTGGCAACAGAGCAAGACTCCGTCTCAAAAAACAAAAACAAAAAATTTTTAACGAAAAAAGAGATTGTCTACTGTGCTATTTTATGGTATCATTAACCCCACCTTCTGGCTCCCAGATTTCAACACACAGCCTTGCACTGGTGTCCTTTAGGGAAGAAAGGACCTCAGGGGTGTCTGGGGAGGGTGGCCTAGTACAAAAAGCAAGGAGAAGAGAAGAGAAACTTCAAGCAGAAGCACAGCAATGAAGAGAGAAGAGACCTGAATAAAACTCAGTGTCCCCTAGACCCCATGAAGACATGGGAAAGGAAAGCATCCTGGGGTCTTCACCTCGTGTGTGATAGGGACCCAAGCAATTCATGCAAATATTACACGAAAGTATAATCCCGTGACGTTGCAGAATTTGAAGCCACCCTAACAAGTCAGATGTGGGTTATGCCCCGAGCGAGCAGGATGCTGGGTGTGGGCACATTTGTAAGTGCCTGGGTGGCATGAAGGGTTAAGAACTGCTACTCTTTGCTATGATTCCTTTTCCCATCCCCTCTGCCCGGTGAGTTTTTCTAAGAGTGGTAGGGCCTCTGGGGGGAGGGGAGGTAAATCGCAAACAACACAATTCACTCCATGTAGTTTGCACAGAAAAGCAAGTTATGGAAAGACATTTTGAAGCTTATGGAATCCCCATGAGGCCAGAGAGTCAGACTTGGGATGCCATGGAGTTAAGAATGACACCCAAGCTGCACAGCGGAGGCCACCCTTGAAGACAAGGTGGCACCCCTCACAGAAAGCCCCGCTCCAGTGTGACCCCAGAACTCTGCCACCCTTGTCCTGAAGGACCAGAGGCCTCTGCCACCCCAGTCTCTGCAGAGGACCCCCTACAAGTCTCACGCAGGGACATTTGAACTGCCGAGCTTGGTCGCAATGACGGCCCCCCTGAGGCTAGGGAGTGAGTTCTGGCTTCTACCTTGACTGGGACAGACTCAAAATGTGGAAATTCTCCAGTTTAGGAACTGTGAGCCAAAGATGCAGGGAGGCTGGATATTTGCTGTGGGGGAGGATCAAGGGGAAGAACTGGGTGGAGTTCATTCTCAAGCCTGAGGCAGGCGCCAGAAAAGCAGGACCTAAGGGGGCCCGGCTGGGTTAGGGTGCAGTGGATGAGGCTGGACCCCTGTCCCACCCATATGTCCTGCCTGGATGCCAGCTCCCACCCTGGGGCCGTGGCTCTAAGACCACCCTGAATAATCCATGTGCCTGCAGCCCTGCCCCCTTCACTAAATCATCCACTCCTCATCCCCCAGGAACCAGGACCACGTGGTCCACATACCCCGTCCCACCTGTTGCTCCTTTTCTCACTGCCTGAGTCCTTAGGGCCCAGAAAGCCTCACCCAAGTCCTAACCAAGGGACCACAGGTGGAGGACAGTGACACCTGGAGCAGCTGATAGAGGCTCTGGGGCAGTTCAGAAGAAAGGCCTTTTCTTTTTCTTTTTCTTTGAGATAGGATCGCTCAGTCTCGGCCACTGCAACCTCTGCCTCCCAGGTTCAAGTGATTCTCATGCCTCAGCCCCTCCCAGGTAGGTGGGACTGCAGGTGGGTGCCACCACGCCTGGCTAATTTTTGTATTTTTTGGTAGAGGCAGGGTTTCACCACGTTGACCAGGCTGGTCTTGAACTTCTGACTTCAAGTGTTCTCCCACCTTGGCCTCCCCAGGTGCTGGGATTACAGACCTGAGCCACCCACCTGGCCCCAGAAAGACTTTTTCTATGCCACAGAGAAGTTGGGCTCCCCAGTCACAGGAGCATTGGTCGCCGGTTCCAGCAGGGGGCAGCTCTCAATGACAGCTGAAGGGCATTGCAGGCATCGCAGAGCCAGAAGTGCACACGGCTTTTAGGAACTGGGCTCTGCCTCCCCTGAAGTCTGTCTGAACCTGGGGCATCGCCATCTCACCTGGCTGCGGCTTTGATGCGTCAGGCCCAGAGAAAGAGACTTGGTAGAGGGGAGGAGGAAGGAGATGCAACCTTCCAGGAAGCAGAAATGTTCAAGGACTCTTGAAGGAACTCTTGAAGAAAACAAGGAGAGGCAGGAATTGCCTGTGGTTGCTTCTAGCTCTAAGTCTCACCTGTGAAATAAAGTGTCTTCCTGGTCCCAGTGCAGAGACGGTCCTCGGGGGAAGCAGGAGAGGAGAGAACCAGCTTCTGTTCTCCTGTCTGCCCCAACTTCCCCAGCCCACCTGGGCCAGGAGAGGAGTGCTGGCAGCCTCTCCCCATTAACCACACCCTGCAGGCTGAGGCAGGCAGGCTGGGGGCTGAGGAGACACTCCTTCCCTGCATTTCAGGGACATGGTGCCTTGGGCCAGGCTGCAGAGGCTGCAGGGCCTGGCAGGGGCCCCGTGAAACTGGCCCTGCAGGGAGGCGGGGGCAGTGGGGATGGATGAACTCATTCCTTCCTCGGCTCAGGCTGCTCTGATCGTAAAACTGTGGACGCTGAGCAAATGGCCCCAGGTGTGTGCTCTCCCAGTTTCGCTAGGATAATAGTCAGGAACTGCGAGAGGCTGACCTGGTTTCGATGGAGCAGCTCCCGCTCTGGGCGCGACGTGGCTCCGCTGCCTCCACTGCCTCCACTCTCCCCTCCCCTCCTCACCCCCTTTCGGAGGGCCAGGCCTTCACCAAAGCCTGAAAGAGGCTCAGCAAGAGTGCGAAGGGGTGCTCTCAGAGGTGCCCCAGAAAAAGCCCCTTCTCCAGAGAGAGGCTTTGCGGATAGGCCCAGGTGCCTAGAGAGGGGCCGGCACCCTGCACCCAGCATCCTGCACCCACCCCCGAGGGGCCCTCCTGCTCGCAGTCCCCTTGAGTTTTCTCCACAAAGCCCTAAACTCAGAGCAGGCAGGGCCTTCAAGTCTGCTCATCACTAACCCCGCTTCATTTTACAGATGGGGAAACTGAGACCCAAAATGAAGGGAGCCGTCGCCGAGTCAGCCAGTGACAGAGCTGGGGCTTCACTCCCGATTCTGGATTCTCAGCTGCTGTCCTCATCCCTCTGCCTTTTATGGAGCAGCATGGAAGGAATCAAAAACAGGCAGAGGGCTCCGGAGCCGCTCTGGGCCGCTGTGAGTGAACACTAGAGTTCACATGGCTCCAGGCCGCTGTGAGCGAACACTAGGTGCAGTGCCTCGGGCTGCGGCTCTCCGGGCCCACACACCTGCTCCTGACACTCCCAGGCTGCGCTGCCGGGGTCTTCCTTCCCCAGCCCTCCCCCAAGGTGCAGTGAGTGCCTCAGTTCCTCCAGCTGCCCCTCTCCCAGCGGGAGCGCGCACTAGACGTGCCAGGGCAGCTAAGGAGAGCGCTTTCAATTCAACTGGGGGAGATATCCGCCCTCTCCAGGATATGGGAGAGGTTTCTGCCCTCTTCCTTAGGCCCTGGAGGCAGGAGTGTACCTGTCAGGATTACCTGGGTGCTCTGAGAAGGGCTCCGCCTCCCTCGAAGGGCTTCACCGGGACCGCCCAACTGGGCTGCTCTTGTGGCCTTTGACCTTCAGAATCCCAAGATTCACCCACCTCCTCCAGTAGAAGGTGGGGAAGAGGAGGCTGTGGAGACCCATAAACCAGGGCCTGACTCCTAACTGGCCACCTCATAGCTTTGCGACCTTGAGCAAGTGGCCTGGTCTTCCTGAGGGAGTGTTCCCAAGCTTCTCCCCTTGTATGGTTTTAGTGAGGGCTGGAGATGAGGCTGTCAATTCATGGTGGCTGTTACTATTAAAGCTGGCCAGGATGTCCCTTCTGACCCTCACCCCTCCAGTTCCCACAGTGCTGGGCCTTGTAGCTGTCACAGTCCTGTGTATGGGGTGAGGCTCTGGCCTGCCTCCCTGCCAACCCCTTCCAGGCAGGCTGGCTCACGCCTGTAATCCCAGCACTCTGGGAGGCCAAGGTGGGCGGATTACTTGAGGTCAGGAGTTCGAGACCAGCCTGACCAAACATGAAGAAACCCCATCTCTACTAAAAATAGAAAATTAGCCAGGCATGGTGGCACATGCCTGTAATCCCAAGTTGGGAGGCTGAGGCAGGAGAATTGATTGAACCCAGGAAGCAGAAGTTGCAGTGAGCCGAGATTGCACCATTGCACTCCAGCCTGGGCAACAAGAGCGAAACTCCTGGCTGATTCATTTTCTCCCAAAACACTGATCACTGGTGGATGGACAAACTGCAGGGCACCCGTGTGATGGAATGACCTCAGCAATAAAGAAGAACAAAATAGTAAAACAATGAATGACATGGACGACCCGCAAAGCACTGTGCTGAAGTTCAGCGGCAAATGAAAGCAGACTAACTCAAAAGGCTGCAGGCTCTGCCGCTCCATGTGCCTGAACTCCAGGGAGGGCCACGCTGTAGCTGGAAAGCAGGTCAGGGCTTGCCTGCGGTGGGAAGTAGGAGCAGGGATTGATTGCAACGGGGAATGAGGGAGTTTTATGGGAGAATAAAAAAATCGATGTCTCATTTGCTGGTAGGTGGGTAGGTAGCTATTTCCATTTGGCAGAGCTTATCAAACTGTATGCTTAAAATAAGCAAATTTGACAGTACGCAAACTATACCATAATAAAGCTGGCAGGGTAAAGACCTTCCCATTTGGAAATTATGATCTGGAAAGTGACCGATATTGCCTGGCCGTGTACACAAGAGAAGAGTTATCTCCCTAGGAAACTTTTAAGAAATGCTCAGCTCTTAAAAGAAATAAGAAATTGAGTGACCAGAGAAAATGAGGGAGGATTTGAAGAAATACGGTACCAGGGCATCATAGAAGAGCTGGCTTGAAACAGACCAGAGAGTGGACTCAAGTCTTGGTATATTTGTACGCTGCCTGAACTACCTGACCTTGGTCCCTTATCTGATATCTTCTTCGTCCCTGGCTCTACCTGAAAAAAAGGTCACTCATCTTTCATAAATCATAAAAAGGCTATCCTTTAATGAGATGACATTTTCTCTCTCCTGGCCCAGAACTCGGAAGGCGCCCAGCCCCCTCTTGAGCCACCAGGCTCTCTGCAGTGGAGTTTCTCTCCTCTGCTTGCTTCCAGAGCCTTCTGCAGGCTACCAAGACAAAGCTTTCTCGCATTCCTCTGGGCCTGGTCCTTCTGCTCTCTGCTGCTGCCCTCTCTGTCCCCCGTCCCTCCTCTGCCTCCAGAATGACAGCATCTCCCAGCGGCTTTCGCTTTGGAGTGCTGGCTCCTCAATTCAAGGTCAGCTTCTGAGGGCAGAAGGCTTGTCCCATTTTCTCCCCTTCCCTCTGCCCTCTCCCTTGGAAGCCCAGTGTGGGATGCTCTCCCGGTGTTTTAGGATAAACGCAAACATTCACGACTGCAGTCCCTCGCTCCGTGGCTCACTCACACTGTTCAAGAGAGAGGCCCAGCTCAATCCAGTGGAGCCCAAAGGGAATTTATTGGGCCACATTCCTGAGAAGTCCAGGATGTGTCAGCTAGGTTGAGACACAGCTGGATTCAGAATTGACAGTCTCTTTTCCTGTCTCACTCTCTCTCTCTCTCTCTGTCTCTCCTCTGTCTCAATGTCTTCTTCCCTCCCTCTCCTCCCTTCCCCTTCTTCTCCCTAATGTCTTTCTAAGTATCCCCTGAGTACACTTCCTCACTCTTCCTTTAGCGTGAAAATAAAAGAGCAAGACATAAGAAATCCCTCTTGCAAATGGACATCCCTGACTGAGGAAGTCCAAGACATCCGAAGCACAGCCTATTATTTGATCTGTTCTTTCCAGTGTATATAGCTGACTTTTCTGCTAGACTTGCCTTGTGTCCTCAAGGTGCCCGGCACAGGCCCAGGTACATGACAGCCCCCAGCCCCACCCTAGATAGGATATGACACTTGACTGGGGTGAGGTCAGAGTGGGGGAGGGGAAGAATCAGGGTCAGTGATGGGTCAAGGCTGGGGGAGGGGCTGAGGGGAGGATCCTTTTTTGAGATGAAGTCTCACTCTGTCACCCAGGCTGGAGTGCAATGGCATAATCTTGGCTCACTGCAACCTCCACCTCCCGGGTTCAAGTGATTCTCCTGTCTCTGCCTCCCAAGTAGCTGGGATTACAGGAGCCCACCACCACACCCGGCTAATTTTTGTATTTTTAGCAGAGGCAGGGTTTTGCCATGTTGGCCAGGCTGGTTTCGAACTCCCAACCTCAGGTGATGGGAGGATCCTTTTGAGCTGTTAATTCCCTCCTGGTATTTCTGACCGTGAGGCCCTGCAGAGTGGGAACAAACTCCACATGCGCCTGTCTTCCTTGCAGAGACCTCCACCTCCAATAAGCATCAGCCTGGGGGCCTGGGGCTTCAGGCTGAGGCCGGGGACAGAGTCCTGGTCAGCATCAGCCTGGCCGATGCCAATTAAGACCCAGGAATCCCCTGCCCCTAACCCTGGGCTCAGATCAAAAGACCTGGGCCCTCAGATGAGGGGCTCCTGACCATAAATCTGAAGGAGCACGACCCTCCAGCTAATGAGCTGTCCTGGCTCAGACTAGAGCGGGAAAGCCAGATCCTGTTTCATTCCAGGGGGCAGGCAGCCCAGAGTGAAGGGCCAAGGGAGGCCCTAGACCCCAGAGTGCACATCCACGCTACAGCACCCGGCTTTGCAGGGACAGCCCTGCTCTGCTGAGAATCCCGGGGACAATGTCCTGGAGGGTACAGGAGAATGCGCATGTCCCCTGCACTCCTGCCCTGCCGGGCCCCAAGACGGCTCCCCGTGCCCACCGTTTAGCCCCACAGGAATTTTAACCGCTAACATCTGGGTTCAGGAGACTCCGGAAGAGCAAACGTCTTCACCTCCTTTGATTCCCTTCACACAGAGGGCTTTTTCGATTTTAATTTGAGGTGACCTCTGACCTGCCTTCCCATTCCCATAGATTCCAGATATTTCCTATGCCCTCAAATAACCTCCAAGCCCGCCCCGACCTGATCAGAGACCCTGTGGAGTGGGCATTGCCTCCCTGCAACCATGCCCAACCTGGGCTGGGATTCCGCCTGGGCTCTGGCCCCCTCCCCATATCCCACTCTGTTACCCCGAAGATGCCTGCATGCCCACCCACCCACCAGTATCTTCCCAGGACCCAGCGGAGGCTGCTCTCAGGACGCCAGGGATGGCAGGCATCCAGGTGCCAACCTCCATGGCTGCTGTGATTTTTAATAACAACGATCATGGAAATATGAGTGGAGCCTCTTCTCTGTGTCAGGTGACCCAGTAGCTCAGGAATAATTGCTCCTAATTTACAGATGAGGAAGCCGGCCCTGGAGAAGAGGGACTTCATGCACACACAGCTGGTTGTGGCCGAGCCAGACTATAACCGAGGTGTGTCAGCCCAGAGCCCGGTGACCTCCAGGAAGAGGGGTCAGCAAACGGCTGCTGGCGTTGGTGCGTCTCCCCCTGCATCGTGAGCCTCGGTTTGGGTCGCCCATCTTGGCATGGTGACCACCAGCACAAGGTGCCAAGGGTCTTGGCAAAAGCCAGAGAGGACAGAGAAGAGAGAAGCAGGCACGGGGGTGGGAAGGGCTGGTCAGACCTCAGCTCCACCCATCTCTTTCCAAAGTAGCTTTTGGATTGAGGTGGATAGTTCCCCCACATCCCTACAGGGAGTCCAGCACAGTGCTGAGCTGGGCTGTGCAGGGGCTGAGAGACAAGCAGAGATACAGAGACATGAGCAAGGCGGCCACAGTACCAAAGCCAGGCCGAGGGGGGTCAGGCTGGGTAGGCACTTGCAGGTAGGGACTTTGCTGCAGGGCTGGGTTACACTCCGTGGGTTACACAGAGGCCTAAGTCCCATCCCCAGAGGATGCTAGGTCAGGGCCCTGGCAGCCATCCCTCTAGCGTGGCCCCTCCCAACAAGGGCCTCTGGTTCTCCGGAGCCCAGAGCCTGAACAGATCAGGCCAGAGCCACGCGAGGATGCATTGGCCCCAGTCCCGTGGGTCAGAGACTAAATGGCACACGGGGGAACCTCTCTGGCTCCAAACCCCAGCCTGCTGCCAGCCTCAGCCTCCCAGTCAAAGGTTTGACCACATGACTCCCCATTAAAGCCTTTCCCTGGCTCTCCAACCTGCCCCTCATCATGCCCAGTGACTCAGCTGCTTTTCCAGGCCCTGCTCTCCACAGCTGACATCACCTTCACCTCCACCCCTTTCCAGCGAGTCCTCTCCTTCCTCTGACCCATCATCCTCCTCGGAATCAAGAATGCTAGAGCTGAAAACTGTCTCAGGGAACACCTGGAGCAGCCTCACTTTACGGCTGGGGAAACTGAGACCTGAGAGGTGCCCTGCCAGAGCTTGTTCTAGTTTCAGAGGCTGTGATTCATTTAGAACTTTAAGGGAAGGATTTAGGTCTCAGTTAGGACCTGAGGGCAAATCATCGCTGCTCTGCCAGTAACTAAGCTCTTACCCTTCCACCTGCCCCGCAGGGTCCTGGAAATCAATCTCCAGTTTCCCCCGGGGTCCAGGGCTGTCCTGTGGGTGCTGAGACCCTGGGGTCAACAGGAGGTCCGGGGTGGCCCCCAGTCCCTCCCACAACCCAAATCGGGGCAAGGCTAATTCTTCCTCTAAGAGATCCATTGCTTTAAAGTCCAGAGTAGAAGGGAAGAAACAGGTGTAAATTCCTGCCAGGAAAATGAGATCAAGCTGCAACCTCAGAAAGCCCGGAGGGGTATCTGATAACGGGAACCCTCCGAGGCCCGGGGGCTGACAAGAAGATCAAGGAGGAACAAGAATCAAGGTTCTCACAAAGCCTTGGGCTTCAGAAATAGGAGCATCCCTGGAGCGTGGTTTCTAAAGCAGCATCTGAGAACTTGGGGAGAAATACAAAATACGAATCCTCAGGCCTCACCTGAGACCTACCGAATCACACACTGTGTTGGGATTGCTCAAGCCCTCCAGATGATTCTAATGCACCCTCCAATTTGAACACCACTGCCATAAAGAACAGCCAAAGCAGTTAGCAGGTCTTGTAGCTGGTCGCCCCGCTGGTTCTGGCCTGCCGTGGGCTCGCCGAGGCTCCACTGCCTGCTCAGCTTACCCGTGTTATGGATCCCTCCCGGCCAAAACAGGCAGGACTTCTGCAGGCAGCTTATTCCAGAAGGGCCTGGAATGAGTCTTGTGGCCCAAGATGTGCTCTGGGAACATGGAGAGCCTCAAAGTCACCCACCCCCTCCATTTGCCTCTGCCATACAAAAGGAATTCTGCCTCTGTTTCCCTGCTTTGCATTCCAACCCACCCCATAAAGCTTAGAACTCTGCCCTGGACCTCAGCCTGCTTCCCTGGCACCATTACCATGCCATGCATGGTGCTGGTCTCTTCACCGAGGTCTCATCCTGCTCCTGTACCCCAGCTGCTGGCTGAGGTGATTTGCAGACAGACAACACATTTATTACTGTGCTGTGACTGCCCTGGGCCACCAGGTACATATGTGTGGATTGCCTACTGAACAAGGGCAGGTGGCCAAGGAAGCAAGTGGAAGAGTGAAATCCAGCTCGATTTCCACTCACCCACATCCCCTAGTGCAAGGTGGCAGTAATAGGCATGTATGCATTAGAGGGGCTAGTGCTTCAATGTCACGCTCCCTTTCCTGAAGCTCCTGTTTCGCAGCTGACCCTCTTCCTGCCTTCCCGTTTCTACACCAGTGAGACCTCCCTAACTCCTTCTGTCTATGCCATCTGGACACCCACCCGTTAAACGGGCCGTGCCCTCCTCATCTTCTCTCTTTGGAATCTCTTGGCTGGATCAGTTGCCCCACCTTTTCTCTCCTTATTCCTCATCCTCACAGATGTTCCCATCATGTTGACGATGACATAATAACCAGCAGACAAAACATCTTTGTTGATAGAAGTTTGACGTCATTTCATTACAGCATCTCCTAAGACATTCCATTCAGGGACGTGCCTGCCAGGCTGCTGGAAATGCCTTCCTTTTATGGCCTGCTTCCTTTGGTCACGTGATAGGCCCTGGGCTCCCTCTACTCTAGGGCAACCCCATAGAGACGTGAAAAGCCTGTCCATGACTTGCCCCACCCGAATCTTGTCTTCCCAGCAACTTGAGTTAGTGCATGTGTGGATTGGTCTCTCCCATCACTACAGGTTAAACTACCATGTAATTGATTTTTTTCCAGACAGTTGAACACACATCAGTAGGCACCAAACTTTTCTCTCTTCACCATTTGGATTAAGAAAAATCTTTCCAAAACATAATATATTCTTCTCTACCTCTTGAAATAAATGAAAGAAGACATAATGTGCCCTTTCTTGGGGCCTCTACATAATAATAGTTTTTTGAGCCACTGTAAAGTGTTTTTAATAACTCAAATCATTCCATGATCACTGTGGGGGCAAAAATAGAAAATACAGATATACAGAAAGGAAGAAGAATGGCATCGCTTGATATCTCACCAGCTGGAGGCAATGACTCATAACTGTTCGTTGTATAAGTTTCTGGATGTTTTCGTAAGCAAACACATTTCCCCATTTTGGGGTGCAAATGGAATCCGTCTTATTTATTCAATAATTGTTTGAGCTCCCATAGGCCCATATTAACAGGAAGCCATGCCTCTTTACCCCTTCTTACTCCTTATTCCTCACCCACTCCCCCCAAGGAAATTGGGGACAAACTGGGTCCTACCAGTAATTCTAATTGCAAGTGGCAATCAGAGAAACTGGAGAATGAGGAGGTCCTGATTTCCATTGCTTCTTGCACAGCACTGTGTGTCTCTATAGAAAATGGTCTTGCAAAATCTGATGAGATGGTGCCCCCCTGGTCCTGACCCTTCTGTGGTCCACAGGGGTGTGCCAACCTTGGGCTCCACGGCCACTGCTCTGGTAAGCTCACACTGCCAAGGTTAGCCAGGCTCCCAAACAGCACACAGCCCCGGCAGAGCTGAGTCCAGGAGGGTGTCTGTCCTCAGCCACACTCCAAAATGTAAAGCAAAAATGTATCCCATATGGAGGCCCTGGGTTGAGCCTGGTCACCAATTCTGACCCCCCTTTCTGCCTGGTGCCATTCCCTTGGGGGCTGTGGGGGATTCTATTGCTGGGGCACTTCGTCTCAAACTTCATCAGGAAAATTCCAGCTGTAACATGGAAAAGGTCTTTGTCTTCATCCCTGTCTCCCAGATGTTCCTTGGCCCCAAGCAAATTATCTCCCTGCTCTTCCATGCGGGGACTAAGAGGATCCTGCACTCCCTCAGGCCACTCAGCAACCTGCTTCCCCTTCCCCGACTAGCCTAATGTGTGAATAGCCAAGAGGGACCACTCAAAGGACACCTCCCCAAACAGAGAAGGTCTGTTCTTAACCAGCTGGATAAAGAAGGAGCTGATGGCAACTTTTAGTAAAAAGAAAGAAAAGTTCTGAACCAGGAAACTTGCCATACACCCATTGGCCAGATGACAACCTTGAGATTACTCACTTATTGAAAGAGTCCAGCCTCTAGCACTGAAGCTTTATCACAAAGCATTTCCTCCCCTGCATTGAGCATTCTTTTCTTGCTAAGAGGAACTGAGACTCCCTGTCCCCAGTCCCCAGCCCTGAGGCCATGCAGCCTAGGGGTGGCTGGATTGATCACTACTTACTGGGTTCAGGCCAGAGACTGCCACATTTTGTCTTCTGCTGCTGTTAGGGAGACCCGTCCCTGTCAACTCAGGGGCATGGCAGGAGCTGGCCTGGAATGGTGTCTGCAGTCAGTTCCCTCCTGGACCACCGACACCGGGGAATGCAAGGGATGGGTAGTTTGGTCCATGCTTATGTGTTGATGTTGTGAGATCATCTGAGAAAACTAAATATATATTTTCTCAGATGGAAAGAAAAGGAAAAGGAAGGGGCTGAGTGTGGGAGCTGTTCATTGTCCTCTCCAGCTTCTCCCCTTTCCCGCCATCCCACCCCCAACTGTGGGCCTGTGTTTGGCATGAGGGTGCTCCTCTGTGCTTTGCTGGATTCTGGTAGGAGCACAGCCCAGTGTGTGGAGTGGGAGGACAGACGGCCTGCATCTTCCCTTCCCCTGCTCCCGTCCTGAGGCCAGTGCTTTCTGCACTGGGGGGTCGGGGACATTGAGGGTGCCAGTCCAAATGCCAGTCAACACTGTGAGCAGGCCTGGCCAACGCTGCCTGCAGGTGCCAGGCTCTGGGAAGAGGAGCAACCATGCTCAGAGACGGGCCCACTCTCACTGGGCTTACGGCCAAACACACCCAGTTTTCTGGCCTCAGGTTGGGTGGGACAGATGTATATCTCACCTGACAAGCTCTGTGAGCCTGACAAACGGAGGGAAAGACTATGACAGCAGCACCTCCCAGTGATCCGGAAGCTGGAGGAGGAGCAAGAGGACACCGGGCCTCTCCCAGAGGCAGAAACTCGGGGGAGTGGCCTGGACATTTCAGAGCTGGGGCGGCCACGCCACAGGGCAAGGGCGCCAGGGAACTTGGAGGAGTCCTTCCCTTGGGCTTCTCCGGGGAGGCTGCGTGGAGTGTTCCCAGTTCACAAATGAGCAGAGGAAATTGTCCATGCGAATAGCCCTCAGGGGATCTCCCAGGGAAGTGTCTGGGGTGCTAGGGGAAGCCCCAACACCCTGCTTCAGTTTTCATGTAGGAGGAGGAGGAAACAATGACTTGTCTCAAAGCAGCCACTGCCCAGCAAGCACATGATATTTATTTAAATTGAAGGTCTCTTTGGAGTGGTCTTGGGGGAGTTCTTCTCATGCACACACTTTTTCTGTCTCCTCATTTCCCGAGCTCAATCCTCCCCACCATTCCACTGCCTTCCTGCCTCTCATTTTATTAGGTGTCAGTGGTCTGCTCCAAACCTTCAGTAGCTCCCATGTGTGATGATATGAAGTCCAAATCCCGCAGCCTGCATTCTCGTGCTTCCATAGTTAGGGTGGACATACAACCCACGTTGTCTAGGATGATCTAGTTTATACCTGCTGTCCTGGCATAATGATTCATAGCACCCTGTTTCATGTAAAAATGTATCCTAGTTTAGAGAATAAATGATGTGGTCAACCTGTGTACAGTCCACTCCCAACCACACGCTCCAGGCTAATGGCCAACTGTCTCTTTGAATCCTCTGAGTCAGTGGTTTTGAACTCTGGTTGCTCATTAGAATCACCTGGGGAGGTTTTACTCAATATCACCACTTATACTCGCCCCCAAAACAGGTCAAATAAAACAGAACCTCTAGGGGCAGGACCCAGGCTTTGGTATTTTTTAAAGCACCCAGGTGAATCTGATGTGCAGCCAGGGTGGAGAGCAACTGACCTCAGTGAAACAGGTGTCCTGGAACTGTCCCTCAGCCCATCTCACACAGTTCTGTCCCTGGTGTTGGTAACTTGTCTCTCCGACATTTAACGTTTTCTTTTCCTATGTGTGTGGTCTTTCATTCATTCTTTTTTTTTGAGACAGCGTCTCGCTGTCGCCCAGGCTGGAGTGCGGTGGCACGATCTCAGCTCACTGCAACTTCCACCTCCCAGGTTCAAGCAATTCTCCTGTCTCAGCCTCCTGAGTAACTGGGATTACAGGCTGGTAAAATTAGCCCAGCTAATTTTTGTAGTTTAGTTTACTAGAGACAGGGTTTCACCAGGTTGGCCAGCATGGTCTTGATCTCTTGACCTCGTGATCTGCCCACCTCAGCCTCCCAAAGTGCTGGGATTACAGGTGTGAGCCACCACACCCAGCCTCATTCATTCTTTAAGTCCACCCAAGCTGCTAAACCCAGCTCCAATGCTGCCTCCGCCTACATCTTTCCTGACCTCTGAGCCAGAAGGGGTCTTCTCTCTGCCCACCACTGCCCCTCTCCCTTCACTATTGTATGTTATCTATAATCCATGCCATGTTTTGCCTCCTTCATAGTCTATGAGCTCCATGGGGTGGGTCATGTCTGATTCATCTCTGGAGACTGCAGGGCCCAGACCCAATTTACAGTAAAGCCTCTCACACCTGAGTGACTGTTACTACTGGTCCTGAACTTGGGCAGAGCCATCCACCCTACACTGGGCACCAGCACATGCTGCCTCTACAAGTTAAGTTTCTTTTCCTGTGTGTGGGCTTTCATTCATTCATTCACTCATTCATTCATTCACTCATTCTGCTTTGTGCCGGATGCCATGTTCTCCATCACCTCTTCTTGATTTCCTGCGCTATTGGAGAACTGTCCTTGTCTGACTCGTGCCTATGCCTTGGGCAGCTCTGCAGACTGTCTTGCATATAAATGGTACTCAGTATTGATTGATAATCAACTAATGAATGGATAAGCAAAAGTGGTATGTCCCTACAGGAAATATCATTCAGCCATGAAAAGGAAATGAAGTACTGATACATGCTATAATATGGATAAACCTAAAAACATTATGCTAAGTAAAAGAAGCCAGGAACAAAAGGCCATGAATTGCATGCTATCATTTATATGCAACGTACAGAACAGGCAAATCCATAAAGACAAAAAGTAGATTAGTGATTGCCAAGGGCTAGAAGGAAATTAAGACTACCTGCTTTTTGTTTTGTTTTGTTTTGTTTAGTTTTTTTGAGACGGAGTCTTGCTCTGTTGCCCAAGCTGGAGTTCAGTGGTGTGATCTCGGATCACTGCAACCTCTGCCTCCCAGGTTCAAGCAATTCTCCTGCCTCAGCCCCGCCAAGTAGCTGGGATTACAGGTGTATGCCACCATGCCTCACTAATTTTTTTGTATTTTTAGTAGACACAGGGTTTCACCATGTTGGTTAGGCTGGTCTCGAACCGCTGATCTCAAGTGATCCGCCCACCTCAGTCTCCTAAGTGCTGGATTATACTCCAGCTTCCTGCCGGGACTGTTAATAGACACAGGATTTCTTTTGGGGAGGATAGAAATGCTCTGAAATTGGATAGTAGTGATGATTGTACAACTTTGTGACTATACTAAAAACCACTGATTGTACACTTAAGTGGTGAATTCTATGGTATATGAATTATAATTAAAAAGAAATATTGATTGACGGATTAATCTTTCTATACTCTGTTCTCAAACCTTAAACTTTCATTCTTATTCACAGGAATCAACTGGTATCACTGCTAAAAACATTGGTTTCTGGGCTTCACCTTTGAGCTTCAGCTACAGCAGATTGGGGCAGAGCCCAGGAATCTGCATTTGATTGTTGTATTCTAAGTGCCATTTCCCTGTTTCCCAAAGGTTTGGGTCAGAGAATTTCTGAGCCAACCTCAGAACATCAGAAGACAAATAAAATTCTTTAACCTATGATTTCAGAAAAAAAGCTGAAGATTTCAAACACAACTGAAACTTTGTTTTTAGTCTGCTTCTTATTAAAAACAGACTGAAACCCAAAGAAACCCCATCAGGGGTAGGTAATGAAGTAATCATGATCATAATAAAAGAACAGAATGGAAAAACTGCCTGGTCTGGAGAAAACCACAAAAAAAAATTGTCTTCTGCCTCCAGTGCTCAACTGAGCCATTCAGATGAAAATATCCCACTAGCCACATCGAGAGCTTAATTTGGGGCAGGGAAACTAGACATTAGTTAACCACTACTTGCTGCCCCCCCGATACAAATACATACTTACAGACACCCACTCCTCCACACTCAAAATTCTAAGCTTTGGTATGTGCTCCATGATTAGGGCTTTCTTTGGGGTTACAAGGAAGCAGAGTTGTAAATCGGTATTAGAATGTGATCAAAAGGAATGTCTGTATGCAATTATTTTGTTTTGAGACCAGTGTTCAGAGGCACCGACTTGAAAGTGCTGGCTTGGTCACGTGGTGGGGTCTCACACACATACACGCACATGACTTTGGTCCCCACAAAAGAAGGAAGACAAAGGCCTGGGTTTTCTCATTGTTGTTTCTTTGTTTCAGGATGGAGTCTCACCTCAACAGCTCAAAGGACCCTCTCCACCATCTCCCCTGGCTGTCCATTCCCCTGTTACAAGAGGAAGTCTTGCTAATATAACCTCTTGCCCTGGAAAGTAGCAGTTACTGTAATTTGAGAACCGAGATCCCTTGCTTAACAGAAATTCACTTAACAAAACCTCAAATTAAAGAAGAGGTCAGTGAAAGGAAATAACATTTGTGAGGCATGTCTACAGAGTTCTGGGTAGTATGCTGGGCAATTTCACATAGATTTTTGCATTTCATTCAACGAGTCATCACAACCACCCCAAAATGGAGTTATTATCCCCCATATTGTACCAAAGAATCTGAGGCTCAGAGTGGTTATATAACTTGCACATGGTCACAAGGTTAGGAAGTAGCAAACCAAGTAAAAGATCTCCTCAAAGGAACATCACAGAAAAAAAAATGTTGAGGAATTCGGGTGTCCTATGAGTCCATCTTGTGGTGGCTGGCTTGCCCAGGCTGCTGCCATCTGTCAGGCAAGCACATGAGAAAGCAAAACGCAGTCCATCAGATAATGTCTGAGAGTAATCAGTGCTTTGTGAAGCCCAGCAAGCCACAATTCACCAATGGGCATAAAACCAAAGCGTTATGTTTGGGAAGAACTGTTAATACAGAACATTCTAGTGGTTGCATTATTGGCACCCTAAGTCACAAGGCTCTAGTCTGGGCCCCTGTTTACCCGGTTTAATTTGTAGTTGCCTTTCCCTTCCTCTCTGGGCTCCAGCCAAATAGCACCTGGCTGTCTCTCGGGGGCACCATGTTCCTCCCAGTCTCAGACCCTTGGCTACTGCTCTCCCTTTAATCGTCCTTCCCATGGCGTCTCTTCCTGGCACCACTCAGTAACTTTCATTAGAAAGAGGCTCCATGGGGACAGGGGTTTTGTCTGGCTGGTCCAACATAGTATCCCCCATCACCTGGAACAGAGCTAACACTCAATAAACATGTCGAGAAGATGAATGAATGGATGAATGAATGAATGAATTAATGAATATTTCAGACTTCAGTTCCTACCTTGCCTCCTCAGTTCAGCCTTCTCTGGGCCATGTCCTCCTTGTGAAATGCTCCTACTACTTATGTACTTATTTCTTTATTTTAAATGTACATACATGTATGTATGTGTGATTATTTGTCTGATGTCTGATCCAAGACTATAAGCTCCATGAGGGCAAGGACTATACCTGTGCTCACCTTGATGCTCGCAGGACTGGCCTTATTATGATGTGCAATTAATGTGGGTTGAATGGAGAAATGGCCAAGCAAGTCTTAGAGAGGTCAATTTCTTTGGAGCTGTTTTCATAATAAAGTACTTAGAGGAACTGAGAAAAAAATGTGTCAGGAATCCACAGATTAGGAAGGCATTTACAGTTAGTAGGTAGTTTAGCCACATTCCTGGTGCTTTAGGGCTACTGGAGTTTACAGCAGGGATAAAGAGGGACCAATGGTGTTGGGCCCGGGTTCCTACCACTGTGCTGCAGTCTCACTTCCATTCTTTTTGTCACATGAGTGTGACTTACTTAAATATGGTATCTCATGATTCATCTTCTATTTGATAGTGTAGCATTGTTAGTATGCAAATCGTATTGAGATTTCATTCAGTATTTGACCTTTTCTGCGTGTATAACATGTTAAGATCTTCTATATCCTCAAGTATGATTTTTTAAAGTCATGTCTAGATGGCCAATTGCTTTTTCTCCAAAAGAACACATTCCTGATTTTAAAATGAAAATCAGTGGGGAAATGAGATTCACTTAAAAGTCCATTGCCTTGTAGCCATTTTTGATGGAATACACATGCTCTGTTAAGTGAGGGGGACACTCCATGAGGTTAATTTGATTTACTGCTCATGCATTTCCTAAAGCATATGGTGACAGGCAGAAGATGTGGGCTATGGAAGTCTGGAGGGATGTGTAAAATCTTCTTGGGAGCCAAAGGCTGTTTCGTTTTCGTGGCTTGGTTTGCAGGGACTGCCTGGGAGATCCCAATGCAAACCTCAGCTGCATGGGGCAAGTTTAAAACCTGGACATGTGGAGGCCAGAGACAGGGCTTGGATAAGCTGCCAACTGACAAATGAACTCCCCCACAGACCACCCTGCCATTTCCTATTTGCTGGCAAAAGTTTTGTCATCTGTGCCTACACATGGCCTCTCTTGGGCATGGGCAGGCTGATGGGCATAGGAGGTAGCCTGAGTCCTCTGAGGCTCCAAGTGCTCCAGAATTCCTGAAAATGGTCAAAGCCCTCAGGAGCCCAGAACACGCAGAAGGCAGAGTGCAGGGGCTGGCAGCTGATGCCTGCTGAGAACCGAGACAGCCAGTGGTCCAACTTCCATGCACTCCTAGAGCCAGATGTCATTTTCACCTCTATTTTGGTGCTAACTGGGGGAGGGGATGTCTTTGAAAACAAGGTAGACTTTTTTTTAATGTAATCTGCCCTAGTAAGCTGGGTGGGTCCTGATGCACAGCAGGGAGAAAGAGTAACAATAAATCCCCTCACTCTATGTGTGTGTGTGTGTGTGTGTGTGTGTGTGTGTGTGTGTGTGTGTGTGTGTGGGGGTGGCAGGGGGAGGAGGTAAAATATGCATTACATAAAATGTATCATTTTAATTATTTTTAAATGTACAATTCAGTGTCATTAAGTACACTTACAAGTTGTGCAATCATCAGCCTATCCATTTCCAGAATGTTTTCATCATACCAAACTGAAACCCTATGCCCATTAAACAATAACTCCTCCCAGCTCCTGGTAACCTTATTCTACTCTTCCATCTCTGTGAAATTTGACTATTCCCGGGACCGCATATAAGTGAAATCATACCATCTTTGTCCTTTCATGTTCAGTTTATTTCATTCAACATCTTTTTTAAAAGTTCATCCATGTTGTAGCTTGTGTTTTAAGAAAGAATTTTATTTTATTCAATACTAAGGCTGAATAGTATTCTATTGTATACACACACACACACACACACACACACCCCACATTTTGTTTTTCTATTCATCTGTAACATTTGGGTTGTTCTACCTTTTAGCTATTATGAATAATGCTGCAATGAACATTAATGTACAAGCACCTGTTTGAATTACAGCTTTCACTTCTTTGGGGTCTCTAACTAGGAGCTGAATTGCTGGATCACATGGCAATCCCATGTGTCAATTACTGAGGAATTCCCCCATTGTTTTTCACAGTGGCAGTGCCATTTTAAATTTCCACCAGCAATGCACGAGGATTCTAATTTCTATACATGCTCACCAATGCTAGTTATTTCCCTTTATTTTAAAATAATAGTTATTCTAATGAAGTGAAGTGACAGCTCATTGTGGTTTTGATTTGCATTTCCCTAATGACTTAGGATGTTGAGCATCTTTTCATGTGCTGATTGCCATCTGTGTATCTTCTTTGGGTAAATGTCTAGACAAGTCCTTTGAGCATTTTTGAATTGAGGTGTTTGCTTTTGTTTTTGTTTTTGAGATAGTCTTGCTCTGTTGTCCAGGCTGGAGTGCAGTGGCATGATCTTGGCTCACTGCAAACTCTGCCTCCTGGGTTCAAGCGATTCTCATGCCTCAGCCTCCCGAGTAGCTGAGATTGCAGATGTGTGTCACCACGTCCGGCTAATTTTTGTATTTTTAGTAGAGATAGGGTTTTGCCATGTTGGCCAAGCTGATCTCAAATTTCCTGGCCTCAAGCAATCCACCCACCTCAACCTCCTGAAGTGCTGGGATTCCAAGTGTGAGCCACCATGCCCAGCAAGGTATTTGTTTTTGTTGTTGAGTTGTAGGAGTCCTTGTATGTTCTGAATATTAATTTCTATCAGATACATGATTTGCAAATGTCTTCTTTCATTCTGTAGGTTGTTTTTTCACTCTCCTGATAGTTTCCTTTGATGCAATTTCCTTGCTCTTGTATATAATACTTCCCAGTTTACAAAATACTTACAAGTATTTGCTTTATTTTTTTTTTTTATTTATTTATTTATTTATTTTTTTTTTTTTTAAGATGGGGTTTCACCATGATGGCCAGGCCGGTCTTGAACTTCTGACCTCAGGTGATCCACCCACCTCGGCCTCCCAAAGTGCTAGGATTACAGGCGTGAGCCACCGCGCCCGGCCGTATTTGCTTTATTTTTAATGTCACAAGTAATATATGAATATAGGCCCTGGCTAAATTAAATTTTTTTTCAAGCAATACAGTTAAGCTAAAGTCAACTTTAAGCTCCATTCCCAAATCCCAGCATGATCCCATAAGATAAAGCCTTATCAATTTGGTATTTATTCATCCAGATCTTTCCCCATACATTTGCATAAATTTCATTCATTCAACAAATACTTATTGAATGTCTACTATATGCCAGCCATTGCCATAGGCCCTGGGGACACAGAGGTAGCAATACAGACAAGGTCCTCACCCTGATGGAATTTACATTCTAGCTGGGGAGGGGGAGGAGGCATGCAACAGTAAATAAGAAAATCTAGATTTTGAAAAGCATTGTGAAGGACATAAACAGGATGATACGATAGAATGATCTGTGGGGGAAGGGAGAGAAGGCCATGCTGAGGAGGAGATATTTTTGAGCTGAGATCTGAAGCCATCCATCCAGCTGAAGACTTGGAGGAAGAGCATCCAGACAGAGGTAACAATGGGGCGAGAGCATACTTGTCCTGTTTGAGGGCAGAAAGAATCCTGGAATGCCTGGCCAGCAGTGGTCACAAGAGGAGAATAGAGTGAGATCAGAGGGCTGGAGATCAGGGAAAGTGATATGGTTTAGATCTGTATTCCACCCAGATCTCATGTTCAATCGTAATCCCCAATGTTGAAGTGGGGCCCTGGTGGAAAGTGATTGGATCACAGGGACGGATCCCCCCGCTTGGTACTATGCCACAACAATGAACAGATAGTGAATGAGTTCTCATGAGACTGAATTGTTTAAAAGTGTGTGGCACATTCCCCCCCTCTCTCTTCCTCCTGCTCTGGCCATGAGAAGTGCTGGCTCCCCCTTCACCTTCTGCCATGATTGTAAGTTTCCTGCAGCCTCCCCAGAAGCAGAAGCCACTATGCTTCCAGTACACCCTGTGGACCTGGGAGACAATTAAACCTCTTTACTTTGTAAATTACACAAATTTACAAAGGCGTTTCTTCATAGCAATGCAAGGATGAAAGAATACAGAAGGCATTTGGGTTTTATTTTAAGAGCAATCAGATGTTAGAGCCAGATGCAGTGGCTCATGCTTATAATTCCAACACTTTGGGAGGCCAAGGTGGGTGGATTGCTAGAGGCTGGGAGTTTGTGAACAGCCTGGACAACATAGCCAGCACCCATCTCTACAAAAATAGAATTTTTAAAAATTAGCCAGGGATGGTGGTACACACCTGTAACCCCAGCTACTTGGAAGACTGAGGCAGAAGGATCACTTGAGCCCAGAAGTTTGAGTTTGAGGTTGCAGTGAGCTATGATTGCACCACTACACTCCAGCCTGGACAACAGAGAAGAAGCCTGGGAGGCTGAGGCTGCAGTGAGCCATGATCCCACCACTGCACTACAGCATGAGTGACAGAATAAGACCCCATCTCTGAAAAAAAAAAAAAAAAAAGATATTAGAGAATTTTTAGCAAGAGAGTGAGTGTGAATGACTTGTATTTTTAGAATATTCCTAGGATTTCCACATAGAGATGAGTTTGGAGAATGTTGAAGATATTCAAAGTAGGGTGGTGACGGCTTGAATTAGGGCAGCAAGAGTGAAGAGGGGGAGAAGTGAATGGCTTCAAATTGCACTTTGGGGTCTTGTGATGGTTGTGATGAAAGGGTAAAGGAAATAAAGCGACCAATAATAATTCTTGGGTTTTTGACCAGAGCAGCTGAGTGGAGTGGTATCATTGCCCAATTTAGAGACGACAAAGAAGGAAGGCGTGGGAAAGGGCAGCTCTGAAACGAAGGGTTATGTCTTGGACCTGTTACGTTTGTGACGTCAGAGAGTTGAGATAGATGAGTTTGGAATCTCAGAGAGAGGTGGGATGTGATATGAACAGTAGGAGTCCTCATGCTGTAGATGGTATTTCATGATCATCTAGGAAGGAAGTACGCCTGCAGAAGGACATTCAGTATGGCCTAGGACACACCAACATTTAGAGGTTGAGAAGAGGAGGAAGAGCCAGCAGAGGACCTTGAGAAGGGATGGCCAGAGAGGTGGGAGGAAGAGAATGAAGACAGTGAAGAATCCTAACATCCAGGAAGAAATTTTTTTCTTTTAACTTAAGCGTTGTTTATTATACAGGTGAATTCCTGATTCTTGTGATGAGCTTATTGGTAGGATTTTTTTTTTTTTTTTTTTTTTTGACACGGAGTCTCGTTCTCTCGCCCAGGCTGGAGTGCAATGGCACAATCTTGGCTCACTGCAACCTCCACCTCCCAGGTTCAAGGGATTCTTCTGCCTCAGCCTCCTGAGTAGCTGGGATTACAGGCACCCGCCATCATGCCCGGCTAATTTTTGTACTTTTGTAGAGACAGGGTTTCACCATGTTGGCCGGGCTGGTCTCAAACTCCTGACCTCAGGTGATCCGTCCGCCTTGGCCTCCCATAGTGCTGGGATTACAGGCATGAGCCACCATGCCTAGCCTATTGGTAGGATTTCTAGCAGTGAGCACAGGAACCAGAGCTTCCAAACTTTTGGACTCACAGTGAAGGGGGTCAGCTGCCAGCAGGGTCTGGTCATTCTGGATGAGGATGTCTTTGATATCCTTCTTGGAAGTCTCGTCCATATATTTCTGGTAATAGGCTACCAGGGCTTTAAAGATGGACTAATGGACAGCACAAATCTGGGCCACATGACTACCGGCCTTCACATGGACACAGATGTTCACACCAGCAAATCGCTCTTTGCCCAGAAGCAGAACTGGTTCTAGCAGCTTGTATTGCTCCTGGATCATCTCCAGGGGGCTTGATCATCTCCAGGGGCCACCTATTCACTGTGATGAGGCCATTACCGCGTTTGCAATGTGCCACAGCTGTGGCCCTTTTCTTGCAGCCAAAGAATGTTTGGCTACAGGCAAACATTAGAGCTCCTCACTGCACAGTGCTGCAACAGAAAAGGAAGAAATTTATTTCAAAACCGAAATACATTTGTGTATGTTTGCAATCTTCCATGATACTTTTTTAAATGAAGCAGCAAACACCTGTGTCAGTTGCTGCTGAGAGTTGAATTAAGCGAGGCAAGAGAAATGCCCATTTGCATTTTGCAGCATAGAGGCCACCTTGACAAGAGCAGTTTCAGTAGAGTGGTGGAGACAGAAAGGAGCTGGAATGGTGTGAATGGCTTAAAATGATAATAATAGCTGAATTTCTATAAAACTTACCACTGGTCTAAGTGCTTTACATATATTAATCTGTGCAACAGCCCTTTGAGGTAGATACAATTATTATCCTATTTTACAGATAAGGAATAGATCTTTAACTAACTTGCCCCAGATCACACATTTGGAAATGACAAAACTGGAATTTGAACCCAGACAAAACTGGTTGGTCTGGCTCCAGAAAATAGAGACAACTCTTTTGAGAAGTCTTGTTATAAATAAAAAGTGCATTCATTAAGATAAGACCAGATGCTATAACAAATAAACCACCAAAATCTAGGTAGTTTAATTAAATAGAAGTTTATTTCTTTTCCTTTTAAATTCCAATCAGTGATAGGAGTGGGAGAAGTGAGGATAGAGCTCTGCTCCATACAGTCATTCAGGGATCCAAGCACTTGACATCTTCTTCAACACATGGCACCTTTAGTTGCTCTAGATGTCAACATCAAACTGGCAGAAGAGGAAAGAGAATGTGGAGGATGACATAGGAGAATTGTATGGGCCACACCTGGAAGTGGCTTACACCACTTCTGCCCACATTCTGTTATCCAGACTTCAGTCACACGTCTCCAGGAATATTCAAAAGGAGCCGGGAAGTGTGGTCCCTGGCTGGGCAGCCACTGCCAGCTGCACTGCTACACTGTGCAACGAGGCCATGGATTTTTGGTGGACAGTTGTCTGTCTGCCCCAGTGAGCAAAGACATGGTGAGAAAGATATGTGTAAAATGAGATTTGTTTTTGAATATGAGAAATACTGGAGCATGTTTGTGTACTGATGAGAATGATGGAGTAGGGAGGGGGAATCTAATGATACAGGAGAAAGAGAATAATTGCAGGAGCAAAGTCCTCAGCAAGGTGATAGCAGATGAAGGGATTGTCCTTTGAAAGGAGCAGGAGGAAGGTTGGGAGGTTGGCAGGGTGAGGGAAAATTGATGTTGGCACATAATAAAAAATGGTCTCTCATTGTTTTAATTTACATTTCCTTTATTATCAGGGATATTGCAGCTTCTCATAGGTTTTTGGCCATTTGAATATCTCCTCTTGTGATTTTTCCTTTCATATTCTTTTCCTGTTTTATTGAGCATTGTTTACTTTTTCATATTGACTTATAGCAGATTTTTAACATATTTTAAATATTAATTATTTGTATATTATAATTATTACAAATATTTTTTAGTTGGTTACTAGTTTTCAATTTTGTGGATTGTCTTTTTTTTTTTTTTTTTTTTTTTTTTAGAGACAGAGTCTCACTCTCACTCACCTAGGCTGGAGTGCAGTGGTGCAATCATAGCTCACGGTAGCCTCAAACTCCTGGGCTCAGGTGATCCTCCTCCCTCAACCTCTCAAGTAGCTGGAACCACACGTGTGCACCACCACACCTGGCTATTTTTTAAAATTAGTATTGTTTGTAGAGACAGCGTCTCACTCTATTGACCAGGATGGTCTCCAACTCCTGGGCTCGAGCAATCCTTCCCACTCAGCTTACTAAAGTGCTGGGATTACAGGTGTGAACCACTGCGCTGGGTCATGTTGGTGGTATCCTTTGACATAGTTGAATATTGATTTCTTCCTAAATGCTTTTATATTAAGTGCCTTATTGCACAAGCTTTCCCTATTACTAATTCACAAAAATAATATCCTATATTTTCTTCTAATTCTTTTGTAGTTTTTAAAATTAAACTTTTAATTTTGAGATAATGGTAGATTCATATACAGTTGTAGGAAGTAGTGCAGAGAGATCCATGTTCCCTTAACCCAGTTTCCCCCAACAGTAATATCTTGGAATATCACAACTAGAACACTGGCATTGATACAGGCAAGATACAGAATGATTTCCCCACCGCAAGAGTGCTTGTGTTGCCTTTCTCTTCCCCCAACTCCCCCACCCACTGCCAATCCCCTCTTTAACTCTGGCAACATTTCTATGAATTTGTCTTTTCAAGAATGTTATATAAATAGAATCAACTGTATGTGACTTTTTGAGACTGGCTTTTTTCAGCCAACCTAATGCCCTGAAGATTCATTCAGGTGGTTTTGTGTAGCGCTCACTTGTTTCCTTTTATTGGTGAAAAGTAATCCATGGTGTGGTTGCACTCTATTTGCTTAACCATTCATTCATTGAAGGATATCTGGTTGTTTCCAGTTTGCAGATGTTTTTGTACAAGTTTTTGTGTGAGCATAAGTTTTCATTTCTCTGGGATAAATATTGAAAGGTACAATTATTAAGACTTGTGATAGTTGCACGCTTAATTTCTTAAGAAACTTCCAATTGATTTTCCAATGGCTATGCCATTTTACATTCCCATCTGCAAAGTATAAGTGAACCAATTTCTTCGTAACCTGGTCAGCATTTGATGTCATTGCTGTTTTTTGTTTTAGCCATTTTCTTAGATGTGTGGTGATATCTCATGTGGTTTTCTTGGCACTTTCCTAATGACTAATGATGTTGACCATCTTCTCATGTGCTTATAACCAGGAGTACGCTCTCTTTGGCAAAATGTCTGTTCATGTCTTTTGCCCATTTTTGAATTTGATTCTTTGCTTTCTATTGTTCAGTTTTGAGAGAAATTTATGTAGTCCTAGGCACTAGTCCTTTGTGTTTTGCAAATATCTTCTCCCAATCTTTAGATTATCTTTTCATTCTCTGTACAGGGTCTTTCACAAAGCAAACGTTTTCAGTTTTGATGAAGCCCAATTTATCAATGTTTCCTTTTATGGATAATACTTTTTGTGTCAAGGCTGAGAATTCTCTGTCTAGCCCAAAACACAGAAATTTTCTCCCATGTATTTTCTTCCTAAAGGTTTTGTCGTTTTAGGTTTCACATTTATGTTTGTGATTCATTTTGAGTTAATTTTTGCATACTGCCTGGAGTCTAGGTCAAGGTTCACTTTTTTGCCTGTGGATGTTGAATGGTTCCAGCACCATTTGTTTACAAGGTGATCCTTCATCCATTGAATTGCATTTGCATCTTTTTCAAAACTCAGTTGGGCATATCTGTGTAGGTCTATTTCTGGGTTTTCCATCCAGTCCCATTGATTTATGCTTCTATCCCTCCACCAATATCACACAGTTCTAATTATCATAGCTTTGTAACATCTTGGAATCAGGCAGACTAATTCACACTTAATTCTTCTTTTTCAAAAATATATACATATTATTTACTTCATATGCTTTCTCTATCACAAAACCACAAAAAACAATCTCCTACATTTTATTCTTTTGCAGTTTTAAAAAATATGTTTAGTTCTTTAAGTAACAGGAGTTTATTATTATGACTGGTATGAAGTAGAAATCAAGCTTGATTTTCATTTTTTGCAGTTATTTCTCCTAAAATTTTTAATTGAATGGCTTGTCACTCATCTGAAATACCAACTGTATCATACCCTAAATTTCTACATATTCGACGGTCTGTTTGTGCACTCCCTATCCTATTCCTTCGGTTTGTCTATTTATTCCTATATTGTTTTTAATTCTATAACTTCATAATATGTTTTGTTAAAGTAAATTAAAATGGAGGCCAGGCCTGAAAAATCCCTACACAGACAAAGGCAGTTAGGATAAGTGACCTTAACCTTGCTTGATTTGTAAATATGAATGAAGTGTAATTTAAGCCATTTCTTATAAATGCTTTTTTTTTTTTTTTTTTTTTGAGACAGACAGGGACTTGCTCTGTTGCCCAGGCTGGAGTACAGTAGTGCAATCGTGGCTCACTTCAGCCTCGATCTCATGGATTCAGGCAATCATCCTCCCTCAGCCTCCTGAAGTGCTGGGATTACAGTTGTCAGCCACTATGCCTGGCCCCAAATGCCTAGGTTAAAGAAACATAGAATTTAAGCTCAACTAATCAGAAGTGGCCAACAAACTGATATAACTAGAAACAGTTTCCAACAGGATAAGCCAAATAAGGCAAGTGTATAACTACAACCAATCAAATATTTTCTTTGCTTTACTTCCCTGTTTATCCTATAAAAGCCTCCCTCTTCTATTCCCTCAGTGAAGCTTCCCAACCACTTCCAGTTTGGTACCAATTCATAAATCCCTGTCTGTTCAAATAAGCTCATTAACATTTTGTTGTGCCTCAGTTTACCTTTTTAATAGGGTTGTTTTGTTGTTGTTTTGAGACAGAGTCTTGCTCTGTCACCCAGGCTGGAGTGCAGTGGTGCCATCTCAGCTCACTGCAACCTCCACTTCCTGGATTTAAGTGATTCTTGTACCTCAGCTTCCCAAGTAGCTGGGATTATAGGCGCACACTACCACTCCCAACTAATTTTTTGTATTTCTTGTAGAGATGGGGTTTTGCTATGTTGGCCAGGCTAGTCTCAAACTCCTGGCCTCCAGTGATCTGCCCACCGCAGCCTCACGAAGTGCTGGGATTACAGGTATGAGCCACCATTAATACTGATAAATAACATAGTGAGAAATACATCTCTTTTTTCTTTTCCCCCCAAATTTGTCTGATGACATAAGGAGAAAGTCTCCTCCTCAGAATGCCTCAGCCTCAAAAAGGGCATCCAAAAGGCAATACAATGATAACACTGTATTGAATTTTGCAGCTATTCATGACAAGTGATAATGAATATAAAACTTCCTTTAAAGGTAAGTGGATTTGAGCTGGGCTTGGTGGTTTACGCCTGTAATCCCAGCCCTTTGGGAGGCTAAGGCAGGCAGATCATTTGAGGTCAGGAGTTGGAGACCAGCCTGACCAACATGGCGAAATCTCATCTATACTAAAAATACAAAAATTAGTGGGGCGTGGTGGTACGTGCCTGTAATCCCAGCTGTTCAGGAGGCTGAGGCACAAGAATTGCTTGAACCCAGGAGGTGGAGGTTGCAGTGAGCCAGCATTGCACCACTGCACTCCAGCCTGGGTGACAGAGCGAGACTCCGTCTAAAAAAAAAAAAAAAAAGTAAGCTGATTTAAACTTTTCTAAAGGTAATTGATTTAAAAGAAAATTGATTTAAAGAAAAGAATCAAATAAGAAATTGTACAGGTGGTGTGCAAAAGACAAGGCAGAAATCTTAAATGTGGTAAGCAAAGGATCCAAGTTTGGGGTGCAGGGTAGTGGTGTGGGGAGGTTTATTTTTTTATTTTTATTTTATATATATATATATTTTATTGCATTTTAGGTTCTGGGGTACATGTGAAGAACATGCAGGATTGTTGCATAGGTACATACATGGCAATGTGGTTTGCTGCCTTCCTCCCCCATCACCTATATCTGGCATTTCTCGTGGGGGAGATTTCAATGGAAATAACACACCTCGAAGGCTCAGGCCAGTACCTGGAACATAGAACAGGCCCTCTCATTGATGCGTGACAGTAACTGTCGTTCCCTTCAAGTTAAGCTTGCCAGATTCAGAAAATAAAATCAGTGCACTCCCAGTTTGATTTGAATTTCAGACAAATAGGATTTTTAAGTATAAGTATGTTCCATGCAATATTGGGAACAAACTCATCCTAAAAAAAAAAAGAAAAAAAAAGTATTTATTATTTAATTACAATTTAAATGGAACTGAGTGACCTGTGCTTATCAGGCAACGCTACTTGTCATGCCTTCCCTGGAATGTGGGAGAATTGGACATGGCTTAGAGACCCTGGGATGTCACCAGGGCTGCCTGTCCCCCCACCAGAGACTTGGGCAGAAGATGGTCAGGGGATGTGGACGTTCCTGAGGAGGCCAGAGCATGTCGAGAGCAGCCTCCAGCCCAGACACTAGACCCCTACTCTCCCCCACAACCCTGGCTCAGAGTTTCCTGTGTCCTGTCTTCCACCTGGCTGTGAGGGGGAGGGGACCACCGTGGTCCGGGGAGGGAAGTGCTACAGACAGAGAGGAGCTAGGATCACTCAGGAGTCCTCTATGTGACGCTGAAGAATTTCCACAGAGACCTGAGCCCAGAGACGCTCGGTGGAAGAGGTTTTACAAGTATCATCAGGCTGAACCTGGGCCTCCTCTCCACCTCCCTCTCCATCTGCACTGAGCCAGCCAAGGAAACCTCTTGAATCCATAGAAGGGCGGGAGCCTGGCTGGCAAAGGGGACTCAGGCTTTGTCACTTTTCCTTTCATTACCCATCCTGGCCATGCTGAGCAGGAATCTTCTGCCAGGCCACAGTGGGCAGATGTCCTGGTCCTTCTCAAGGATCCGTCCCCACATACTCACACACACCACACTCACAGCACACACACCACAGACACACCGCATTCACCGCACACTGGCACCACACACGCCACACTCACAACATACACAACACATTCACCACCCACACACCACACTCACAACATACACACCACACTCAACAACACACACAACACACTCACCACACACACCACACTCACAACACACTTGCACCACACACATACCACATACATACCACACTCACCAAACACATACCACACTCGCACCACATATGCATCACATTCACAACACAACACACACTCATACCACACTCACAGCACACACACAACAGACACACTGCATTCACCACACACTCACACCACACACACCACTCACAACATACACAACACACTCACCATCCACACACCACACTCACCAAACACACACCAAACACAACCACATACACACCATACAACACACCACACATACACACACACACACCACACATACACACACACCACACTCACAACACACACACAGGCACACCGCACTCACCACACACTTGCACCACACATCCCACACTCAAAACATACACAACACACTCACCACCCACACACCACACTCACCACACACCAAACACAACCACATACACACACACACCACACATCACACACACACCACACTCACAACACACACACCACAGGCACACCGCACTCACCACGCACTTGCACCACACATCCCACACTCAAAACATACACAACACACTCACCACCCACACACCACACTCACCAAACACACACACACCACACACAACCACATACACACCACACACAACACACATACCACACTCGCACCACACACCACACTCATAACATACACAACACACTCAACACACACATCACACTCACCAAACACACACACCACACACAACCAAATACACACCACACACAACACAACACACACACCACACTCACAGCACACACACCACACATACACACACAATACACTCACAACACACACACCACAGGCACACCACACTCACCACACACTCGCACCACACACACCCCACTCATAACATACACAACACACTCACCACCCACACACCACAGTCACCAAACACACACCACACTCACCACACAACCACATACACACCACGCACAGCACACAACACACACACCAAACTCACAGCACACACACCACACAGACATACACACCACACTCACACTCGCACCACGCACACCCCACTCATAACATACACAACACACTCACCACCCACACACCACAGTCACCAACACACACACACCACACTCACCACACAACCACATACACACCACGCACAGCACACAACACACACACCAAACTCACAGCACACACACCACACAGACATACACACCACACTCACAACACACACATCACAGGCACACCACACTCACCACACACTAGCACCACACACACCCCACTCATAACGTACACAACACACTCACCACCCACACACCGTAGTCACCAAACACACACACACCACACTCACCACACACAACCACATACACATCACACACAATCACGCACACCACACACACTGCACTCACAACACACCACACTCAACACACACATTAAGCTCACCACACACATCACACACACCACACTCACAACGTATACAACACACCACCCACACACCACACTCACCACACACATGCCACACTCACAACACACGCCACACTCACAACCCACACACCACACTCACCACACACACACCACACGCACAACACAACACACACACCAAACTCACAGCACACGCCACACAGACACACACACCACACTCACAACACACACATCACAGGCACACCACACTCACCACACACTTGCATCATATACACATCAGCCTCACAACACACACAACACACCACACTTACAACATACAACACATTCATACTGTACTCACAACACACACTGACACCACAGACATACCACACTCACCACACACACCACGCTCACACCACACAACACACATCACACACTCATACCACACAACACACACACCACACACACCATACACCACACACACTCACACCACACACCACACTCATAACATACACAACACACCACCCACACACCACACTCACCACACACACCACACTCACCACACACACACCACACTCACCACACACAACCACATACACACCACGCACAACACACAACACACACACCAAACTACAGCACACACCACACAGACACACACACCACACTCACAACACACATCACAGGCACACCACACTCACCACACACTTGCACCACACACACCCCACTCATAACATACACAACACAGTCACCACCCACACACCACAGTCACCAAACACACACACACACCACACTCACCACATGCATCACACACACCACACTCACAACATATACAACACACCACCCACACACCACACTCACCACACTCACAACACATACACCACACTCACAACACACACACCACACTCACAACACACATCACACTCACCACACACACCACATTCACCACACACACCACACTCATAACACACACATGCTCACCACACACACCACACTCACAACACACTCGCACCACACACATACCACATACCACACTCACCAAACACATACCACACTTGCACCACATACGCATCACATTCACAACACAACACACATTCATCCACTCATACCATATGACACACACTGACACGACGTATACACCACACTCACCACACACTTGCATCATATACACATCAGCCTCACAACACACACAACACACCACACTTACAATACACAACACATTCCTACTGTACTCACAACACACACTGACACCACAGACATACCACACTCACCACACACACCACGCTCACACCACACAACACACCACACACTCATACCACACAACACACACACCACACACACCATACACCACACACACTACACACCACATACATATACCACAGTCACCACACTAACAGCACACACAAACTCACATTCACACCACACACACCACGCATTTATACCACACTCACAACACACAAGACACTCATACCACACTCATGCCACACACACCACACTCAACACACGCACCACATTCATACCACAATCACAACACACAACACCTCCCTTCCAACATACCTCCCTTACAACACAGATTCACAACACACACTCCACTCACAACAAACCACATACTTACAACACAGACACTACACACACACACCCACACTCACTACACACACACTCAACATACACACCATGCATATACACAGCACACATACACATGTAGCTACATTTACACCACACACACCACACAAGCATACACACTCACCACACCACACACATACACACATACACTACACCCACATGCCCACACCATATACACACACCACATGCACATACAACATACACACACACCACACATATGCACCACACGTATATACATACAACACACACAGACACACGTTGTCAGCTGCAGCAAAGCGTGACTGATCCCTTCCACTTACTAACTCAGCTCTTTTCAGGGGTTGGGGATCTTTAACCCAAGACTTCCAGCAGAGCTCCCAGTCTCTGAGCTGACAGGCCAAGCAGGAGGACGTGGTTGTAACTGCGCAGGCCTGTGTGCTCGATTTCCCTCCCCGCCACGCCACTGTGTCTCCGTGCACTACGCTAGAACCCATTTACATCTCCTCATCTTCCGGGGGGCTGACCCTGCCTGCCAGGGACATCGTGGGCGACAGGGTTTAAATGAGATGCATTCTCGTTTAAATGAGACAGCAGGAGGCTATCACAATCTCAAGGGAGAAAGGCCTCAAAAACCTGAGGATGCTCATGTCTGGAAAAGGGCGGCTGTGGTTCATACCACGCCGAGAAGAAAGATTCATGAGCCCTGCCTGCCCCATGGTATTGATCAGCCCTGTTACTCACAGCCACAGAGCAGGGTGACACAGCCTGTCCAATGCTTACTCATGCACTACTTTATAGCGTGGGTGTCTAGGGGGGGGTGTGTGTGTGTGTGTGTGTGTGTGTGTGTGTGTCCTTCCTGGACAGAATGAAATCCCTCTACAGCAGAGAGACCTCTCCTTCCTCAGTGGCCTCATGGAGATACAATAGGTGCATAATAATTACTGCCTGCCCTGCTCAGAGCTTCTGAGCATTCCAACGTGTGTGTGTATATGAATATGTGTGTGTGTGTGTGTGTGTGTACAAGGAAGTCTAGCTCCCATATCTGCTGTTAATGGTGTTAAGTTTTTGTTTGTTTTGTTTTGAGACAGGGTCTTTCTCTGTCGCCCAGGCTGGAGTGCAGTGGTGTGATCATAACTCACTACAGCCCCATACTCCTGGGCTCCAGCGATGCCCCCCTCAGCTTCCCAAGCAGCTGGGACTACAGGCGGGCACCACCACACCTGGCCAGTGTGTTACTATCACTGCACACTTTCCTCTCAGTCCTTCAGGCACATACAGACAGCCCGAAGAACCACAGACAGTCCTTCATTCCAGGGTCACGTCTCCCAGCCCATCGGAAGCCTCAGTGGAAGGAGGCCCCCTATGGCTCCTCTACTCTGTTCCTCTCACCCCCTTGTCCCAGATGTCCTCACGGGGACCCATTCTGAGATCACAGGGAAGTAAGCCTCCCACTCAGGCCTCCTCTGCATCCAGGCGTGGCCACTCAGGCCTCCTGCTCTTCTTCAGGCAGCGCCTTGGCTGTTATGTCCTATCCATCCCCTCTCTGACTGTGCCCAGAGAACAAGGGAGTCTGACTTCAGATTTCACAGACAGAAGATATCCCAGGAACATGTCCATCACAGCGGCAAGCCGGCCCCTGTCAGCACAAGGCCAGCGTGGAATGAGGCTGTCTCTTCACCTGGAGTGCAATGCCCATCTGTGGCCATCGCTGTGTGCCAAGGATAGAGGGGTTGGCCAGGCCCAGAAAAGGGGATATGGGCAGTGTGGGAAGAAAGAAAAAAGCCCTCCTAATCCCTGAAGATGGGCACAGTGGGCTCCACAAACCAGCCATAGCTCACCTTGCCATCTTGACCTTTTCCAACTCGGTAGGTAGGGTGGGGGTGCCCTGAGCACTGCACAGGAGGGGGGGCGCTGCAGGGCCACTGCGGCTGTGACCAGCATTTGCTGAGCGATAAACCCTCCCCCAGTCAAGACTGCCTCCCCCTGGAGCCTCCCCTCCCTGAAAGCTTAGTGGCAATTCTAGCAACAGGGGGGGCCAGGCAGTGCTGGACTGGGGTGAGCCAATGGAGCCTCCTCCTAGGGGAGCTGTTTCCCCCAATACCCCATTGAACAAAGGCCTGGGAAAGCTGTCTGCTGGTCCACACACCTGTGGAACACCACCCTCTTGGTTCTCATGCTTTATCTCAGACTCAAATGCCCCAGAGAGAAGCCCCATTCAGGCAGCTCAGCCTGCACCTCTGCTGCAGGGCGCTGGGCTACACCTGCCTTCCCATGATGTGGTCCTGTCTCCAGAGCCAGGGCTTGGTGTGGACTGTTCTGAGGGATGGCTGTGGCACGTAGCACGAGGTCAACCTGCGTCCCATCAGGGAAGCGCTGACATCAGGGGCCGAGACATCTTTGAGATGAGTCGGGGGCAGGGGGAGAGACATTTGGACATTAGAGTCGTGGTCTCCAAAGTGGGGGACTGACCCAGTTGCTGGGCCTCCCTCCAGCAGCCCCGCCCTGGGTGGACAGGCTGCTTTTATGATGATAGTTAACTTTTTATAGATATTCCTCCTGCAGCAAGTTAAATTGCATCTGCTCGGGCAGACATCCAGGCCAAGGGCAGGCGGATGGAGCGGCCGGGCCCCGAGGCTCTGGCGGGCAGGCCTTCCTGCTGTAAAGCTCTGTGTCTGATAGGAAATCCAGGCTGGGCTGTGGGCGCAGGGCATCTCGGGCTGCTTCCTGAGGGTCTAAGAGCCTCAGACGACTTGTTCTTTCCTTCTGCAGCCTCTTCATGTGGCTCTGAGTTCTGGGCCCGGGCAAACTTCCTTGTGCAAGAAGTCCTGAGCGGGTAGAATGTGCAGTCAGAGACGTCTGACCAGCCAGGGAGGAGCGGGGGCCTCAACCAGTCAGCTGTGATGGGCAAGGGACGGGCCTGGCCCGGGTGGTGGGCAGGGATCTGGCACTGAGGAGAAGGGCCCAGGAGTGGGACCCTCATCCCACAGGACCCTCATCCCACAGGACCCACAGCGCTGGGAAGGTTATCGCCACAGGGATCTGGCCATGGAATACGGGGCACAAACCAAAACAGGGACCCCCCCAAACTCAGCCTGAGGCGACAGTACTGCCCTCTAGGCCTCCGCTCCCCCACAGGGAGAAGGACTCCCCCATGGGTCCCTCTGATGTGATGCCCGCAGAGCCACTTTTGATGGGGCCACTTCACCTCCCGGCCACCCCCGCCCTGGGTCCTGAGCATCGGCGACTGAGTGAGATGCACCAAGTTTGACTTTCAGCAAACATGTACTGGACACCTGACTTCCCCTAGACTGTGAGTTCAGGTCTGGGGCTTCAAAATCTGCCGGTACAGTCCCTTGCCTGGAGGAGTGCCTGGGCTGTGCGGGAGCAAGAGCAGGCAATGGTCGGGGTGACTGCGCAAGGATAACGAAGCACAGAGCGAGGCTGTGGACTGAAGGGAGGCCAGGCTGCAGGACCCGCTGGGACCACTGCTGGCCCAGCCCAGCCTCAGCCCACTGCTCCCAGATCCTCCTCACGCTCCCCACCTCTTCCTGGGACGCTGGTCATGGCCAACAGCCAACAGGGAAAAAAAATATGTCCCTTTCTCTTTTCCCCCCGACAGGGACTGCTTCTGGTCTGGGGACACCCGCCCTCTCCAGGAAACCTGTGGACCCACGGGGCTGGGGCAAATAACCCTCTTCTCCAAAAAGCTCCTTGTCACTTAGAGGGCTAAGCAGAAGTCCCATTAGGTCCCAGTTACCCCCTCACCTGGCCAATTTGCAGGTCCAATGCATGCAATGTTGCCGAGTACCTGGCATGTGAAAGGTGGCATACCAAGTGATGCTTACCACATCCCTTGAAGGTAGGCAGGGTGCCCAGATATTACCCAACACTGCATAACAAACCATCCCAACACTTAGGGGTTTCAAACAAAAACAGCAATATTGATTTTGCTCATGAATATGCAAAGTGGGCAGGGCTGGGCGGGGCAGTTGTTTCTGCTCCACTTGGCTTCAGCTGGGGCAGCTTGGAGGCTGGAGGCTATAATCATCCAAAGCTGCTCATTCACTTGCATGCCCGCGCCTGGGGTGGGAAGAGCCGATGGCAGGGGGCAGGCACAGCTGAGGTGCCTCACACACCTCTCTCTATCTCCTTGCAGCCACACTTCCTGGACCCTCCAGCGGTGGCTTCAGGGTAGCTGGACTTCTTATGTGGGCTCAGGGCTCAAGGGGCGGGCGTCCTAGCAAGAGCGAGCCAGGCCAAAGCCGTATCCCCCTTTCTAACCAAGACTCTGAAGTCACGCAGCACCATTTCTGCCTCTGTTAATTAGAAGTGTCTCATCAAACCTGGCCCATATTCAAGGAAGGACAATTAGATTCCATCTTTTCGTGGGAAGAATGTCAAAGGATACGTGAACACGACTGTGAACCTGTTTTTGAATCACCACCCAAGACAAGGTCGTTGCCCTGTTTTAGACAGTGGTCGAGAAAATAAAGTGTCTTGTCCAGTTCATGCAGCAATTTAGAACTGATGAGAATTCTAAGCCACATCTCCCAGCTCCAAGGCCAAGGCCTTCTAGTCACCATTTGGCGCAGTGATAAAGGGATCAGAGTCCCTCAGAGCATCTGATGAAATCCATAGACAATTTTCCTGGGGAAAAAAAAACGTACATGGATTAAAATCTGTGTCTATATGTGTAGCGGGGGAGGAGAACAGTATAACCAAAAATATAAGGCTGGGCTAACCAACTGTCAGCTCAGCCTGCCCCGGTGCAGCCGCTGCACTTACGGCAGCCAGCACGCGGCGAGGCTCAGCCTCGGGTTCGGAGAAGGCCTTGCTGTGGGCAGTGCCCTGGGGGCTTGCTGTGGACGTCCCATGCTGTGCCGTGTCAGCCAGCACCTCCTCCCCATACACACCATGTGCAGAAAAACGAGATGTTTCCATCCTGCTCCTGACATGGACGGACTCCAGGGTCCTGGATGGAGAGACCCAGAATCCAGACCCCTGTACAGCAGCCTCCAGCCTTCTCACAGCCCCAGGGACAGCTGGGCAGGACCCAGGGCAGCCACACAGCAGAACAAGAGGCCTTGTGGGGCCCCTTAGTCTCTGCGTTTGACACAGCGAGGGGCGGCGTGGTGGGCCCTGCCCTGTTTTCCTTCTGCTCACACCTGGAGGAGGAACACGTGCATCGGAACTGCAGGAGGAAGAGGGTTTGGAAAAGTCCCTGGAGTGACTGCCGTAAATAATTCCCACTCTGTCCTTGCCCTTGAGAACCACATACATAGTAGACTACAGAGCAGGGTTTAACAATTATAAATAATTAAATATAATTTAATTAATTATTTATTTAATTAATTTTTATTAATCATTTATTATTTAATAAATTGATTAAATATAATTTAATTTTTATATTAAACAATTGTGTTTATCGATTGGCTCAGAAAATCCCTTGCAAATAGGACAAGCTGTTCTCCTGAGTGGGTTCAAGTCTGTCTCTAGCACACCCTGATTAAAACCCAGCACCCCTGACACCAGATGTAAGTCCCACTCAACGCAGTGAAAGGTACTGGAGCTCCGCAGGTAGTAAGTAGTGGGGCTGAGATTTAAAACTAGTCTGGCCCCAGCGCCAAGTTCTTAACCATTATCATTTGGATAATGATCTCCATTGGTGGGCCTGATGGGAGAAGAGGAGAAGCTAGGAAGCTGATCCAGAATGCCCGTGGACTTTACTTCCCTGACCCCAGCCCACTGGGGTGGGTGGTGGGGGCGGTGTGGCGGAGTGGGGGGAGGCAGTGTGAGGCTGTCGTTAAACCTCGGGCACAGTCAGTCATTGCTCCCTCACTGCAGAGGGGCAGACCTGCCCAGGGTCACAGACAGAGCATGGGGCTATGCTCAGACTAGAGCCCGGGGTCTCCTCAATCACCCCAGGCCAAGGCGTACCTTCAGCTCTGGTGACCTGTGCCCAGTGGGGACCACCAACAACAGCCACTACTGCAGACAGGTGTGAGCTGGGAGGAAGTCCCGAAGACAGAAAGGCGGAGGCTGCTGTAGCCGGGCCTGGGCCAGACCCTCTTGGGGGACTGTAGTTTTAGAGAGGAGGGCACCAGTGAATCAGACAAGAGCCCTGCTTGCAGCCGCACTGTTTACCGCAGTTGCTGCCAACCGCATTTGATGATATATAGTTAAATTCATTAAAATTAAGTACAATGGAAAATTCAGTTTCTTAGTCACAATAGCCACATTTCAAGCGCTCAATAGCCACCTTTGGTTAAAGGTGATTGTGTCAGATAATGCAGATACAGAACATTTTCATCAACGCAGAAAAATCTGCCGGACAGCGCTGGCTCTAGAGGAAAGTCAGATAAAATGAAAAACGATTCCTCCCGCTGGAATGGCGCCAGTTGCCCAGGAATGGTTCTTGGAGGAGGAAGGCCTTGAGGTTCCAACTCACAGGAGCCCTGCCCACCCCCAGGTCTGGGCCCTCCCTCTTCTCCCCTCCAGCCCCAGCCCCAGGCCTGAGGATGCTCTGGTTTCTTTCTGGCTGCCTGAGTGTGTGGCTGTCCTCCACAACCCGGGGCAGAGAATGGGGCCTGTGGGGACCTGCAGAGTTGCCCAGAGCCAGCAGACGTGGGAGCAGCTGAACCTCCTCGGGCTGCCAGGGCTGCTGCCCACTTGCCCGCATCCCTAAGGTTCAGAAAAGGAGGGCTCGGGGCAGCCGCTGGAGCTGGAAGTGGCTCGATGGCTTTCAGAAGCCACTGGCCTTCGTCACAGTGATGGCACTGGCAGGGACGGGCGCTGTGTGTTTGTCTCTCGGCATCTTTGATGCGCCTCGAGTCTTTCATGCCGGAGGATGTCCTCTGCCAAGGGCCCCATGTGGTGTTTGCTCTTTTCCTTTTATTCCTTTTTTTAATTCATCTCATTAAATTGGTTCTGTACTGGGCAAAAGGAGAGCCCAGCAGACAAGAAATGCTACAGGGGAAGAGAAGTGGGGGGTGGGAGCTCATTTCTGGCTGGGTGGGGGCAGCTGAAAGCAAAGCACTTGCTCGTCCACCCACACTTCAAGGCCTCAGCTGCTCGCACACTAAGACCTCTTAGAATCTTTATAGAACCCGTGTCTACTTCTTGTGGATTAACATAAAATCCTTATGCGATCTTAATGGATTCCATATAGATGCTTCATCGAATCCTTTTAGATGCCACATAAAATCCTTACAGAATTCACCAGATTGTACATAGAAGCCTAAATCCCCACTGCCATACACACGACACACATACACACACACACACATACACACACACACATATAACATACACGGCACTCCACTGGAAATAGCAAATCACCTTGAACCCCATCTCCTTTCTTCACAGAATGGCCACTTGGCAGATCTATTCTGTAGATGGAGGGACTGGCGACATTGCCCAGGGTAAGGTCACAGTGCAAACTTTTGTGGCCTGATCTAGACACCCCTCTGTGAAGGCCCCTGGGTCTGCAAATCAGGTCCCTCAGGAAGAGGAGAATAATTTGCAAAAGGATCCCAGTGCTCTTAGAAGGAAGAAGAAGCCAACCCCAGTATGAAAATTCGTCATGGTGTCCTGGGTGCCTGACCTGCTGGGATGTAAGCCCTGTGACGCAGGGGGATTTGTTGGTGGTGTTAACATGTCCCAGCACCTACTCCTGTGCCCGGCACACATGGTAGATCCTTAGTAAGTAAATGAATGAAGGTGTGCTAGCTGGAAAGGAACTGCAGGGCTCTAAAGAGTACCCACCAGAGAACAGGGCAGGCAGCAGGCCACCACCAGGCTGCACCAGGTACTGGGCATTGCTATGGGCTGGGTAGAGACCCAGACCAACGAGACCTCTCTGCTGAGTGAATGGATGGTGGCCTGGCTAATGTGGGGATAAAGGGGTTCTGACAGCACCAGGGTGAGGTCTGTCTGGCAGGCATCCTGGTGGATGATGACCAGGAACTACACGGGCCAGTCTGCAGTGGGCCCTGGGCAGGCAGGCTGAGACAGCTCCGAGGATTAGATCCTTGCAGGAAAGTTTTCTAGTTATTTGTTAGCTTCATGTCAGGCAGAATGGCTTTCTTTCATTCTTCGGAGTTGTAATCTGCCAAAAGTCCCCAAATTCAACCTTCAGGAGCTTTGTAAGGACTCAGAGACGAGAGTCACCCAGCAAGCCTGACTTAGAGCTCAGTTTGTAAAGAGGAAAGAAATTCTGCCTCTTCCCGGCACAGAAGGCAGGTGGTCTTTAGCAGGAGCTCTGGGCTCCGAGAAGAACCTGGGGGAAGCAGCAGAGCTGACACTCATCTAACACACTCTGTGTGTCTGTGTGTCTGTCTGTCTGTATGTCGTGCAGGGATGATGGCACCCACACTCCCAACAGCTCCCTCTGCACACCGTGGTGGAGACCCAGCTCCGTGCCCTGCCCTGGGTATGGCTGAGAATGAACAGGAGCCCTCAGCATTTAGGAATTAGTAGTTTTAGTTTCTTAAGAGCAAAGTATGCTCAGGGTACATGTTTGATAAAGAAAAGAGAGAAGGAAGAGACCCCCCTCCCCCCCAAAAGATAAAAATCAGGCCAGGTTGAGACACTTCTAGCCCAGAACTGTTTTCACAGCAAACCCTAATATCCTACTTCTGCCAACATTCAAATTCAGGTAGCTTAGAGGGACAGCTAAAATCTAAATGAACAAAATACCATGTCCAGGCTGCCCACCAGTGCCTCCAGCATGCACAGTGCCATGCCCATGCAGCAGTATCTCCGACAGCAGGGAGTGGTGGTGGTCACCAGATTCCTTGGGTGATGCAGTCGCCAGCTGGAACCGCATCAGCAGCAAAGGATGTCAGAGGAGAAGGCAGGGGCCAGTGGGGGCCACACCACAGAGGGCCTCAAGCCTTGGGCTGAGTCGAGACTTTGTATGTAAGTTCTGGGAGCCTTTGGAGGCTTTGAGCAGAGGAAGGACTTTTCAGACACATGCATTAGAAAGGGTTATATTTAGGGAAAACAAATGTTCCCCATGCCTGGCTCAGTCCTGGTTTGCCTGGACAGTTCCAATTTATGCTGCTTCTCCTAGTAAGTTGATTGCCCATTACACTCTCAAGAGTATCCTGGTTTTACCTACTGGATATTTTATGATATTAAAGAATTATTTTTAATTTTTAAAGTATAATAATATTGTAGTTACATTAAAAAAAAAAGAATTCTGGGCTGGGCAAGAAGGCTTATGCCTGTAATCCCAGCGCTTTAGGAGGCCAAGGTGGGCAGATCACATGAGGCAAGGAGTTCAAGACCAGCCTGGCCAACAAGGCAAAACCCTGTCTTTACTAAAAAATACAAAAATTAGCTAGGCAAGGTGTCACATGCCTGTAATCCCAGCTACCTGGGAGGCTGAGACAGGAATCTGGGAGGCAGAGGTTGCATTGAGCCTAATACAGGCCACTGCAATCCAGCCTGGGGGACAGAGCAAGACGGTCTCAAAACAACAACAACAATAAAAGAGTTCTGCTGGGCATGATAGCGCTTGCCTGTAGTCTCAGCTACTCTGGAGGCTGAGGCAGGAGGATCACTTGACCCCAGGAATTCTGGGCTGTAGTGCGTTATGCCAGTTGGGTGTACACACTAAGTTTGGCATCAATATGGTGACCTCTTGGGAGCAGGGGACCACCAGATTGCCTAAGGAGGGGGTGAACCGGCCCAGGTTGGAAACGGAGCAGGTCAGAACTCCCGTGCTGATCAGTAGTGGGATTGCACCTGCTCTGGGTATGCTGCCCAGGCTGGATCCTACTACTCTGACTGTGCTGCCGAGGCTGGAGTGCCGTGGGAGTCAGGCTTTGCTCCATTCAGTGGAGCCACTGCGCTCCAGCCTGGGCAACATAGTGAAACCTCATCTAAAAAAAAAAGAGTTCTTGTCTTTTAAAGATAGATTGATAGATAGATAGATAGATAGATGATAGACAGATAGACCTAGTGCTCATTCTGGCAGCACATATACTAAAATTGGAATGATACAGAGATTAGCATGGCCCCTGCACGTAGGATCACATGCAAATTTGTGAGGCATCAATTTGTCGTGTGTGTGTGTGTGTGTGTGTGGTTGAGGCTTTACTTGGATCAGGTAGGCCTAAGGCAAGGATCAGGTAGGCCCACCGCCTGACCTTCAAGGCACTACTTGTTGCCCCAGATAGCCATCTTCATGAACACAGGTCTTGGGAGGAAGCGGCTGGACTTCACGTAGGCAGAGATCTTCTCCAAGCCCTCAAATCGGGAGATGAAGTCCTTCAGGCTTGGGAAGGTGTCCAAGCAGGTGGGCTCAAATACTTGGTTTCCCTCAAGGACATCATAAGCGATGAAATCCACAAAGGTGATCTTGCCCCCAAGAAACCATGGCTGCTTCCCCAGAAACTGTGAGTAGAGCTTCAGAATTTCAGGAAGTCCCTCCAGTTATTCTGGCTTCAATCTCTCAAAGTCTGGATCGTAGCAGAGTCTGGCCAGCTGCTCGTGGTTGTCCATAAGCTGGTTCTCCAGAATGTCTTCCCACATCGTCTCCTTTTCTGTCTCCCCCATACAGGTTGTGCTTGCGGGCAATGTGGAGCAGGATGGTGTTGCTTTGGGTGACCTTGTGAGCCCCATCAATCAAGGAGGGCAGGTTGGGAAAATCCAGGCCCAGCTTGAATTTTTCATTCAACCACTGGCTTCTGTCATAGTCAGGAGTGTCCCCCATCGTGTACATCTTTTCCTCGTAGCTTGAGTGTGTGTATTCCAGGAGCAGGCGGATGACGTGGGCCAGCCCGCGGATGTCCCAGTACCCCAGTATCATAGGCATGGTGCTGGTTGCTGTGGAGTCTGCCAACGGGGCAGCATTCCATATTTTATGATAAATGTTTGAGAGATGAATATGCCAATTACCCTGATTTGATCACTACACATTATATACCCCTCAATATCACTATGTACTCCATAAATATGTACAATTATTATGTGCCAACTAAAAACTCTAAAAATGCAGCTATACACTTAGATATTTATAGATGAATATTGTCAGAATTTGCTTCAAACCAATCTAGCAAGGGGAGTGATGGCAGGAAGTGAGTAGGAGTAGAGCTGGAATGAAATTGGTCGAGTTGGCAATTATGGAGGTTTAGTGGTGGATACATGGGGTGGTGGTGGGTTGATGAAATTAGTCTTTCTATTTTTATATTTAGTTACCATTTTCAGTTATGTTAAGTGTCCCAGAGTGGACAATAAATATGGTCACTCTAGTTCAATGGTTCTCAACCTGGAGAGATTTTGCCCCCAGGGGACGGTTGGCAAGATATGGTGGCCTTTTTGGTCATCACAAGTTGGCGGCGGAGTCGGGGGCTTGCTACTATTATCTATTGTATAAACGCCAAGTATTGGCTTTATTGGCTTTCATTGCTAAAGGCTGCAATGCTCAGATTGTCCCCCCCAACAAAGAATTCTTTGGCTCAAAATATCAATAGCGCCAAGGGTTATGCCCTGGGTTAGTGTAATGTCTGTGACTTCTTAAAGCTCCGCTGTGTGAACAGAAGAAATAGTGTGTTTGTGTGTGAGCTCATCGTAATGTATGCTCTAGGGATGATGAGTTAACACTTAAAGTAAACTCACACCCTAGAAGTGGCTAGCAAGGGCTTCCAATATAGTTATTCAAATCTGCTCCCCAAAATTCATTAACTAGCATAAACAATATCCAGATAATTTGTTGTTGGTGAGGTGAGGGATATTCAAGAACTATATTTGGCTGGAAAGATGGTTTAGGCACCTATGTCTTTCCTTAAATAAGACAGAAGAATCTAGCAAACCTGGGTGCCTGACACCCAGGGACTGGTAGCTCTGGGTCTATTCCCATTTGATTCTGAGTCCCCTCTTGGCCTCGACAGCTCTGGTAGAAGACTCTGTCTCCTGGCCCAACCAGAAGCTCGGCTGGTCCCGCTGACAGAACATTGCTATATCTGAGCTCCTGGACTTCCCACGTGAGTGCTTATCAGAATGCCTAGGGAGAGAGAACGGGGATGTCCCCAAGTTTAGTGGAGGAGGTCAAATGACTATTTTTGTGACTATTTGCTGATAAAAGTATGTCTTTGTGGCAGAATATGGTCTGAAATTTGCTTTCATTGCAACATATCTCCTTGAGGCAAGGGTATGGGCCCAAAGACCCTTTCCCACCTTATCTTTCGGGATTAGGAGACACTAATGTTTACCCTAAGAACCTGATCATCACTGAATGGCCAAGTTGGCTGAGATCAGGAAGATGATAATGGTTGTGTGTGTGTAGAGTACAAATTGAAGAAGAGATTAGAACCTTCACTTCCGCCATGATCTGTATATCTTTCTCATGTCTTCCAGGAACATCACATACCTCCCTAACACCACCACCGTGTGTCATTGGATAGCTAGACTGGCTGAGATAGAGAAGATAATACTAGAGGTGTGTGTAGAGGATAGATTAGAGAGGAGATTACAACTTTTTCACCTTCTTTAGCATCTTTCTCATATCTTCCAAACACCTGTCTGGCACCAACGCCATGTATCACACACACTTTTCCTGCGCCACCAGGGTCTCATCTATGTCCCCCAACACCTATATCTGTGGCTTCAACCATGGCCAGGGAGTGTCTCCTTGTGCCCCGAGGCCTCTCAGGTGTGTCAGCAAGCAGGTAGGAGAGTCCCATGATTCGGTCTGGCCTCAGGGGCTGGAATGCATCATGGTGGCCACGATTGGTTTCAGCTGCCTTTAGACTACACCCAGGCATGTCTTCCATCTCCAGCAGGAGCCAGGCAGGAGCAGGCTGCCTCTGCATCCTAGAAAGCCAGGGTCCTCCCTGGTCATAGCTGTGGCCATGTATGTAGTAACAGGAGGACTGTCCTTGGAAGGTGGGAGTGGCTGGGAAGGCCACACAGGAGTCCTCATTTTCAGTCACCAACAGCTCTGAGAAGTGAACTTCTCAGAGGATATTCTGAGAGTCTGTTTGCATGAGAAGGCAGGAGGCACTGAGCATTAGAGCGAGGACAGGTGTGGGTGGGAATCCCCCAGAAAGAAGGCTGGCATGCCCTCGAGGCAGGGAGAGGTTCCCAGGGCTGTCATGAGATGGCCGTTGCCAATTTCACTGTTCTGAGAAGGAGCATTGCTGCCCTAGCCAGCCCCCAGTACACATTCATGCACACACAGATACAGAGAAACACATACACTCGAACACACACACATGCGTGCACACACACACATACACACACACAGGTCCCTGAGCCGCATTCCTTGGCTTCAAGGTCCTTTCTTTCACAAGGTCTCAGATTGCACATCTGACATGGATTTTTTTCCTAGCTGCCTGTCCCATGATGTGCAGGCTCCCACGGGGCCCCACAAGTGCCCCACAGGCCCCGGGGCAAGCTGCCTGATGCCCGGAACTCTCCCTCAAGGCACACCTCTGAAGGAGACCCAAGAGGCCCTCACTGAGGGCTGAGGCTCTTTCCAGGAGACGAGTGCTCCTCCGCCAGGGCCCTTAACAGGAGTCTGGCACCTGTCTCTATGGCCATCCCTACTCAGTCCCAGCTAGTAGCAGCACCATGGGGAAGTCTGGGGTAGGAGGGAGGAGGGGATTCTAGGCCTCTGATCTCTGCAGCTCGCCCCTACCCAAACCATGCCAAATATACACACACTGAAAAAAATAACAAAAATCAAACCCAGAGTGCTGCTTCAAAGCCCCTTTCCCACCAGCTGCCTCCTAGACCCTGCCTCTCTGGGGGTCCTAGAGCCACCTGGGTCTCAAGCTTGGTGGTGCTGGACTTTTGCCAGGCAGTGCACAGCTCATGCTGTCTCCTTGTCCATCAGGGGTTCTCTGTGCCCAGGGACTGGGCTGGGCATTGTTGATCTCTGTCTTTCTCATGGCAAACTCAGCCCAGAGCCTCCTCGACGCCCCCCCTACCCCCCACGCTCAGAGGATGTCAATGAGCATGGGCAGAATTTAATTGCCTGGCAAGTTCAGATCTGCATCTTTGATCTGCAGTCCTGGCAGGGCTGGGTGATGGGGAGAACACGGCATTTGGGTTCAGAGGGACTCCAGCTTGAAACCTGGCTGTGTCATTTCTATCTTGTGACCTTCGGCAGCTGCTTCACACATGACAGCCCTCCCCACCCCTCTCCTGAGCCCACGTGTTCTCATCTGAGAAGTGGGGGAAAGTCGTACCCAATTCACAAGAGAACATGTGGGTGTACAAAAAGCCCGGCCCATCCCCTGGGGGCCACTCATCTTCCTTTTGGGGATGAGCTAGGCGCAGTGTTGAGTGCTTCAGTCTCGGTCCCGGACACTGGGGCTTCTTTGTCAGGGTTTCTTTGTCATGAGCCTAGTAAGCACTTTACATATATCCTAATCCTCCCAACAGTCCTATGAGGACGACACCATCATCATCATCAACACCCTTGTACAGCCCAGGAAACTGAGGCACAGAGAGATTATGAAATTCAGCCAAGTTCACACAGCCCGTAAGTGATGGGGCTGTGGTTTGACCCAAAGCATTTGGTTTCTGGGGCTCGCCCTCATAGCTATGCCACTAAACTGCTGGGAGTTTGCCCCAAGACAGGAAACCTACAAAGAGATGTTCTTTGAGTCCATCAAAAATATTTACTGAGTTCCTCTGAAGGAATTAGGAAAGGGGTCTCAGCCCCACTGCAGGCTGCTCCCTGTGGGGTCCTGGGGAACGGCTCGGCTCCAGCCTCGGGCCTGCTGGCAGAGCTCTGCTGAGACCTGGGAGGCGGCCCTGCCCTGTCACGTCTCCCTCCACAGCCCACTTGCCTGCCAAGGTGTTTGAACAATGATTAACCAGCAGCGGGCAAGCCAGTGCAGGCCGGGCTGGGCACGGCGGGTGAGCTCACCCCTTGCACAATGGTGGCCGCACCCGCGGCCTGCACCCACCACCAGGCTCAGGGGCCAGCCCAGTGGGGCAGGACCAGGTGGGCTCCCAGAAGCAAGGGGCTTGACGCTGGGGGGGGGGGGGAATAAGGGACAGCCTTGCCAGACGTGCATATGTGACTACAATCACATGTGATGCCACCCCCCAACCTCCAGGCCATGCTGACTCCAACCCCTCTTGCCAGGCATCCATTGCTGGGCTGAGACCAGCCTCGAGGGAGATGTTCCTCAGACGGTGTCACCTGAGGCACGCTACTCCAGCCACAGAGCATCCAACTCCAGACTGGACTGGAGGACACAGGAGGACCTGCCCACCCCAGGCCCAGGACAGACAGGGAGCCACGCCTTGGGCCCTTCCTCCCCTTTCTCCATGAACCCTCTGAGCCTTGTGGAGTTCAATCTCTGGCGCTGGCTGCTCAGAGAAGCACAGGCACGTGCCCAAACCCACACCGGCCCCCAGGCCCTTCCCTGGGAGTGTCTGGGTCTTGAGCGCCAGAGCCTACATGGTGGTGATGGTGGTGGAGAACTCGCAGCTCACCCAGAGCCCAATCTGCCTCCAGATTCGCCCACGTTGCCACACCTGTCTACCCCAGCCTCACACGAGGCTCCAGCCTCTTATTTGCTTGTTGAGTGGAGCACTAAAGTCCTTTGTCCTAAATAAACTGTATGTTCATTTCAGGTCCGGCTTCACTGCTTCAGAAGCTAGGAAGACTGAAGAAGGTTGGGACGTGTGTATGGGGTTCAGGGGGGCCGCAATACGGGTGGGGGTGCGGTGGGGGAGGGTGAAGGGTAATTTTCTGTGCAGGTGGGAGGGGTGGAGGTGCTGCGGGGGGGGGGGGGGGGTAGTTGGCCTTTACCCCACTCCCACACCCCCCTCCTCAGTGTTCCAGAAAGTCTGAACCCTGCTGGTCTGATGAGGGCTCCCAGATGATCTGAGGGCTCAGTCGGCCTTGCCAGGTGCCCCCTACAAGAGAACCCAGGAGTCTGGGTGCCCAGGCCTGGGCCTGCCGGAGCTCCCTGGCCCCACCTCTCAGCCAAGAGACAGTGTGATCCTCAGACTCTCCAAAGACCCCTCAACAATCAAAAAAGGGGTGGGCTCCTGCTTATTGAGAAGTTGGGCCTTTTTTGGTCCTAGATTCACCTGCCTAGGTTGAGGGACCCCAAGTTCTAGGTCACGTGCTTGGGACAGCCTCACATCCTGGGCAGAGAAGAGCTGCGTGTTCTGGCTCCCGTGGCTCCCTCATTCTCTCAGGACACCTGAGGCCCTAGCCCCGATGTCTGCCTCACGGCCCTTTTGCAGCCTCTTTGCAGCCTCTCTGGGCTAAGCCCTGAGGATGAAGAGGGTAGAGAGAACGAGCTCGCTGCCTCGGGGGCCTGCACCCCGGTTGGGGAGCCAGGCATGGACATGGGCCGCGCGGGTGCTAGCTACCATGATGAGGTCCCTAGCAGCACCGTCTGTATACCACACCTTGTTCTGAGCAGGTCACATGTGTTTGTTTGTTTATTTATTTATTTTTTTTTTTGAGATGGAGTCTCACTCTATCACCCAGGCTAGAGTGCAGTGGCGGGATCTCGGCTCACTGCAACCTCCACCTCCCAGGTTCAAGCGATTCTCCCTGCCTCAGCCTCCTGAGTAGCTGGGGTTACAGGTGCCCGCCACCACGCCAGACTAATTTTTTGTATTTTTGTAGCAACGGGGTTTCACCATATTGGCCAAGCTGGTCTCGAACTCCTGACCTCAGGTGATCTACCCGCTTCAGCCTCCCAAAGTGCTGGGATTACAGGCGTGAGCCACTGCACCTGGCTGGCATATATTTAATTATGTATTGCATGGGCTTCACAAGCCTGTGAAGTACATAGATCATTTCATGACCACCATTTTAAGGATGAGGGGAAAGGCCGAGGCATAGAGACATTAAGCAACTTGCCCAAGGATGTACAGCTAGTTCAGACCCAGGCAGCCAGTCCCAAACCCGGGCCCTCAGTCTCTGCAAGATGCTACTTTTGGAGCAACATGCTCCAGGAAGGCAGGGCCAGGGGCAGCTTTCAGAGAGCGTGGACCAGATGGCGGCAGCGCTTGGCCCTGAGGTGTGACGGGATTTTGTGAAACAGAAGCAGCTCAGGGACAACCCAGACAGGGAGCAGAAGCAGTATCTGCAAGGCTCGGAGGTGTTCATGGCAACCACCCCAGGAAGGAGGTGGGGACAGGGGACTCCTGTTCTTTCCCCCACACCCTTGCCTTGTTTGAATCTTCCCTAATGTGCATATATTCATTAATTACACCTGAAATTTAAACACACACAAAGATGCAACGAAGACTGAGTTGTAAGTCACAAAGCCATACGACTCAGCAGGAGTTGGCAGACCTTTCCTGTAAAGGGTCAGATAGTAACTACTGGAAAATATTTTCAACTACTCAACTCTGCCACGGCAGCACACAAGCGGCCATAGACAGGAGACACACAAATGGGCGGGGCTGTGTTCTAATAAAACTTTATTTATGGACATTGAAATGCCACATGGTTTCACATGTCACAAAATAGTCTCCTCTTGAAGTTTTCAATCACTGAAAATGTAAAAAGCATTTCTCCCTCACAGGCCATACAAAAGCAGGCACGGAGGCAGTACTGTGGCCCGTGAGCCACCACTCGTACACACCTGCCCAAAAGGCTCAGATAGGTGAGAGAGCACAGAGGCTCCAGAGAAACAGTCACTCAGATTGGCTGCAGCCCCAGGAGCCCCAGGACCGAGGAGCGGCAGGGCTGGGTCAAGAGTGAAGAGGGCTGAGGACAAACCCACAGGGCCTTGAAGGCCCCAGGAGAAGGTGTTGTCACAGCTGACTCAGCCCCACGCTCAGACTCCGGTGTTACCAGGTCCTGGATGTGAGATGCAGGCAGCTGCTCCTCTGAGCTTCAGTGGCTTCAGCTGTAAAATGGGACACCGGCATTGAGCTTGAAGGTCATGATGCACATGGAACAAGAGGGTTAGATCTTGTGAACGGGGCCGAGGCTGGTGCCTAGCCCACACCGGGGACCCACAGGGGTGGCGGAGGTGTGTGTTGTTCATTCACACAGTTGTCCTGATTATTCTCAGGATGTTAGGCAGGCTTACGTCCAGGTATACGTTTTAGAGACTTCTCGCTGGTGCTGTGTGGTGAATGGGTCTGCAGCTGTCTGAACACCTTCCCTTCACCTTCCAGACCCATCCTCTACCCTTCTCACCTTTCCCAGCTCACCTCAGCGCTTGACGGGGTCTTCCTGCCCCTTGCCCACGTCTCTATACACTCTTCTCAAATTACCCAAATTTGAGTTTGACCTGCATGAGACTGACGAAAGATATCGGTCAAGAGACTACTGCTCTCATCTTGATGAAGGAAAATAGCTCAGTAAGCCAGGAGAGTGGTGGTGAGGGTGAAGGAAGAGCTGGAACCAAGACATGTGTAGACATTGAACAGGTGGAACCAGGAGCCCTCCAGGGAGGGAGGAAGCTCCAGGAGCAGCTGCATCTCTGGCTCAGGCAACGGAGCAGATGGAGATGCTGAGAGAGGATACCCAGGGGAGAGGCTGGTGTTTGGGAGGGAAGTGGTAACTTTGAGGCAGCGCCTGCAAGATATCCAGGTGGATAAATGCACTGGTGTACCTGGCCTTCCTGAAGCCCTGATTTTCTACCACTTTTAGCCAAGACCCATCCAGTTCTCCCAGACAAGCCATGTCAGGGATGGCCTGGGAGCCGTGGAGAGGGATCAGTGACTAGGCGGCTGCTGGCCTCTTCTTTCCCCGTCAGAGCAGCAGGAAGAAGGCTCTCAGATGCATGAACTCAGTCCAGAGTTCCTGGCTCTCCTGCTGTGCCCACAGGAGAGGTCTGGGAGGCCTCCATCCCCCGAGGTGCCAGCAGTGAAACAAAGCCAGAGCTGCCAGCCAAACAACACCTATGCCCATCAGCCAGCGAAGCCGAACAGGATGGAGTGCTTCCATTTGGGAGGTATTGGGTTTAGATCTTCCTTTAGCTGCCCAGTGCTTGGGGCTTTCAGGAGGCAAGAAGGCAGATCTAGGCTAGGCTTTCTTTTTTCGCTCTGCCGCCCAGGCTGGAGTACAGTGGCATGATCTCGGCTCACTGCAACTTCCACCTCCTGGGTTCAAGCGATTCTTCTGTCTCAGCCTCCCGAGTAGCTGGGACTATAGGTGAGCGTCAGCACGCCCGGCTAATTTTTGTATTTTTGGTAGAGATGGGGTTTTACCATATTGGCCAGGCTGATCTCAAATTCCTGACCTCGTGATCTGCCCACCTCCGCCTCCCAAAGTGCTGGGATTACAGGCGTGAGTCACTGCACCTGGCCAGATCTAGGCTTTCCTTGGAGGTGGGCCCCGGTGATGGGGCAGGGGGTCATATGTGGCAGAGGGTGGGGGCTTACCTCCTCAGGCCTCAATGGTCGTTCCTAATTGAACTCCCTTCTGAAAACACTGTCCTTTCAAACAAGCACTTGATGGCATATTTCTCAGTTGAGTCACTGCTCAGTTTGCCTTCTCCCGGGAAAGCAAATGCTCTCAGGCTTCACCTCCTCATCCTGACCACAGTCATGCACGAGCCTCTCCTGGGATGGCCTCACAGGCATTTCTGCCCTTCTCACCCACAAAATACCCTGTGGTGAGTCCCCAGAGGGGATGGGCCAGGTGCGGCCTTAGAGGCTTATCTTATACTCACTGCCTCTGAGCGGGTGCTAGTTTGCACCATGCGTCTGTCCATCTACCCACAATGACTTACCACATCTCTCTCTCACTCCTGAAAGGCCAATCTACCTTTGAGTCCCCACTCCCACCCACTCTACCCCCAGGCTGGTATTCATTAGTGTCTGTCAAGGCCTGAGCTGGCCACATGCTTTGTAGGCAGCCCAGCGGGCAGACAGCTAATGCCGTGGGCAGCCCAGGTCTGACCAGCTGGTTGGTCACATGAGATGTCATGCAGCTAACGGGCAGCTGAGTGGACGTTAGCCTTGGTGGGCTGAGACAGTGTGAGGGCCCAGGGAACGGTGCCCTGACCTGCCCCAACCTGCCAGGTGATGCTGAGACTTTGAAAAGCTCAGGAAGGCTTTTTTCCCAGGGAGCTCCAGGCTCCGGCACAGGCCCAGGGCCTGTCCTTAGTGCCCCCGCAATCGCTCCTGCTCTCCGCGTAGAGCATCAAGTGTGGAAGCCGTAGAGCATGGCAATCTGGATCTTTCTTCTTGGGTACACTGGAGACTGCCAAGGACTAGGACCTCCCAGAAGACCATCAGTCAGGGGATCACCAATGGAACCCACACCATACTGGGCATGAAGACATTAAAATATAATTCCAGGCCGGGCGCGGTGGCTCACGCCTGTAATCCCAGCACTTTGGGAGGCCGAGGCGGGCGGATCACGAGGTCAAGAGATCGAGACCGTCCTGGTCAACATGGTGAAACCCCGTCTCTACTAAAAATACAAAAAAAAATTAGCTGGGCGTGGTGGCGCGCGCCTGTAGTCCCAGCTACTCGGGAGGCTGAGGCAGGAGAATGCTTGAACCCGGGCGGCGGAGGTTGCAGTGAGCCGAGGTCGCGCCACTGCACTCCAGCCTGGCGCCTGGTGACTGAGTGAGACTCTGTCTCAAAAAAAAAAAAAAAAAAAAATATATATATATATATAATTCCAGGGTTTCAGCTGTGAGAAACAGGATGGAAGGTGGAAGTTAATGTTGCTACACAAGAAATTAGGGTATCTGTGCTTCTTCCAAAGCATTTTCTGCTCAGATTCCACACAGGAAGCAGCACTCCCCACCACAGAATTCCCCATAAATACTGGGAGGGATGATGAGCCCCACAGACTGCACCCTTGGAGCTCAGATGAGAGCTGGGGGCCCCCATTGTGTATCAGAACGGCCAGGCTACAGAATTGGAGGACTGCACAGTCTCCGTAGACACCAGCAGGCAGAGACTTTCTTAAAGCAAGGCATGGACGGCCCAGCCCAGAGACGATGGTGTTGAACAAGAGCGCTCGGGGTGAGAACTGGCCAACCTGGCTTTGCAACGGCCCCCTGGTACGGACAGGGAGCGGGTAGAGAGTGGGTTGAGCCCACTGCCCGTCCTTCAAGGTAAGTAAGGACAATGACAGCCATGGTCCTTACTAGACAAGAACCTTGCTCGGTCATTCCCAGAGAATTTTCTGGGGCCCCCAATAAACCCTGAGTAGGAGCCCAGGGCAGATTTACACATGAGAGGTTCAGGGCCCAAAGACTCAGCACTGGGGTCCCAAGACCGTTTTTAAGATCCAATTTCCCTAGTGCTTTGAGGAGGGTGGGGGCATCAGAAGGGCCTCTTGCTGGGAAGATCTTCTTCCCATTGGCATCCCTCTTTGACGTTTTGAGCCATGGACCACCAGGCAGGTTCCACAGCAGCAACTCAGAAGAGCCCTCTGGAGTAGGAGAGCCTGTGCCCCAGTGCCCAGGGCGGGCCCAGCCTGCAAGCAGCTCTGCTCAGAGAAGTCCTGCTTCCTCGGATGCATTCTGTCTATGCACATGACACTCTCGGGGAGTAGGTCAGGAGCCCCAGGGATCATTGGAACAGGAAGTTCTCAGGTCACATCAAATGTTCCATGTGGCAAACCCTCCATGTAACCCCTTTTCAGGAAGTCATCAGTCTCACTGGCAGGGTGGGGGAGGGCCTGGCAGTGTAATTGTCATGAGTCCCCGTCTCCAGTGTCCTTCTGTCCAGTGCATTTGACTAAACCTCCAGCTACATGCACTGGGCCCCCAGGGCTGCCTCCCCGAACATCCCCCACCGCAGCCCAGCATGGGGAGAAAACATCCTAAAATCACAGGGGCTCCAGGGAAAAGCCGAGATGGAGCACCTGGCTGGTATGAGAGCCAGGAACCCCCGTGTGTTCAGGATGGTGGAGGCAATGAGAAAAGAGTGGCCCGACCTCTCTGTGCCATCCCTGTCACCCACACTGGGTTCTAAATCCCCCTAGCATGTTCATGGGTAGCTCGCTGCACCTGGAGACCCCAACAGGCAGATCAGCTCCTTTGTCCCACAGACAGAATTCCTCCACCTAGTCCTGCCTTCTTCTCCTGCTGTCATCCTCACCCCCCTTCCAGCTGTGCCTGAAGAGAATGTGGGGGGTCAGAATGAATGGAGGGTGGGGAAGGAGAGGCCAAACTGTCCCATTCACAGCCTTCAGGACTGTCTCTGTCCTTGAATTTGAACTCTGTCAAGTTCCCTGACTCCTGGAATTTTCTAGAGTCCTAGAGAGGTCCTCCTGGCACTCCAGGACCAGCTCAGGGCCTGCCTCTTCCCGGAAGCCCTTCTTATGAGTGCTGATGGTCTTGAAGTCAAAGCACAGCTGCTGAGGAAGTACCTGGGAAAAGCAAAGGCCAGAACTTCAGGGTTAAGGAGGAGGAGGAGGAGACAGGGAGAAGCCCACAGTTCATCTCCAGGGCTCCTCCAGGAGGCTGGCTGAGAGGCTGAGGGGCCTGAGGACTTCCTTTCCCAGGAGGCTGCCCCACAGACTTAGAGCTACGGGGCAGGGTGGCAGGTGAGACCGCAGGCTGTCTCCTGAACAGCACAAAGGAAGCGTCCAGGGGGCCCAGGACAGCTGTCTCACTGTGCTGTCTGAGCACCCCAGCCTGGCGTGTGAGTAGAGCTGACTAACTCTTGCAGGAAGTGGCCTCGAGCTGGGCAGGAATGGTGGGAAGCTGTCTGGAAAGCGGGCTCAGGGGGTGCTCCTGAGCCTGGCCCTGACACATGGGAGCCCATCGTGCCCATCGAGGGTGGCCTGCTCTAGCCACCTCTGCAGCTGCTGCAGGGAACAGGAAAACGGGAAACCAGCTTTGCCTACAGCCTCCCTTCCCCCTGGAGCTGGCTCCAGGCCCCAGCTCCCACCTTCCCACCAACTCACCTCCCTGCCGGACCTGAGTTTCCTATTTTTTCTGTTCTCCAGATTTTCCCAGGGGGAAATCCCACCCATCCTTCCAGGCCTGCCAGAAAGCCTCTCCCTGACACCTGACCAAGCGTTCCCTGCTGGCTCTGGTGGGGATCTGGTCCGGCTCACAGATCACCAAGTCCCTGAGGTCTGATATGCATCTTCCCAGCAGGATGCTGGGATCTCCAAGGGCAAGGTCCCTGGAGGGAGCTGAGCTGTCACAATGTTGGTGCTCAGCAGGGCCTCCAGGCAGGACTGCTTCCCAGGCCAGCCCCTTGTTCCTCCGCCCTGGCTCCCACTTCCCATCCCCCCCAGCCTCAAGTTGCTGACCAGGCCAGAGGCCCCTGAATTCCTGCCTGAGGGCTCAGCAGTGCCCCAGGCCTCACAGACCACCTTTGTGTAGGTCACTGTTGCTGAGCTTTCGAGCCCAGCACAAACCCGGGCCCAGTCTTAGTGCCGGACCCGCTGGGGAGCTCCCAGTAACTTCTCTGCCAGTCACGGGCTGCGGCTCCTTCCCCTTTGAGGAACTAAGGACTGTTCTGTGAGTCAGTAACTGGGGGCAGAGGGAGTGGTGACAGACTCACTGCCGATATCATGTGATCGCTGCAGCCATGGAGCCGAGGCGTCCCCACTTCTGCTTCCCCAAGAGGACCTTCTCCTCCCATGGGGGAGGCCCCCAGTCACTATATATTTGTGGCATCTAAACTAGATGGGCTAGAGAAAGCCACTCTGTACAGCAGAAAGAGCACTGGCTGGGAGCAAGGGAGTCTGGGCTCCCCCACAGCTGGCAACTGACTCCCCTTCTCTGAACCTCAACTTTGAGGGGGTGGCCCTCAGAAACCCTAAGAATGCTCACAGCTTTGTGACCTCTTGAAGCTCATGTACATGAAGCAGCTGTGGGGCCAGCCACATCCTAAAGGATCCCATGAGAGACGAGTCCTCGTCAGCATCTGTCTGCCCTGGCTTCTAGAGAAACTCATGATGCGGCGATGAAGCGTTGAAGTCAGGCAGTCCTGGGTTCAGGTCCCAGCTCTGCCTCTTACCAGTACATTTTGCACCTTTCTGAACTTGATTTCCATATGAGGAGATCTGAGGCCCCAGGAGGGAAGGAAAGCACCCAAGATATCAGGCAGGGGCCTGGGCCTGCTGGCCTGCAGCTCTGCACCGCTTCTCAAGGGCTTGCCCTACAGGGCCAGAGGTCAGAAGAGAAGTCAGGGTGCTGGGAAGGCTGCTCTACTTTCAAGGGCTGAAATGAAGGTGGTGATGTCTCACAGCCCGGTTGGCAAGTTCCTCTACCCCGGAGCATCTGTGGATACACCACAGACACAGTGAGGGGGAGCAGACAGGCTGGGACCACCTGGCCCTGGAGGGAAGCCCTGAAAAGACTGACTGGGCCTCCTCCTGGGTGGCAGCTGTGGTTGCAGCTGGTTCTGTGACTTTCATCTGCAGATACCCAGCCTCCCTCCCCACATGGTGCCCAGAAGTTCCTCAGGGGCTTCCCCTGCTGAAAGCTGCTGTCAACAGGGGGCACGCCTCCCGTAGCCCTTGAAGTGTGAGCATTTCTGCTTTCATAGTATGCCCGCCCCAGGCCCCAGCCCCTCGCATCCCTTTAAGATATGTCCATTGGACTGGGCGAGGTGGCTCACCCCTGTAATCCCAGCACTTTAAGAGGCCGAGGCGGGCAGATCACAAAATCAGAAGTTTGAGACCAGCCTGGCCAATATGGTGAAACCCCATCTCTACTAAAAATACAAAAATTAGCCGAGCATGGTGGTGGGCGCCTGTAATCCCAGCTACTCAGGAGGCTGAGGCAGGAGAATCACTTAAACCCGGGAGGCAGAGGTTGCAGTGAGCCTAGATTGTGCCACTGCACTCCAGCCTGGGCAACAGAGCAAGATTCTGTCTCAAAAAAAAAAAATAAATAAAGAGAGATGTCCATTACCTGAAGGATGGGGAATGGGGCAGCCCATGGGTGGAGGAAGGGCAGACAGGATGTGGAAGCGATAGTCGTGTTTGTACAAATGGAGCCCTCCCTGCCGGTCACTGGAGGATGAGCTCGAGGGTCCCAGGTGTGTCTGTGCAGATTGGTCACTGCACCTGCGCTGTGTCTGCTTGAAGCAGTGTCCTCTTTTCTAATTTCAGTAAAGCCCATGCCCATTCACCAAGCCAGGTGTCTGCCCAGAGGGGATCTTCCCCAAGGGACCGCTGTTTCAAATGTGTACAGAGACACTCCCTGTGCCCCTGCCTGCCCTGAGACTGTGCCTGGGCAGAATTTGGGTGGGGGAGGAGGGTTTGGAAGGTGCACAACAGGTGGAGCTGAGTTCACAGATGAGCATGCCCAGGACAGAACGTCCTTTTCCAAATCCCAACCCAATTGTTTTGTGACCACTAGCACTTCCACCCAGGAGCCTAAGTCCGATGCCAGCCAGCACAGTGCCCGGGAGCCCATGGCTGCTTCCAGGCCAGCCCTGAGCCATCCTGAGTAGCCAGAAAACAATGCTGCCTGCCTGGAAGTGCCCGCCCACTGGAGGCAAGTTCTGCCTCTTCGGCGCCTCCCTCCAGGGAAGGGTGGGCCGAGGGCCTGGAACCCAGCCCCTCCCACAGACACCCCACTCTCCAGGCTTCAAAGGCTCATAGGTCATTTCTGACCCGGAGGCCAGGCTGGACAAGGCCAAACCCCAGTGGGCTGTGGATCCACCACGTCTCTTTTGGGATCTCACATGCTCGGTCTGCAATAGTCTCGGGCAGGAAGGAGGAAGCTGAGTTCCACCACTCCAGCGGGTGAACCTCAGCCTTCAGCCTTCCTGCATTCTCACCAATCAACTCCTCCCCCTCTCCTGACTGCAAGCATGTACTTACACACACACACACACACACACACACCACACAAACACACACAAAGGATTCTGGTACTTGAACCACACACACACATACACACACACACACACACACACAGAATTCTGTGAGGAAGGGGAGACCCAGGACCTAGCCCAGTCATGACTCTGACACTGTGACCTGGCCTGGAAGCTTCCATAGAGTAAGCATTAGTCCATGAGGCAGGCGCCGGGTGAGTGATCCCTAGTGGCCCCTGTGCTTCCTTAGCCCCTCTTTCTTCAGCTCCGCCTTCTCTCAGGGCCAGGCGCAGGGGAGCTGGGTGAAACAAGAGTTCATGAATGAACAAATGAATGGATGGAGCAGGGTCCCTCTCCACCCTCACTTCCGATCCCCTAATCCCCTTCCCATTCCCATCTTAAGGCCTGGCTCGGGGCAGAGCCCCAGGTGTTTTTCATTAAGGATTTTACTGGGATTCTCAGGCTCTAGCTGAGGAAGGCTGAAAGAGCCACCTAATCCTCTGCCCCACCCCCAGGCTGAGCCTGACACAGCGGGAGTCGGGTTACTCAGCGGGAGGCAGGGGCCTATCCTCTCCCACTCCCCAGACCCTTCTTGGGCAGCCTTGCACCATCTCCAGGAGGTCACCCAGGGCCCAGCTCCAGTCTCCAAGCCCATTCCCCCTCCATCTGCTCTTTATCCCACAAGAGCCAGGATATCTCTGTAAGAAACAAAGCCAATTATCTCATGCCCTTACTTTAGAATCCACCCAGACTGCCCCCTCTTCCCCTTCTTTTTCTTTTTAAACATCTGGCTCTGATTTGTGGCACTTGCCAATGTCCATGGTATAAATATTCCCATTACAGCCAATTTCAAACTACCTTGTGAGGTCACTGAACTCATGAGTGCAGTCAGCTCTCAAAAGCCAGTAGAGCCGGCTCCCTCACCATCGGCCATGCCCTGTGCCCTTGACCTAGAAAACCAGCCCTCCTTCGCTGGCTCCAGTTGTCCCTGCAGCCTCACTTCTCACTGCTTTTCCACGCCCAATACAGATACTGCACACTGGGGGGGATCCTGTGGGTCCCGGGGGTGCACCTAGCGTTTTCCAAGAATGCCTGCCTCTCTCCTCTTTTGCTGGGCCAGCCCCTTTGACAAAACCCCATTCAGATGCCTCCTCCTCCGGGCAGTCTTCTCTAACTCCTCAAGCTGGGTGGGGTGCCCTTCATCCGTTTCTGCAACATTGCCCTTGGACATTTGTGTAGTTTAATGATGCGTGTGTGTACTGCCACAAAACCGTGGGCTCTTCGGAGGCCAGGGCTATGCTCCTGTTCATCTCTGGGTCCCCCAGGCCCTGACCCAGAGGAGGCCTCAGTGACTGTGCTGAAGGAGTGAGGAACACGTAGGGACTTGCTCAGGCCACCGGGCTCCAAGGGAGGAGCCACCTTGGGGGGCTGCAGCTATTCTCTTGGGCTTCCCCAGCGCCGCCTATGTAGATGGCTGCCTGGGAGGCTGCAAGAGGGCACTGCCCATGCTTACCCCACCATGGAGAAAGGGGTTGCTCCCCCAACTTCTGGATCTGACAGACACCAAGTGACATCCTCCACCTGCTCACTGGCTCATAGGGACACGGAGCTGCCTGGGGCTGGGCAGAAATGAGCTGCCATCTGCCCCCTGGCTGTGTGTATACTCGTGACCATGGTTCCCTGCAGGGCACCTCAGTATTGATGTGGTGCCAGCGCCCAAGCGTGTCAGGGAGGCCACCCTTTCCCATGCCTGGGAACCGCTTCGGGCTTGCTGGGGCATCTCCAGCCTGGAAGAGCCTCTCTCACGCCTGTCCATGTGTCCTCGGGGGGACAGAATGGGTGAGCAGGAAGCAGCCGTGGCAGAGGAGCAGCTCAGACCCAAGTCTGCAGGTCCGCTTGGCCATTCGGGAGCTGCATGAAGAACCTGCTTGGATCTCAATTTCCTCATTTGCAAAAAGGGGGTGGCAATTCCTGCATGTCCGCGATTTTGTGACCATCAGAGTCATAGCCGCTATTTGCGCTGTACTTGCAAAGTGCCCTCACCAAAATGCTAAGCAGTTTACTCCCATTACTTTATTTAAAGCCCCTAGGAGATGAATTCATTTCACAGATGAGAGCTGAGGTTCTAAGGAGATTATGGTCACACAGCCAGTAAAGTGGGGTCTAACCCCAAAGCCCCTGCTCCTGCCACTGTATTACTCTGTCACTGAAATTGGAGGGTAGGCACGGATAGGGCCTGGCATGTTCTAGGCACGTCGGAAATGGTTATCCTTATTCAAATTCACCAGAGTCTTGGTGCGTGACATTTACTGACAGGCTGCATTTTCTGAAATGTCTTTCAAAGTCTCATCTGGGTCTGAAGGTGGGCACCGGCCCTCCCACTTTTCCTGTAAGGAAACCGAGGAGGGAGGGCTGCCCGTGAGGCCTGGAGGAGGAGTGTCTGAGTAGCAAGGCCAGCCCCCTCAAGCAGTCCCACTTCAATCTCCACCAGGGGCCACAAAATCAAGTCCAGCAGGTCCCGAAGATCCAGGCCTGCCACCTTGAGCAAACCCTCATCCTCTCCAGATGTGTTTCCTCGTCTGCAAAACAGGAGTGATAATAAGGCCGGCACCACGACGAAGCTCCAGAGTTTGTGTGAGAATACGATGAGGGAAGGATGGCGATGAGCCCTGAGTACTGTGGATGCTAGCCTTCTCTGCGGAGGGGTTCAGCCCTGGCTGGTCAGCCTTGTGTACCTGAGAAGCACATCCCAGGGTCAGCTAAGCTCCCCCCTGGGAGCAGGGGACTGTGCCCCATTTCGTGCACCAAGCATGCTTAAGTTCCCTCTGCGAGAAGCCCTGCTGTGTGTCTGGATTCTGACGTCTGAAAGCCCTTAATTTCACACCAAGAGAACAGACTTTTCTAATGGGTTCAAGTGGTAGCACATCTGATAGGGCAAAACAGCTCCTTTAAAAAGAGAAAAATAAATAAAAATGTCAGACAGCCTTGAGAATCTTGAGACAGAGAAAAGGAGTTGGTAAAAGTCTCCTTCTTCTGCGGACTCTGTCCGGGCAGCCATGAGCTGGAACTCAGCCGAGCCCTCATGCCACGGGCTCTTTTCCACCCTCAGGAGTAGCTAGGCTGGACCCAGAGGGTAGGTCAGGCTGCTCCTGCACTGGGGACCCAGGGGCCAGTGTGGACCTTCTCCCCTGGCCCTTAGGCTGCAGAGAGCAGCTATCAGGAGGACAGGGTTGGGGTCTGCATCTTTGAGACCCCCCCAGCCTCATTCTCACTAGACCTGGTCACCCTGCCCTGGCAGAATCCTGGGCGGTGTGAGAAGTGATCGCACCCGGGGCCACATCTGATGGGTGAGGGGAAGCTGAGGACCAGAGGGAGGCACCCCTAGTGAACAGACGTCTGAGCTGGGGCTCCGACCTCCTCAGCCTGTGGCGCTGTCACTGGGCCAACAACAACGTCCATCAGGTGCTGGGAGGCTGCAGTGGCCCATGTGCAGCCATGCCACCCCTCACCCAGGCTTGCAGCAGACACCCTGTGCAGTAGATCATGATGCTGGAAAATGCCAGGACCAGGATTTTGAGCCCAGCCATCTGGCTACAGAGTCTTTCTCTGACCCACCATGCCCTCCTGCCTCCTCCATGAGTTCTGAAGGGGTGATCATGTCTCTTGCTCCCCCAATGCCCACTTTCTCATTAGGGGAGAACATGGGGGTTAAAAGCCCCCACAGAGGGAAGCCGTTTGCCCTTAGGTATCCCAGCTGATGGCTGGTGTGGGTACGGTCTGGTCAGGGATCTGTCCTAGAAAGGGCTCTGCTGATTTGGGATTGAAGATCCTGGCTGGGCTCGGTGGCTCCCACCTGTGATCCCTATTTGGGAGGCTATTTGGGAGGTTGAATCAGGACGATTGCTTGAGGCCAGGAGTTTGAGGCCAACCTGGGCAACATAGACCCCATCTCTAATTTAAAGAAGAAGAAAGATGCTGCCCTGGAAAGGTCTTTCTGAGCTCCAGATTGCCCACAGGGGGCTCTGAGGCTACCCACAAGAACCCCAGCAGGCTCGCCCCTATGCTGTCATGAGGGCAGCAAGACCATCTGCTGCCTCCTGGGTCTGCAGGTCTCAGGACTCTTCAGCCTTAAATCTAGTGCAAACCTGGACTGCCCACAGGGCTGTGCAGGCTTTGCTGAGGTCAAGGAGCCAGTAGGGGCTGAAATCCTGCTGTCCAGGTGCAAAGCTCACCGGCCTGGAGGACAGAGTGACTTTCTCTCACTAGTCAGAGGTGTTGTCTGCTAACTGAGCTGGACCCCACCCGAATGGGGATACAAAGGCACCATGTGGACTGGGGCTAGGCTTGCTTAGAGAAAGGCCAGCCAGCCAGCCCAAGGTCCCTGGAGCAAGTGTCCTCCTGTCCCCTGGCCCTTGACCTGTTCACCTCTTCAGGTTCTCCAAGGTTGCTTCTTAGCCTCAGGCAAACAGACCATGCTTTTTGGATTCTAAGTCAAGATTTGTTGGGACAAAGGAAGTGTTTTGATTTATGAATCTAGAAATAAGGAAATACTCAGAGTTGAAGAGCATTTGCATTTTTCAGTTTTGAATCGTTACAAAGTCATCATGACCACCCGGTGGAATACTACTCAGCAATGAAAAGGAACACACTCCTGACGCATACAGCTTGGATGGAGCTCAGATGCGGTCTCCTAAATGAAAGAAACCAGACTCAAAAGGCACCATACTATATGATTCCACTCATAGGACATCTGGAAAAGGCAGTACCTACAGGGACAGAAAACAGACGAGTGGTTGCCAGGAGCAGGGGTGGGGACGGGATTGACTGCAGAGTGTGCAGGGAAGTTTTGGGGATGATTAAACTGTTCTAGATCCTCACTGTAGTGGCGGTTATACAATTGCATGCATTTGAAGGAAGACTGTGTAACAATAAAGGTAAATTTTACTGTGTGTAAAATATATCTTAGTTTTTTTTTTAAGAAAGGAAAAAATTACATTTCCTTTTTAACATTACGCGCCCACTTTTTCCCCTTATTTTTACCTTAACATAAATTTGAATCATTAAAAAATTTCAGACCGAGTAAAGTGGCTCACGTCTGTAATGCCAGCACTTTGGGAAGCCTCGGTAGGCAGATCACCTGAGGTCAGGAGTTCAAGACCAGCCCGGCTAACATGGTGAAACCCCCTCTCTACCAAAAATACCAAAAAAATTAGCCGGGCATGGTGGCAGATACCTGTAATCCCAGCTACTTGGGAGCTGATGCACAACAATCACTTGAACCTAGGAGGCAGAGATTGCAGTGAGCCGAGATAGCGCCACTGCACTCCAATCTGGGCAACAGAGCAAGATTCTGTCTCAAAGCAAAACAAAACAAAACAAAAAACATATGAGGCCGGGCACGGTGGCTCACGCCTGTAATCCTAGCACTTTGGGACGCCAAGGTGGGTGGATCACCTGAGGTCAGGAGTTCAAGACCAGCCTGGCCATCACGGTGAAACCCCATCTTTATTAAAAAAAAAAAAAAAAAAAAATATGAAATGATTCCTAACCTTATTTGCAATTAAATAAAGGAAAATCAACACAACCGTGTGACATCACCTCCACCCTCCACTCCAGTGGAAAGAGAGAAAACGGAACCATTGGAAGGGTGGTCTCTGGGACTCCCACCCGAAGTCTGGGCATGGTAACAGGTGTGGCCAATGAGGTGAAGTTTTTGGAGGGATAACCTCTTCATCCAGAGCCCACTTCGAGAAAAGCCTCTGAGGTGTCCACTGAGAATGATTTACTAAAATACCTGCACAAGAGCTTCAGTCCAGCACTGCCTGAAACAGCAGAAGCCTGGAAATGAGGTGCTCACCAACAGGGAAGACTTAGATCAGTTGCAGTCCATCCGCACAACTGAATGCTCCGCAGTCATTATACGAATGGGGTAGAACTGCCTGCATGTGCCAAAACGAAACTGGGTCAGAAAAAGGAGCTGCAGCTCCCGGTGGATAGACCCATCCTTTTGGTGTAACTTTTTAAAAGCATAGACTTATCCTCACAGGTATGTGCACAGAAAAAATTTCTGGAAACAGCAATCGAAAACCTATTAAATGAAATTGCCTTTGGCAAGAGACAGGTGGGGGAGAAGGAGGATTTCACTTTTCATTTTGGACTTTTCTGTTCTGCTTGGATTTCGAATCATGTGCATGTGCATATTTTAATTTTTTAAAGGTCATCAGAAAATATCTAGGTGGTGAGATTTGAGGTCAATTTAATTTTCTTTTTGTACTCTTCTATTTTAAAAAGAATCAAAATCAACGTGTTTAAATGTTTCAAAACAAATAAAAACTTCCACTGCTCTGGGGATAAAGTCCGCAGTCCTGAGCATTACACCCAGGAGGGAGTTTCTTGAGCCTTTACCTCCAACCTCCTCTCGCTGAACTCCCGGCCCCAACCCCAGCCAAACCCATCAACTCTCTACACCACAAGCCCTTGTGCTGTCTTACCTCTGGGCCTTTGCCTATGCTATTCCATATGCCTGGACTGCTCTTCCCGCTCTGGGTCATCCCTTCATTTGACCTTATGTTTCCTTTGGCTTGATGCCAAGTGCCTGCCAAGTGGTTGGTGATATTGGCCTGCCCAGTGGCTCCCCCTGGCCTCACCTCCATACCCCCAATGCTCCTACTATGCTGCCAGCCTCCCTCACTACCTTGCAACAGCCTTTAAGGTAAGGACGGGGCCTGGGTCATTGACAACGTCCAGGGCTGGCCTCTGTGCCTGACATGTAGTAGGTTTCATCAACATTTGTTGACAGAACTGACAGACGACGGACTGAATGAATGAATAAGCAGTGGCACCCCAGGCTTATCCCTAAGCAGGCATGTTTGTGGGGTGGGGTTCCTGGCAGGGCCCCAGACGCCAGGCCTGGGCACCTGCGGAGGCAACCTGGAGGGGCAGACACAGCCGCCGGCAGCAGAGCCGCCCGCTCAACTCCAAAGTGGCTTTTATTTCCTCTTCTTCGGGTGCCAAGTCCCTAACAAATATTTTCCTGGAGTGGAAGAACGGCTTAGCTCCCAGCCTTAAGTGCTGGAAACACCGGCTGGGTAGGGCAGGTTCCAGGAACCAGAGGAAGCCAGGGTCTGGCTGCAACTGGGGGGAGGGGGTCCTGAGGGCTGCCCTCCAGGCAGTGCCCACCCTCCCGCTGTCTGAAGAGGGGGAGCTGCTCAGCCCTCCCCCCTCAGGCCCAGGGAAAGCCGCCACTGGCTTGCTCTGCTCAGCACACAGCTGCGAGAGGCTTTTGCCCTGGGCCTCTTTGCCCATAAATCAGAATCCTCTGGGATTCTGAAGAAAACGTAGACCATGTGGGCCTCCCTCATTTTTGCTGAAAAAGCTACAGTGAGATTTAAAGGAACTAATTAGAATCTCAGAAGCCCTTTTATAAGCATTTTTCTTACCTTTAACTTTCTTATTGAGAAATAACATACACAGAGTGCACTCATCTAAGTGTATCGCTTGATGATTTATTTACATATATGTTCACCCTTGTAATCACCACCCACATCAAGCCTGAGAACATCCCCGCACCCCAGGTTTTTCTGTCCCTGCCTAGTCAATACCACACCCTCAGCCCGAGAAACCCACTGGCTTCTATTATCATCAATTAGTTTCACCAGTTCCTGAACTTCCTACAAACGGAATCATGCAATGCCGGCTTTGTTGCGTCTGGCTTCTGGTGCTTAATAGATACGCTCTTGATGTTCATCTCTGTTGTACCTATGTCTGTGGCTTGTCCCTTTTGCTGCTGAGTAGTATGCCACTGTGTGAATACACAATAATTCATGTATCTATTCTCACCGTCAACGGCATTTGGGCTTTTTCTGTGTTTGAGCTCTGATGAATAAAGCTGTTACGTGCATTCTTATACACACATTCAGCAGACATATGCTCTCATTCTGCTTGGATCACAGGGTAGGTATATGTCTAGCATTAGTAGGTATTTCCAAGCAAGTTTCCAAAGAGCTCCTATCAATTCTCCCTCCGACAGCCTAGGGACACCTCCCCACACACGACATTGCCCATCCCTACATGCAGCCTTTCTGGTGGTAGCAGGTGGGTGTGGTGGTGACTTGCACTGTTAAAAATCTTCTAGCTGGGCACGGTGGCTCACGCCTGTAATCCCAGCACTTCAGGAGGCCAAGGCAGGTAGATCATGAGGTCAGGAGTTCAAGACCAGCCTGGCAAACATGGTGAAACCCCGTCTCTACTAAAAATACAAAATTAGCTGGGTGTGGTGGCACACACATGTAGTCCCAGCTACTCAGGAGGCTGAAGCAGGAAAATTGCTTGTACCCGGGAGGTAGAGGTTGTAGTGAGCCAAGATGGTGCCACTGCACTCCAGCCTTGGCAACAGAGCAGGACCCTGTCAAAATGAAAAAAAATCTTCTAAATGTTGCTTGAGTTCCAGAGCAGGGTAGCAGTAGCAGCCAGCCTCAATGAGCACCCCAAAAGCAGAGTCCCCTACTTGCAGTGAACCCCTGAATCCCATGCCTCCTGCCAGGGTGCATAAGAAAACATCTGCCCTCCAGGAGCACCCAGGGTGGCAGGAAGCCAGAGATAACCGACTGTTATGTGGCAAGAAGTGCCCCAGAGGCATGACCCAAAGTTATGAGGGCACAAAGGACTCAAGTGCCTCCCCCAATCCTTGAAAGTGAGCAAGTGTGGGGCGGGCCTGCTGAGGACCTGCACTGGGGCACATGCAAATCCATCCTTGCACATGCGCATGCCACGAGTGGGCGCGGCTCCCCTACTGGGGAGGGGCAGCAGGGTTGCGGGGCGGGAGGAAGGGAGAAAGCCAGGGGAGGGCTGGTCCCACGGCCAGGCAGAGCCAGCAGAATGGGACCCTCCAGCTCCAACAGCTTTAGGGCCTGTGGGCGCAAAGCAGTTTCTAAGCCCTCTAGGCCCCTCACTCATTCAGCTTCGGATGTCAGTGGCTCACCTCCTCCCGAGGCAGCCCAGCCTCCTTTCTCTTCTGCCAGGCTGGAGAGAAGGGGCAGGGGGTGAGGGTGATGGGGGTGAGGGAGAGGGCGCCTCAGCAGAGGGGGCGCAGTTCTGGTCCTGGGGCTCCTCTGCGCAGTTGGTACCTGCAGACCCATTTAAAAAACCTTTTCCCCCAGATGCTGTGGGGGGGCCTGCACACCAGCAGTGCCTCACCTGAGAGGGAGCCTGAGATGGCCCATCTCAAGGCCCAGCTCTGGGACTACTGTCCCTTCCACCCTAGATGGCCCGCTCAGAGCACAGCCTCATCCCCTGGCTCCCCTGCAGGAGAGCAAGGAGAAGCAGGGTCACGCTGCCCAGGTGCTGCCAGTTTTGCCTCTTACCAGCCCCTCCTCGCCATCCATCCTACAGTCATCAACCCTCACCTCTGCTCCAGGTCAGGCCTCGGCCCCCAGCCCTCTGCATCTTCATCTTTCCTGCAGCCCCTCAGAGGTACACCTCTCCCTTGCGGCCAGCCCCACTGCTCTGCATTCCAGCCTCTCCCTCCTGTACCTGCCCACACTTCACATTCTCTACTGACATCCCTTCCCCGAGTGAGAGGCTGACTTGAATTTGTCCTTCCAGACTGAGTTCAACCACCCTCTGGCACCTCCGTGATCCAGTCGCTGTGCTGATGAGGTGCCCTGTTGCCCTGCAGCCCACACAGTTCTGTCATTGACACCACTCTGTCACTCGTCTGCTCCCTCTGGCCACAACCTCCCTGAGAGCAGGGGAGCAGAATAGAAATGTGGGGTCTTTATTCTGGCTATGAAAAAACATTTCCCGAGCAAAACCCCTGAGGCGAGCAGGCAGAAAATGCAATTTAAAACAGAAGCCAGCTGCATATTAAGAGTTCAGCATGATCTGAAAGATGGTGGCTCATGCATTTAGAAAATAACTTGGGAGGCTGGGTGCGGTGGCTCACACCTGTAATCCCAGCACTTTGGGAGGCCGAGGCGGGCAGATCATGAGGTCAAGACCATCCTGGTGGGGAAGAAATGGTCCCTCCTGCTCTGCATGGCCCAGGCCATGCCTGGGGTCTAGGGTCAGGGGCTGACCTGCACCAGGGCCAGAGTGGGCCAGCAGCCTAGACAAGGTTGGGGGGCCAGCTGTAACAGATGCTCCAGGACTTTGGGGACCCCTGCGGTACACTGTGCTTCCTCAACCTCCAGGTCTTTCACTGTCATTTTTCCCTACTCAGCACATGATTTTTTTAGATCTCTGCCACTTAAGACTGTTGCTAGTGAATATACAGAAACCACAGAGAGCAAACAATAAATAGCAAGCTTTGAAAGTCAGTAGGGAGCCCATCATGTCCTTGAGGAAGGGAATGATCTAGCTGGAGCCTTAGGGAACAAGGAGTGCTGGGCAGGCGGGCCAAGAGCCCTGGGAGGAGGAAGGCGAGATGCTGAATGCCTGCACAGGGGGTTGGGGGAGGAGGGACCAGCATGAATTCTGCTGTTCTATACCAAGCCAGAGCACAGCCCAGAACCAGGCTCCCACCCCAAGGCGACCAGGCAGGACATTGCCAGGCCAAGAAGAGACTCAACCACCACCACAGCAGCCATTGCCCAAAATGACAAGTACCATTTATTGCCATTACACAAATGGACCCAGCCTCTGGCTTGGGCACCGTCCCACAGACCAGCAGATGAGCATGGTCAGCTGACCCCTTTCCCCACCCCTGAGTCACGTGCAGTCATACACTCCAGGCAGAAAGTCGCAGTATCGAATACCGGGACAAGGCTCCCTTCGCTCAGCCATGCATCTCTGATCCACAGACTGGCCCCCGTCTCTGAGTGGCCAACAGAGCCGCTGAAACGTTGTCAAATAAGCCAGTGCAGGAGTCTCCAGGAGCCCCAGGCTGGGGACCTCTGGCCTCTGCAGCAGGGTGGGAGGAGGGTGTCCAAGGTATCTGCTGGGCAGGCTTCAGCTCCACACCTCCACCGGGACCACAGCCTCAGGTCAAGCTGTACTGGGGCCATCTACCTTCCTTTGCGATTTAGAAGATGGGGCTTGAAGCTTGGCAACACAGAAATTGACATCAGCCTTATAAAACCTTGGCTGAACCTACCGACCTCCAGAAGAATTTCAGCCGAAACAAAAAAGCAAATACACAGAGGGACCCTGGAACCAGAATCCCTCCCCATGGGAAAGACGAAGGCACAGAGATTCGAGCCAAGTTTCCCAACACGTTGGTGTTTGCAGAAAAGTCCGGTCACGTCCACACACAGCACAGAGGCAAGAAGTGAAGGCAGTGGCATTCACAGGACTACTTTATATTAAAGTTTATTACACTTGGAAAATCTACTGTACAGGGAAAAACCCATTGGATTAAGTAGAGTTTTGCCAAAAGCAAAAGACTATCACTCTTTGGAAAATATTCCTGATTCCAGCCCAGGGCCCAGGGCGGGGCCGCAAGAGCTAACGGAGAACCTGGCCTTGGATGGAGGCGCTCAGAGCCAGCTCTGCCCAAGATGCCCCTTGTCAGTTTCCAGGAGGAAGAAGCATCCCTCGGAGACGGCGCCACAGGCAGGATGGGCGTGGTCTGCAGGAGGATCTCCGGGCCCCTGCCGCCCGCCCTACAGTCCACTGTCAGTCTGAAGGCTGAGCCGCCAGCATTCACTTCTCACATGGACTTCTCCAACGTGGCAGCAGCCCAGGCCTCAGCATGGCCCTGAGCTCATGGACGCAGGCACGACTGCTCAAAGAGGCAGCGGCCCCATGGCAGCCTGGACTGGCCAGCCTGCCAACAGACTACCAGAAATGGGGCCACCAGACGGACAGTCCATACCCTGTTGCACACATGAGCGACAAACTCAGAGACAACACACAAACTAAGCCTACATTTTGGCTTCCAGATTTGGTTCTCCTAGATAAAAGAAAAAAAAAACTTTAACCCTGATGCTGTCTCCTGACCATAGACTAGGGAAGCAAGAGGGGGACACCAAATCAACTTAACTTACGTCAGAAGTAACAAAGTCTACTGGGCTATGAACAAAGAACTAGGGGAAACATGTGCAAAAACAAGTTGATATCTAGATTAGACCTCCCCCACGAAACAAAGCGGACTCCTATCCCCTGCCACTCAGCGGCCACGCCCCCCCCAAGATGCTTGGTCCTACCAGTAAGTGCTATAGATGTGTGAGCCCCAAGCCCCACCTGCAGGATCTTCCAGCCACAGGAGGCTATTTAGGTCCAAAGCAGTCAGATCTCCCTCCCCTCCAGAGCTGGGCCTGGGGAGAGGCTGCTTCAGTTTGGAGAAACCGAGTCAGAATGGTGCGACACCAGGTGTTGGCTGCGGTGGAAAGGTCCTATGCGAGAAACCCCTGGTGCCCCAAGTCAGGCAGAAGTCAGAGAAGCAGAATGGAGCTCCCAGCACACCCCAGGACTCCGTGGTCAGGAGTGGCCAAAGGGATTGGAATGCTAGGGAGGTGGCCTGGTGGCAGGGGAGGCCAGGGCCTACAGTTCTTCAAGGAAGAGGCAAGTGGGGGCCTAGTGAGTGGCAGGGCAGAGGGGGTGCATGGCTCCCGCATCAGGCGTAGAACTCCTCCTGTTTGGTGGGCTTCTGGTAGGCCCCGCCGTTGGCTTGTTTCGGCTCCTCCAAGGAGTAGCTGCCTTCATCCTTCTTCTTCATGCGGTACAGCATGAAACCCACCAGGCACACAGCAAAGATGAGCCCCACGAGGCCTCCGGCAATGACTCCTAGGGCGGGCAGACGGGGCCAGCTCAGCTCAGCAGCTCCTTGGGCTCTGCCGCAGACCCTCCCCCAAGTGGTGGCCTTGGCTGTGGTCAGCCCCACCCCCTACCCCACAGCAGCAATTCACCCCCAACCACCCCCTGAGAGAAAACTCACCTCCCAGCACTTCCTTCCTGTCCAGGAGGCCCTGTGAGGCCCCTGTGGCCCCCTGATCCATGGGAGATTGGTTCCGGAGGTTGGGCTCCACAACCCCTACAGCCGTGCTCTCCCCCGGAGGTTTCAAAGGTGAAGTCCTGTGGGAGGGCAGGGGCGGATTGGGTTGGCCTAGTCACTGCCAGCAGCAGCAACCAGCTCCACTGCCAGACCCAGGAGCAGTTCCTGCCTCCCTGATCTTTGCCACCACCCACTCAGATGCACCCAAACCAAGACCGCGCAGGGCCCGAAGCCAGGCCTTCCTGCCATATCAACTCTGGACCCTGGCTGGATCATGGCATAGATATCACGAAAAGTGATAGAAAGCACACATTTTTGTTTGGAAATAAGCACGCTTATTTTAGTGTAAAGTGTAAAATCCCCACAAAGCTGTAAGATACATATAGGATGGCCGGGCATGGTAGCTCACGCCTGTAATCCCAGCACTTTGCGAGGCCGAGGCGGGCGGATCACGAGGTCAAGAGAGCGAGACCATCCTAGCCAACATGGTGAAACCCTGTCTCTACTAAAATACAAAAATCAGCTGGGCATGGTGGTGAATGCCTGTAGTCCCACCTACTCGGGAGAATTGCTTGAACCTGGGAGGCAGAGGTTGCAGTGAAGCGAGATTGTGCCATTGCACTCCAGCCTGGCGCCTGGCAACAGAGCAAAACTCTGTCTCAAAAAAAAAAAAAAAAAGATACATATAGGACTTGGTATAACACTCACTCTTTCAGCAGGGGATGTAAGTTTGGAGAGCCCTCTCTTGGGTGATATTTAAGGGTACTTTTGCTCTGATCTCATAATTAGTCTGTCCTGCTCTGGTCGAGGCCCTGGGAGCAGAGGATGGTGGGCCCCTGTGCCCTGTCTTCCTGGTGAGGAATACAAGATGCCCGAAGGTCACAGGTATAGGTCCTACCGGGTGTCAGGCATTAGGGTCAACCTGACCATTGGGCACCCAATGTCCCAAGGAATCCAGAGGCCACTCACCGGCTCCCCCAGATCCCTCTGCTGCTGGGAGCTGATTGGAGGCTCCATCCTCAGCAGCCTTCTCGGTGGCAGAAGGACCTCCATCCTCTGTGTGGGGAGTGTGAAGGTCAGGTTGGCTGGGTCCTGCAGGAGCTGAGGTCTCATGGTGGCCAGGCTGCATGTCCCTGTGGGGGGTGGGGAGGTGGGGGGCTCCTGAGCCTCGGTGGCTCTGGCCGTTGAGGCCTGATGAGTGGTTGGGAGCTGTGTGGTCTCCCTGGGTGGGAGGGTGGCCTCCTGCTCCCGGGCAGTGAGGTCAGGCTCTGCTTCCAGCAAGACTACGGCCTCTCCCTCCTTGGGCCCCTCTTCAGCCGGCAGGGTGGAAGTAGAGGCAGCTGTGGCCTCCAGGTTGGTGGGCTCCGGAGCCGTGGGGAGTAGCTGTCAGGAGCCACATGTCCTTCCAGGTGGAGGGGGATCTGCTGTAACAAGGTGTTATCTTGCAGAGCACCTGCAGGACCAGAAGCAGAGTGTGTTGGGACAGGGGAGGCCCCAGAGCACTTGGGCCTGCCAAACTCAGGCTGCAAGGGAGAACTGGTACCTAGGCCAGGTAGCTGAGGCTAAGCTCCTTGGAAAATGGACAAGGAAAGCTACCCCTTCCCGCTGTGTGTGTCCAGGGGCAGCCTGGTCTCTGGGAGCCATGAGACAGGCGCCTAAGCCACCTGGGAAGTAGCTTTCCTGAGACCATAGGAATGGGGCGGGCATCCCCTCCGGGGCATAACTACTTCAGTTATCCTACTTAGCCCCAGGGCACACACCTCTCTGGCCTCTCCCTGAAAAGCCACCCCCCGACACACCCCACACCCCCACCCTCCCCCACTTCCAACAACAGATATCCTGCCTTGCAGCTCTCTGGCCTCTACCTCCATCACTTCCCCAGGGATGACCTCAGCCTCCTTCCTTAGCTCTCACCCCTCTTCTGAGAAGAGTCACCTCCTCTGGGAAGCCTCCCTGACCACCTCCAGCTCACGGACTTCTCTTCCCCCAGGGAAAGGGGAAGTAGAGAAGGGAGCTTGGATGGAAAAGCTACACCCCGGTAGGCTCTGTGCTGCCTTACAGCTCGATGAGCTTATCGGGTCAAGGTATTATTCCCATTTTACAGATGAGAAAACAGAGGCTCAGGAGTCAAATGACCTTCTGAAGGGGGTTCCAGAGGTTTCCTAGTGATTACAGGTATTCCTAGGGAACATGAGCCTGTGTGCCGCAGGCAGCCCTGGGGGCCTTCTGGAGCCCACAGCCTTCACCTCACCTCTGAGCATGATTTCTCCTTAACCAGGCAGCTCACAGACCCCATTCCTGTCCTCAGCATTACCCTTTGAAGCCAGCTGGGTGGAGATGGGGCGGGCAGGGCGCCCTCAGTACATGCTCAATAAACACAGGAGACTACCTGCCCGCTGCCCCCAGCCATGACCTGTTGCCGTATTGGGTGGGGACCCCCAGACAACCTCACCTGCACCTGAGCCAAGAAGTTGTCAGAATCATCCCCAGAGCCATCTTGATCTTCAGGTGGCAAATTAGTAGCCACAATTTGCTGGAAAAGGATCAGAACATGGTATGAGTACAACGTGGCCGGGACTCTGCCACTCCTGGGTCCTCTCCTAGAGAGCTGAACAGACTCACCCCACCCTGTGCCACACAGGCACACAGGGAGAAGCCTTCTCGTGTGGCTCCAGGACCCTCAGCTCTGGGCAGCAATTTGGTCCCCCACGCCCCAACCTCTGATGCTACAACACAGCCTGGTGCATGAGAGAGAGGCGGGGACCTCACCCCAAGAAGCTCAGTCTGGTGAGGGAGCTCCAGACCTCTCAGAAGGGCAGACAGGGAGCTGTTATTGGGAACAGAGGCTGTGGCCCCCATGGGAGCCCATAGCCCACCCTACACTGAGAACCAGCTCTTGGGGCCGTGAGCCAGGGAAAGCTGGGGTCAAGACCGCTGACCCAGCCCCACTAGGGGCTTTCAAAAAACCCCAAGAACAATCTCAGGACAAGCTAGAGGTAGAGAGGCAGCCTCTAGGCATGTTGGCTCCCAGAAGTGGACACCGAGGGTGACACGAGGGGCGGGACTGGGCTGGGGCACAGGGAGCTGTCTGTGCTGGGGCAGGTTGCCCATGTAGGGCAACCCCAGGCCTGGCCCGGACGCACCTTCCCACACTCAGCCCAGTTCCCATCTACAGTGAAGACTGGGTGCAGGCCCTCTGGTCAGAGTATTGTCCTCCTTGGGGAAGGAAGGACAGGGTGCCTCTCAGGCAGGGACATATAAGGCTAATCTGGAAGGGGCCCTGCACTGAGAAGGCTCCAGTTAAGTGGGTTGTGGGTCTGGGGTGGGCCCTGCCTGCAACGGCAGCCCCAGGAATGCCGTCGCGCCTCCCCCCAGCTCCAAGAGGCTGCAGGCAGGGGCCAGAGGGGTAAACATACACACCTCTCCCCCAGTTCCTGAGGCCGAGACTGACTGGCAAGACCAGGGGCAGGCGGGGGACAGGCATCACACCACACACCGTGAGCAGGCCTGTGCAGAACCCCGGGCTGCAGGGAGGGCAGAAGGTCAGGACCGCCTCTGCCCTTCACACTGGCCCCAGGACCTCAGGTAGGGAAGGGAGAACCCAGCAGCCAGGTGGCAAGAGGCGTGGCTTTGAGAGCCCTATTCAGCCACGAGACTTAGACCCAAAGACCCTCTTGAGAGGGCCCCAGTGTCTGGAGCCAGAACAAAGAATGAATAAAGATGAACAGCACGGTCCAGTGCAAGAGCTTTAGGGACTCTAGACCCTGCCACTCACTAGACGCATGGTCCAGGGGAAGTCATTAAGCCTCTTATGGCTTCAGGCACAAGACAGCGGGCAGGGCCCTCTCCATCGGTAAAATGGGAAATAATAACATCTACATTCAGGGCTGCTGCAAAAATTCAATGAGGCTATGCCTAACACAGCCTGACACGTAGTAGGCACACACAAACAGTGGCCATTGTCTAACTAAGGGAGCCTCAAATGCCAGCAGGCCTGCCTAGAAAGAGGGTGAAAGAGAGGGAGACAGGGTTTCATGAAGAGGGGGCAGGAATCAAGTCAGTTCATCAGGAGCCTCTGCACTGACCTGCCAGAAGGGGCCCGCCTGAGGCTGGACTCCAAAGGAAAAAGGCCCCCCTCAGCACAAGAGGCCTCGCCCGGCCCTGATTAATAGGCCCACGGGTGTCACTCCTGGGTAATGCAGAGCAGGGAGAGACAGACAAGACCTCCCACCTCCTGAGGCAGAGTCAGACCAGGTGGAGGCTCTACATCCAAGGGCCTAGGTCAAAGGGAAGCGTCAGACACGTGTAAAAACCAGAAGGTCAGAAATAACACTGAACTTCCTTTGAAAGTACAAAAGCAAAACTGTACCTTCCTTCCCTCAAGAGAAAGGTTTTGACCCTAGAAGGGTCGTGGCCCATCTACAGTGAACAGTCACATTCCACCAAGGCTCATCTACAATGAACAGAGTCCACCAAGGCCTATCTACAATAAGCAGTCATTGGCCGGGCACAGTGGCTCACACCTATAATCCCAGCACTTTGGGAGGAGTGACTTGAGCTCAGGAGTTCAAGACCAGCCTGGCCAACATGGTGAAACCCTAAATGGTGAAACTAAAAATACAAAAATTAGCCAGGCATGGTGGCGTGTGCCTATAGTCCCAGCTACCTGGGAAGCTGAGGCAGGACAATTCCTTGAATCCAGGAGGCGGAGGTCGCAGTGAGCCAAGATCACGCCACTGAACTCCAGCCTAGGTGACTCAGCGAGACTCCGTCTCAACCAATCAATCAATAAAAACAAACAATCGTAGTCCATGCTCCCCCAGCGTCCACACAAGGCCACATTTAACTACACCATCTCCACGCGGTGCTGCAAACACCAGTGCTGCCCCACAGAGCTTTGAAGCTGCCCTGGCCTCCCTCAAGCCTGTCCCCTTCATCAACAAAGAATACTGCCCGCCAGGGGGACACAGAGTGGGTACCCCCACCTATACTCACTGAGATCATGTCTTCACTCACCCAAGAACTCTGCCCTGCCCTCTCCTGCTGCACCGCCCTCCTCAAGAGAAAGCTGGAGATGCGGCAGAGCTGGGGCAAGGCATTGGCACTGCGACCCCACGTGCTTCCGCTGCGTCGTAAGGGCACCAAATCTTAAACAGAAGTCAGCCAATGGATCCATGCCTCATTCAACAGATGAGGTAACCAACGCCCACAGAGCAGACACGCACACTGGGGCCCATGTTATAACCTGGGAGGCACCGCCCAGTGAGACCCAGGACGCCAGGGAGGCCACAACAGGCTAACAGGTTCCCAAGAGCAGGGCTTCTCTCCTGACCAGATAAGCATTTCAGTCTGCCAGGTCCCTAGAAACAATTTGTTCCCCTAGCTCTGCCGGCTTATCCCTCTGCAATCTTATTTACACAACAAGCTCTTAAACAAATGTTTTCTCCACTGAAACCAGCTCCCTGGCCTCCGGGGGCCTGTGCCTCTCTGGGCCTTTGGTCTCCACTAAGGAGATGAGCTAGAGAGACCTCCCAAATCTTCTCCAGCTTACACCTTCGGTGATAGCCCCTCAGATGAGGAGAAGGTGAGATTTCAGCGCCCTGGGGAAGAAATTAGCAGAAACTGCTGAGTTTGAACTTGATTACCAAGGTGCCAGCTGACTCCAGAGTTTCTGGTGAGGCTTCCGGTTTCCTTTAGCAGACCTGCTGTGCTGACAGCCTGCAGCACACTGCCTCCAGGCCTGCTGGGCAGCTCCCTCAGCATCATCTCCAACTGGGTGCTTTCGAGTCTGCTTGGCCACTGCTCAAGGCTGCTCAGAAGCTGGTAGCCTCAGCTTGGAGCCCACCTCATGCCCTGCCCAGGAAGGCAGCAGGCAAACCAGCCTTTAACCTCTGTAAGTCCCAGAAAAACCAACTGTTCATAGAACAAATCAACAACTTCGTGCAAGGTAAGGTGCTAAGCTTCCGCTCGTTCTGTTTGCTCAAAGCAAGGGACGCCCTGTCCCTTCCCCCCCCACCAACAGCGGAGACCCTAGAAGTTCATTGATTAGAAAGCCCAAGGTGGCCGGGCGTAGTGACTCACACCTGTAATCCAAGCACTTTGGAGGCCAAGGCGGGCGGATCACCTGAGGGCGGGAGTTCAAGACCTGCCTGACCAACATGGTGAAACCCCCGTCTTTAAAAATAAAAAATAAATAAAAATAAAAAAAAGAAAGCCCAAGGTTTGGCTTGCCTGGAAGCTTGGGGGATCAAGGGGCAGCTGCCAGGAGTCTAGGGACAGGGAGTAAGGGAGGACGGTCAGGTCAGCCCATCTCCATCTCAGCTACACTGGTCTCCTGGCCACACCCCAGGGACCCTGGAGAGTTCTGGAGTCAGGGCTCTGACCCAGCAAGAAAGAGGGTGTGAAGAAGTGAGGCCTTCTCTAAGGCTGAAACACTTTCCACTCATTCCTTTCTCATCCCTAACAACTCCCCTGCAGATGAGGCAGCAGGGCAGAGATCACTGTCTCTAGCAGATAAGGACTAGAGCCTCTGAAAGGCAAGGGACCTGCCCAGGGCTGCCCAGACACTACACCTTCCTGTGCAGCAGAGCTGCTCTCCTCACCTGCCATCCCCTTCTTTCTCCCCAGCCCTACTAGCTGAGCCCGTCGGTTTTAAGGGAAACCCATTTAAGACTCCTCAATGGGACAGAGCTTCACTGACTAGGAATCACTGAGCCTGCCCCAGTGGTGAAGCTACCCAGGGACCAGCTCACACTTGCGAGGTGGAGAGGGGAATGGTGTGGACCAGAACAGGACCTGTGCCACCAGGGACAGGGAGTTATCATCACCGGCTGCCAGCCACTCCAAAGAGCACATCTGGAGTCTGTGGGCAGAGGGCTGGCAGAGAAGCTTCCAGAAGGCAGCCTCAAGCTAACTGCCAGCTGTCATTCTCATAGCAGAAGTAAAGAGGGCCACCCTCCTTGGCAACCTCTGTCTCAGCAGAGCCCCTTGCCCTGGGGAGTACTAGGGCCAGGCCTTGAAGCCCCCGACCCAGGAGAAGATAAGGGGCTGGGGCTGAGGGACAGCAGTGCTGTAGCTCCTCTGCAAAACAGCTCAAAACTGCCTTGGCTGCATTAGAAGCCAGGATGTCCAGTGCGCATCTCAGACAGGTTCAAGGGAGGGTGGCAGGCCCAGTCACTAACCTGGAGACTGCCCATCCACCCCTACCCCATCAGCCTGAGGCCACCAGGTCAGAAGGCCTTTGGTTGCCAGCCCGTACTCTGAATCACTGATATGGGTCACCTGCTGCTTAACGTGAGTGATGGCTAAAACCCAAACTCCTTAAAAAGCATTACTGACGGAGGGCGAGGTGGCTCACGTCTGTAATCCCAGTACTCTGGGAGGCGAAGGCGGGTGGATCACCTGAGGTCAGGAGCTCAAAACCAGCCTGGCCAACATGGTGAAACCCCATCTCTACTAAAAATACAAAATTAGCCAGGCGTGGTGGCGCACGGCTATACTCCCAGCTACTTGGGAGGCTGAGGCAGAAGAATCACTTGAACCCGGGAGGTGGAGGTTACAGTGGGCCGAGATCACGACAGGAGCTTTGGGAGAAAAAGAGAAGAAATAGTCTGGTCCTGGCCCGGCTGAGCTCTCAGCCACCCAGGACATATGGCCAGATGTCCAGTTCCAGGGGGATTGAAAATGGGGGGTGCTTCAGAGGCTAGAGTCCAGAGGGCTGCCCTAAGGAGGCTACTAGGGCCAGGCCTTGAAGCCCCCGACCCAACCCAGGAGAGGATAAGACAACGTTCATCCTGGGCACTAACTTGGGCAGCGTGGGGGGCCTCTGATTCCCAGTTGTCCTGTGGTGGAGCAGGAAGAGAAGCTGACCTGTCCGCTGTACCTGCCCCATGTGGTCATGAAATCCCCAGCTTCTGTGGGAGCCGAGTCACTGAATCAACAAGCCCATTAGTCACAAACCAGGGATAAAGAACTGCCCCTTATCAAAGGAGCTGGGTCACAGCCTTTCACAAGCAGCCTGGACCAGGGGCTGTGGCGCTGGCTCTGGGACCTGTTCCAGGAGCCCAGGCTGCGAGGTCAAGAGGCAGGAGGACCCGTGGTCATGGCAGGCTGGACACCCACCCTCCCCATCCCCAGATTCCACACAATGGCAGATGTCCTCGGGAGGCTTGAAACAGGGTCACAGTTGTTTAGAAGTCTTTTTTACAGTTGGGTGTGGTGGCTCACACCTGTAATCCCAGCACTTTGGGAGTCCGAGGTGGGCAGATCACGAGGTCAGGAGTTTGAGACCAGCCTGACCAACATTGTGAAACCCAATCTCTACTAAAAATACAAAAATCAGCCAGGGGTGGTGGCGCATGCCTGTAATCCCAGCTACTCAGGAGGCTGAGGCAGGAGAATTGCTTGAACCTGGGAGGCGGAGGTTGCAGTGAGCCAAGACCACACCACTGCACTCCAGTCTGGGCGACAGAGTGAGACTCCGTCTTGAAAAAAAGAAATCTTTTTTACCCCCTCGGTTTCTCGTTCAGATCTACAAATGTAAGGAAAACAGGCTGACTCTCTCCTTCCCTAGACTTCAGAACTTGGGGGCTGAGGTCTCTGAGCCTCAGAGCCCAGCCTTCACCTCCACCTCTGCATAAAGACGCCATACTGGCTGAGGGTGATATCCAAACATCCAAACCATCACCTGCATCCAGACTGGGGGCTCTCAGCTTCATGGTCTCTAAGCACCACCAGGAGACCATTACAAATGAAGTCTTCCCAGCTCCCCACCCAAAGGCTGACTGCCATTCACAAGCCTCAGGTCCTTCAGGGGTTCTTCAGACTGCACTTTGAAAACAATGAAGAGAGGAAAAGGCAGCTCCCAGAGTGGCCCAGTCTGGGGGAGGCAAGAGCTAGCTTCACTTGAGTCCAGTGTTCACGTCAAGGCACCAAGCAGCAAGAGAGCCCCGTGAACAAGCTCTAGTGGCAAAGGAACCAGGGAAAGCCCAGCAGTGTCCTCTCTGCATCTCCGACAAGGCCACTGGCACAGACAGCACACCATGGTGGTGGCCTGGCCTCCCTCCCCCAGGGGCTGAGGACCCCCTGAACATCCAGGGGGCACCTAGATGACTGGAAAAGTATCTACTTGAAGCTGAGCTGAGGCTCCTTCCTGCCTGGGGCTGAGCCCACCACCTTCCCACCAGCCGGCCTGGCTGGACCCAGCGGAGCGAGTAGGAGAGAGCTGCTGGAGCTAAGAGGCAAGTTGGCTCCAGGGACAAAGGCGGGGCCTGGAGGGGCTGGGACTGCTCCTCCAGGGGTAGCAGTGGGAGGACAGGGGAAGAAAAAAGCTGCAACAGCCCCTCCCAGTCCCACTGCCTTCCGAACGCTCCTGTGCCCCTGGATCTGCAGCTGCCCTCCCTCTGAGGGGGAGACCTGTGACCCTCTCCTTCAGCCTGAACTGAAACAGCCTAAGCACTGAGCAGACAGGTCAGACCAGAGTGCCCAGGAGCAAGGGTCTCCAGGAAAGGGCTGGAATCACCACGAGGCTCCTGTGCTGGGGACCTGGGCAGCTCTCAGCCTCTCTCTAGACCTGTTCCCCACCTTGACGCCAGAAGAGGCTTGGTGGATAATGTTAACTGCCTTACGACCGACAGGCTGGCCCTGCCAGCTCCAGCGCCTGGTGCTGCTCTGGGAACTGGACAGGGTTTGTCCCCCCAAGACTCACCAAATGCCCCCTCCTCAGGTACCCACCGCACTGATGACCAGAGGGTGGCCCAGGGAAAGGACAGGTCCAGCATGGGGATGGTCTGGTGAGTTTGGTCTCTGTCCCTAAATTACTGGATGTTGCTGGAAACACCCGCTTCAGGTTGCCCATCTGTACAACGGGGGTTTGGCCAGAAATGGTGGGACCTGTGGGGGAGTAGGCAGGAGGGCAGGGCCACAAGCCAGGAGACACTGGGCTCCCCCCAGCCTCGGGGCTGTGGAGGAAGTGCTCACTAAGGCCTGTTTCCTAACTCAGGAGCTGGGAAAACACAGCCCGGCCAGGGAGAGAGGCTGAGGCCACAAATCGGGTCTGGGCCTCAAGACCCAAAATCTCCCCCACTGAAGCCATTCCCAGGAGGGGGGAGGGGCCTCGCCAGTGCCTCAAGGCAGCATCAGCATTTCCGGTGACAGGCACAGCAATTTATCAGCTCACTGGCTCTCTACTGAGAACCAGGCAAGCTGGGGCCTGCTGAGGATATGACAGGCAAGGAGTGATGGGCCCGGCCAGGGCAGGAGGGGGACAGAAATGGGCAGGAAGAAGAGGGTGTCCCCAGCAGCATTTCCGAGGGGGAGGAGTGCCTTTCAGGGACACCCTGGATGGCACCCCCACACACAGCCCCACGCTGCCACTCAGAGACGGACCCCTCACTGGGCTGGGGGCTTCCAGGCCACGGCCAGTGTGGAGGTACAGCATTCACACTTGGCCTTCAAGACCGCTTTCAGGTAACATTTTCCATGTAATGTGATGTCAGGGCTTTACAGGTGGGAAACCTGAGGTCAAGGTCACAGACCCAAGCCTCCTGGCCCTGGGCCCTCTGCCCTGTACCGCGCTGCCTGCTCACAGTACACCTGGGGCGTTTACTTGAAAGAGGAGGGATCCTGGCAGCCCCATGCCAGCTCTGATGCCCAAGCCAAACCAGTGCTGCCCCCAGCACCCTTCCACAGAGCTGGCGCCTGCCTCGGCAGCCCACATGCCAGGACTGGTCTCGGAACAGGCTCAGCTGAGGGCTGGGTGTGGAGCCGCAGAGCTGGGAGAGCCCAGTTCCTCTGCTTTTCTCCACCTGGCAGAACCCAGGCCAGACCAGGCAGGGCAAGCTTTCACCCAGGCAGGCATTGAGCAAGACAGCCCAGCCCAAGCCCTGCAGCCTCAGCGCCCGGTACGGCTCTGGGGAGCCAGACAAGGGTCTGTCTCCCAAGAGCTTGTCAAACACCCCCCTCCTTAGGGACACACAGGGACACTTGATCACACTGACTCAGTATCATCACCCTCAGCTTCCCAAGGGGGAGTCATGGCTTAGGCAGGATGCCAGAGATATCCTAAATCAAGGTGACTACGGGCAACCGGGCTCCCTATGGGGACAGAGTGGGCAGCCAAGCCTCCAGGAGCGCTATCCCTCCCCCAGCCCCGGCTGCCCCTAAGGAGCCCATCAAGGCCAGAATCTCAGCCAAGATTTCCCCCAGTCGGCCCCTACTGGGAAGCGCAGCCCCATCAGTCCCCAGGGAGTCCCCTGGAACAGGTATCCACCGGGCCTGGGGACTGGACCCCTCTGCCATATGGACTTCTGGGGACATCCTCCCCTTGTACTTGCTAAATAAAGTGTCCTCAAGTTTCACAGAGGCAGAAACTGCAGCTTTTGACAAACCTGCAGCCAGCCAGGGCTCCAGCTGTGTGTGAAGGTGGGGGAGGGGGAACAAGCTCCAACTTTATTACCAAAATCTCCTCTATCAGTGTCCCTGTCCTTGCACTATATCCCCTTGAAAACAAGTCTTCTGGGAGGGCTAAAGGGTGCCGGCACTCACACTACAGCATAAATCACTTCCAGGTGGGGGACAAGCTAACTCTGGAACTGGGGCACTGCGGGTGGGTGGGAGCTCAGGGAGATGGGACAGGATTACAAAAGAGAGGCTGGAAGATGTCAAGGGCAAATTTTTTAACCTTTGTCAAAATGTGGATGCCAGCAACGCCATACCCAGGAAAGGAGGACAAAATTCCCTTTGCTCTTCCTAGAGTCAAGGATGTACATGGTTTCTCCTCCCAGGTAGACAACAGTGAGCTAGCCTGGGAACCTACCTCTCAGATAAAGCACAATTCAGACTGAGCAGGTGCTGAAGCTGCTGGGAAACCCAGAGACACGGGAAGGGCAGAGTGTCTTTGAAGGAGTCCTGGGGGAGGGTAGAGCTGGTACCTCCTGGTTTGGGTGATGCGAGACAGAATTTTCTGTGAAGGCTGTGTCTGAAGAGGCTGGGTCGATCCTCCAGATTACTGGTGGGGCCCCAAGCCAAGCGGCTTGCCCTCCCTCTGATGAGCTGACAGATCTGCCCAGGCTTGAACCCCCAGCACAGAGCTCCTAGCCCTCACAGCCTCTGCACACGGTTGGTGCTGAGATGGCTGAAAGGAAGAGCTGTGGATGCAGCTCCCGTCTGAAAAGCTCCCTGATCCTGGGAAAGGGGAAGGAGCCACACACCTTGCTCAGATCTCAGGGACCACCAGGAGGCTGGAGGAGTGTGGTGGGAGAGAGTCTAAGCATCTGACCAGGGCTGGAGGTTATTGAAGAATAGAAACAAATGAATTAGGCTCTCAGAGGCAGAGTGAATAAAAGTGATCACAGCTAATGTTTAGAGTCCTCTGGGCCAGAGGAGCTGGCAATCAGTTTTTTAAAAGGACTTTCTCTGAATTAATTAATTGCATCTTCATGATCACCTTAGGTTCAGTACCATGCCCATTTTACAGATGAGAAAACTGAGGCAAAGGAGTTATGTCATCTGTCCCAGGGCACACAGCCACTGAAGCCAGCAGTCTTGCTCCAGCAGGCATGCCATGAGGCACCCATCGCACTGAGGCCCACAGGGCTCTCTCACTCTCAGGAAGACAACGGCCATGGCTTCCACTGGCGGCTCCCTGCAGCCTGGCCCAGCTCTTTCAGTGGCCATAGTCAACCCAAGGTTCCCACTTCAGGACAGCCATCAGTCTCAAGTTCTGGGGGCCCTGCCCAGCAGGCCTGAGCCCCTACCAGGGTGCCCCAATGTCTGGGTTTGCCTGGCCTCCCCTCCCACCTGCCAGCCCAGCCCATACCTTCTCAGGTCAGGAGGCAGCCCCTGGCAGAGGCTGGGGTGGAACAGAGCAAAGTCTGGCCTGCCAGTGAAGGCTCATGTTTCTGAGAAGGGGCAAAAGCCATGTTTGCAGGTCCTGTTAACGTCAGCACCACTGGGGTCAGACCAGCGGGCCATTCACAGAGAGTGACTCCACACTCAGGCTGGGTCAGCCTGCGTGCTCCTTCCCACAGGTCAACCCCTTCCCACAGATCAGCCTCAGTGCTCCCCCTAGACTTGCTTCTCCGTGCTCCAGGCAAGGAAGGGGCCTCAATCATATCACATATGGTATTTCAGGGAATCTCTGCAGAAGCCCTCTGGGGCAGGATATGAGGAACTCCATTTTACAGATGGGGAAACTGAGGCTTGGGTTAGGTGAAGAATCACACTCAAGATGACACAGGGAGGAAGTGATGAAGTCCAGATGTGATCCAGGTGGGCCAGACTCCATGTCCTGCCCTCTTCCTGGCCTCCACAACACCTTTCTGCTCCAGCCTGAGCTGGGACTAACCAGGCCAGCGAGTTCTGTCCCACCTTGCCTGTCAAGCCCCAAGGTCTCAGGACCCAATCTCGGCCCCCCCAAAGGCAGGCAGATCCAGACCTTCAGACTCAGGTGACTACCCTCACATAGGGAAGGCGGGCGGGCAGGCCAGAACGCCCACTGCACACCCAGCCTCCAGATAGGATTTATAAGAGTAAGCCTCATTCACGGGGGCGCAGGGAGGATGGCAGGGGGCTGTATCCCCTTCCTACAATTCTCTGAGCCCAAGACACCCCAGTTCCTGCTGCAGATTCACCCAGGGAGACCCAGGGGTGAGATTCCTGGACTTTCCAGGCCTGGCCCCAGGGGAAGCTCCTCCTGCACTCTTCCCCCAGGCGCCAGGTCCCTTTTAGGGAGCGAGGTGGGGGAGGTGCATCCCAAGTGGAGCCCATGACGGGTCCTCAGCCCTGAAGGCCCTGGTCAGTCTCGAGGTCTTGCTGTCAGGACCCTCCCCCGACACCCGGTCCTGGAAGAGACACGGTCACCGCCACAGCAGCACCGCGCCCTCAGCTTTTTCTGGGAGAGGCTAGAGTGACGTCAGCCTCTAGGACAGTCTCAGAGGCTCCTGAAACACCCCACAGCCTCAGGATCTGCAAGCCCAAACCTGACCACCATATTCATCCGGAACACTCCAGAGAGATGGGCCCTCCAAGGCCTCGGACAGTTTCCTGGGCAGCCAGGATGCCAGGAAGCTACTGGAGGTAGAGTCAGTGCCACTCTGACACAATCAAGTTCCCAACCAGGTAAGGCCCCTGGAGCACTAGCGGCCACCACTGCTACTGGTGGCATGAGAACAGCAGGGCCAGGGCCCAAGTCCAAAAAGCTTTCTGGGACCCAGCTCATGACAAATGCCATGGGCAGGCATGAGCTCCTTGGCCCTCCAGGCGTTCCTCCAGCCTCCCCACATCCCACCCTGGCAGACATACAATCCTCACCCTACACCTCCTAGGCCAGGCGCCAGAGTGCTGTCTCTCAGCCTGCTGAGCAGCACAGAAGATGCTCAGAGAGAGCCAGGAAGCCCCAGATGGAAATTACTATGAACTCCAGCTCACCCCACTGTAGGAAGAGTTCCCTTAACACCTGTGAAGATCCATGGTGTGCACAAGCGCAGGACAGGCAACCTCTGCAGCACCCTGGGGGAGACCCCCTGCCCTGACACTTCCCATGGCCAGAAGGCCATCCTGTATGTTTGGGGCTCCATAAAACATCCTGGCTGACAGCCCAGCTCCTAGTTCGATACTGCTGTATTCGTGGGACCCTGGGGCAAAACCCTTCCTCTGACTGGGGGAGACATGATGGGTGCTGAATCTCGGACCCTGTTGATCATCACTGCCACTCTGGCCTATCTGCAGAGATATCGGCACCTCTCTCATCTGGTTCCAGTAATAGCCACCCTCTCTCACAAGAATCCCCTGGACCAGACATGAACCTCTCCCCCACCGCACAGGGCTACGCACACAGCAGGTGCCGAGGCTCTGGGCTTTAGATCTGGTCAAGCCAGGTAGGGCTCAGGAAACCCTCAGAACTGGAGGCAGCAGGAGCACAGGCAGGCCCCCAGATACCCACCAGTCATACAACACAGCCACAAGAGGCCACACACACCCAAAAGCATTGCCTCTCTGCCCCTCCCCCATTTCACAGATGGGTTCACTGAGGCCACGAGAGGGCTCTGTACACAGTCATTCGACAGTAAAAGAGGCAGGGCCAGGACAGAAAGCCAGGCCCCTGAGCCCCAGCCTGTGTCTTGCTGCACTCCCGCCTCATGCCAACCCCCAGAGGGCTTGCAGTGGGTCAGGGTTGGTTGGGCGAGTCTCTGGAGAAGACCCATGGGCCTGGCGCCATGACTCAGCTGATGAGTGGACTGATCAACCGCCCACCTTCCCCACTGCCCCAACCTGCCCGCCACGGCGTTCATTCCTGCTGCTGAGCGGACCTCGGGCAGGTGCCAGGACGCCTGGGTGTGTGTGCATAGAACATCACGCAGCCCCACCCCTGGCCAGACCTCACCCAGGCGCCTCTGTCCACAACAGCTCCCAAAGGAGCTCGAATCCCTGCCTCAAGCAGGCTGCCCTGCCCTCCACTGGCCTGGGCCATCCCACCAATGGCCCCTTGGGAAACCAGTTCTCCCTCAAGTCCCCAGAAGGAATCCTGGCAGAGGAATGTGAGCCCCCAGCAAGTCCTTCAGTGCCACCTTCGCACTTCCCAAGATAAGGTCTCTCTCTAGCCATGTGACTCTCAGAACTGAGGAAGGGAAGGAGAAGGACCCTTCGGCAGAGGAGGAAACTGAGGCTAGAGGGGCAACGGCCTGCCGTAGCCACACAGTTGAGGCTCAGCTAAACCAGGAAGGTCAGGTGACCTGACTGCCCATCTCTGTGGGAATAACTTCCAGACTTCCAACGCCAAGTCCACGAGGAATGTCAGAGTCACACTGAAAAAGGGAAAAGGCCAACAGCAGAGATAGGAGGCGGAAAGGAAGCTGCAGCCAGGTAGTGACCAGGCTCCCCCAAAACTGAGGCTGCCACCTGCCAAGCAGGAAGGCCCAAGGGGAAAGAGAGTCAGGGGTGCCCAGGCAAGGCCCAACTGCAGTGTCAGCCTGTGCAGTAGGCACCCCACACACACACAGGCACACACACACAAACACACAGATACACACATACAAACAGACACACATGGACACACACGGACAAACACAAACACAGAGACAAATACGAACACACACGCAGACACACAGACGTGGACACACACACACAGAGACACCCACAGATACATGCATGGACACACACAGACACAGACACATGGACACACACAGAGACATACAGACACACACACTGAGGAACACACAGACACACATGGACACAAACAGACACACATGGGACACACACACAGACACATGGACACACAGACACATGGACATGTGGAGACACACATACACATACAGACAGACACACACACACACACACACACACACACACACACACACAGGGCATCTCATGGGGTTGGAACCCGCAGGTGAATCACTAAGCAGAGACATTTTCGCAGGGCTGATGTCCAGAGGAGGCGCATCCTCTGCTTAGAATTAGGCAGCCACGAAGCCATAAAAGCCAGGAGCTCAGAGGCCCTTGAGGGGCTCCCATGGGGAGAGGAACCAGTGGCAGCCGTGAGAAGCCTGGAGCGCAGCAGGAGAGGTCACTGGGCAAGTGCAGGAGCAGGTCCACACGCCGTCTCTTCTGCTCTCCTGACTCAATGGCCCCAAGTCCCAAGATTTCCCATGGCACACCCTGCTTTGTCCCATAAGCTTGCCCCACCCTTCCGGGCCCTGCCAAAAAGCAGGTCACTTTCCAGGGGGAGTCTGAGACCACCCCTTCCCCAAGATCCCCACAGCACTGGCCACAGGCGAGCTGGCCCGGTGCGCCCGTCTCAGGAGTGCCCGGGACCTTCTCATACTGTTGCTCCCACCCAAATGAAAGCTTCCTGAGGGTGGGCAGAAGCAGTAACATCACAGATAAAGCTCACCCTTCCAGGGTAGGTGATGGCGTGGGCTCCCCCGCGACCACCTGCAGCTGGACATGACAGTTGCTGAAGTGGCCACAAGCCCAGGGTCTTGCCTCTGCGGCCTCACCTCCACGACCCCAAACATGCCTCCTTGTGGCCCTCCCCTGGAGCCTATCATGGTGTGTCATGTCCACTCAGCGGAAGATTCGAGAATGCCTGCTCGCATCCAAAACCGAGCCTCTGCTGGAACAACTGAGAGAGAAGTGACAGGGTACAGAACCCTGGCGCCAAAAGCCCTCTTCCACAAACTCCCTGAATCTCATTCTTCTCTAGACACACTTAGGCAGGGCCTCAGGGGCCCTTTAAACCCAAGACTCCAAAACTGGCTGGTGAAAAGAAGAAGGCAAATCGGGCAGCACTTCAAGCCCAGCAATCACTTAATGACCAGTTCCTCATGAGCTGCCCCGCCCCCGCAGGACCTGGCATTGGAGGGGAACCAGGAGGCGACTGTGGCACCAGAGCCGGGGAGTCCTGGGTTCTGGCCATCACCCGTGCCACACTGCCCGCCTCCCAGGCTTACAAAAGAATCTGCTAATTCCATGAATGTTTCCCCAGCGCCCAAGGTAAAAGATGGTGCAAGCTGGGGCACCACATAGTTCCCACTCGGCTCTCTCAGCTCCCCCTTTTTGTTCCTGTGAGGAGCTCTCGCCTGTTCCTGAGCAGCCATCAGTTGAACCCAACACAACTCCAGAATGTTACCCAATGCCCAGTTTGCCTGATGGCACCGTTCAGGCCAGCTCAGCCCGGCCTGGGCCCCTCCGCCCAAAACGCTCACACCCATGGTTCTTCAGGACGGACAAGCAAATGCCCAGCAGAGCCTTGCAGGGTTCAGCCAGTCCCCAGATGCCAGGCTTCTCAGGGAAGACCTGACAGCCTTGCAATGTATTCACACCCATACCCATACACGCGCACACACACACACACAAACCCTGGCTCAGCCAGTGGCAGGGCCTGACACCCTAGGCCTCAGCTTCCTCATCCACAAAATGGGGCAATGATATACATTGTAAAGGTTTGGGGGTCAAGTTTAAATAAGAATGAAGGAAAAGTACTGAGCCCTCAACAGTGGGTGCTCAAAACAAGGTAACCTTAATGATATTGACAGCTAACTTTCCTCAGGCAGTTTCATCACAAAGTACTTTCACATATCCATTACGAAATGAACATGCAAATGACAGAATGAGGACAGGGAGAACAGGTATCGTGATGTCCACTTTACAGATGAGGACAACAAGACTTGGAAGAAAAGTGACTCACCCCAGATTAGGGAGTAAATTAGTGGCAGAATTGAGACACACTCCTGGGGCTCTACTTAACCCAAAGCCATTTCTGGCCTGCCACACAGTATAGATGCATATTATATAGAAACAGGAACTAAAATCCAAATCAAACATGGTGAAGCTGAGACTAACAGTCAAGGCTAAAGAATAATGGCCCTTAACTGGTCAGTCCAGGCTACCTGTGACCAGCAAGTCACTTACAAGCTGAACCAGGTCGAGGAACTTGAAACATGGGGGCCAGCAAGCACTTCCCCAAGAGGTGACTCATTTCTCTTCAGTGACAGAGGCCCCTAAAGGCCTCACCTTGGCAGCACTTCTTTGTTACTCTAGGTGGGGTGCAGGGAGGTAAAGGGAGACTGCAACAGGTCCCAGCTGAAGTTCATGAAGGGCACAAAATCCACATACCACAGATCAACAGTCTCACTCACAGGGGGAGAACCTTACCCAGAGCCTAACCCAACTGATTAGTTTCTTAGTGCCACTGGAGAAAAATAACAATTTGAACAACTGAAGTAACAATTGAAAAGTTCTAATTTGAACTGAACAGAAAAGCTGCTGGCTACACTCAGGCATGTAAATGTCACTTCTGGCTGCTCTGAGACAGAGATGGAAAAGGAGAAAGACCAGAATTCAACACAGCAAGACCTGGGACACCAGGCACAGGGGACAAAGTGCTCTTCAGAGCACAGCAAATCCAGGAGACAATGTCCTAACCTGGCACTAATGAGGACGACGACCCTGGCATGCAGAGATTAAATCATGCCTAGCATTTTTTGGTTGACAAAGGAAGGGAAATAAATATTTCAGAGAGTCCTGCCCAGAGTAAGAATACTTTTAAGGGTAATAGGGATTCTTAGATCAATGAAAAAACATGAATACACGGGACACCTCATCCCCAAGGGATTTCAGGAATCCAAAATTCTGCTGCAACAGAAAAGATTCCTCTAAAAAACTGCAGAAATCAAGCTTTTCATTAATTCTTTCCAGGCTCTCTCCTTTCTTACTGTTTTCCTACCAATGTGTGTTAATGAGGCTTTACTGGAACCCATCAGGAGCCACAGGTAGAGACTTAAACCAGCTCCACCCTCCCTGTGGAGTCCAAGCCAGGGGTGACATCACTTCTAGAAGGCTCTGAGCCCGAGCGGAGGCAGCTAGTGCCTCCTCCTCTACCCTCTCTGCCAGGCTGTGGGAAAATGTCTCTACTAGCCCCCATAATTAGGGCAAAAGGGATTTTATGCCTTTCAAGAAAGAGAAGAGAGAAAGGAAGAAAAACAACAAATAACTATTCCAGAACGAGCAATTTTTCTTACATGGCAGAAACAAAAGACCACAGGAAACACACATACAGAAAGAGAGAGAGAGAGAAAGAAAGAGAGAAAAAGAAACCTTTTTAGACAAACCTGTTTTAGTCTCTTGGGAGTGGTTTTGAGCAACCTCCTCTCCTAGCGGCCTCCCCCTCACCCATTCAGTCACTCCCTGCCTCCCCGGTCCCCAGGGGATTTCTGACCTGCTTCCCACTGGGACCATAGTGAACTTTCAGAGAGGGGCAGATCTCTGCCACTTGCGGACACCTTCTCCCATCTTAAGCAAATCCCAGTTGCCTGATTTCTTTTAGGAAAGGGGTGTCAGAGCTCTGGGAAGGCACTGTGTGTCCCCCACCTTTAACCCAACATGGACAGTCACTGTAAGAGGGAGAGGGCAGAACTGAGAAAGAAAAAAAACTAAACTTTGTAAGATCAGAAAAAGCAAAAGGAACACCTAAGCTACAAGCCAGAGTCTGACCCCAAAGCTCAGGTGGGGCTTTCACGCTCAGTTCGAGCACCTCCTCTAGGAAACCTTCCCTCCCTGCAGCTCCAGGGAGTCTCCCTCCTTTCCCCTTTGAGACTTTCCTGCCTCCTGGGCCCTATGACCAAGTTTCTGGGCAAGAAATAACGTCTCACACTGCAGCCTCTGCCCCAGCCCACAAACAAACTCCAGGAAAGGCAGTCCACAGGGAATCCCAGACTCCACCTGCCTCCCCCAGGCTTAAGGGGTGCGGTGGGGATCCCAGGGCTCTGGAATGTCTGCTACTCTACCCCAGGCCGGCAAGGGAACCAGCAGCCCTCCTAAATCCAGCCGGAAATAGGTGGAGGACCCCAACTTCAGCCGCCCCTACTGAGGCCCCAGCATGTGCCTGGAGAGAATGGGGCAGTGAGATGATCGCAGGCGGTCGAGGAAGGGGAAGCCACGCAGCTCCACTCTCTTCTCCAAAGTCGGAGCGAAGACTCCAAGCACAGGCTCAGTCCCACAGAAACCACCACCCTAGAGAGCAGCTTCTTGAACCTGAAAGCCAGGAGTGCGTGAGACCCAGCTCGGAAATCGTGGCCGTCCCCCGTCCTCCCCAGATACGGCACCCCACACAGTCCAGCCCATCAGCAGTTCAATAGGCACTGGGACCTTCTCCGGGACCTGAAAATGTCTGGAAGCACTAGTCACCTGTGAAGCAGGGAGGGCACTTTACACATCAGCTTCAAAAACGACTGTCCTCACCTCACTTCCCATGAGCTAGACCCTGTAAAAACGTCCCCAAAGCACTCAATAACTGGCAGCTATTACAGAGGGCAACCCCTACGGAGGGTCAGTGTTGCTGGGACTTGTCCAGATGTCACATTAGCAGTGGAGGACCCGAGCGCTCACTCTGCCCCGCCCCTTCCCTGCCCACGTGCCTCCCTTTGCCAGAGCTGGGGAAGTCGAGCTGTCCAGATGTGGTGGCAGAGACCGCCACTTCCGGAAGGGGAAGCGCCCCTGGCTCTGCACCTCCCCTCTGCATCCCTGGGGGATGGCCAAGCCGGCCCGCCGGGAGGACCCCGAGACGCCAGCACCGGGCGCGGGGGCTGGGGGAGGAGGACGCGGGCACCCGGTGGCCCGCGCTGACACCTGGCGGTGGCCCAGTCCCAGGCCCGTTAAGGCTGGCGCTGCGGGGCGGTTCCCAGGAAAGGGTTACAGGGGCCGAGAACAAAGCGCCCCCATTGGGGAAGGCGGGCTAGCGGCCAGAGGCCGGGGCGGGAGAGCCACTTTCTGGGGACCCTCGGGCTGCTCTTTGTCGGCCACGTTCCTGTTTAGTGGAGCCTGAATCCCGCTGAAGGTGGATGCTGCATCTCACCCAAAGGCCTCCTCCAGCCTCGAGCTCCACATCTGCCCCTCTTTCCCCCTAGCTCCACTGGGCGGGCCAAGGGACCCGCCTTCCCCTCCGCGCGGCTTCAGCACAAAGCCGAGTCGGGGAGCAGGAGGCCATTCCCGGGTCCCCCCGCGTGGAAGGCGCCCGCGCCCCGGCCGTGCCCGGCACGGGAACGCGCCCTCCGGGGCTAGCTCAACTTCAGCAGCCCAGAAGTTGGGCTCCTCCGGGTCTCCAGCGTTCCGAGGCCAACTTCCCGGAACCTCCCGCTGCCGGGCCGGCCCTGCTTACCTCGAGCGGCCCACGGCAAGCCCGAGGGCCCCGGAGCCGCTCGCCCGCGTCCCCCACGCAGCCCTGGCCCGTCTCCCGGGGCCAACGCGCCGCCCGCCCGCTCCCGCGCCGGCTGCGCTGCGCCCAAACTTGCCCGGGCGCAAGGGGCCGGGGCGCCGGGCTCGGTGGCGCTGGGGCGCAAGCCCGCGGGTCTGGTTTGAATTAGGGTCTGCGGGAGGGGCGTTGTGGCCGCGGTCACTGCATTCCCCCGTGTCGCCGACGAGGGCGGCGGGGCGAGGGGGGGTGGGGAGCCGGCGACCCTGGGCGCCGCTGTGGGCTGGCGGGCTCCGATACATGTGGAGACGTTTTACATAATTGAGCGCGGGGCCCCGGCCCTCTCCTCCCCAGCGCGGGACCAGTGCGGTGCCCACCGACAGCAGAGGGAATTGGGGCTGGAGCCCTGGCCTCGGGGCTCACCGTCCCGGGACCCGCCGGACCAGCGCGGGGAAAGTCCCGCTCCCCCTCCCCCTCCACGTGCAGCCGCCGGCATCGGCGGGTGACCAGCCCCGGCTTCCCGCCGCCTCCCCGCCGGGCCGCGGGCCGCACTCACCGGCAGGGCCGGCTGCAGGCTCAGCGCCAGCGCGCACAACCAGAGCCAGAGCGCCGCGCGCCTCATGCTGCCCGGACCGGCGGCGGGAGCGTGGCAGGCTGCGCGGGTCGCGGCTGCGGGCCGGCTTCGCGGGTTGCGCTGCTCGATGCTCTCTTGGGCGCCTGACCAGCGCGCTGCTGTCCCAGGCGAGGGCTGCTGGGTCCGCCGGCTGGAGTCCGCTCCCTACTGCCGGATTCCTCTCCGCTCGGCTCGGATTCGGCCCGCACCTCTCCCGCCGAGCTCCGCCTTATAATAAACCCACAGGCCGTTCCTTAGCCGTTGCAAAAACTAGCCCCCCACCCCCAGCTCCGCCAGGTCTCGGCCAGCCCCAGTCCACACCCCCCAGGACCCCGCCCCCCCGAGCCACCCCCTCCCGGCCCCTTCGGAACGCCCCGCCCCCGGTCCCAGCCCCGCCCTCGGCCCGCCCCTTAGGGTTCGTGCCCGCTCGGCTCCCGCTTCTCCGGTGGCCGAGCCTCGCGTTGGGGAGCTGTGATCCCCACACGCCGAGGTTCTGGGCCTTTCAGCTCGGCTGCTCCCTAGGTGGTGGCGCCGGGGTGCATCCCTTTCTACCCGGGCCCGGGGCGCGGAGGCGCTGCCCGGGAGAGGGGCTGAAGGAGCGGCAGTCGGTGCCCGGGCGCGAGTTTGCAGCGCCCTCTGGACGTAGACGGGGGAGCGCGCCCCAGGTGCGCAGGACTCCTGGCTCTCGTGGGGGAACGCTTTCTGGGGCAGGGCGGGGACCCGGGGGGCGATGGGGCCTTCAACCGACGGGCAAACACACACATATACACCCCGACTCTCCTCCGGCTGCAGATGGGGCTCCCCCGCGCCCCGCCAGCCCAGATTCTCCCGTGCGCTCGCGTTCTTCCAGCACTCCACAAAGTGCTGGAGACTCGGGGCCGTACTTTAAACAGCTGCACCCGCACGGAAGGGCTAAGAAAAAGGGGGGACGAGGGCGGAGTTCGCAGCGTCTTTCTGTTGAAGACAACGCCCTCTCTCTCTTCGTCTGAGCTAAAAGGAAAAATAAATAACTTCTTTGTTCCCCCAGTGACCTCGGGCACGCGGGATCTGAGGAGCACCGTGCAGTTCCTGCTCCTTCGTGACTCCCTGCGAGGCCCTGGGCCTCAGTCCAAAGAGTTATGGAAGGCCTGCGGGTGTAGGGGAAACGGCCGAGAGAGCAAAGGGAAAGAAGCTGACAGGCCCTGCCCACATCTGGCAGGCAGGAGAGATGATGCCAAACGACCTTCGCACCTGGGCTCTGAGACCAAAGATGGCCACTTCCTCACCTGTCTTCCCCAGGCCGAGTGCAAGAACTGGGTCGGCCTGAGTTGGGGGACCAAGAAAATCTTGGGAAGTGTCCAGTGTTTCTCTTTAAAAGAATTAAACCTTCCCGAGCCAAGCAGGAAGTGATCATGGGACCCTGGGCTCTCCTCCACCTTCTACCATGGAGCAGGCTCTGGAGCCGAGACGCCTCCTGCGTCCCCATCTCGTCCCCCACACTCCTCCTCACAGCACTAAAAGATGATGGCCCAGCAAACAGCACAGCCCTGCTTGTGGCCCTGCTCCTAAAGACCTGTTTGACCTCAAGCAGCTCTTGCTTTTGGGGTCTCCGTTACTCCAAGTATGTCTAAGGGGCAGGAAGACCCTCATCAGGGTTCTTCGGGGCCGAAGTGGGCTCGCTGAGTGCCTGAGTGATGGATGGTCTCATAGCACAGCACCACAGAGGTCCAGCCAAGCTCAGGAAGTCCCCGTGGATTAAAAATGCCCTTTTCGAAGGCTCTGACTGCCTCTACCAGAGGGTAACTCCACAGATCCTTCAACCCAGTATGGTGAAAAAATAGGAATTTTCGGACTCTTATCTTTCTCTACTGCTCAAAACAGACAATTGGGGTCAGGGAGGATTTGATGGAGTCTTTTCATTTTTTAAAAGTCACTCATGGCCGGGCGAGGTGGCTCACGCCTGTAATCCTAGCACTTTGGGAGGCTGAGGTGGGTGGATCACCTGAGGTCAGGAGTTCAACACCAGCCTGGCCATCATGGTGAAACCCCATCTTTATAATTATATATATATATATATATATATATATATATATATATATATATAAAGTCACTCATGGCCAGGCACGGTGGCTCACACCTGTAACCCCAGCACTTTGGGAAGCCGAGGTGGGCAGATCACCTGAGGTCGGGAGTTCAAGACCAGCCTGGCCAACATAGTGAAATCTTGTCTCTACTAAAAATACAAAAAATAGCTGGACATGGTGGCGGGTGCCTGTAATCCCATCTACTTGGAAGGCTGAGGCAGGGGAGGATCGCTTGAACTTGGGAGGCAGAGGTTGCAGTGAGCTGAGATCATGCCGTTGCACTATAGCCTGGGTGATAGAGCAAGACTCCATCTCAAAAAATAAAGTCACTCATTTGGTGTTTCTTTCAAACTGAATAAATTTGCCCCAGATCAATGTATCCTCCTGCCCCCCCCCCCCGCCCCCACCCCAGACTGGGAAGAGGAGTGGTCCTACAGAGGAGCACAAGAAGGACATATAAACAAAGAAGAGAAGCAGAGGGTCAGGCTTGCCTTTGGTAGTGTCCCCTGCTCTGGTTGCTTTTCCTCCCTGCCCAAATTCTGCAAGAAAACCTCTTCCTCCAAGACCTGTGTCGGAGTCCAGAGTTCCACAGTACTCGGGATCTGTGCCTCCTTGGGTTTCCTGCAGCCCATATGCACTGGTATAGCCATTTCTGTCTGTACTCTTCAGCCCCTTCCTTGGGAACCCATGAGACCTTCTTATAATCTAGCAACAAAAGGGTTAATGCCTGGCTTAGCATGGGGGCCTCTCAGCCTCTGTCTGGGGGGCGCTAGGGCAAGGCCTCCATCCTGACACTTATTCTTATCATGGGTAATTGAATATTCTCAAGATCATCTCTGGTGAATCCCTAATGCCTTGAATGTTGTTGTCTCTCCAACTAAGAGAAAGAAAGTTTCTGGAGGCAGAGCCTGTGTCTCCTCTTCTCATTTCTCTCTCATTCTTCCATGGACACACAGAGCTTCACTCTGGGAGAAATGCACCCTGTTGCCTGGGGGTTGCAGGAGATGGAGAGGAGACAGGAAGAGGGAGAAGACCAGCACCTGAGCTCAAGATGCCCATAGATACGTTAGGCACCTAAATGGCATGAGCATTCTCTGGGCAAGCCAATGGCTTCGAGCAAAATTCAGAATTAACCCAGTAATTCTACTTCAGTGCATTTGCTCTTCAGAAGCATTTTCACCAGTGTCCAAAGAGGCATATCTGAATGTTCACCAATAAAGGAAAGGTGAAATTGACTTGAGTGTTCCCACACTGCGAAGTATGACATTTTTAAATGAAGGGGATGGTTAGGTCCTGACATGGAAAATTTTTCAAAACCAATTTTTGGGCAAAAAGAGCAAGTTAAAGAGTAATCTATATATAGTAATAGCTAAAATTTTCTTAAAACAAAAACCTATGTGAGGCCGGGTGCAGTGGCCCCCGCCTGTAATCCCAGAACTTTGGGCGGCCAAGGCAGGCAGATCATAAGGTCAAGAGTTTGAGACCAGCCTGGCCAACATGGTGAAACCTCATCTCTACTAAAAATATAAAAATTAGACAGGCATGGTGGTACGCACCTGTAATCCCAGCTACTCAGAAGGCTGAGGCAGGACAGTCACTTGAACCTGGGAGGCAGAGGTTGCAGTGAGTCAAGAATGTGCCACTGCACTTCAGCCTGGGCAACAGAATGAGACTCCATCTCAAAAAAAGAAAAATAAAGTCCACATATGTGTTTTTATTATACATACACACACACAGACACAGACACATACTATATACTTGTATACACACAAGCATACTATATATATGTACACACACACACACACACACACACACAATAACTGTATGTACTAAAAATGGTCTAGGCAGGATGATGCGATGGGGACAATGTGGAACTGTTATGTTTATTCTGTATTATTTAGTGTTTATAAGAGAATATATATATTGTTTAATTTTTAAAATTAGAAGCTATTTACTGAATCAGTTAAGATGCTTTCTTTTTCACCAAATATGTATTTTTTTTTTTTTTTTTTTAAATAAAGACAGGGTTTCACCATGTTGGTCAGGTCGGTCTTGAACTCCCAACCTCAGGTGATCCACCCACCTTGGCCTCTAAAGTGCTTGGATTACAGGCGTGAGCCACCATGCCCGGCCAAATATACATATTCTTATAAGTTTTTTTTAATTTCAACAGGTTTTTGGGGCACAGGTGGTGTTTGGTTACATGAATAAGTTCTTTAGTGGTGATTTCTGAGATTTTGGTGCACCTATCACCTGAGCAGTATATACTGTACTGAATGTGCAGTCTTTTTTTTTTTTTTTTTAAGACGGGGTTTCACGATGTTGGTCAGGCTGGTCTTGAACTCCCGACCTCAGGTGATCTGCCCGCCTTGGCCTCCCAAAGTGCTTGGATTACAGGCGTGAGCCACCACCCCCGGCCTTAATGTGTAGTCTTTTATCCCTTACTTCCCTCCTACCCTTTCCCAGAATCAATTAAGTTGTTTTCAACCTCAACCATTAACCTCTCCTCAAACAAGTGGACAATAGGACATTTATTGCTTGTACCTGTACCTGCATTGCCCACCATACAACCAAAAGCTCAACAATACCAGCACCTAAGCTCCCAGACCCTTCAGCTCTGCCCGCCCTTGTGTGGTTTCATTCTCTGGATGGTAGCAATATGACAGCATTCCTCCCAGCTGTCACAGCTAACACAGCTGATACAGTTTAGATATTTGACCCTGTGCAAATCTCATCTTGAATCGTAATCCCCAATGCTGGAGGTGAGGCCTGGTGGGGAGGTGTTTGGCTCATGGGGGAGGATCCCTCATGGCTTGTGCTGTCTTTATGACAGTGACTTCTCCTGACACCTGTCACTTAAAAGCGTGCTTGCTCCTGCTTTCACCATGTGACATACCTGTGCACCCTTTGCCTTCTGCCATGATTGTAAGCTTCGTGAGGCCTCCCTAGAAGCTGATCAGATGCCAGCACCGTGCTTCCTGTAAACACTGCAGGACCGTGAGCCAATTAAACCTGTTTTCTTTATAAATTACCTAGTCTCAGGTAATTCTTTACGACAGTGTAAGAAAGGCCTAATACAAAAACCATGTCCAGAAATGAGGCCATCTCCTCCTACTGTCCTTACGAGTGAGGAAATAGTTCATCAAATGCCTCCCCACCATTTATTTTTCCATTTCCCTGGCCTGAAGTGGGTCCTCAGCCCTCCTGAACCCATCACTGGCAAGGGGAGTTTGATTACTGGATTTAGCTTAGTCACACAGGGCTTGGATTTGGGGGAGCCAATAGCATATCCACCAAATATTTTGACTTTAACTTAAAGAACGTCAGATGCACGTAAGCGCATTCTTACTCCAAGATGATACAAAACTCAACTTTTTAATACCAACTTCTTCCCATCACCCAGCATTTTAAAAGACAGCTAATTGCTTTATTGTGAACATTTTGAACATATGATAAAGCATAATACAAGACCGGTGCAGTGGCTCACACCTGTAATCCCAGCACTTTGGGAGGCTGAGGCAGGTGGATCACCTGAGGTCAGGAGTTCAAGATGAGCCTAACCAACATGGAAAAACCCCGTCTCTACTAGAAATACAAAATTAGCCAGGCGTGGTGGTGCATGCCCGTAATCCCAGCTACTCAGGAGGCTGAGGGAGGAGAATTGCTTGAACCCAGGAAGCAGGCAGAGGTTTTGGTGAGCCGAGATTGCACCATTGCACTCCAGCCTGGGCAACAAGAGCAAAATTTTGTCTAAAAAAAAAAAGAGGAAGAAGAATATAATGAACACCTGTGAAACTACTACCCAGTTTATCAAATCTTAATATGATAGCAATTTTTTCTTCTACCCTTGTTTATGAAGTGGAGCATTACAAACTGTGACGGTTAACTTCATGAATCAACTTGACCAGGCTAAAGGACGCCCAGATAGCTGGTAAAATATTATTTCTGGGTGTGTCTGTGAGGGTGCTTCCTGCATTTGAATCAATAGATTCAGTAAAGAGATCCACCCTGTCCAGTGTGGGTGGGATTTGTTCAATCCATTAAGCGTCTGAATAGAATGAATGGGTGGAGAAAGGCAAATTCTGTCTGTCTCTCTACTCTTGAGCTGAGACATCCATCTTCAACTGCTGTTGAACATTGGAACTCCTGGTTCTCAGGCCTTTGGACCTGCATGGAGTTACCACCAGCTTTCTTGGGTCTCCGGCTTACAGATGGCAGATTGTGGGGCTTCTTGGCCTCCATAATCTCATGAGTCAATTCCCATAATAAATATATTCATATATGTATCCTATTAGTTCTGTTTATCTGGAGAACTCTCACTAATAAGCAGATACAATCAAGTTTCCCCAACTTACGTTTTGAGATTTATCCACATGAATACAGATAAGTCTGATTCATTTATTTCAACTGCAGTATAATAATGTATTGCACTTATTTGTGTCATAAAAATTTTTCAATGTGTTTATGGACTTGTGGCTGTTTCCAGGTTTTTTTTTAATATTACACACAATGCTGCAGTCAGTTCTTATACTTGTTTTTGTTTTTGTTTTTGTTTTTTTAGACAGGTCTCCCTCTGTGGCCTAGGCTGGAGTGCAGTGGCGTGATCTCGGCTCACTACAACCTCTGCCTCCCAGGTTCAAGCGATTCTCCTGCTTCAGCCTCCTGAGTAGCTGGGATTACAGGCATGCACCATCACGCCCAGCTAATTTTCTATTTTTAGTAAAGACGGGGTTTCGGCATGTTGGCCAGGCTGGTCTTGAACTCCGGACCTCAAGCGATCTGCCTGCCTCAGCCTCCCAAAGTGCTGGGGTTATAGGCGTGAGCCACTGCGCCTGGCCATATGTTCATTCTCAGATTTTGAGAAATATGTAACCAAGCGTGTCTGCACTTTCATGCTCCGATAGCTCAAAACATCTGGGAATTTGGTGTGCAGCAAGTAGATTGGACTTTATGTCCCTGCTTCTCTGCTCTCACCCTCAAACCTGCCTCACCCCTGTGCTGACTATCCCTTTCTAACTTATAATTTCCCTTGCCTTCTAAGTTGCCTCTAATATTTGGTAGCAGGGGGAGACAGAGAGAGAGAATAATACACCTTTTGTAGATATCACTGGAATTTACACATGCAAATCAGAGTAGCTACTTCCCCAAAGTGACCCCCTCAACAGACCCACCTTTATCACCTGATGGTGTCCATCATCCAAAGGAGGCCTAGAAACCCTTTGTCTATGGGAATAGCTTTTTGTTTTGGAGGAGGAGAGTGGAATACAGTTCATTTATTTGATAAATGTGTCTAGAAATGCAGCGTTGCCCGTTCCAGGAAGCACGATTTAGTGTCTTCCATGAAAATGGTATCCTGGCCTGGCGTGGTGGCTCACGCATGTAATCCCAGCACTTTGGGAAGCCGAGGTGGATGGATCACTTGAGGCCAGGAGTCCGAGACCAGCCTGGCCAACATAATGAAACCCGGCTCTACTAAAAATACAATAATTAGCCAGGCATGGTGGCGCATGTCCATAATCCCAGCTACTCGGGAGGCTGAGGCACAAGAATCTCTTGAATCTGGGAGGCGGAGGTTGCTGTGAGCCGAGATCTTGCCACTGCACTCCAGGCTAGGTGACAAGAGTGAAATTCTGTCAAAAAAAAAGGAAGAAGGAAGGAAGGAAGGAAGGAAGGAAGGAAGCAAGCGAGGGAGGAAGGAAGCGAGGGAGGGAGGGGAGGAAAGGAGGGAGGGAGGGAAGGAGGGAGGGAGGGAGGAAAAGGAGTGAGGGAGGGAGGAAAGGAGGGAGGGAGGGAGAAGAGAGAGAGGAAGAGAGAGAGAAAGACAATGGCATCCTCTGGAATTGTGCTCTCGGGGGTTCACAGTCCACAGCAGCTGGCATGAATGGTGGCCGCGGAGTTGTGTGACGCAGAAGTGCTATGCTGCCGAGACCCCACTGGGAGCCAGGCCCAGGGCTGAGTGCTGGAGATGCAAAAGTGAAAACATAAGGTTTTCATTTTCTCGGAGTTCACAGTCTTTGGGAGAAAACTGAACTAAACTATCATTATAAAACAAAAGAAGTGCATGCGATACTAACCTGTTCATCAGCAGCAGTAAGAAATGATGGATTCCGGATGCAGGAATAAAGTCCCCAAAGGTTTCAATGATGAGGGAAGGTTGAGGGTGGGTGGGAAGCCATTAAAATCTGTCCTTGGATCAAGAAACAGGATTTGGGCAGTGTATTAGGTTCCTATGGCTGCTGTAATAACTTTCTACAAATTTGGTGGTTTAAAATAGCACCCACTTGGGCTGGGTGAGGTGGCTCATACCTATAACCCCAGCACTTTGGGAGGCCAAGGTGGGCAGATTGCTTGAGCTCAGGAGTTCGATCGAGACCAGGTTGGGCAACATAGTGAGCCCTCCTCTCTGCAAAAAAAAATTAGTAAAAAAATTTAGCTGGGTGTGGAGGCACGCGCCTGTAGTCCCAGCCATTTGGGAGGCTAAGGTGAAAGGATTGCTTGAGCCTGTGAGGTCAAGGCTGCAGTGAGCCAAGATCGTGCCACTGCACTCCAGCCTGGGCAACAGAGCAAGACCCTGTCTCAAAAAAAAAAAAAAAAAAAAAATCAATTAACACTCACTTATTCTCTTACAGTTCTGGAAGCCAGAAGTCCAAAATCAGTTTCACTGGATTAAAATCAAGGAGTCGGCCGGCTTCTGCTCCTCCTCCCCGCCCCAGGCTCTAGGGAGAATCCATCGCTCGCTCCTTCCAGCCTCTGGTGGCTGCTGGTATTCATTGGCTTGTGTCTCATCACTCCAGTCATCAAAGCCGACATCTTCAAAGCTCTCTCTGCTCCACCTTCACATTGCCTTCTCTGCGTATAGTGAAGCCTCCCTCTGCCCCTCTCTTGTAAGAATACAGGACTGCATATAGGGCCCACTGGATGATTCCCAATTGCCCCCATCTCCAAATGCTTTACTTAATCTCATCTGCAAATCTTCAAAGACCCACTCCTACCACGTTTTATTGGTTGCTGTTGTTCAGTAAGTGAACATTCACAGGTTCCAGGGTCTGGGATATAGCTATCTTCTAAGGGCAATTATTCAGCCTACTCTAGGCACATAGAGCAGGGAAAGGACATTCTGGACAGGAAACCCAGGAAAGAGCAGGCAAAGAAGCAAGACAGAGTTTCAGGATGTTGAGGAACTGGAAGGAGGGAGTCTGCGGTGGGCTGGACTGGTCAGGGCACAGGACCTCTGGCAAGGGCTGTGTCAGGTGGTGAGAGCCTCCGCAGCCTGTGCTAGCAACGGGCCGCACCTAGGCGGGAGGAGCCAGGGGAGTCGGGTTTGCGTTTTGGAAAGATCCTCTGGCCACTGTGTGAAGGACACGCTGCAGGGAGGGAGATTGTGGGCTGGGACACCCTAAGCAGGGGTCTTGAAGGTACAATGTGAGGAGCCAGGACTGAATAATGTGGAGGAGGTAGGATGCGATGAGGCTTGAAGACCGATGAGCGAGACGAACAGTGCAATGTTGAAAATCCTTGGTGACGGCACATTTCCACCTGGTCTATGTAAACAGCTAGTGTCCGAGGGGCCGAAGCAGTGTGTAAAGAGGCTGTCCAGGCTGGGGCAGGGCTGGGTGCTGAAGTCCTGAGGTAGACCCCACCCCCGGGGCACGTGACTCAGTGCTAGGCTGCCTCAAGCACTAGCCTTTGTTGCCTTTGTTGGAGGTTTGGACAGGAAGCTCTCCAGCAGGTAGGAGTGCCAGCACCAGCCACACCCTCCCAGGTGAGCTAGGCCGAGTCACCCTGAGCCATTTCCTGGAGTGGGGCCACTCGCCACTGGCTCACACCAGCCCCTGCCCCTCAGGGCATCATCAAGGACCTGGAGTCTGAGCAGCACCCAGATCGCTATGACTCAGCCCCTGTGGGGAAGGGGAGCCCGTGCTGGTGCTCTTTGGGCTAGAGCAGGGAAGTGGGGTCCCGCCTGTCCCGCCCACCACCCCACCTGCTCAGCTAGGAACAGACTTTACAAGGCCCCTGCTATTTGCTGTATGCAATATGCTATTTGTGGAGGGGTGGGGGGGGCGGGTTTTGTTTTTGTTTGTTTTTGTGTTTGTTTGAGACAGTTTCACTCTTGTTGCCCAGGCTGGAGTACAATGGTGCGATCTCAGGTCACTGCAACCTCCGTCTCCTGGTTTCAAGCGATTATCCTGCCCCAGCCTCCCAAGTAGCTGGGATTACAGGTGCGAACTCCCACACCCAGCTAATTTTTGTATTTTTATTAGAGACGGGGTTTCGCCATGTTGGCCAGGCTGGTCTCAAACTCCTGACCTCAGGCGATCCGCCCATCTTGGCCTCCCAAAGTGCTGGAATTACAGACATGAGCCACCACTCACTGCTATTTTGTTTTGTTTTGTTTTTGAGGTGAAGTCTCACTGTGTCACCCATGCTGGAGTAGTGCCGTGATGTACGTGATCACGGCTCACTGCAACCTCTACCTCCTGGGCTCAAGCGATCCTCCCACCTCAGCCTCCACAGGCACGCACCACCATGCCTGGCTAACCCTGTAGAGATGGGGTTTTGCCATGTTACCCAGGTGGTCCTTCTACACATTCTTAGAGCACTGTAGCTATGTGACTTCAGGCAAGCAGTAACCTCTTTGCTCTTTAATTTGCTCCTCTATTAATTGGAGAAATCCTAGTACCTACCTCAGAGAGTCACAAGGACTTAATGAGCTAAGCCCTCCGTGGGGCCTGGCACACACGTGTAAGTGGTCCCTGCGTGCTAGTGATGCTGAAGATGGTCCTGTGGGATTCACTGGGAGAGGCAGAGAGACTCATTTTAGGCAAGTTCTTAAGCATCTGAAACAATACAGATAAAACACTTCGCACTTTACCTGGCACAAGGTGGGACCCTAGAAATCACAGAGAAGTTGGACGATCTGCAACCCCCCCAGGGGAGAATCTGGGCTGGGCTCTGAAGAGATGACTGAGGTCACCGCAGCCAGGATGTGTAAGTCATAGTATTCTGTCGGCGCCCTTACCTGTGTGTAGCACATGTGCACCCTCTTTCACGCACACAGGTGTACCTCACCTCCAGCCCCAGAATGCATATGCAAATTCACATGACAGATGAGTAACTGAGTTTACTCAACAGGTGAGATGATGACTTTGTATTCCCTAAGAATGGGACAGAGGGTGCAAAGGAATAGACCCTAGGGCTGCATTTGGCCTGTAGAAGTGTTTTGCCTTCACACTACTTTATTTTGTTTTTGTTTTGCCCTTATGCTACTTTTTTTTTGAGATCAAGTCTCGTTCTGTCACCCTGGATGGAGTGCAATGGCATGACCTTGGCTCACTGAAACCTCCGCCTCCTGGATTCAAGTGATTCTCTTACCTCAGCCTCCCGAGTAGCTGGGATTACAGGCATCTGCCATCATGCCTGGCTAATCTTTGTATTTTTTTTTTTTTTTTAAAGACGGGGTTTCACCATGTTGGCTAGGCTGGTCTCGAACTCCTGACCTCAGATAATCTGCCTCCCTCAGCCTGATCTCAAACTCCTGATCTCAGGTGATCCACCTGCCTCGGCCTCCCAAAGTGCAAAAGGAGATTTTCATCAGAGAATTGCATGTAAGAATCAAGATTTCTGACTTTTCGGCTGGGCATGGTGGCTCACGCCTGTAATCCCAGCACTCTGGGAGGCCGAGGCAGATGGATCACTGGAGATCAGGAGTTCAAGACCATCCTAGCCAATATGGTGAAACCTCATCTCTACTAAAAATACAAAAATTAGCCAGGCATGGTGATGGGTACTTGTAATCCCAGCTACCCAGGAGTCTGAGGCAGAAGAACCACTTGAACCTGGCAGACAGAGGTTGCAGTGAGCCGAGATTGCACCATCGCACTGCAGCCTAAGTGACTAGAGCAAAACTCTGTCTTAAAAAAAAAAAAAAAATTCTGACTTTTCTAGCTGAATGGGAAGAGCTAGTACGCTGGACCCACATCCAGTCAAAGCAAAGAGCAGCATGGAAGCTGCAGTCACAGTGTGTGGGTTTCTAGCTAGTCCACTACCCAACTGGGCCCTGCAGGGATCTGAGTTCGAGAGCCCTAGCACGGCGGTTGAGTGTTCACTCTAACACCAAACCCTCTGGATTTGAGCTCTGGCCCTGCAACCCTGGATAAGCCATACAACCTCTCTAAGCCTCAGTTTCTTTACTTGTAAAATAGGTATAATCTCAGTACGTTCCTAACAGAGTTGTTACGGGGGTGAAATGAGATGACACACGTAAAGTGCTGAGTGTCTGGCAGGAAAATTCATAAATTTTCAGCTATTGCTGCTATTACTGCTTCTGGAATCAGCCCCTGATTTCAAGATCATCGCCAACCTCTATGGAGATTGGAAGGGACCTTCTTTAACTGACACAGCTTGTTTTCCCCAGATCTCACCTTGCTATCTGATCATCTCTGGAGACCACCCTGCGGGACCTGGAATCTCTTCCAGGATCTCAGTGTTTCTGTGTGTCTGCATGCTGGCCACCCAATCCCCCTACGACACACACTAGTCCCTAATTGGGAAAAACACTTGTTGACACAGCCCTGTGAGCTCCCATGGGGTATCGGATTTCCCATCTTTCTTCCCATCTTTCTGCTGAAATCCCACAGTGTGAAGTGTTGGTAGAGCTGGTAGTGCTGAAAAGGAAGCCCTTTCAATGGGGATGCTGGGTAAGGCCATCGATCTCCTTTGCACTAAGGATCCCACTTCCTGCCTGAGATGAAAGACAGGCCCTCATTCAAGAGACTGAGCCTGAGATGAGCCAGGAGAGTTCAGGGGAGGGCACCTGAGAAGGTGGGTGCCTCTGAGGACAACCAGGGCTTATCCAGATAGAAGAAAGGGAAGGTGCCCCCAGCAGAGGGCACATGGTGGGGACAAGCCGGGAGAGGCTGCTAAGTGCCATGTTTTACTGGGAACCAGTCTTGGGGCTTTTGTTGGGAAGGTGGGATGAATGGGGTCCTGGAAGGCTGGGGACGCTAGCTCTGGGTGGTCCCGCACCCATGGGTGATGGGAGCCCTTTCTAATGAGAAGGCCCCTTTCCTGCCCTTCTCCTGACCTGGCCAGGAGGGCCTGGGCCACTGTCCTCTCCTCTGAACAAGGTAGGGGTGAGAGCCTGAGCCCCCCCGCCCCGCCACCGCCAAAGAGTCTCTTAATTTCCTCATCTCATTCATACATTCATCCAAACTCTCCTTAGAAAATAGGTTTTATTGTTTTAAGAATAAAATTAATATTTGCTTGTCATAACAAATCCAAACAATACCAAAGCAGGTAACATAAAACTTCAAAGTTCCTGTCCCTGCTCCTCAGGAGTAACCACTGTTAAAATTTTGTTACGGATTCTTCCAGATTGTTTTGTATGTATACACAATTGCATGTGTGTTAACATTTATATTAACAATGTATATTGAGTATATTTCCAAATCAGCATGTACAGCTTTATCTCATTTTTAAAAATACAACTAATACATGAACACATTCAGGCTATAAAAATATTTAACAGTGGGGCATGGTGGCTCATGCCTGTAATCCCAGCACTTTGGGAGGCGGAGGTGGGCGGATCACTTGAGGTCAGGAGTTCAAGACCAGCCTGGTTAACATGGTGAAACCCCATCTTTAAAAAAAAAAAAATTTAACAATAGGCCGGGTACGGTGGCTCACGCCTGTAATCCTAGCACTTTGGGAGGCCGAGGCGGGTGGATCACGAGGTCAAGAGATTGAGACCATTATCCCCAGACAGTGAAATACTAAATATACAAAAATTAGCTGGGCGTGTTGGTGTGCACCTGTAGTCCCCGCTACTCAGGAGGCTGAGACAGAATTGCTTGAGCCCGGGAGGCGGAGTTTGCGCCACTGCACTCCAGCTTGGGCCACAGAGTGAGACTGTCTCAAAAAAAAAAAAAAAAAATTAACAATACAGAGGCATATGGAGGAAAAAGTAACCCCCTCCCCCACTTTTCCCCCCACTTCTTTCCCTCTCCGCTTCTCTCCACAGTTTGGTATGGGTGTATTCAGAACTTTTCCTATGCATTTGTATGGAGAAATGATACTTATACAAATAATGATTGTGTGTATGTGTTGTTTAGAATCTTCTGCCACTTGCCTTTTGACCTAACAATGTGCCTTAGAAACATCAGTATCTGGTGGCTGAAGCCTATAATCCCAGCACTTTGGGAGGCTTATGCCGGCAGATCACCTGAGATCAGGAGTTCCAGACCAGCTTGACCCAAATAAATGGTGAGACCCGGTCTCTACTAAAAATACAAAACAGTGGCCGGGCGCAGTGGCTCATGCCTGTAATCCCAGAACTTTGGGAGGCCAAGGCAGGCAGATCACGGGGTCAAAAGATCAAGACCATTCTGGCCAACATGGTGAAACCCTGTCTCTACTAAAATACAAAAATTAGCTGGGCATGGTGGTGCATGCCTGTAGTCCCAGCTACTTGGAAGGCCGAGGCAGGAGAATTGTTTGAACTCAGGAGGCTAAAGTTGCAGTGAGCCGAGATCGCACCACTGCACTCCAGCCTGGCGACAGAGCAAGACTCCATCTCAGAACAAACAACAACAACAGAAATATAAAAACTTAGCTGGGTGTGGTGACATACGCCTGTAATCCCAGCTACTCAGGAGGCTGAGGCAGGAGAATCACCTGAATTTGGGAGGCGGAGGTTGCAGTGAACCCTGATCATGCCACTGCACTCCAACCTGGGCAGTGGAGTGAGACTCCATCTCGAGAAGGAGAGGGGAGGGGGAGGGGGAGGGAAGGGAGAGGAGGAGGAGGAGGGGAGGGGGGAGGGGGAGGGAATGGGGATGGGGAGGGGAGGGAATGGGGGATGGGGGAGAGGAATGGGGAGGTGTGAGGAATGGGGGATGGGGGAGGGGTGGAGGAAGGGGGAGGGGATGGGGAGGGTGGGAGTGGGGGAGAGGAGGGGGGAGCGGGGGGGAGAAGAGAAGGAGAAAAGAGAAAAGAAAAGTCAGTAGCTATAGGTAAGACTCAATTTGTTAGTGGCTGCTTGGGTTTCTCAGTTTGGCTAGACCTTGATTTTTTTAACCGTTCCCCCTTCTGATGGGTGCCATTTTTAAAGGCTTTGCTGTCACAAACAATACTGCTGAATATCCTCACGTGGACTCCTTCCTTCCCACAGCTGACAAACCTTTCTTAGGACAGAAGTGGCCTGGCTGCCTTGGAGGAGATTCTGAAACCGCTGCTGCATTGCTCTCCTAGGCACTGTGTTTTCACGGTCTTTGGATGCTCTTAAATTGTAGTGAGCGCTGGCTCCCAGCCAGAGCCTGGGGGTGCATGTTGTCCAAGGCAGGCCCTGCCCTAGGGCAGCTGCAATCTTTGAGTCCTATGACGAGATGGTTCCAGAGCCAGGGGCTCCAGTCCTGGGGTCAAGGGGCAAGTTCAGGGAAGGCTTCCTGGAGGAGTTGATGTCCAGGCACAAACCTGCCTGCTGAGTAGCAGCTTGTCAGGCAGAGGAGCAAGTGGGAAGGGCTGCTCCAGCTAGAGGGGGACTTGGCCAGCTGAGGCCCGGAAAGGGCCAGGGCCTTCTATGCACCTCTGAGTGATGGTGTTCCCTAAATGCTCACGGCAGGGGCTGAAGGGAGTGGCAGTGGGTGGGGCTCACAGGAAGCTGGGGCAGCTTGGCCTTAACCGCAGCTAAGGAGTGGGAATGTTGCCGGAGGCAAGCGAGAGACTTGATTACACACCCAAGGAAGTGAGCCAGAGGCTGGAGCGGAGAAAGGACCCCTGCCAGGGATGGAGGTTGGGCAGGAATTCACACCTGGCAAATGCCCACCAGGACCCAGGTTCCATGTGAGGGGGAGGCCCCTCTTCCTCTCTTCCTTTTTTCTTTCCTTCTTTCCTCTCTCCCTCCCTCCCTTCCTTCCCACCCTCCCTCTTTTCCTCTCCTCCCTTCCTCCCTTCTTCTCCTCCCTTCCTCCCCCTCCCTTCCTCCCTCCCTTCCTTCCTTCCTTCCTAAATTAATAGACTTTCTGAAAGATCAATATTAGGTTTACAGCAGAAAAATTGAGCCAAAATACAGGGAGTTCCCATTGACGTCTCCCCCGGTTAACCACTGTTTCTCCTATGGTTAACCTGTTGCATTGGTGTGATGCGTCTGTTACAACGGACGAATCAGTGCACATACGCAGACCATTCACTATGGTCCGTCGTTCACATCAGACTTCACCCTTGGTGGTGTACACTCTATGGGTTTTAACAAATGCATAATGACATGTCTCCATCATTACAGTAGCCTACAGAGTATTTTCATGGCCCGAAAAATTCCTTGTGTTCCTCCTACCCCAATTTTTTTTTTTTTTTTTTTTTTTTTTTGAGACAGAGTCTCACACTTTGCCCAGGCTGGAGTGCAGTGGCACCATCTCAGCTCACTACAATCTCAGCCTCCCAGGTTCAAGCGATTCTCCTGCCTCAGCCTCCAAGTGGCTGGGATTACAGGCTCCCACCACCACACCCTGCTAATTTTTTGTATGTTTTTAGTAGAGATGGGGTTTCACTATGTTGGCCAGGCTGATCTCAGACTCCTGACCTCATGATCCACCCGCTTCGCGCTCCCAAAGTGCTGGGATTACAGGAGTGAGCCACTGTGCCCGGCCAATCTTTTTACTGTCTTTATAGTTTTACCTTTTCCAGAGTGTCGAATAGTTGCAAACACACAGTATGTAGCCTTTTCAGATTGGTTTCTTTCACCTAGCAATGTGGAGTTAGGGTTCCTCCAGGTCTTTTCATGGCTTGATAGCACATTTCTTTTTCTTGCTGAACAATATTGTGTTGCATGGATGTACCCAGTTTATCTATTTCTGAAGGATACCTTAGTTGTTCTGAATGTTTAGCAATTATGAATAACGCTGACATAAACATTCATATGCAGTTTTTTTATGGACATAGTTTTCAACTCATTTGGGGAAGTACAGTATGTGTCTTTGTGTGGCTGGTAGTTCACTTAGCGCAATATTCTCAGGTTTCCTCCGTGTAGGTGGCATGCACCCTTTCTTTTCAAGGCTGATTAATATTTCATTGTCTATAAACACTGCTAGCTATTAACTATTTTAATAAGATCCTGCTTTCAATTCTTTGGGATCTATTTCAAGGAATGGGATTGCTGAATCACATGGTAATTCTATTTTTAATTTTTCAAGGAAGCGCCATACTGTTTTTTCCACAGAGGCTTCACCAACACTTCTTACTTTCTGGTTCCTTTTTTTTCTTTTAGTAGCTATCTCAGTGGGTGTGAAATGATACCTAATTGTGGTTTCGATTTGCATTTCCGTGATGATGAGTGATGACATTGAGCATCTTGTCACATGCTTCTTGGCCATTTATGTATCATCTTTGGAGAAACGTCTACTTAAGTCCTTTGTTCATTTTAAAATCACATCCGGGCCGGGCGCAGTGGCTCAAGCCTGTAATCCCAGCACTTTGGGAGGCCGAGGCGGGCGGATCACGAGGTCAAGAGATCAAGACCATCCTGGCCAACATGGTGAAACCCCGTCTCTACTAAAATACAAAAATACAAAAAACAGTTGGGCATGGTGGCGTGTGCCTGTAGTCCCAGCTACCCGGGAGGCTGAGGCAGAAGAATTGCTTGAACCCCTGAGGCGGAGGTTGCAGTGAGCCGAGATCGCGTCACTGCACTTCAGCCTGGCGCCTGGCAACAGAGCAAGACTCTGTCTCAAAAAAAAATCACATTCCTTTTTTTTGTTGTTGAGTTGTAGGAATCTTTATGTATTCTGAATATTAACCCTTTATCATTTATATATTTGCAAATATTTTCTCCCAGTCTATAGATTGCCATTCCACTTCGTTGATTGTCTCCTTTGGTGCACAGTTGTTTCAAAGTTTGATGTAGTCTCGTTTATTTGGTTTTGCATTTGCACGTGTTGTTGCTGTCATAGCTAAAAATCACTGCCAAATCCAACATCATGAAGCTTTCCCCTACATTTTCAAATGAGAGTTTCATAGTTTTTGGTCTTATGTTTAGAGCTTTACCCATTTTTAGTTACTTTTGTATATGATGTAAGGCAAGGGCCCAACATTGGCATCATTTGTTGTGAAGAATGTGGTTTCCCATCTAACGCTCTTGGCACCTGTGGGGAAGATCACTTGACCATATATGTGAGGGTTTATCCCTGGGCTGTCTATTCTCTTCCTTCAGTCTATATATCTGTCTTTATGCCAGTACCACACTGTTTGGATTACTGTAGCTTTCTAATAAGTTTTGAAATCAGGAAGCATGATACCTCTAGCTTTTTTTTCTTTTTCTTTTTCTTTTTTTTTTTACTACTTTCTTAATTTTTTCCTTCTAGTCCCAATACTTTTATTTGTAGAGGTCTCCACTCAAAAGTAAAAAATAATTATACATCAGGATTGTTAGGAATACCAATTATTTTACAACTGCCACTACGTTTCTTCTTCTCTGACACAACTGGCACAGATCCAGGCTTGCTGTGTTTAATACGATTCACTGCCTTTCGTCGACGAGCTTCTTTCATGATGTGCTGCTCCTGATTTTGGCTGTAGATAGATTTTGGTAGATGTCGATGACGAGCTATACGTTTTATATGAGGATGATGCTGAAATTTTCCCTTCAATTTCTGGTTATAATCCTTGGCTGCTTTTCTCGTGACATAAGCACACCCAATTTTTCAGAAGCATTAGCTTTCCATAGGCGAATGTTCATTTCATCAGATCCACACATAATATACTTGCTGTCAGAAGTCCATTTTACGCAGGTAACATGTTGCATTCGCTTTGTGTGATACACCTCCCTGCTTCGACTTTTGTCTACAGGAAAGATTTGAATAGATTTATCAAAACTAGCAGACACAAACTCTTTCCCAGTGGGAGAGTAATCCACATTAAGGACTGCAGATACATGATCCACATGGACCATTACAGGAGTGTCCAGTGCACGCATATCAAAAGTATATAAATTATAATCTTCATTTGCCACTGTAAAAATGAAAGCTTCCATAGGGTTCCAACAAATTGCATTTGTTCTCATGTCTAAGATAACCTTTTTCAAAGGAGCCGCTTGCCTCATATCATATAGTACTATATTCCTGTCAGACCCACAACTTCCCAAGAGAAATGTCTCAGTTGGGTTAAATTTAACACTACTTATACTGTCAAATCCCCCAGGTCATTGAACATATAGGATTAATTCTTTGTTCATCCCAAATGTCTACTTACTGTCCACATGTGGCAAAAACAGCTTCTTTCCAGTGATGATCAATCCCAGTATACACTGCCTTTCCTAATATTGTATGCAGTGGCTCTTCCTCCTCTCCACAGCCTGGCCCATCCATTTTCCACTGCTTCACAGTTTTGTCATCACCAACAGTGAAAAAGAAGTCCCACAAAAGCGAGTCCCACAAAATTCCTCGTACAAAGCCTTCATGTGCTTGTATTGTACGGATACATTTCCGTTGAGTCAGGTTCCAAATTATAACCTCTCCGTCACATGCCCCAGAAAGCACAGTAGCCAGGTTCTTTGGATGCTTTGCCAAGCAATTGACTCCATCTTGGTGACCATCCGGTGAAGCAAGGTATGGTTTTGCAAATAACCGTTCCAGTTTGGTAGCATTTAAAGCTCTTGCATATTCTCGCAGGACCTCAAAAGGATGTAAGGCAGGATCATAGTTTCTTGGGACTCTCTGCAAGTCAAACTTGGTTTCGCGCACATAATTGTCCGGATTCCAACTCAGCATCTTCACCTTCATCTTGGTTGCGCTTCCGGCCGAACTCCACGAGGGCTTCCCTATGAGTTCGGCCCACCGCCCGCCGCCCTCTTAATTTGTTTAATGGTTATTTGATCTTGTCAAGTTTCTCATTCTTCTTGAATCAATTTTGGAACTATATATTTCCCTACAAAATTATTTATTTTGGGCTGGGTGCAGACGCTTACATATGTAATCCCAGCAGGAGGATCGCTTGAGCTCAGGGGTCCGAGACTACCTTGGGCAGTGGCAAAAATTCATCTCTACAAAAAAATATTAAAAATTAGCTGGGTGTGGTGGGGCATACCTGTGGTCCTAGCTACTTGGGAGCCTAAGGTGGGAGGATCACTTGAGCCTGGGAGGCCGAGTTTGCAGTGAACTGTGATGGTAATCGTACCACTGCACTCCAGCCAGGATAACAGTGAGATCCTTTTTTTTTTACTTTTTTTTTTTTAAAAGACGGGGTTTCAGCATGTTGGTCAGGCTGGTCTTGAACTCTCAACCTCAGGTGATCCGCCTGCCTTGGCCTCCAAAGTGCTTGCATACAGGCATGAGCCACCACGCCCGGCTGACCCTGTCTTATTAAAAAAAAAAAAAGAAAAAAGAAAAAGAAAAAATTATTTATTTCATTTGACTTTTAGTTTGTAAGTAGACTTTTAATATAAATTGTCTTTATAATTAAAAATCACCAGTATTTTATATCCTCTTACTGTTTGTGTCTTTCATCTTTTTTGTTAGATTCAAATTTTTCAAAAGTGCTTCTAGTTCATTATTTTTAACGGATCAAGTTTTTTGTGTGTGAGTTTATTAATGCCTTCCTTCTGCTTTCTTTGTAATTATTTTTTATTCTTATTTTACTAGCTTCTTGAGTTCATTTATCTTCAGATTTTCTTGACTAAACATTTTCTGTAAATAGCCTTTGGCCTGAATCCCCAGGTTTTTAAATATATGTTTGTCATATTAATTTGAAAATTAGCTCATAATAGTTTGTTTCAGATTAGATTTGCTCTTTAAACGAGGAGTTATTAAGAAAAGTATTTTTAAAAATTTCTAGACTGGGCATGATGGCTTATGCCTGTAATCCCAATACTTTGGGAGGCCTAGGTGGAAGGATTGCTTGAGGCCAGGAGTTCAAGACCAGCCTGGAAATATAGCAAGACCCTGTCTCAAAAATTTTTTTCTAAGATATATTTATAGTTACAGATATATTTCTATTTTGAAGATATATGCTTTATTAATAAATACAGTTCTGTTTCTAAGAGTTTTTGTTATTGGCGTCCAAAAGTACCGAATATTAAACGCATTTAATAAAGAGATTTTCCAAACAGGCTTTGTATGGGCGACAAGACCGTTTTATTTTGCTCTTGGGTGCAAGCGGGCTGAATCCGAGAAAGGACTGGCAAGGGAGTAGGAGTGGGAATTGGTTTTATTTATTTTTATTTATTTATTTATTTTAATAAAGACGGGGTTTCACCATGTTGGTCAGGCTGGTCTTGAACTCCCGACCTCAGGTGATCCACCGGCCTTGGCCTCCAAAGTACTTGGATTACAGGCGTGAGCCACCACACCCGGCCGGGAATTGGTTTTATAGGTTGGGGCAATTTTTCGGGGGCAGGGGTGTTAACAGAGTAAGATCAGTTACAGTGGTGGGGGTAGGGGCAAGGAGTGTACATTACCATAAGTTCAGTTACAGTGGCGGGTGGGTTAAGGCGTAGGAGTAGTTAAGATGGTAGGATGGGGCGGAGGGATACTCACAGAGCAAGAACAGTTAAGATGACAGGGTGGTGTGAGGAGTATTCACATTACCATAAGAACAGTTAAGATGGCAGGGTGGGGTGAGAAGCTTAATGTCCGGGGAAGCCCCGCTGGGAGATCTGGGATAATGGCGAACGCAGGCGCGGGTGAGGGGTGATCAGAGGAGGCAGGCAGGACTTCAGACTTTCTGGGTCCAGGCTTGCACCCGGAGGCCTGACAGTGTTTGCCCTCCCTTTCTAATTCAATTGCATTCTATTCAATGAATGTGTCCTATGTGATTTCAGCTTTTTTGGGTTTATTAGGCTTTTCATTACGGCCTAATAAATACAAAGAAAAATATTTGAAATTTGCGTACTTGGCTTTAATAACGATTTACTCTTGGGAGGAAAATGAAATTGAAGGGCAGAGAGAATGAGGGGGAAGATTTTCGTTTGCTTTTGATTGTTGGGAATTTTTTTTTTTTTTTTTTTTTTTTTTTGAGACAGAGGCTCACTCCGTCGCCCAGGCTGGAGTGTAGTGGCACGATCTCAGCTCCCCGCAACCTCTGCCTCCCAGGTTCAAGCGATTCTCCTGCCTCAGCCTCCTGAGCAGCTGGGACTACAGGTGTAAGCCTTACTTTCTAGTTCCCTTTTTTCTTTTATTTGCTAATCTCAATGTGTGTGAAATGATACCTCATTGTGGTTTTGATTTGCGTTTCCGTGGTGATACTAATTTTTGTATTTTTCAGTAGAGACAGGGTTTCACCATGTTGGTCAGGCTGGTTTCGAACTCCTGACCTCATGATCCGTCCGCCTCTGCCTCCCGAAGTGTTGGGATTACAGGCGTGAGCCACGGCGCCTGGAGGGGAAACTTTTTTACCATAAGAATTTGCTCAAGTATAATGGTTTTCAAAAGTAACCCAGAGAACTTGGGAGTGTAGGCCCCTGGGTACAGCGTCCCAGAGCATCGTTGTATGACCGAGAGACACTCATTGCCTTTAAAAACGCGCTTACTTCCTACTGGCTCTACAGTCGTATTTCCTAAGCACCTAACATCAGGCTTTGGGGTAAAGAGAAACACACTGTCTGACCTTCCAGCAGCTCACAGTGTGGTTGGAGAAACGGAAGAAAACAAGCAATTGCAATAATGAGCCATCATGCGTTCGACCTTGTCCCTGGAGGAGCTGTCCCCGGATCTGTCCAGGGAAGCTCCAGGGCTGGCTCCAGGAGAGGGGGGAGGAACTGGCTGGCCAGAGACAGGGGCAGTAGGGTGTCAGATTTAGCAAATGAAAACAGAATGCCCAGTTACATTTGAATTTCAGATGAACATTTGTTTTGGTATAAAATGTATAATTATGTCCTATGCAATGTTTGGGATATATTTATACTAAAAAATTTAGTCGCCCCACCTGTGGCTGTAAGTACGGAAGGGAAGAGGAAGAGCAAAACATGGTTTGGTGCAAGGAGGTGGTTCGGTTTCGGACACCTTTGGGGAAGGGGGCCAGTGGCCACGTGACTGGAACTGTGGGGTTCCAGGCTGCAGGGTGTCAGGGTTGGGGCCTGAGGGGCGAGGACTGGGCTAGCAGTGATAGGAGGTGATGGATGTGCCCTGTGATGAGGCTGCGGCCGGTCGTACGTGGCAGTTGAGTGAGATGGGTAGGGTTCTTTCCTTGTTCGAGAAGGCAGGGCGTGTCTGAGCAATCCCGTTTGGAAAGATCAACTCCAAGTAATTAGACGAAGAAACCTCCGGAGCTGGAAGGATCCCCCCGGGGTATGCCGTGTCTGGGCTGGGAAGGTCCAGGGGAACCTGCGGTGCAGGGCAGGGCAGGGCCGGGCCTCCAGGGGGGCGTCTCGGCGGGGCGGGGACGGGGGCCCTGCTGGGTTAGGCCCTGATGAGCAAACTGAAGCCTGGGTAGGGAAAGGGCTTGGGAGGTTGAGGGTGTCACCCAGGCGGGTCAGCTGCTTTCTTTTTTTTTCTTTGAAGACAGATCACATTTTCTTTTTTTTTCTTTTTTGCTTTCTTTTTTTAAAATTATTTTAATTTTTTTATAGAGAAGGGAGTCTTGCCATGTTTCCCAGGCTGGCCTCGAATTCCTGGACCCAAGTGATCCCCCCTGCCTCTGCCTTCCGAAGTGCTGCAATCACGGGGGTGCAACACCGCGCCCAGCCGGGTTTGTAGTTTTCTAAGGGCGCCGCCAGGCCTTTGCCACGCTGAGTGAGCCAGCTTGGGCGGGTAGGGAGGGCTGCAGGTCACCTGGAGGCTGCCCCTATATCTACGGCTGCCTCCTCCTGAGACAGCTTTGTCTTCCAGGTCCCTTCTCTAGTTTGCCACCCTACGCTAGAAGAGGGTGGGCACTGGAATATAGATGAAGCTGTCATCCTCTCAAACTCTGGGGTGATTCCCTCCCTCCTCTGCTCACAGGTGCCCGCCAAGCCCGGACTCCAGTGCTCAGACCAGAAGTGACTTTTGAGGGAGCAGGGCAGAGGAGGACTCCCAGACACCCCTCCTGTTCTCCAGGGTGATCCTATGCACGTGCTTTTGTCCTCATCCTTGCCATAGGAGGGGCCCACCAGGTGTGACCTGGCTTTCCAAGGCTTCTTTCCATAAAAGGCCAGGGGTAGGAATAAGGCAAGAAAGAGATGGGACTCTACACCTGTTAGGGGAACCCCTCAGCTCTGTAACTGGCACTGCCTCCAGTCCCTCTCTATTGCTGCTCTGCCAACCTGTGCTGGGTGCTCCACACCACCGCACTTGTCGGTCCCCTGCTCAAGAACCTGTGGTGACTCCTGCTGTTAACGGAAGCATTGCTTGTAACAAGAATCTCATTCTGCTTCTCCCACCACTGGAGTGTGTGCTTCTTGCTGGCTGTAGCCTCAGCATCGAGAATACCTGCCATTAACCAGGCGCGGGTGGCTCACACCTGTAATCTTAGCTCTTTAGAGACCGAGGCGGGTGGATCACTTGAGGTCAGGAGTTCAAGACCAGCCTGGCCAACATGGTGAAGCCCCATCTCTACTAAAAATAGAAAAATCAGGCGGGCATGGTGGTGCACACCTGTAATCCCTGCTACTTGGGAGAATCGCTTGAACCCGTGAGGTGGAGGTTGCTGTGAGCCGAGATCGTGCCACCGCACTCTCTACTCCAGCCCGGGCAACAAAGCAAGACTCCGTCTCAAAACAAAACAAAACCTGACACAGAGTAGTTGCTCAATAAATAAGACTGAAAATGTGCTGGCTGCTGCACTTGCCTTGCTCTCAACACCCCAAAAGCCATCCCCTCATTCTCTTTATTTTACCTTTCCCTTCCAAGCCCAAGGCACTGATTAGTTTTGAAATCTTGACTTCTGTCTAGATTTAAAGGTTTTGAGAAAGGAATTACTTTCCCCCTCCCCACCCCTAGAGCCTAATGCATTCTCAAAAATAGGTGAGACCGACCAGACACAGTGGCTCATGCCTATAATCCCAGCACGCTGGGATACTTAGGCAGGAGGATCACTTGAGCCCAGGAGTTTTAAGACCAGTTCAGGCAACATGACAAGACTCTGTCTTTACCAAGAGACTTAAAAATTAACTGAGCATGGTGGTGCATGCCTATTGTCCCAGCTACTTTGAGACTGAGTGGGGAGGATTTCTAGAGCCTGGGAGGTTGAGGCTACAGTGATCTGTGATCATACCACTGCACTCCAGCCTGGGTGACCGAGTGAGACGTGTCTCAAAAAAACCAAAAGATAAGACCGAATGTTCTCCATATGGTCCTGTTTGGTCATGGAATGATGTGCAGTGGCTTTCCCTCCACTGTTCAGCATTCCTTCCATAACCTGTCTGGCAATGAGCTACATGCTGTTCACACAGAAAAGATACGATCCTGAACTGGGTGGAAGCCTTCTGCTCAACTTCACGGGCACCAAAATGTGTGCTGGGGGAAATCACACATGGTCTTCTCAAGCAGCCTTTGACCTCCCTCAGGATCACAGATGGCCGTGTTCGTAAGGAATTATTAGCCAACATTCCATATCTTCTATGAAGGTGAAAATGCGTGCTTTGTGTAGAGTTGGGTGAGACCCTTGTTTCTGATTTCTAAATACCTACCGCTTTGAGGATGCCCCTAACTTGGTTGTCCAGGCAGAGGCTGAGAGGGAATGGTTTAGAGGGCTAGCAGGCAGATCTTTCTCAGTTCAGTGCCTTCCTTGCTATAAGCCCAGCTGGCAGAGCTTTACTCAGCTAAGGAGTGTTACTGTGGCTTCCTTCAAACTTGATACACCAATTGGATGGATCCTTATGGAGGGCTCTTCCTCACTTGGCTACAACTGTGGCTCAGCTCTCAAACAAAGCGGACATTTGAGACAGTCTCACCCTGTCACCAGGTGCCAGGCTGGAGTGCAGTAGCGCGATTTCAGCTCACTGCAACCTCTGCCTCCCGGGTTCAAGCAATTCTCCTGCCTCAGCCTCCCGAGTAGCTGGGACTACAGGTGCATGCTATCACGCCTAGCTAATTTTTGTATTTTTAGTAGAGACAGGGTTTCACTATGTTGGCCAGGATGGTCTTGATCTCTTGACCTTGTGATCTGCCCTCCTCTGCCTCCCAAAGTGCTGGTATTACAGGCGTGAGCCGCTGTGCCTGGCCCAAAGTGAACATTTATAAATAATTGGATGTAGCTTTTTTTTTTTTTGAGATGGAGTCTCGCTCTGTTGCCAAGGCTGGAGTGCAGTGGTGTGATCCTGTCTCACTGCAATCTCTGCCTCCCGGGTTCAAGTGATTCTTCTGCCTCAGCCTCTTTAGCTGGGATTACAGGTGCCTGCCACCACGCCCAGCTAATTTTTGAATTTTTAATAAAGACAGGGTTTCACCATGTTGGCCAGGCTAATCTCGAACTCCTAACCTCAGGTGATCCGCCCACCTCAGCCTCCCAAAGTGCTGGGATTACAGGTGTGAGTCACTGTGCTGGGCCTGGAGGTAGCTCTTTAAATCAAACACTCAGCAAAGAATTGATTTGTTTGCAGGCCTGTTCTTTCACTAAAGCATAACCCTAACATCAAGGGCTTCCAAACTGGTGAAAATGATGCAAGGGATGGGGTGAGAAATGGCAGAGATCAGCTAATGGCCCTGAGCCACACGCTGACCTCCACAAAACCTCAGCAGCTTATGGGTCTCTGATATGTTTTTGTGTCTGTTTGTAAGAGAGATACTGAGATTTCCCGTCACAATGACTTTGATTTCTTTGCTCTTCTCTCCATCCTGGCAGCTTGTGTACCTCAGCGCAAATCTACATATGACTTAATGATTTACCTGCAACTTGAATCAAGAGTTCTGCTCTGGCTGGGCATGGTGGCTCACACCTGTAATTCGAGCACTTTGGGAGGCCGAGGAAGGTGGATGACCTGAGGTTGGGAGTTTGAGACCAGTACGACCAAAATGGAGAAACCCCCGTCTCTACTAAAAATACAAAAATTGGCTGGGCGTGGTGGCACATGCCTGTAATCCCAGCTACTTGGGAGGCTGAGGCAGGAGAATCGCTTGAACCCGGGAGGCAGAGGTTGCAGTGAGCCGAGATCGTACCATTGCACTCCACCCTAGGCAACAAGAGTGAAACTTCGTCTCAAAAAAAAAAAAAAAAAAAAAAAAAACAGTTTTGCTCATTTGCAGAAACATTATCTCCAAACCATGTTTTGAGGCTGCATGTAATCAAAATTAAAAAAATGAAAACTTATTTTAACTATGAGTGATGCTCATAGTTAAAATAAAGAGTTGCTTTAGTAGCTATATATCAAGTACCCACTTGCCATGGCACTTCACGTACATTCTCTTTAATCTTTACAATCTCAGCAGGTCACCCTTCCCTTTACCTACACAAGGAAACTAAGGCTTAAAAGATGGAACCACTTACCTACTAGATATGAAGCCACAGTGTTTGGAATCTGGTCAGTCTAATTCTAGAGCCCAGACTCTGAATCATTACTTTCTGATGCCCAAGAAAGTTTGAATCAATCTGTCGTTGGGTTTTCCGGTAAAAACTAGAAAATCTGCTAGACAAATTCCAGAAGAGCTGTGACAGTTGAATCAATTTTAATCCAGCCAATTTATTCCCTTTAAACTACCAAATAGAAGACTATTTCACCTGTTTTTAGTTATTGGTAAATATATTTTAAAATTTCTATGGCACTTCCACTTCCGCTGGGGCAGTGCCAGAGCCGCAGTCATGAGTTGCTTCACATTTATCAGTAAGAGGATCGTTTTCCCAAGTCATTGGGTCTTTCTGACTGGTCCAGGGTGTCACTCATTAAGGCCACAGGGCCCAGGACTTGCGCTTTTTGGCTTCATAAGGGTTGAAAGGGCCACTCAGTGGAAGAGGGCATGGGAAGGTTTCTGGGTGCTGGTAATGTTCTGGTTCTTGATCTAAATCCTGGATTCATAAGTATTTATTTGTGAAAATCAACAAGCTGTAGAGTTATTTCTGTGCTCTTAAAAAAAAAGTTCTATGAATGGAACATAGACAAAACTAGAGAAAGTGGCTACAGGACTCATCCTGTCCTGTTTCGTCCTGTATTAAGAGTTGGCTGGGAACGGTGGCTCACGGCTGTAATCCCAGCCCTTTGGGAGGCCGAGGCTGGCAGACTGCTTGGGCAGCAGTTTGAGATCAGTCTGGGCAACATAGGGAGACCCTATCTCTACAAAAAAATATAAAAAGTAGCTCGGCATGGTGGCATGTGCCTGTGGTCCCAACTACTTCAGAGGCTGAGATGGGAAACTTGTTTGAGCCTGGGAGCTCAAGGCTGCAGTGAGCAGTGATGGCACCACTGCACTCCGGCCTGGGTGAGAGCCAGATCTTGTCTCAAAAAAACCAAATATATTCTTCAGCCACAAGGTTCTGTGGGAAAGTCAGGATAGGACCTCTAGAAACAAAGGCCCAGCCCCGTCCTGGCCCTGGCTCTTTCCCTCTGCAGTGCAGTGCTCGGGTAGAACAGCCTCCTAGGAGTGAGGGCTGACGCCACAGCACTCCATTCCTTCTCATCTCCCTGTTCATAGATACATTTTCTGAAAGACCTGGAGGTAGTTCTTGGTAAATATATTATTGGTAAATATATTCTACCAGGCAAGTTAAGCTAGATACTTTTAAATGAGGTAGGGAAGGTGAACAGCGAATATGGCTCCTTAATCGGGGTTTGTCACTTGCTGCTTTAAAAATCTTCCGGAGAAAGTGCTGTCATGATGGCATATAGTTAATAACTATGACCCAGGGGAATTTAGAAAACTGCTTTCCTTTTTTTTTTTTAATATATATTTTTTATAAAGACAGGGTTTCACCATGTTGGTCAGGCTGGTCTTGAACTCCCAACCTCAGGTGATCTGCCCACCTTGGCCTCCAACGTGCTTGGATTACAGGCATGAGCCACCATGCCCGACCGAAAACTGCTTTCCTTAGGTTGGTAAGGCAGGGTGCAAAGATGTGGTATTTGCTTGTTAAGACCTTTTCATTTCAATACAATGTGAGGTAGTATGTCAGTAATTCAAGAGGGTTGCTCAGAGAGCCAAATCAAGACGAAGTTAAATTTCAGGATAAACAATGTGTATGATGGCATTTCTTTTTCACACTTAGCTTTATGTAGGTTTCCATTTTGGAATCTATCAAATTGTTCCGGCTTTTTTTCTTCTTATAGTTATAGACAGAGTGAGAAAAACAGAAATGGTATTAACAAGCTATTCATTAAGAACTAGGTTCTTGGCCAGGCATAATGGCTCACATGCCTGTAATCCCAGTACTTTGGGAGGCCAAAGCGTGAGGATCACTTGAGGCCAGGAGTTCAAGACCAACCTGATCAACATAGCAAGACTCCATCTCTTAAAAAAAAAAAAATAATTAGGTTCTAGGTATCTTTTTGTATATTCTCAATTAAAACTAACAAGTTAACTAGTAGTATCCCCCTGATACAGATTAGGGCCTCAAGGCTTAGCTAAGTTCACAAGGTTTGTAAATAGTAAACTTCAAATCTACACCTATATTATATTTACCTTTAGACAACACTGCCTCCTCAAGTTCATGTGGTAACAGGCTGAAGTTTTGTCCTATGAAGTATGCAATTATATATTCTTAATACTAATCAAAGGAGAGAATTAATACCATTAGAGTCGTCAGCGGCTCCAGAATAGCACCCATGTTAAAAATGTATTTGTCTTCCTGAAGTCAGAGGAAACCTGAACGGGCAGTCAATTTTAAATTATAACTGAGGTAGAGAGGGGGTATTTTATCTACAGAAAAACACAAGACCAGGTTTATTTCATACAATGTTATTCACACATTTTTCATTTTCTAATTTATACATAATATACAAAGAAGTGAAGTTAACATTATTTCATATGAACCAATAAGAGCCAGGACTTAAGACAAACTGGTCCAGAAACAATCCGTATCAAAAGGAGACACTCGAGTAAAGCCTAGGTAGTTTAGCCCAATTGTTTCTTTATTCTGAAATGTCATTTTCAGATTTTACCAAAATTTCATGCCAACTTACTAAAAGGTAAAAATTGGGGTGGGCACCCAAAATGGTAGACTGTACAATTTCTACAAGAAGTTATTTTTGTAGAGCAGGCCTGAAAGTATTGGGAAGATTGGGTTGTCAGCACTGGGACATGTGGGAATATCAGAACCCCAAGAAGAGGGTTTAGTTTCTCAATGTAATATTCTCTAGTACTTGTCATTTTCTAAAATTGCAGAGATAATGCCTGTGCCAACAGACAGCAAGGATGAAGGAAGACTAGGAATTCAACTGTACAAAGACAGGAAAGTCATTACCAATCTCCAACATGACAGTTTTGATCCTGAAACCATGGGCTGATACTGAGAACAAAAGTCTGACATGGGCCGAAATACTCTGAGGTTGGCAAAGTAGGAAAAAGTAAGAGAGCGGCTATATGTGGCTTTAAAAAAAAAAGGCGCTGCTACAGTGACTGGTACATGTTGATGACCCTGTGTGACTATGAGAAGGAACAGTGACAAGTGTTTGGATTTAATGGCCTCACCAAGGAATGTTGGGTTAGAAAACTAAAATGACTAAACACCAAACATGAAAAGGTATGCCTGGCATCCCCAAACTTTATGCCATTACTTTTAGGTTCATAATATGAACAACTAAGTGATAAAACCTTTAGATTCCACACTGTGCTCAGAAGATAGCTTTTCTTCTGCAGAGCTCTAGTAAAAAAAAAATCTCTTCCATATTCAGCTGACAGAGATTGCATGTTCATTTTAGTTTCAGCACTAAACATAAGTGGGTCAACATAAATGTTTATACAAAATACTGACTTCAACAAAATACAAAGCACTTTCTTTATCTTTCAGAAACTGAATATACACAGCAAGTTTTTTTCCAAAATATTTTCATAGGCAAAGGATTAAAAACGATTTTAATTATACACATATGGTCACAATTTTGCCTTAAAAAGATTGTTGGGAAATGTACATAAGGCCGCTTGTAAATGTACATCGTGTTACTGTTATGTCTTATGTCCAGCGAAAAAAATGTTATCATACAGATTTGCTCTTACTTGGGAGTAGGCTATTCAAAAATACAGTACTCTTCTGTACAAAGAAAAAAGTCACATCACATTTAGTAAGATGGAAAAAGCATTGGCCTCCTGGTAACCAAATATCTCAGTCCAATACTTTCTGTTATGCACAATACCCTGACTTCAATTGAAAGTGATCCAAATTCTAGCATGTCCATATTAACAGTCAACAACTATGTTATAAAACAAAATGATCTCACAATAATAAAAAGAAAGCTGGTTCGTACTTCTGAAACCATATAAAGATAAAAAATTTTTAAAAAATCACTCTTGATTTGGAGAAATAAATTTACATTATACAACACTATATTGCCAGGTCAAAGAGGGCAGGGACATAAATGTACACTAAAATGCAAATGTATCCCAAAGAGATCAAACAAATTCCATTTACAGCATGAAGGTTTACAAATGTACACCTGTACAACTGAGGAAAGCATCACTACTAAATTAAGCAAGGCTTTTATAATAAACATTGAAACAAGATTTCCTTTCAAAGTGTAAACTTACATCTATTACTACACACACAATGCATATATTTATAGAAAGCAAAAAGAGCTATCTGAATATGTAATCATGCTTAAATGCTGAGCTATCAAATTCACTTTTCAGTGGCCCCTTTTCACCTCTATCTGGTTCCTACTTTCTGCCTCTATGAAAAAGCAAAATAAAGCTCAACACTTCCTCAACATGTCTTTGTAATTCTATAAGCAAAACAAAACACAAATTTCCACTCTTTCTCATTGCAAATCAAACTGAAAAGTTAATATATGACTTAACTTTTCATTTAGTGCACTTAATTGGAAGTGTCACCATGATTTTGTATATCTTAACTCTTACAACAATTACATATGTAAGTATATACAATATTTTTGTACATTGCCAGAGACATTTTAGGGCAGTATTTGTATTAAAACCACATCTACTGTAAATAATGTTCTGTTCATCTCAAACCATTTTATTCTTGTCTTATTTGCTCGTTATTTGCATGATAGTTTGTGAATTACCAAAATACAACTTAACTCTTTTTAAAATATTAATCATATTTATGCAGTTGATTGTTAATCTGTTATAAAAGGTCTCACACAAAGGAAAAAAAATAAGGACTATAATTCTATATACATCTCTATAAACCTGTTGTGCTATGGGGTTGTAGACCTACCAGACTGTGAGCCAGTTTATTAAAAGAATACTGTACTTTTTCCTTTAAAAACTATTTTTGTGACTTTACAAGGTAAAAATTTACAAAATATGAGACAGCTTTTTTATTTTTGATACAGTTACATCATATACAGGCATTCTGTGCTTTGCCAGCAATCCAATCTGATAGGTCTCCACTCAGGGCTGAATATAATTTATAATTCATCCCCCACCCCCCAAATATACACAAGAACCTTAAAAAATTTACAAATGGATGAATAAAGTCAATAAATAGTTTTGTTTTAAAAAAAAATTGAAGATTCATAGTTGAGTTGTGTTTTGATAATTCACACACAAAAAAAATCTTTTCACATGGTTAAATCATCTTCTTTCTCTTGCTTCTGTAATTTACAGCATTCCATTTGGTGGTCCTCCAATAGGTCCTAGATCCGGGCTATTCTTCAAATAATACTTTTCCAGCTTGGCCAGTATATGCTTCCCGTATGTGTACTTGCGCAAAGTAGTAATGTGAGGTCGAATCTGAAAAACAAATAATCTGCTTAGAAAATCTAAGTCATTTTAGTTTCCGATTTCTTAAAAAAGCACCCCTAAATCTGGGTGACTTAGAGGAATAACTGCAATTAAAAAAATCTAAATCCAAAGAAAGCTACTTTTTGCAAAAGCAGTTGTGATCCACTCAATCCTTCTAAACATCTGTTCTTGAAATTGTTCAATGAATTAAAAAACACTACATCTAACTATGTCACATGCAAATAGGCAGAGGCCCCAAATATAGCAAGAAAGTTACCCAGTAATTCCACACCCAGGAATTTATTCTACTAAAAAAATTATGAAAAGACTTTTGTACAAAGTACTACTTATAACAATTAAACAATTAGGGACAATCCAAATATAACAGATATGATATCAGTTAAATAATATAGCTATTAAAAATAAGATTGCATTTTAAAATATTCATTAGTTTATAGAAAATACTAAATTAAAAGATAGGTAGAAACTTAGATGCCAGTACTTTGGGAGAATGAGATGGGAGGATCACCTGAGCCCAGGAGTTTGAAACCAGACTGGGCAACATAGTGAGATCCTATCTCTACAAAATATAAACAAAACTAGTGAGCTTGCATGCCTGAAGTCTCAGCTACTAGGGAGACTAAAGTGGTAGGATGGCTTCAGCCAGGAGGTTGAGGCTACAGTTAGCCGAGATCCCACCACTGGACTCCAGCCTGTGCAACAGAGACCTTGTCTTGAAAGAAAAGAAGAAAAGAAAAAGGAAAACTTACATCAAGTTGAAGAATGCATTTTAAAAATCAGAAGGCCAAAACACTTATAGATGGAAGGAATCTTAAGATATCAATTTTCTCTCCACATGAGGAGAGGACCAAAGGGGGTTATGTACTTTGCTCCATGTTTTGGAAATGAATACATTTAGAAAAAGATCAAGGGTATTCAAAATAAGTGTTTCTTTCAGTGTTCTTTATTACAGTAAGTTTCCCTACTACAATTACTAATTTCTTAAAGAATTATTAGATTCTAGGAGGAAGATACAGAAAGAAAACAGCTTAAAGGGAAATAATTATGAATTAGTACTACCTCCCACAACATAAACACAAGATTCTACTTAGAAAAATGAATTAGGTTAAAAATCAATGTTCAACCCATGTATTACAGTAAATTAAACATAGTCTGCCATCTGCATATGTGGATTCAACCAACCATTGGTCAAAAGCACTTTTTTTGAATGACAAAGTTTGTATTAAACAGATTTTTTTTTTAACAAAATTTTTTTTTTGAATTTTTAAATTTTTTAAAATTTATTTTTATTTTTTTATTTTTTAAAGACGGGGTTTCATCATGTTGGTCAGGCTGGTCGTGAACTCCTGACCTTAGGTGATCCGCCCGCCTTGGCCTCCAAAGTGCTTGGATTACATGCATGAGCCACCACGCCTGGCCTAAACAGATTTTTTACTTATCATTACAGTATGACTATTTACATAGCACTTACATTGCATTAGGTATCATAAGTAATCTTGAGATGAGCATATGGGAGGATGTGATTAGGATATATGCAAATACTACATACCATTTTATATAAGGGACCTGAACATCTGTAAATTTTGGCACAGGAGTGGGTGGGTCCTGCAACCAATCCCCCACAAATACTGAGGGACAACTGTACGGTTAAATAAGATGAAGGCAAAAAGAACAATGTAAACACAGATAACAGATGAGAAATGAGTATGATTCCCTAAGAATTTCTTTTCAGTGATTTTTTTGAGACAGGGTTTTGCTCTGTTGCCTAGACTGGAGTGCACTGGCATGAACACAGCCCACTGTAGCCTCAATCTCCAGGATTCAGGAGATCCTCCCATCTTAGCCACCTGAGTAGTTGGGATCACAGGCATGTGTCATTATGCTCAGCTAATTTTAAATTTTTTGTAGAGAAGGGGGTCTCACTATGTCACCCAGACTGGTCTTGAACTCCTGAGCTCAAGTGGTCTCCCGCCACAGCCTCCCAAGTAGCTGGGATTAAAGGCATGCACCACGATGCTAGTGTAATTGGTTTTTTTTGGTAGAGGGAGGATCTTGCCACGTTGCTCAGGCTAGTCTCAAACTCCTGGGGTTCAAGTGATCTTGTCACCTCAGCCTCCCAATCTGTTGGCATTATGGGAAAAAGGCACCATGCCCAGCAGTGATAACCTTAAGAATAAAAATGGAAATCACACCAATATCTGCCAAAGGATATCCATCAATTTTAATTTTTTCCTCCAGTTATAATAATACAGGAGGAAATAAAAGCCCAAGAAAGTTAAATGTGTAGCCTAAACACAAAGACGAACAAAGTTATCTGAGTGTTATATGCTGTATTACCTTGTGCATGATTATCTTTCTCTGAGCAGGTTCAGCCATATCAATCATCTTTTGAACCACATAATTGGCATACTGGTCCTTCATCATGGTGTATAAGGCACTGTGAGGACCATCATTCTGGCAGCAAACCTCATCAATCAGTAAAGCTCTCTCAGCACGGGAAGCATGAGTAACACACTTTTCTACTACGTTGCTAAAAATTAAAGCAGATAAACAAAACTTTGTTATTTTTTTCTTTACAGCAAAATTCTCTTGATTTTTGAAAGAATTTTCTCCAATGCATGATAAAAAAGAAGTCAGGATGGGATTCTCTTGTCTTATGATGACTTTTATGTTGTTCTTTTTTGAGACAGAGTCTCGTTCTGTCACCCAGGCTGGAGTGCAGTGATGCTATCATGGCTCACTGCAGCCTTGATCTCCCTTGCTCAAGTGATTCTCCCACCTCAGCCTCCCTCAGAGCTGAGACTATAAGCTAGTGCCACCATGCCTGGATAATTTTTTGTATTTTTTGCAGAGAAAGGATCTCCCCTATGTTGCCCAGGCTGATCTCGAATTCCTCGGCTCAAGTGATCCTCCTGCCTCCACCTCCCAAAGTGCCAGGATAACACTTGTGAGACACTGTACCCGGCCAATTACTTTTATAACAGAAATTGGTATCATGGAACAACCTACATCATTTTGACATCCACAAGTTTAATTATGGGCCTCTTAAAATTGTACTTCAAAAAAAGGAAATCAGGTCATTAGAGTTGTGAGGCTTTCAAGAACACACACTAAATACATTTGCATGTCTGGTGTTGGGAAAAACTATTTTCCAAATACACATTTTATAAACAAACATATGTGGACAAAACAGATTTGTTATGTATATTTAAAAAAAAATAAAAGCAATGGACTCAGGCGCAGTGGTTCATGCCTGTAATCCCAGCACTTTGGGAGGCCGAGGCAGGGGAATGACCTGACGTCAGGAGTTCAACACCAGCCTGCCCAACATAGTGAAGCCCTGTCTTTACTAAAAATGCAAAATTAGGGCCGGGTGTGGTGGTTCATGCCTGTAATCCCAGTACTCTGGGAGGCCGAGGCAGGTGGATCATGAGGTCAGGAGTTTGAGACCAGTTTGGCCAATATGGTGAAACCCCACCTCTACTAAAAAATACACAAAAATCAGCCAGGCATGGTAGTGAGTGCCTGTAGTCCCAGCTACTCGGGAGGCTGAGGCAGAGGTCGCAGTGAGCCGAGATCACACCACTGGAACCCAGGAGGCAGAGGCTGCAATGAGCCAGTGAGCTGAGATCACGCCGCTGCACTGCAGCTTGGGCGACAGAGTGAGATACTTTCTCCAAAAAAAAAAAAAAAAAAAAAAAAAAAAGAGCCAGGCGTGGTGGTGTGTGCCTGTAATCCCAGCTACACAGGAGGCTGAGGCAGGAGAATAGCCTGAACCTGGGAGATGGAGGCTACAGTGAGCCAGGACTGCGCCAATGCACTCCAGCCTGGGCAAAATGCAAAACTCCATCTCAAATAATAAAAATAAAAGCAATGTTCTACAGATGTGTTTTAATGACACCAAAAAAAGACTACAGTTTAATGCTACATTCTACATGTATTTCTTTGATAACTAATAAAAGTCATTGAGATGAAAGAACTGACTCCTGGAATTAGAAAGTATGGGAATACCTGGCAAATTTGTGTTGACTCAGGGCTAAAACCTTTCCTCTGATTTTGGAAACAATTTTGCTCTTGTCTTCAGGTCGACCGTGTTCCAGTACATGCTGAATAACATAATTTCCGTACTGATCCTAAGGACAGATATTTAAAAATTACTTTTCCTAAGTTATTCCTTAAAAATGATTATTCTTTAAAGACATGTTAATAATTTTGTCTAAAAATCCAGTAGTATAGTTAGGAGAATACAACAGGCTTTTGTCTCACTCTTTCTATAGTGTGTTTAATAACAAATTATATTTCTTTTAAAAATTAAAACAATTTCCAAAAATATGTAAAAAATAAAAATATATAAATATTTCAAATTGTTAGGGAACTTATACCTGTACCAACTGCTCTGTATGTTGGTGGAGTTCTTCTAAGATAGGTAAGGTCTGTTCTGCAGTACAATGCTCTAGGATGCGCTGAATTACTCTGCAGCCATAAGGATGAGTTGAAAGCACAAATACCTGAGGACAATTAGAAGAATTAAAATTTGTATTCTCTGACATTTTTAAACAGTTTGTTGAAGCAGACTGGTTTTCTGAACAACAAACACCTTAAAGTAGTTTAAAATAGAAGGGTGATGAGCTCACATTTTTTTTTTTTTAATTTTGCTCTACACGTTCAGAGAAACTTCTCTAGTAACACACTATAGAAATGATCCCTGAAAGTATAATCTTGAGCTCACATTTAATATGACTACCACCATGTTAGCAAAGACTGGACAGTGAGGACAGAGAGCACTCCATTTAGGAGATGAAGATACTTTGATCAAAAGGAATCTAACCAGAACACTGAGGTTATGTAACGATGAGAACGAATGGGCAAAAGAGAAAGGGTAGTTTAGCATTAAGAACTATTAATTACTATGTAATAGTTACAAATTGCTATGTATTTTCTGCCTTATTATACAGCCTTATGTCTTTCTCCAAACTTCTTTCCCTTCTCTGAGAAAACCTGAAAAACATTGTTGGGTATAAATAAAAAATAATTCTAACAGTGACTGCCTTTACTTCTTACAGTAATGTCATTAAACTCTTATTTCTGTTTTGCAGCTTCAGAAAAATGAAGCTATCTACTGCCTATGGAAGAGGAAGAAATTAATGTACATTTACTGTTCTGTATCCTATTTTTGTATGCAAGTGCTGGGTATTATCTAGTGACTGATGAAAAACGTGTTGATATTCAAAATTCTAAAATAATGCCTGCTAACAAATTACAAGCCAAAACTCAAACATACTTGTCCCTTGAAAGCATCAATGACGAACTGCAGTGACTGTGGCTGAACACATTCGATACATTTTTGTACAACATGGTTTCCATTTTGATCTTTCACACATTTCAGCACATGACCATCCAGCTCCTTTACCATTTCACTCTGCAAAAGATAGGATGTTATTTAAATAATTACCTCAAATGAGAAAATACTAGTATATTTTAACTCAGTATTAAAAATTAAAAATCTCAGTATATTTATCTCTGGATTAAAAATACTGAGATGAGAACAAAAATATATTCAAAAATATTATTTCCTGTTTGTCAAGAGTTTCAATTTTTTTCTCTTGTAGTATAATTAGCAGAAACCACTGAAAACTGAAAATTACTAAAACATACTGCAGGATTATAGTATAAATGATGTATGTTGAAACAACCTAGTGATACTGAATTTGCTGTATTTAAACTGTCTTCACCGTGTAAATCATCCACTAATATTTAGCAGGTGGTAACTAATATGACTAATTCAGAATTCTATACTTTTGCCTTACTTAGTACCACCTCCACAACCAAAGGAATTCTTTTTAATGGCTGAGTGAGTTTATCAAGTACATAGAAAACGGTAAGGAGTTGACGACTACTTATAGGCTTTGTGATTTTTACATATTATCTCAATAATTCCCTAAGGGAAGAATTAATGTCGGACATCTTTGTTCTTTTTAAAAATGGTCTTACAATAAAGAACTTATGGCCAGGTGCGGTGGCTCGCACTTGTAATTCCAGCACTTTGGGAGCCTGAGGCTGGTGGATCACCTGAGCTCAGGAGTTTGAGACCAGCCAGGGCAATACGGTGAAACCCAGTTACTACCAAAAATACAAAAAACTAGCCAGGCATGGTGACGCATGCCTGTGGTCCCAGCTACTTGGGAGGCTGAAGTGGGGGATCGCCTGAGCCTGGGAGGCGGAGGTTGCAGTGAGTTGAGACTGTGCCACTGCATTCCAACCTGGGTGACACAGTGAGACTCTGTCCCAAAACAAAACAAAAAAACCATAAAACTTTATATAGCTTTTAATACTGATAAAATAATCTGTGTGCCTTATTAAAGCAATAAAAAATAGTACTGTAGAGAAATGGAGTACACATACTCAATCTAAAGGCATTCATATTTAAAATATCTTTCACCTAAAGGATTTTCAACTACATTTTGAAGCAACCATGATGAATCCTGTTAAGTCAGGCTATAATACAGATGTTTAATTTTATTTATTTATTATTATTATTTAATAGAGAGGAGGTTTCACCATGTTGGCCAGGCTGGTCTTGAACTCCTCACTTAAGGTGATCCACCTGCCTCAGCCTCCCAAAGTGCTGGGATTACAGGTATGAGCCACCACGCCTGGCCAATACAGATGTTTAATTATGAACTAAAATCACTGGGTGCCGTGGCTCACGCCTATAATCCCAGCCCTTTGGGAGGCCGAGAGTGGAAAGATCACCTGAGGCCAGGAGTTTGAGACCAGCCTGGCCTTCCTGGTGAAACCTCATCTCTACCCTGAAAAAAAAAAAAAAAAAAATTAGCTAGTTGTGGTGACTCATGCTCATGGTCTCAGCTACTCAAGAGGCTGAGGCATGAGAATCAACCGAATCCAGGAGGCAGAGGCTGCAGTGAGCTAAGATTGTGCCACTGCAGTCCAGTCTGGGAGACAGAGTGGGACTCTGTCTCAACAAACAACTAAAATGGACTAAATTACAAAATAAAACATTCTTAAGAATCCAAAGGCCAGGTGCGGTGGCTCATGCCTGTAATGCCAGCACTTTGGGAGGCCAAGGTGGGCAGATCACGAGGTCAGGAGGTCAAGACCAGCCTGGCCAACATGGTGAAACTCCATCTCTACTAAAAATACAAAAAATTAGCTGGGCATGGTAGCGCATGTCTGTAATCCCAGCTACTCGTGAGGCTGACATAGGAGAATTGCTTGAACCTGGGAGGCAGAGGTTGCAGTAAGCCGAAATTGCCCCACATTCCAGCCTGGGAAACATAGCAAGACTGTCAAAACAAAACAAAACAAAACAAAACAAAACAAAAAATACTATTATTCATTAACAGTATCAACAAAGTCTTACTCCTAATGCTTTTATTTTTAAATATCAAAGACATTTAAAAAATATCTATACCAGTTAGAAACTTGTGGCAGAGAAGTTCTAACCTTTTAAATAATCAAATGTGTTTATATTTCTCCATTGTGACATATCTTCAAATTAATCTAAAACTCAAATTTCCTCTAGAGGAATAATAGTATTTTCTCACAGATTTTTAATGCAGTGATGAATTAGATACACATATATAGCCATTCATACATATATTACTATTTACTGGAATTTACTTTCATTGCATGAGTCAAAGACAATCTCTTTCCAAACTTCAACTACCATTACCTTTTGAGAAAGAATGATTTCCTTCAGTCTTATGCTTTCATTGTAATACATAAATCAGGTAGTCAGAAAGCAGTATTTATTTGGGGCTAAAAAATTTCTTATTAAAAGTCTGTTTAATCTTGTACAATAACCCCACTAATTAATCAATGTTGCTTCAAAGTGTATTTTAAAAATCTGGTGAATTTCTCCCCTACTCTTAATATTCTTGTCTATTTCAAATGATTTTAAGCATTATTTTGATCAATTAGGGAAAAAAAAGTCCCAGGAGTACATGATTAGAATTGCATTATTACTTTATTAATGTAAAATATTTAGATTTTATATCCAATCACACAGAATATTTCTCATTTATGTGTTTTTTCCTCAAAAAGTATAAATTTGTTAATTCTTAAGTTACTTTTCTGCTGGGCTATGTTTTTAAAAACACATTTTCATATACATATAAACAAAACTGACATATAGTAAATTCTATTGGTTCTAAAAGTTTTCTTCTAATAGAAACATTTGACACCATCAAAATAAACACTGGAAAACACTAGTAACATTCATTCTCACATTGCAGAAAATCAAGTAAGCAAGTGGTAATAAAAACACTTATCACTTAGCATTCTGCTTAACACATAAGTGCCAAAATATCTTCATTTAGAAATTATCTACTTTGTGACTTCTACTTAGTAGGGTGCTATTTAGGACACAGTAACAATATTTTAATCTAGTTGTGAAAATATTTAAGTCATTTCACTTCAAGATTATTGTAAGATTAAACATGTAATAACTTAAAAATTGAATAAAATAATACAAAAATTTTGTCTTAACTTACAATTACCTGCTGGTCAGATGAAATAGATTCTAATGCTTTCTGAATAACTCGGCAGCCATACATCTGCAAGGCTAAGGGTAAAACGTGACCACGAATACGAGTAGCCAGGGCTAATTTTTGATCCAGACTCCCAAACTGACAGAAAAGAATATTCCTTTGTTAAACTTGAGTAAGTCAATGTTTGCAGTCTATTCAATCTATTAGTAATTGTAAAGGGCAGGGGCTTTAAAGTAGAAGTTAATTAAGATAGACCAGGAGATGTTTGCAATAGTAATTTCACTACTTTTTTTGGTTAAGTCTTATTAAATTTCCTTGTTACTAATATGTTAACCACCTTCTAAAGTAACACTCTTTTAAAGTGAACATCTTCACAAAACTCTTCATTTTGAACATGTAATTCTTTCCTAGCCATATGTTGACCACCAAAACTCTCACCCAGATAATCAGCAAACTACATTCTGATGTGACTGAGATAAAAACCTGTGAAGTCCAGCTACAACACAGATGTTTATAAATTGGCTAAATTGTAAAGTAACACACATCTATAAATCCAAATAAAGACTATAGTGTTATTCATTAACTACTTCACCAAAGATTTACTACCAATGCTTTGTATTGTCAAATATGAATCAGGATTAATAGCAAATTTCATTTAAAGTGGTTCATATGTTAACCTTTTTTTGTGACAAAGTACGTCATTTTAACCATTTTTAGGTAGGTAATTCAGCAGCATTAATTATAGTCACACTATTGTGCAACCACCATCACTATTTGTTTCCAAATCTTTTCCACAGCCTCAAACACAAATGCTGTATCCATTAAACAGTAACTGTCTAAAACCCTTCTTTCCCTAGGCCCAGTAAGCCCTAATCTACTTTATGCCACTATTAATTTGGTATTCTAGACATTTCATACTGGTTGATTACTATGTTTGTCCTTTTGTGTGTGGCTTATGTCACTTAGTATTTTCAAGGTCCATGCATGTTGTAGTATGTATCAGAACTTCATTACTTTTTATGGCTTAATAATATTCTATAATGTACATAATATATACCACCTGCATTTACCTATTCATCTGTTGATGGACACTTGGGCTGTTTCCACCTTTTGACTATTGTGAATAATGATACAATGAATACTGGTGTTCAAGTTCCTGTGTTCAATTCATTTGGATATACTCCTAGGAGCACAATTGCTGGGTTGTATGGCAATTCAATATGCAATTTTGAGAAACTGCCACACTGTTTTCCACAGCAGCTACACCATTTTATATTTTCACCAGCAATTTATGAGGGCTCTAATTTCTCCATATCCTCATTTACATTTGTTATTTTCCCATTTTATGTTTTTTGATTACAGCCATCTTAGTAGGTATAAAGTGCTATCTCACTGTGAGACTGATCTACATTTCCCTGATTAGTAAGGGTGTTGAGCATCTTTTCATTGCCTATTTGGCCTTTCGTATTATTTTATATAGAGAAATGTCTATGCAAGTCCTTTGTCCACTTGTCATTTGGGTTGTCTTTTTGTTGTTGACTTTTAGGTGTTCATTATATATTCTGGATAAAATCTTTACCAGATATATGATTTGTAAATATTTTATCCCTGTATTATCTTTTTTTTATATGAAAAATACTTTACCCAACTTGCAGAGCTTTTCTCAGCATCCAGTATGCAGCTAAATTGGGTGGATATACAAATATACATGCATCCTTACCTCAAAAAACTTCTGTATAACATAGTTGCCAAAAACATCAGTCATTAATTGATAGGCTGCCTGCAGAATTTCATTAAATACCATCTGTCGCTCAGCTGGAGTAGCTCTCTCTAGTTTTTGCTGTATGAATCTACAAGAGAAAAATATTTTAATATGACAATACGTCTTTTAATACTTTTACTTGAGTATTACACCCAACCCTTCCACATACATGTGCTGAAAGTTATTTCCCTAAATATTAACATATTTTATATGGTAGACAGCTAACTTATAGCAAAAAGGACAAAAGTTATATAGCACTTCTTTGTAACACCTTATCTACTAGACAGAGTGACAAAAAACCTGGATAAAAAGATGTTTAATCTTAATCTTAGGTTGGTTTGATTACATTATAATCAATTAAAAATTATATAAATCTTGCTGGTTATTCATTTATTTTCCTAATATACAATGTATTACTAAATATCTAACTTTTAGAACATAATAAAGGAAACTCTTAGAAATAAAATTCATCCAACATGAATGAATTCCTAATCAAACTAGCCACTCTGGCTGATACAAGGCTCATTTGTTACTCCAAAGGAACTGCCAACTACAGTCATGCCTTGCTTAACAATATTTTAATTGATAAATTGAGCCACATAAACAATGGTGATCCCATAAGATTACAATGGAGATAAACTGTTATTGGGTAGGAACTTTCATAACATCATAGTGCAATGTATTTATCAGGTATTCATGATGACATAAGCCTACAACACTGTCAGTTTATAAAAGTATAGTACAGCTGGGTGCAGTGGCTCACCTGAGGTCAGGAGTTTGAGACCAGCCTGGCCAACATGGTGAAACCCTATCTCTATTAAAAATAGAAAAATTAGTTGGGCATGGTGGCAGATGCCTGTAAGCCCAGCTACTCAGGAGGTGGAGGAGGAGAATCACTTGAACCCACAGGTGGAAGTTGCAGTGAACTGAGATTGTGTCACTGCACTCCAGCCTGGGCAACAGAGCGAGAGAGACTCCATCTCAGAAAAAAAAAGTATAGTACATATAATGCGTACAGTGCGTATTTGATAATAAACAACTAATTTACTGGTTTGTGTATTTAGTGTACTTTTTATTGTTATTTTACAGTGTACTCCCCTCTACTTATTTAAAAAAAAAAAAAAAAGTAAAACATCCTCAGGCAGATCCTTCAGAAGGTATTTCAGAAAAAGGCACTGTTATCATAGGAGATGACAGCTCCATGTGTGTCGCTGCTAAAGATCTCCTAGTGGAATAAGACATGGAGTTAGATGAGAGTGATACTGATGATATTTACTCTTTATAGGCTAATGTGTGCATTTGTCTCTTAGTTCTTAACAAAAAGGTTAAAAAATCTGTAAACAGCCAGGTGCAGTGGCTCATGCCTGTAATCCTAGCACTTTGGGAGGCCGAGGTGGGTGGATCACCTGAGGTAAGCAGTTCAAGACCAGCCTGGCCATCATGGTGAAACCCCATCTTAAATAAATAAATAAATCTGTAAACAAATCTTATAGAATAAGGATATAAAGGAAATATTTTTGTACAGCTGTATGTACAATGTGTTTCTGTTCTAAGCTAAGTGTTATTACAAGAGTAAGTTTAAAAAAAATTAAAAAGTTCAGAAGTTACAGTAAACTCAGCCTGGGCAACGTAGTAAGATCCTGTCTCTACAAAAAAATTTTAAATAATTAGCCAGGTGTGATGGTAAGTGCCTGTAGTCCCAGCAAATTGGGAGGCTTAGCTGGGAGGACTGCTTGAACCCAGGAGATTGAGGTTGTAGTGATGATCATGCCACTGTATTCCAAACTAGGTAACAGAGTAAGACCCAGTTTCAAAGAGGGGAAAAGTTACATTAAGGTTGATCTATTACTGAAGAAAAAAAGTTTAAAAAAAAATTGTTTTTTCTTTTAAAAAAAATTGTTTTTTTTTTTTTTTTTTTAAAGACGGGGTTTCACCATGTTGGTCAGGCTGGTCTTGAACTCCCGACCTCAGGTGATCCGCCCGCCTTGGCCTCCAAAGTGCTTGGATTACAGGCGTGAGCCACCACACCCGGCCGAAAAAAAGTTTTAAATTAATTCTGTGTGGCTGAAGTGTATAGTGTTTATAGTCTAGAGTAGTGTACAGTTATGTCCTATGCCTTTATATATACTCACAACTCACTCACTGACTTACCTGGAGCAACTTCCAGTCCTGCAAGCTCCATTCATGGTTAAGTGCCCTACACAGGCATGTGATTTTTTAATCTTTTATACTATAGTTTTGTTGTATCTTTTGTATGTTTATTATGCTTAGGTATACAAATATTATTGTTACAAATGCCTACATTATTCAGTATAGTAATATGCTGTACAGATTTGTAGCCTAGGCGTAGATGTGTGGCAGGCTATGCCATCTAGGTTGTATAGGTACATTCTATGATGTTCACAAAACAACATGTTTTCTAGAACGTATCCCCATCATTAAGTGATGCATGACTGTATAGGGAGATAACATTTGTATGCCATCTAACCTAAAATGACTTTTAAAAACTTCAGGTTTATCTTGAAGCTATAAAAACAGAAAATATCTTAAATTTACTAAATGTATTACAATTCTACTTTCCTTTCTTTTTTTTTTTTTTTCCTTTTTTTTTTTTTTTATTGCATTTTAGGTTTGGGGGGTACATGTGAAGAACATGGAAGATTGTTGCATAGGTACACACATGGCAGTGTGATTTGCTGCCTTCCTCCCCTCTACTTTCCTTTCTAAGCTATCTTGAGAATGTTAATTCAGATGTATCTCTCATGCATTACATCTGTTTTAATGTAAAAAGACACCAAATTTTCCTATAACAAATGTGAAATATTTAGATCTAAGCCAAGTCACACTGAATACCAGCCTATAAAGCAACACAAAGGCATTTAACATGTTTGCTATGTTTTTTAAACATACCACGAGAGACGCTTAAGCCCACAAATGTAATCAGAGCTGATGTAGTAAAAGTAACCTAATGAAGGGGGCCCTGCTATATTCTCACTGTAACAATATTCTCACTGTAAAAAACTGGAAAACTATAAAAAATAAAAACCTATGTTTCTATAATTTATCATAACATGGAAGAAAAAAACATATAATCTATACTGAATTTTAGCTCTTAAAAACTTCCAACTTTAATGCAGACTAGGAAAAATGTAAGCTTTTATAAGGTAGCAATTTCCAAAGCAAAAATGAAGTGGGAAATATCATAATCACCTACCTAGAACCATGCTGGTCTTGAGAAAATTCAACTATATGTCCAATCAAGTCTCTAAGTTGAAGGTTTGGGAAGCGGTTGTTTCTGAAATCTTCCAATAGTCTACTGCGGCCAGAAGGCATAATATCAGACCTATTATACCGAAGCCGAGAAGGAGGAAAGAGCTGGCTGCTGGAGCTAAATAGACTGGAAGTGCTTGATGCACTTCGATATTTTGCTTCTGCTCCAGGTGCTGCAGAGATATATCGACCACTACCATTTGTCAGTCCTCCTACAACAAAGCAGTTATGGTCAGCAAGTATTTCTAACAAAGTTATTCTTCAAATAAAAGTTATTTCACCTATAAATTCAGTCAATAAAGAAATATCCTCCCCCACCCCAACTAATTCCTATTTGTTATGACAGAAAATTAAAATTAGAGGGGAAAATCTCACCCATATACTTCATGTATGTGGCTATAAAGACTAGAAAATATGAGAAAAATAAACGTGTATTTGTTCTTCAGCAGTTTAAAACTTAACTATATAATCTAGTGTCATATGCACTCTTATCAATGCCAGAACACCGAAACCACCAACAAAATTTTAAGTTACATTAACAAGCAAGTTTAAATTGCTAGCAAACTTACATTTTAAGCCACTGAAAGAGACTGAAGTTCATTCGCATTATTAACAGAATAACACTGAGTGTTAAATCTGTACTTTTTGCATTCAGTCATATAAACTTCTATGTAAAGATAAACCAATTCTTAGTTAAACCACTGATGGTATGAACTTTAAAAAGACACAATATTAGGTCATAAATCTAAATTATACACTATTTTAAGATTTTAAAATTTTTATTAAAAATATTTGACATAAGGCTGGGTGTGGTGGCTCATGTAATCCCAGCACTTTGGGAGGCCAAGGCGGGTGGATCATAAGGTCAGGAGTCCGAGACCAACCTGGCCAACATAATGAAACCCTGTCCCTACTAAAAATACAAAAATTAGCCGGGCATGGTGGCATGCGCCTGTAATCCCAGCTACTCGGGAGGCTAAGGCAGGAGAACTGCTTGAACCTGGGAGGCAGAAGTAGCAGTGAGCCGAGATCGCACCACTGCACTCCAGCCTGGGTGACAGAGGAACACTCTGTCTCAGAGAAAATAAACATAAAAATAAAAATATCTGACATAAATCCACTATTTCACAAACAATAGTATTAATAAACAGCAGTTAATATTCCTAGCACCTTATCATTTACAACAGATGAATAAAAAGCATCTTTATCTTATGTTCCATTACAAGAAAGAAAATCAAAGAGCAGTCGATAGAAATAAAAATAAACACATGCAGGATTTATTTTTATATTACAATTAACCATTTAAAGTACTTGACAGTGTCCTTTTAAAAAAGAAAAATGTATAGATAGTTGTAAAATATAGATTTAGTACTTCAGAAAAACAAAATCCACTACCAGCATCATGCTATTATTATAAGCAAACTCTATGCAGAGTAGTACTACATATACAATCCAGGCCACAGGGTAGAGATGATTCCCAAGGACACACTGTCAGTGCAAAGCTATACGGAGGTATTAAAGGCCAAAAAGAACTAGAAGGACAGGGAGCAGTAAAAGAAGTTAAATCCTGGAGGGTAAATTCCTCTTTTACTTTCTGTCCCTACTGTCCTAGCTTTACTTTTCTTCACTGAACTTCCCATTACACAGCATATTATGCATTTATTTATTTGAATCCCCAGCCCCTTCTCCAATGCAAGAGCCATAAAATTACATTAACCTACACGCTAGCTACCTGGAGCCTAGAACAACGTCTGGGTTGTACAACAAATATTTCCTGAATAGCATCTGGAGGGTACATTGTTTGTAGCATAGACTGCCTAAGGTTCAGTTCTCAAATATCTCATTAAAAGTATGTAATTTAACAAGCTATCTTAGACACCAAAACCACTAAGATCAAATTTTTGTTTGGTCCAGTTATACATTAACTATCTCAGCAACCATGTATGATATTCAAAATGTTCAAGAGTTCAGTGGTTTAATACTGTCTCCCTACTGCGAGCCTTTCTACTTCCATTCTTTGTTTATATAGTTCCAACTGTTCATAACCGTAACTGATCATTAGCTCATCTGCTTCTTTGTAACTGGGTCCTTATCACATCCTGCACAGCCATTGGGTTTTCTCTAGCATCCCTGCCCTTTTTATTTTCTTTTCTTTTACTGTGTTTCAGAAGTTGTATCCTTGCCCTTTTTGAAGGGCAAGGGTGCTTTGCTTATCATTCCAACCTGGTTAACTTTTTTTTCATCAGCTGACTTTAAGATTCACCAATCCGTTTTTATACACATCAACTGTATTTTTTCTTTCAAAGTCTATTTTGATGATGTCACTTTATGGTAAAGACCTACAGCATCCTGATAAGAGTATATGCTCCAAAATCTTTAACCTAGTTTTCAAGTCTTTACTCCACACCTGTTTTCGCACAAATTTCTTAGTTGTACCATAACTGTTCATACCCTCCACTGCACTTATTCATTACTATTTCTCATCATTACCTCAAACTTCCCCTTAACACGGTAAAGATTTTCGACGCCAACTTCTAAATACGTCCTCACCCCAGGAAATGAAGAAGCCAGTTTTATTTGGTACTTTCCAAATATCCTGCCAATAGTCAACAGGAATTTCTCCCATATCTAGGTATTACTTGATTTATCAGTTCCTAACAGCAGAACTGCTGCGCACATGGTATACAATATCTGTCTAATAATACTACACTGCCTTTCATTTTTAAAAATCTTAGACATTCAGTTCTAGAAGACAAAGTGGTCTTCTCATATATGAAATTCGCAAATCTAGCCAAGCATGGTGGTTCACGCCTATAATCGCAGCACTTTTGGGAGGCTGAGGTGGGCGTATCACTTTAGGTCAGGAGTTTGATACCAGCTTGGCCAACATGGCAAAACCCCATCTCTACAAAAAAATACAAAAATTAGCCAGTGTGGTGGTGTGTGCCTGTAGTCCTGGCTACTTGGGAAGGCTGAGGTGGGAGGACTGGTTGAACCCGGGAGGCAGAGGTTGCAGTGAGATGAGATTGCACCACTACATTCCAGCCTGGACAACAGGCTGTCTCAAGAAAAAAAAAAAAAGAGAGAGAAAAAGAAAAAAATATTATTCTCCAAACTCTAATTCACTGAAAGGATGAAGTATCACAAATTAATTTCACCCAGGGCAGGATACTTTGTTCTCTTACAATTAAATAAATGTGTAAAACACAATTTATAACATACATTAGACATTTTAAATTTGGTTGTCTAAATATTGGAAGCAGGTCATCTAAAATGTCTGGAGATTGAGGGGCATTCTATAAAACAGGCCTACACTCTTCAAAAATGTCAAGGTGATAAAAAACAGAACAGTTCAAGATTCAAGAAGTGATGAGAGTAATCTATGATCCTCAATTTGACAATGGGCCCCCAAATCAATTTCCTTTTCTCTTTCTCATAAAGGTAATCAGTGAGATAAGTAGCAAAGTTTGAATAAAGCTGGCTTCTTTGATTAGTGATTTTTATCAGTGATAATTTCCTGACTTTAATAATTGTGGTTATATGAAAACATATACTTATTGTCAAGGAACATACAATGACGGATTTTAAGGTAAGAGACATCATGCCTGCAACTTCCTTTTCTCTTTTTTTGTTGAGACAGGGTCTCACTCTATCACCCAGGATGGAGTGCAGTAATCTTGGCTCACTACAACCTCCTCTTTCAGGGTTCAAGCAATTCTCCTGCCTCAGCCTCCCGAGTAGCTGGGATTATAGGCGCGCACTACCACACCCAGCTAATTTTTGTTTTTTTTAGTAGAGACAGGGTTTCACCATGTTGGCCAGGCTGGTCTCAAACTCCTGACCTCAAGTGATGCGCCTGCCTTGGCCTCCCAAAGTGCTGAGATTACAGAGGTGAGCCACCATGCCGGCCCACTTGAAACTTCCTTTCAAAAATAAACCCAAATTGTGTTGTGAGTGAGGGAAAGAAGAGAGGGAAAGAGAATCATACAGCCAGTGTGATGAAAGTATTAACATCTGGAAAAATGTGGGTGAACGGTATAGTTTTGCAATTTTCCCATTAGTTTCAAATTATCCCAGAATTAGTTAAAAACAAACACACAAACAGATCATCCATATTCATACTTCTGCTGCTGGTAGTCTAAAAGCAGCTATGTTCTACACCGAAGGTATATAAGGTCTTTTCATGTCATCATTCAGTCCCCACTACCATTCATGACTGCTTAATCACTATCTGCCTAAGAGTGCATACAGGACATGAAGATCAGTACTGTAATTGCACAGATGAGATCACTATGATCCAAAAGGTATGGGACATGTAGCTACTCAGCCAGGACCCTTAGGCCAGAGCTCATCTCATGCAACAGTGTGCCAATCTTCTGGGCTATTTACATCTTTCATGTTCATTCATGAGAACTTTAAAGGCAAACACTATTTTATTAGTAGATATAATATGATTTTACAGGTTTTCATAATTTCTCTGAGAAGTCTGTTTTAGAATCCTTCCCTATTAAGTATCAGAAGTCAAAAAGATTATTAAAAAATACAATTGTCTTTCAGTACACATGAAGGATTGGTTCCATGACCCAAACAAAATACCAAAAATCTGGGGAAGCTGAACTCCAGCGGTTTGGCCCCATGTAACCTACAGATATGAAAGGCAGGACCTCCGTATCTACAGGTTCTGCATCCTAAGCCTCCTATCCAAGGATGCAGAATCTGTGGAGATAAAGCAAGGCCATTTGGGAGGGGGTAGGGTGGGGGAGAGAGGCAACGTAAGTGAAACAACCACAAAACAAATAAATCTGACTAGCCTTCACTTTTCATTACTTTCTACCTTCTGGGACTGGAAATGATAACTACTCAATCTATCAGACCTGTATATTCTTTTAAGAATACAGATTCCTGACCCTTACTTAAAACATACTGAATTATTCCTTCTGGATAAATTTAAAAAAAAAAATCTACCTGAAGGATATTCTGATAGAAGAGTATGGGGACTAATTAGAATCAAAATAAGGTAATGCTTCATTTCACAACAAATTTTCAACTACTAACTGCAAATAAAAATAAAAATAAATATGCCCCACACAGTGGCTCAGGCCTGTCATCTCAGCACTTTGGAAGGCTGAGGCAGGCAGATCACTTGAGGTTAGGAGTTCAACACCATCCTGACAAATATGGTAAAACCCTGTCTTCACTAAAAATATTTAAAAATAAATTAGCTGGATCTGGTGGTGTGCTCCTGTAGTCTCAGCTACTCGGGAGGCTAAGACAAAAATGCTTGAACCCAGGAGGCAGAGGTTATAGTGAGCAGAGATTGTGCCACTGTCCTCCAGCTTGGGAGAAGAGCAAGACCCTGTCTCAAAAAAAAAAAAAAAAAAAAAAAAGAAAAAAGAAAAGAAAAGAAAAAGAAAGAAAAAAAGTAGGTTTTGGGTCCTGAAAAGCATACAACTACACATAGGCTACTAGGTCAGAGTTTGTTTCAGAAGCCAAGGCTCTGGAAATCACAATAAATGGAAAGATGATAGCTGCAGTAGGCAAATAATCCAAGATACAGAAGGAGTAGCTGGGAACGTCTAAAACGAGACAGAGTGTTTTACAGCATTTAACTACTTTCTACTCCATAAAGAGGTCAACTTAGTACTTTTAGTTCAGTATTTTCTGATTACTTTTCCAAAGTATCTGCATGTTGCTTGGCTTTAGTGGGAAAACCTAAAGTTGAGAAGTGGGGGAAAAGACAGAGCAGTGCTTCTCAATAAGCACACCAATCACCTTGGTATCCTGATTACATGTTTCTAAATTCTCACAGTCAATACATGTTAGTCCTTGAGGGTCCATGGCATAATAGTAATTTGTTATTTTGTTGAAAAAGAAAAAGGCAACTATCTGTGAGCCTAGCTCACCTTATTATCTGCACATTAATATGGTCCTGTATACGGTAACTTTTTAAAAGGTAGCTACCATTTGTTGAAGATTTTGTGTTGGATACTGTGATATGCAAATTTTGCATGAAATGCTGTACTGTGTTGTGGCCTCCAAAAAGTCAGTTTTTATAAATGCTGTAAGCCATCCAATTGAGGGAAAAAAATTGTTCTATTAGGTGGCTCAAAGTCTTCCAGCCTCTACCCCATTACTCAACTGGCTAAGACTTTGGATTCAGAGCTGGGAAATCAGAAAGCAAATGGGATGACAATCTCCCACTAACGATATGTTCAAGTTTTAACTCCCTGTACCTGTGAATGTGATCTTCTTTGGGAAAAGGGTATTTGTAAATATAAGCAAGTTAAAATTGGATCAGGATGGGTTCTCATCCAATGACTGGCATTCTTATAAGAAATGGAAAATTTAGAGATGCGTGAGAAGAATGCCATGTGATGAAGGACGCTGATATTACAGTGATGTATCTACAAGCCAAGGAGCATCAAAGATGGCCAGCAACCACCAAAACCTAGGAAGAGCCAGAAAGGGCTGCCCCCTAGATCCTTTGGGAGCACAGTCCTGTTGACATCTTGATTTCAGATGTACAGCTTTAGAACTGAGTGGAATAAATTTTTATTGTTTGAAGCCACCTAGTTGTAGTAATTTGTTACAGCAGTCCTAGGAAATGAATACAAATGTCACCCTGTTTAATTCAAGAAAATCAATACATTAGCTATTTTTTTTACTATTATTTTACGACACATCATCTGTAACACTGCTGTATGAGAATGCCATCCTCTTAGCAGCCTATGAGGCAGATATATCTCCATTTTACTTGTGAGACAACAGCTTAGAGAAGCTAAATAACTTATCCAAGAAAGCACAGCTAATAATCAGGCTGAATTTTTGTTTTTACCATTATATCTAAAAAATTCATGTAAATTTGTCAGTCATACTCTGCTGTGCTTCCTAGAGAAAGTTTAATTCCACATGCCATTCTTAAGTCTGCAAACTGACTGAAGCTACATGAGGTATAAACTGAATAAAACTTTAATAATAATTATTAACTATACATTTGCCATATAAAGACACAAAAATTTTATTGGAGGGGAAGACTAAGGCTACAATGAGTTTAAAAAAATAATGTGGGAATATTTAAAAGTATCTTTCCACATCATTTTAATAGGTTAATATAAAAACATAAACATGTCAAATGTACTACCTTAAAAATTGTTAATTTTATAACAATATGCAAACAAATATTAGATGCAAATGACAGGCCAAGTGTTCTAAAATACAAAATAAAAATCTGTTGTTTCCATTTCTATTGCATGTGATTCTTTTCTATAAGCAATTTTTTAAACTCTTACCTTTTATTATAGTCTCTACTGGTTAAACTTAAAAAAATAAAGATAAAGGCAGACTATCACCACAGAAGGTATTTAATAATCTTCCCTCATTCATCAAGGAGCATTTAAACAGACTTAAGTGTTAACATACAAACCACATAGTCTTCAGACTAGTTATGACATCATTTCTATCAATAATGCAGTCAATTTCGATTACACTATCAAAAGGGGGGTAACGTAGAGTTTCAAAAATTGCCTTAATGTTTTATCTTTAGTGAAAACCACCTCTTCTTGTGACAGATGGACATGAAAGCATTTAAAAAAAACTTACCCCAACCCTGCAAAAGACTACATGGCAGTAGGGTGAGTTTGAGTGGCCTAATAGGAACCTGTTGACTTTTCTCTGCATATGTCAAACAACCCTGTCAGATTTGACCTAAATTCTTTCCTTCGGTTAACAGATTTGGTAATAAGTTAATAAATGAGCAAGCCATATCTGAATTTCCTTTTAAATATTCCAGCTGAGATTTCATGGCCAGTTGCCTTTCTGATTCGAGTGAAAAAAAATGATAGGAACTGGGATTTTTTTTTTTCTTAAGGCATAATTACTAAGGATTTATGCAGTCTTAAAGCTTGCTTCACAAGTTATGAATACTGCGATAAATTCTGATCCTACGCAAACATTATGGGCACATTTGTTCTCTCTCTTGATGGGGTCATTGTGGTGGTGGGAAGAGGGCTGAAGAACTGGGAAAGCAAAAAACAGAAAAAACACACACACACACACACACACACACACACACACACACACACACAAAAAAAAAAAAAAACCAACAACAACTCCACAACTGACGGTCAAAACTTTGTTTTCATAGTGCAATATTCTAAAGGTATGATCCTGGTACACTGAACAAAGAAAACACTGATAGAGAACAGCCAAATAATCCTTTAAAGTACTAATCTATGTAGAATACAAAGTATTTCTTAAAAAGGAAGTGTCCTTAGTCAATTCATTGATAAAGAAACAAAACCACTCAAATTCAATTACCCAAACATTCAATGAAATCTGAGTATTTTTAGTTGTAGAAAAAGGCCTGGGCTTTCTTGTTTCTAATCTAGTGGAGAAACTAAACCTAGACACACTTCTATTATAATCCAATCTGTGTCAACTTTGGTTCAAAAAACCTGTAAAGGAAAGTAATTCCAATGGAATCACTATGTTTCTATAGAATAGGATTATTCAATAAAGTGAAATAAGACAAGAACATTACAATCATTATATTGTAACTGCTGTTTTTGTCTGTATTTACCATATAACTACAAACTCGATGACAATGAATAAGGGTGGTGATTTTTTATCCTAGTCAAGCAGAGGCTGGCTTCAGTATTGTATTGAACACAGGTATTCAATACTGAATTAGTTAGTACAAATTTTAATCACATAAAAATTCTAAAAAGGAGGCTGATGAAAGTATAGAAAAATAGCAATTACTTTCAGTAATTAGAAATCAAACATGCTATTTATATCCTACTTACAATCTTTTAAAATACTACAAATAAGATTCTTTTTTTTTTTTGAGACAGGGTCTTGCTCTGTCAGCCAGGCTAGAATGCAGTGACATGATGTCGGCTTACTGCAACCTCCATCTCCTGGGCTCAAGCGATCTTCCTGCTTCAGCTTCTCAAGTAGCTGGGACTCCAGGCACATGCCACCCCACCTGGCTAATTTTTGTATTTTTAATACAGACAGGGTTTCACCACATTGCACAGGCTGGTCTCGTAACTCCTGAGCTCAAGCAATCCTCCTGCCTAAGCCTCCCAAAATGCTGGGATTACAGGTGTGAGCCACTGTGCCTAAGATTCTTATCTGATCAGCTTTAACTTAAAATTAGTAATGAAATATTTAAAAGACCCTTAAAGTAAACAGCATTTAATTTGGATTAAAGGTCAATTGTTAGCAAGTAAAAAACCACAAAGAAGCCAATACACTAACATTCAAACTCACTTTTTCCACAAAGTCACAATGGTTAAATTACATTTTACTTACAATTTTATAAAAAGTTTACCAAGATTTAAAACATAGGAAACATGGTCCTTTTAATTTATTCAGATAGGTATTGGAAATAAAAGCATCCTGGCCAGATGTGGTGGCTCATTCCTGTAATCCCAACACTTTGAGAGACCATGGCAGGTGGATCACCTGAGGTCAGGGGTTCGAGACCAGCCTAACCAGGTTTCACAGCCTGGTGAAACCTTATCTCTACTAAAAATACAAGAATTCACTAGGTGTTGTGGCAGGCACTTGTAATCCCTGCTAGTCAGAAGGCTAAGGCAGGAGAATAGCTTGAACCCAGGAGGTGGAGGTGGAGGTTGCAGTGAGCCAAACTCGTGCCACTGCACTACAGTCTGGGAGACAGAGCAAGACTCCGTCTCATAAATAAACAAATAAATAAATAAGCAAGCATCCTTTGAGAAGCAGTACAACATCTGGAATAAGCCTGATAAACAAGGGCTCAAAATTTTGGTTCTGCCTCTTACTAACTTCCTAAGGGTAAGTCACGTAATTTTTTTTTGAGAATAAAGCATGTTTGTGTGCATATGTATGTGTGGCGTGAAACAGAAGTCATCAAAGTTCATTCCCCCTCATTTGGATATTCAACTACTCCAGCCCAAGTCACTGAAACAACCATTCTTCTCATATACGCAAGAGCAGCAACTTGGTCATTAGGGATCTAAATGAGTAGGTCTATTTCTGGATGCACTACTCTGTTCCACTGTTCTATTTATCTCTACTTGTGCCCATACCACAGTTTTAGTTATTGTAGCTTTTTAAGATCTGGTATCTGGCAGTATTAAGTTTTCTAATTTTGCTTTTCAAAACTGTCTTCACTACTTTGGGTTCTGCTTTTCCATTTTCATTTATTCATCGCCTTACCAATTTCTTTTTAAAACCTTAACTAATTTTATTGATAGCATTCAATCTTTAGACCAACTAGAAGAAAGCTGGTATCTTTATAATAGGGAGTCTTTCAACCTAAAATACAGTGTGTCTTTCCATTTATTTAAGTCATCTTTAATTTCTGTCAGCATTTTATAGTTTATAATGTAAAAGATCCTGTCCTTCTTCCATTGGATCTATTCCTAAGTATATCACAACAAAACCAACTCCAGTGGAAATATTCCTTACATATAAGATACAATTTTTCAATGCCATCCCAAGAGATATATGCTACTTTAATTTTTATGTTATTTGGCTAACACTGAAAACCTCTCATGAAGTACATCTGCCTGTATTTTAAAAGCTACATTTTGATCCTTAGGGTACATTATATGCATGGTGGGATGATGTAAATTAGAGGTGAATTCTTGGTAGATTAAAAGAATTTTAAAAATAATCTCTACCAGCTTTTAGCAGTAACTAGAAATTATTTCAATTCAGTTTCTCCATGTGGAGGTTACTGAAAATTTCAGTGCGACAAAACTATTTTTGCACTGACTATACAAAGTATAACATTTGGTTGCCAGGGATTTAAGGCCAATAGAACCTCCACAATCATTGCGACAAGCAAAAACTGTTGCCGCACATTTGCAAACTGTTCAAATCCTTATGAAGTCTACAAGGCACTTTAAACAAGTGCCCCAAGTGATCCTGATGCCAAAACACAGGATCAGATCAAGTATTTTCTAGTCTTAAGTTTGTGATTATCTTAACTAAGTAAATTAACTGGTGAAAACCTTCTCAGACATTAGAACCACAATGTCACTGATAATGTTATTAAAGGATAACAAATAAAACATTAGTGACCCAAAACAAGTACAACCAAGATCAAGACATTTTTATGCAGAAAACCAAAATATCACAAATTCTTCCATACAACTAGTAATTTCTTCATATTGCCTACTCATCACCAAATAAACTACTTCTAGGTCTACGAAGAGTTGTAGCTGCTTTTCAGTTTATATTACCATGAGAACCTGTAAGATTCTGATGAGAGTAGGGTGTACTGCTCTATACACAGTCTCTAAATTGCCTGCCTAAGATTAACAAATATTCTTGTTTTAGGGAATACATAATATATGTGCTTAGACAAGCATTTTAATCGAAATCTCAAGAAAAACTAAACTGAGAAAGGAACCTAAAAAGCTGGTAATCCTATACATACTTTAACCAAAAAAAAAGCATAACTTATACCGAAATGAGGTAATCATTAGATTCTGAGAAGCTAATTAGAATAAGTTATTTATATACTTTGGAAAATTGTCCAGTTCCCTAAAGAATAGTATAATGGAAAAAGGAAGAATAGTATTACCAGTCAGAATTGGATGCTAGCCTTAATTCTGTTATTTACTGGTTTGGGAAAGTCTCTAAATCAGCTGATCTTTAATTTCTTCATCTTTAATGAACAAATCACTCTGACAGTCTATGCCAACAATTACGATGAAATGAAATAATGAATATGAAGGTGCTTTAAAAAAAACGATCAAATGCTATTCAGTTACAGAGAACTTTAATTGCTAAAGGATAATAGTATTTTCTGTAAACATTTCAAATAATTTATATTGTTTTTTGCTTTCATTAATGACTACATGTGAAACTCAGAAAAATGGTGAGTGGCCTTACTATCAACTTGGTCATATTAATTTTACTTTTTAAAATATTTTATTATAAGAGAAGCACACGACTAAGTCTGCCAAAGACCAGCAATTTAAACAGAATGATTCTGAAAGTTTATAACATCTTGCCTGCTATTAAAATTTTCTGTAAATCGGAGAAAAGACAGGTTATGAAATTCTATAACCCACAACAAACTAAAGCACAGTCATTTACTTGCTGAATACACGACATTAATGAATCTTCAGAATTGATAGTCCCCTTTCAATAAATTTTACTGAGTTCAAAGCTCACATTACACTTTAGCACCTTTTTCTTAAGAAAAGAAAAAAAAGTTCAAAAATGAGAAAGTACAGGGCAAGAAGTCCTTAGTTTGTCAAAGCCTAAGTTACATAACAAAAATACAAACACTGCTTTCCCCTAGTAAATTCCAAATCAATCGGATTACTATGAGCATAAAGACTGGAGTTAAAAAAATATATATCAACACTGTATTTAAAAAGTGTTATTAGAAGAAAAAGAAAGGAAACAAGGAAAGAACTAGCCAGCATAGCTCCAGGTAGAAAAATAAGGTAATATTAGAAATATTTAACGTTTTTCACAAGGAGCTGAAGCTGGCAGTCTATCACGTAAAACTGCCAGCCCAGTGATAATTATTTCCCACAATTTTTATTTAAAAAAAAAAAAAGGTGCTGACTTCTATCCTAGACAATCATGTAAAAAAACAACTGCAGGTACACTGCCCCATCCTATAGATGAATACAATGTGAGAAAATAACTCAATATTTAATACTGAACCAGAAGCCCAGAATTTTACACTGTTCTTTGCATTTCAGAGTAAAAACTATTAATCTCAAAGTTATTCTTTATCCTTGTTCCTTTCCACTTCTTTCTCTAACCTCCAGGAATTTAACTGCTGCTTTTAAAAGTTGTTGTCAAAATGAGAACCAATAATAAAGGGGCTCCCAGGGGCCAAAGAAGGTGTAATTTTATAATCAAAAATAGACATAAAATTGATGTCTTACACTGCAATGAACTGAAACACATCAATTATCCCCCAAATCTACTAATTTGTAGATAATAATGAGGAAAAACTAGGAGTCACCTTAAAAAGTTGCTAGGGCACTAGAAGGTAAAGGAAAGAATCATGCATTATTCTGATTCTTACATGAACTGTCTTTCAGGGTAACCTCACAACCGATGAAGGTTATTCTTCTTCAAAGTTCCAGATAAATGATTAAAGAAAGACACAATGCATCACCATTTTTGCAACCTCTGGGAAAAAAAATTAATCATCAAAGGCTGCTAAAACCATTAGGTGGATCAGGTTGGTCACCTCAAAATGAAGACAACCAGACACGTGTCTCCTGAACAAAAAGTAAAAGAACCCCACGTTGTGAAAGTAAACCAACCAACCCATAAACTATCTGATGAAGCCTCTAGATCGAATTCCACTTTACAGAAAAGAGATATAGGAACATTTTAAATACCACTATGGGGAAGCAATCAGTAAAATCAAGTGTGGGAAAATCAACAGTTTCTTCATCAAATAAATGGAAAAGGGAAAAGAAGATGAAGAACAAACAATTACACACTAAAAGACACATCAAACAAATGCAATGTATGAACCTCACTTCAACTGTGATTCAAATGAAACAGTTGTTAAAGACACTTAAGTCAATTAGGGAGATTAGAGTTAATAAGAAATCATTCAAAAATGTATGATATACTGTAATTGTTTTAGAAATAGAACCTGGTATTACACAATAAAAAATGGAAAAATAATTTTTTCATGCATCTAACTTTAATATATTCAAATAAGCAACAGAGTTGCAAATTTGAACAAGTATTTTTAGATTTTTATAAAAAAATCAACGCCCCAAAACTATGCATTGAAATTCTTACACTTCAATCAAAAAGTGATTTACTAGTCAGTAGGTTAAATGCCTACTACCTTAAAAAATTAAAACTTTTTTTTTGAAAGATAGCACAGAATCTTGCTATTAGGCATTTTCTGTGAATCTCAAATAGCTAACACTAACAAAGGAACAACTTTGGGAATGCAGATGTCAAGCCTTACAGGTTAACTGTAATGGTTTTAACATTCACATCTTAAAATAAAATCTCCCAGGAAAATAACCTGGAATTAATTCCAACCAATTCTAACGAGAATTGAGAGAACTTATCTCTATCTTATGATTTCATATTCTTGATATGTGAGCTCCGTAAAATTACTTTAAAAATATGCAAATTCCATTTCCATAGGTATTTTATACCATCAGCCTTGAGACTTGATTCATAAAGAAATCCACTTCATGAATACATAATTAAAATATTTTTCTTTTTTTCTTTTGATGGGACAGCATGAAAGCCTTGCATCATGATTCATTCACAGGGAAGTGCAGAGTAAACTGTTTCCATGAACAGTATGCAAAGAGAAAATTTATGAAATCCTTCATAAGTTATTTTCAACCTGGTATGAGTCTATTTGTTGTTAACAATGTTGCCCGTCAAGCTATGGGAAACTGAGGGTCGCAAAAAGAAAATAACACAGATAATTACTAATTCCAATCAGAGGTGTATTAAAATATCAGATTTGAAGCTGAAGCTATGTTAGTCTAACACAGAACTGCTGGCCCAGTGGTGATTATTTCCCACAATTGACCAGAATTCCTTTCCTAAGCATCTATTATTAGGCTGGTTTCCTTACAATCTAAAAAAAGGTAGAGAAGCACATATTTAGGCTGCTGTTTAATCATAGAGACATCTAAAAAGTCATTTCTATCCAATTTCTAAGCAAGCTACGTAGAACCATATTACTGCCATTTATACAGGCACTAAAGCACAACACAGCAGTAAGAATTGAACAAGAATCTGATCTGAAACTTACCCATGAAAAGATGACAGGACATGACAAATAAAATCTTAACAATAAACCAGAAAACTATTATGTTAGATCTAATCTTAGGTTTGTTACGTTTCAAATTTTTGTGTCCATTTCATAGGCATGTCTTATGAAGGAGGGGGGGGAATGCCTCCTGTGACTTAAAATAGATGATAAATGGAGAAAGCTATTAGGCTAAAGATTACTATGTCTACACATTTAGTGCTACAAAGTGGATCTTAGGGCTCCATTTGAATAAATTAATTGGTTGTATATGTTCAGTATCCCCAAATGAGCAAAGGCCCAGAATTTGGGGTGAAGGATTAGAATTATTAAAAAAGAAATCTAGCCCACTGTGCAATAACATAAATCAAAATGAACATTGCAACAGACACCTTTATTACATGGACATTTATTGTATTAGTGAGTTTTTTTTTTAAGCTATACCCATATAATTGGAGGGGGCAGTCAAACATAACCACTAACTTTCAGTACATCTGCTTAAAGTAGCATTTACTTTTCAAAACGTACGCTGATTTAAATCTTTCCAAACACATAAAAGTTGGCGATAGAATCCCTCAGTCTCAGCTGAATAACTAAAATTATAAAAATTCAAAATAAAGTTTTAAAAAAATAATTTCTTTGACAAGATAGGGATTCATACATAGCCTCTGATGTCGAAAATCCTTCAAAACGTATTATCTACATGGATAAATACATCCTGGAGAGTGAAACAAGGTAACCACCAATTTAATAATTTGGGAATAGGAACAATTTTAATATACAAATATAAACAAAGTTCTCAATGCTCCAACTTCAGGGGTACAACAAGCCCAAAACATTTTTTTTCTTTAACATATCCAAAAGTAAGAGAAGTATATGGCCCAAGCCCATAAGCTTCCTTAAGTCACAAATATACTAAATTCAAATCCTCTGAAATAACTCTCTGGTAAAATGGCCAGGCATTAAAAGACCAAAGCAAAAACCAGCGTACTAACCTAGTTCAGTAGCTATGTAACTAATGCTTTTCTTATGGTGTGCGAATCTTTTGATAGTGAAATTTCTCTTTCACTATCATGTTTAAATAGTTGACTTTTCAGATGCTCTAAAACACACAAATCAAAAGCACAGACAAGAAAAAAACACACCATTATATTTCATAAAAGAAACATAAGAAACAATAGGGGGTCTTTACCTTATTGTACTTAGACCCTCACTTTGAATTTTCAGGAAAGTAGAACTTTTTCAAAAGGCTAATATCTAAAAGCAAAAGCAATTTGGCATGTTTTATCCAACATTAAATATTTTACATATATTATAAACACACACACAAACACACATACATGTATACATACAAATAAAAAGGGTTTTGTTTTTTTTTTTACCTAAATGCAAACTGGATGAGGATCCATGTGATGAAAGTGATGGCGGTGGCGTAAGTGAATGTCCTGGAGTTTGGCTTGGCAGAGGCATGCCTATTGGACTTGGAGAGGAGGAAAATCCCAGACTATTGTAAAATGGTTGCCCTATGGGTGCTAGGCTGCTACTAGATCTTTTGTACAAGTCAGAGCTAGTAGATAGAGACTCTCTCCTTGTGGCACTACTACTTGCAGAACTGCCAACTGAAGAAGAAATAAAAAAAACCCTAATTACATACAGTGTTAACTGAATAAAACCTATCCCCAACTCTCGCTGGGCAATAACAGAAGTGATCACAATAATTATTTTTAGAAACATTTTGGAGAAGATAATTACTGTGATAACTATATATACTAACTTATTAATCATAAAAGGGTATAAATGCACCCCAATAAAGAACCAAATACTTAACAGAGCAGTCATATGTTTCATTATTTCACACATATTTACCACTGACACATATGATTACTGTGCTTTAATACCCTGGTATGATTTATAAACCCTGGAATTGCAAGTTGTCTGCATTAGGACATGCTAGAGATTAAATTTCATTAAGTTTAAATTCTGGTAGTATCCTGATCTCTGGAAACTGCTTTAGACTTTAACTCAATGCCAAGAAAATATTATACGAATAAATGAAATATTAGTACATTTCCTTCACCATTCACATTTAATCTGTCTTCTAGCTGTGTTCAAAACATAGCCCTTTAAGTCCATATTGGCCCGAATATTAATCAGTTGTGAAATACAGACAGCAGCTAACTCACAGTATTTTTCACACTATACATTCTCCCTTGTTCTCCAATTACATTACAAATAACTACATTTTCTTTTAGAAAATTAGTAGCTCTCAACTGTTATCAAATCGAAGACATGCTTTGACTTATCCCACAAGACTTCCATTCCAAAGATACCAATAATGCCTCCTGAGCCCCTTACTCAAGGCTTATCAGGTTTTTGTCATTAGATAATACACAATTTCTCTTACCTCACATCCCTTAATATACTGCATACCAAATTTTTACTTAATGCCAAATTTAACTATTATCCTTCTAATCCTTCTTCCTTTTACAGAGCAGAAAATAAAGGCCATGTAGGTCTTGGTGAGCTATACATGCTCAGAAGAGCTAATCAAGATCTGGCTGTTAATCAACATCTGTCTGGATAATCAAATTCCATAGCATGCATCTATAAGGGCTGTCCAAAACTCTAGTTCTCAAGTCTCATTTAAAGCCCATATATTCAAGTATGTTTCCTCCCTATTTCTAAGGCACTAGCCTCTTTAACAGAATAACTTTTACATCTAAGAGAATTTCAAACTACATTTCTTTTTTTCTTTTTTTTTGGTTGGGCTTTGGAGGATTTTGTTTTTTCAAACTACATTTCTGAAACTGCCAAATAAATTTTTAAATGACAAGCTCTATATTCGGACCAATATGGCAAAGCTTTTCAAGGAATTTGTAAGTTTCTATTAAATCTTATTTAATCACAAGTCATACATAAGTAGGTCATAGAGAGTAAAAAGAAAAAAATTAAGGAGAGTACATCATAGGCTGACCAAGGTAAGAGCATAATACAGACAGAAAACTTAATTACGTTGGTTTTGCCAAATTCGAAATTCTATAAAGGGGTTAAAAAAACCAGGCTTATGCTACCACATTAGGCAAAAGATTATAATGCTATTCAACCTTTTATACCAGCCAATGCAGTTTCTGGGACTGACTATGTTTTGTTGGAAATTTTGCATTTTAAGATATCACAGTAAGAAAATACCAGGTGTCTGTATGTATTTTTATAGCAAAAATAAATTATAAACATATGTAATAAACAGCTGTTTTTGAGTTGGTTTTGGCAAAATTGGCAATGTATGCTACATTAACTATGCTAATTTAAAAGGACACTGTCAAAGTGATTTTTCTAAAATATGGCTACATTTTAAATTCCTATTTATTTCAGAAAACAATTTGACAATGAAAAAGACAACAGCTCTCTAATGTGAGCAGCAGCATTATTATTCCCTTGACAAATAATCCAAGAAACCAGTTTTGACACATGCAATATTATTTTCCTCCAAAAAGGAAAAGCCAAGCCAAACATTTAAAAATAATTCAGAAATAACCTTAAACATAAAGAAGCTGGCTCTTTAAGTTTTACTATATGTCTAAATTATCTCCAACAATATGACTATGAGATATGAACCAAAGTGTACCTAAAATATCTAAAAGGCTAGACAGACTGCTAATCATTCACTGACTGTGTAAAATGGGCTAAATTACAAACTTTCAATTGTAACAGCACTTTAAAAAATAACAGGTCATAGAAAAGATGATTTAATTATATGTTACAATGGTTAGGCTTCCTGGCCAACTATATCATAAAATGGGGTATTTAACACTGTTAAACATTAGTAATTTCATCATAAAGGTAAGAGAATGACAGTGTATGTTACTTGTATATGTGTATACTGGCACACAACCATATTATGTTTTAGATCTCATTTAAGTATGTAATTGTCATAACGTGAAAAGGCCATGAGCAAATGTGTGAAGAGTCCGTATGCGTAGCACTTGAACAGACTCCCACAAAATGCCAAAGAGGAGGGGAGATGATGGACTCTTCACTGGCATTCAGGGGTGGCCATCACTAATGCTCTCTAAAGCAAGGTAAAATGAAGTTTGTACAGATTGGAGTCAGAATTATAAGCCATGCTTGTAAATAATGTAGGTGTGAAGGTTAGTTCTGGGCAAACAGGGCATCTGTAGGGGACAAAATATTCATGTCAATCAATTCCTGAAAGGGGGAAAATAGCCTTAACTAAGAAACAAATGGAAATTTGAAAGAATTGAGTAGGAGTTTAGAAATCTTTATCAGACCATCAGTGACATACTACGTGAGAAAGGAAACATGGGGTTTAATCAATGCTCTCTTTTTTCTGGATTATTTAGGGCTTATCATTTATAGTTTAGAAACTATTTCCACAAGTTTGTTTTTTTATGTTACTTGTTCTTTCAGTTTTCCTCAGAATATTTAGGATTCTTTGGAGTAAATGTTCCAATTGTGTTAGAAACAAGGAATGAGCTCTATGGGAGTGCATGAGGTGGACAGAGAGATACAAAACTCCAAAAGCAATGAAAAAAAACTCAAGTAAAAAAAAGATTTAACAATCCCCATGTTCAGTGATTTTCCCACAGAAGTTCTTATGCATAGTCTTTACATAATTTTAAGTCAGTCAAGTATGACATTTGCTTATTGTATTTCATTATAATAAATGAAAAAAGATTCTGCATCTAAAAGTTTATGGCTCTTCTAGACCATCCTTTCTGTATATATGAATGATAAAAGTTCAGAAGACACTCCCTTAGAAAACCGGCAAGCATTGTTAATAATGCCTGGCATGTGTTAGTTCTGCCATTTTCCACACCAGAAAATAATATAACTTGATGTGGTAGAAAAAGAGATGAGAAACAGATATTAAGGATTGTAGCAAGTTATGTTATAGAAACAAAATCTCTTGAGGTCCAAATAGCCCTATCCTCATGAAGAAAAGGCTGCCAATTGCACCACTAGAACTGGGTCAGCTGTTTTATTCCTGTTTCCCGAGTACTGTGGAAACCTCACAGAACATACCACATGTTATCAACAAGAAGTCAACGTGGGCCTCTTCTGATTTCACTTGGTTCCTCTATCACAGGATCTAGGAACCAGTTTGAGTGGGTCAATTATTTATTTTGTGAAGTTATTTAAAATTTTGATTTCTTAAGTGTTATTATATAAAGCTAAGATACATGAATAGACAGATTTTTTCACTAAATTTCTAGTGACAAAGGCTAACTTATTTAATCCAAAAAAAGATAACCATACTGGTAGTTTCTTAGGGGATTCTGTTTAGAACATTTCATTATTTATACACATACATATGTATTTTTTATATTATGCCAAATTAAAAGCTAATAAACTACCAGCATTTAATAAGAATAAACCATCTAATAAGCATACAAAGATAACTGCTTTAAAATACCAAAAATTTTAAGATGGCAAAATATTTACCTCCACAAACATTATGTAGTGAATGAAGATGAGCTAATAATTAGTAAATAATATATTGACCCAAATACACCTTACTAAAACAAAAATTACGGTAATCAGTTCCTAGAGCCAGGGAAAAAGGAAATGTATTATACATGAGTAAAGAACGGGCTGCCTGTAGTGAGTTAAAAATTGGTAAGTGTTGAGAAGATTTGCAGGATCTTTTTTTTTCTATAAAATTAAACCAGTAGTCTGGTATTTTATTCCTGTCCTTCCTAAACTACATGCTATTATTGCTTATTTTAAAGTTAAACACACTCATATACCTCCTTCCACTTAGCAGAGTACACACATCGTAAAAATAAACTTACCTGATGACCCAAATCCACTGAGGGCTGAGCCTATAGCAGCACCCAAAGAGTTACCACTTCCAAAGCCAAGAGATGTACTTCCAGGTTGACCAGGTCCATGAGAAAATAAAGAACTACTCTGGGAGCTATTAGTCAAAGAACTACTTCCATAAAATGAATTAGATTGTAGATTAGTGCTTGGCTGCTGCTGTTGCTGCTGCTGTGGTGGCTGAGTGCCAATTGGCCGAAACAGACCATTTGTGCTGCCTGTAAGGCTACTTGCAGTTCCTCCAGCTGCTGCTGCTGCTGCTGTAAAATAAATTTCAGATACTTCTTTAAACCGCCCAGAAAATTATTCTGTATTTTAAAAATCGTATCTCAACACCAGAAAAATCCTAAAAATGCCAGTTATACTTACCAGCTTGTGCTGCCGCTGAACTAATTAAAACAGGTGTTGGAGCCATTAATCGAACTGGAGCTCCAAGGCCAGTCCTTGCTCCAGGGCCAACCACTAAGGCACCAGTCTGATCATAATAGGCTGTTGGAGCTAATACTTGATAGCCTAAATAACATTAAAATAAATGTTTACTAATGAAAGCACTTATTATAAAAATATGCATATTTATTTTTCCCTGCATTTGTATTTTTGTCAACTAGAAAACACAGCTATTTATAGTATTACTATAAAATCCTTAGTTAATATATGTAAAGCAACACATTTGATGAGGTCTTACTAAATGTATAAAAAAGTAATAGAATGTCAATAAACATTTTTTCTCTAAATTTTACTTAGGGGTCACAAAATGAAGAGTTACTTTCCTTTATATAGAAACTACAGGCTATGAACAAAGGGCTGATATTAGAAAAAAAAAATCACCATTTAGTCAGTTCTTTGAAGAGGATGGATTAAAAAAACTGGGAGTTGGGCCAGGTGCGGTGGCTCACGTCTGTAATCCCAGCACTTTGGGATTGGTGCTCAGGTGGGTGGATCACCTGAGGTCGGGAGTTCAAGACCAGCCTGGTCAACATGGTGAACACCCGTTTCTATTAAAAATATAACAACTGTCTGGGCATGCTGGCACATGCCTGTAATCTCAGCTCTAGGGAGGCTGAGGCAGGAGAACCGCTTGAACCCGGGAAGCGGAGGTTTCGGTGAGCTGAGATGGCGCCACTGCACTCCAGCCTGGGCAACAAGAGTGAAACTCCGTCTCAAAATAAATAAATAATTAATTAAAAAAAAAAACCCTGGGGAGTAGCAAGGTAGAACACTGTAAGAAATGTTTACTATGCAACTTCATTGAAGTTGAAAACCAAGTGCTTCATTGTCAGCTTTCCCTTAGATTTTGATTTGTAAAAACTTAAACCAAATATTCTATTTGTGAAGATTATCAAGCTAGGGTTTAATTAAAAATCACACAGGCTTTAGTTTTACTGTAGCCTTAAGCACAAGGCAGGTAAATTTGCATTCTTCCCAACTAGTGGAGAATAAAGTTAACTTCTTAACAGTCTTCTCAACGGAGATTCAAAATGTTGAACCAACAATACAGAAAATGATTTAAGTGAGTATTTTGTTAATTCTCCCAAGGATGGGATATAACAAGAACCACTCTGGAATCACAGGAGAAAAGTTAACTATATACACTGTGGATACTTTAGAGCAATAAGAATCAGGCTTTACTCTTTTCTGGAACTCAGTTGAGAAAGGCTGCCTTATAAAGTGACAAAAATTGAGGCTCAATAACCTTACAACTATCAGCAAAAAATGTTTTGGCAATGATTTTTTTCCCTTAAAGAGTGGTGTCTTGCTCTGTTGTCCAGGCTGGAGCACAGTGGCATAATCATAGCTCACTGCTGCCTTGAACTCCTGGGCTTACATGATCCTCCTCCCTCAGCATCCTAAATGGCTGGGACTACAGGTACTTGCCACCAGGCCTGGCTAATATCTTTTTATTTTCCATATAAATAGGGCCTCACTATGCTGCCTAGCCTAGTCTTTTACTCCTGGGCCAGTGATGCTCCCTGGCCTCAGCCTCCCAACTGTGGCTAGCCCTTTAAGAAGTTTTTAAAAACACAGACTATACTGAAATACATCCCAACATCAATTTTTAAGTCTTATTTTGTTAATTCTATGCAGAAGAGTTACAGTAAAATGAGTGATAATGCAGCATGAACATTTTATTGCCTTTAAACACAGAAGGCTAACTTCAGTTCAAATATAATAAGCAGTGCTCAGATAATTCACCTATAAGATTGACACTTTCACATACAAAGGTTGTTTTTAGTAAATACGAGAATTCTGGCCAAGAATAATAAGCCTTATCACATTGCTAATAAAACATCTACATTACTAGTAAATGTCAAGACGTACATACCAGTCAATAGTCTTAACTGGTATATGTGGTCTAGTCCTAAATTCAAGACACACAGAATATATTCTTGTTCAAAAACATTGTCATTTACTTAACATCTGAATTTGAATTAAAAATAAAAGTAAATCCATTTGGACATATGGCTATAAACACTCTCCTGATCAATCAAACAGCACTTAACTGCTACTTAACTAAAAAGCATATATAAATTCCCAGACAGGAAACAACCCATAGTCAGCTCGTCTTTGAAGACCTGTTCGTTACCTTCTAAATCTTTCTAAAATCCATCCATTCTTGTGATGGCTACTTTCCTGTCCAATCATACATGGTCTGCCCTTGCTCTTCTGTCCCATGTCTTTAACACACTCTCCACAAAGACTGTGGTCTGAGATTGATATTCAAAGGTATCAAATCACACTCTCGCTCCAAACCTTCCAAAGGGTTTGAAAGGAAAAGCAAAACTCTGAATATAGCCCACAACATGATCTGGTTGGTTCCTGGCTGTCTTTCTAGTTTTACCTGGTATTCTCGTAGCTTTTATGTTTTGGGAAAAATGAGGGTTCAAACTCCACAGAGGACCACGCTTCCCCCTCAGCACAGAGGTACCAAACTTCCCCCTCAGTACAGGTGTATTCTGTTCCTTTGTCACAGAATGATATTCTTTCCCACTCTCATTCTGTACTTAGCTTAATTTTTCATGAATTCATCCATTTGACAAATGATTATCAAGTGGCTACCACATGCCAGGCACTATTCCAAGTACTGGGATAAAGCAGGGAAAAATATCCTTATTCTTGAGGAGATTATTTTCTGTTCCAAGTGAGATAAATAAAAAAACAAGTAAAAAGATATGTTAGACAGTTTTACATATTAAAAGGAGAGAAATATCAGACAGGGAAAGTGGATAGAGGATATTGGGCAATGACAAAAGTGTTAATAATTTGAAGCTGAGGGTTATGAAGAATCTCTATAACAAGATGACATATGAGGAAAAATCTAAAGAAACTGAGAGAATTAGCCAAGCAGGTATCTGTAGGAAGATATCTCCAAACAGAGAAAATAGAAAGTAAGCCAGTACAACTGAAAGAGAGATGGAGTGAAGAGTAAGACAGGCAACAAGGGGCCAGATCCTTACAGGTCACTAGAATAACTTGAGCTTTTTAAAATTTGTTTTGAGATGGAGTCTTGCTCTGTTGCCCAGGCTGGAATGCAGTGGCACATTCTTGGCTCACTGCAACCTCTATCTCATAGGTTCAAGCTATTCTCCTGCCTCAGCCTCCCTAGTAGCTGAGATTACAGGTACATGCCACCACATCCGGCTAATTTTTGTATATACATACTTTTTTAATAGAGACAGGATTTCACCATGTTGGCCAGGCTGGTCTTGAACTCCTGACATCATGATCCACCAACCCCAGCCTCCCAAAGTGCTGGGATTACAAGCGTGATTCACTGCACACGGTCTAATAACTTGAGCCTTTACTCTGACTTCAGGCAGGAAACCATTAGAGTTTTGAGGAAAGGAGTGAGTTACCTTGACTTTTCTTACACTCAAGTTACTGTGTAGAGAGTGGACTCCATAGGGGAGAAAGAGAGACAAGAAGATATGTGAGAACCTTGATGGAATGCTAATCCAGGGGGAGATGTAACGAGGACCAAATCAAAAGAGAAGTGGCGGTAGAAAGGTAGTTGAATTTGGAGAGCCCTCGAGATTTGCTAAGATTAGATGTGGGATGGGAGGAAAAAAGGAGTCAAGGGTTCCCCCTATTTTTTGGCATAAGAATTGTAAGAATAGAGTTTCTATTTATGATAAAGATAAGACATCATAATTTATCCGGTCTAGGTTTTCTAATACACTAATGTGAGATTGTTCCTAATAGCTAATGATTGCTTAATTTTCCTGTTATTGGTTATTTATGCCTTCTCTTTTTTGATGAGTCTCTGAGGTTGTCAACTCCATTGTCTTTTCAAAGTAATTCCTGGGATAATTAATCATTCTGTTTATTCTCTATTTTACTCATACCAGCTCTTCTATTTTTATTATTTGCTTCCTTCTACATTCTTTGGTTTTATTTTCTTCTTTTTAGAGTTTCTGGATAAATGCTTAGCTCATTCATTTCCAGTCCTTCTAATTTTCTAATGTAATCATTAAAACCTACATATTCTCTATGTTCAGTTTTTATTCTAATCCACAAGTTTATGTAGCATTTTCACTATAATTCCATTCAAAAGTTGCTAATTTCCACTGAATTATCTTTTTGTTACTGAGAAAGTCTGTGACTGGTTAGGGGAATGTAAGAAGAGTGGGAAAAGGGAAAAAAGAGGTAAGAAAGAATGATATGAAAAGACAAGACATAGGGAATTGAAAAAAAAAAACAAACACATGCACACAAAAAACATGGTTCTCATACTCAACAACTGTGTAATCTAGCAGAGGAGGAAACAACCCCCTTCTTAATTCTAAAATGTCATTTACTTTAACATATGACAGATCTAACAACTTCCCTTCAGAGAAACAAAACTCTAACTTTAAAACATTTCCTATCTACAACCACATTAAAATCAGTGCTGTAGAATGGTGAAAATAAACCACAAACAGCTCAATGAAATGCAAGGCAGACAGAAGTAGTAAAGAAAGGTTAGAGTAATATGCCAAAGAGGGCAGACAAGGGAGTAATTATCAATGAATGAGCACCGGGAAAGATCTAGAAAAGCTTCATGAAAGGGACCATATTAAAAGTCAAGAAGGAAAGTTAATCACAAAATGTTTATAAAGCTGGATTTTTAAAAAGCAAAAATTATATGCACCAATTTTGTTTAAAATTTATAAAGGGGCGTTTTAAGTTTAAAAAAAATGAACACAAACTAGGACTAGAGACACAGAAGTACATGGTATGTTTGGATAACTGTATATAGTCTAGTGTATTAAAGCAAAGGACTTCGAAGGAATTCGAGAGATTTGGTAGGCCTATAATCCCAGCATTTTGGCAGGCCAAGGCAGGAGAATTGCTTGAAGCCAGGAGTTCAAGATTGGTCTGGCTATAGACACCAACTCCATAAAAATAAAAATGACCATGAGACAGAATGGTAGAGAATTGGCAAGTTATTGGATGCAGTGGTGCAGGAGAAAACCAATAGTAAAAGATAACTTTGAGGTTGAAGCTAAGAGTTTCTAGTTCTAGAGAACAGTAAAGTGAAACAGGGTAAAGAGTAGACAGGAAAATTTTGAAATATGAGTTCATTTTCTGACATTTTCAATTTGAGGAGTGCCTGCAACATGTAAGTGGAAATGTTTGGTACAAGGACAGACATGTATTAGATGTTCAGAAAAAAAATCCAAGATGCAGATGTAAACTCACAGGGATGATACTTGAAAGGATTAAGGCAAATACACTCTCCTAAGAAATAAAATGTAAAGTATCTTCATTTTCCAATACTGAAACCAAAACTGAAAGAGGAAAATAAATTGGCCACGGTTACACAATAGCTATATGGTGGAAATACAGCAAACTGACTCTAAAGAAGGTAACCATTAAGCCAGACTGTCTTTCATATTTAAGGATATACACAGAGGAAGCAGAGACTAATAAAAAAGCAATGAGAGGTGAAAAGGCTATGAGTGAAATACCACTCAGCAGAAGGGAGTTACAAAGAGTTGGGCATGGTCAACAGACTGAGCAAAAAAAAAAAAAAGATATAGAGGAAATTATATTTTATAACTGTCACTAAGTTATAGCAGAGATACTACAGAGAGGCAGAATTTAAAGGAGGTATGGGGTAGAGTATAAATTTTGACAAGCAGTCCATGAGAGAAGCACAGTAGAGATAAAGCTTTTTAGGATGAACAGGAAGACCAGCACAATGGGTGAAGGGAAGAGGGGGAAAGACTGAACATTCACGATGGAAAAACAACAGCACACAGGCTAAAGGAGAAGAGTTAAGTACAGGATAATAGCTAGGGATCTGATAAAGCACTGAAGAAAGCTACAAAGAAGAGTTAAAGTATGAGACCTAAAGAAACATCAGTTTTCTCAACTGAGAACTTTTTAGTATATACATTAGCTTTATAACTATGTAACTATTTGGATACGGAAAAGAGGAGAATTATTTTATCGTCACAGCCTAGGCAGAATGACGTAAAGAAGGCATCAAAGAAAATTTTAGTGTAAGGGGATCATGTGAACAGCCCAAAAGTCACTGAAACATATAAATATAAATTCTAGTAAGGTCCTTCTTATGAGTGGTTTTTACATTTATATTTCTAAAAAAGCTAAAGGTTGTGGCTCAAAAGATTAAGTAATACACTTCAAGACAGGTATTACCTATTTTTATCATCACTAAAAAGATATAATCAACTGTTTTTAGACAAATACAGAAAAGGTTGTTTTTTTCTGTAATTATTAACAGAATGCACTATTGAACAGCAGCAAAAGAGAAAGGAGAGCTTTCTCAGAGAGGGTAAAGAAGAAATATGAATATAAAACTAAATTCTAAGATTGAAGTTGACGAAATTAAGAGCAAAATACTTTGATTTTATTTGTGCAGTGGCTCAAATCCCAGAACTTTGGGAGGCTGAGACAGGTGGATCACTTGAGATCAGGAGTTTGAGACTAGCCTGGCCAACATGGTGAAGCCCTGTCCCTACAAAAAATACAAAAATTAGCCATCGTAGTGGCACGACCCTGTAATCCCAGCTACTAGGGAGGCTGAGGCACAAGAATTGCTTGAACCCAGGAGGCAGAGGTTGCAGCAAACTGAGATCACATCATGGCCCAAGAACTGCTTGAACTCAGGAGGTGGAGGTTGCAGTAAGCCAAGATTGCATCACTGCACTCCAGCCTGGGTGGCAGAGCAAGATTCCATCTCAAAAAAGAAAAGAAGAAGAAATAAAACTATGAGCTGAATATAAAAGAGCAAAGGTATTTTATAAGAAATGAGTTAACAGGGCAAGCATCAAGAGCCTAGGAGGATCAATGACAGTTACAGGACACAGCAAATACATGTAGGCCAGAGGCATTCTCTTAATTCCTAGTTCTACAGAGGAAGTTAAGCAGGGAAGAACTGTTGTACTCCATAACTCCTTTCCCCATTCTACATATTGCTAAAACCTAAGAACCCAAAATAGTCTTAATGGTCCTCAAAAACTCCCAGCTCACTTCTTTTCAGCCCAACCTCCAAGTGCCTAAAACAACTTCAGCTTCACAGTCCATTTCTCAAAAGTCTGCTTTTGCCAAGGTCTTTAATCCACAATGACTCCATGACAGTAGAGTCCAGGAAGCAAAAATATATGGCTGGGGTATAAAAAACATATGGCTGGGGTATAAAAAGTAAAATAATGAGAATGCCACCCATTCTACTATCATTTGTATTTCAGGGACAGCAGGATGAAAATCTTCTCTTTATCTGGTGAACCAGACAAGATGATAAATTCAGATCTTAGAGAATTCCAGAGAAAACAGAATGCATGTAATTAAAATAGAAATCCTTCAAACAACATGCCAAAGTATTTACAAGTACTTAATATATAAAAGAAACTCTCAATCATGCAAGTCATTATTTTCTTCCAATACACTGAACATATTTCCTAAACGGTCTGAATAGAAAAGTATTAAATAGAAATTGGAACTCAAATATCATTAATAAGTAACCCATACAGGGACAACCACTGATATACCAAAAGTGAAAAAAAGCATACTTAAATCTTCAGAAGTAAAGAGAATGGCAAGTTATGCCTTATCTACTGATATTAAAATATAGCTTTGAAGTTTAACAACAAGTGCTGCATTTTTTGACTTAGGAAAAAACCTTCCCTCTTCCATTAATATTAGTGATTTTAATCATTTCACAAAAAAGTACTTTGTTGCCCTTTCCCAAAAGTTGTACAGTAGCAATGAGGAGAAATTTTATACTATAATTTTTTATATTAGGCTTTCATAGACACATTACAGACACTGTTGCTATTAAGTTATAAATAATCGTTTTAAACACTAGAAATGGGCTAAACAAGATTAAACAGTGTTCAAAGTAAGAAACACTAGCTGCAAACTCTGCTGGTATTAACTAAATGACTATTCTTACAAGACAGGAGTGGCAAATAGGTTCTGTCTTGCATATCAACTCTCAACAACTGGTTTTATTTCTTGAAGCAATATATCAAAAATTCTGGGCTAGGTTTAGCTAGAAAGATGTTATGAAAAATGGCTGTGTTGAGAATTCTGATACCTATTTGTCGTTCCTGTCATTGAGTCTCATAATCAATTCTGATTTCAATTATTAGCATCTGAGTTCTAAATATTTTTTTACAAGATAGGCAAGATTTTAAATACAGTTTGATTTTTTTCACTCTTCAGTGTGAGTACCTGCACTTGACATTTTAAATCTATTCAAATTTCCACAAATGACCAATTGTATACCTGGCATGCCAGTAGCAAGACCCTGACCAAAAGCCAAAGTTGGATTTGCTGCTGCAGCTGCTGCAAGTGATTCTGCTTGCTGCCCTTGCTGACCCTGATTGGGAGTAAGAGGACGCTGACCTGCTCCAGCACGGAGAACCTACAAAGGTAAAACAATTTTCTTAAAATCAATATAAAATAACGGATAAGTAAATTTATCTTGGACAACTGTGTATTTATTACAATTAGCCTTTGGATATTCTTTAAACATTTACAGCAAGGAAATGTAGATTTAAAAATCACAAAATACATTAACATCAAAAACACAGTAACTAGCTCTTAACTAGAACGATAGCAACATGGAAGTTATAGAAAATCATTGGTTAAAAACTATTTCTCATATTTGTGCTCTTTAACAAGGTAGTTTAAAAAAAATAATAATGATAATGAGCTTTCATTATTCTCAAAAACAGAGAAGACTCCAGCCTGATGTCCATGGGAACTGAGTCCGCACTGGAGGGCACAAGCTGTGGCAGGGCCTGGAAGACGCGCCTCAGAGATTACCTCAGTCCTGCCACCTTGTGGAAGATATTTTAAAGGAATCATAAACTCGTGTGACCAGCAGGGAGGACAACATCAAAGAATCTTTCCTGCCTAAAATCAGCCTCTGTCCAGAGCCAGCACCTGGAACGAGACACGCCCTCTCCTGGGGCCACATCTTCACTGGAAGGCAGGTGGTGCGTCTCTATCCTGGTACTTTCTCTGACTGCATCTTCCTCTGTTCATTGGCCACGATGTTTAATTCTTGAGAAGTGAATGTTGAACAAATCAAGTCCTTGTCACTCTGAGTCAAAACTCTCATTTGTCTTGGAAGATCTGTACTTCCATTTTTTCTTCTTTTCTTTTCTTTCACTCTTCTTTTTCTTGTTTCTCTTTACTTCAGAGGAACTGGAGCTGCTCCCATCTTCATCTGAGGTAGAATCCTTCAATAACTGTTTTAACTGCTGTATCTTTACATCCTTTTCATGTCTTTTATCGCCTCATATGATGTCATCCATGGGATCTTCATGTGCTACTCTGAACTGTTCTAACTTTTGGTTGCTTCTAATAAAGAAAGGACATTCTTTGTCGCCGATTCAGTGACTATACCATTTGCAATGCCAACCCAAGCATCCTTTAACCTTGTTGCTTTAGAAATGACTCTTCCATCACCAAGAAATTATGAAGCAATCCAATGAAAAGTAACTGCACAACTTTGACTTCTTTCCCCAGTGGCATCTGAAGTCCTTTAGTTGGTGCTCAAGCCAGAAATGTCCTAGCATGTTCATTGCCTGGTACATCTGGTATGCAGTCTTCTGGCTTAGTCTCATCTTCCTTGATAAACCCAGGAGGAGGTTTTTCATAAAAGGACTCCAGGTGCTTGCATCATCACTACTGCTCCGAGTGCCTTTGCCCCAGGACTCACCCAGGAGGGGGCCAAAGTCCTGGCCTCAGCCGCCTGATCCCCACCTCCCCGCCCCCGGCCCCAGGTCGGTGCGTGGAGCCCCAAAGCTCAGCCGCCAGGCCCACTGCTGACAGTTAGCAGGTTTTTTTTTTTTTTTTTTAAATTTGTTTGGGAGTGGGAGGAATGGCAAAATCTTAGATAAAAGACTTTAAAATTAGATGTTTTTCTCTCTCTCTCTTTTTTTTTAAGAGACAAAGCCTCACTCTGTCACACAGGCTGGAAGTGCAATGGCATGATCTTGGCTCACTGCAACCTCTGCCTTCTGGGTTTAAGTGATTCTCCTACCTCAGCCTCCCCAGTAGTTAGGACTACAGGTGCATGCCACCATGCCTGGCTAAGTTTTTGTATTTTTAGTAGAGACTGGGTTTCACCATGTTGGCCAGATTGGTCTTGAACACCTGACCTCAAGTGATTCATGTGCCTCAGCCTTCCAAAGTGCTGGGATTACAGGCAGGAGCCACACTGCGCCTGGCCTAAAATTAGATTGTAATAAAATTATTTTCTAAGGCTGAAAACGGAAATATGGAAAGATTAGGCAAATAAATTGTGAATTTGTTATGAGATTCATGCAGACCAAACCAAGTTTTCAGGATTCAGAAACCTTAATAAAAGTGGGTAAAAGCTACTTTTAAACATGTATTTAAAAAAGAACACAAGATTACATCAAAACAAGGTGAAAACTTAGTCTGGTCAAGGTTTACTATTCTGGAATACATAGCTGTTGTAGCAATTATACACAAGCATGATAAACAATCATTAATTTTAAACAACTCAGGACAAGAGGAAGTCATTTTAAGTCCCTCCTTATAAGCCAGCATCAAACACAGGTATGCATATTTTAAGCTAATGTGACATATATTTGTCCAAAGATACAGATTAAAAAATAATTTATTAAACAATGAAGTGACTCAAGGACTGAGTTAAAGACAGCTTCAACAGAGCATCTATTTAGAGTTAAAATGAGTACAGTGGCTCATGCCTGTAATCCCAATACTTCAAGATCAGCCTGGCCAACATGGTAAAACCCCATTTCTACTAAAAATAGAAAAAATTAGCAGTGCGTGGTGACACATAACTGTAATCCCAGCTACATGGGAAAGACTAAGCATAAGACTTGCTTGAACCCAGGAGGCGGAGGTTGCAGTGAGTCGAGATCTCACCACTATACTCCACCCCAGGCACAGAGTAAGACTGTCTCAAAAACAAACAAAAAAAGGTAAAGAATTAAAATATATTAAAGGAAATTCAAAATAAAGTTTAATTTCCCAGTAAGTAACACCATACTTGTAATTCAGCTGCTTCTTTGGTATAAGTACAAGGAATGTGACAACCAGAATTCTGATATTTATTATATAGTGTTTTAACATTTACCAAGTTCTTTTGAAGAGGGATGAAATTTTTTTTTTTTCCTGAGACAGAGTCTTGTTCTGTCGCCAGACTGGAGTGCAATGGTGCAATATTGGCTCACTGCAACATCCATCTCCTGGGTTCAAGTGATTCCCCTGCCTCAGCCTCCGGAGTAGCTGGGACTACAGGCATGTGGCTACCACACCCAGCTAATTTTTTATATTTTAGTAGAGACAGCGTTTCAGCATGTTGGCCAGGATGGTCTTGATCTCCTGACCTTGTGATCTGCCCGCCTCGGCCTCCCAAAGTGCTGAGATTACAGGCGTGAGCCACCGCGCCCAGCCTGAAAAGGGCTGAAATTTTAAAGATAAATCCCATAATAAACATCTTTCTTTTTCCGGAAATTGAAGCTAAATGTTAGTGAAAATATTTTATCATTTCTTGCTTAAAAATATAAAATATCTAGTAATCTCCTTTTACTGATCAGAAATGCATTAACATTTAAAATTGTAATTTAAATACCTGAAGAAATAATTACTTTAATAGGAACATTATTAACATACTAATAAAAAGTGATGAAAAGAAATTTGGAAACTGTCAGAGATTTCAAGACTACAAAATAACAGAAACTGAATACAACCAAATCTTTAAATTCATATAATACTGATTAGGAAAAAAAAACCTTCATGCATACATATTTGTGTGTCAACTATACGTCAGGTATCATGTTATATGCTGAGGAAACAAAAGTCAAAAAACATAAACCTTAAACATCAGGAGCTCAAATAATTTCAAAGAATACTTGGTATTACTTAATAAAAGGCAGGCCTACCTGTTGCTGTCCAGGCTGAGCTTGTGATGCTGCTTGCTGATTGGCTGTGTTATTTGCCGCAGCTGCAGCTTGTTGCTGAAATAAGTTGGCTGGATACACCCCCCATGGAACACCATAATACTGAGGTGGAACCACCGCTGGACCTAAACCCCACACCCGACCCCCCAAAAAAAGTTACTAAATTTTATAGAGACATGAGATTAGTTGCCTATCATTAGATTATAAAGGGGGCAGGAAAAAGACTTAGAGAAGAACATGTCTTTATAATAAAAGACAAATGTTGATGGGTGACAGCAACAGTCTTGAAGGGAAAAGATGAGAACCCAACCTCAAGGCTACCAATAAACTGACAGGACATTTAACTATCTATGCAACATTTAATGAATGCCAATTTATGGGTCTGATACTGACGCAAATAATATATTCAGGGAACACAGATTCCATAAAACTACGATTTTTTAAATACTCAATTCATCACTTCTCTCATGAGAGAATTTTCTGACTACGAAGACGAATTACAAAATAATTATTAAATATTTTACTTTCCAATCTATAACATAAAACTGGGAACATTCTGGTACCAAGCATGCTTGAAAACCTTAAATTTTAAGATATTTTTCATATTTCAGGGCTAGTCAAAATTATCACAAAGCAACTGCAAATTATATGAAAACAAATGAGACATCAGTGTTTATGTAGTTAGGAAAATGAAACTGAATCAAGACAAGAAAAAACTAGATAATATAAGTACAAAGAAAAATAGAAGAAGGCAAACTAGGAAAATAAAACTGAAATGTTCCTGCTCTAGTCTACTTTATTCAAGATAATATTTGATTCCTGGAGAGTAAATAGTTTTATGTACAACAAGCTTCACCATTAAAGTAATTAATAAAATGTCATGATTCCTGTCTTACATAACAAACATGTCCTAAAATCATATCAGTAGAATTTTAGGACATCTTAATTTATATTAATATATTTTTAAAAGTCAAACTCTCGGTTTCCTGTTGCATTCAAAGGGGAAAAAAGCCCAGTATATTTGACTGAATCACTAAAATAAAAAGCTTTAAAAACTTAAAAGCCAAAATATATTTCTGACAGATGCTTGATAGTCAGGTAAGCTGAACCTAAAATGAGAGCTATTAAAACACTGAATAGAGTTTACCAAAAAAGGCTACATTATAAAAATAAAACAATAGAGTTTTATAAACTCTATTAATGACATCTACCTAGAAACTCACCCAACCTAGCCAGAAGCCTGAATTTATTGACATGGTGAAATTATAATATTTTGGATACACTGGGACAAATCAAACAATATTACTGAAACTAATTTTACTGTTTTTTATTTTTATAATGCGGGTAGTACAAAATCCTAAACTACATTTTCTCGCTCACATTGTATTTCTACTGGACAGTGCTGGTCCTAGAAAACCTAGGTCCAAAATGCATAGAATGCTTATACACAAACTAAAAGACCTCTTAAAGTTACTTCTTTTGGGCCTACCTGTAATGGTTCTCTGTAGTATAACAACACTTTACATAATACCATTCAGTAAAGGGCACCAGAAAAGCTCACATCCTTACAGAATCATATCCAAGTCCACACCAAAAGCGAATGAATGACAGCTTAGTTTCATTCTGATAGCTAAGATATCAAATATAAATTTGAAATTTCTTCCCCCTGCTTTTTAAAACAAGATCTTGACTTTAAAAGTCAGTCTCCTGAGAAAAGACTGTCAGAAGTGGATTTCAAACTGATTAATGACAGTGTTTCAGTGAAGATATCGCTTAAAGCCAAAAAAACCAGTGACAGCCTCAAGTTTTGAAAGTCAGCCCATTAGTAGACTCATTCCAATAAACAAAATTCTAAGGCTGACATCAACATATTCTTGCCTGTATAATCAACATAAATTGTGCTTCAGACTAACTCATTTCTCTCTTTGTTGGAACCTCAACCTGAAACCAACTCTTCCCCAACAACCCTAACTAAGATCAGCAAATTGCTTTGCTCAAATAAGCAGGACACAACTTTTCCTTACTTATACAGACAATAAATACAGCTTTTTACTTTTGTTTTTTGTTTTTAGACAGTCTCACTTTGTCACCCAGGCTGGGCGCTTTGGCATCCTAAAGAGCTAGGATTACAGGTGTGAGCCATTGCACTGGGCCAGCTTTGGCTTTTATTTCAGATTCTGAGCGGCAGTCTCAGGCTGAATGGTTTTTAGTAAGTTCTTTCCAACTTGATTCAAACTTTCTGTCCCCCAATTTGTTTGTACATTTTAGCATTGTTCAAGAAATTTTAGATACATATTTTCTCAGAATTACTGTATCTGTTTACCTTTCTCTATTCTATCCCTGGCCTACATATGTAGGCCACCTACTTCTATTTTATTTTCTGAGAAGTAATTTTACTTTGCATTGTCTCTGTGAGTAAAGAGATTGGTCATTAAAACGGAGATTCACGGTTTACAATAGATTTCTATAACTATAAAGCTGAAACGTAAACCAAAAGGAGGAAAAGTTATTACTTAAGTTTTTCCCTGTGGCATTACAGTTGAAAAACAGTACTAACTTCCTGGAAACGTTAGTTCATTCTGGATAATGTTTCAGTTTTTCTTAGGAATTTCAAATTGGCCAAACAGATAAAAATAAAGCTTACACCCAAAACTAAATACAATAAAAAGCAACCATAATAAGGATGAGTAAACGGTATGTTACCTGCTAATGTAGCTGCTGCAGCCAATCCTGCTGCAGTATACGGATCAGTCCCTGGAGGAGCAGCACTAATAATGTATGGATTTGGCACAAATGCAGCTGGAGCAAGGCCTGCTGAGAATACACCAGCTATATTTTACAAGGGGGAGAAATAACAAACAACAATGTAAAGTATGATTTTTTTCATTAGATAAAAACATTTCTACTCTGAATCTGGTGTGAAGTGGGGGGGGGGGGGGAAGGAGAATGTGCATAATGGTTCAAATTTTTACTAAGTGATCTTAGGCATGTACCGCTAACTCTAAAGTTTTCATTTAAGAAATGGCTGTTTTACAGAACTATTGTGAGAATTAAATGTGATACCGATTATGACATTAACTATACTATCACTAGGGGTATGTTATAGAAAATAAAAATATAAAAATAAAAAATAAATGACTGTACAGTAAGTATTAGCATGTGACTGGCACAAAATAAATGTGAGAGCTAGAACTGCTACTGGTAAATAGTAGCTTTTCACTCAATCTTACGCAGTCACATCATGAGCTAGGAATTCAGTGAGGCAGGAATATACAATCTGCCCTCAAAAAGCACTCCATCTGGTGAGAAAAACAGGTAAATTAGCAAATAGAATATTAGCATATTAAGTGCTCTAGGCACAGAGAGGAGGAACATCTAATAGACTTTGGAAGGAGTGAGTAAAATGAATGGGGTATGGTGTAAGATAAAATAAAACTGAAGCTATAACCAGCATGAAGACCAATGAAGAGCTTCCTGGCTCATGCTAAGTAGTTTGGTCTTTACCCTCCAGTCAATAGGGAAACAATAAAGAGCTTAAAGGCCAGTGACTTTAAGCCCACTTCTGAGTGTAACATATGCTCATATGAATTTAGTAAAGGCTAAAAAGATTTTAAATTATACATCTGCAGTACTCATTAAAGAAATAAGAAACTCTTAGATGTTGAGCAATTACTGTATAGGTCTTTTGACCATAGCTACTGAAAATTACTACTTTACGACACACCCTGTCTCAAAAATAAATAAAAAATAATAGGCTAGGTGAAGTGGCTCATGCTTGTAATCCCGGCACTTTAGGAGGTCGAGGTGGGTGGATCACCTGAGCTCAGGAGTTCAAGATCAGGCTGGCCAACATGGTGAAATCCCGTTGCTACTAAAAATACAAAAAATAAGCTGGGCGCGTTGGCAGACACCTGTAATCCCAGCTACTCGGGAGGCTGAGGCATAAGAATCACCTGAGTCTAGGAGGCGGTGTTATGAAATGGTTCTCCCCAAAAGTTCCTGGCTAATAAATCCCATAGCCCTTGTCAGTCTTGTGTTAGAATGTTGGGTGTGTCAGGCCTCAAGGGCAGGCTCTGACCTCCTCCTACCCTCCTTTCACTCAAATGTTTGTTCCCCCAACCTTTCAGGTTGTGGGTCTTAAGACCCTCCCTTGAGAGGGTTCTACCTAACAACCTGGGGGGAAGGAATGCTTCCATAAAAATCCAAGAGGACTGGCTTCAGAGAGCTCCCAGATAGCTGAATATGTGAAGGTTCCTTAAGGGTGGCATGCTCAGGGATGGCATGGAAGCTCCACACCCCTTCCTCCATACCTCGCCCTACACAGCTCTGCACACCTGTATCCTTTACAGTATCTTTCATAATAAACCAGTAAATGTAGTAAGTGTTCTGTGAGCTGCTCCAGCAAATCAAACCCAAAGAGGGGCTTGTGAGAACTCCAACTTAAAGTTAGTCAGAAGTTCTGGAGGCCCAGACTTGTGACTAGTATGTGTTGGGGGTAGAAAGCAGTCTTGGAGACTGAGGCCTCAACTTCTGGGATCTGACATTATCTGGGTAGACAATGTTGGAACTGAATTAGAGGACACCCCAGCTGGTGTCTCCTGCTTGGTGTGTAGGGAAAACCGCCCAGTAGTCTGTGTTGTCATGGCGTGAGAAAGAGGAAAAACAAGGTGTTAGGCTGGGCATGGTGGCTCACACCTGTGATCCTAGGACTTTGGGAGGCCGAAGCAGGCAGATCACCTGAGGCCAAGAGTTCAAGACTGGCCTCGCCAACATAGTGAAACCTCTCATCTCTACTAAAAATATAAAAATTAGCATGCCTGTAATCCTAGCTATTTGGGAGGCTGAAGCATGAGAGTTGCTTGAACCCAGGAGGTGGAGGTTGCAGTGAGCCAAGATTACACCACTGCACTCCAGCCTGGGCAACAAAGTGAGACTCTGTCTCCGAAATAAATTAACACGGTTTTAGAGAGAGTTTTCCCCATATACAATCATTTTCTATAACCTACTTAATTTTAAATATATAAGCCACAACACTGATTTCATGCCTAGGCACAACACAGCTATTTGAGAAATCTGCTTTTATCTATGAAAAGAGTTGATATTGAAGATTTATTCTGCGGCAAGTATGAGGGCAATAAGTACATTTAAAAATGTTCTGGTTGACAAATCAGTTGAGTTTATCTAAAGACCTGGAATCAACAAAAGGAAATGCCTGGGTTGCAAAAACAGGTTGTGGAAACAAATGATTTATCATTAAGATGAATCCTCCACGTAGCAGGCTTCAAAGAGAACAGTCTGTAAGTGTTTATTCTCAGACTTAGGGTCTGTGCTGATGTGAGCACTGGAGAGGTCTAATGAAGCATGTCCAACCTCTGCTTCCATCACAGCCTGAACCAGTCTTTCAGGTGAAATTTTAAGGGCACCCTGGCCAAGAAGGAAGTCCATTCAGATGGTTGCTGGGGGCTTAGAATTTTATTTTAGTTTACACTTTTTATGAACAAAATATGAATTAAACTATGAGTTCAATAAAATCTTTTCATTTTAAAGCCATTTGTTGAGTCACATTTTTAACTATGCCCTAGGTCAAAAAGGTTGCAAGATTCCACTCAGGTTAGTGAAAGTAAAATAAATCTCCCCCAAATCACCAAGCCAAAAAAGAAAAGCTAAGTGGGAAACTGCACTGGGCAACCTGCCTCCCATTCTATTCCTAAATAAGATGGCTAAAAAGATTAAAAAAAAAAAAAAAAAAAAGGTACATACCTGCCTCACAATTTGCCTGAAAGGAAATTCCTTGTGGATAATGGATAGGCAGAGCTCAAAGTCATCCCTCTGCTCACGTGAGACAAAAACATATCTATTTCTTCACTAAGCCAGACTAAGGCATAACTGACTATTCCTGTAAATTGTGCATTCAGTGAAAAACTAATCAGAAACTCTAAACGATGCAATCATTTGTCTCTTATTTACCTATAACCTGGTAGCCCCCACCCAGCTTCCAGTTGTCCCACATTTCTGGACCAAACCAATGTACATCTTACATATACTGACTAATGTCTCACGTCTTCCTAAAATGTACAAAACTAAGTTGTGCCCCAACCACCTCAGGCACATGTTGTCAGGACCTCCTGAGGCTATGTCATGGGCATGTCCTTAACCTTGGCAAAATAATATCTAAACTGACTGAGACTTGTCTCGGATATCTTTTGGTTTGCAGCTTCACCTATCATGAATTATCTTTATCCCAGAAGTAGAAAATAATGTATCAGGATTCCTGTTCTACTTACACCACTAAAAAAAAAAAAAATCTAAAAGTCAGGATTATTTAGTATTTTATAATAAAAAGATTGCTATTAAAAATTCAAATACTGGAAGATATAAAGTAGAAAGTGAAAATCCTCATGTAACCTTTCCTGGTATGTTTTATATCCTCCTCAATTTTTAAATGCATATATTCTCATACATTTTGTATTCTAATCTATAATGGTACTTTAATATACCCTTTCACTTATCAATTAATCATAGATCTCTGTCTACAGATATATACCTAGTTTATTCTTTTTTTTTTTTTTTGTGACAGGGTCTTGCTCTGTCACCCAGGCTTGGAGTGCAGTGGCATGATTATGGCAAACAGCAGCCTTGACCTTCCAGGCTCAAGTGATCCTCCCACCTCAGCCTCCTGAGTAGTTGGGACTACAGGTGTGCACTACCATATCAGTACTTTTTTGTAGAGACAGGGTTCAGCCATATTGCCCAAGCTGGTCTTGAACTCCTAGGCTCAAGTGATCCACCCGCCTTGACCTCCTCACAGTGCTGGGATTACAAGTGTGAGCCACTGTGCCCAGCCACTCTATTTTTAATGGCTACATAATATGTACTCTTCTGTATAGAAGGAACATGATATAATCAGTCTACTACCTTAATATATTTAGATAGTTCATAATCTTTTGCTAAAAACAATGCTATCATTCTATACAAGTCTGTACATTACTATATCTTTACAAAAATTTACTTCAATGAAAAAAAAACATAAATTCTCTTTTATAAGAGACAATGTGTCACTATGTTGAGAGATTCAGGCTGGCCTCAAACTCCCAGGCTCAACTGATGTTCCCGCCTCAACCTCCAGTAGTATAGAAAACGCATGTGCCATCACCACACCTGACTTTTCTGTTTTTACCACATAAATTCTTGATCCACATTTCTAGATTATCTTCCAGGAAAACTGTACTAGTTTAGATTCCAAAAGTAGGAGTGCCACTTACACTCCTGCCAGAACAGTATCAACTTATCAAACATTTTGATGAGTTGCCAAACTAATAGGTAAAATAAATTAAAAAATTAAAAAAAAAGTTGTATTAATTCATAGTTGTTTGGCTATCAACAAGACAAATGTATCCAATCTTTTATGCTTTTGTTTTTCTCATTAAAAATTTCAATCCATTAGGAATGAGACCCAATAACCCCCAAGCTATTTTCCAAATAATCATTCTTTTGGCATTGATTTGAAATTCATCTCATGACTCTACCCTAAACAAGCATGCAAGCACACACAGATCTATTTCCAAGTGATCTTGTTCAATGATCTACTTGTATATTTTGAGTCCAGTATCACACTATTTTAATCATCATAAATAGTAATTGTTTTAAAAAACTGAAACCATGCTCCAAAAAGTTAAAGAAAGCAGTGACTAATAAAAATTGAGTTTGCAGGATGGCAGATATGAGAAGAAAGAACTTGCAGAAAGAAATGCAGAAACTCTCTATTTGTAAGGTAACAAAACTGGCTAAAATAAATTAACACCAATATGGACAAATGGAGTCTGTGCAGAACAAGCCTGCTGACATCACAGCCCAAATTTCCACATTTCATACTAACTTCCCCGCAACAATTTGCACATGCGACCCATGAGGAGGCATGAAAAGGTAACTGTGCATGCTAAGGACTTTCCAGGGCTCCCCATTCCTTCCACCAATCACTTAATAATCTCAAAATCCATCCCTTAAGGTGTTTCTAATAAAAATTACTCCCTTTTAAAGCCAGCACAGCCCTTTTAAAGCCAGCACAGCCCTTTTAAAGCTGGACTCCTGTCTCCTTGTTGGTTGGCCTATAAAAAAAGCTTTTCTTTTCTCAAAAACTTGATGCCATAGCATTGGCTTCTACTGTATCAGGCAGTGAGCCCTTTCGCTCCGAAACAATATGGTTCTGCAAGTCCCCCTCCTCCACTTGAAGTTGTAGTTTTCCATTAATTTTCTGGTTTTACTTTTCTGAGACAAACATCAAAATCAAGCTTTGAAGTTTCAAAACAAAACCTGAGGGGATTCTGACCAAGAGTATATTAAATACACACATTAATTTAGGGGAGAACTGACATTTATGCAATGCTGAGTTTTCCCCAGAAAAATCACGTGTCTCCATTTATTCAAGACTTCTGGAAAAGTTTATAGTTTTCTTTACAAATGTTTTGCACATCTTTACTTACTCCCTAACTCATTCCACAGCTTTTCATTTCTTCTTTATATATCCCATGTCTTGATTACTAGATGGAATTTTAGTGTTCTGGGCAACCATCTAAGTTTTAATTCCTAATTCATTTAGTGGTAGGTGACACTTAATTATGCAGCCCATTTAGAACTATTTTTTCAATGTATAAGACCATGAAATGTCTCCTTTTCACAGCAGTCTGTTGTTTTAAGACTTCTCTGATGATCTCTGATGGCTTACGTCCTTTATCCCTTAAGGTTCTGAAAACACTCTTACATTCTTTGCACAACTTTAAAGTTCCCTTCTGTATCTTGAACTCTGCAGCATGTTTTCTGGCTGATCCTTCTTGTCTGTACTGTCATTTTTGTTTGAAACATTACCTTACATGAGAGTTTCTCTTGAACTCACTTGTCCATTATGTGGTATCAGAATTGCCTCAACTACATACTATAGGGCCAAATCTCCAAACCAAGTCTTTCATTAGTAGCTGGGGAGCTCTTACATGGTTACTATAACTCAAACCCCAATGGCTATACTGTATAGGCCCCTTTTTGTTTGTTTATTCCTCTTCTAGCCACCTGCAGGTCACCTGGCTTCATTCCCAATTTATACCCCTCTATGAATTCTCTCTCAACTCCTTGTACTACAGAAACTCCCCCAATCAACTACACAACCGTGCCTTTTTCTTTTCATCTATCCTATTATTTCTGTCTGGCCCAGAGCATGGGTTAAGCCTCGTGTCTTTTTTATTTTTATTTATTTATTTTTTATATATAAAACGGGGTTTCACCACATTGGTCAGGCTAGTCTTGAACTCCCAACCTCAGGTGATCCGCCCACCTTGGCCTCCAAAGTGCTTGGATTACAGGCGTGAGCCACCATGCACGGCAAGCCTCGTGTCTTACCTATTTTTGTAAAAACTAGCTAAAATAGTTTTAATATTTTTCAATAATTCAAACAGTAAAATTCAAACACATGAAAATTACTTGAAGTTCCTATTTCAGAACCCATAAAGAAAGTTTTACTGGAACATGGCAATATTTATGTGTATCTAATGACCATTTTCATGCTATACCAGGACAGTGGAGTGGTCGTGACCAAAACCATATGGACTGCAAAGCTTTAAATATTCAATAGCCCTTTACAGAAGACATTTGTCAACTCACATTCTAAAATTTTCCACATATAGTCACTGTGCATTTAAAATGTGACTAGTTTGAGATCAGCTATATTTCAAAAACAATCAAGAATGCAAAAATTCTCATTAGTAAGTTCCATATTGATTACATTTTACAATATTTTGGATGAATTAAATAAAATATTCAAATTAATTTTACCTATTTTTAATTTTTAAAAATGTGATTACTAAATAACTGAAAATTATATGGTACACATTATATATATATATATTTCTATTGAACAGTCCTTTTCTAAATGACCTATTGGCCAGCTAAGAGTTGAATGGGCAAACTTACATAAAAAAGGTTGTCAACAATGAATACACTTAACTGTGGAACTGAGTTAAAATGTGGTGTCAAAATTTTGATAAATTATGCTTTCTAGGTTTTCAAATTTATTATATTAGGTTTCACATACAAAAAAGTTCTGCCACATCTTTAAAGATTACCTAAGTCCAATATTATTAAAATACTCTAAGGAATTAAAATAAAAGAGAAATATCTGGGCTGCGTGCAGTGGCTCATGCCTATAATTTCAGCAGTTTGGGAGGCCAAGGCAAGTGGATTCCTTGAGCACAGGAGTTCAAGACCAGCCTGGGCCTCCTGAGGTCAAGCAATTCTCCTGCCTCAGACTTCCAAGTATCTGGGATTAGAGGGCCCCGCCACCATGTCCGGCTAATTTTTCTGTTTTTGTAGAGAGACGGTTTCACTATGTTGGCGAGGCTGGTCTTGAACTCCTGACCTCAGGTGATCCACTTGCCTCGGCTTCCCAAAGTGCTGGAATTACAGGAGGGCACCACTGCACCCAGCCTGACATCTTTGATTAAAACAAGAAATAGGCCAGATGTGGTGGCTCACGCTTGTAATCCCAGCACTTTGTAAGACAAAGGCGGGGAGATCACCTGAGGTCAGGAGTTCAAGATCAGCCTGGCCAACATGGTAAAACCTTGTCTGTACTAAAAATATAAAAATTAGCTGGGTGTGGTGGCGGGCACCTGTGATCCCAGCTACTCAGGAAGCTGAGGCAGGAGAATCACTTGCACTTAGGAGGCGGAGACAGCAGTGAGCCGAGATCACGACACTGCACTCCAGCCTGGGTGAGACTGAGACTCTGTCTACAAAACAAACAAACAAACAAAGAAAAATTAAAAAAAAGAAAAAAAGAAAAAAGACTTAGGAAGCTGTACTGCATTAACATAGATTTAAATGAACATACTGACTTGATAATGGACACAAATAACTAAATTTGAATTTCCAGGTGTCTGACTTTCTCAGCTTTGCATTGGAGAAAAACTTATGTGATGACAACTTTTACCAAATCACAGATTTTTATTTAATTTAACCAGTGATGCAAATAATGAGAAACAATTCCCTAGTTAATGAATACCTTTGTCATATAATCTATTACTTGTTGATCTCAGATGTTCCAAAAAGTAACAAAACCTCACCAATCAGTAAATGAAGTGAAACATCCTAAACATTTTAACAAGACTTTTTAAATTAGTCTGGTCAAAATGAGAACTTACGAAGACTCACCTATATGTGGCTGCTGAGCTGCTGCTAATGCATATTGCTGCTGTTGAGCTGCAGTTAACTGCTGAACTGTTAGTGCATTAGTCCTCTGAAAGAGCTATTTGGGAAATATTTAATACAACGATTAGTGTCAAAATCTTTCATTTCTAATTAGAAATCTGAATGAAACATTTTAAACAGTTCTTTCTCAAATACAAGGACACTTTAATCAATAAAACGTTTAGTACTTAAAATCTCTACGATTCATTTCAATGCCACATAGCACTTCAGGCTAAACCAGTATATAGTTAAAAGGACCTTCTTAAAGAAAGAGCATGCTTTACCTGCTGCTGGGAATTGTAGTCAAAAAGGCCTACAGTAGCTCCTGAAGAGTCCATTGGTACCTGATTACCAGGATAATCAAACTGTAAGGATTCCAGACCAACTTGTTCCATGGCATCCAGATTCTGAGTTTCAGGATTTGAAAATTCTTCAACAAGTGGTTTATTAGCTGTAGGATTAGGAAGAGGCCCCAGTCCTTCTGAGGGGTTAGTATTGGGGCCCAGGCGCTCAACTACTTCAGTTGGAGAGGCTTGACGACTTCCAGGAGTACGACTACATAAAGAAAATAGAAAAGTATTATGAATAAAAGCAACAAGTCAAAATGTGAAATGGGAAAGTGGAAAAATCATGAAAAACAAATGGTCATAAAACACAGTGAATAAGGCATTCTGAGTCACTATGCCACCGTATCACATTTTTTCTATTTAATATAACTTTCCTCTTAAGAGCTGGCATGATTTGAGGATTTAAAAAATATTATTAATGATTACTTCCTTCAATCTGAATAACATAACTCAACCTTACAGATTAGAAAAACTGGCCAACATCACAACTTACATACTACCTGAAATCTCTGTCTCAAGTCACAGCCACAAGGAACAGTATATAAATAGATTAGTAAGTGGCAAACATGAAAAAGCTCAAAACCAAAACCCACTTATCATACTGCTGTCCTGCCCTCTCAACACATAATTTTGCCGTAACATCCTGCTTAATAATACCTAAGAGTCTTCTCCGATAAAACACCAAATGGCGGATGACGCCGGTGCAGCGGGGGCGGGGGGGCCCGGAGGCCCCGGGATGGGGAACCGCGGTGTCTTCCGCGGAGGTTTCGGCAGTGGCATCCGGGGCCGGGGTCGGGGCCCAGGCCGCGGAGCTCGCGGAGGCAAAGCTGAGGATAAGGAGTGGATGCCTGTCACCAAGTTGGGCCGCCTGGTCAAAGACATGAAGATCAAGTCTCTGGAGGAGATCTATTTCTTCTCTCTGCCCATCAAGGAATCATTGACTTTTTCCTGGGGGCCTCTCTCAAGGATGAGGTTTTGAAGATTATGCCGGTGCAGAAGCAGACCCCTGCTGGCCAGCGCACCAGGTTCAAGGCATTTGTTGCTACTGGGGACTACAATGGTCACGTTGGTCTGGGTGTTGTGTACCAAGGAGGTGGCCACTGCGATCCGTGGGGCCATCATCCTGGCCAAGCTCTCCATTGTCCCCATGAGCAGAGGCTACTGGGGGAACAAGATCGGCAAGTCCCACACCGTCCCTTGCAAGGTGACAGGCCGCTGTGGCTCTGTGCTAGTGCGCCTCATCCCCCGCGCCCAGGGGCACTGGCATCGTCTCAGCACCTGTGCCCAAGAAGCTGCTCATGATGGCTGGTATTGATGACTGCTACACCTCAGCTAGGGGCTGCACTGCCACCTTGGCCAACTTCACCAAGGCCACCTCTGATGCCATCTCCAAGACTTACAGCTACCTGACCCCCGACCTCTGGAAGGAGACTGTATTCACCAAGTCTCCCTATCAGGAATTCACTGACCACCTCGTCAAGACCCACACCAGAGTCTCTGTGCAGAGGACCCAAGCTCCAGCTGTGGCTACAACACAGGGTTTTTATACAAGAAAAATAAAGTGAATTAACACTGCAAAAACAAAACAAAACAAAGAAATACTTAAGAAAAAAACTGGCCATAAGAGATCATTATGGTCCTCATTATTTAAGGGGCCAAAATGTGAGATGCAACAGGAAAAACGCACTGTACAAAGCAAGTCAAAAGGCTGACTCCCGACTTTGTCTTTTAAAAATGATTTTGAGCAAGTCATGTCATCTTTCGAGCTGCAGTTTTCTTACTGAGGAGACTTAAGAGATGATCTTTTGATTCCAACTAATAAGAACAAAAGAAACTATCTGTGAAAGCCCTCTATGAAAGCCCTCCAAAGACCATGTTTCTCACACCAAATAGTTCAGTTTAAACCATCAGAAAGAAATGGAAATGTATGACATTTATCAAAAATTAAGTATACACAGCAAGAAAAGGATATTTCTACATTAAAAAAAAAAAGACCTTACTACTATACAGCCTCCTTAATTTTTCACAAGGAATTCATTAACACTGGACTAAATTTTAAGCATTGGCTTCTCTTTTTATTAATAACCTTCACGGTCTAAACTTCATTTTTACATTTCTAGCCATAATCCTCATTTATAGTTTACCTTGCTTTATATATAAATATTTCATATAGGATCCTTTCCTTTGTAAGAAAGAGTTTATTTTTCAGAGTAAGCATGCATTCACAGTATATTTAAACATGAGTATATTAAGTAAGTGGCAGTAACTGTTCTACCTGGCTTTTCATGCCAGTGGCGACATCTGTCTAACTCTGTCCAACTTCAGGTGCTCTGTACTGGAATAAATTTGGTAACATATACAGTGTAGTTTGCAAAGCAGTCTCTTGATTATAAGAATTGCTCTCTATAGATATTTAAGCAAACTTACATTTGATTTAAACATCAACCATTTTGTTCTTGCAAAATTAGATGACTTTCTAACTCCTTTCCCTTTAAGCCACACCTAATTTTGTACATGAACATTCCAAAGGCTCATTTTTCATTTGGAACATATGGAAAGAAAAGATAACACTAAAAGGGTTTTCTTTAAAACCAGCCAATTTTTCTTAAAAAAAGTGTCCTATACTTCTTTTAATCATTTCTGTTCTACTCCAATATGTAAATATTGATGACGTATCAATCAGTTAATGTGGAAATTAACGATGTGCTGGCATAGTGACCGTATGACCACAGCTGTTGATGGTGTTAATATATTTTAACATTGTCAAGTAGTAACTAATACTTTATCTAAAATAATTAGTAATTTAACACATATCTAAAACTTAATGTAATAAAATTAGAATGCTAATAAATGTAAAGTCCACATTAATATTTCAGGGGAGAAGTATAACCTCTCACACAAAATAACTCATATATAACAAAAATAGAGGACATTAGAAAAAAACGTAATGCTATCAGTGGTGCTATTTTCTTGCTATAGTTAATGGTGTATTAACACTTCAATTATAAATGTATACTCTGAAGGGTTTATCATCAACTGAATTTTAAATGCATTTCCTTGACTAAAACTTAGATTAGGTAATAGTGAAGGACAAACTCAGAATAAAGTTCTAAAATTGAATAGCATTAAATTTATCGTCAAAAGAGGTTTACTGGTTTTGGATGCTTTTTTGCACTCAGAACAGATAGAAATGGCACTGTTTCTAAGAAGCATTGTTATTTTGCTTTTGATAATTAAAGGCAATAAATGTAAAAGTATACCACCCACCATATACCTAATACTCTTTTATCTAAGATTTCATGGTTCATAAGACCTCAAAGAAACACTCATTTTCAGGTACAGGTTCCAAAGCAACTCAATACTGAAATATTAAAGTACAGAAAATCAATACAAAGAAACAACTCCCTAATATGTAGATAAATGTATACTGTCTAATCTAAGACCAAAGGCTAAAGTACTTATTTAACTGCCATAAAAAGACAATAAAAAGCTACAATATAAAAAATTATAAGCTTAAAGCTAACTTTTAAAAGTCTCTAATATGTTCCCCCACTTGCTATTTGCAGGAATAATATTAACTATTAGCACAAACTTATATATTGTAAGAAAGATTACTGCTCCTAAGCTAATTTTGTCTCCTCTTTTCTAAGATTAGAAGTTAAATGGGAGGCAGGGCATAAATACTCAGAAAGAAGAAAACTCCACTGAAAGGTGCTCAAAAGTGCCCCCAAGAGGGGGAAAAAAAAGTCAGAGTAAACCTACAGTTCACTAAAATTTAACAGAGAGGGAGAAAGTTCAAATTTAGACTATTATATTAGCAGAAAAGTAAGCGCAGCTTCTAATATCACTCCTTCAACAGAATGCACTGTTTTAGAGGCTGGTTTGAAGATTATTTCAAATGATTCACAATCACTAATTTTCTTTACAGAAAAAAATAAAATTTGTCCAGATTAACACAAAGTTCAAAGGAAATAAACCTAAATGATGAAAATGTCTGAATCAGTCACATCAACTAATAGTAATAATCCCTAAAAAGATATGCTTTTCTTCTTGAGAAAGTTAAAATCTTACTTAAAATCTTTGCAATCGGCATCCATTCCATTTGGCAAACCTCTGCCATTTATTTTAGAATCATCATCATCTCCTTGTTTAAGATCTCTGTTTTGGTCCTCCTCAAATGGAGAAGCCTTGCCTTTTTGATCTCCTTTCTCAGGTCCATCTGTTTCAGCATCTCTAGTGCCCTGAGGAAAAAGAATCTGTTTGATTCTGAATATTTAATAGAACACAAAAAAAGGCACCATAAGGTGACCTAAAACTACACTATAGTGCATGTAAACAATAAAAGCATTGAATCTTATTTAATTTCGTAGTCAACTAATTTATCAAAGGCCAAAAAATTGAGTACAAACTAGTGATTTATAACAGAAGGGCTAAGGCAACCTTAACTATAGCGGTGCTGGAAAAGCAGTTAACACCACAAACTAGATTAAAATTTTCTTTAATCCATAGACAATTTTGTTTAGTTACTTTCAGATCAAGCACTACCAGGAATAAGCAATTTTAATTTTGCAGATTATGTTTTAAAATTAGTAAAATTTGACTTTTGTAACATGGTTCACATCCGTAAATATTTCCAGTGTTTCTATCATTTCACGTTTTTTAAGTGACTAAGCAGAAGAAAAGAATAGCAATAACTTACAAAATTTCCTTTAGCTACAGGAAGGGCACAGAAAAATAAACTGATTTTAAAAAAATAAAAGTAATGTAACCAAATAACTCTCAAGCAAATATTAAATATTTCTTTATTCAAAATACTTACAAAATTTCCCTTCCTAAATCGAGAATCCAATTTATCAGCAGGAGAAGAACTTAGTACATATTCTACCATGCTCACACCAAGGCCTCCACTTTCTGATCGAGGAGACAGTATTGCATTTACTTCACTGTTTCCATGAAAACCCTGTCCAGATCTTCTCTGTACCATAATAGGCTGGGACATTGAATGGTCTGTTTGGTGAAGAAAAAACACAATTATCTACTTGTACTTCTAAGTTAAAAGGTAGTTACACAAATTAATATACTAAAGTAAGAAAAATCAGCACAGTGTTTTATTTTGAATATTACTATAATATTTATAAAAAGCTCTTCATTTGATTAAGACTAACTGGCTGAAGCACATATCTTGAAAATACAGATGGAGGCTGGTCCAAATGCAGTGGTGTTTACAACGAATTGATCACAACCAGTTACAGATTTCTTTGTGCTTTCTCCACTCCCACTGCTTCACTGGACTAGCCTTAAAAAAATAATAAAATAAAATAATAAAAAAAATAAAGAAAATACAGATGGACACAGCCATTTGGCAATAAACAAAAGCCTATGTTAAAAACAGTACAACCAAAAAAGTCAATGAAGATAGAAACAGTACCTGAAGGATACTACCTGAAGGATCAGTTTCTTATAAACATCATTTTAAAAAATTAACCTTCTTTTGACAATTCATAACATAAACCTTCAGGGATAAAACGTAAAAGAAGCCAGAGAGCAGGGGCTCATGCCTGCTATCCCAGCACTTTGGGAGGGAGGATCACTTAAGCAGAGGAGTTTGAGCCTAGCATGGGAAACACGGTGGGTTCCCATCTCTACAAAAAGTTTAAAAATTAGCTGAGCAAGGCAGCACAGGTCTGTAGTCCCAGCTACTCAGGCGCTGAGAGCTGAGCCCAGGAGGTTGAGGTTGCAGTGAGCCATGTTCACACCACTGCACTCTGCTCTGGGTGACAGAGTGAGACCCTGTCTCAAAAAAGAAAAAGAAAAAGAAAAAAAAGCCAGGTGCAGTGACTCACTCCTATAATCCCAGGACACTGGGAGACTGAGGCAGGTGGACTGCTTGAGCTCAGAAGTTCAAGACCAGCCTCGGCAACAAGGCGAAACCCTGTCTCTACCAAAAATACAAAAATTAGCCAGATGTGGTGACAGGCACTTATAATCTCAGCTGCTAAGGAGGCTGAGGTGGAAGATCACCTGAGCCTGTGAGGTTGGGGCTTCGGTGAGCTGTGATTGTGCCACTGCACTCCAGCCTGAGTGACAAGAGGCCCTGCTACCCCCACAAAAAATAAATAAATAAAAACAATAGGCTGGGAGCAGTGGCTCATGCCTGTAATCCCAGCACTTTGGGAGGCTGAGGTGAGAGGATCATCTGGGGTCAGGAGTTCGAGACCAGCCTGGCCAACGTGGTAAAACCACATCTCTATTAAAAATACAAAAAAATTGGCTGGGCATGGTGGTATGCGCCTGTAATCCCAGCTACCCAGGAGGCTGAGGCAAGAGAATTCCTTGAACCCAGAAGGCAGAGGCTGCAGTGAGCCAAGATCATGCCACGGCACTCCAGCCTGGGCGACAGAGCAAGACTCTGTCTCAAAAATAATCATAATAATAATTAATAAAAATAATAAAATAAACTTTAAATTTGGCAGAAACACTTCACAAGTTCACAGTTACACACTGGACAGATGAGAACTCACAACAATAATGCTATAATCACAAGTGAGTAAGTCTGGAAAAATCAGTAATACCACAGAATTTTCTATTCTTGGTTTAAAAAAAAAAAACCTAAATATCTTCTAGCTTAAAAGTTTTCCATTTATTTTAAAACAAAATTATTCATTTGGTATGTTTTTTCTCCATATTTTTGGAATGAAAAGTAAAGGTAGTATTTAAGATCTGAGAGCTAATGGAACACAAATACAGTAATACATTTGAGTCAACATTAAAATAGTTTTTGCTGGAAACTTTTTTGAAGGAACCCATAAGCTACCTCTGGCTTGTTTGTGAAAGGTACGATACTCAATATTTAAACTACTGAGGCTCAAATTTCATACTGCCAGCCAGTCATCATTTTATCAACTGTAATAATTTTGAAATGATTGCCACGTTTGTTAAATCAAAACATCCTCTTTTCAGTACCTGCATCCATAAGAGATTAGTCATTATAACCTTTCTTTCAATCATTTACCCATTCATTACACAGTTGAAATATTGATGCATTTTCTTGTATGCTAGGCAATGAGGTATATATGAAGAATCCGAGAACAAAACAGTCTGTCCTCGAGAGTATAGGTTTAATAAAAGGCAATTAGAATAGAATAAAAGAGCTTCAACAAAAATATAATCCATGATACTACGGGATCTGAAAGATGGGCATTCAAATCCAACAGAGCTTAAAGGAAAAAGCAAAATTAAAGAAAAAAAGCAAAAATAAGAAAGATGGGCAACAACCTTTCAAGTCTTATAATCAATACTACCAAAGGAAGTGTGTTTCTTGTTTATTTTTTTGGTGAGAAGGGGCAGGGTCTCACTATACTGCCCCGCTGGTCTCAAACATCTGCCAGACTTGACCTCCTAAAGTGCTGTGATCACAGATGGAAGTGATATTCCAGTTGATTATGAAGGGTTAAAAAAAGGTAACCAATGGGGAGGTGGGGGATGATGGGACATTTCAGTTACAGAAACCAGCATGTTCAAATGCCAAGAAGTGTCAGAGAACATAAACCTGATATTCACAAGTAATGTGGTTCTGCTGAGAGGGAGTATGGAAGTCTCCTGCAGTCATGGAAAGAGACTCTCTTAGAATAACAATTCCTTTAAAACAAGAAGGTGTTATGCGTATTCAAATGTGTTTGGCATTCAATAAGTGTTTGTTAGGAAAACAAAATACCATTCATTTCTAATTTTCTCATGTTTTCTAGTAAAAGACAAACACTCATCTTCAAAATTTTATCAGTTGGGAGAGAAGTCGTACAAAAAATTGACTGAGATCATAAATTTCATGTTTTCCCTAACATCCATCTTGAAATAATCTCTTTTTGCCATGCTGTGTTCAAGATGCTTTGCTTTTCAACACCTTAAAAAAACATAGGTTGGCTGGGCACAGTGGCTCATGCCTTTAATCCCAGCACTTTGGAAGGCTGAGGCAGGTGAATTGTTTGAGCTCAGGAGTTCGAGACCAGCCTGGGCAACATGGTGAAACCCCATCTCTATCAAAAGTACAAAAATTAGACAGTCTTATAACTTGGTCTCAAAAAAAAAAAAAAGATAAAAATTTAAAAAACATCTTTGGTTCTGATTCTAGTAAATAAAGTAATTGTGCATTCAACTTTAAATAATGTCCATCAACCAAGTTATCAGGCACAGATGCTCTCAGCAAGAAATATGCCGTTTGTAGGGAAGACATATCCCAGTCAAAATTACTAAATATTTAAAATTATGAGTCCAACCTAATACAGGTTAATTCTAATTCAGAGAAATAAAAATTCCTTGAGGACAAGAGTCATATTTATCTCTGTATTCTCCAAACCTGGCATATTATGTATCACATATTAGTTGAACTCCAAGAAAATTTACGATGTTTTAAGATAATTTTTTTCTAAATTACTTGTTGCCAACATTTGCAATTTACTTTGTTGAAATCACCAACATTTTCCAGAATTTCCTTTTAGATTTTAGCTTTTTGGCAATTATTTTAACAATAATGAAATTAAACACTATATAGAAGTTTTAAATCTTCTAATATATTTCAGTGACTTAGAGAATAAGAAAATATCTTTGTGATTTACACTGAAAAAATAGTAACTGGGTAACTACCATCCAGAAATTTGCCTTCATTATTACTTTGGTCATTCTGCAGAGCTTAAGCAAACTGTATTAACTTAATAAAAAAAGAAAATATTTGTAAAATACATGATTTATCTATACAGCTCTCAGATTTTACTAATATCAGTAAAATGATATGCTAACTACTTTAATACGACAGGCTGAACAAGGTGGCTCAAGTCTGAAGAAGGAGGATCACGTGAGGGCAGAAGTTCTAGACCAGCCTGGGCAACACAGTAAGATCCCACCTCTACAAAAAATTTTTTAAAAATTAGCCAGATGTGGCCAGGCATGGTGGCTCACAGCCTAATCCCAGAACTTTGGGAGGCTGAGGTGGGCAGATCACCGGAGGTAAGAGTTCAAGACCATTCTGGACAACATGAAACCCCATCTCTACTTAAAATAAGAAAATTAGCAGAGCGTGGTGGCAGGCACCTGTAATCCCAGCAACTCTGGAGGCTGAGGCAGGAGAATCATTTGAACCTGGGAGGTGGGGGTTGCAGTGAGCCAAGACTGGGTTATTGCACCACAGCCTGAGTGACAGAGCAAGACTCCGTCTCGGGGGAAAAAGAAATAGCCAGATGTGATGGTGTGAGCCTGTAGTCCCAGCTACTCAGGAGGAAGAGGCCGAAGGATATTTTTAGCCCAGAAGTTCTAGACTGTAGTGAGTTAAGATCGTGCCACTGCATTCCAGTCTAGACAACAGAGCAACACGCTCCCTATTAAAAAAAAAAAAAAAAGTATTTAACTATGATCTTAATTTGCCAGCACTGTCACTCTTGCATGTTATACTCGTTATACACCAGTTAGTTTTCCCTTAACAGTTTCTTAGACCTAAGTCTCTCCCAACTACTTATGAAGTTGAAATCAAAAACATTTAAAGATCTGCTCCCTTTCTGGGAGCTGTATCTTACTAAGTCTACTTCCTTCCTGGGTGCGGCAAATATCTAATAAAGCTAGGCTGAGCTACAATTAGATAAATCAGTCATGATCATCTAGCACAACTGAAGACTAAACATTTCTATGGTTAAATTAATCTATCCTCCATTTGCAATGAAAAATCAGAATTTTATTATTTGTAAACTTTTATTCTAGATTCAGGAGTGAGGTATATGTGCAGGTTTGTTACATAGTTTAATTTGTTTCATGGGGGTTTGGTGTACAGATTATTTTGTTACTCAGGTACTAAAAACAGTATCTGATAGGTATTTTTTCTGATCCTCTCCCCTCCTGCTACCCTCCACTTTCAAGTAGGCCCCCATGTCTGTTGTTCCCCTCTTGCGTCCCCTGTGTTCTTGTTACTCAGCTCCCACTTATAAGTGAGAACATGCGGTATTTGGTTTTCTGTTCTCGCGTTAGTTTGCTAAAGGTAATGGTCTCTAGCTCCATCCATGTTGCTGCAAAGAACATTATCTCAATCTTTTTTTCATGGCTGCATAGCGCTCCATGGTGCATATGTGCCACATTTTTTTTAATCCAGCCTGCCACTGATGGGCATTTAGGTTGACTCCATGATTGTGCTATTAAGCAATAGTGCTGCTATGAACATACATATGTGTGTTGTCTTGTGGTAGCACAATTTATAATCCTCAGGGTATATGTCCAATAATGGGATTGCTGGGTTGAATGGTAATTCTGTTTTTATTTCTCTGAGGAATTGACACAATGCTTCTTCCACAATGGCTGAACTAATTTACACTACCACTAGCAGTGTGTAACCTCACCAGCATGTTATTTTTTTAGTAATAGCCACAGAATTTTACAATCGGTTAATTAAAAAAAAAACAAAATCTTATTGTGACAAATACTTCTAAAATTACATTTCTTAGCTGCCATTAAGAAAATGTGCACAGATAGGGCTGGGTGCGGTGGCTCACGCCCATAATTCCAGCACTTTGGAAGGCCAAGGTAGAAGGACTGCATGAGCCCAGTTATTTGAGACCAGCCTGGACAACACAGTCAAACTCTACAAAAAAAAAAAAAAGCAAAAATTTGAAGACTGTCTGAAAAAAAGAAGATGCATTATGACTTGTAAATGCTAAATATATTCATAATTCTCACACATATACCAGTAACTTACGAGAAGTTCCCCATGCAGTCTCTCTCCATTCATCATCCCCAAGAAATATGCTTTTTTGTCCATCTTTTGTTGAATCATCAGGTTCCCAAAACTTTTTGGTAGGCAAAAGCTATTTGGAGGAATAATGACAGTTAAATTTTATTCTAATTACAAAGAATTAATATATAAGAAGTCTCAAACATATCATCGATAAGTATACATTAGTTTTCAATGCTAATGAAAATTCAGAATGACCTATTTTCTAAGTTGTTTAGTTAATAGTAAATTAACTCCCCACTTACTTTTGTATACTGGTTCTATAATTCCAGACCTTAAAAAAAGAAAAAATCAAAAACGACTTCTGACTTTACTTTTCAAACATTTTTATTACAATGTTATTTAGATGTGTGTGTTTGTGTGTGTGACATAGTAAACCATTAACAAAGGCAAAACTTGAGAAAATGCATGGTGTGTAGAATAGGGTGTGAGATGAAACAGATGTAGGAAAGTCAAAAGTTGATGCTGGCAAAGCTAAAGGATGCTGGCAGATCAGATTATGAGAAGCCTTGAAAGCAGATGTTCTACTGAAGCAACAAGGAATAGAGAAAAGTTAGCAAAGGTGACACTATGAATTACAAAAAACTCAAGTTGCAAGTTGTAAGAAAAACAAATAGAAAGAGCAAGGAGATCAATGTAGGCAAATTACAATAAGAGGGCCAAGAGAGCAAGAACTAAAAGAGGGTACTGGCAGAGAGAGCTGAGAAAATAAAATGGATCTGACAGGCACCTTGGAGTCCAAAGGATCTGAATACAAATGGTGAGGAGAGTGAGTAGAAAGAATAAAACTTAAACAGGTAGAAAGGTAAATGGTAGGGCCTGGCCCAGTGGCTCACGACTATAATCCCAGAATTTTGGGAGGCCGAGGTGGGCGGATCACGAGGTCAAGAGATAGAGACCATTCTAACCAACATGGTGAAACCCCGCCTCTACTAAAAACACAAAAATTAGCTGGGTGTGGTGGCCTGTGCCTGTAGTCCCAGCTACTTGGGAAGCTGAGGCAGGAGAATCACTCTAACCCGGGAGGCAGAGGTTGCAGTGAGCCGAGATCATGCCACAGCACTCCAGCCTGGAGAGACTCCAACTCAAAAGAAAAAAAAAGAAAAAAAAAGGTAAATGATAGTGCTATTGACCAAAATAGGAAAACACAACAAATCAGGATAAAGCAGCTTTGAAGGGAAGGGAAAAAATTCAATTTGGGCATGTTCCTGAATTACAGATCTTTTGCTAAACTAAATATTTTAATTAAAAAACAAAACACTATATTTTTAAAAAGTTTTTAAATGCTAGGATGGCCCTGGGCTGAAAATGATCTGTATTTATAAAGAGCAGACATGTTAAACAATAATCTGTTCTAACAAAGATCCCAGTAAGTAAACTATAACCTCTCTTCCTATTTTAAAAATCTTACCATAAAAGATTCATGTAAATATTCAACCAAAATATAAATCTAATATTAATACTAAAGCATACTTGATATATTTAAATAATTGAACATTCATAGTTAAAACCCAAGTTAATCCCTTAAAAATATTGTATACATAAGCCATTCCAAGCAGATGAAAATAATTCCTCAAAGAATAAAGCAATGTTTTTATCCCATACTTCATAAAGAAAAGGTCTCATTATCAAAAGAATAACAAGTAATCTAAAATACAGTTGTAACAACTAATAAAAGATTTATCACAGACAAAGAAGTGGCTAAAACAGACTAATCTTATGAGGTAGTAAAAGTAATAGCACCCCTTTGAGACTATTCCAAAGTCTTTTGGGATTAAAGTTCTGGGAGTACCTTCATAGATTACTGCTTTAAAACACAAATTGCATATCTGGGCGGGGCAGGGAGGAAGTCTGTAAACCACTCACCAAGTGTGTCTACTTTGACCAAGCACTATACTATGAGTATGTTCATTTTCAAACATTTAGAAGTTTTCACACACAGAAAAATTTAATAGTTGAAATTTAACATTCTACCAAAGGTCTTCACTGATATTATAAAAACTATTTGCTCTAACATTTTAGATACTGATTCAAATACTTTTAGGAGGCCTACTAGCTGGTGACTAAGAATAGGTTAAAATTAACTAAATGTAGGACAAGGCAACAATTCAGGATAGAACAGTTAAAGAGGGGGGGGGAAAAGGTTAAACAATGCATTGATTAGAACAGTAATAAAAATAGAAGATTTGCCCCTGGAGAGTCTTTTACTGTCGTAGAAACAGCAACCATACATTACAGAAAACAAAATTAAGAAACTGTTAAGATCTGTAAAATACATTATCCAATATCATTTCATGTTAGTTCCTTACTTCACAAACTCTAAAGGAAGGTCAGGCAACTCAGTGTTTCCTATCAATCTGCTCTTCTATCCTAACTCCAGTATGTTTGAGTGAATATACAGTGTCTTTTCCTTCAAAAGTATTTATGGCTTGCCCTCTCCCATTTCCAAAGAAATCAATCAGCACTCAGGCACACTGCATCAAAATAAAGAAAGAAAACTCCCACTCCGGCATTGACTTCTATACTTCAGATTTTTAAAATTGTTACGTAAAATCCCTAAACCAAATAAACATAATCCAAAAGCTTAAAAAGATTTAAAAGCTAAATTATGTTTTAAATTAAGGTATTTATATAACTTATAATCCAAACTGAAATACTTTTGTGAAAAGAGATGCTATTAATAATTATGCCATGACAAGATATAGATTCTGAACTGTCCTGGGCAAATCAGAATATAAAGTCACTCTACTTACAATGGAAGTTCAAAAGAGGTAAGAACAGATTCTCAAAACTAAGTTGTAGCAGGCAGCAGGGACTCGCCACTGTGAGAGGTGAGAGGATAGCCTGAGCCCAGGAGCTAGAGACCAGCCTGGCCAATGTTGTGAGACCCTGTCTCTTTTTTTAAATAAAATAATTTAAAAAAATAAATAATATAAAATAAATTAGCCGGGTGTGGTGGCATGCACCTGTAGTCCCAGCTACTTAGGAGGTTGAGATGGGAGGATAGAATGGGCCTGGGAGCTCAAGGCTGCAGTGAGCTATAATTAGCTGAGGCAGGCAGACTGCTTGAACTCAGAAGTTTCAGACCAGCCTGGGTAACATGGCGAAACCCCATCTCCACTAAAAAATACAAAAATTAGCCAGGCATGGTGGCATGCACCTGTAGTCCCAGCTACCGGGGAGGCTGATGTGGGAGGATCGCTTGAGGCCAGGGGGGCAGAGGTTACAGTAAGTCAAGATAGCACTCCAGCTTGGGCCAGAGAGCAAGATCCTGTCTCCAAAAACAAAACAACAACAAATGAAACATCTTAAGTTGCATAGAGAACAAAACAAGGTAACTCCATAGAACACAAAAATGGTGCTTTTCCAGACTTTAATCTTTTCTGTTAATGAAAGATATTAATACTTTTTATTTTCTCAACTCATACTACTTTCTCAAATCTCCATTCCTAATATCCCTTGGTATCACCAGCAAATATTACTAAACGTTGTCACTTCCAACGGGAAGCAGTACTGCAAACAGTCAAGACTGCCCTGAGTTCAAACTGTTCTTTAAGCACTATTATGTGGTTTTGGACTAGTTTTAATTAACCTTTCTGAGCTTCAGTTTCCTCACCTGTAAACTGCTTAGCATGGCATCTAGTACACAGCAGACACATAAATATTAGGTATCTTCACTACTAACATTATGAATCCTTTAATGTTATCAAATATGACTTAACTTACTGACCCACAACATTCAACTGATTACTTCAAAGATTATATTATTCACTATACTGATTTTGTCTATAGCTGTTTGACTTCTTTTCTCTTAAGACAGTTTAGCCGGGCGCGGTGGCTCACGCCTGTAATCCCAGCACTTTGGGAGGCTGAGGCGGGCGGATCACCTGAGGTCAGGAGTTCGAGACCAGCCTGACCAATATGGTGAAACCCTGTCTTTAAAAAAAAAAAAAAAAAAAAAAAGACAGTTTGACTATCCTAGAGGAGGGATGAAAGCCCACTATTTAGGAAGAACGGCTGCCTACTATAGCCACATTTTGTGTAAAAAAAACTGACCAAGGTTACATATGCAGCTGGTAAATGTTAACAACGGGATTTGAACCCACATTACTTAATTCTAAGGCTCTTCTCTTTACACTTAACTACCATAAAAGGTAGTTCTTTTCAACTGTATTTTAATTCATCATGATTTCTGAAAATTTCCAGTATTATTTTCTAGAGATACGGCCTAGCAAAAAAAAAAAAAAAAATCCAGTATTAGATCACCACTGGGAATAAGGAAAAAATAAAAACGCTTAAAATATTATCATGATAGGTCGGGTGTGGTGGCTCACACCTGTAATCCCAGCACTTTTGGAGGCCGAGGAGGGTGGATCACTCGAGGTTAGCAGTTCAAGACCAGCCTGGCCAACATGGTGAAACCCCTGTTTCTACTAAAAATAAAAAATGTTCTGGGAATGGTGGTGCATAATCCCAGCTACTTGGGAGGCTGAGGCAGGAGAATCACTTGAACCCAGGAGGTGGAGGTTGCAGTGAGCCGAGATCAAGCCACTGCACTCCAGCCTGAGTGACAAAAACAAAACTCCGTCTCAAAAAAAAAAAATTGTCATTATATTCTTCCTATTATAGTGGTAAAGTTTAAGATAGAATTGTTAAGATAGAGATTACGTAGACAAACTATGATCAGCTATTGAAACAGTATTTGAAATAGCTCGTTTCCATTCCAGTTATCCCTAAGAGCTTAGATTAAAGCAAGAGCACTTGAGAGATGTGATTCATACAAAAAGTTGTTACTATTTTTAAAGTCAGTAAGTCATACTCAAGGTCATAATATTAGTGAGAGATCTAGGAGAAAACACAAGTCCCCTTACTCCCCCTACCTAGTAAGTCTTCCACTTCACTGCACTACATAGAATCTTAGTACACAGACTTTCTTTAATGCTTTCTTTATATACTATGGTGTTGGAAAGACAGGAGAAAGCACTGTTTATCACACTAAGCTATAAAGATATTCTCAAAATAAAATACATTAACTCAGTGATTTAAAGTTAGACTCCGAATTTTTCTGAACAATTTCAGACAGGACCCTCTTTCTTATTATTTAAAAAAACAAACAGAAACCCAGCTCTATGTGCCCCAACAACCAAGAGAAGTTAATAGGTATGAGCCTGTGCAGTGTGCCCGACTTAACACTACACTAATGAAGCAGAGTTCAATCTCCTATGGATAGTTTTACTCTTTTTAAGCCCATGACATATGCAAATCAGACATATGCAAATCTTTCGACAGAAGCATGCTATCAGGGTAAAAACAGAGAGGGCAAGTTTATGGATAGATGAATACAAATCTGTTCTTATTTCTGGATGCCTTCTGATGAGGGCTGAGTAAAGACATCATGCTCTACGAAACACAGTAAATTTGAAATCAGTTCTACATGTAAATGTAACACTTTGTACATTAGAGATTTACAACACTTAAGACATAGTAAGCAAAAACTATTTTTAAAGAAACTCAAGACGAGGGCAATCTATTTAAAAAGAGTTTTGTATTTTTTTTTTTTAAAAAGCATTTTTAGAAAACCTAAGAGCCAGAAACTGAAGGCTGCTTTTAATTTATTCTAATGAATGAATTCTGGGATATAACAAAAACAAAAAACCTCACCTGTCAGGAAAGGAGGAGAAGACTGGTGAGAGAGACAGGCAAAGAAGGAAATCCCAGAAGGTTCCCTGCTGCCTGTGAGATGAGGAAAGATAGAAAGGCTTGTGGGAGAGAGAACCCAGAGACAGAAATCTCAATAGGTTTCTTAGCTATCTCTTTGAGGTGACAGCATTAGCGTTTAAACTGTTAAGAAATAAAACCAACGAAAACATCTTATTTTAAAATATATTTTTACTAGATAAAGGTCACAGATACACTGACATGCTGCTATCCACCAGGTAGCAGGCAGTCTAAACCCTCATCACTTTTACTCTGCATATCTGACATGTCCAATAAGAAAGTCTAGATTTAAGCTTTTTTCTCTTAACATACCACTCAACCTAGCTACTCTTTTCCAAAACCCTCAGATACCCTTCCTCCATCCCCCAAATAACTAAACTCTTTCAACCAGTTTCTGATTATGACTTTTGATGTGTAAAGATATCTTTAGAATTATTAAATATTATTTAGAAAGGGTGAAAAAACCCACCAATTTGAAAACATACATACAATATACATCTAAGAAGTGATATAGGGAGTCTAAAATTAATATAGGGGTATGACTTTACTTGTTCTTAAAGAATTATCAGCAAGTTCAAATTTGTCACAGACAAGAAGGTTGAAGCACTGTTCAACACTGCTTTCAAGATACATTATTCTGCTTCCTAATGACCAAAGAAAACTAGTGGACAGGAAAGAACAAATGCCCTTTTCATCTGCCTCTTATTTGCCAATAGCATAGATAATGCCTAACCAGATATTGCACTGCAGCGAAGCTAGAGATTTTGTTGAACAAAAAAAAAAAAATTCCATTTCTTTCATTTTTCTTAGGGCCAGAATTTTACCTTATGCACTGGACTAACAAGTTTATTTTGGCAATACTTAAGCTTAAGCACCTTAACTCACCCTTAAATCAGTCCTCTGAAAATGACAAACTCTTTGGAAAACGCTGTTCTGAAGAAGGGGAGGGTTAGCTAGCTGCAAGGTGCCCTCTTGTGGCCCAAAGGAGAGACTTGGACTCTTTCTGCATCTGAAGAGCACAGCATTGGATGGAGTGAGTCTCATGAAGGTCTCTATTCTACCAAAGTAAAATAATCTCCAGGAGCAAGCAGTTAATTACACATCTTAGGTCTGTTCACTGTTACCTTCTATTAACAAACTCTATGTTAGTAGTACAGAACATGACAAAATATAGATGTCACCACAAGAGTTTCCATAATCAGTTCTCTAAGTATTCATTAGTTATATGAAAACCTAAGTATTTGATGCCTTAAAATACGTAATGATGAGGTTTACTTTGGTATCCCAAAGAAAATCATAGATTAACAAGAATGATAAAATCCATTAAGAAATGTAAAGTATCTACTATGCTAAGCATTCAAAGCTAATAATTTACAGGAGAGACAAGTATAAAACAAACTGTAACCAGCAATATAATAAAAGTCTGTATAAAGAACTAGAAGTCAGATGAAGTGCTTAATTCTAAGGCAGATAGCAGCTAGACAATAGATACATCTCAGTAAAGTCTTTAGAAGATTAGAAGTTTGTTAAGCAAACAGTTTTGGGTGAACAAGAGATTTCTGGAAGGGTGAATAGCAAACAAGTATGGCTAGAGCAAACACAGCATACATATATAAAACAGGAGAACAAGGCTAGTGGTTTTTTTTGATCAAAGCTAATTATAGTTCATTACCAAAATATAAGAAATTATCTCACCAAGTCAATCAAATCACCTAGACACAAATAATCACATTAAAAATTACTGCTAAAAGCTTTTTTTTTTTAAGTCAAAAATCACAACAGAATTGTACAATCTGAAATTGAAACCCCTCCATATAGTTTGAAAGATATGACCACTATTTCCAGGAAGGTTAATGGTTAAAAAAATAAGTTCCAATGGCTCAAAATAAAATGAGATATAAATCTTAGTATTTGTAAACATTTACCTCTCCCATTCCCCGAGATTCTAATGCAAGAGCTTGAAAATCATGATTCATTTCATCCACAGATCAAACCTGTTGAATAACAAAAACAAAAATTAGTACAAAGAAATGTTTAAACAGATTTCTTCAACTATTTTTATATTATAGTGCCACTATGGCTAATATTAGCATGGTCAGAGATAGGGAAGCACTGATTTCTCTATGAAGGCACGTTTTCCCACACAGAGTTCATGATAGCAATCTACCTTACAACCTGTGGAAAAACATGAGGTCAAGGGTTCTTGAATTATTCTGTGTGCCAACGACTATGTGAAGGTAATGAAAAACTAAAGCCCAGAAAATGGAGAACAGCCTACACTTTAAAGAAAGGACTAGCACAGAGTAAGGTTTTTTTTTTTTAAACGGCATTTCTGCCTGAGGGAAGGCCTGAATGTGGAACAGGGTCCTTAAATTCCTTTAAGAACCGAGCCTTAATGCTCACTTCGGCAGCACATATACTAAAATTGGAACGATACACAGAAGATTAGCATGGCCCCTGCGCAAGGATGACACACAAATTCGTGAAGCATTCCATAAAAAAAAAAAAAAAGAACCAAGACTTAATGGCCTGAAGAACTAACAGAGTCTGGAGCAACCAGAGCTGCTGAAAGTAAGAAGGGGAATCCCAGAAAGGACACACCATGTCCTGTGTATGAATTACACTGGGATTCTTAGATGACTGAACTGCACATATGTGGGACAGACACCACGGAGCTCAATTAAGGCTAAAAGAATTGAGCAGAAATCTCTGCTGCTGACCACCACAAAAGTCACAGAAATCTGGAGGCTGAGTCCCAACAAAACCCAACATTCGGCCAGGTGCAATGGCTCACACCTATGATCCCAGCATTTTGGGAGGCCGAGGTGGGCGATCACTTGAAGTCAGGAGTTTGACACCAGCCTGGCCAACATGGTGAAACTCTGTATATACTAAATACACAAAAATTAGCTGAGGGTGGTGGCAGGTGCCTGTAAAACCAGCTACTCAGGAGGCTGAAGCAGAAGAATGGCTTGCACCTGGGAGGTGGAGGTCGCAGAGTCCTAGCTACTCAGGAAGCAGGAGAATCACTTGAACCTGGGAAGAGAGGTTACAGTGAGCCGAAATTGCGCCACTGCACTCCAGCCTGGGCGCCACAGAGAGACTCTGTCTCAAACAAACAAACAAAAAAACCCAACGCTCTCCAAAGAAACAGAAACATAACAGAATCTAGAGCTTCTTCAATACTTCAATCATGAAGTCTGGAATATAATCTGTAATTACTAGACAGATGAGAAAAAAAAAAAATGTGACCTAAAGGAAAAAGTCAATTAATAAAGAACCACTCCAAGATGACCCAGGTTAGAATTTGCAGACAGGAATCCTAAAGCAACTACCGCAACTGTGTTCAAAGATATAAAGAAAAATACGTTCCTAAGGAATGAACAAATACAAAATTTCAGCAAAGAAAGAGGAACTACAAAAATAGCCAATTCTAAAACTGAAAAATATCTTTTAAAATTTCACTGAATGCACTTAGCAGACTGTAAAACAACAAAAGGGTCAGTGAACCTGAAAACATATCAACAAGATTTCTGATTTGAAGAACAAATAAGAAAAAAGTGGAAAAAAATGAACAGAGCTTCAGTGACCTATAGAATGTCAAAGCCAAGTAAAACAGAGATGACTTTCTAAACTGAAAATGTTGTATTTAGGAAGCAAGAATCTAATTTTGGTGTGGTGGCTCATACCTATAATCCCAGCACTTTGGGAGGCCGAGGTGGGTGGATTACTTGAGCTCAGGAGTTAGAGACCAGCCTGAGAAACATGGTGAGATTCTGCTTTTACAAGAAATTTAAAAATTAGCTGGGCATGGTGGTGCATGCGTGTGGTCCCAGCCACTTGGGAGGTTGAGGTGGGAATACTGCTTGAGCCCAAGTGGTCAAGGCTATAGTATAGTAAGCCACAATTGTGCCACTGTACTCCAGCCTGGGCAGCAGAGCAAGACCCTGTCTCAAAAAATAAAAAATAAAAAAAAGATAAGACCTAATGTTCTTATCTTGGTCATAGAATGTCCTATTTGGTCACAGAATGACCAACATGGTGAAACAATGTCTCTACAAAAAATACAAAAGTTAGCCTGTCATGGTGGTGCACGCCTACAGCCACAGCTACTCGGGAGGATGAGGTGGGAGGATCGCTTGAGCCCAGGAAGTCAAGGCTGCAATGAGCCATGAGGATGCCACTGTACCCCAGCCTGGGTAACAGAATAGGAAAGGAGGCAGGGAGGGAGGGAGGGAGGGAGGGAAGGAAGGAAGGAAAGAAAGAGAGGAGAGGGGGAGGGGGAGAGGAGGGGGAGGAGAAAAAAACGAAAAGAAAGAGAAAGTGAGGGGGGGAAGGAGGGAAGGGAAAGGAAAGGAAGAAAGAGAGAAGAGAGAGAGGGGGAAGGAAAAGAAAATAATGTAATTTGGAGCATATATATACTGACTGGATGGTCTTGGGTATGTCTGAAGAACAAAGAGAAGGCTGAAAGTTATTAGAGAAATGTTATAGACTGTTTTGACAGACTGGTACTGGAGAAGCTTTTGAGAACTGGCAAGCTCTGACTGGTGAGTGATTGTGGTAGATGAAGCCGGTCTCAGAGCCGTGGCAAGTTCTTTCAGGTGCTACTAGGTAAAACTGGTCTTAGGGTTACAGAGGACCATTTCTACAGCTGAGCTTGTTGAAAATTTAATTTTTGGATCAGATGTTAAGTGCTCAAGTGCCTTTTTCCTCTGGACCCTAGATTTTGATTTAGCTGGGTGTTACAAGAATGACCTAACATGTATAATTTTCACAGGAACAATACCAAAAGGTGTAACTTATATGTAACTGGCATTCGAGGAATGACCAGGGTGGTAAAAATATTGAAGAAACAATGGACAGAAATCTCCCCCAAATTTGGTGAGAGTCAAATTTACAGATTTAAGAAGCTCCATGAACCCCAGAGGAGAGACAAATAAGAAAGAAAAAAATCCCACACCTACACTCATTATAAAAACTGAAAATCCAAGATAAAAGTCCTCAAGATCACCAGAAGAAAGCAATATATTACATAAAGAACAATGATATATGAATGACTGCTAACTGGAACCAGAAACAATGGGGCCCAGAACATAAAGGACAACATTTTAAAGTGCTGAAAGGAGTGTCAATCCACACTTTTATACCTGCTAAAAGTATCATCTTAGAATAAAGGCTGAAAGACCGTAATATTGGTAAAATTTATTTTTGGCCTTTGTCCATTTCCTGGCAAAAAGCTCCTAAAACCCCTGGAATCTCTGGAGTGATGGGTGTTTTCTGTATTATGTATGATAGTGAGCTGACCTACTACTGGGGGATTGGGGAACTGGTTGCCAGGGGGAACCATCCTTTTGATTAGAGAGTCTGAACTTTCAGTTCCCCCTTCCCCTTCCAGAGAGGAACTGAACACTTAGTTGATCATCAAGGATTTTAACGCCTACGTAATGAGGTGAGGCTTCTGCAAAATTCCAAAAGGTCTGAGTTCTGGGAGCTTACAGATAGCTGAACTCTTGGAGGTTCCTGGAGAGCATACTTCACCCTAATGTATCTCTTCCATCTGGCTATTCTCAAAGGTATCCTTTGTAATATCCTTTATAATAAATGGGTAAATGTAGTGATGTGTTTCCCTGAGTTTTGTGAACTATTCCAGCAAATTAATTGACCAAAGAACATCAGAGGAACACCGGATTTACAGCCAGTCACTCAGAAGTCTAGGTGACAACCTACGACTTGCGACTAGTGTCTGAAGTAGGAGGGACAGTCTTACAAACCTAAGCCCTCAATCTGTGGGAGCTGATGCTCTCTCTAGGGAGATAAGACGACAGAAATGAGTTACAGGACATCCAGCTGGTGTCCACTGGAGAATCTGCTGCAGAACTGACTGCTTGATAAGCATATCAAGCAATACATGTGGGGTTATAGAAGTGTCCTGTGTTTTAACAGTACAGTAGGAGAAACTGTGTTTTTAATCCTATAGCCTTACATTTGGTGTCAGAAGTGGGATTTGCTAACACAGCCCTGGCTCACAGAAACATGGTTTGGTTCAGACAACTTGGGGAGAGAAAAAAAATGAAGGAACATGTGGTTTAGGAACAGAAAGAATGAAAGGATGAGAAACTTTTGATTCCTAGATGGCCATGTGATCCCTCACAGTACAGAACAAGAACTGTGCTGCTCTTTACAAAAGGTAAGTTACCAATGGAACTTAAAGATGGACTTAACTGGATGTGTAAGAAAATGCAGACTAATTCTGAGGAGAAATATTCAATCCCTTGGTTACTGTTATCCACAACAGATAAAATAAAGTGCTAGGTTAGATCTTAATGCAAGACCAACCTAAGATTTCAGTGACTGAGCTTGGCCACCAGCCTTAAAGCTGTCCTCCCAAGAGAAAAATTATGCAGAGACAACATAAAGTACCTCTAATCTAAGCACCATGGTTACCAAGAAGGTAGTCAATGTGGGAAAAGGGTAAAGCCAAGAAACTGTTAAAAACCAGTATCTAAAGCAGGAAAAAAAGAAAGAAAGAAAGAAAAAACCAGTATCAGTAGTACACATGAATTTTTCTCAAGAGTCGAAGTAAGCACTAGAGCTTTTACCTTTTTGCTTACTTTCAGGTTTTTATCAGTAGTCCACATAGATGAGGTCACATAAGTTAAAGAACCTCTGGATAATTTTGAGAGGTCTCTTAGCTCTTTGGATCCATTCTCACTGTTGGGATAAATCATACCCCTAGTGTAGGTGTCAACATTTTAGGCTTTGCAGGCCATATGATCTCTGTGGCAGCTACTCAACTATGCCTCTGTAGCAGGAAAGCACCTATAGACAATACCAAAATGAATGAGCACAGATATTTCCCAATAAAACTTGATAAAAACTGTAAAATTTGAGTTTCATGTGGTTTTTGTGTCTGAAAATTATTCTTTTTAAATTTTTTCCCAACAATTAAAAAATACAAAAACCATTCCCACAGAGGGGCCATACAAAAACAGGTGATGGGTCAGATTTGGCCTGCAGGCCACAGTTTACTGCACCTCTGCTCTATTTCACCTTCTCTCTGACGGCTCCCCAAAATGCAAATACACAAAATCCACTTCCAAATATGAGTATCCCGAAAGTTAAGCATCAGGGCTTTGCTTTCAACTTTTTCACTTTTACTACTTGACTTGTTTTTTTCAACAAATGGGGGTTTCAGATCATATTTAAATGGAAGTAATTTTATTATCGTTCAATGATCAGGATAGTTATAGTAAAAAGACTTAAAAAAAACACCCACCCCCACCAGCATGACTTAAGCTCAGCTTTTCAGTTTAGGGTGTTACTGTTTATTTCAATTATGAGGAAGAGAATGAAGGAGAAATTGGGCAAGTCAATGGGAGAGAAATAACTTTTCCAACTCTTATACAATAATCACCATATAGACTATAATAAAGTTGAAGGGATCAGGAGATGGTTGCCCACATGCCACTAAGTGGGACTCCTAAATTTCTACAGTGTATCAATTTGCTATCTCTTAAATAGCTACAAATGCTGGTGTTATCTGATGGCAGAAAAGTTGGAATTTGGACATAAATTTAGTGACTTTATCCTGAATGATTAAATCTTAGGGAGAAAAGATTTTTTCTAACAAGCAATAAAACCTACTAGCAACTGGTTATATACTATTTCACTGTTTATTTGGAAAAAAAAAAAAAGTATTCAGAGCTATGGCACAATGTACTGCTTGGGGTATAAATTCTGTCTTCAATTTTTTTTTTGGGTCTGCATTATTAAGGCTCAAACTTCCAGTATTATTTCCTCTAATAAATAATTAGAACTTACCAACATAGAAAATATACGATAGAAACTTTTGTTTGGCCAAGACCTAGTGTAATCTTGTATTTGAATTAAAGTCATTTTTAAGGTTATGACTGCTTTCTAGCAAAAGAAGAGAAATGACAGTGTTCTTATTTTGCTCAATCTAAACTTTAACAATATTAGCTAATTTTTCTATGGGCAGATTATTACTAATGATGTGAGGAAAAATAGGTGAAGCACTCAAATAACAACTTGATTTAGCTCCGTGATAGTTTTCCTATTTACTAGTGCATAATTCAAAAAGTCAACAACTGAGCACAGTGGCTCACAACTATAATCCCTACATATTGTGAGTCTGTGGTGGGAGGATCACTTGAGGCCAGGAATTCAAGACCATCCTTGGCAACATAGAGAGACTTATCTCTACAAAAAATTTAAAAAATTATCCAGGCATTATGGTGCACGCCTGTGGTCTCAGCTATTTGGGTGAGTTGAGAGGATCGCTTGAGCCTGGGAGGTTGAGGCTGCAGTGAGCCATGGTCAGAGTAAGACCTTGTCTCAAAAAAGAAAAAGAAAAAACAAAAACAAAAAATTGACAAATATCTTGCATAAAGAACCAATAAAATGCATTAATATAGAACATTTACATCATTAAACGTATTTGTTTTGGCTGGGCATGATGGTTCATGCCTGTAATCTCAGCTCTTTGGGAACCCGATATAGGAAGATGGCTTGAGCCCAGGTGTTCAAGACCAGCCCTGGCAACATAGTGAGACCCTGACATATGGTTTGGATCTGTGTCCCCACTCAAATCTCATGTCAAAACGTAAACCCCAGTGTTGGGGGTGGGGCCTGGTGGAAGGTGACTGGATCATTGGGGCGCAGTTCTGATGAATGCATTATTGCCATCCCTTCAGTGCTATTCTTGTGACAGTTTTTCTAAGATCTGGTTGTTTAAAAGTATGTCCCCCATCTCTCTTCCTGCTCTAGTCACATAAGAGGTGCCTGCTTTCCCTTCACCTTCTGTCATGATTCTAAGTTTCCTGAGGGCTCCCCAGAAGTAGAAGCCACTATACTTCCTGTATAGCCTGTAGAATCATGAGACAATTAAATCTCTTTTCTTTATAAATTACCCCGTCTCAGGTATTTCTTAATGCACCCTGTTTCTACAAAAACTTTTTTTTTTTTTAAATAAGCCAGGCATGGTGACATGGGCCTGTAGTCCCAGCTACTCAGGAGGCTGAGGTGGGAAGACTGCTTGAGCCTGGGAGGTTGAGACTGCAGTGAGTCATGGTCTCCCCCTCCACTGCGCTCCAGTTTGGGTGACAGAGCAAGATTCTGTCTCAAAAAGAGTTTTAATTAAAAATATTATTTCTTCTTGGATATCTGGTCCAATTTCTTACCATATGCCTACCATTAAAAATAGGGGCATCTGGAGATGCAATAAATGGTACTAAAGCACTCTACCACCACATGGTACTAACCACTCTTTCATAATCTTTTAATTATCTTAATGCCACAGTAGAAATTAATGTCTGGGGTCCAGGAGATTTGTGACTGTCTTTGCTATGTAAATGTTCAACATTTAATAAATGAAAGAAACATAGTTTATGAGATGTGAATTCCAATCATAAAATCAATTAGTATCTGGATAGTGACCAAGTATTTACATGATTTCATATATTAATATACAATACTCATTTTGATATAAGGACAATGAACAAGGCTTTCTCTTAGACTTTTTGTACTGCTGAAGACATTTACCAACACAAAATGACTAATGATTGCAACTTCACATGGGCTCTACTTCTCAAAGTCTGTCAGCTACAGCCTGGAGACTGCATCAATTACAAAGACAACAAAATTACATAAAAACCTAGTTGAGTCACAAATAAGTCAATACAGAGTGACTTAAGCTGCTTAGGACATATTCTTCATAATCATCTTCCTTGGACTGTTTTGTTTTCAGACAATGTCTCACTCTATCACCCAGGCTGGAAAACAGTGGTACAATCACAGCTCACTGCATCCTCTCACTTCAGTCTCCCGGGAGTATCTTGAACTATAGATGCATGTCACCATGCTTGGCTAATTTTTTTATTTGTATAGACAGGGGTCTCCCTATGTTGCCTAGGCTGGTCTCAAACTCCTGGGCTCAAGCAATCCTCCTGCCTCAGCCCCTCAAAGTGTTAAGATTACAATTGTGAGCCACCGCACACAGCTGGATTGATTTTAATGAACATAATCGCTGAACATTAGTGGTACCTATGGCAAACAAACAAGTGCTGAATTCCTAAGGAATACTTTCTTCTGCTCAGCAAATTTAATCACTTTATTGCAAATCTGCCAACAAAATATTTTTGTTTACCAATGCCTTTTCTCATTCACATGACAAAAGTAAATCTACATCCAGGTTTAGCTATTTATAGGAAACCATTAGCCTTCAAAGATTTAACAAAGATTCTACTATTCAACCCAACTCTCAGTCATTTCTTATTTTTCTGAGGGCATAAATTGAATTACAGTTTTTAGTGACGATGAACAAGCTAGTGGGTCAATCAAGATCTACACGAACAGTTTGTTTTTTACTCCATATACTTTCATGGGGGAGTTATCTATGCTTGCTTTACTAGCAAGGCAGAAAACTCTGTAACAAAGAATAGTATAATTGACTCAATTATAATCAGGAAAAGTTAAGTTTTATGTTTTGAATGAAATTTAGCATAAAAGTTAGTGTTATCAATATACAGACTTACACAAACCAGAAAGCTCCTTCAAAGACTCTATTAGCTCAAAGTTCAAATCTTTTAATTAAATGTTTTATTCCAGCTCCATCATTTAGACAAATCTACATATGTGCAAATATAAGATTTCTGTTCCATTAAAATTCTCTAAAAGGGGGAATCACCATATATTTGAGCCCTTACAAAAGTCTCTCATATTACAATGCATCCTCTCAACTGACTTATTTGAAGAATCAAAACACTGCTTAAGAAAAATTGCCCTATTTTGAAAAATATACTACTTATAGAAGATCTACACATGAAACAGTCTCAATTTATGCTGGGTTTTGATGTGTTAGGTATTGCCAGAGAGAAGCAGGTCAAATAATTTAGATGGAAATGAAGATGACAAGCTTTAGAAAACTGTTTAGATAACATAAAAAGTGGTTCTTTTTTTTTTTTTTTTTGAGACCGGGTCTCACTATTGCTCATGCTGGAGCACAGTGGCATTGATCATGGCTCACTACAGTCCTGACCTCCTGGGCTCAAGTGATCCTTCTACCCAAGTATCCTAAGAAGCTGGGATTACAAGCACACACCAGTATGCCCAACTAATTTTTGTATTTTTTTGTAAAGACGGGGTTTGCCATGTTGCCCAAGCTGGTCTCAAACTCCTGAACTCAAGCAATCTATGCCTTGCCTTGGCCTCCCAAAATGCTAGGATTACAGGTATGAGCAAACACACCTGGTCTAAAGGTGGTTCTAAATTCAACGATATATTATGAAATGAGCAGTATTTCTCTTTCCTTTTTTTTTTTATTTTTAAAAGAGACAGCGTCTTGCTCTGTTGCTCAAACTGCAGCCTTGACCTCCCAGGCTCAAGCAATCTTCTCATCTCAGTCTTCTGAGTAACTGGGACCCCAAGTGCCACCAGGCCTGGCTAATTTTCTTCTTCTTAATTACTTTTTTTTGGTACAGATGAGGTCTGGCTATGTTGCCCAGGTTGATCTTGAACTCCTGGGCTCAAGTAATCCCCCCCCACCGGCCTAACCAAAGTGCTGGGATTACAGGCATGAGTCACCACACCTGGCCTAGTATTTCTAAATTAACATTATTTTCTGTGATTTAAAATGTGACATCATCCTAATAGTGGAGTAAGACATTATATGACTCATGATGTAATGTAGTATGAAACAGTACCGCCACATATGAAGAACTACCTTAAAAAAACACTAAGCTTCGGGCCGGGCATGGTGGTTCACGCCTGTAATCCAAGCACTTTGGAGGCCAAGGCAGGCGGATCACCTGAGGTCGGGAGTTCAAGACCAGCCTGACCAACATGGTGAAACCCCGTCTTTAAAAAAAATAAAATAAAATAAAAAACAAAACAACAACAACAACAAAAACCACTAAGCTTCAATCTAACATTATAATAAAACTACCGATCAAAATACTGATTGACCAGAAATGTGAAACAAAGAACAAATTCAACAGTTACATAAAAAAGTAACTGCCAAATCCAGAATATGAAAAAAGAAAAAAAAAAAATCACTTGATTTCACTAACATATTTATAACATAAAATTTTGAAAGTCGGGGAGGGAAGCAGATTACATAGACTGTGGTATAGGTAGGCCTAAATGTCAAAAAAAAAATTGTGTAAGCCTTGTTTGAATCCTGCTTCTCACAAACCAACTATAAAGACTTCTTTGAGAAAAACCAGGGAAACTCAAATATAGAATGAATATTAGGTAACAGTAAGGAATTATGTTAGTTATGATACTAGCAAGAGGATTGGGTTTGTTTTTTGTAAGTCCTCATCTGTAAGAGAATTTATGCTTGAAATGGCATATTGTTTGGGATTTACTTCAAAATACTCCTCCAAAAAGTAAAACATAGGTTATAAATAAAATTTCACACAATGTGGAATACGGATAAAGTTCACAATACTTACTATTCTATGTGTTTGAAAACTTCATAATAAAGTTTAATAAATAAAAAGGTTAGATGGTTAGAAAAAAATAAAGTTTAATAAAATACATACAGCAGTCTGACAAAAAGCCATATGAAGCAAGTGGTATTTAAGCTGGGCTTTGAAGGTTAGTTACACAATTTGGACAAAGATTTTTTTAGTAACATTTGTAAACTGCAGTTTTATAAAGGGGGTTACTCTCCTTGAGGTTAATTCACTTAGTGTCCAAGCCTTCACATGAGCTTAATTTGGCTAATTACTTCCTCAACCATACTTTTGACTAGTGTATGAAAAATTTTCCTAAAAACTGATTTCCAAATAAGTTCAAATTTTGGAGACTAAGTTTTAGTCAGACAACCTTCCCCTAAAGAGAATAACAAATTTTATTGAGTACTCGTTTTATGCCATATGATCGTACTAGGCACATTATATATAATTCTCACTACAATCTAGCAAAGTAGATACTGTATCCTTACTTTGCAAATAGGGAAATAAGCTACTAAAATGGTAGAGAATGTAATAGTATCAAAATTCCAAAAGTCCCATGCTCTTTCCCATACCAGCCAAGCATAAGCCATCACTCAAGGAGGTAATGTTAATTACACCACTCTCTAAAAGAACTCCTTCCCTTGGTCGGAGGTGGTGGCTCATGCTTGTAATCCCAGCACTTTAGGAGGCTGAAGCAGGTGAATCACTTGAGGTCAGGAGTTCGAGACCAGCCTGGCCAACATGATGAAACCCCACCTCTACTAAAAATACAAAAATGAGCCAGGTGTGGTGGTGTGTGCCTGTAACCCCAGCTACTCGGGAGGCTGAGGCAAGAGAAGCATTGCTTGAATCTGGGAGGTGGGGTTTGCAGTGAGCCAAGATTGCGCCACTGCACTCCAGCCTGGGCGACAGAACAAGACTGTCTCAAAAAAACAAAAAACAAAAAACAAAAAAACCCCAAGACAAAAAGACCTCTACACCGTCTAGTAAAATAAAAAAATAAATAAAAACATAAAAAAAAGAACTCTTTCCCTCAATCTTTCTATTGCTTTCACTATCCCAGACGCCTGGACAACTCTTTACCGTTTGTCCCTTAATGTGCAAATCCCACAAATCTCTCAAAGTTTGGCTCAAATGCTGCTTTCCCTAAAACTGACCCCAAACAATCTTTCTCTTAATTCCCACAGAATTTAATTGGTAAGTTTCAGTATTACTAATACATCTTGCCCATTAAATTTTAAAACTTCTCTAAATCCTAAGTAGGAAAGAAAAAAATCCCACACAATCTCATCAACTGTTCTGGTTATGCTAGTGTTCCATGAAATGTTAACAGTAGGAATACTAAGGATATAGTAATAGGGAAGGGAAATGAAACAGTAAGAATATTCCAGATTATTACATGAAAAGGCAAAGTGAAAACCAATCTGCACTCCTATCACCCTAGTTACGTAAAATCGGGATGCAAGCACAAATGGGCCAGGTCACACTTAACCATTAATAGTGATCACACCTAGAAAAAGGATATGCATGATTTTTACATTACATTTTATAGTTCTTAACTCCTAGAATGTTTTCCACACACTACTTATATCTTTTAAAATATTTAAAACATATACATATAAAATCACAGCACATTTATGTAGTTCTTATAGTCATGTTAACTTGGAAATCAATGGCTTTATATATGGTAGAACTCAAATACTTAATAAATTAGTTAATAATATGTCACATCTAAGCACTAAAAATAAGTGATCTCTATAGCTTATTTCAAATATATACATATGTTTACTACAATGTAAGAGTAAGACTAGATTTTTCCTAAAATATACTTACATGCAGGATATATATCATGACTTGCAAAGAAATTACAGTTGGGCAAGGTGGTACATGTCTGTGTAATCCCAGCTACTTAGGAGACTGGGGTGAGAAGAATCACTTGAGGCCAGGAGTTGGAAAATGATCAGGGTTAACTCATCTCAAAAAAAAAAAAAAAAAAAAAAGTACAAAAAAAAAATCTAAACTAAACATCACTTAAAAGAAAAATATTTTCAGTCTTATCTGTAAGCTTCCAATTGTTTTAGAGGCAATATAAAAGAATCTACATGTACACTCACTCAATACCTACTATAGTAAATATCTCTAGCCTTACTTTTACACCACCAGGTTTTAAAAAAGCGAAGCCCAGTTTGTAGATCTAAATATTCTCTCACCATCTGATTTAAAACAAAAGCAGGCAGGGCGCGGTGGCTCATGCCTGTAATCCCAGCACTTTGGGAGGCCAAGACCGGCGGATCACCTGAGGTCAGGAGTTCAAGACCAGCCCAGTTGACATATTGAAACCCTGTCTCTACTAAAAATATAAAAATTAGCCAGGTGTGGGGGCACACACCTGTAATGCCTCTCGGGAGGCTGAAGCAGGAGAATCGCTTGAACCTGGAAGGTGGAGGTTACAGTGAGCCAAGATTGCGTCGCTATTCTCTAGCCTGGGCAGTAAGAGCAAAACTCCATCTCAAAAATAATAAATAAGAGAAAAACACAGGATAAATATTTACAAATGCCATTTCATCTAGGTTAGTTCTATCCTATTCTTTTGATAAATTCCTCAGTGTAAAAAAAAAAAAAAGAGTCAACTAAATCATACATTTAATTTAAAATCAATATATTTGGCAGTATGCTGTGATAAACGTGACTTACATGCTGCTAGCTTGCAAAGTATTTTAGTATTGTCCTTTGCTTTGTAATGTATTCTTTAACACGTTAGGGATGGAAGAAGTGAACTGGTTTAAAAAAAAAAAAAATCTGTCATTACTCCTATCAGCCAAAACTATCATTGATTTGAAATCAGAAAATACCAGTGGAGGTGAAAATATGCCAGTTTCACTCCAAAAGCAATGTAAGCAAGGATTAATCACAAAAGAAAGCTAACTCTTTGGTGCCAAAGTTTAACTACCTGGGGTAAAATACACAACAGTAAGATCGGGGATGGATCAGAGTTCTATCTTTCTCAGTACATATACTGTGAGGACCTGATAACTGTTGCCAGAAGACTAAATGCACTAACAGATATAGTTTGGAACTCTTCATGTACCCCTCAGGGATAGAGCACCCCAATTTTGAAATCACTGGTTCTCAAACATTTAACACACATCACAGTCCAGGTAGGAGGATTTCATAAACTACAGTTGCTTGGGTCCCGTATACCGAAGGCTGGCATCAATTAGCATGGGCAACAAGACAGGCAGATTTTCATTAGTATTTTTAAGCTCTTCAGGTGATGCTTCCCCCTGTGTAGATACGGTTGAAACTTTGATACATCACCATATGGCTAAGGAATATATTCACAAACACCCTAGAGGTTTCCCAACTAAAAAATTTTGTTAGTATCAATCTTCATGGCGCAACAGAAATCAGAATCAAAAGACCTAGAATATAGTTCCAGGTTGGCAACTAGCTAAACAAACTCGATCTTACTTGTCCATTTGCAAACAGAAACAATAATGCCTCCCTCATAGGGCTATTGCAAAGATTAAGTGAGGTAATATATCAAATTGAAACGTAAGTGCTTTCTAGAATATTAACAACACAAACTGAACTTTTTGTTTGTTTAAAAATCAATATGAAATTCTTTGGACTGAGCCCAGTGCCTCACGCCTGTAATCCCAACACTTTGGGAGGCCAAGGCACGGGGCTTACTGAGTCCAGGAGTTCAAGAACAGTCTGGGCAACATAGTGGGAGCCACAGCTCTTACCTGCGCCTCCCCTCCCCCACCAAAAACAAAAAAACGTTGACCCAGAAGTTTCTCTTTGGAAATTTACTTTGAACAAACAGCACCAGTACAAAAGAATTAACTATATAAAGATATTTATTTACTGCAGGGCTGCTTATATGGTGATACAAAATTTAAAAATGAATAAGCTACAATCAATATCAGAAAAAAGTTAAAACTATAAGCCATTACAAAAATTACAGGTAATTAAAGTTATATGTAAAATGTCTATGATATTAAGTAAAAATACCAAGTTGTCTAGGTGTATCATACAATTCCATTTTTGTTCAAAAAAAGGAAGGGGGCAATGTATGACTACATATGTTTGTGTGAAGTATGGAAAAATAAACACCTCACTCAACTCTGGTGAAGGAGGAGGTACTGCTGGCTTTATGTTTGTATTTCTCCACGTTGTAAGACACACTGAAGTTAGCAAAATAAATTTTTTAATGTTTTATATAAATATAGCTTAACTGCATTGCAGTTTGGAAACTATCAAAGTACAAAAGTTATTGTGTTACTTTTTGTTTCTATTAGTACTAGGCTGAAAGTCCAACAAATGCAAACTTGTCTCACATGGCTATCTTAGTAATTTTCAATTGTTACACACTATCAATTAGAATTAATACTTTACCAAGGAAAAACAACTAAAGAAATGTTAACTAGAGGCCAGGCATGGTGGCTCACATCTATAATACCAGCACTTTGGGAGGCCAAGGTGGGTAGATAACTTGAGGTCAGGAGTTAAGAGACCAGCCTGGCCAACACGGTGAAACTCCACCTCTACTAAAATACAAAAATTAGCTAGGCGTGGTGGCAGGCACCTCCATCCCAGCTACTAGGGAGGCCGAGGCAGAAGAATCCCTTAAACCCAGGAGGTGGTGGTTGCAGTGAGCGGAGATTGCACCACTACACTTCAGCCTGAGCAATAGAGTGAGACTCTGTCAAAAAAAAAAAAAAAAAAGAAAGAAAAGAAAAAAGAAATGTTAACTAAATTGTAACAGAGAACTAAAGGAAGAAATCTGAATGCATGGTCTGAGACAACTGGAGAAAAATAACAATTTTAAGAAGCAGTCTTTAATGCAGTTTCTTTAAGTGTGCTCCTTATTCACCAACTCAGTGTTCTCAGAAGCAAATGGCCCCTTGTCCAATATATTTCAGGTATGCTGCTCAGTGGCACCCACTTGCTCTTTTGCAAGCTCTGCGCACATGTTCAATCTTTCCTTCCTTCTGTTATTGGCTATGAGATATCCTACAATTAGAACTGTTTAACCTTAACCCAGTATTACCGTAACTTTTCTGTATATGTTAACACAAATACATTTTATGTAGTGTTTCTAGTCATTTCCAAGACAACTTAAAGAAAAAGGAATGTGAAGTATGAAACATATTCAATTTTCTCATAAGACTGGTTAAAACAGAAATTTAATTTTTATCTAGGAAAACCCTAATTTATGATGATTAAAAGCTTTAAAACATATTTAGTTTATTATGACATGTATAGTCTAAGAAATATATATCACTGTATAAATCTTTGAAGTAAAAGGAATCACTTAGGTGATTAGTATGAATTATGATTTTTGAAGTTCCTCAAGTAATCAAGAATAAGCCTTGAAGTGGTTAACTTTAAAGTGAGATGAAACGACCAAGCCAATTTCCTAAAGATACACCACCAAACATCTAGGTAGAAATGTATGAAGAGAAACCAAATCTATGTTAGTTTCAAGTATTAATCATATAGATATTTACAGACAGGGTCTTACTCTGTCACCCAGGGTAGAACGCAGTGGTGCCATCATAGCCTCCTCCTCCTGCCTCAGCCTCTAGGGTTACAGTAGTGCCACACTATGCCCAGCTATATCATATATTTTTAAAGGGGTCTGTGTTCTCAAAAAAAAAAAAAAAATCTTGAGTATGATTTAAATAAAATTTAATTTATCCACTTAAATTTTTGGAAGACAATAGACTATCTTATAGAAAATACAAAAAATAAAACAAAAAAATAGCTGGGTATATTGGTACATGACTGTGGTCCCAGCTACTCAAGAGGCTGAGGTGGGAGGATCACTAGAGCCAGAGAGGTCAAGGCTGCAGTGGGCCATGTTTGCACCACTGCACTACAGCCTGGGTGACAGATACCCTGCCTCAAAAAAGTTTCTAAGTAAAAATAACTAAATAATTAAATAAAATAGCAAATAAACCAGTAAGTGTAATGCTAACTAGTTGTACCAGTAATTGTACAAACAGTGGGTATACACAATTCTCATTATCCACATAAAGAAATCACACCAATTCCTTGGAGGCAAGCTTATTCCTAACACTAAGCTTTAAAAGAAATTTCTGTTGGGCATGGTGGCTCAATCCCAGCACTTTAGGAGGCCAAGACAGGAGGATTGCTCAGGTTTAGGAATTCGAGACTAGCCAAGGCAACACAGTGAGACCTTGTCTCTACAAATAATAAAAAATATCTGGTGGGGCATGATGTTGTGAGCCTGTAGTCCCAGCTTCTCAGGAGGCTGAAGTGAGAGAAATTCTTGAGACTGGGCGGTTGAGGTTGCATTCCAGCCTGGACAACAGAGCGAGACACCTACCTCCACCCTAGTCTTAAAAAAAAAAAAGAAAGCAATTTCTTAAGTGGAGCATAATTGATGTAACAGAGTTGTAACAGAAAATATCTTCAACATTCCCGTAACAGATGCAAGGTTTCATAGTCTTTCTCTTTTTTGTTTTTGAGACAGAGCGTCACTCTGTTTGTTGCCCATGCTGGAGTGCAGTGGAGCAATCTTGGCTCACTGCAACCTCTGCCTCTTGGGATCAAGCGATCCTCCTCTCTCAGTCCCCCCACAAGTAGCTGGGACTACAGAGCCACCATGCCCGACTAACTTTTGCATTTCTTGTTGAGATGGGGTTTCACCACATTGCCCAGGCTGGTCTCAAACACCTGAGCTCAAGCAATCCACCTGCTATAGCCTCCTAAAGTGCTAGGATTACAGGTGCGAGCCACTGTGCCCAGCTTTAGTCTTTCTTATAGTCAGCTCCTCAAGGAAAAGTCAAAATATCTAACTCCTAATATAATCCATGGAAAGTAACTACATAGTAATTCTCTAAGGTATGATTGTCTAAATCTTCCTAAATTATAATCGTGGATTGTCCATATTAGATAAAGGACTTCAATCTGGTGGGCTTCTACCTACCTCTCCCATCTCTCTTTGCCATTCTCCTCCCTATAAACTGCACCTTAAGCCCTGGCATTCTCCCCCACCAGGATTACTACAGCTATTAATCCCTCTGACCAAATGCCACTTCACTCATCTCTGGACTAAATTAACTTCTCTAAATCTTTTAAGATTCCACTTTACCTCTTGTGGAAATCTTTTCCTGTCCCTGCAATCTCTACCTACATGTGTCCACGGCACTCTTTTTTTTTTTTTTTTTTTTTTTTTTTTTTTTTTTTTTTGAGACAGGGTCGCCCTCTGTCACCCAGCCTGGAGTGCACTGACATGATCACAACTCACTGACTGCAGCCTCAATCTCCTGGATTCAAGTGATCCTCCCATCTCAGCCTCCCAAACAGCTTGGACTATAGGTGCACGCCATTATGCCAAACTAATTTTTTAATTTTTTTGTAGAGACAAGGTCTCCCTGTGCTGGCCAGGCTGGTCTTGAATTCCTAGACTCAAGCGAAGTGATCGTCCTGCCTCAGACTCCCAAAGTGTTGAGATTACAGGCATGGGCTACTATGCCCAGACCACAGCACTTTTATAATACCACCTCAATGGCAGTTAGCGTACATTACTGTAATCACAAGTTAAATACTCTTTTCTTCACTTTCCTATAAAGGCCTTAAAAACAAGGACCACGTATTACCATACCACCAACATCTAAGGACAGTATGGCAAATGATACATCTGCGACCTTCAAAAAAATGTGGGCAGGTTTCTGGTAGTCTAGCTTGATGAAAAGATACAATTTTAATATTCGCACTACAAATGGACTGAATGCCCATACTCCATGAACATTTTCTCAACCACAATTCTGAAAGAACTGACAAACAATTCACCTTTATCAAGAGCCTAGAGATTCCTATTTTTGCTAGTGTAGGATGCACATAATTTAGAGATTAAAACAAGGGCATCTAATAAGACTCTCCTTCGGATAAAAAGTAAAAAATAGTACTTCTATGGAAAGGTAGTCCAAGAAAACACCTATAGGCAAAACCTAGAGCCATTATTCTCTCAACTTCAAAACATAATTCTGTTCATGTTGAATTGGTTTTAAAGATTCTTTGTTTTCGCATGTAATCATGCTAAAAGTACTGATAAAATACTATGGAGATGTTCTTAATAAACTAACTTAAAAATGACCTGGTCATCAAAATGAAGAAAGATGTAAGTAGTTCCCATCTGTATATATTTTTGGTATTTATAAAAATCATACAGAACAATCCACATTTTTTTCTTCCTACAATTTGCTTCATTTGACTGCCTAATAAAGACCTATACTTAGGGGCACTCTGCCTCTAACGCTCATTTGCCTTCTCTCACGTCTGAATGACTAAGACCAACTGCATCTTTATCTCACTGATCTTAAGTTTTTCAGAAACTGCCTAGAGTCAGGGATCACCACTTCGACACCCAGAACTTGTTACTCTTGTCATAAGACGGCTACTACAATAGATCAAGAGCTATCCTCAAACCAGGCTCCCTCCATTGGTATATTTTTCCCCAGAACTAAAAAAATGTAAATAATCTTTCCCTACTGCCCCACCCCCGACCCCATGACCACACCCATGTGTGTTGGCAGCCAGCTGCAGGTTCCATTTCCCTGGGCAGTACTAACTAGGTGGTTTTGAGTACAATTTTATAGCCAATTGCATCAAGCCCCTTCCAGGAAACATTTTAGGGGCTACTGTGGGTCAAACGTATTTTGCTCCAAAATAGGTGATGACTTTTTTTTCCTGTCCCTTTTGCAGTCAATCGAACCATCTAATACTTCAATTACCTCTCTTCTCCTTTATACTTCATGCTTCCTTTTTTTTTTGTACTTTCCAGCTACAGTGATATGCACATAAGGTGTGTACATGTGGATATTTCCCAGTTCTCTAAAATCTTTTATTCCTGCACAAGAGAACAGTGAGTGAGTAAGAGGTGAAGTGAAAATCAACAAAATGCAACCTGAAAATGGATGAGATTCAGTAGCTAAACTTGCAGAATGGAGCTTACTATTGAAACTATGCTTTTGCCAACATGCTTAAATAAACAATCTTTTTTAAAAATTCTTTAAAGCACTTAAGAATATAAAAAACAACCAAAGGTCAAACAAAGCTTTTAATTAAATACTTGTGTTTAATTAGGCATGTCTTGATTTTTCATTTAAAAAGATAAATCTCCAGTTACGTGAAAAGGTCACTAAGAAAAAAACACTAACATGTCTCTAAACATACTGCTACATGAAAATGCAAAGAAAAAACATTTATCATGCACCTACCTAATAATTCTAGACAGTGTTTCACGCACTGGAAAAGCTTGAAAACAGAAAATTTCCACTTTTTCAACTACGAAAGCAATTAAGTTTTCTTAAAAAACTGTCTCCTGTCTATATTGCCAAATATAAAAATCACTATTAAAATATTAGTTCCTAAATGATAGGATTTGAGGAAATCTTTTTCCATGCTAGAATTCAGAACTGACTGAAAGACACAGTAGTTAAGACTGGTGCTAATCCAAAGATTTCCTTTACTACTGATAAAGCCACAGTGGAGACATAATTAATACCTAGGCCAAGTGGGTTTCCTAACAATACACTCCAGTTATTCTAACCCAGTCACAAGTAGCACTGGACAACTACTGTCCTCTCGAAATGGGGAGTCTAACTTTGGTAGTCTCATGAAAAAGCAGGGCAAATTCAGTGCTTTCTGCAGGAAGAAGACTCCCAGAGAGAAAGAGAGGAAGGGGCTCAGCCATATTTCATGAGTGTTAAAACTTATCTTAAAAACTCATCAAAGCGAAGTGAGGAGGTATGACAAAAGGAGCAAGTCAGACTATTACAATGCATTTCCTAAAAACAGCAAGGGTCTGGCACTGTAGCTCATGCTTGTAACATCAACATTTTGGGAGGCCAAGGTGGGAGAACTGCTTGGGCCCAGGAGTTTGAGCCAGACTGCGCAATATCGCCAGACCTCAATATATATATATACATATATTTTTTGAGACGGAGTCTTGCTCTGTCACCAGTCTGAAGTGCACTGGCACGATCTCAGCTCACTGTAACCTCCACCTACCGGGTTCAGGAGATTCGTCTGCCTCAGCCTCTCAAGTAGCGGGGATTACAGGCGCACGTGAGGTCCAGTTAACTTTTTGTATTTTAGTACAGACAGGGTTTCACCATGTTGGCCAGGCTGGTCTCAAACTCCTGACCTCATGATCTGCCCGCCTCGGCCTCGAAAACTTCTAAGGTTACAGGCGTGAGCCACCACGCCCAGCAACCTCACCTATATTTAAAAAAAAAAAAAAAAAAATTAAGAAAAAAAAAGCAAGAAGGGCTGGGCGTGGTGGCTCACGCCTGTAATGCCATCACTTTGGGAGGCTGAGGCGGGTGGACTGCCTGAGGTCAGGAGTTCAAGATCAGCCTCACCAACATGGTGAAATCCCATCTCTACTAAAAATAAAAATAAAATTAACTGGGTGTGGTGGCACTGGCCTGTAATTCCACCTACTCGGGAGGCTGAGGCAGGGGAATTGCTTGAACCAGGGAGGTGGAGGTTGCAGTAAGCTGAGATCTTGCCACTGCACTCCAGCCTGAGCGAGAGAGTGAGAGAAAGAAAGAAAAGAGAAAAAGTGAGAGAGAGAGAGAGAGAGAGGGGAGAGAGAGAGGGATGGGAGGGAGGGAAGGAAGGAAGGAAGGAAGGAAAGAAAAACAAAGCAAGAAATCTACTTAATATGCCACAAACCAATTTACCTGGCTATAAGTGCAATTTTTATCTTAATCACACCTGTTAGTAAAATGGTCTCAAGCTGTGAGTGCAGCCATGTAGACAAAACCATGTGAAAATCAAATATTCAGATATTTTAAATATCTGTAAATTTTAAGAATATGAACAAATACAGAGCATTTCCATATCTTAGAAACCCAACAAGGTATTTAAGTTAGGACGCATGTGGAACTTGAGTTCAGGAGACAGGAACCAACCTCCACTTAAAATTATGCAAATCGTGTTAGGATCTATAAAAAGGAGACAGCTTGGTCACTGAGAAAATTTGCTGTGAATTTCACATCTGGCCCAAATCTCTGGTCATAATTACATTTGTTACCTAAGATAAGTACCTACTCCGGAAGGCAAATTATCTTTCAACACCAGAAATGTTTACAAACAAGCCGGGTTACTGGTTCTATAATCTGGGCCGAGGCGGGAGGATAGCTTGAGCTCAGGAGACCAGCCTAGGCAACATAGTGAGGCTCTGCCTCCACAAAAAATGCAAAATTTAGCTGGGCGTGGTGGCGTGCGCCTGTAGTCCCAGCTACAGTTACTCGGGAGGCTTAGATGGAAGAACAGTTGGAACCCGGGACAGAGGCTAAAGTGAGCAGAGATCTCACCACCTGCACTCCAGCCTGGGCATGCCAGACAGACCCTGTCCCAAAAAAAGAAAAAAAAAAAATTATAAACAAGTATGGAATGCTTAAGAGAAACAAAATCCAAGTATTATTTTGTAATTTGTATACAGTATCTGTAACGTCTGAGAATTTAGCCTAAAGTAACAGCTTAATTTAGGTTCTTTTTAGAAGTTGTAATCTTGCTAAATACTGAAACACCTAAGAAAACTTTGGACTCAGACAAATGAAGTTAAGGAAAACATGTTACACACAGCTTAAACTGTTGGAAGATGCATAAATTTGCTAATGGCAACTGTAACTCATAACAGCTCGACTTGTAAACAGAATAAAAAAGCTGGAGTTAAATCCTCAAGAACCAGGTTTCTGAAATATAAGTTTATTTTTAAGATTATCATAAACCTTTTCTGCATACAAAAACTGCCCACATGGACACCAAGAAAATTTTACACAATGCAATTTCACCAAAAATCAGAATTTTAAAGAAATTCTTGCAGCACGGAAAATGCCATCATTTATTCATAATTGAGCAAATGAAGTAAATCATTTTTTAAAAGGAGGCTAATATTGTACAAATGTCCAATGTAAAAATAAAAATAATAAATAAATAAATATAAAAAAAGGAGGCTAATAACAGAAGCAAATTGAAAATACTCATTTTTGTATTTTTTTACAGGATTCCTTAAGTCATCTTCCAATACTCCAGGTCACATGAAGAGTCACCTACTAAACATGAAACCTAATCATTAAACAAGCTTTTAAAATCCTTCCATAACTCCCTTTATTAAAATTATTTTCTTGACATACAGTACCTTTACAGGTATTACATTTCTTTTCAGTGTTTACAAGCATTTTTCTCATGTTTTCCAACAGTTTCACCAAACATCTGCCCCTCAGTTTTCTCAAGTAAAAATCAAGTACCAAGTCCTGACATGATGTCTTATTGCACCTAATATGCAGGCAATACATTCCCCCTCTCCAAAAGTTTACATGTTAGAATGATAAAGCTAAGTAGATTTTCATTTTTCTCTAGCTGTGTTCTCAAATAACACTAACTTTTACACGTGTTTGGGCATAAAACTTTAAATGTTTTCCCCAAAAATGTGATCCAATTCAGATACAAAACTACTGCTCCAACAGCAGAAGCCGCTGATCTTGTCTTTGGTTTTAATTTACATATTTTTCTGAGTACAGAAATCTGTTCCTAGAATAAAACATAACCTCAACAAGGCGAACCCAAGTCACGGCTTCATACACACATCTGTCCACGGCAAGCTTTTCCTGGACACACTCGGGCCTTTGAAAATGTCCACACTTGTTTTCATAAACCCACTCCTTCCTCTTCACCCACTTGCGATCAGCATGCTTCTCTGGGGCCACGCGGCCTCTCCCCCACTTTCCGAACCCAAGGGCGACAGCTCGGTCTCTAACCTCCAGCGCGCCGAATCAGAGCGAGACCCGGGTCGGCGCCCCAGGCCCGAGGCGGCGGAGGCGGCGCTGGGGGAGGGAAGGAAGCGGGAAAGTGGCCGGCGCGGCGCCCCCTCCCCCGCGCGCGCACACCCCCTTCCGGCACCCCTCCCCCTGCATTGTGCGAGCCGGCCCCAGGCCGCACCGGCCGGGGCACCCCGCAGGCCCCGTCCGCCCTCCCACCGGCGATCGGCTACCGCTAAGGCCGCCGCACAAAGCCCAGGGAGCCAGCCCCGGCGGCGCCAAAGGACCGGAGAAAGAGCAAGCGCGGAATGACTTACAGGGCTGCTGCGGCCGCGCTGCCTCAGCCGGGGACACCGACCGTTGGGCACACGGCGGCGTCGCTCTTGGCGGTCCTCCCCCTCCTCCGCCTTCGGTGGCGGCAATGTCTTCTTTCTCCACCTACCACCCTCCCCCCCACCCCACCTCCTCCTTCTCCTCCCCCTCCTCCTCCGAACCACCGAAGTACCGAGGGTGAGACACAGAGACTCACAACAACATGGCTGCCACCGCCGCCTCCCCTCCCCCTCCCCCGCCCACCGGGCGCGCGCAATGCACCCCGGGAGAAAGAGGAGGGGGAGCGCTCACCGAGGCGCGGCTCCTTTCAATGCCTAGCGTCCCTGCTCCCGCGCTCCCGCCGCGCGGGCCCGGGGCGTTCTGCGCGTGCGCACGCTCTCTGCGCTCTCACGTGTACGGCCGCCTCTCTGGCGTTCCCTCCCCGCCCTCACCTTGCGGGCTCGCGCTTGTCTCCCGGGCTCCATCGCGACCGGACTCGGACAGCGCAGGCGTGTTGTTGCCGAACGCTGTGTTTGCGACTGTCTTCCTGCTTGGGGCCTCGACTTCTGAATCCTGTCACCCTCAGCTTCCTCCCCAGTTGCTCATTGTTTTACTCCAATTGCGTGTGGGGGTGTCGGCGCCCGCGCCGCCCACCTTGGGGTACTCCTGGCATTTCGCTTCCGGAGTGCTGGCGCCAACCAGAGCCGGACGTTAATTCAGGTCTTTAGCTTTCACCCTGTACCTCCCCCACAACAAGACGGTGGAGATGCATCTGGGGGTGGAAAATTGTACCCCGCAAGAGGGCTGTCACTCTCCTCGTGGTTGCACCCCAGGCAGGTGGAGCCAGCTCTCAGCAAATTGTTGCCTCCCAGTGCTTGGCCCGGGTGCACACAAAGGAAACTCATGTCGATCTCCAGCTGGGCCAGTGATTCTCACTCGTGGGCTGTTTTTTCTTCTCGCGGACCTAACGCTCTCTTCTCCCCGGTTTACAGGCTAGTTGGAAACCAAATCTGCCTTGCTGTCCTGGCCCCCTGTGCAAAGCCGCGGTGATTCCAGGATTGTAACCTAACTTGCTCCAGGTCACACAGCTGTAACTGGCACCGTGTCCGATTTGTTCTTGATGGTTTGCACAACTCCTGGCTCTCCTGATAACGCTGCACTCGTAAACATTCAGGGCCTCCTAATTGCTTTGCTTAATGTTTGTCTTCCCTAGGCGACTGTGAGCTCCGCGAGGGCAGGGACCTTGTGTTTTGTTCCACACTGTGCCCCCAAGTGCCTGTTGAATAAATGGGCTCTTCGGTTTTTAGTTATTACCGAAAACTGTCTGACATTGAAATGCATCCCAAGCTCCTACCTTAGGCTCATATCTCAGGCTTCTAGATATTTTCACTTGAATATTCCTCTTGTCACCAAGCATGTTAAAAACTGAAGTCACACCCATCCCCTACCCCCGACTCTTGTATTGTCTCTGTAGTTGGCAGTGCCACCACCTATTCATTCCCCAAATTACCCCTCTGAGAACCATCCTTGCCTCTTCCTCTTATCCCCCATTCCAAATATAAATAACTTACCAAGCCTCGCAGTTTTACTTCCCAAGTAATTCTGGAGACAGTCTCTTCCTCTGCCTCCTCACTAATACTAGCCTTGCTTCCCAGGTCTGGATTTCTGTAGCTGGCTCTTAATCAGCTTTCCTGTCTCCAGTCTCACTCCCTCCAATCAGTTCTGCTCACTGCTATCTAAAATGCAAATCCAATTCTTGGCGCTCAGGCCTCTGCTTCAACCATCTCATTGCTCCGCATCACCCACGACAGCATTTCCCTAGTGTGCTGTATTCAGTGTTAATAGATACTCCTTTAAGAAACGTCTCACGATCAAGTAAGAATGGGAGATACTGGGGTGTACACATTTTGTCTTCCTTCTTACCCCTCCATTGAGCTGACAATAGCAGAAGGGTCTTTAGATCCAGTTGCTTAGTGTGAGCAAAACTAGATAAATCCATCAGAGGCCCTCCCTTAGAATACGAAATTGGGACTAACAGACCCCAACCTCCAAGGTCTCGTGGACCTGGGATCCCTTGGGCAGACTTGTTACATCCTGTAAAATAGGGAACCTGCAGAGAAGAGTGGAGTTGAGAGAGAAAAGGAGAGTGTTGACAATGTCTCTCACGTGTTCCTGTGCCTGGCTGGCTGCCTCTACCCTTCGAGTCTAAGCCTCATTCCTTGATCCTTACAATAAATTCTGCTTCTTTGCTTAAGCTAGATGAAGTGAGTTTCTGTTACAAGCAAGAGTCCTACTAAAAGCCTTGTGTATACTATAGTTATTTGTTTGGTGCTTACAGTATGCAAGCACCAAAGCACTTTCCATACATTGTCTCATTTAATGTTCCCAATATCCCCATGGGCAAGGTCAGCTTCATGACCTGCAAGGTCAGCTTCATGACCTGTGCAGTTGCACAAAGCCTGGTGCGTGCCTAGAAAAGTTCTACAATTGGTTTAATGCTCTGTTGTCACCATCCAGAAAGTCAAATAGAGATAATACCTCATAGGCAATTTAAACTCTATAATTTGTAGAGCTCAGTTCAAAATGAAAATGAGAGGCCCCTTTGTCAAAAACCACTATTTGACAAAAGGTTTATAGTGCCAGGCTTCTTAGTGCCTTTAAAAGCAAAATATGCGGGGCCAGGTGCGGTGGCTCACTCCTGAAATCCCAGCACTTTGGGAGGCCTAGGCAGGTGGATCACGAGGTCAGGAAACCATCCTGGCCAACATGGTGAAAACCCGTCTTTAAAAAAAAAAAATCAATATGCATCGTAAATATCCAAGTGAGGGACATAATATGCAATGTATCCCAACCAAATTTGACCCTAGAAGGCGTTTCTTCATGGAGAATCTCTTACAGGTTCGATGCTCTGCAAGATACAGATTAAAGCCCCACCCTGTAGAGATCTGACTCTGCCTATGTCCCTGCCTCTCCAGCTCTTGATTCCCTATGCACAGTGAGCAGTTTCTTGCTTCTGTGCCTTCACATATGCTTTGCAATCTGCCATGCTCATTAAGCACTTCTGATTATAATTGGCTTCTCTTTAGATTTACCTACAAGGAAAGAATATACTCCTCAAGCTAATGTAAATATCTGGTGTGCTTGGTAGTTGAGGTGGACATTGTAATTGACACCTCAACAGCCATTCTAATTACCTGGGAGCTTGTTAGAAATGCAGAATCTTGGCGCCATGCCAGACCAACTGAATCAGAATCTGCATTTCAACAAAATTCCTGGGCAGTTCTTATACATAATAAAGTTGGAGACACATTAGTAAGCCAATCACAATAATTTCATCCCACTTGCTAGAAATTGGTTCTGTGATGGGCGTGCCTTACCCATTTTGAGCCAGTGAGACACAAAGAGGTGCTAACTCAGAGCTTCTGGAGGAAGAAAAGCCAGTCCAGTGTCTCTCTCCTGAATGTAAACAAGAAAACATGTTGCCACAGTTCACCCTGACAGGCATCTTATGACCACAAGGGAAGTCAGACTGCCAGTAGCCTATCCAGTGTTCATTCTCCCCTTCTACCATAACAACTGGTCCTGGTGTGGATGCCCCTGTGGACTGGAGGAGGCACAGAATGGAGTGTCTTGAATTTCCAGCAACAAGCATTTCGTTTGGGAATGTGTCTCTATGGCTTGTTGAGTCCAGTGGTTCTTGACCAGACTTGCACATCAGAATCACCTGGGGAACATTTAAAATACATTAATTTCTAGGCCCTACCACCAGAGATTTGGATTTAAATGGGTCTGGGATGAACATGGTGGACATGGGTACTTTTTAAAAGCTCCTCACAGCTGGGCATGGTGGCTCATCCCTGTAATCCCAGCACTTTGGAAGGCCGATGTGGGCAGATCATCTAACGTCAGGAGTTCGAGACCAGCCTGGCCGACATGGCGAAACCCTGTCTCAAATAAAAATACAAAAATTAGCTGGGTGTGGTGATGGGCACCTGCGATCCTAGCTACTAGGAAAGCTGAGGCAGGAGAATCACTTGAACCCAGGAGCCAGAGGTTGCAGTAAGCCGAGATTGCGTCATTGCATTCCAGCCTGGGGTGACAAATGCAAAACTCTATCTCAAAACAAAAACAAAACAAAGAAAAACTCCTCAGTAGTTGTAATGTGTAGCCATGATTGAGAACCACCAATGTAGATAGATCACATCTTACAGCATAAAGCCATTTTAATATTCCCTATGCAAATGCTCTTTTCCACTGAGACTGTGAAACTCCTCGTAAACTCTTTTGGTAACCTTGTGGATTTGATAAAAATAATACAAGCTTGGTTGGGCACAGAGGTCCACACCTGCAATCCCAGCACTTTGGGAGGCCAAGACAGGAGGATCACTTGAAGGCAGGCATTCAAAACCAGCCTGGGAGTGGCTCATGCCTGTAATCCCAGCACTTTGGGAGGCCAAGACAGGAGGATCACTTGAAGGCAGGCATTCAAAACCAGCCTGGGAGTGGCTCATGCCTGTAATCCCAGCACTTTGGGAGGCCAAGACAGGAGGATCACTTGAAGGCAGGCGTTCAAAACCAGCCTGGGAGTGGCTCATGCCTGTAATCCCAGCACTTTGGGAAGCCAAGATGGGAGGATCACTTGAGGGCAGGAGTTCAAAACCAGCCTGGGAAACATACATAGCGAGACCCTGTCTCTACAAAAAAATTAAAAATACAAGCCCTTTATAAACATTGTCAGAAAGACAAAACAGTTCAAATCATCCCAATTTTAATATCACAAAAAACTAATCACATTTGGTGAACAACATTATTACAGGCGTAAATACAGATTTAAGGATGAAGGGAGAAATATACAGATAGAGTAACATTAATAATGATAGGTTCTCCACAAATTATTTTTAAAACAAAGGTTTTTTAAAAAAATACAATATTGAATTTATTTTCATTTGAATTGGACAAAAAGAAAAACAGAAGGAACTGATCAGAAAACTGTTACTTCATCTCAAGAGAAAATGATTTGTAAAGCAGTTCTCAAAGGCTAAAAATTATTTATTTTGAAAGTGGAGGTCTTGCTGGGGCTGGAATGCAGTGGATGGAGAGCATAGGTGCAGCCTTGAACTGGAATGATTCAAGTGATCCTTCCACTTTGGCCTCCATAGTAGCTGAGACTACAGGCACAAACCACTGTGCTCAGCCTCAAAGGTTAAAATTATAAAAATCATTAATAGGACATTGTAATTTTTTTTCTTTTCTTTTCTTTTTTTTTTCGGAAACAAGAGTCTTGCTCTGTTGCCAGGTTGAAGTACAGTGTTGTGATCTTGGCTCACTGCAGCCTCCGCCTCCCTGTGTTCAAGTGATTCTCCTCCCTCAGCCTCCCGAGTAGCTGGGACTACAGGCATGCACCACTATGTCCAGCTAATTTTTGTATTTTTAGTAGAGACAGGGTTTTACCATGTTGGCCAAGATTGTCTTGATCTCTTGACCATGTGATCTGCCCGCCTCGGCCTCCCAAAGTGCTAGGATTACAGGCGTGAGCCACTGTGCTCAGCCAGGACATTGTAATTTTTCAAACTGTGTTTCAGTATTCATCAGTGCTGAATTCTTTTCCATTAAAGATAGATTAACAGTCTGACTTTCTACCACCTCTTCCCTGTCCTTCCTAATTTTTTGCTTGTAATTTTTTATTATATTAATACTTTGTCAAAAAATACTTTGTCAGGTTTTATTATATTTACATTCTATTTTATCAATAATTTCCCTATTGATTTATCTTAATTTCAGTATTTAAATATATTCATTGTTCATTGCTCTATTTCTGACCTGTTCATTTTGATTAGGTGGATTTCATTATGTATCAGTTAGCATTCACTTGTGTTACAAACTATCCCCAAGATCATTTGTTTATTACATCACAATCTGTGGGTTGGTGAATTTGGCTGGGTTCAACTGGGAGATTCCGAGGATCTTTCCTGGCTCACTTATGCAACTGCAGTCAGCTGGTGACTTGACTGGGTGGCTGAGGTTTGGTGATCAGCCAAGGCACCTTGCAGTCTCTCCAGCAGGCTAGCTGAGGCTTGTTCACACGGTAGCCAACTAAGAATGGAAGCTGCAAGGCTTCTTGAGAGGCGTCAGCTTGGAACTCAAATAGTATCCCTTCCACCACAATTTATTGGTGAAAACAAATCATAAGGACAGCCCAGACTCAAAAGACTTTATCTTTTGATGGGAGGAACTACAAAAAAATTTTGTGCATTCCATGATATCCTCATATTCCAAGTTATCTCATGTTTAAAAATGCTTTCCTGTCAGGCATGGTGGCTTCCGCCTGTAATCCCAGCACTTTGTGAGGCTTGAGTTCACACATTCGAGACCAGTCTAGGCAACATGGTGAAAACCCATCTCTACAAAAAATACCAAAAAATTAGCTGGGTGTGGTGGTACGCGCCTATAGTCCCAGCTACTTGGGAGGCTGAGGTAGGAGGATGGTTTATCCTGGGAGGCAGAGGTTGCAGTGAGCTGAGATCGTGCCGCTGCGCTCCAGCCTAAGTGATAGAGCCAGACCTTGTCTCAAAAAACAAACCAAAAAAAAACCTAAAAATAAAAATGCTTTCCTGTTTTGTTTAAACTTAACACCTATCCTTGGGTTTTGCTTTTTTCTTCTTTTATGTATTTCTTTTAATTTTATAAAAATGTGGAATGGCCAGGCACAGTGGCTCACGCCTGTGATCCCAGCACTTTGGGAAGCCGAGGCAAAAGGATCACTTCTTGAGCCCAGGAGTTCAAGACTGCCTCTGGAGGCTGTGGCAGGATGATCACTTGAGTCCAGCAATTCAAGACCAAGACTAGCCTGGGAACCATAAGACCCTGTTCAAAAAAAAAAAAAAATTATAAGAAGAAATCTGCAAACTACATCTCTTATCAGCTAGCTCTCTGTTAGGCTCTGCAAATAGTGGGCAACTGGGAAAAGATTAGAAGACAGAAGAAAGGAGAAGTCTTTTGCTCCTTCCTGTTCACATGTAATTTTTGTCAGAATGACCCCAGAACAGCATGTCAGCCCAACTGCAGCAGCGGGTTCCACTTTCCAACTTCCCTTGCATTCTCCTATTAGAATCGAACTAGCCTTGTTTTACTCCCTCAGAGGAATAAGCAGCAGCTGGACCATACCCCTCCCTAGAAGCCTAAGACCCAGCTCCACGGGACTCTTCTTCGAACTCAGGAGCATCCAGGGTACCTCTTCCAGCTGTCCATGTCCCAGCTCCTTGGGGCTACATAGAAGCTTCAGATAACATCCACCTCTCTCCTTTATTTCCCCTTTATTCCTTTATTTCTTCGGGGGTGGTGACAGCTTACTGCAGTTGCTAACTCTGTGTTACCTCACTGACTCTTTCTATTTTGCCATTTTTTGAATGCCTGTTTAACCAATTCCCTATGTTAAATTCTCCCTGTTGAAATAATCAATGTGGTTTCTGCTTTCTGACCGGATCTTAACTGATGGCATCATCTTCTGGAACTTATTTTATTGAAGTCGTGTTATTATATTATTTTCTAGCATCAGTAGTTTCAGAAAATGTGACTTTGTGTCTTTCTGTAAAATACCTTTGCCCGTGCCTATTGTCAGATTTTCTGCATCTTACTTTTTGTGTTTAAATGAGTCTGTTTTAGATAATATTGTTAGTTCTTTTACATTTTAAACAGATTTATTGAGATATAATTCACACACCATACAATTTATCCGTTTAACATGTATAATTCAATGGTTTTTAGTATATTCACAGGTATATGCAACCACTACCACGTTCAATTATAGAATATTTTTATTAATCTGTGTTTGTTTGCAATCTTATATTGAATGGTGCTGCTCCTTGTGAAGCAGGGCTAACTCATAGGCTGTGCACCTAGCGTCAGCATAGAATATTTTTATCATTTCTTTTCTTTCTTTTTTTTTTTGAGACAGGGTCTTCTCCGTTGCTCAGGCTGAAGTGCAGTGGCACAATCATGGCTCACTGTAGCCTCAACCTCCCAGGGTCAAGCCATGCTCCTACCTCAGCCTACAGAGTAGCTAGGACTACACATGTGTACCACTGTGCCTGGCTAATTTTTGCACTTTTTGTAGAGATGGGCTTCTAGTATGTTACCTAGTTTGTACTCAAAATCCTCAAGCTCCTGAAGTACTGGGATTACAGGCATGCACTACCACGCTGGCCTGTTTCTATCATCTCAAAAAGAAACCACATACACTTAGGCTATCGCTCCCTTAACCTTCTACCCACTAGTTATCAGCAACCACTAATCTACTGTTTGTCTGTATAGATGATTTGCCTATTCTGGACATTTTATATAAATGGAATCACATAATACATGGTTTTATGTGACTGGCTTCTTTCCGTTAGCATAATGTTTTGTTTTGTTTTTAATTTTTTGTTTGTAGAGGCAGGGTCTCCCTATGTTGCCCAGGCTGGTCCCAAACTCCTGGGTTCAAGTGATCCTGCTGCCTAGGCCCCCCAAAATGCTGGGATTAGAGGCACGAGCCACCCCATCCAGCCCACACTTTACATAACGTTTTAAAGGTTCATCTATGTTAGATCATGTGTCAGTACTTCTTTTTTATGGCTAAATTATGTTTTATTGTCTGGATATACCACATTTTGCTTATCTATTCATCAGTTGATGCACATTTAGGTTGTTTCTACCTTTCGTCGAATATGAATAATGCTGATATAAACATTTGTGTGTGAGTTTTTGTATGGAAGGTCTTTGTTCTTAGTTGTGGTTTCTTTCAGACACGGTTCTATACCTTTTATGTGATGTGTTTCTTCCTTGCTGCCTATAGTATGTTTGCCTAATGGAAAGGTCATTGTTTTTTTCTTTTTTTTTCTTCCTACTCAAGGTTACCATGGGCAGACCTAGCACATTTTCTTTGGCTTTAGCACAACTAAAATCTTTCTGATCGCTTTCTCATTCATTGGAGACCAATGTGTCTTCCCTTCAGAGACACAGTTTGAGTACTGGGTACAGTACTGGGTAGAGGCACTTCTCTGTAGCCCAAGGAAACCATAGTGGGGGAGGGAAAGAGCTTAGTAGCACTAAGTTGAATTCTTGCTCGAGGACCTAGATTCTGATCACTCAGTAAAGATCCTTTTGGCTGGGCGCCGTGGCTCACGCCTGTAACCCCAGCACTTTGGGAGGCTGAGACAGATGGATCACTTGAGCTGAGGAGTTCGAGACCAGCCTGGGCAACATGGCAAAATCCCATCTCTACAAAAAATACAAAAAATTAGTGGGGCCGTGGTGGTGTGCCCCTGTAGTCCCAGCTACTTGGGGGAGTGAGGCAGGAGGATCACTTGAGCCCAGGAGGTGGAGGCTGCAGTGAGCTGAGATCGCGCCACTATACTCCCGCCTGGGTGACAAAGTGAGACCCTGTCTTCCAATCATGGGTCTGCTCTACTCCCATGAGCTTCAGTTTATTGTGTTGACTAACAGTGCCCTGGAATATGGCAAGCTATGAGGACTGCTTTGCTTCTTGGCTTATCTTGTCGTAGCAGCTGAGTCTGTTAGAGTCCTAGCTCGGTATTGGAATCAAGCATGATCTCTGAAGCAGTCTATGCAGAGCTACCATAAGCCTCCTTCTCTTCCAGGACAGAATCCAATTTCTTAAGCAATTGTGGAAGCTTGATTTATATCAACTTCTCATTTTCAAAATTATGAGGAAATTCATTAGTGTTCATAGACTAATGAATTACATAACACTAAATAATACCTTGCTCTGCAAGTGGAACATCTAGTCTCAAGTTTTTAAAGCTGGCCAGGCCCAGTGGCTCATGCCTGTAATCCCAGCACTTTGGGAGTCCAAGGCAGGTGGATCACTTGAGGTCAGGAGTTCGAGACCAGCCTGGCCAACATGGCGAAACCCCGTCTCTACTAAAAATACAAAAATTAGCCAGGTGTGGTGACATGGGCCTGTAATCCCAGCTACTCAGGAGGCTGAGGCAGGAGAATTGCTTTAACTCAGAAGGTGGAGGTTGCAATGAGATGAGATTATGCCATTGCACTCCAGGCTGGGCAACAGAGCTGCACTCTGTTTCAGAAAAAAAAAGAAAAGAAAAGTAGATCTTAGAGACAGGAAGGTCTATGACTTTGTCCAATGTCTCTGACTTCAGCAAGGGCAAAACTGGACCAAGAAACTCTATACTATTTCAGGCATGCCACACTTCCATAATGCCCACGCCTGACCTGCATACCACTGGGGTGATTCTGAGCCTGTGAGAAGGTGAGTCAGGGAGTCAAATTATGCTTATAAATTAAGAAGTGGCTGGGTGTGGTGGCACACACCTGTAGCCTCAGCTACTCAGGAGGCTGAGGTGGGAGGACCTCTTGAGCCCAGAAGTTTGAGGCCAGCCTGGCAACATAGCAAGAACCCATCTCTAAAATATTAAAATAAGAAAATAGGCCACACATGGTGACTCATGCCTGTAATTCCAGCACTTTAGGAGGCCAAGACAGGAGGATGGCTTAAGCCCAAGAGTTCGAGACCAACTTGGGCAACATGGCAAGACCTTATCTCTACAAAAAATAAAAATAAAATAATAAAATAAACGCAAGTAATTCACCATTTGTTTATGATGGCAAGAAAAATCTGCTGGTATCTTCTACTCTATAGACTGCCAAGAATGTCAACATTGTACCATGGGATGAGAAAAGGAGAAAATAAATAAATAAATAATAAAAGAAAAAATAACATAGACTGCCAGGAATGGAGATTTTGAAACCGTTTTGTGCTTTCTTATTTTATCACTAATCCAGGGATGTATTGTTACAGAAAACATATATTCAAAATCTAATCGCAAACTTCCTAGTTGTGCCACAGGCGCTGTCTCAGTGTTCACAGTCTGCTGTGTGCGGTGTGTGAGAATGACTTCTCAGAGGGGTGTAAGGTATCCATCCTGTTGCTGAAGCTCACAGGAAAGGCTGACCCTAGAGACAAATACAGCATGGCGGGGAAAGCAGAACTATCCCATCATGTGACTGGCTGAAACTTGAGCTGACATTCAGCATTTTATAGACATTAGACAGAAACAAACACTCTTTGAAATACGGATGTAAGGAAAAATTAAGAATTCTTGACCATGAATAGGAACAAAGAGTTTGAGGCAAGAAGTAAACAGTGCAGGCCGGGGGCGGCAGCTCACACCTGCAATCCCAGCACTTTGAGAGGCTGACGGGGTGGATCACCTGAGGTCAGGAGTTCAAAACCAGCCTGGCCAACACGGTGAAAACCCATCTCTACTAAAAATACAAAAATTAGCCGGGCGTGGTGGCAGGTGCCTGTAGTCCCAGCTACTTGGGAGGCTGAGGCAGGAGAATCGCTTGAACCTGGGAGGCGGAGGTTACAGTGAGCTGAGATCACGCTACTGCACTCCAGCCTGGGAGACAGAGCGAGACTCTGTCTCAAGAAAAAAAAAAAAGAAGTAAACATTGCAGAGCATGGGCCAGGTCCGTTGGCTTATGCCTGTAATCCCAGCACTTGGGAGGCCGAGGTGGGCCAATCACTTGAGCCTAGGAGTTCAAGACTAGCCTGGGTAACATGGTAAGCCCCATCTCTACAAAAAAAAATTAGCTGGTGTGGTGGCACACACCTGTAGTCCCAGCTACTTGGGAGGCTGGGGCGGGAGGATCACATGAGCTCGGAACGTCAAGGCTGCATTGAGCTGTGATTGCACCACTGCACTCCAGCCTGGGTGACAGAGTGAGGACCTGACTCAAAAAGACATAAACATTGCAGGGCAAATTTCACCATGTGAGACAATCTCAGTGTGGTCTCATCAAAGGGTATCTGCAGGCATCCTTGGATGAAGGAAACCTGAGAGGAAAGGACTATACTCTTGGTGGCAGTAGTTATGGATTTTCACCAGCTTACTTGGAAGGAGAAACTGGATTCCAAGAGCAAACCCTTCTACACAGAATCTCTAATTTATTTTCTATGAGAATTTAGAGTAAACTGCTTGTACTAATAGTTCTCATTCCAGGGCATGGGCTTCTCATGCACAAAGTCCCAAATAAAACCTCAAAATTTTGCCGTTGAAGGTATTAGAGATGATAAATCTCACCGAACAATTCAGTCAAAAATCTAGTACATACATCAGTTAAAACAGGCGAGTGACTAGGCGTGGTGGCACACACTTGTAAACCCAGTACTTTGGGAGGCCAAGGCAGGCAGGTTGCCTGGGTTTAGGAGTTTGAGAACAGCCTGGGAAACATGGCAAAACCCTATCTCTACAATAGATACAAAAATTAGCCAGATGTGGTTGGCACATGCCTGTAGTCCCATCTACTTGGGAGGCTGAGGTGGGAGGATTGCTTGAGCTCAAGAGGTTGAGGCTGCAATGAGCTGAGATGGCACCCACTGCAATTCAACCTGGGTGATGGATTTAATCAGACCTTGTCTGATTAAAACAAACAAACAACAACAACAAAAAAACAAGGCGAGTAACAAGACTTCACCTGAGTGTACTGTACAGTACATGCACATTCTAACACACACCTGCAGTGGCGCCCTACCTGTTCAATGTACTCATCTGCATTTGCACAAACATGCCTGCCATCAGCGTCGTGGTCCTCACTGTGCCCCTCTCATATCTACATGGCCATCAGCATGCACATTTGCAGGGTCAGCAACTTCAGTGGACTGTGATCCCTGTACCCTGGTCCTTAGCGTGTCCTTTTCTTGGTTCCTGATTTTTGTTTTCTTTTCAGAGAAATACAGGATGCCGAGTTGAAAGCATTTCCTCACTGTAGCTGCATTCTTCCTATTTGCTCAGCTCTGAGTCATTTCAGGAGTCATCTTTGACTTTTGTCTTTCTCTAACACCTTACATACAAGTCATCAGAAAATCCTTTTGGCTCTGCCTTTGAGATACATCTCCAGGTTCTGTGAATTTCCAGGTACTTCCACCATAGCTGTACTCTATGCTACCATCATCTCTCAGCTGGGTTACTGCAAAGCCTCCTGTCTCCCTGCTCCCACACTTGGCCAAACCTAGTTTAGTTTATAGCCAGCCAGTGTGTTCCTTTTATAACTCAAATTGGATCATGTCACTTCTCTGCTAAGAACCCTTTAATTGCTCCTCATGCTACTTGGGAAAAATTGAAAACTTTACCATGTCTTCATGACCTGGCTCCATGCTGCCTCTCACATTGCCTACCCCTCTTCTCACTTGAGCCACACTGGATGCTTTGCAGTTCCTCAAACATACCAGACACTCTTACTTCGGGGTCATTGTTTTTTTAATTCCTCTGCCTGGACCATTTTCTCCCAGATACACACAGACATCACTTCCTCACTTTCTTCAGGTTTCTGCTTAAATTCATTGTATCAGGAATCCCTCCTGTAAAAACTCTTCCTTGGATGACACACAGTCCTGTCCTTCTTAGCCATTCTGTGCCTGCTTACTCTGACTGGTTTTCCTTCAGAGCACTTATCACTGCCTGAAATATTTTTTGTTTATTGTCTGTCTTCCTGCACTAGAGTGCAAGCTCCCTGAGAGCAGGGACTTTGTTCTGTTCATGGCTTACCTCAGCTTCTAGAACAGTGCCTGATATGGGGTAAGATCTTAAGAAATAAGCGTGGGGCTGGGCACAGTGGCTCATGCCTGTAATCCCAGCACTTTGGGAGGCTGAGGCAGGGGGATCTCTTGAGCCCAAGAGTTTAAGACCAGCTGGGGCAATACGGCAGACCCCATCTCTATCTTTTAATTAAAAAAAACAAAAAGAAGTAAGGTGCAGAATGAATGAGCGGACTCATCACAGGAAGGGGTCTGCTCACTCTTGCCTAAGCGTCCCTGGGAAGGGAGCTTTGATCAGCGCTTCCTCCAGACCCTCTGAGGAGGCGCAGTGGAGGAAGGCCCTGCCCCCATGCAGAGCCATCTCCCTGGGCTTGGGTTCTCACCACAGCTGGTGGCTGCCCCAGGAAGGGGGCATTGAGCTGTGGGAGAGAGGACGCTGTGAGGTGTTGTTTTGAGAGATGATGCTGAGGTGTTTTGAGTGGATGACCCTGTGAAGTGTAATTTTGAGATGATGGTGGTGTTTTGAGTGGATGACCCTGTGAAGTGTAATTTTGAGATGCTGGTGGTGTTTTGAGGGATGACGCTGTAAAGATGCTCTTTTGAGGAATGTGGGTTCTGTGAAATGAAGTCATCCAAACCAGTCTGACAAGAGTGACAGCAAGATTCTGGCTGGATTAGTAAAAGTGTTTAGCCATGAAACCAGTACCTACAAGCAAGCAGGCCTGGCTTTCAGAGTTAAAGACACTAGCACACGCATGTTTATAGCAGCACCATTCACAATTGCAAAAATTTGGAAGCAGCCTAAATGCCCATCAACCAACAGTGGATAAAGAAAATGTGGTATATATACACCATGGAATGCTACTCAGCCATAAGAAGGAATGAAATAACAGCATTCGCAGCAACCTGGAATGCAGTCGGAGACCATTATTCTAAGTGAAGTAACTCAGCAATGGAAAACTAAATATCGTATGTTCTCACCTGTACGTGGGAGATAAGCTATGCGGATGCAAGGGCATAAGAATGATATAATGTAGCTACATACCAGCTACCAGAAAAAAGAAAAAAAAGAAAAGGAAAAAAAAAAAGAAAAAAATAATGAACTTTGTTTTGTGTTTGTTTTTAAGTGAAAGCAAGTTTATTAAGAAAGTAAACAAATGAAGAATGGCTACTCCATAGGCAGAGCAGCTGATATAATGAACTTTGGGGGATGCAGGGGAAGGGCGGTGAGGAAAGAGGAATAAGAGACTACAGATTGTGTACGGTGTGCACTGCTTGGGCAATGGGTGCACTGAAATCTCAGTAATTACCACTGAAGAACTTAACCATGTAACCAAAAACCACCTGTTCCCCAAAAACTATTGAAATAAATAATAGTAATAATAAGGGGCCTTTGTTGTCTCAGTGCTTATTGCCTGGTTAGTCCTGGGAAAGTCCAATTCCAGGAGGGCCTACCCAGTGTCACAGATGAACTGGTCTGTGATGGCAGCACCCCACAAATTTGTGAGATATTGGGGGCACTATATGCACAAACACTATCCTTAACTATCTGTGGCAATTAAAGTCTCTTGCTATCATAGCCTATTCCTGGGGATGGATTTCTTTTGAGACCATTGGAACTTCCTTTGCTCTGACCTCTCCAGAAAACACGTCTTGTTTATATGGTAAAAACTTATCCTAAACCTGAGAAATAGCTTCCTGGGCTTAACCACCATGGGGTAGCCACCATGTGGGGCTAATTTTTGTATTTTTTATTAGAGGTGGGGTTTTGCCGTGTTAGCCAGGCTGGTCTTGAACTCCTGAACTCAGGTGATCTGTCTGTCTTGGCCTCCCAAAGTGCCTGGATTACAGGCATGAGCCACTGCACACGGCCTGAAACTGAGTAAAATTTAAAATGTGGTCTCCTCAATTGTACTAGCCACATTTCAGTGCAAAAAGCCACATGTAGCTAGTGCAGCTGTATGAGACAGCACAGGTAGGAAACATTTCTAATATCACAGAAAGTTTTATTGTAGTTCTATTCTGGAGTATCATTCTGGCATTAAATCCAATCTCTTCACATTATGGAATTGGTGAAACCTTTATCTAGCTGTGCCTGATAAAGATATTTCTGTCCTAATTATTATTATTATTATTTTAAAATGGGGTCTTACTATGTTGCCCAGGCCGGAGTGCAGTGGCTATTCACAGGTGTGATCCTGCTACTGATCAGCACAGGGGCTTTGACCTGCTCTGTTTCCAACCTGGGTAGTTCACCTTTCCTTAGGCAACCTGGTGGTTCCCCACTTCCAGGAGGTCACCACATTCATCTCAAACCTAATACAGATGCTGGATCTGCATAGTGCACTACAGCCCAGAACTCCTGAACTAGGATGGTCCTCCTACCTAAGCCTTTGGAGTAGCTGGGACGACCAGGCCTGTGCCATCGCGCCTGGCAATATCAGAATCCTGTCTGTATCTTCTTCAGTGTTAATTCTGATCCCTTCTCACCTGCGTCCCTCATCCCATGCTGTCTGACCTAGAATGGGCACTTCTTCATCTCTTTGCTGATACGCCCCATTATGAAGAATTCTGTCTTTCCACCTGTAATTGCTTGGAGCTTACATTTTAAGTACAGAGTCCTCCTAAACTAGTTCTGCGGCAACAGGCTTAGAAAGTGAGTACTAGGAGTTTGCACCAAAGCCTCTCATTTTTGGAACGTGGCTGAGTTATCCTGGGCACATGAGTCCCTCCAATTACACAGGTCTGAGTCAGTAAGGTGCCAGATCCAATGTCTTTAGAGTGGCCTTCTTGTCCTCTGGCCTGAAACCTCCTCGCTGTGCTGGGCACCCTGGTTCCCTGTCCAGGGGTGGGGGAGGTGTCCTATGTTTACATCTTACAGCCTCATGGCTCTTTGCTTACTGTCTCATCACCTACACATTGGTCCTGCCAATGAGTCAGCCACCACTGGTGCTGTCTCTCTGAACTCCGTGGAATATGCACTGGCTCCCTTTTACCTCGGCTGCTTCATTTTTTTTTTTTTTTTTTTAAGACGGAGTCTCACTGTGTCGCCCAGGCTGGAATGCAGTGGCATGATCCTGTCTCACTGCAACTCCCACCTCCCAAGTTTGAGAGGTTCTCATGCCTCAGCCTCCTGAGTAGCTGGTGGCACATGCCCAGCTACTTTTTTTGTGTTTTTAGTAAATACGGGGTTTCACTGTGTTGCCCAGACTGGTCTTGAACTCCTGGCCTCAAGTGATGTGCCTGCTTAGCCTCCCAGAGTGCCAGGATTACAGGTGTTAGCCACTGCGCCCAGTCAACTGGCTACTTCTTACTGCCCCAGGCTGTGGTCAGGCTCTCACATTTCATGTTGGATTGCCTCCCCCGTGCTGAGACGGTTCTCATGCTCATGACATGTTAACACCCTGTGCTGAGCTGTTCCACCACACAGAAAGCCTCCTCTCCCACAGAGGCTCCAACCTCCCATGTCAGTCTGCTTTCCGGCATGGACACTCTTCTTACTCTCCCTGTGCTCTGACATCCTAGGACAGGCTGCTCTTCTACCCAGATGTCCTTCTTCCTCTGCTTAAGCTCCGATACTGCTGCCTTTGTGGCTGCAGCAGCCCCACACTCAGACCCTGCTTACGTGCCTATTTTGCTTTGTACCACCAAATGGCTTTTGGACTAAATTGATTTGAAAGGAAAGCAAAAAGGAATAGAAAGAGGAGGAGAGATTGTTTCTTTTACTTATTTATTAAAACATTTTCCCATGAGTTTCTTGAGCTTCAATCTTTTATTTTGAATATCTAGTATCTTTACTAATATATGTCCTGGCAGTAAACATTTTGTGTCAATCATTTCTATTATTTAGCTTTGTTTGTTTTTGAGATAAGGTCTTGCTATATTGCCCAGGCTGGTCTTGAACTCCTGGGCTCAAGTGATCTTCCTGCTTCAGCCTCCCAGAGTGCTGGGGATTACAGGCGTGAGCTACCATGGCCGGCTTACGTAGCTTTTTTTTTTTTTATGTTGCCCAGGCTGGAGTGCAGTGGCTATTCACAGGCACGATCCCACTATTGATCAGCACGGGAGTTTTAACCTGCTCCATTTCTGACCTGGGCCGGTTCGCCCCTCCTTAGGCAACCTGGTGGTCCCCCGTTCCCGGGAGGTCACCATATTGATGCCGAACTTAGTGCGGGCACCCGATCGGCATAGTGCACTACAGCCCAGAACTCCTGGACTCAAGTGATCCTCCAGCCTCAGCCTTCCAAGTACTGGGACTATAGGCACACACCACCATGCCCAGCTATTTGTTTGTATTTTTGGTAGAGGTGAGGTCTCGCCATGTTGCCCACACTGGTCTCGAACTCCTGGGCTGAAGTCACCCTCCTGCCTTGGCCTCCTGAAGTTCTGGGATTATAGGTGTGAGCCACCATATCAGGCTGGCTTGTGCTTTTATGATGATATTGAAACTACCTTTGCAAAATTATGGCATTAAGAAATCTGATATAGTTGACTTCATCTTACTTCTGACTTCCAAGCTGTCTTTGGTCATTTCTGAACATTTGCCAAGCTAACTTTGGGAGGAATTTGGTTTATAGTTTAACTGGAAAGCATGGATGATTATAGTCCCTCCCTAAAACTAACCCCTGCTTGCTCAGCGACCGAAAACTGCCTTTGTAAAACTAATGAAATTCAAGAAGATTATGGGAAGGGCATGAACTCTGTTAAAATGCAGGTGTCATTTCTATAATCCCTTACTGCTCAGTAGTCATGTGACCAGAGGTTACAAGATTTGTGACGTCTCCAACTGCTCCAGTAGATTGCGTCACATTGTATTATAGAACCTAAGATTGTTTTTACTTTTATTTTTATTTTATGTAATCTTTTCTTCAAACCTATCCAAGATTGGTTTTTGAAATTTTTTCAGACTGACTCCACCCAGACTGGTGACTCATGACTCAGGTGATCCTGTGGCCCCACCCAGAGATGGGTGAAATCTGAGCTTGTGATTTCCTCCCCAACCAATCAGCAACATCCATCCCTAGTCTCCTGCTCACCAAATTGTCCATGAAAATCCTAGCGTCCACGCCTTGGGGGAGAATGATGTGAGTGATAACGCCAGTTCTGTGTGGGCTGGACTCATCAATTAAACTCTTTCTCTGCTGCAATGTTGTGGCCTCGGTAGATTGATTTTGTCTGTGCAGTGGGCAGGAAGAATCCATCAGGGAATTACACTAGTTGATTTTGTTTTTTTTGGAAGAGACAGAGTCTTATTTTGGTGTCCAGGCTGGAGTGCAGTTGGGGGAGATGCCACCTCCGGGGCTCAAGATTTCCTCCTGTTAGTGGTGGAAGGAATCTGAGTTACCAGCAGTGAATCCATATGGGTCTGCAACAACCTCAATTTTTCCCTCCTCCAAAGAAAGAATTTGACTCAGGGGCATAAGGCAGAAAAAGAGACCAAGGCCAGTTTCAGAGCAGGAGTGGAAGTTTATTTAAAAGGCTTTAGAATAGAAAAGAAAGGAAAGTATGCTTGGAGGAGACCCAAGCGGGCACCAAGGTCAAGTGTGGTGTTTAACCTTGGTCCTAGGACTTTGTAGGCTGGCCCCTTTCCCATGATTCTTCCCTTAGGGTGGGCTGCCTGCAGATGCAGTGCCTTCCTTGGGAGGTGAGCATGCACAGTGTGTTTAGGAAGTTGTATGCATGCCCATCTGAGGCTTTCTTCCGTTTTTCTGGTGCAGTACCCCCGGAGGGTCATACTTCACCTTATTGTCTCTTAATGCACATACCTGAGAAGTTGCATCTCCCTGAAATCTGCATTCAATTAACACTTTAGTGCAACAGTGTGGACCATCAGGTAATGGCCTCTACCTGGAGCTGGCTGCCAATTTATCACTTTTAGAGAGGCAGTGTGGTAATTGCCAAACTATCAACTGACATTCTTAGTGGGGGGGAAGAAGAGCCCCTCTCCTGCCCCTCTCATGCCTGTTTACCTACTCTAACACTCCCACCTCAGCTTCCCAAGTAGCTGGGACCACAGGCCTGCACCACCACACCTGGCAAATTTTGTTTATTTTTTGCAGAGATGAGGTCTCACTATGTTGAGAGGGTAGTCTCGAGCTTCTGGGCTCAAGCAATCCTCCCGCCTCAGCCTCCCAAAGTGTTGGGATGACAAGGGTGAGCCACTGTGCCTGGCCCATTTGATTTTTTTAAGTTAAATTTTTAAATATATTTGTCAGTCTGTTATAGTTAATACTTTTCGGGTCCTGTTTAAAAGAGAAATACTCTCCTTTTTTTTGAGATAAGATCTTGTTCTGTCACCTAGGCTGGAGTGCAATGGCATGGTCACGGCTCACTGCAGTCTTCAACTCCTGGGCACAAGCAATCCTGCCACCTCAGCCTCCCAAGTAGCCAAGACTACAGGTTCATGCCACCATGCCCAGATAATTTTTAAAGTTTTTTGTAGAGATGGGCATCTCATCATATTGCCCAGGCTGGTCTTCAACTCCTGGGTTTAAGTGATTCCCACCTCGGACTCCCAAAGTGCTGGTATTACAGGTGTGAACCACCAACCCCAGCCAAGAAATATATATATTTTTTGAGACAGGGTCTTGCTTTGTCACCTAGGCGGGAGTGCAGTGGCACAATCACAGCTCACTGCAGCCTCGACTTCCTAGGCTCCATTGATCCTCCCACCTCAGCCTCCTGAATAGCTGGGACCACAGGCACATGCCACCACACCCAGCTAATTTTTGTATTTTTGGTAGAGATGGGGTTTTGCCATGTGGCCCAGGCTGGTCTCGAACTCCTGAGCTCAAGCAATTCACCCACCTTGGCCTCCCAAAGTCCTGGGATTTTAGGTGTGAGTCACTAAGCCTGGCCACCTTTTTTAAAAAAAAATTATTATTATTATTTGTTTAGAGACAGAGTCTCACTTTGTTGTCCAGGGTGGAGTACAGTGGCTTGATCATGGCTCACTGCTGCCTTGACCTCCCAGGCTCAAGTGATCCTCCTGCCTCAGCCTCCCAAATAACTGGGACTATGGGCATGAGCCACTGCCCCTGGCTAAAGGAGGTACTTTCCTAACTTAAGGTCAGAAAGATTTTTTGATACTTTTTTCTTAACATTTTAAAATTAGTTTATTATATTTAGTGTTTTAATCTGTGTAGAACTGATGTTTGCACATGGATAAAGTAAAATGTTATTTCATTTTACAACACGGTTATTGAAAACGGCCTGGCTGACATACAAAGTTTTACAAATGCATAGATCCATCTCTGGCCTCTGTTTCAGCTACGCTGCTATGTTTCTTCCCCATAGCAAGATCACACTGTTTTAATAACTATAGTTGAATAAGTCTTGCTATGTGGGCCAAGTCTCCTCATTAGTTCTTTTCCTCCTCAAAGTTTCTTGGACTGAAATTGCATTGGGTTACAGATTAACTGGGGGGGAAGTGAACATCTTTATGTCTTTGGGTCTTCCTATATAATGTCATGGTCTATTTCTCTATGTAAGTCCTAAATAATTTCAATAAGTTTGTGTCAATTTCTCTGTAAAGTCACAAAATAACTTTCGTTAGAATAATTCTTGGATACCTTATTTATTTATCTAGAGAAGGAGTTTTGCTCTTGTTGCCCAGGCTGGAGTGCAGTAGTGTGATCTCAGCTCACTGCAATCTCCACCTTCCAGTTTCAAGGGATTCTTCTGCCTCAGCCTCCCAAGTAGCTGGGATTACAGGCGCCCGCCACCATGCCTGGCTAATTTTTGTATTTTTAGTAGAGACAGCATTTCACCATGTTGGCCAGGCTGGTCTCGAACTCCTGACCTTGTGATCTGCCTGCCTTGGCCTCCCAAAGTGCTGGGATTACAGGCGTGAGCCACCGAGCCGGCCTATTTTTAAATTTCTATTTAAACAGTGTGCAGGGTGTATTAGTGTTTTCAGTCCTTTTTTGTGTTTTTTCTTTTCTTTTTTTTTTTTTAGACAGGGTGTTCCATTGTCACCCAGGCTGGAGTGCAGTGGCATGATCATGGCTCACTGCAACTTCTGTCTCCTGGGTTCAAGCCATCCTCCCAGTTCACCATCCCGAGTACCTGGGACTGCAGGCGTTCACCACCATGCCCAGCTAATTTTTTGTATTTTTAGTAGAGATGGAGTTTTGCCATGCTTCCCCGGCTGGTCTCAAACTCCTGGGCTCAAGCAATCCTCCCTCCTCAGCCTCCCAAAGGGTTGGGATTACAGGCGTGAGCCACCGTGCTTGGCCAGTGTTTCCAATTCATTATCCTTTCCCATATCTGCATCTTTTGCCATGTGCATTAACAGTTTTTTTCAGAGGAGAAATAAAACTCACCTCAATCCTGATGTTACACAATCCTGTGTAATTATACCACAGAAATTGGCAAGAATTTGGGTGGGAGTGGCTATGTGCAGCTAGAGGCTGTGTCATCTGTGCCTGTGGGATTTTAATTTATGGAGTTGGCACAATGCCAACATGGAGAGGCCAATGCCATTGAGAGAAGAATTTATTACTTACACTTCCCAAGAGAGGGGGGATACCATGCCATTCAGAGCTACAGCAGAAGGCACCAGTTTGGTCAGGAGGCAGAAAGAAGTGAGGGGAATGTTTAGGTCACAGCCTTTATGGGGGTTTCCACAGGAAAGGCAGTGCAGGCAGAGACCAGTTCAGGACTGGCTAGTTTCAATAACTTCCTCATATAGCTTTGGGCTATGCGGGTGGTCTCTAAGTTTCCCAGAATCTGGCTCTGGAGTGATTTGGGGCTGGTATAGGAGAGTTAGATGAAGGCGGGTGGTTGGCTTGCATATGAGAGGAGGTGTCTCAGTTATTTCCCATCTTTAGGAATGAGCCATCCCTGAGAAGGGCACTTTCCCCTGTGTCTTGAAAGCCTTCAAATGGCAGAACATCAAGAATACAGAAAATAGGAAAACACAGTTAATATAGTGACCTCATCTCAGGACGAATTGTGAGTTCCTGTGTGTTCTCTCGTGCTTTTGCTCTGTGAGGAACATATCAGGGTGGTTAGCTTGTTGGTCTCGGAATGAGAGACCCGTGGAGCAGAGTTGCCCCAGTTAACTGCAAACCTGCAACGTAAAGCAGTCAAGCCAGGGGCAGAGCTGCTGAACTCCGACTACCGCTGGATGTGCACGTGTGATTGTTGTTTCAAGCTACTCAGTTGGAGATGATTTGTTACACAGCATTATTGTGGCAATAGATCACTGATACAATGATTGTGGTTTATCAGATTACATCTTCTAACTTTTTGGACTTTTTTTTGAGACAGGGACAAGTTTTTCTTCTACAGGGGTCTTGTCTATGCAAAAACTAAACTCAGTTATGCCTACGTGCTGATGAGCAGAGAGCATGACATTTATTATTCTATTGATTTAAAGAAAACTCTTCTTGACATTTTAGTATGTGAGTACATCAAAGCATAACTGTTACTATCTTGAAAGCATATATTGTTATGAGAATTGGGACATCTGGACTTTCTGCTGTTGTAGGAATATGTCCTTGCAGGTTTTCCTCAACTATAAACATATTAGGATCATGAGTTGTGGCTGGCAAGGAATGTGCCTTGCAAGTTTCAAGATGGAGTTTGAATTTAAAACGTTGTTACTTTGGCTCTCCCAGGCTCCTGGTTCCCTAAGAACTGGGTCATGTGTCTCTCACTGTTCAACTCAATCATCCAGCTCATTCTCATGGTTGGTAACAGAGATCCAGGTGCAGTGAGAGGGTAAGCTCCCATGTGCAAGTGCTTTTCAAGTCTCTGCTTGGTTTTATATATATATATATATATATATATATTTATATATTTTTTTGCATTTTAGGTTTTGGGGTACATGTGAAGAACATGCAAGATTGTTGCATAGGTACACACATGGCAGTGTGATTTGCTGCCTTCCTCCCCATCACCTATACCTGGAATTTCTCCCCCATGCTATCTCTCCCCAACTCCCCCCCCCCCACTGTCCCTCCCCTTTTCCCCCGACAGACCCCAGTGTGTGATGCTCCCCTCCCTGTGTCCATGTGTTCTCATTGTTCAACACCCACCTATGAGTGAGAACATGCGGTGTTTGATTTTCTGTTCTTGTGTCAGTTTGCTGAGAATGATGGTTTCCAGGTTCATCCATGTTCCTACAAAGGACACGAACTCATCGTTTTTGATGGCTGCATAATATTCCCTGGTGTATTTTGAGTTTGTCATTGCCACATGTATCGAGGTAAGACCAAACCCTGGGCTAGTGTGGGATGGGACAGTGGAACGAGAGCTTGAGAGCCAGTTGTTAAATTTCTAGGAATTTTGCAAGCCAGTTGTTAAACTGCTGGTAGCTCGAAATTAGCCACGCTGGGAGTGATTATATCACAGAAATTGGCAAATGCTATAAACCAGGACTTTTAAAAAATTTGTATTTTCAGAGAACCAGTTTACCAGTATACCACTAGGACCATCAGAGGACATGGATATATGGAAAAGAATTATTACAACTGTTTTTGAAGCAATCTCTCATAGTGAACATGGTTTTTATTGTATTTGAGAGTCACAGGTTTTAAGCAAAATCATTATTAGAACTGCAATAAGTCCTCTGGCCTGGCACAGTGGCTCACTCCTATAATCCTGGCACTTTGGGAGGCTGAGATGGGAGGAATCACTTGAGGTCAGGAGTTCAAGACCAGCCTGGCCAACATGGTGAAACCCCATCTCTACTAAAAATATAAAAATTAGCCAGGCATGGTGGTGTGCACCTGTAATCCCAGCTACTTGGGAGGCTGAGGCACAAGAATCACTTGAACCCAGGAGGCAGAGGTGGCAGTGAGCCAAGATAATGGCACCACTGCCCTCTAGCCTAGGTGACAGAGCAAGACTCCATCTAAAACAAACAAATAAAGATTGCAGGAAGTTCTAATTTAACATCTTTGATAGGTTCTTGGAAACTGGGACTTTAAGTGAACTGTTGTACAGCAAGTCCTGGAATAATGTAGTTTCTTTCCATGTCTTTTTGTTGTAATATTGATGAGAAAAGAAGATTGGTTTCATTATTCTGTTTTTTTTTTTTTTTTAATTAGCCATTCCTGCATTGCTACAATCATACTTCTTGCTTAAAGTCACAGTTTCCAAGAACTTATGAACAACCTTAAGTGAGGACTCACGGTCTATAAAAATAGAGTCACGTAGGCATTGAGCAGTCGAGGGATGCATTGTAGTGGCCATTTACTTTTTTCAAGCGTCATTTAGTCTTTTCTAGTAACAGACCCTGCTTGAATCAAGCTAAGCCACTCTCATGACATAATGATTTATCCAAAAGACAAGCACATGAACCAAATTAATTCAAAGGAATTATTTCCCCAAGATTTTTTTCAAATTGAGGTTGGGAGAGGAAAACCCCTCTTCTTTCTCTTACAAACTGTAATAATCTGAGCCAAGAGCTCCCAGTAGTCATTATCATACTTTTGTGGGAGACAGCCAGCCTAAGAGAGGAAAGCTAACGTGCACGAATTTGCATGAAAGAGAGACCAAAAGAGAAATCAAGCTGGAGGCTGGGAGGGGAAGAGAGAGAAAGAGAGTCAGGAAAAGAAGGGCTTACCCCCACCCCCTTGCTGTTTGGTTGTGATGCAATACGGTATTTAGCTGGCTATCTGTGTCAGTCCATTTTTTGCATTGCCATAAAGAAACACTTGAGACTGAGAAATGTATAAAGAAAAGAGGTTTAATTGACTCATGTTCTTCTGGCTGTACAGGAAGTGTAGTGCTGGCATCTGCTTCTGGCAAGGGCCCCAGGAAGCCTACAGTCATGCCAGAAGGTGGAGAGGAAGCAGGCATGTCATATGGCAAAAGGGAGCAAGAGAGAGTGAGGACGAGGAGCCAGGCTCCTTTAAACAACCAGCTCTCAAGTGAACAGACTCGCTCATAGTAAGAACTCACTCATTACCATGGGGAAAGCATCAAACCGTTGGTGAAAGTTCCACCCCCGTGATCCAATGGGCCTTCCACTACACCCCACCTCCAAGACTGGAGGTCACATTTCAACATGAGATTTGGAGGAGACAAACATCCAAACCATATTACTGTTTATCTACTTGTCTGTCTTAAAGTAGATTGAGTTAACAGTTTCTGTTACTTGCAACCAAACAGTCCTGATGAATACACAAACATAGATACCTCGCTGAAGAGGTGCAGAAGGGACTAGTACAAGGAAGGGGTGAACATTGCTGTACAGAGACCGGGATCTGCTTCAGGGCATAGTACTCATCCATGGGGAGAAGATTAAACAAAGGAAGCTGTTAACAACGTCCCGTGAAGATCTCCTCTGAGATTCGTAAGTCTCCTCTCTATCTCCCATTCCTTGTGTCAGTTCAAGGTATGGTTACATATAGCGGAGACAACTCCAGACAAGTTAAGTAGAAATAGGCTGGGCGGTGGCTCACGCCTGTAATCCCAGCCCTTTGGGAGGCCGAGATGGGTGGATCACTTGAGGTCAGGAATTTGAGACCAGCCTGGCCAACACAGTGAAACCCTGTCTCGACTAAAAATACAGAAATTAGTTGGGCGTGGTGGTGCGAGCCTGTAATCGAAGCGAGGTGGGAAACTGAGACAGGAGATCACTTGAACCCGGGAGTCAGAGGTTGCAGTGAGCCAAGATTGCACCACTGTGCTCCAGCCTGGATGACAGAGTGGAACTCTGTCTCAAAAAAAAAAAAAAAAAAAAGTTAAGTAGAAATAGACTTCATCCAGAGACTTAGGTGATTACAAAATTGTTACAAGGGCTAGGGGAACAGACTTGAGGGCTGAGCTTCCAGGAATGGCTCCCCTGTAACACCTCCACAGAACCGGCCTGCCAAGAAAGTCATTATCCCAGTGACTGGCTTGAGGCTTTGCGACCTTAACTGCAATTCCCACGAAAACATGTCATACCCAATACTCTGTCTCTTTGCACTCACAAAACTAGGGCCAGTCACTGAAATTTCTGTTTCTGTAACCACAGAAAAGACACATGCCTCCTTTACTGTGCTTGCTAGGAGAAATGCCAGCAGCCACGGAAAGATGCATTTCCTGCTCAATCTCACTCTTTCAAAGGAACAACGGTTAACACTTTCTTCTGTATCCTTCCAGAAAACTTCCAAGTGTGCATGTGCATAAAACAAATGAGATAGGCCAGGCAGTGGCTCATGTCTATAATCCCAGCACTTTGGGAGGCTGAAGTGGAAGGATCACTTGAGCCCAGGAGTTACAGACCAGCTTGGGCTGCATAGGGAGACTCCATCTCTACAAAAGAATAAAAGAAATAAAAAATTATCCAGGAGTGGTGGCACACGCCTCTCAGCTACTACTGAACTAACAGATTCGCTCATAAGAAGAACTCACTCATTACTATGGGGAAGGCACCAAACCGTTGGTGAAAGATCCACCCCGTGATCTGTTCCTCGTGGAGAAAGATCTGGCCCACCTCCAAGACTGGAGGTCACATTTCAACATGAGATTTGGAGGGACAAACATCCAAATCGTATTACTGTTTGTTTATCAATCTGTCTTAAATTAGATTGAGTTAACAGTTTCAGTTACTTGCAACCAAACAGTCCTGACTAATACACAAACACAGATATCTTGCTGAAGATATCTGGGAAGCTGAGTGGAAGGATCACTTGAGCACTGAAAGTCAAGGCTGCAGTGATAACGCCTCTGCACTTCAGCCTGAGGGACTGAGCAAGACCATGTCCCACAAACAAATGGGGTCACACCAAATATTAGTCTGACTGATTTAAAGGACTTCTATTTGGATGCCTTTTTTAAAGTGAAGACTCAAATAATATAACTGTGTTTCTTAAGCAGATCACCCAAATCCCCAATTTTAACGTGCAACCCTGGTACTCAGCAATAAATGTAAAATATATAGGAATAATATTAAGAATTAAATAATGGGGCCATGTGTGGTGGCTCATGCCTATAATCCCAGCTACTTTGGGAGGCCGAGGCAGGAGGATCACTTGAGCCCAGGAGTTAGAGACCAGCCTGGGCAACATAGTGGGACCCCATCTCTATTTAAATTATGAAAAATTAAATTAAATTAAATTAAAATATTAAATATTGGAAGAACCACACAACTCTGAAAATCACTTCAAAATGAAGAGTTTTGTAGAAAGTAAATTTGGATTTGTATATACACATTGTTTTCATTCAAAACCAAAATGTTTCTATAATATGTATAGGTGAAATGTACATTTATTAATTTTTTTAAAAAGACAAATTTTATAGTTTTCTCTAAATGTCATTTCAAAACTTCTAGAGCAGTCCAGTGCAGTGGCTCATGCCTGTAATCCCGGCACTTTGGGGGGCTGAGATGGGCAGAACACTTGAGGCCAGGAATTCAAGACCAGCCTGGGCCGCATGGCGAAACCCCATCTCTACTTAAAAAAAAAATTAGGCAGTTGTGGTAGTCCGTTCCTGTAATCTCAGCTACTCATGAGGCTAAGACACAAGAATCACTTGAACCTGGGAAGCGGGGGTTGCGGTGAGCCGAGATTATGCCATTACATTCCAGCCTGGGTGACAGAGCGAGGCTCTGTCTCAAAAACAGAAACAAACACAAAAGAAAAAGCTTCTAGAGCAGAGCAAGTGCTCTTCTAGAAACACCATGTAAAGAGCAAAAGTAAAAACAACAACAAAGGCCTCAGAAACTAGAAACTAAAAGAACCCTAAAAAATATACAAAGATAAAAAACTTTTGCATTGGTGAGAAAATGTCATCTACAGGCCTGATTTCACGTAAGGGATAATCAGATCAATATCACCCAGTCAACGCCACACAATCAGACTCTGTGGTTCAGAGCTCTAAGATGAATAAAAGTCTAGATGATGAGACAAGAACTGGGTGAAAAGACAGCCATTTGGCAGTTCTTTTGGGCTCAACGCCTGTGGAAGGGAAGGGCAGGAAGCGAGACTGGGAAGATGGAGAAGGTGAGCTGCAATACAGCTTCAACAGAGAGCCCTCTGACCCTCCTGGGAGCTGCAAAACTGGGACAACCCTGTAGAGTTGTGGCAGCCCGGGCCATGGGTCTGGGCCTGTGTGTTCTCACACTGATTGGTCACAGGATGTGGATCTTTCTGGGAAAAGAGTGAGCTTGGGCGAGGGGCTCTCTGCAGCTGGGGAAACCCCTGGTTTTCTGCCAGCAGTACTTCTGGCAGTTGGGAGAATAAACCCCTCATTCCTGACAGGGAGCTTGGTGGCCCTTCACAATGTCTGCCATGTTAAGTAAACACGGCAGGGGTGCTGAAGATTAGGAATGCCACAAGGAGGAGCGAGTTTGGGGAAGTGATGAGCTCTATTTTGACACAGTGAGTGTGAGGTGTTTCAGGGACATGCACCTGGGATGCTCAGCGGATAACTGGGTGTATAGGTCTGAAGCTCTAGAGGGAGGGCAGGAATAGAACTACAGATTTAGCAAAAATATAAGGATGGGGTGGAAATCAGAGGAATCTATGGGACAGTTGGAGTTAGAGGGAGATGATACCTAAATTGGCCCATCTGGCAACAGGTCCTCGGTGCAGTCTCACAGGAGGAGACAACCAGGTAAGATCAGCAAAGAGCAGAGGCTCAGGAATTCCCAACTCAGTCAGAGCTCTAGGTGACGAATGAGAGCCCTGGCCACACTCGTCCTCACGGAGCTCTCAGGGACCAATGTAGGAATCAGGTGAAATATGGACTGCCTAGTGAGAGCTGAGTTGCCCGGGAAAGAGACTGCTTCTCCCTGGTTTTCCCCTGTCCATGTCCTTCTGTTTCTCCTTTGCCTTGAAGCCTCTCTCTCTGTCTCTGTTTTCCTCTTTCTCTCTGTCCAGTTCTTCTGTCTCCCTCTGTCCCTCTGGGTCCACTAGAGGGCGGCAGCCCGCATCCCCGGCCTGGGCGTCCACTCTCTGATCCATCGCCTGGGCCTGGTGCTCCGGTAGGGAGCAGTGCCAAGATTGCTCTCGGGCTGTGGGACAGCTTTCCCAGGACTCTGTCCTGTCCTTATAGGGCTCTCGTGGGTGTGACATGCTGGGTTCAGCAGAGAGGGCAGGAACAGCTGCTTCTTTGCCTGGCTTTGCTGAAGCCCGGGGGCTGTGGCCTGCTGTTCCTGCCTTGACAGATGGGAGAGGCCTGGCACGTAGTCAATGTCTCCGAGTTGACAATCACTTTCTCCTTCTTGCTCTGTTGCCCAGGCTTTAGTGCAGCTATTTATCCTGTCAAGGATTTCTTGACACCAATATTGTCCCAGGTATCCACAGCCCAGCGCTCCTCCCGGGGCTGCTCCCCTCCCAGCTCACCCAGGACCTTCTCCCTTGGCTCCTTGCCATGGTGTGTGAGGCCCCAGTCATTCCTAAAAGGCCCCTTGTGAGTAGAGATCCAAGGCCATGGAGGTTTCAGAAATCAGAAATGGGTCTTGTTCCCATCATTCATGTCCCAGAGTGTTCTTGAAAGGACTTCTTTTTTCTTTTTTAAAATTGTATTTCAAGTTCCGGGGTACATGCGCAGGACGTGCAGTTTGTTACACAGCTAAACGTGTGCCATGGTGGTTTGCTGCACCTATCAACCCATCACCTACGTCTTAAGCCCCACATGCATTAGCTATTTATCCTGATGCTCTCCCTCCTGCTGCCCACCAATAGGCCCCAGTGTGTGATGTTCCCCTCCTTGTGTCCATGCGTTCTCATTGTTCAGCTCCCATTTACAAGTGAGAACATGCAGTGTTTACTTTTCTATTCCTGTGTTAGTTTGCTGAGGATAATGGCTTCCGGCTCCATCCATGTCCCTGCAAAGGACATAATCTCATTTCTTTTTATGGCTGCATAGTATTCCATGGTGTACATGTACTACATTTTCTTTATCCAGTCTATCACTGATGGGCATTTGGGTTGGTTCCGTGTCTTTGCTATTGTGGTTAGTGCTGCAGTGAACATACACATGCATGTATCTTTAGAACAGAATGATTTATATTCCTCTGGGTATATACCCAGTAATGGGATTACTGGGTCTAATGGTATTTGTGGTTCTAGGTCCTTGAGGAATCACCACACTGTCTTCCACAATGGTTCAACTAATTTACATTCCCACCAACAGCATAAAACTGTTCCTATTTCTCCACAGCCTCGCCAGCATTTGTTGTTTCTTGACTTAATTTTTGAGATAGAATCTTACTTTGCTGCCCAGGCCGGAGTACAGTGGTGTGAGCTCAGCTCACTGCAACCCCACCTCCTGGGTTCAAGCGATCCTCCTGCCTCAGCCTTCCAAGTAGCTGGGAGTACAGGCATATTCCACCATGCCCAGTTAATTTTTGTAATGGTTTCGCCATGTTGGCCAGGCTGGTCTTGAACTCCTGACCTCAGGTGATTTGTCCACCTCGGCCTCCCAAAGGTCTGGGATTACAGGCATGAGCCACTGCACCCAGCCTGTTTCTTGACTTTTTAATAATTGCCATTCTGACTGTCCTGAGAGAGTGTCTCATTGTGGTTTTGATTTGCATTTCTCTAATGATCAGTGATGTCGAGCTTTTTTTTCATGTTTATTGGCCACATAAATGTCTTCTTTTGAGAAGTGTCTGTTCATATAGGAAGGATATCTTGACACCAATATTGTCCAGGGTATCCAGAGCCCAGTGCTATACCCTGGGCCGCTCCACTCCACCTCACCCAGGACCCTCTCCCTGGGCTCCTTGCCAGGGTGAGGGCCCAGTGGTTCCTAAAAGGCCCCTCGTGACCAGAGATCCAAGGAGCTGTGTCTGTGTTGTGTTGCAGCCTGCCTGGCTCTGTGTTGCGGAAGGCACTGTTAAGCTAAGAGCAACTACATTTTTCCAAATGATGGGGACAAAAATGGAATGATCTGGCTGGGGAAAGAGTGTGTTGGGAAGGAACCCCTAGAACAGCAGGTCGTGGACCACAGTGCTTGTCTGGAGAGGGCCCCAGCAGCCACCTCTCTGTTCTACCCTCTCCCTCCCCCAGCAGCCCAGGCAGATGGTCCTGGGTGAGGTGAAGTGGAGTGGCCCAGGGTGTAGCACTGGGCTGTGGATACCCTGGATAATACTGGTGTCAAGAAATCCTTGCTATATGAACAGACACTTCTCAAAAGAAGACATCTATGTGGCCAATAAACATGTAAGAAAGCTCGACATCACCGATCATTAGAGAAATGCAAATCAAAACCACAGTGAGATACCATCTCATGCCAGTCAGAAGGGCAATTATTAAGAAGCCAAGAAACAGGCGGGGTGTGGTGACTCATGCTTGTAATAGGACACATACCAGCCTCACAGCTGTGATCACTTAGGGGGCAGTCTCAGCTCCTTTGGGCTCAGAGGACAGCTCCCATGAATGGGAGTTTAAGGAGCAGGGCCCAGGAGTCTGGGGACTTCCTTAGCAAGTGTCTGGCTCTGACAGTGTCCTGTAGGTGTCTAGATACTAGGATCATTTACCCTAAGATCTAGCCACACCATTCTATAGGACTAGTCCATTCCATCCGCTCTTGCTAAGCCAACGTGGCTAAGTGCTGGCTCTGTGGGCCGTATTCCTGCTGATAGGAGGTAGGAACCCAATAAACAGTGAGGCCTGGATGGTGCTAAGAAACGCCACCGAAGAATGGCCCTGGATGCAGGCTGGGCCAGGCCAGGAGTGGATCTTCATGAGGCTGGCACAACCTGGTGGGCAACCACGCCCATGGGCCCTGGTCAAGCCCAGCCCTTTTCTCATGCTTGGCTCCCTGACCCCTGAGGGGCTCACTTCCGTGAGAGCCATGAAGACCACGCTGGAGACTGAGGCCAGTGGTTCTGTGGACATTTGATTTCTCTATTTGTTTGGTTGTTTTCTGTCTCTATAAAAATGCCAGCACAGAAGAAGTGCCGCGCCTTGGGTAGCTGACCCATCTTTCCTCGGGCTCGGCCGCCATTTTCTTCTCCGAGGAGCGCAAAAGGTGGAGCCCTGGCCTGTTGAGATCCTGCTTGTTTGTGGCAGATGAGGGTGGTATTGGGGGATCCTAGGGCAATGCCACTGGGGGTTTGGTAACCCCTACTTTTTGGATGCCCTCTGGTTCTCCTTTCAAGAGCCAAGCCTGTCCAGGTGCGGTGGCTCATGCCTGTAATCCCAGCATTTTGGGAGGCTGGGGCAGGAGGATAACCTGAGGTTGGGAGTTCAAGACCAGCCTGACCCACATGGAGAAACCCCGTCTCTACTAAAAATACAAAATTAATCGGGCTTGGTGGTGCATGCCTGTAATCTGCAGCTACTCAGGAGGCTGAGGCAGGAGAATCGCTTGAACTGGGGAAGCGGAAGTTTCAGTGAGCTAAGATCACGGCATTGCACTCCAGCTTGGGCAACAAGAGCAAAACTCCGTTTCAAAAAAAAAAAAAAAATAGAGCCAAGCTTGGGGTCTTATCACAGACATTCTCCCATAAAGAAGCAAGGATTTGGTTGAGTCCATAACAACCCCCAAGGCCTCCTGTCCTAGGGAAGAAGGGGGATATGAGGTAACGAAGATTCCACCCAGACAGGAGCAGGGAAGATGACCTTTTTGACCTGAAGGGGTGTAGCAAGGATAACAAAGAGAGAGAGAGAGGTGAAATAAAAGGTCAGGTCTGTGTGCTCGGACGTCCTCCTCCTGCCCCTCATCTGGTGGGGGTGATGTATAGATAAACAGACTAAGGGAAAACCAAAGGCAGAGGGGTTTGCATCTCGCTCCTGTTTGCGACTTTAGGAAGGGACTGGTATGCAGGGCAACCTCAACAATTGGAGGTGAACCCTGTGCAGGCCACATGGTGTGGTTGTCTAGGGGCAGAGACTGAGCGAGTGTGTCCTAGCATCCCACGTGTAGTGGAAAAGATGAGGATGTTCTTACAGGCTCCATAGCAAGAGGTACTTGGCATTGTGTGGAAAACCAGTAAGCTGCCACTTTGGGAGGCAGTGTGGTGTCATCACACAGGCTAAGGGGTGACCAACTTAAGCCTCAGGCCAGATGGAGGATGTGGCTCAGACTCTGAGGGTTCTACACGCATGTTAGTGGAAATGAGTGTGAATCAATGAGGGGAGAGTCACTAGGACCTGCCTGAGCCAGACCAGACTGAAAGTTTACCACACACAGACCAAAACTATGGGTGCCCATGTGCTGTCCCGTACCTAGGTGGACCTAGGGCATTGTTGCTGAGTCCAGAGGAAGGACCAGAGGCTGAACAGTGACCTGCATGCCCACCCCTAAGGGCCCTTCACTCCCATTGCTGAGCAGTCACCTGAGACCCCACTTGTACACAGATGCCATTTTGAGGAGGAACATTTTGTGGAGTTCACTAATCTTTGTGCGTGGAGGCTACAGAAGTCACCACTCAGCCTCGCTGGAGTCATAGCTGAACCTGTGTCCTGGCCCCTGCTCTGCTATACATTGAGCTTCAGGGTCATTGCCAGGAAAGAAGATGGTTTTGGATCGGCTCGTCTCTAGGGCTCTGTTTGCATTACAGGGGCTCAGTATGGGGGACCCTAGTGCCTCACTAGGGTTAGATTAATATTTAGCTAGTTTTAGACAGAAGGTGTACCTTTATAAGTAGTCTTTCATGTATCCACAGCACTGTATTTTCTGGGTACTTGGTGTACATCATGCCATGGAGGAAGCCAAGCCAACAGATAGGGCTCTCTAGAAGCAGGTGATTGCTGGGTCTAGTCTCCAGGAGATGTCTGCACTTCTACCCTCCCAGCAGAGCAGCAGGTGATTGACAGGAAGGCTGACTCACAGCAGTGTATGCAGCTCCAGGGGCCTTGGGTTATTGGGGGGAGGAGAACCACAGGGAGAGATTACACTTCCTGCCACGTTGGTGATGGGGAGACAGAGGCTGGTTTCCTCTGAAGCGAACAAAACACAGACACGTGCACAGGCCCCTTCCAGAGCTCTGCAGCTAAACTTTTGTTTAATTTTTAAAACTGGAGATGAAATTTACATAACACAAAATGAACCATTTTAACCATTTCAAGGGTACAACTCAGTGAGTTTTACCATATTCATAATGTTGTGCAACCATCAGTACTTTCTAATTCCAGAAGATTTCCTTCACTCCCAAAAAGAAACTTCATACCCATTAAGCAGTAGCTCCCTATTTCCCCTTCCTCCCAGCCCTTAGCAATCACTTATCCATTTTTGGTCTCCATGTATTTACCTATTCTAGACATTGTTATATAAATGCAATCATACAAAACATAGCCTTTTGTGTCTGGCTTTCATTCAGTGTATTGTTTTCAAGGTTCACACAGATAGTAGCATGTACCAGTATTTCATTCTTTTTTATGGCTGAATAATACTCTGGTGTATAGGCATACCACAGCTTATTTGCCTGTCATCAGTTGATGGGCATTTGTGTACACATTTTTGTGTGAACATGTGTTTTCAATTGGGAGTAGAATTGCTGAGTCATATGGTAACTTTCTGTTTACATTTCTAAGGACCTATCAAACTATTTTCCAAAGCGGCTGCACCATTTTACATTCCTACCAGCAATGTACGAGGGTTCAGATTTCTCCACATCCTCACCAACACTGGGATTTTGATTTGCATTTTCCTAATGGCTGATGACTTTGAGCATCTTTTCATGTGCGTGGCAACCATTTGAATATCTTTGTTGGAGAAACGTCTATTCAGATCCTTTGCCCGTTTAAAACATCGGGTTGTTTGTCTTTTTGGTGATGACTTGTAAGAGTTCTTTATATATTTTGGGTTCTAGATCCTTATCAGAAATATTATTTGCCAATACAGTTAACCCTTGAACAATGTGGGGGGTCAGGGGACTGACAGCCCCCCCCACATACCTCGTGCTGTCAACACCCACATATAACTTTTTTTTTTTTTTTTTGAGACAGGGTCTCACTCTGTTACCCAGGCTGGTCTCGAACTCCTGGGCTCAAGCAGTCCTCCCTCACACTGGGACCCATCACACCAGGATAATTTTTTTTTCTTTTTTAGTAGAGATGAAGTCTTGTTATGTTGCCCAGGCTAGTCTTGAGCTCCTGGGCTCAAGCAATCCTCCCACTTGACCTCCCAAAGTGCTGGGATTACAGGCATAAGCCGCCACACCTGGCCTCCAAGTATAACTTTTGACTTCTTAAAAACTTAACTATAATAGGCTGCTGTTGATGGGAAGCCTTACTGATAACACAAACAGTTGATTAACACATATTTTGATATCATATGTATGATATTCTGTATTCTTACAATGAAGCAAATTAGAGAAAAGAAAATGTTATTAAGAAAATCAAAGGCAGGAGGAAGAAGAGAAGGGTTGGTCTTGCTGTCTTAGGATGGCAGAGATAGAAGAAAATCTGCATGTAAGTGGACCCATGCAGTTCCAACCTGTGGTGTTCAAGGGTCAACCATATTTTCTCTCATTTGTACATTGTCTTTTCACTTCCTTATTAGAGCCCTTTGATGATAAGTTTTTAATTTTGATCAAGTCTAATTTATCTGTGTTTCTTTTGTTGCTTATGCTTTTGGTGGCCTATTTAAGAAACCATTGCCTAATCCAAGGTCATGAAGACTCATAACTATTTCTTTCCAGGAATTTTATAGTTTTAGCTCTTACATTTAGGCATTTGATCCATTCTGAGTTAATTTTTAGATACGATGCCTGGTAGAGTCCAGATTCATTTATTTTCACTTTGCCATCCAGTGTTCCAACATCATTTGTTGTAAAGACAATTCTCCATTAAATGATCTTGATACTCTTCTTGAAAATCAGTTCATCATAAATATATGAGTTTATTTCTAGACACTGTCAATTCTATTCCATTATCCATGACTTATAGAAGTCAGCTAATGATTAGAAAGAGCTTTCCTTGAACAGCTGATATCGAAGTATCTCCCAGTCTTTGCGGATGGGCTCTCTGCACGTGTTAGGACACATCTTCATCATTTAGCCAGGTGTGTTGCAATTGTGCCTTAGCCCTCACTTTCTGCTTGAACAGAGCCTGAAGGGAAGGTCGGCCAGAGGTGGAAATTTAGAGCCTCATCAGGTCTTCCCTGAGCATGCGCACCACTTTGGGTATGTAGCCTTCTAGATTTCCAGGAAACTATCAGAAGTTTTCAAAGTCCTTATTCCCGGAAGGAGCTCATTCCCCAGGTTTTCCATCCAAGCCTGTTGGTTAGTCTGTTTACCCTGACTGTTAGCAATTGCTGCCTGCTGTGTTAGCTTGGCTGAGTTCCAAGTTAGATGAGATAAGGGCAAACCTTTTGTGTTGTTCTTCCAGGGAGCCACCGACAGTCAGAACAAATAATTACAATTCTCTGTGTTCCCATTCTGCTCATTCTGAGATACGTTCTAATACTGGGAATACACAGGCCATTACTTTCAAGGCTACTGCTGAGCTAGGGAGAGAAGGAGGGGAGACCAGAGTCAGTTAAAATGCCACAGAGCCCGCTGCTGTTACCAGGATGTGACTGCTTTACTAGCTTAAACACTCTCCTGATTACTCCAAGCTTTTGACTAGTTTCCAGAATTCTGAAAAAGTTGTCTGGGTGCGGTGGCCCATGTCTGTAATCCCAGCACTTTCAAAAGCCAAGGTGGAAGGATCACTTGCGGCCAGGAGTTTGAGACTAGCTTGGGCAGCATAGCGACAGCCTGACTCTGCGAAGAAAAAAAAAGAATTCTGAAAAAGTTAATTTTTACAGTATTTTTCATTGATTTTAGGGAGGCACAGACTGTGGGAGTTTCTTATTCCACCATTTTCATTGATGCAACCATCGCACCCATCTTGTATTAAAAGAGGGCCTTCAATTTTTTTTTTTTTTTTTGAGACGAAATCTTGCTCTGTCCCCCAGGCTGGAGTGCAGTGGCACGATCTTGGATCACTACAACCTCTGCCTCCCAGGTTCAAGAGATTCTTTTGCCTCAGTCTCCCAAGTAGCTGGGACTACAGGTGCATGCTACTATGCCCAGCTAATGTTTGTATTTTTAGTAGAGATGGGGTTTCACCATATTGACTAGGCTGGTTTTGAACTCCTGACCTCATGATCCGCCCACCTTGGCTCCCAAAGTGCTGGGATTACAGGCGTGAGCCACTGCGCCCAGCCTAAAAGAGGGCCTCCAAATTTTACATGCTTCAAGCGCCACAAAACCTGGATCCACCCCTGGGTGGGGTTGTAAGAGGAGGACTCAGTCAGCTTTGGCTATGACCTCATTATGTGGTTACAACTTTGATTATCTCTGGGCATAAGGGCAACTGAAGCTTCCAGGTTAAGGAGACAAAGTATTTCACAAAGTTGGGGGAAAGGCAATGTCCTTCATATCTGCACAGATCCCAGCACCTCCCAGCATGTTGAGGACTGGAAGGTTTCATACGTGATCTCCAGGCCCCTGCAAAGTCTGGGCCGCATCAGACTTTGCAGGCAGCATCCTGGGATACACTGGCGTTTTCACAGGTGTAGGCAGCCCCACTGCAGTGTCATGGGTCCAGGGCAGCGGTTGGCAAACTGCAGCCTGTGAGACAAACCTAGCCTGCTGCCTGCCTTTCTTTTATGGCCTGTGAGCTAAGAATGGTTTTTACATTTCAAAAAGATTGAGGGAAAGAAGCAAAAAAAATATTTTAGGACATATGAAAATTAAATGAAACTAAAATTAAAATTGCATTGTTCATAAATAAAGTTTTATTGGAAACTTGCCACACTCATTTGTTGACATACTGTCGATGGCTGCTTTGTCACAGAGTTGAGTAATGGTGACAGGGACTGTGTGTACTGCAAAGCCTAAAATATTGACTAGCTGGTATTTTCAGAAGAAGCTACTGACCCTTGGCATTGGGCACAGACAGTGAGAATTGGGGCAGCAGAAAAACAGAGTAGGTGGCATACATAGACTGAGGCTGGCAGGCTGGCTTTGAGTACAGCTAAGACATTTTCTGAGAAGTCCCTGAAATACTTCAGAAGACTTTGCAGAGGCCTGGAGATCATTTATGATCAAGGTGGGTAAAAGCAGGAAGAGTGAGCTGGGTTTTTTTTTGTTTGTTTTGTTTTGGTTTTTTTTTTTGAGACGAAGTCTCGTTCTTGTTGGCCAGGCTGAAGTGCCATGGTGCAATCTCGGCTCACTGCAACCTCCACCTCCTGGGTTCAAGCAACTCGCCTGCCTCAACCTCCAGAGTAGGTGAAATTACAGGCACCTGCCACCACACCTGGCTAATTTTTGTATTTTTAGTAGAGACCAGATTTCCACATGTTAGTCAGGTTGGTCTCGAACTCCTGACCTCAGGCGATCAGCCCACCTTGGCCTCTCAAACTGCTGGGATTACAGGCGTGAGCCACTGTGCCCATCCAGGAAGCGTGAGTTTTTGATGTCAACATAACTTCATTCATCTTCATAGGAGAATGGGACATAAGGATTTTCATCTTATTCTCAGGAACCCTTTTGTGGGAGAATCATCAGGCCCATTTTACAACTGTCCTGGTTTATGTGTCTCATACAGGATGTAAACAATGTGCAGGTTATGCTATTGCCACTTCCTCGGAGGCTGAAGCAGCCCCTTTGCTTTAGCTACTTCAGCCCAGCAGACAGAGCTATTTGCCCTCATTCGAGCCTGCTTCCTTGACAAGAGAAAAACCACTAACATTTATACAGATAGTAGATATGCATTCAAACTTGCTCACGATTTTGAAAGACTGTAGAAGCAGAGATGTTTTCTGACTTGTTTTTTTATTTTTATTTTACTTTCTCATTTTCTTTAAACATTTTTTAAAAATTTAAAACTTTTTTTAACTTTAAAGATCAGATTTTTTTGGAGAAAACAAAAAACCCACAACCCAAAGGTTGGTATTTTACATCTCAAGACATCTCCTAGATATTAAGTCTACAGATTACAAATCCTTTTCATAGAAGATATTTTTGGACAAAGTTTACATGTATTCAGGAGAGGGACATAAATCAATCCCTGTTTCTATTTTTGTTTTGTTTAGTGTTTTTTGAAACAGGGTCTCGCTTTGTCACCTAGCCTGGAGTAGTACAATGGTGGGATCTTGGCTCACTGCAACCTCTGCCTTGCGGGTTCAAGCGATTCTCGTGCCTCAGCCACCTGAGTAGCTGGGATTACAGGCGTGCACCACCACGCCCAGCTAATTTTTGTACTTTTAGTAGAGATGTTGACTAAGCTGGTCTTGAACTCCTGGCCTCATGTAATCTGCTTGTCTCAGCCTCCCAGTGTGCTGGGATTACAGGTGTGAGCCACCATGCCTGGCCCCCCTGTTTCTATTTTATCAGAGGGCAGCGTAGGGGAGTGAGAATAATTTTACAATTTTTGTATCAGAAAAGCCTCCTTAGCCAGAGTAGGCTCAGGGACTCCTTTCTTCTGACAGAGACAAAATAAATAATGAACCTCACATAAAAGACATAGCAAAATAGCTACCTGCTGCTCTGGCCATTATTAAGGTTCCAGGACATTTGAAACTAGACTTCATGGAAGTTAGAGGGATACCACCTTGCTGATAATGCTATAAAGAATGTTGCCCTTAGAGCCCCTGCTGATCAAATCTCATAGCTGATCAAATCTCAAATCTCTAAGATCTTTTGGAAATTTTCCAAAAATTAGAACAATCACTGAAGATGCACAGAATTGGGCACCAGAGGTCAAAAAACAAAATCGGAAAAATAATGGTAACTGGTTTGATGATCAGAAAGAATTCTGGTCCAGGCGTAGTGGCTCATGCCCGTAATCCCAGCACTTTGGGAGGCTTAGGTGGGAGGATTGCTTGAGCTCAGGAGTTTGAGACCAGCCTGGGCAACATAGAGAGACCCCCATCTCTCTCTCTCTCTTTTTTTTAATACATTAAAATATTTAAATTAAAAAAAAAAAGAAAAAAACTCTGGTTTGGGCCAAATTAAGAGCTTGTTTTGCCAGACACCATGAAATTTCCATTGTTAACTACTGTGCATGACTTCTGCCATTGAGCTACAGAAAAAATGATCATCTTTATGAAACAGTACTGGTGAGGAAATGCTAGTGGACATGCTAAAACGTGCTTATGTGGCCTGCCCCGCCTGTCTTTTTCAGGGCAGGGTTCATGCAACTTTAATTACAGGTTGACTACATGGCAACCTGTGTTTCCTGATAGCTTGGCTGATAAAACTGTTGCAAAGATTTCCTAGGTTCCTGACGTGCAGCTGCTTCTGATGTACAAAGCACCTGTCCAACTGTTATTCCTCACATATTGCTGTGGAATTGGGCAACAGGGATTCCTTTTTTCGTCTTTTTTTAAAAACAGGGTCTCACCCTGTCACCTAAGCTGGAGGGCAATGGTGCAACTGCGGCTCATTGCAGCCTTGACCTCCTGGGCTCAAGCTAGCCTCAATTCTCCCACCTTAGCCTGCCGAGTAACTGGGGCTACAGGCATGCGCCACCACACTGGTATACTTTTTTATTTTTATTTTTTTGGTAGAGACCAGTACCATTCTGTAAGTATGAGCTATCTATCAACCAGGACAGCTGTGGAATGCGCTGATGATTCTCCCACAAAAGTGTTCATGAGAATAACGTGAAAATCCTAATGTTCCATTCGCCTGTGGAGAGGTTACGTTGACATCGAAAATTCATGCTTCCTGCTCTTACTGCCTTAATCACATGTGATCTCCAGGGCCCTGCAAAGTGGTCTGAAATGTTTCTTTTCAGGAAATCTCTTACTTGTGCTCAAAGCAAGCCTGCCAGCCTCAGTCTGTGTGTGCCATCTACTCTGTGCTTTCTCCTGCTCCAATTCTTCCTGTCTGTGCCCAATGCCAAGGGTCAGTAGCTTTTTCTGAAAAATGCCAGCTAGTCAATATTTTACGCTTTGCAGTGCACACAGTTCCTGTCACAGCACTCAACTCTGAGAATACGGACATCAGCAGCATGTCTAGCTATGTTGCCCAGGCTGGTGTTGAACTCCTGGCCTCAAGTGATTCTCCTGCCTTGGCCTCCCAAAATGCACATGTGAGTTCCCATGCCCAGTGCAACAGGGATTTCTATTAAAACCTCTCTTCGGCTGGGCGTGGTATCTCAAGCCTATAATCCCAGCACTTTGAGAGGCTGAGGTGGGCGGATCACAAGGTCAGGAGTTAAGACCAGCCTGGCCAATGTGGCAAAACCCTGCCTCTACTAAAAATACAAAAGTTAGCCAGGCATGGTGGCGTGTGCCTGTAATCCCAGCTGCTCGGGAGGCTGAGGCAGGAGAATCACTTGAACCAGGGAGGCGGAGGATGCAGTGAGCTGAGATCGCGTCACTGAATTCCAGCCTGGGCGACAGAGCAAGACTCCGTCTCAGAAAAAACAAAAAACAAAAAACCTCTCTTTCCTTGACCTTTTCTGGGCTGTGTCGGCAAACAGCTCTAGCAAACCCCCTGTACCAGGGTCTGAGCTGGACAGGTGCTGGCTAGATCAGTGAGGCCTCAGTTTTGTTTTGTTTTTAATACACTATGCCCTGGCTTTTTGGCTGCTAGCTCAGACTCCCTCCAGCACTGTCATCATTAACTCGTATAAGAACTCCACAGGACAGATGGGCATCAAAGCCCCTGCTTCTGCTCAACCAGAGGCAGTGTCTGCTGAAGTCCTGAGATGGAGAGAAGTAAGGAGGCAGTGAGGGGGTGGCAGGGCGAGGGCCTGTTGATGGGGTGCCTGGGCTGAGGCTATGAAGGGAGGTTGGTCTTGGAGCATCGTGTCCCTGATTGCCGGCTGTATGATTGGCTCTTGCATCTTCATGTCACCACAGGGGGTCTTGGTCCGTATGGGCAGTGCTGGGGCCAGTCTTATGGTCTGGGCAGGCTGTGGCCTCCTGGCCATGCTGGGCGCCGTGTGCTATGCTCAGTTGGGTGCATTGTTCCTGCCCCCCCCCAGGGAGAATACCTACATCTAGGGGGAGAATGCCTACATCCTGCAAACCTTTGTCTCCTTGCCAGCCTTACCGGTCATCTACGCGTACGTGTTGGTGGCCAGACCAGCTGCCATTACTGCTGTTTCTCTGAGCTTTGCTGCGAATGCAATGGCTCCCTTTTACCCTGGCCATGCCTCACTGCCCCAGGATGTGTTCAAGAGCGGGGCTGTCACCAGCATCCTCCTGCTGATGGTGGCTAACTGCTGGAGCTCGAGGCTGGCCCCCACGCTGACAAACGTGTGCACGGCTACCGAAGTATTCTCATTGCTGGTCATCCTTGGGGGGTGGTATTGGGCCAGGGCCGGGGCTGCACAGAGCCCTTCTGTCACCTTCCCCCACGATGCAGCAGATGGGGCACATCGGCATGGCCTTCTGGCCCTTCTACCAGGGCCTGTGGTCCTTTTTTTTCTTTTTCTTGGAGACGGAGTCTCGCTCTGTTGCCCAGGCTGGAGTGCAGTGGTGCAGTCTCGACCTCACTGCAAAACTTCCACCTCCTGCGTTCAAGTAATTCTCATGCCTCAGCCTCCCAAGTAGCTGGGATTACAGACTCACACCACCACACCTGGCTAACTTTTGCTTTTTTAGTAGAGATAAGGTTTCATTTCACCATGTTGGCCAGGCTGATCTCAAACTCCTGACCTCAAATGATCCACCCACCGCATCCCTCCCAAAGCGCTGGGATTACAGACGAGAGCCACGACACCTGGCCTGCCTATGGTCCTCTGATGGCTGGAATAACAACTCTCTGATGGAGGAGCTCCAGAATCCACACGCGAGTCCATAACGTCTCTTCTGGCGGTAAAATCTCTGAACTTCAGCAACTACAATAATTTGAGCTGCAATCATACAGATTTGGGGTGACTGAGACTATGAGCAATCCAGCTGGAAATGTGGGCTCCCCCTCCTGCACTCATGGGACTTGCATGCTGGCCCACTGCCCATCCCAATTCGTTTATGCAATTATAGAAAAAATCACTTTGCAAATAAGCAGAGAACTTTCTAATAATACACCCACAGTCTCTGTTTTCTGCTCTGAGAGGCAGGCATTACGAGCCCATTTTGTACATGGGACAACTGAGGTTTCGAAAGGGAAAATGATTTTGAGGTCACACTGCCTGTAGGAGACCATGCTTGAGTCCTCAGCTCTATGTCTGTCTCCTGGATCGTCCTCTCCAGAGCACTGCTGCAGGTAGTTAATTCACAGTTGTTAGAGCCTGGGAACTACCATGGGACATAGCATACTTTGGGACAGGGGAGGAGCCCACCCTGCCTGGCCCATCCCACCTGTGGGACCTGGGGCGACTAGTCACTGCCCTGGTAGGGACGGTCTTCAGGACAGCTTGGGACTCAAGTGGAACATTTGGATCTTTGGTTACTGCAGATATCAACTCTTTACTATTTTAAATATATTTGTCTGGGGTATTATATGTTTTATTTTTTTTTCCTGCGGAAGTTTTAAATTCTCACAGAGTGAGAACTTTGAGTCTTTTCCTCTCTGTCCTCTGGGCCGGCCTAAGGGCCATTACAGCTCTCACAGTCTTGGCAAAGGCTCCTTGGAGTGGAGTTTGGGAGATGTTGAGAGAAGATGGGCAGCTTGGACACCGAGGAGTTCTGGGACCTAGTTTTTATTTTTGCATGTAATTCCTTGAGAGTCAGTTCTTTGCCTATCAAATGGGATTCTAATAGCTGCCCTGCCTACCTCACAAGGCTTTGGGATGTCAATGAGACAATTACCTTTGGAAGATGGCTAGGCCTCCGAGTACCTTAAACAGGTATACAGTGCACCTCTCAGGTGAATGGTTTGCCTGTGGTCAGGTTGGTAACTGGGAACTACAAGCAGAGGCACTGGCTCCTTCCGTTCAGAGCGCCTTCTCTCTCTGAAGGCTCAGAGCTGGACTCAGCAAAGAATAGGGGGGTCCAAATTTGACCAGACAAGCCCCCATGCTTAGCGCAGGGACTGGTAAACCTTTGCTGTAAAGAGTCTGGAGAGTTAATATTTCAGGCTTTGTGCGTGTTCTGTGAAAGGGCCATATATGCAAAGTGGCCCCAACCACCAAAAGAGCCGAGAAACCAAAGAACGAGGCAGATAAATCCAGTTTGTCGATAGAAGGCCGAGGAACCTGCAGACAGAAGCGTGGGCTTGGGTGTCTGCAAGACAGGCAGATCTCTGTACTGCACCCAGCCCCCCAGACCCAGGGCTTTTATGTTGGGGAAAAAGTATATGTGCTTTGGAAGGAACATGTATGTTGCCATGAGTGTCACAGCCTATGCTGTATGGACCAACCGCAAAGGTTGTTTTGCAGGAAAGGTGAAACTTACAGTGAATAGGTGTTTTCACACAAAGAATCATACATCAACTAGATACTTTGGGGGCATTCCCAGAGTTGGGGCTAATCAGAAGTCACCTGGGGGGATTAGCATTTATTTTTATTTTATTATTTTGCTTTGTTTTGTTTTTTTGAGATGCAGTCTCACTGTCACCCAGGCTGGAGTGCAGTGGCGCGATCTTGGCTCACTGCAGCCTCTGCCTCCCGGGTTCAAGCGATCCTCCCACCTCAGTCTCTTGAGTAGCTGGGACTATAGGCACCTACCACCATGCCTGGATAATTTTTGTATTTTTAGTAGATGCAGGGTTTTACCACATTGGCCAGGCTGGTCTCAAACTCCTGACCTCAAATGATCCAGCCACCCCGGCCTCCCAAAGTGCTGGGATTACAGGTGTGAGTCATCGTGCCCAGCCGCGGATTAGCATTTAAAGTAAAGTCACTCTTGTCCCCCACAGTGGGCCAAATGGTCTCTGTCCCAACTCTCGACTCGGTTGTAGCACGGAAATGGCCAAGGTAAATACGAGTGGGGCTGTGTTCCAATACAATTTTATTTACAAAATCAGGCGGTAGGCTGAACTTGGTCTAGTGCCGTAGTCTGCTGATCCCTGCTGTGTATAGAGCATTTTTGACAAATGTGAGTTTCAAAGCAAACACAAAGCCATTCCTCTGCATGCTGGGATTCTGGCTCCAACTTTGCCCTCTAAAGCACGTGTTAGGTGTATCTTTGTTTATTTCATACTTTTTTCAAGAAACTGCAAAACTTTTGCCAAACCAGGGCCAGTCTTATGCCCAGACTCCCTGGGATTTGAGTGAAGAATGAAGGTACCTGAGCATGAAATTAGAAAATGTGACTGTTCTTGTTGTCTTGGCTAAAAACCTGTCTGTGGCACAGCACAGGGCTCTGCAATCATCACAGCTCTTTAGCTGGTGGGAGAGCTCCTCAAGATGAGGTCAAGTTCAGAAGAAAACCAAGCCCCGCCCTCTGACTGTGGGGCTAGGCCATGCATGGTGGGTGCTCACCTTGCTGAAGCCATCCCTGTGGGAGGGAACACTCCACTCTACTGGCCCACTTTGGCTACAGGCAGCCTCATCTGGGCACCTCATTTCGGGACAGCTGTAATTCCAGCACTGGACTGATGAGGAGTTAACAGCTATACCTATGTGGTGGTTGGGGCAATTTCCTTTGCCCTCAGAATCCCTGGATTTAGACAGTCTTACTCTGTCACCCAGGTGGAATGCAGTGGCACGATCTCAGCTCACTGCAACCTCTGCTTCCTGGGTTCAAGCGATTCTCCTGCCTCAGTCTCCCGAGTAGCTGGGACTACAGGCATGCGCCATCACACCAGGTTAATTTTTGTAAGAATCCTCGATTTTAGGCAGGGTGCGGTGGCTCACGCCTGTAATACCAGCACTTTGGGAGGCTGAGGCAGGTGGATCACAAGGTCAAGAGATCAAGACCATCCTGGCTAACATGGTGAAACCCTGTCTCTACTAAAAATACAAAAATTAGCTGGGCATGGTGGCACACGTCTGTAGTCCCAGCTACTTGGGAGGCTGAGGCAGGAGCATCACTTGGACCTGGGAGATGGAGGTTGCAGTGAGCCAAGCCTGCAGCGAGCCAAGTCTCACTCCAGCCTGGCAACAGAGTGAGACTCCATCTCAAAAAAAAAAAAAAAAGAATCCCTGATTTTAGAGCTGGGTGGAACCTGAGAGGACCCATCTCATATGAGAATCCACTGCTGTGCAATTGGCTTCACTTTTCACAAGTTTGCCATGTGGCCTGCCAGGTAGGGTGACCTGCAAGGCAGAGCAGCCCAAAGAAGCCCAGTGAGGCTTCCTGGGAGAGGAGCCTGGAGCGCAACCTCCAAGGGCAGATGCAGCCTGTAGCAACACAGCTACATGGAGTAGCAAGAATAATCCAGACGCCAAAAAGGGAGGGGCATGTCTGCGCCACAGGAACCACGTCGGGGGAGTGAGGACAGCCTCGTTGCTGGGGCTGATCGCAGGGACCTGAAGTGAGTCCTGAGATTACTCTTCAGTACCACCATGCCTTCCCTTCCATACCCAGCTCCGAAGTTTTCTGTAGGCAGATCTCAGCCCTGGCAGAAAGATCTGAAAATTGCTTTTTATATCATGCTGAAGAGGAGTAGATATGCTAATCAGAAGCAGATACTTAAATGTGGGGGAGGGCCTTATCTGGTGGCTGGGAGGAGGCCTGTTCAGGACCTTGGTGCAGCCCCCATGGGGGTTGGTCTGTGCCAAGCTCTGCAAGATATCTGCCTGCATCTCGGTAAAAAATCACCTCTTCTCTGTTTCCTTGAATGTTACATTCTAAATGTCAGTAACAGCAACGCTGTGTTCCAATGCACAGCCTGGTACCATGCCCAAACATCAGCGAGGAGAAAGGCTTGCAAGTGCTTGCCGGGCTTTCCCACGGTAAGCCAAAGGACACCTAGGTCAAGCCCTGCAGGAGATCAGTGGTGCCTCAGACATGGCTTCTCCTGAAGTGTTTTCCTATTCAGGGGTCTAAAGATGCCTATCTGGGGCTGATTTGAGCCTGGAAAATCTTACATAGAGTTCTGTGGGTCCGGAGGGGAGTCCCTTCCCTCCATTTGCTCTTGGCTTCAGAATTGTGTTTAGGGCTGGGGGTGCAGAATGGGAGTGAGCTGTCTACACTCAGGTTTAATGCACTTTTCATTCATTCCTCAGTATGCACTGAATGTTCTGTTCAATGCACTTATTGGGGGACTGTAGGTCAGCTGGGGGCTGAGGCTGCAACAGTGCAAACCAGTCCAAGTGCCCAAAACCCCTGTGTCTAGACCCTGCCCAGCCTATCCTCTCCACTGGGTCTCACCCATGCAGAGGCAGAGCAGTGAGGAGTCCTATTTTACAGATCCCCAGTGATTCCCCATTTCCAGTTGCAGAAGCTGAGGGTCAGAGTGGAAGCCTGGTATCATGGCCCTCGATCTAGTTCCTGAGGACCCAGGGTTGGGGCAGGGTTGGGGCAGCAGGTCCTGATATCTTCCAGCTGGATTAATCAGGGAGTAGCAGACTAATGAGATCTTTACCTTCCCTGTTTCCTGTCTGTGGTTGCTCTTGTGGTAGCTCCTGCTGAAAATTCTCCTTCCTAGCCACCTGAATCTCTTCCATTCTTCAAGGAGAGCCCAGCTTCAGGTCCTCCTCATTCCAGAAGCTTTGGTGATCACTCCTCTCTCTTCCCAGCCCTGCCAGCCCTCTTGTACCTCTACTGCTCTGACTCTAATTAGTGACCTTCACAGACTCCCAACACATCTGCCTGAATGAGTGTCCAGGCTGTGGGGGCTGTGAGCTCATAGAAGAGGGGCACTTGGCCTGGCTCGTCCCCCAGGGCCTGGCACAACTCCCTGCTGCGGGACAAGCTTAGTGCTGTTCTGGGGAGCTTGTGCTGGTCACCTGAGCCAGGCCTCCCTGGCTAACATGTGCCCTCTTCTCCCCCAATCCTACAGTGGGACCTGGCGTGGGCACTGATATCGCCATCCCCCTGGTCACCAGCCTGTATATCCTGATCAACCTCAGTTACCCACTAGTGCGGTCACCCAGTGAGACCCTCTCTGCTGATGCTATGGCTGTGAACGGGGTGGGGATGGGGGTGACTGCATCACATGGTATATCCCTTGGACACCGAGCAGACTTTCCAGGATGGGGAAGGAAAGTGTTCCATGTGTATTTAAACTTGTCTTTGAATGTATTGCTTGCTCCATTTCTGAGTGGGGCCTTGTGGCAGTCTTCCAGGATGCTGCTGGAATTCCTTCCCCAGCTTCTGGGGTCCTGGTTGGTCCAGTGTCCTTGGCTGTTGCAGTGTGGACACTCTGTTCCATCAGTGGAATTGATGGATTTTCTTCAGCGGGAATCGTTTGTGCTGTGTGGCGGCAAGAGAGGGTCACGTGGTGAGAGATGGGGCTTAGGGCTGGGCAAGAGGGTGGGGCTGCAGGAGGGGAGCTACAGGGCCAGCCAGCTACGCTTTCTCCTGCCTGAAGCTTAGCATTTGGTCCCAAACAGGACTTGTCCTGTAAGATACAGCCCTCTTTTCTTCTGAGAACGGAACTTAGGTACTCCATACCTCTCAGCTTTAACTCTAATCCTTTTACTTCGGGGTTTTTGGGAGATCACCATACTGGGTCACACTGGGTCAGGTAGGCAATAAGGATATTTGTGCACATCTGTGGTGCAGGGGCCATGGGGAGGAGAAACACTATTCGTGCGGTTGTGTACCCTCTGGGTCTCCTCCCCGCTGGGGACTCTCTGTCCCCGTGTTACCTTTGACTGCAATACTGCTGAATAATAGACAGCTCCCAAATCTCAGTGGCTTGTAACAACATTTAACTGTTGTTCCCAAGTCAATGGGCCAGCTGTGGCTTGGCTTCAGGCTGTGGCTTGCTTTGGGTCTCACCTTGGTCTGAGTATATCCTTATCTTAGGTGCTAAGGTCGAAGCAGTAGCCACTACCGGGGGCATGACATTGCCTATAGCAGGTGGCAGAGGTTCAACAGACCAAGCCAAACCACATAAGGATATTTAGAGAATCTACTTGTCACTCCAGCTCACATTTTATTGGTCCAAGCAAGTAACATGGCCAGATTCCACGTCAATGAACGGAGGAGTGATAATCCTTCCACAGAGGTAGGGAGAGAAAGGCTGAATATTTGATGAATAATAATAGTCTTGGCCAGGCATGGTGGCTCACACCTGTAATCTTAGTACTTTGGGAGGCTAAGGCAGACAGATGACCTGAGGTCAGGAGTTCAAGACCAGCCTGGCCAACAAGGTGAAACCTCATCTCTACTAAAAATATGAAAGTTAGCCAAGTGTGGTGGTGGGTGCCTGAAATCCCAACACTCAGGGGGCTGAGACAGGAGAATCACTTGAACCCAGGAGACAGAGGCTGCAGTGAGCTGAGATTGTGCTACTGCAGTCCAGCCTGGGCAACAGAGCAAGACTCCATCTCAATAAAAATACAGTCTCCACAATAACCCCATATTCCTGGACCTGGTTACCCCAGGGAGAAGAGGACAGCGCAGATACAGATGGACCACAGAGACCTACCTCTGGAAGCTGTGGTAACTAGTGACTGTTAGGTTGGTCATTCTGGTATCCAGAGTATGTTCAACAGGGGAAGAGATGCTCCCTGTGGCTCCCTAGGGCCTGCTTGACATCCAGCTCTTCTTTCCAGTCTTGAATTCTCTCCATGGCTCGTATTTATCGTCTCACACCAACTGCAGCCCTGATGTTCACCATGGCCGTGGCTTTGGTCCTGGTCATTCCAGGAAGTTTCAGTACCACAGTGAACTTCCTAAGGCAAGTGAGATGGTCCTCCTACATAGGGTATCTGAAGTCTCCATGTGTACACATTCACACACATGCACGTGTACACATTCACACACATGTACATACACATAAACACATGCATGCACACTCCTGGACCCCTCCTACCATGTTCCTATATGTGCATGTCATAAACATGTGCACACACACTTCTGGAGACCCCTACGTGTACACACTCACACCTGTGCATGTAGACATAAACACATCCATGTACACTTTTGGAAACCCCAGCTCAGGTCCCCTGAACATGCATCTACATTTCATTCATGCTTTCCCAGTCACGTTCCCAAAATTAACATGGCTGTCTCCTCCCTTGCCCTGTTTGTAAAAAATTCAGTAAGACATATGTTTACCGAGAGACAGACACATTAAAGGCTTGTGCTGTCTTTGTCAATTTTCCTTTTCTCTCGTTTCTCTCTAGTCTGTTGCTAAGATGATGTTAAAGGATATTCAGGCATTATTCTCACTACTGGTAGCCCTCGGCTCCGCTACGATTTTCCCTTTGTGGTCGAGGTCTGCATTCTAAACTCTGGCCTAACGTGATCTCTATTGACCTCAAGTTAGAGCCACAGCCAACCTGCGCAGGCATAATCATCACATCAAAATGGGGAGATGTTCTGACCCCGTTTATTACTTTCCCAAGGGCAGAAGTGATGGGGTGTTGTCATATCCAGTTCATAACCTCATCTGAAGCAGGGTCAATGGGCAGCAGGCAAGCATAATGTCTGAGTTCTCAGAGGGAGTTCTAAGAGGAAGTTTTTAAAATTATTATATACATAGATTTTAAATAAATAGAGAGGAGGGTCTTGCTATGTTGCCCAGGCTGGTCTCAAACTCCTGGGCTCAAGTGATCCGCCCACCTCTGACTCCCACAGTGCTGGATTACAGGTGAGCCACCGCACTCGGCCTGGAAGTTTTTAAGCGTTGCCCGTTCTCTTTCTTTGTTGTCATAGTCTAATTAATCTGGAACAGGTTGTACTGTGCTTGATGTGACTCTCTTAAGAACAATAAGTAACATACAAGGGCTTTTTCTTTTATCTTTTTCCCATAAGAAAGAATAAAATCAGTATATGATAAGAACAAAATCAAATCCATAGTGAGCTTAGGGGGACTTCAGGCTGAGACTGGGGCATGTGGCTGAGAATGTGTCTGTAGAATGAGGATTCCAGAATGGTCCGTACCAAGTAGGACCCAACATCTCCCAGCATTGACCTCCTCAAAAGATGACCTGGTCTGGACTCTGCCTCCCTGGTTAGAAGGAGTTTTGATCAGACCTACATCAGCCACCCAGCTACAAGCACCGGCATGGGCACAGCAAAGGGTTCATCTGGGTGCTCAGTGGCCCGGCTCACCATGCCACCAGCCCAGAGGGGAAATGATACGCGGTTACGCGAGCTGTGGATGTGTTGTCCCTGAAGAGAGCACAGGCTTCCTTGAGATTCTACCGAGATTTCCTTTTTTCTTTCTTTAAGTGACAGGATCGGCGGGTGTGGTGGCTCACGCCTGTAATCCCAGCACTTTGGGAGGCTGAGGCAGGTGGATTACTTGAGGTCAGGAATTCCTGACCAGCCTGGCCAACATGGTGAAACCTCATCTCCACCAAAAATACAAAATTTAGCCAGGGTTAGTGGTGTGCGCCTGTAATCCCGGCTACTCAGGAGGCTGAGGCAGGAGAATCGCTTGAACCCAGAAGGTGGAGGCTGCAGTGAACCTGGGCAACAGAGTGAGACTCTGTCTCAAAACAAAATAAAAACAACAACAACAAAAAAAAGAGAGACAGGATCTTGCTCTGTCACCTGAGCAGGAGTGCAGTGGTGCAGTCCCAGCTCACGGCAGGTTCGAACTTTTGGGCTCAAGGGATCCTCTCACCCCAGCCTCCTGATTAGTTGCAACTACAGGCGTGCACCACGATGCTTGGCTAATTTTAAAATATTTTGTAGAGATAGTGTCTCGCTGTCTTGCCCAGGCTGGTCACGAACGCTTCAGCTCAAGCGATCCTTCCACCTCAGCCTCCCAAAATGTTGTGATTACAGGCGTGAGCCACTGCGTCCTGCCCATGCTTTCCTTTTTAAAGAAACACAAACACTCCTTTTTCCCTTCGAAAATGTCCTCCTTATCCAGCCAGGGCAAGTCTGAAGGCATGTGGGTGACTGAATTTGTATGCATGCCACTGTATGCCTGAAGACAAAGGGAAGAATAGGCTACGCGTTAACCTCCAGTACCTCCTTCTCCTTAGGGCCCTGGCCCTGCCTTTGCTCCTTGATTTGCATGGATCAGGGGAGCTGAGGTGGCCAAATGGCCCTGGATGAGCTGACAACTCTGCCCTAGGTTTGCACCTGCTGGGTCAGCCTGTCTTGTGGGCCCACCTACAGCAGGATCGGGTAATGAGCAGCCCACATTTTCCTAGCCTGTCTTATCAATGGAACTACCATCAGTTCTCTTCTGTACTTGCAGATAAAGAAGAAGAAACTTCCCTGACCTTATGAGGTAGACTTTGAGACAGACTTTGGGCTTTTCCAACCCTAGGCTCCTGCATGAGGCAGGTCTTTGGGCCACAGCCTCATTCAGAGCTAAGAAGAAGACTGTAAGGGGCTGTCATGATGGTTATATTTGGCAGAGAATTTCCATATTTTCTGGGGCTGGAGGGAGGGTTGAATCACAAGGCATTAACTTTACTTGCCGGGGACTCATTTCTCCTCTTGAGGACTCTAGGGAAAACAGATGCAGAGACAATCCATGTACACATTTGGGTTCACACAGCGCGGAGAGCAGATGCCAGCTCCCAAGGCTCTGCTCCCTGGAGAGGCTCCAGTAGCCCAGCAGGTGTCTCCCCCTGGTCCAGGCGAAGTTTAATGGCAGGGACTGGAAGAGAGGAGCTGCTGGCAGGTGTAAACAACCGGAAGGCAGGCAGGAGAGACAGAGCCTGGGGACCATACACCACCTCCTGATCCCCCCTCCATCATCCAGGTCTCAGGGACCAAATCCCCACTGTGCCCACTGCAGGTTCCCCCGCTTCATTCCCGCCATCATGCTTCTGGCTTATCTCTACCTGGTGCTGGCGCCCGTCATCAACCATCCCCAGAGAGGGTTCCTATACATATTCCTCTTCCTGCTCAGTGGCTTCCTGGTGTACTTCCTGTTTGTCCTCTTTCAGTGCCAGCCCAGGTGTTTGCAGCTGGCCACCCACCCTACATCTCCAGGTGCTCCTGGTTATCCTCCCCGGACAGTGCTCCCCTTCTCTAAGAACTGTTCCTTTGACACAGCCAGGCTGGTGTTACATGATGGCCTCTGTGGTTCATAGTTCTTTCATAGTTTTTTTGTAGTCTATGTGGGCAGCATGGAATAAGTTTCCTTCTTTGGGATTTTGGTATGAGAATTCTATGGTCCTATTCAGGCTCTGATGGTTGCTTGAAATAAAGCATTGTTAATCTTGAGCTCTATGTGGGACCATCTTTTATCACGTGAGCAGAGAAGTAGAGAAAGCCATTGTGGTGGGGAGAGAAATAAGATCCATAATGACATGGGCTGAGAAATTCTGTGACCCTAAAGATTTGGGAAGGAAATCTGAGAAAGTAGCGGCTTTGATTTCTCATTGTTTTCCAGTTCTGGTTCCTGTCTTTCTGTGGTCTAACTGCCATCTAATGATCTTTCCTGGTGTTTGATTGTCTGAGACAATGTGATACCTGGAAAAAATTTCCTATCTTAACTCAGGTGAGTTAGAATAGGCTTCTATTTCTTGCAACTGGAAAAATGTTGGCTCTGATAAGTCTTCTTGTTCGGGAAGAAACAATAGTAGTAGTCCTCTGCTTATCCTCCTGTGATACATTCCAAGACCCCCAGTGGGTGCCTGAAACCATGGATAGCATCAAACCCTATACATACTATGTTTTTTAGACCTGATAACCAAGACAGTTACTAAGTGACTCCCAGATGGGGAGCATATACAAGATGGGTATGCTGGACAAAGGGATGGTTCATGTCCTTGGCAGGATGAGGTGGGATGGCGAGATTTTGTCATGCTATCAGATTGGTGTGCAATTTAAAACTTACACATTGTTTATTCCTGGAATGTTCCATTTAATATATTCAGACCTCTGTTGATCATAGGTAACTGAAATCTTGGATAAAGAAGACTACGTTTCTTTAGTTTCTGTTTGAAGCTGCCAATTGGTGTGAATTGGGAAAGAAGCAAGAGACGTATCCCTGGGAAGGAGACGTTATTGGTTTTGAGTGGAAGAGAGGACAGTCACATTTCTTGAAGAAAGGACTGAAAGTTAGAGCTAACCCCAGAAGGCTGACATGGTTATGAGACTAAATAGAGACGAAGGAGTAGAGAAATCTGGCTGCCCAAGGGAGAAAATGGCAGCGGCTGGAAAGACACAGTGCCTAGAAAGAAGCTGGGAGTGCAGCTCCTGGGTGCATCCCGGGACGTGACTCAAAGAGAGGCGCAGAGGACGCTGTTCAGCGTCTGCACTTCTGAAAACGGCCCAGGCAGCCTGCACGTGTCTTTGCTTATAGACGTGGAGGTGGCAACACCTGCAGGGCACTTCCCCGAGCCTCTGTCTTGGTAGGTTTTTTGCTCATATTAATGAATTCTCCATTTCTCTGACATGAACTGAATGTCCAACCATTCAATTCCATTCCAGACTCCACAGGTTACCCACATTTCTGTCTGAGTTGGCTACAAATTTGGGGATTTCCACAGCCTCCCTCTTCAGGTTTGATAATTTGCAAGAATGACTCAGATGTCTCAGGAAACACTTAACTCACTATTACCAGTTAATTTCACAAGACACCACTCAGGTATGGCCAGATGGAAGAGCTGTACTGGGCACAGCATGAGGGGAAGGGCGCAGCGCTTCCATGCTCTCTTCCCCGGGAGCCACCCTCCCGGCGCCTCAAGGAGTTCACCAATCTGGAAGCTCCCCAAATCCCGTCTTGTAGGGACTTTATGGAGGTTTCATTACATAGACATGATTGATTAAATCATTGGCCATTGGTGGTTGGACTCACTGTCCAGCCCCTGTCTCCTCCCCAGAGGTTTAAGGTTGAGGCTGAAAGTCCCAACTCTCTAATCACACGTTGGGCTTTCTGGCAAGGAGACCCCATCCTGAAACTATCCAGGGGCGCTCAGCCACCTGTCATCTCATTAGCATACAAAAGTCACTCTTATTATCATAGAGATTCCAAGGCTTTTAGGAACTGTGTACCAGGAACTGGGACATAAACCAGATACTTGTTTTTGTTATACCATGCTTCTGAGTTATAAACACTTTATTAGCCCTGTTCCCCAGAACACAGATGCCTGTGAAATCCTAGGAAAATCTTCACATTTCTTCTCCTCCTAGCAGGAGAGCCTGCCTTAGAGAAAAAGATTACAAGAGAGACTGGTCCTGTCCAGCTCCTTTCAAAAAAGGCCATGAATTCAGCTGAACATCCGCCAGGAAAGGCTCTGGAGTCTCCAGCAGGAATTAGTCCTTTCCCCCTGTGGCCTCCCACCAAATCGTGCCTGTGCCATTTGTGAGCTTTGCTGTGTCCTGAACACTGGCGTTTGACTGTGTGTTGTATTCCCCCTCTGGGCTGTAGGTTTGGTTAGGGCGGGGGCTCGTTCTCAGACACGTTTGTACATCCCTCAGTTCCCATCATAGTTCTGGGCTCTTTGCTGATCAGTAATACTCGGTGAATCAAAATAATGAACTATTTGTTGAATGATGAGAGAATGACTCACATTTATATTTGTAAGACTTGCACCTACGCTCGTCTTCCCCATAACCCTGGCTCCAAGGCTGTGTCCCGAGAAGGTTCTCGAAGGAGGAGGGACATCTTCCATGTCTTAAGCAGTCCCCCTCTAGCTGTCGTGGACACATCCCTGGAGGTGGGAAACAGAGTGGGTGGCTGAACCAGGCACAGGCTAGCCTCTGAGTCATGCACCTGTTAGACTGAGTCTCACTTTGTTATTCAATCTTCCCATCCTTCCCCCAAACCAACTGCCTTTTAGTTCCCACTCCTCTTGTGATGGAAGAAAGCCCCAAGGTGGACAAAAGTACCCAAGGTAGGGCTCTGTGAGGGCAGCTTCTTATCCCTCGAACTACCTGGCACACCCTACCTGAGCTCCTGTCCTATCCAGGCCCTTTCATGGGCCCCAGGATGGTAGTGGGGAGTAATCCCAGACGGGAATCTGAGACTTCTCAGGGAATAAATATGTTGGACGTTCTTGCTCTAAGTCAAGTTCATGGTCTCCATAGTTATTTCTCTGCTATAAGGTCAGGGATGACATAGTAAGTGTCATGGTTCTGGCTTTTGGTCTGGAAAAAAATGTTCTGAATCTTGGTGACAAGATTGGTGGATCATTTGAGGTCGGGAGTTCGAGACTAGCCTGGCCAGCATGGCGAAACCCCTGTCTCTACTAAAAATACAAAAATTAACCAGGCGTGGTGGGGGTGTGGGGGCACACACCTGTAATCCCAGCTACTTGGGAGGCTGAGGGAGGAGAATCATTTGAACCCAGGAGGTGGAGGTTGCCATGAGTCAAGATCACGCCACTGCACTCCAGCCTGGGTGACAGAGCAAGACTCTGTCTCCAAAAAAACTAATGTCATGGAGGAGAGCCAGCCCTCAGCCAACAAAATTAACCTTTGTGATGTCATGATGCAATAAGAAATATATATTTGGTGTTAGTCCCTAGTTCCTGGCACGGAGCTCCTAGAACTCTTGTAACTTTCTGAGTGGTACTGGTAGGAGGAGCATCTTCTTCTATTCATAGTAAGTCCTTTCAACCATGAGCTTATACTAATAGGGTGACTCTAGGAGAGGGACTGGTTGCCAGAGGAAGCAACCATGTGATTAGAGGGTTGGAACTTTCAGCTCCGGGCCCCCTACTCCAGGGAGAGGAGAGGGGATGGTGATTGAGCCCAATCACCAGTGGCCAGTGATTGACTCAATCATATTTACATAATGAAAACTCCATAAAAACCCTAAATGAAGGGGTTTGGAGAGCTTCCAGGCTGGTGAATGCATGGAGGTACTGGGAGGGTGGTGTATCTGGAGAGGGCAGGAAAGCTCCATGCCTCTTTCCCACCTTTCCCTATGTACCTCTTCATCTGGACGGTTTATTTGTATCCTTTATAATAAACTGATAACCATTAGTTAGGAGCTGGGAGTGGTAGTGCGCACCTGTAGTCCTGGCTACTCATGAGGCTGAGGTGGGCGGATCCCTTGAGTTCAGGAGTTCGAGACTAGCCTAGGTGATATAGTGAGACCCTGTCTCTACAAAATATAAATAAATAAATAAAAGCACACATAAATAAGATGTTTTCTTGAGTTCTGTGAGTCACGAAAGCAGATTATCAAACACGAGGAGAGGGTTGTGGAAACCCTAATTTTAGCCAAGTTGGTTAGAAGTACCAGAGGCCCGGGACTTGTGTAATTGAGCCTGTAATGGGTGGGATCTGTGCCTACTCTATATGAATAATATCAGAATTGAATAGTAGGACATCCAGTTGGTGTCAGGAGAGTTGGAGAATTACTTGGTGTGGCAAATCCACACATTTGATGTGAGTATAGACATACGAGGTTTTTTAATTTTATTTTATTGTTTTAAACCACTGAGAGTTGGAGAGTGTTACTGCAGCATACTCTAGTTAGTTCACCCCGACTGGTCATTTCTCCTCTGTTCAGGAGTCTTAGAAGTGCCTGGACTTTGAGAGGCCGAGGCGGGCGGATCACAAGGTCAAGAGATCGAGACCATCCTGGCCAACATGGGGAAACCCCGTCTCTACTAAAAATACAAAAATTAGCCGGGCGTGGTGGCACGCGCCTGTAGTCCCAGTTACTCGGGAGGCCGAGGCGGAAGATCACCTGAACCCAGGAGGCGGAGGTTGCAGTGAGCCGAGACTGCGCCACTGCGCTCCAGTCGACTGAGGAGTTAGCGATGGAGCCACGCTTGATGGGAGCTCATCCTCTCCCTGCTCTCCTCCCTCACACTTCGATTCCTCATCCATCTTCTCTGCCCTTCATCTGGAATCTTTTTCTTCCTTTCCACAGGCACAGTCTTACATTACCTCTGGGAGAGGAAAAACTGGTTCTGCAAATATGCATAAAGGAAATTTTCCCTAGTGAGGGCTTTTAAGTTATTAATCCTGCTTAGGCATGGGCTGAAGGAGAAAACACTGCTCTGCCCAGCCCTTGGGGCACCGCTGAGAGAGGAGGCAACACACAGAAAAAACAAGCAGATTATTACTTCCATGCAAGTACTAACCAGGCCCGACCCTGCTTAGCTTCAGAGATCAGACGAGATTGGGTACATTCAGGGTGGTGTAGACACAGGCCAGATTATTACTTTCACATATAACCCTGGTGCCCACAGATAAACACCTACACACAACAGCCCTTTTTAAATAGAAATGGGCTATATTCTGGGTTTTTCTAAAAATTCCACAACAACTTATCTGGGGCTGGGTGTGGTGGGTCACACCTATAATCCTAGCACTTTGGGAGGCCAAAGCAGGAGCCTGAGCCCAGGAGTTCAAGACTAGCCTGGGCAACATAGTGAGACCTTCCTACAAAAAAAAAAAAAAAAAAATAGAAAATCTATAAAAACAATAAAAAAACCCACAATTTATCTGGAAGGGCTATCTTTTTTTTTTTTTTTTTTTTAAAGAGACGGAGTCTCCCTGTGTTGCCCAGGCTGCAGTGCAGTGGCTATTCACAGGTGTGATCCCACTGCTGAACAGCACAGGAGTTTTGACCTGCTCGGTTTCTGACCTGGGCCGGTTCACCCATCCTTAGGTAACGTGGTGGTCCCCCACTCCCAGGAGGTCACCATATTTATGCCGGACTTAGTGCGGACACCCGATTGGCATAGCGCACTACAGCCCAGAACTCCTGGGCTCAAGCGATCCGCCCATCTCAGCCTCCCGAGTAGCTGGGACTACAGGCACGCGCCACCGCACCCGGCTGGAAGTGCTTTTTATATGATACTTTGTATATTAGTGCATACCTTCTTTTAATGACTATTTAGTATTATTGGCCTATTCTTCAGGGGTATTTGGTTGTTTTCTCTTTACTATAAGCAAAGCTGAAGGGGCCAGCTTGGTATAGAGGAAAGTGATGAACAGACCATAGGCATCCTCCTTCTTCCCTGAATCATCACTGTTTACTTGTTTTAAGTTATAGTCTTCCTCCTAAATACATTTTTCATGATTTGTTTCCTATAAATTAAATATATGTTTTAGATATAGTGAGATACATCTAAGCTATATTTATTGTGGCATGTACTGAGGGCTTTATTAACTGCTGATTTGCCTAGAGAATAGAGATGTTCTTCAATTATTGTTTTTTTCAGTTATATTAACTCTAAATTACAATTTTTGCGAAATGAAGCATCTTCCAGGCTGGGTGCGGTGACTCACACCTGTAACCCTAGCACTTTGGGAGGCTGAGTCAGGTGGATCACTTGAGGCCAGGAGTTCTAGACTAGCCTGGCTAACATGGTGAAACCTCATCTCTAGAAAAAAACAGAAAAACTAGCTGGGCATGGTGGTGCCTGTAGTCCCAGCTACTCAGGAGGCTGAGGCAGGAGAATCACTTGAACCCGGGAGGCAGGGAGCTGTGATCTGCACTCCAGCCTTGGCAACAGAGTGAGACTCTCTCAAAAAAAAAAAAAAAAAAAAAAGAAAAGAAAAGAAAAGAAAAAGAAAAAAAAAGAAGCTTCTAACTTAATTTTTTTTTTCCACTGACCCCACAATCTATCATGCAATGAGGAATTGAGTATAAATCATTTGGGAATCACTACAATAGCTAAATGCATTGAAGAAAAAAATAGCATTTAAAACAACATTTTTATTTTAGGTTTGGGGGTACATGTGAGGGTTTGTTACATAGATAAACGCCTGACATGGGCTTTGTTGTACATATTATTATACCACCCAGGTGTTAAGCTCAGTACCCGACAGTGACCTGCTCTGCCCCTCTCCCCTCCTGCCACCTTCCCCTTTGAGTAGATCCCAGTTATCTGTTGTTTCCTTCTTTGTGTCCCTAAGTTCTTCTTATTTAGCTCCCTAAGAATAGCATTTTGTAATCTAAATATATTCCCTTAGGAAACCTCTTCTTTTGGGAATAAAGCTTAGGTTTGCTTGTCTATGCTTTTTATTTTAGAGTAAAAAAGTTATACGATTTTTAAAGGTAGAAAATCACGTGATATAATTTTTTTAAAAGGTCAGAATTGTATTGCTTTGGCCCAAAGTCTTCTTCAGGCCCTTCAGAAAAAAAGAACATATGATTCTATCTTTAAAACAGAACACAAAGCAAAACAGTAGAAGATGTGAATTTCTGACTAATAGTAAACAGCAACTTTAGAGCTAGTTTCCCATTGGGGGAATCAGAACAGAATATTACCAATGCCAGGTGACTCTGTTTCAGAGATGAAAAGGCAGAGAAACATTTAGATGATGAGACAAGAACCAGATGGAAAGAGCCACCTGGCAGGGTTAAAGAAAAACTTTAGACAAACTAGATTTAACAGAGTTTAATTGAGAGAGAAAAAGAAAAAAAAAAATTGATTCATGAATCTGGCAGCTCTGAGAATCGCAACAGATTCAAAGACTTCAGGGCTGCTGTATGGGCAGATAAATATATGGCAGAAGAAAAGCAATGGACAGAAAATAGAAGTAAAGTAAAGAAACAGCTACGTTGGTTACAGCACAGTATTCGCCTTATTTGAATACGGTCTGAATAGCTGGCCGCCTGTGATTGGCTAATGCATGGATGTTGTGATTGGCTGAGACTTAGCTATTGTTACAGAAGCTCACTCCTAAGTTAGGTTTACAGTTTGTTTAATACTAAGTTAGTTTACAATTCATACATAAGAACTCAAGTTCTCATTTATTCATGACTTAAGAGTAGAATAAAAAAGAAAAAAAAAAAGAACTCAAGTATGGTGGCTTTCTCAGGCCAAATTTAGTCTGATTTAATAATTACCCTCCTTTTGGTCAGCCTCTCAATGTTGAGAGATCGACCCAAACTCTGGGCATTGACACCATTCTCTGTCACTATCATAATGACTCATTTGGTTTCAGTATGGATTCATGAGTCACAACATTACATCAGAGAAACAATTTTTTATGTTCTTGCTGATCTATTTGAAGTGAGACCATTCAGTGCTCAGTGGCTGGCTGCATACAAAACATTTAAGACATGAGATGATGCCATGCACCGGGGGATATATTAGTCTATTCTCACGCTGCTAATAAAGACATATCCAGTAAAGACGGCGTAATTTACAAAGGAAAGAAGTTTAATGGACTTACAGTTCCACATGGCTGGGGGAGACCTCACAATCATATAGGAAGAGGAAGGAAGAGCAGACAGATGTCTTACATGGCGGCAGGCAAGAGAGCTTGTGCAGGAGAACTCCCCTTTATAAAACCATCAGAGCTCATGAGACTTGTTCACTACCACAGGAATAGCACAGGAAAAACCTGCCTCCATGATCCAATTATCTTCCACTAGGTTCCTCCCACAACATGTGGGGATTATTACAATTCAAGGTGAGATTTGGGTGGAAACACAGAGCCAGACCATATCAGGAGACTATTATGACTATCAAGAAAATAATGGGAAAAGACCAGCTGGTTGCCATGGTATGAACCTGTAGTCCCAGTTACTTGAGAGGCTGAGGCAGGAGGATCTCTTAAGCCTAGGAGTTTGAATCCAGCCTGGGCAGCATACACAGAGACTACCTCTTAAAACAAACAGACAAAAACAAAGTGTACTCCTTAACAAGTTCTAAGAAATGAACTCAATTAACCTAACCAAATCAAACAGGTCAAAGTACAGGCAATATAGGCAGTTCAACAATATTTGACTTCTATCAGGATTTGGTGGTGATTAAGAACCATAGTTCACTGTAAAATGGCCTGATTTTAAAAGGCCATTTTTGTTGTTACCTGGTAACACAAGTCATAATAGCCTGGAGACCTACAGGAAGAAATTCATACTTTAGAAAAACTTGGAAAAAGCCAAGCTCACCATTCACCATTCAGGATACTTACAAACCAACTGTCAGTTGCTCCCATAGACACATCATCCGTTACTTAGATACTGGTGGCACTATCTAAGAAAACAGCAGCTTCGGCCACCTTTTAAACACAGCTTTCTGTAATAACAAAATCAAAGGAGAAATAGGTAAAACATTCAGTTTTGCTCGATACCAAACAAAAGCCCCCAACTTAAATAAAAAAGGGAAGCTACACGATGTTCCGTTGTTTTTGTTGAATGCATATATTATCATTCATTTTTAAGTCTGATTTGCTGCAAAATCCAAGATTTTTCTCAATTTATGGATTAGTTTCAAATTCCATCTTACTGGTACCTCACTACTGCTGAAAGTGGGCCCCCACGAATTCCCCTGGAACCTTTCCTCAGTGGAAACGAGCTTATTTTCATCTGTTTCAAAGTTGGTGCTAATTTTGATTAATGACCATTTTGGTCTTTGATCATAGATACTACTTTGGGAACTTTCAGAGGAAGCTATTTGAAAGGCAGAAGGGAGCCAACCAAAAAGCAAGATCCAAACCAGTGAGGAGGCAGAACAGAATGAGCAGACTACGCAGATCCAGTGTAAGCCCCCAGAGGTTAGAAAGCAAGTCACTTAGTTGTGCTGGAGCAGGGGTCAGTTAAATTTGTTCACCCACAAATCTGCATACCTTCTACACAAGTTCCTGTGAAAAATTTTCTTTTTTTGTGGCCTTTTAATAACATGCTATAAGGGTGTATAACCACATTTAGTAAAAAGGGATCCTACTGAATTTAATCTGGTTACATGATATAAACAATACCTGTCCCCCACATAGGCAATTCCCAGGTCTTCAGTGCATGATGCCTAGAAGCACAATATTCTTTTTCAGATATTACTTGGATAGGTTTTCTATATTTGGTAATGATCATTTTATTCACGCGAAAAGTTAGAGTGTTGTTTCTTTTTTTTTTTTTTTGAGATGGAATCTTGCTCTGTCTCCCAGGCTGGAGTGCAGTGGCATGATCTCAGCTCACTGCAGCCTCTGCCTCCCAGGTTCAAGTGATTCTCTGCCTCAGCCTCTGGAGTAGCTGGGATTACAGGCTTGCGCAACCACACCTGGCTAATTTTTGTGTTTTTAGTAGAGATGGGGTTTTGCCATGTTGGCCAGGCTGATCTTGAACTCCTCGCCTTAAGTGATCTGCCCACCTCGGCCTCCCAAAGTGCTGGGATTACAGACGTGAGCCACCATGCCCAATCTAGAGTGTTGTTTCTAGCAAGAGCAGTGAAGTAAGTAGCAGTCATCTTTTAAAATATCAAGGATAGCTTTCCATTCTTTGAAATTTCAGGATGACTCTCATTGGGAACATGGAGAGGCACTGACATCAGTGGAATTGTTTTCTGACCCCACAAACCCAACAATTGCTCTGCTTTGCTTTGCTTTGCTTTCCTTTCCTGTCCTTCCTTTTCCCTCCCTCCGTCTCTCCCTCCCTCCCTCCGTTCGTTCGTTCTTCTTCCTTCCTTCCTTCTCTTTATTCCTTCCTTCCTTTCTTTTTCTTTTTTTTTTGGAGACAAGTTCTTGCCATATTGCCCAGGCTGTACTTGAACTCCTATACTCAAGCATCCACCTGCCTCAGCCTCCTGAGTAGCTGGGACTACAGGCCTACACCATTGTACCCAGCCATGCACTGGCTTTGTGCTAGAGCATAAGCTAGAGTTGAAGCCATCCACTTCGTATGGTCTCATGGATTTTCCTGTAGGCAAAAGGAAATGATTAGGATAGTAGGAAATGAGGAAAAAAGAAAAAGCATAAAGCTTTCATGATGGCATAAAAGTCTTGATCTGTTATCTTAGGAAAGCTGTTCAAGTCTAGGATGTCATTTGCTTCTGGGAGAAATTTTTCTATTAATAGCTTTATCTTAAAGTCTTCAACAGGTATACAGTTCTAAAAGTCTGAAGCAGTTCTTTCAAGTTGTGAAAACCAAGTTTGAAACCCAAGTTTCAAAGCCCTGAAGTTTTACTAAAGTATGGGTGACAGAACAACTTGGTATGGTTCCTTCAAATAACGTTCAAGAGTGGTGTTCCTCTGATGTTGTCTTCAGAGGACTTAGTCACCAGGTCCTAGACCATGAATGGTTTGATTGTCCTCAATCAGTGGATCACAAAAAACTTCCTTTACCTGGGGAAGATACATTTTGGCATCATGTATTAAAGCCTTGCAGTATTTAGTCAAACTAAATGGAAAGTGGGAGATACATGAATTTCTGTTATTCGGGGCATAGGCCTTTAGTGACTATCTCACAGGAGGTCAACTTCTGGTTTCTGTGGGGAGTGGATCAGATTGACACTAAAGCTAATGGTAGTACCTTTGACCAAGGCAACCCAATGGACTCAGTTAACTTTTCCAATTTTGGTTTTGAGATGCCATTTGTTCTTTCAGTCTTTCCAGAAGACTGAATATGGTAGACACAATGGTAGTGCCACACGATGGTAGACACCAAAAGGTGTCTGTAACACCTTTTTAACTGCGTTATAACTTGCCCCATAAAGTGAATTTACCTATCACTGGAGATTTCTCCAAGGATGCCTCATAAAGGAAACCCATTTTCTAATAACTTATTAGCTATTGCCACAGCATTGGCTTTCCTATATGGAAAAGCCCCTAACCAACCAGAAAACATACAAGCTATTAGAAGAAAGTACTGATACTCCATTGACGGTGGCAACTGAATGAAATCCATCTATAAATGTTCAAACGGTCCATCATGTAGCAGAAATATACCTCCTGAAGTTTTGTTCCCCTAGAATCATGAGTCTGACAAACCAAACATTGGTTATAACCCATTTTTAACAATTTTAGAACAGTTACCCCACCAATATTTTTTCATAATTTGTAACATTTTTTTCTGTTCCATGATGAGTTCTGGAGTGCAGAGCTTTAAACAATGGAAGCTTCAAAGACTCAAGAAGGACCAGGTGGCTGTCCGGCCCTCTGTGACTCCACGCTTAAATTGAACTTACATACTTTCAGATACCAATTTTGTTTTTCAAATCAGATGCACTGTACTGTTTATTAAATAGGTCTTCATAAGGGAGTTGACTTGGATCCATCTTACGGAGTTAATCCAAGTTGCATATTCTAACATTTCAGCACTAGGTGATTTAGCAAAGAAATCTGCTAGGACATGCTGTTGATATTCAGATTCAGTTTTACAGGTTGAGCTTCAATATTAATAATGACAATCTGTAATCGCAATAGGATAGCAGAAAGGAGCCCATTTTTGATAGGAGTCCTACTAGCAACGATAAGCCCTCATTGTTTCTGGAACATGCCAAAATTGTGTGCTATTTCAAAAGCATCTCTGCTATCTGTGTAAATATTTACTGACTTGTCCTTAGCTATATGACAAGCTTGGGTGAGAGCAAAAAGCTTCACAGGTTGAGCTGACTTAAATTGAGAAAGAATTCCTTTCTTTATTAACTCATTTTGGGTAGTAATGGCGTACTCTGCCTGATATTTTCCGTCTGGGTTTATGGCATAGGACTCATCAAGAAAAGTGTTAACTCAAGATGATCCAGTGAAGTATCTTGTAAGTCCACAGTAGGGGCCACTGTTTCTAATGTTGCACTCTCACGGTTGTGATCTTCACCATCATCAAGCAGAGTTAATAAAGTAGTAGGGTTAAGTAGATTGTAGTATTTTATACCGAGATTAGAAGGAGACCGAAGAAGAATTTCATAAGATTTTAGCCTATTTGCTGAAAAATATTGTTTGATTGGAATTTAATAGACTTTCCGAAGCATAATGGGACTTGCAAATTAAGTTCCTTCATCAGCTGAGATGAAGCTTTCACCAACTTGACTGCTGTTACTGCTTTAATACAATTCAAATATGCCTTAGCTTCTGAGTCAAATTGCAGGCTCTAATATGCAATGGGCTTATGTGCTCTGCCATGTTCTTGCGTAAGAGCTAATGACGGATTGTTACATTCCTAAATGAACAAGGTTAAAGGTTTAGGGTAATCTGGAAGCCCTAAAGCTTGGGGGCTGTTGTAAGGTCAATGTCATTTGGTTAAAATCCTGTTCATGACTATCTTACCAAAGTAAAGGCTCATTAGAAATTGTGCTGCATTTCTAATGAGCTCATTCAATGGTGAGACCATTAAGGAGCAGCTCAGAACCCAGGATTGCAATATCCTGCAAATACAAGAAAACTTCTTGTTTTTTGGTTGCAGGCTGAGGAAAACTTTACACAGTGTTTATTCTCTCAGATGAGAGGGAGACTCTTCAGCAGTTAAGTCATGTCCCAAATAGTGGACTTTTTCTCATGAAAATGGAAATTTTCCATCAAAACCTTGTGATCTTTATGTATGAGTTGCTGTAAAAGGTAAACTGAGTCAATTTCAAAACACTCATTTTTTAGTGGGAGAGCATAGCAAAAGGCTATCTACATACTAAGTAAGAAACAAAATTTTGAGGAAAATGTAGGGTCGATGATTTCTGGTGTAATGCCTGGAAAACACATATAGTGAAGGTATACTGCTGATTTTTCCAAGTAAAAGCGAGTAAGCATTGATTCTCTTTACAAACTGGAATGCTAAAGAAGGTTAATCAGAGGTATATTACCGTAAGCCACATTGAATTAGTGGACACATTAGATAATGAAGTTTTAGGATTTGAAATTATAGGAAATTTGGTATGGCAAGTTTGTTAATTGCCTGTAAAGTGTGAACAAATCTCTAACCTCATCCAATTGGTTTTTTTAAATTGAGTTTCAAATTTTCTTCTATTTATTATTTTTTAAATTTAAGTATAAAGTACATTCAATGAGGCACATAAAGTGCATGAATCATATGTATGTCTCAATCAATTTTTACATATGTATACACCAACTCTTTCCACCCTTATTAACATTTGAAACATTTCAGCCAGGTGTGGTGGCTCATGCCTGTATTCCCAGGACTTTGGGAGGCCACGGCAGGAGGAGCACTTGAGTCTAGGAGTTTGAGACTAGCCTGGGCAACATAGTGAGACCCCGTCTCTACATTACGTAAATAAATAAGTAAATAAAATTAAAATAAAAAAATAAAAACATTTTCATCACCCCAGAATGTTACCTTATGCTCCTTCTCAGTCAGTACTTCAACCAGACCCATATATGGCCACTGCCCTGACCTCTACCACTACTGATGCACTTTTTGTAGACACTTTTTTTCTAAATAAGTAGACATGTCATATTTTATATAATTGAATAGAATAAACAGAGGAGTGAAACAATGGGTGTCAGCTTATTCTGTTTCTAAGAGTATAAAAATCATTGTGTTTATCAACCACTTGAATGTCAGAAAGCCAGGATTTTTTTCTTTAATGGGATACATTTTGTTACAGATTCAACTTCATTATTTGTAATTGGCCTGTTTAGATTTTCTTTTTCTTTCTTTTCTCTCTTTTTTTTTTTGAGACAAAATCTTGCTCTATCCCTCTGGCTGGAGTACAATGGTGCAATCTCAGCTCACTGCAACCTCCACCTCCTGGGTTCAAGCTATTCTCCTGCCTCAGCCTCCCGAGTAACTAGGATTACAGATGTGTGCCACCATGCCCAGCCAATTTTTGTATTTTTAGTAGAGACGGGGTTTCACTATGTAAGCCAGGCTGGTCTCGAACTCCTGACCTCAGGCAATTTGCCTGCCTTGGCTTCCCAAAGTGCTGGGATTACAGACATGAACCACCTAGATTTTCTGTTTCTTCTTGATTCAATCTTTGTAGATTTTACATGTCCAGGAATTAGTCCATTTCTTCTAGGTTTTCTCATTTGTTGGCATACAGTTGTTTGTAATAGTCTCTAATATTCCTTTGTATTTCTGTGGTATTTGCTGTAATTTTCTTTCTTTTTGCTTCCTTCCTTCTGTCCTTTCTTCCTTCCTTCCCTTCCTTCCTTCCCCCTCCTTCCTTTCCCTCCCTCCCTCCTTCTCTCTCTTTCCTTCCTTCCTTCTTTCTCTTTCTTTCTTTCTCTTTCTCTTTCTTTCTTTCTTTCTCTCTCTTTCTTTCTTTCTTTCTCTCTTTCCTTTTTTTTTTTTTGACAGGGTCTCACTCTGTCACCCAGGATGGAGTGCAGTGGTATGATAATGGCTCACTGCAGCCTCAACTTCCTGGGCTCCAGCAATCTTCCAACCTCAGCCTTCAGAGTAGCTGGGACCACAAGTGTGCACCACCATGCAGGGCTAATTTTTGTATTTTTGTTAGAGACAGGTTCTCCCTATGTTTCCCAAGCTGGTCTCAAACTCCTGAGCTCAAGGGATCCATCCACTTCAGCCTCCCAAAGTGCTGGGATTATAGGTATGAGCCATCCTTCCCGGCCAATGTTATTTTTTATTTCGAATTTTATTCACTTGAGTCATTTCTTTTTTTATCTTGGTTAGTCTAGCTAATGGTTTGTTGATTTTATCTTTTCAAGAAACCAACTTTTCATTTCATTGATATTTTGTATTTTTTGTCTCTGTTTTGTTTATTTCTGCTCTAATCTTTGCTTTTTTTAACTTCTACAAATTTTGGATTTGTTTTCTTCTTGCTTTTCTAGTTTCTTGAGATGAAGCATTAGGATGCTTATTTGAAATCTTTTTTTTTATACAGATGTTTATTGCTATACACTGTCCTCTTAATACTGCTTTACTTTTGCTGTATCCAATAGATTTGATATGTTGTTTCTATTTTCATTTGTTTTAATAAACTTTAAAATTTTCTTCTTAATTTCTTCATTGACCCATTGGTTGTTCAGGAGCATGTTGTTTAATTTCCATGTATTCGTAGAATTTCAAAAGTTTCTCTTGTTTTCGATTTCTAGTTTTATTCTATTGTGGTCAGAAAAGATACTTGAAGCGAGTGGCATGTGCCTGAAGTTCCAGAGGTTTGGGAGGCTGAGGTGGGAGGATCACTTGAGCCCAGTAGTTTAAGCTTGAAGTGTGCTGTGACTGTGCCTTGGAATGGCCACTGCACTCCAGCTTGGGAAACATGGCAAGACCCCATCTCTTAAAAAAAAAAAGAAAGAAAAAGAATATGGTTTCACTTCTTTTAAATTTGTTGAGACTTGTTTTGTGACCTAACATGTGGTCTATCCCAGAAAATGTTTTGTATTCTCTTACTGAATTGGTTATGTTATTATTACATAGTAACTGTCTCTTTTACAGTTTTTTACTTAAAGTTTTTTTTTTTGATAGAGTTACTCCTGCTTGCTTTTGGCTTTTGTTTGCATGGAATATCTTTTTCCATTTCTTTACTTTCTTTTCTTTTTTCTTTCTTTTTTTTTAATTATACTTTAGGTTCTGGGGTACATGTACAGATCGTGCAGGATTGTTACATAGACATACACATGCCATGGTAGTTTACTGCATCCATCCCCCCCATCACCTACATTAGGTATTTCTCCTAATGTTATCCCTCCCCAATCCTCCCACCCTCTGCTATCTCTCCCCTAGCTCTCCCACCCCCCAACAGGTCCTGGTGTGTGATGTTCCCCTCTCTGTGTTCATGTGTTCTCATTGTTCAACAACCACTTATAAGTGAGAACATGTGGTGTTTGGTTTTCTGTTCTTTACTATCAATCTATATGTGTCTATGCAGGTAAAGTGAGGTTTTTTTGTAGGCAGCATATAGTTGGATCATTTAAAATATCTGTTCAGCCAGTTTATATCTTTTAAGTGGGGGAGTTTAATCCATTTACATTCAAGGTTGTTATTGATAGGTGAGGATTTATTCCTATTATTTTCTGTATTGTTTCTCATTGTTTTGCATATCCTTTGTTCCCTTCTTCCTCTTATTTTCATTGCAGTTTGGTTATTTTCTGTATTGGTAATAGTTGACTCTAACAGTTAATCCTTTTTCTTTCTCATTTGTGCATCTCATCTACCTGTGAGTTTTATGCACTTTTGTGTGTTTTCATGATGGTAGATATCATCCTTCGTTTCCAGATGTAGGACTCCTTTAAACATTTATTGTAGGGCTAGCATAGTGGTGATGAATTCCCTTAGTTTTTGCTTTCTTGGGAGAGACTTTATTTCTCCTTCATTTCTGCAGGATAGCTTTGCTGGGTATAGTATTCTTGGGGGGTATTTTTTTTTTTTACCAGAAAAGAAACTGTATCATCCTATTCTCTCCTGACCTACAAGGTTGTCTGCAGAGAAATCTGCTGCAGTCTTGTATATGATGACACTTCTTTCTTACTGTTTTTAGAATTCTTTGTCTTTGACTTAAGATAGTTTGACTACCATGTGCCTCAGAGAGGACCTTTTCAAGTTGAATATATTTGGGGAACACTTGAGCTTCTTGGATCTGGATATCCATAATTGTTCCCAGACTTGGGAAGTTTTTAGCTATTGTTTTATTAAACAAATTTTCTACACCTTTCATCTTCTCCTTTTGGAATTCTCATAAAATGCATATTTGTTCACTTAATGCTACTGTATAAGTCTTGTAGGTTTTCTTCATTTTTTTTTTTTCATTTTAACTTCTTCTTCTTTTTATGGATAATTTCAAATAGCCTACCTTCAAGTTAAGAGATTCTTTCTTTTGCTTGATCAAGTCTGCTGTTGAAACATTTTATTGTATGTTTTATTTCACTCATTGAATTATTCAGCTGCAAGATTTCTGTTTGGTTCTTTTTGATGATCTTCATCTCTTTGTTGAATTTCTGATGTGTATTGTGAATTGTTCTGATTTCATTGAATCATCTATATTTTCTTGTATCTCATTGAGTTTCCTAAAGATCATCATTTTGGATTCTTTTCCCAAAAATTTGTTGATTTCCTTTTCATTGGGGTCTGTTGGTAGATTGTTATGTTACTTTAGCGGTGTCATATTTCTGTATCTTTTCATGATTCTTTTGTCCCTACATTGACATCTGTGCATCTGGTGGAAAAATCAGCTCTCCCAAACTTCCTAGTGTGGCTTTTATAGAGAAGGACTTTCACCTGCAGTTTTGGGTTTTAGTGTGCCAGTTGGGAAAGGTGTGGTGATTCTATTTCTAGATAGGTGCAGTGGTTTAGTTTCTGTGAAGTTTCTTCAGCTGTGTTCTATGACAGCAGTAACTGTGGGTGCCTTAGTAACTTCTTAGTATGCTGTGGAAGTTTGTGGCAGCAGCAGTGTAGGTTGTAAATGCCCTTGGTGTCAAAGGCTTTTAGGGACCTCCTAGTCTCATTTTCTCCACAATGGAGAGACTCAGCTGGGGGAGATCACTCTTAGCATTAGGTCTGATATAGCCTACAGGCAGGTGCAGAGGCACTGGGTTTTAGGTGCACGTGCTTTGAGAGGCTGTGAGATCAGGGAACTAGGCTCAGTGTCTCACAAACCTATTGTGGCACCCAGGTCTTGGGGTGCAGGTTTGTTTTCTGAAGCAGAGTTGGATGTAGATTGCCCATAGAACCAGGATATTTGATCTTCAGGAGCTCCTTAGCAGCTCAGGTCCAGGTGGGCAAGTTATGGTTGTGATTCTACCCCTGAGGGGGAGGACACACCACTGGCCTGACTCCAGGGAAGAAGAGTTGCTCTGGCAGTGTGGCCTTGGGGGAGTAGAGTAGGGCTGCAATTCAGGAACCAGAGTCAGTGAGCTCAGTGACAACTCAGGTTCCAGAGGACAAAACACCATGTAGTAGTGACTCTAGACCCTGAGATGGTGGGGCTAGGCAGTATCCCAGACTCTGTGAGGCCAGGGGCAGTGGCAGCAAGTACTCTAGAATGGTAAAGCACAGCTGTCATTTGGGCTCTGGAGGGGCAGGAAACAACACACAGATGACTCCACTCCTCAGGGAGAGGACCGTCTCAGTAGCTTCAGATTCTAAGGAGCTAGTCTCACTCCAGGAAAACAGAGTACTAAAGTTGTTTGGCCTGTAGAACAGGGTGTCTGCTCAGCCACTGCTGTTTCCCTGGGATGTGGGGTATCACATCAGCTCAGCCCTGGGACATGCAGCTGTTCAGGTTGCCAAAGGCACCTATTCTCCAGGAGACTATGTGTCATTTCAGATCAAGCCTGGGGTGATGGGTGCATAACTGTTCTGGGAAGCCTAGGCACTGTTTCCCTGAGATGCAGGGCATCACTTCAGCTTAGGTACTGGAGTGTGTGACCACTCCAGGTGGCTAGGGCACCATTTCCTGGGATACCGGGCACTGCTTTAACTTAGGTACTCAGGAGATGTGACTTCTGTAAGTGGCTCAGGTACTGTTTTCCCAGGAGGAAGGTTACCACTTCAATTCTGGCCCAAGGGACTGGAGGGACGGGTAGTGGAGCAGCTCCACATTTGCTCAGCTTCTCTGGGAAGGATATAACAGTTGCTTGCAGCTCAGCATGGGGCTGTTGGGTCAGTGCCAGGGATAGTTCATTGGCAGCTTAGCCACAGGGATAAAGGGAAGCCATGGGTATTACCCACCCCTGCAGCATAACATTCCAGCTGTAGTTCCAGTTCCAAGATGACATATTGCAGTAGCTGCTTGGGCCACACGGGGGCGAGCACAGTATCGGCTCCTCCTCTGGGAGGAAGCACAGCCGTGGGAACTCCTGGCAGCTCCTTGAGCTGGGCTTAGTGCCTGTGAGGACCGCAAGGGACTCCAGTGGTGAGGTCTGTTGGTGTCCAAGGTGGGGATGAGGGTTGCTGGGATCCTCATGCTTTCCAGGAACTCCTGGAAAGAAGTTACTCCTGGTTTCCAGCTGACCCCGGCTGGGAGATGCAATGGTGGAGGCTTGGCATTTCCTTCTATTCTTTATGTGGCCATCTCAATCTGAGCTCAAGTTTCTGAGCTCACCAGGGTTTCTATTACTACTCTGATGTACGCCTGCACTCTCTCAGTTGTTTCCACTAACATGTAGTTGTTTATTCACTGTTCTAGCCATCTTCATGAAGGGGACAAGTGCTAGGGGATACTAGTCGGCCATCTTGCTCTGGACTCTTGTTTTTTAGCTGGTAGGATTGCAGAATTACCAGCACTGGTATATACAATTGTAAGTCCTTGTTTAATTAAATCTTCCACAATTGGTGAGAGCCCTTGAAATGCTTTGGGTTTTAGTGACTATTGGAATAACTTAAGCAAAGGTTTAGAATAATCTTTTGGATTTTTGTAGGCTTCACATTTTCAATCTCTCCTGTGTCAGTTGAGGAAGAGGCCCATAAACATTCAAGTGTTTTAGAAAAATCATGAGCATTACAGTCCTGCTGTTTTATCTTATCAATTTCTGCCCATAAAGAGCATAACAATTTTTGTGCAGAAGAATCACGAAACTCTAAGATTATTCCTCTTTCTGACAAGAATGTATCCGTTCTTTTAGCTTTGGAGAATGTTCCATGTGCTGATGAATAGAATATATATTCTGCAGTTGTTGGGTAGAATGTTCTGTAAATATCTGTTAAGTCCATTTATTGTGGGGTATAATATAAGTCCATGGTTTCTTTGTTGACTTTCTGTCTTGATGACCTGTCTAGTGCTGTCAGTGCAGTATTAAAGTCCCTCACTATTATTGTGTTGCTGTATGTATCATTTCTTAGGTCTAGTACTAATTGTTTTATAAATTTGGGAGCTTCAGTGTTTGGTGCATGTGCATGTATGTTTAGAGTTGTGGTATTTTCCTCTTGGACTAGTCCTTTTATCACTATATAATGTACCTCTTTGTCTTTTTAAACTGCTGTTGCTTTAAAGTTTCTTTTGTCTGATATAAGAATAGCTACTCCTGCTTGTTTTTGGTGTCCATTTGCATGGAACATCTTTTTCTACGCCTTTACCTTAAGTTTATGTGAGTCCTTATGTGTTAGGTGAGTCTCCTGAAGACAGCAGAAACTTGGTTGGTGAATTCTAACCCATTCTACCATTCTGTATTTTATAAGTGGAGCATTTAGGCCATTTACATTCAATGCTAGTGTTAAGATGTGAGGTACTGTCCTATTCATTATGCTATTTGTTGCCTGAATACTTTGTTTTTTTTTTTCATTGTGTTGTTTTATAGGTCTGTGAGATTTATGTTTTAAGAAGGTTCTATTTTGGTGTATTTTGAGGCTTTATTTCAAGATTTAGAGCTTCTTTAGTAGCTCACGTAGTGCTGGCTTGGTAGTGGCAAATTTTCTCGGCATTTGTTTATCTGGAAAAGACTGTATCTTTCCTTCATTTATGTGCTTAGTTTCATTGTATGCCAAATTCTTGGCTGATGATTGTTTTGTTCAAAGAGGCTAAAAATAGAACCCCAATGCCTTCTAGCTTGTAGGGTTTCTGCTGAGAAATCTGCTATTTATCTGATAGGTTTTCCTTTATAGGCTACCTGATACTTTTGCCTCACAGCTCTTAAGATTCTTTCCTTCATATTGACTTTAGATAATCTGATAAGTATGTGCCTAGGGGATGATCTTTTTTTTTTTTTTGACAGAGTTGCGCTCTTTCATCCAGGTTGGAGTGGTGTGATCTTGGCTCACTGCAATCTCTGCCCCCCTGGGTTCAAGCAATTCTCCTGCCTCAGCCTCCCGAGTAGCTGGAATTATAGGTGCCTGCCACCACACCCAGCTAATTTTTGTATTTTTAGTAGAGATAGGGTTTTGCTATGTTGGCCAGGCTGGTCTCAAACTCCTGACCTCAGGCAATCCACCTGCCTAGGCCTCCCAAAGTGCTAGGATTACAGGCATGAGTCACTGTGCCCGGCCAGGTGATGACCTTTTTGTGATGAATTTTCCAGGTGTTCTTTGAGCTTCTTGTGTTTGGATGTCTAGATTTCTAGCAAGGTCAAGATATTATTCCCCTCAAATGTTTTTCAAACTTTTAGATTTCTCTTCTTCCTTGGGAACCACAATTATTCTTAGGTTTGGACATTTAACACAGTCCAAAACTTCTTGGAGGCTTTGTTCATTTTTTAAAATTCTTTATTGTGTGTGTGTGTGTGTGTGTGTGTGTGTGTGTGTGTGTTTGATGGATTGGGTTAATTTGAAAGGCTTGTCTTTGAGCTCTGAAGTTCTTTCTTCTGCTTGTTTGATTATACTGCTGAGACTTTGCAGTGTATTTTGCATTTCCCTAAGTGTGTCACTGATTTTCAGAAGTTGTGATTGTTTTTTATTTATGCTATTTCATTAAAGACTTTTTCTTTCACATTCTGTATCATGTTTTTGATTTACATTGGACTCCATCTTTCTCTGGTGCCTTCTTGATTAGCTTAATAATGGACATTCTGAACTCTTTTTCTGGCAATTCAGGTATTTCATTTTGGTTTGGATCCATTGCTGGTGAGCTGGTATGATCTTTGGGGGTGCTAAAGAACCTTGTTTTGTCATATTACCAGAATTGTTTTTCTGGTTCCTTCTCACTTGGGTAGACTATGTCAGAGGGAAGATCTGAGATTCAAGGGCTGCTGCTCAGATTCTTCTGTCCCACTGGGTGCTCCCTTGATGTGGCATTCTCCCCCTCCCCCTAGGAATGGGGCCTCCTGAGAGCTGAATTGCAGTGATTGCTTTTGATCTTCAGGGTCTAGCCACCCGGCGGAGCTACCAGGCTCTGAGCTGGTACTGGGGGAGTGTCTGCAGAGTCCTATGACGTGATCCTTCATGTCTCTCAGCCACAGGTACCAGCACCTGCTCCAGTGGAGGTAGCATGGGGTGGTAGACTCTGTGAAGGTCCTTTGTTGTGTTTTTGTTTAGTGCACTGGTTTTGTGTTGGTTGGCCTCCAGCCAGGAGGTGGCGCTTTCAAGAACACATCAGCTGCAGTCTTATAAAAAGGCTGCAAACTTGCCGTGGAGACACTTGGTTAAATATTTAGGTTTCTCAGGCAGTGGAGAGGACCATAGAGCTCCCAAAGAGAATATGACCTTTGTCTTCTGCTACCAGCATGGGTAGAGAAAGACCACCAGGTGGGGGCAGGGTAGACATGTCTGAGCTCAGACTCTCCTTGGGTGGGGCTTGCTGTGGCTGCTGTGGGAGATGGGGGTGTGGTTCCAAGTCCAATGGAGTTACATTCCCAGGGGCGTTATAGCTGCCTCTGTGAGTCATACAGGTCCCAGGGAAGTGGGGGAAAGCCAGCAATCACAGACCTCACCCCACTGCCATGCAGCCTGCAATCCTAAAGGCCAGTCTCACTTTCACTGTGGCCCCCCAACAGCATGGAGTCTATTTTTAGGCAGCTGTTGACCAGGGCTGAAAACTTGCCCTAGACCACGAACTTCCCCACTGAGAAAGCGAGCAGACTCAAAGTTTTTGGGGCATCTAGGGACCCTGCAGCATGATCCAGTTCCTTCAAACCGTCTGTGGATTCTTTGGGCTTTCCTGGTATGTTCCTGCAGTAGTTCTTGGGGGAAAAAGTTCAAGATGTGAGTCTCCACACACTGCTCTGTCCATGTGCATAGTACAAAAGTATGTGTTTTTCTGACAATGGCCTCAAAGTCAACTGAATGAGTTCCAACATAGGAACCTCTTGAACTTCATTCAAAACCCCCACTAAAAAAATAACATTTTTACTCTGAGGGATTTGTTGATTTATTAAAGTGGCTTTATGCTAGATAAGGAGGCTTTGGTATCTACCAGGATTGTATAAGATTTCCTTTATTCTAACTCTTGTTTCTCTGTGTTTATTTAGAGGTATTATGGGCAGTACTTTACCAAGGAAAATCCCTTAGAGCATGGCCAATTATCACAAGAGTTAAAAGTCTCTTAGGCGCGCTCTAGTGGTGAAACAGTCCAGCCTAAAGGAAAGAGGCTTACTGGTAGACGGACAGAAAAAATGGAGAATCTCTTTCTCAGTGTCTCTTTTCTAGTCATTTGCAAAAAAGGAAAATACTTTGGGATAAATAATTTCTTGTTTTAGGACCTGTTGGTTGAAAAAGCTTCACAGGTTGCAGCTTTTTGAAGGTTGAAGGGACATAGGCTTGGCAACCTTTAGGTTTTCTCTTCCTGTAGAGTCCTTTCAAAACATTCAGCCACAGCCACTAATTCAGTCATATCTGTCAATTCCCATCCAGGTTTATGCTTTTTAATTAAACTGCCAAGTTCAGGACAAAGCCCATTTATAAATAGAGTGGTTAATGCTGTTTCAGTCTCTGTAGGAAATACTCCTTGCTATATGTTGAGCCCAGAATGTTTCTGAAATAGTGTCTCTAAGTGAGTTCTACAATCTGAAACTGGTTCTTTTTTTTTTTTTGCCTGCAGGATCACATTATGGATCAATCAATTTTTGATGGACGTGACTGGTTCATCATGCAAACCCGCAGACAAAAATGTGTAAAAAATCTTAGAAATTGAATCTAGAAGGGGTTCAGCATTCTTTCATGCTCCTTTGGCCCTTCCCATGAGGCGGTCTTGAAGGGGATCTTTAATATCCTTCTCACGTGTGTTCCATTCTGTGGCTGGCATCCATTTGCCAGGCCCCAATATCATGTGAATAAATTGGTAAAGCTCAAGGAGTTCTGGATCCTATGCTCCTAGGAAGATTCTAAATTCCTCAGTAAATTTTGAGGGTTTCTCCTTGCATCAAGGAACTCCTTTACAATGGCTCTAAGCTCAATTTTAGATTGAGTGAAAGTGGTTACAGCAGGAAGGCCTGGCTGATTGGAGGTCTTCCTTTGTTTGTAAGACAGCTGTTTGCCTTCTCTTGTGTCATCATCTTCAGGATGAAAGGGGTAATTTAGCAAGGTTAGTGGACTCAGAATACTTAGGTAGAGATGGAGAAAGAGAATAAGTACTTGTGGTTAGTTCAGTAAACGCATAGTCCTCCTTATTTTTTTTCAAAGTATCTTACCAGTGGGAATTTAAAAAAATAATTTATTATAATGTATTGTTATTATTATTTATTATAGTTTTGAGACGAGGTCTGTTGACCAGACTGGAGTATAGTGGTGCAGTCTTGGCTCACTGAAGCCTCACCTCCTGAGCTCAAGCAATCTTCCTACCTCAGCCTCCCAAGTAGCTAGGACTAGAACTGCACACCACGACACTCGGCTAATTTTGTTTATTTTTTTGTAGAGATGAAGTCTCACAATGTTGCCCAGGTTGGTCTCAAACTCCTGGACTCAAGCGATTTTCTTACCTTGACCTCCCAAAGTGCTGGGATTATAGGCGTGTGTCATCGTGCTTGGCCTTAGACCTCCTTCGTGATGTCTTTAGTCTGCTGTTTAAGATTTTCACTTGCTTTTTGCAAAGAATCTTTTAGGGATGCAATTTTTGATTTGTTTAGTCTTTTAGATGCCCCCATGTACCAATTAAAGAATACATACTATTGTTTTTGTGTGGGATTCTGATTCCTTTTTTTTCTCATATGACTTGCAAATAAATAATTTTAACCAAATTGAAGCTTCCCCCATCATGACCATCTTAATTCTAAGTTGTCCCAGTGAGGTTCACCCATTTTTCTGAAAATGTGCATGTTCTGGGCCCATAATTTTATACATAAAAGTAGCTGGCGTCCCAGAAGGTGGAGTCCCCAGACTCTTTGAATTGAGATTCATTACCAAAAAGGTACCTACCTGAGGCCCTCAGCTTCTAACCGAATCCAATCCAGTTGATTATCGAATCCAATCCAATCCCGGACCCAGTAGAGTCCAAAGACTGCTCAAACAAACTTGGAGAGCTCAGAACACAAATTCTTGGATCTTGGAATCTGAGAGAAAATTCAGCCACGACCACCATTACAAACGAGACCAGTGAGCACAGCGGGCTCTGCGGGTATCTGGTCTGGTTCCCTGGTGTTCCTGGGGGTTGCTGAAGTTTTACTTTGTATTCTCACTTCTGACAAATCTGTTAATAGAAAAACTTTAGACATATTAAATTTAACAGAGTTTAATTGAGGGAAAAAAAGAAAGAAAAAAAAGCAACCAAAATGATTTCTGAATTTTGGTAGCCCCCAGAATCAGAATAGATTCAGAGACTCCAGGGCTGCTATATGGTCAGATAAGATTTAAAGACAGAAAAAGGAAGGTGACATACAGAAATTGTGAGCTACAGAAACAGCTGGGTTAGTTACAGTTCAGCGTTTGCCTTATTGGAACAAGGTTGAACAGCTGACTGCCTGCGATTGGCTGAGACTCAGCTATTTTACAGAAGTGTACCGCTGAGTTGAGTTTTGTTTGTTTAGATACTAAGTTAGCTTGTTGTTCATAAGTAAGAACTCAAGTGTGTGGGTACAGAGGCTTTCTCAGGCCAAATTTAGTTTGATTTAACAGAAGCGAGGAGCAACCAGCCTCATCTTCACTAGTGCTGGGCATGTCCTGGGCCCTCCTGCCGCCCTCCTGCGGCCCTATGAATTGCCTGAGGGACAAAGCCGCTTACAGACCTGAGTTACTGCCTTGGTCCTGGTGACCCGGCTCCAGGCAGTCCATCTCTGTCTGGGATCCATTGATCCTGGGGCCACTCCTAGTGGTTCATGATCGCTCAGGGGGGCCTCTGGAGTACAAGGCTCAAACAGGGAGACAAACTGGGGGGAGACTTATGCACCTCCACAGCAGCCAGCCAGTTCTAAAGTCAGTGTCCCTGGCTTCCAGCTCCAACACTGGGCACTCCCCCCATGGCTCCCCTGCCTGGGAATCTGGTGGCGGCTGATTGGGCAGCCCAGGGGGTGCCCGTGGGGTGTGGGGGAGGAAAGGCTGTAGGGGGAGCTTGGCTGCCTCATGGAGGCTCGGTAGGCATTCAGGCTTACTCTAAAGGCAAGAGAGCGAGACAGCAGCTTGGAGAGGAAAGCGGTGCCTTGGAGGATGAATCTGGCTCCATGTGCTGTAAGAAAAGGAGGGAGGAGAGCAGCTCTCTAGGTGACCTGGGGCAGTGGCGGTAGGTATGAGGGACGTGACGGGTCTGAGACAAGCAGTGAGGGCGCACTGCCCAGCCTTCCTGGTGTGGGTGACCAGCTGTCAGTGAGGACCCTAAGGGTTTGACCCGTGATGATTGGGTGAACATGTTATGTGGGTCACACGAACAGGGAAGATGGGGGGGAGGAGCAGACTCACAGCAAGAAGAGGCATTTTATTTTATTCAGCTGGAAGAGCCGTGAGACTTCCCTGTGGGAGATAGGTGAGTTGGCAAACCCGGAGCTCAAGAACCAAGTCAAGGCTGCAGCTGCGTACTTAGGAGTAAAGGTAGAAACTGAAGTAATGGGAGGGAGTAAGAGTGTTGAAGACAAGTTTTTGATGCCAGAAAGAAGCTGTTTAAGGAAATGACCAATCTCATAAACATCTCCAAGGCTGGTGTTCACACCATCTCTCCCCCCCTGCACAGATACCGTATGCACACACCTCTAGCGTTGCCTGGTTTACGTCATGGGCACCTAACCATTGCCCTCGCAGGTGGGCCTCGGTGCAAAGGGAAGTAAATACTGGTTTTTGTAGAACCTCTGTTTTTGGATGATATAACTGTTCACTTTGGCCAGTCACAGTGGCTCGTGCCTGCAATCCCAGCACTTTGGGAGGCCGAGGAGGGAGGATCACCTGAGGTTGGGAGTTCGAGACCAGCCTGGTCAAGATGGGGAAACCCCATCTCTACTAGAAACACAAAAAATTAGCTGGGTGTGGTGGCAGGCACCTGTAATCCTAGCTTCTTGGGAGACTGAGGCAGAAGAATCGCTTGAACCAGGGAGGGAGAGGTTGCAGTGAGCTGAGATGGCACCACTGAACTCCAGCCTGGGCACAACAGAGCAAGACTCTGTCTCAAAAATAAATAAATAAATAAATATTAACTTTCTAATACTTCAGGCACATCTGCTTGTAATGCCCCTGAGGTGACCATGGTAGCAGCCCACCCCAGGCTTCTTGGCAATGCCAGGGGCTGCCAATGTGTCACATGCCTGGAATGACCAGAGAATAAGTGCCCGATAGTCTGCTCTGTAGTCATTGGAAGCCACCCCCATGAGGTGGTGACAAAAGAGGACTTTGGAAGGCTCTGACAATGCATTGGAGCTGGGGCTTCTTGAGTATTTTTGTTGTAAGTTTTAATCCCTACAATGAAAAAGAACATCTCCCTCTTGTTGGAATGGAAGGGGGTGGGCAATGCTCCCTTGTCTTTACAGCAGAGTCTATCCCCCACGAGTCCTCATGAGCTGGAAGCGGTGAAAGGTCAACCCTCAAGTCCAGGGGGAGTCCCTCAGCAGCTGGGCAGAAACCAGCGAGGAGGCTGATGCTCTGGAATGGCCGACGGCTCTGTGGGTTCCAGGAAGATGAACTAACCCGCTCACAGTGGGGCAACCAGGTCTGCTGCTTGCCTCGGTGGCTTCAGATGCTCTTTGAGCGGCCGTGGCTCCCAGAGCAGAATAGGAGTGTAGGACTCACTCCCTTGGATGGCGCTCACAGAGACTGAAGTGCAAACCAGGTGCCACGTGAGGGATTCCCAGAGAAGTGGAACTGCCAAGAGGGGAGGGCACGTGCACTGGGCCTCATCGGCACTAGTACGCCTTGATGGGCTCCTCAGCTGTCCATTTCTGTCTGTAACCTGGACGTCAGTGTGACTCCTCTCCCCTACCTCCCTGTCTCCCTTTCTTTCTCCTTCCCTCACTTAACCCCCTTCCCATCTCTCCATCCATCCTCCCCCTCCACCATCCCCAGGCCCAGTGGAGGGTGACAGCTCACAGCCTGGTTTCTCTGTGTCCACGCTCTGTGTCTTTGTGCCCCGCCCTCCATCCAGGAGCAGCACTAGGAGGAAGGTCCTCAGCTCTTTAGGGACATTCCTCTACCGGAGCCAGGGCCAGCACTAGCAGGGTCCACGAACCGTGACTGAATAGTCCTGTGGGCAGCCTTGCCCTGCCGAGGCACAGAGCCAGAGGCCCTTGCTTCTGACTAGCTGCATTCCCATTGCATGTGTGGGAACTGGGAAAGGCTGGGGACCTGCTCAGGCTCGCCTGGATGGCACTGCCCCAGCTCTCTCGTGGGTTTTGGGGACACAGCACTCTGGTCCAGAGAAGTAGGGCCTGGCCCAGGACTTCCCACATCTGGGGCGCAATGCTCCCCGTCCCCACATTGGAGAATCAAGAACGCACTGCGTGGAGAAATTTTTAAAGATTTTCCTAAAATGGGAGGGGACCTTGATCCATGATGGCTCCCAGATAATCAGAGGATAGAGCCAGCCCCTTGCTGTCAGCCACCAACTTCTATCCTTAGAGTTGCCGTCTTCTAACCCCCCACGCTCAGAGTCCTGGCCCCGAGTCTTGGCTCCCCCAGGGCTGGGAGCCATGGTGATCTCTGAAAACACCATCGGTGCTGGGAACTCAGAGGAGGTTTTGGTGCTTTGGTTTCATGCATCTGCACTAGAGCTCCCCTGGGCCCAGGCCCCGCCTGCTGGGCCCCATTCTCCCACAGCACAGGATCTTCTTTCTGAACCTGCCCTGGGGCTGGCCCCTGTTCCTAGCTGCCTCTTTCTGGTACCCAGTGCTGGACATCAAAGCCATCTGCACACCCGACCTTACCTATCGTCCATCGGGAAGCTTTCTGATGCTACATGCCCACTGGTTTAACCCTTTGCTCCCCCACACAGCAGGTGTCTCAGCCGCCAGCTGTTTGTCAGTTGCTTTCCATGGCTTCCAGCTGCTGAGGCTGAAAAAGCTGGAGGCTTCACTGGGTGCTTCTGGGGCAAAAAGCTTGCTGGGGAGAAGCAAGCAAACATGAAAGAATGAGTCCCTCTCTCTCCTCCTGCCCTCAGTCTCCTAGTGCCCCTTATTGGAAGAACCTGCCAGAATCAGCTGACCTAGGGGACGTGTAATTTGCATAGATCAAGCCCCAGTGGTGCCAAGCTGACAAGCGGGGATCTGGAGCTGAGACTCAATAGCCAATGGACAGCGCAATGCCCTGCCCTCCTTTCCTTGCTTGGTAAGCTCTTGCCCCCTGTTCCAAGCCTTCGCCAGGTGTCATTTCCTCCAGACAGCTCTGTCTGGACCAGATGTCCCGCTATGGCTTCACACAGAGACATACACACGCTTCTCTCCAGCACAGGCTAACGTGCAGCAAAACCATCTCTTCATGCCTCTGTCTCCCTTACTCAGCAATGAGCTTCTGGAGAAAGGCGTCTTTGGCTGTCAACTGTTGTACTTCTCAGGGCTTATTGCGTAGCTCCCTCAGTTGTAAGCTCTCCCTGGAAGAAGGTTGAGGAGTGGGTGGAGAGGACTGGTTTTCCAGGCTGTCTCATCCGGGGATCCCCAGGCACTGCCCCTTTTTCTCTGGCAATAATAATGATTCACATTTGTTGAACCTCTGGCGGGCACCAGACACAATTCTTCCTACTTCCCATGTATCAACTCATTTAGTTTTCATAAACTTATAAACTGAGGTGCAGGGAAGTTAAGTGACTTGCCCAACGTTACACAGTGAGAAAATGGCAGAACCAGGGTTTGAATCCAGGCATTCTGGGTTCCAGAGCCTGTGTCCTTAGCTCCTATGTGGTTTTGCCCAAGGATGATGGAAATCAGGAAAATGTGTCAAACTTATAATGCTGATGCCAATAATAAAAATCAGAAGATTGGGCTGGGTGTGGTGGCTCACGCCTGTAATCCCAGCACTTTGGGAGGCCGAGGTGGGGTGATCATGAAGTCAGGAGTTTGAGACCAGCCTGACCAATATGGTGAAACCCCATCTCTCTTAAAAATACAAAAATTAGCTGGGTGTGGCGGCATGTGCCTGTAATCCCAGCTACTTGGGACTAAGGGAGGAGAATCACTTGAAACCAGGAAGCGGAGGTTGCAGTGAGCCGAGATCATGCCACTGCACTCCAGCACTCCAGCCTGGGTGACAAAGCAAGACTCCGTCTCACAAAAAAAAAAAAAAAAAAAAAATTGATAAAATTGATAAAATGCCACTTTTACAATGATGTCTCCCTGTCACATTCCCCCTCTCTGGGGAATAATACCTCTCTCATTTTGGAAAAACCCAGCTTCTTCCCAGCTCTCCAATTGGGACTTCTAGAAAAAGAGCATAAGATAGTGTCTCACAGTCATAGGTAGACGTGTGACACAATTCAGGGCCTCTGTACGGTTGTTCACGTTAGAAGTGACAGAGCACAGAAGCTCCTGTTAGGAGGTGAAGCTGGCTCCAGGCTTATGGAAGAATAAACTGACTCACAGAGAGATGCAGGCATGAGAGGGGATGGGAACGGCCTCCTCTCCCTGCCCTGGGTCTTGGGCCTCTGAGCTGGTGAATCCCCCCCTTTTGCCTTGCCTTGTTTAATGTCTGATTTCTCACATTTGTGACTAAAGAGCCCTAACTAATACCAACCTACAGTTTACAAAGTCCTGTCACAGGCCGTTGATTCTTATACCAGCATGAAGAGGCAGGCAGGGTGTCATAGCCCCATTTCCAGAAGTAGAAAACTGAGGCTTGGAGCAGTTAAGTGACTTTCCAAGCAGCAAGTCAGTGGCGGAGCTGGCTGAGAGGCTGGTGGTTGGCTCCTCGGGCCAGGGGTCTGTCCTCTCTCCTGCCTTGTGCTCTCACGGGTGCTATGGGAGAAGGGATCTCGGTGCTACCACCTGCCTCTGCGCTAGCGGCCTGGAGGTTTGACCCGTCTTGCGTTTCCTCTCATTCCTCTTGCTTTGTCTTGGAGCTGGGAAAAGGAGGCACAGGGCTGGAGATGGGCAGATTCTAGTACCACACACTCCACACTCCCACTTCCCGTCCATGGAGCTCACAGGGAAGGAGGGGGTGCCTCCAGCAGCTACAAGAGCCCCTCCCCACCATACCAGCAGCCAGGAGAACCCCTGGACAAAGTGTGTGCCCAGGCTGTGGAGTCCACCACCCCGCACCTCACCCACTCCTGTCATCTCCAGGGCCTGTAGGGAAGCTCCTCCCTCCCCCCCTGCCCACCAACCCAGCTTTGGGGCTCTCCTCTGGCCTGGGCCCCAACTTTGTGGGGGAAGTGGGTGTAGGAGCCTTCTCTGGCCTAGAGCCTGAGAAACCTGAGGCACCTTGCCTCCGCAGCTGGGGATCCAGCTTGGGGTTGCCACAGGCCAGTACCAGCTCTTCTGAGTCTGGATTAGAATCTTCTCCACCCTGCGGTCAGAGGGCATTTCCTGTTTACTGCTGGTGACCGCTCCGGTCTGAGATGGCCACTCTTCTGTGGTTAAGTGAGCCTGGTCGTCCCCACCCTCCCTTCAGGCCCACCCACATTCCTTGCCTGGTCCTGGTGGAGAAGGTCTGCGCTTCCTCTGGCCTGGGGGAGCAGGTTACCATCTCAGGGTTTGCTCTCCTCCGCTTGCCTGGACTGACCGTAGTCTTTCTGACGACAGCAGCAGTGGCCTGCCCTGTTGCCCAATTTAGCAAAAAAAGAAGAAAGAAAAAGAGAAAGAGGATGCAGGTTAAATCTGAATTTCAGATAAATAGTAAATAATTTTTTAGTGTTAATAGGTCCTGTGTTTTATCTGCAGATCCTAAATGAGGCTCAAGCCCGGGAGAGGAAGTGGCTTTTGGGACCTGAGGACAAGCAACACAGGATTCCAGCCACTCAGCCGAGGACTCTGTGCCCCCCACAGCCTGCCAGCCAGGCGAGCTTGGCCACTGTGGCTGGCTGTGTCTGTGCTGCTGTGATTCCTGTCACGTGATCATAGGTGCTCCCCCTGTAGGTTGTGAGACAGGGGGATGATGATTTAACCCACCTCAAAGGGAAACAGACACTCCCAAGCAGTGATTTTCAAAGTCTGGTCACACAGCGCCAGCAGCAGCATCTGTGATAAGTAATTTTGTAAGTCAACTTGACCGGGCGATGGGGTGCCCGGATATCTGGCGAATGTTATTCTAGGTGTGTCTGTGAAGGTGTTTCTGGAGGATGTTAAGGACAGCTCCCTGCAACCTCCCGCTTCCCAGGTTCAAGTGGTTCTTATGCCTCAGCCTGCTGAGTAGCTGGGACTACACACACACCAATTTAGCAAAAAAAGAATCTGGTTTTCTCAGTCTATAAGTGGGTGTCAAACACTTGATCTGCACTCAGTAAAGGCTGAGTGGACTGTGCCAGTCCCATCCACTGGACGACATGAAAGGACTCCGCTGCAGGGCGCAGCTGCGGCCGCAAGTGCCTCTGCCTTTTGGGCTACGCGATCCACTAGACCATGGAGGGGGAGGTGTCAGTGATGGGAAACCTGCCATGTGGGGTTTACAGCCAGTCCTAGTGGAGACTGCACTGTTGAAGACCCTTGGGTACTGGAGTGAGGACATGGCCTCTGCAGTGGAGAACTAAATGTCTCTTGAACAACAACTGGCATTCTTCTGGGCCCTACAGTAGACTGATCACCTGAGCACGGGACACCAAGTTACCATGAAGCTGAAACTGCCTGTTGTGAACTGAGTCATATCAGAGCCACCAAATTAGAGTGGAGCAGACCCAGCTGCGGGCCACAGTGAGACGGAAGAGGCACGCCTGGAACTGGGCGTGAACAGGACTGGAGGGAAACAGCAAGCAGGGTTACTGGGTGACAGCTCCCTCAGCTCATGCCCATGGCCATGCGGGGCATCGGAAACAAGCAGCTGAAAGAGGAGGAGAGAGCCCAGGCTGCTTTATGAAAGGGTTCGCTGGGTAGGCAGCGTATGCTGAAAAGGGATGGCTGCTGCATTGCAGCCTCTAACCGCCAATATAGTTTACTGCATACAGGAAGGTGCTTTCCATTCATTCATTCTCTTATCTATGGGTTATTTTCTTTCATTCATTCCCTCCCTCATAAACCACATGCAGTTTGGACCTGGTCCCTCCTACCTCCCTGGGTAAGACCTGACACTTTTATTCAAGTCTTCTTTCTAGCCACCCTTTCCTGTGGCATTTAAAATGGGTATGTGGGGGCTGTGCATGGTGGCTTATGCCTATAATCCTACCACTTTGGGAAGTGGAGACAAGATGACTGCTTGAGGCCAGGAGTTCAAGACCAGCCTGGGCAACATGGAGAGACCCTGGCTTTACAAAAATTTTAAAAATTAGCTGGGTGTGGTGACATGCAACTGTGGTCCCAGCTACTCGGGAGGCTGAGGCAGAAGGATCACTTGAGCCCAGGAGTTTGAGGCTGCAGTGAGCTATAATCACACCACTGCACTTTGGTCTGGGTGACAGAGTGAGACCCTGTCTCAAAAACAAACAAACAAATGCTTATGTGTCATTCATTTTATAAGAAAACAAAACTCTGCTCCACTTTGCCCTCTAGCTATTGCCCATCTCTCTTCTTGCAGCCAAACTGAAGAGCATTGCCATTCCTCCCCAGAACTCTTCACTCTATCTTCTCCAATCAGGCCTCCACCCGTCCTCCCTCTAAATGGTCCCTGCTTCCCCTCTCGGTCGTGCCTCCATTCTCTCCATCCTCACGGCAGCCGGCCTGCTGCAGGCCAGCCCTGCTCCTGCACGGATATTCGCTATGGCCTCCTAACTTATCTCCCTGTGATGATTTTTGCTTCTTGGATCCATCCCCCAAAAGACAACCAGGGTGATTTCTCCGGGAACATAAATCTCAGTATTTCACAGGCTGTATTAGTCTCCTAGGGCTTCCGTAACAAAGCATCTGAGACTGAGTGGCGTAAACAACAGAAATTTATTTTCTTGCAACCTGGAGGCTGGAGTCCATGATCAAGGTGCCAGCGAGTTGGTTTATCCTATGGCTTTTTCCTTGACTTGCAGAAAGCCATTTTCCCTGTGGCCTCACACGGCCTTGCCTCTGTGCTGCGGCTCACCTGGTGTCTTTTCCTCTTCTTACCAGAATACCAGTCCTATCGAGTTAGGGCCTCACGTTATAACCTCATTTAACTTTAATTATCTCCTTAAAGGCTCTATCTCCAAATAGTCACACTGGGAGATAGAGCTCCAACATATGAATTTGGGGGCACACAGTTCAGTCCATAACACATGCCTACACATTTCTGTTACTCTCAGGATGGAACAGACCCTTTATTTACATGGTCTACAAAGCCCTGCCCGACCTGGCCCTTGCCTGTTTTCTGATCTCATCTGGTCAGTTCTTCCTTTTCTTCTGCTTAATTCTCAGTTCCTCAAATGTGCAACCTTCTTGCCTCTCTAGGACTCTAGTACAACGTGTTTCTTCTGTCTGAAGAATTCCCTTTACCACCCTCCCCACTTCCTTAGCTTGCATAATGCCTGTTTATTCTTCAAAATTTAGCTCACATATCTTCCTCAGGAAGTTTCTCATGACACCAGGTCAGAGTACCCACTTACATTTTCTCTGCACATACCTCACTTATCCCATGGCGCTGAACATCACAGTCATCAAATATGTAACTGTACAATTAATTGTATGTAACATTGTATGCACAATTACTTGTATGTAACATTGTATGTACAATTAATTGTATATAACATTGTATGTACAATTACTTATATGTAACATTGCATGTACAATTAATTGTATGTAACATTGTATGTACAATTACTTGTATGTAACATTGTATGTACAATTACTTGTATGTAACATTGTATGTACAATTACTTGCATGTAACATTGCATGTATGTACATCCAATATGTAACTACACAATTAACTGATGCTTCTCTGCCTTTCATAGAATTAAAGCTACAAGAGAGTAGGACCATACCTGTTTTGTTCACTGTTGTATGTCAGGCACAGAGCACAATGCACTGTATACACTAGGTGCTTAAAAAATAAGTAAAAAGCATTCACAAAGGTTGAGGGTAGATGCCTTGTTTGACTTCTAATAAAGAGGAGGACCAGCAGTCCTGTGAATCACCTTCTAGCCAGGAAAGCCAGGTTGATGAGAGTTGTATCATCCTGATCTATTTAGGAAATTGCACAGAAGACTCTAGCTAAAATCTCAATGGTGAATGTTAAAGTTCCATCTCTGTCCAAATTGCTCAACCAGTGGGAGATTGTTTTCAAAGATGGCAGAAGCAATTCATCCCATACTTCTTTGCAATGTGTCTTTCCTGCTCCTTCCAACAAGAGGGGGACATCCACTTGTCTTCTTAAATCTGGACTGGGCTTGTGACTTGCTTGGGCCAGTAGAATCTGGTAGAAGTGATGCTATTTAATATATAGTTTAAGGCCCCCGCCTTCATCTGCTTCCACTGTATTGGAATGCTACCCTGAGACCACCATGTAAGGCAGCTGGGTTTGCGTCTTGGAGGGTGAGAGGCCACATGCAGTGACATCACAGTGACCCAGTCCACAGCTGGCATCAACTTTTTTTTTTTTTTTTGAGACAGAGTCTCGCTCTGTCACTCAGGCTGGAGTGCAGTGGCATGATCTTGGCTCACTGCAACCTCTGCCTCCCGGGTTCAAGCAATTCTCCTGCCTCAGCCTCCTGAGTAGCTGGGATTACAGGTGCATGCCACCACGCCCAACTAGTTTTTGTATTTTTAGTAGACATGGGGTTTTACCATGTTGGTCAGGCTGGTCTTGAATTCCTGACCTCATGATCCACCTGCCTTAGCCTCCCAAAGTGCTGGGATTACAGGCGTAAGCCACCACGCCCAGCCACCAACTTCTAGACATTGAATCTAGACCTTATGGGGCCTTCCTGCTCAGCCAGCCTCCAGCTGAAACTAACCACACAAAAGTGCCCAGGAGAGACCAACGGAGGAACCCACAGAATCAGAATAAGAAATCTTTGCTGGGTGGTTGATTACCCAAAAAAGGCTAATGGACATTAGTCCTCCTGATTTTCCCCTGATAAACACATTTCCTCTTCTCTAAACAGTCACGCCCTCTCCCCGGCTCTCTCACTGTCACACTCAGTGTGACTCATCAGAACCCTCCAAATTGTCACTGTTTCCAGCTGTAGATCCAAAAGGAACACAGACGAGATAAATGATTCACAGCAGGGTCTACAAGTGTGACTCTGCAGGGTCTGGATATAAGGGCACCATCATGGACCACATTCTTGCTGAAACATGGCCACATTCATTCACTTAGGACATGGGGCTCCCAAAGTGCAAGCTGGAGGCAGTCACCATGCTCACCTCATACCCCCTTGTCTACAATTTCTAAACTTGAAATGCAACCCAGAATTTTTGTCATATGAAAAGCTCCTTCCTATGACACATGTATATATTCTAGAATCTTTTCCACATGCATGCACATACCTATCCAATTACAATATTGGTCACTGCTGCACTGTCGGTATCAGAAAAAACTTGCAAATAGCCCAAATGTCCAACCACGGAACAATGGATAAGTGTCACAAAATAGAATACTATCCAGGCAAAATAAATGAACAGGAGCTACATGTATTTGCATAGCTAAATTTCAGTGTGACAAACCATTGAGTGGAAACAGCAAATTGCAGAAGTTATATATAGTACTATTTACATAAAAGTTAAAAAACATGCAAAACCCAAGCAGATATTCTTTCTGATATCGTCATATGTGGTAAAGTTATAAATATATAACAGCGATATTAAATAACATGTTTAATAGGATTGGGGAGAGAGGTATGCAGGAGTTTCACATGTACCTAAGTGATTTCAAATGAATGCAAGAAATTCAGACTGGCAAAGCTGGGTGGCTGATATTGTTATCTATATTTTCTCCTACTTAAGTCATTTTTGAATAAAAAATGTAGAAGTTTTCCTTTCCCTCTTTAACTAGCCAGGTACCTTTTCCAAAGTCCAATGTCTTCAACATTGCCTAGCTGAAGCCCTCTGTCCCTTGGTGGGTAAAGAGGTCCATGGTGAGCTTAGTTTTATTTAATAACAAGAGAGCTTTTAAGTCAGAGAGGGTTTTGGAGGGGCAGCAGAGAGAGTTGCCTCCAGGGAGGGCTATTTTCTGAGTATGGGCTCAGTAAACGATATCTAAGGAAGTGCATGGTTTTGGCAAGACCTCCTATACCAACTGTGCTCTAAAATGCCTGTCATCTTCTCATCAGCCACCCCAGCTGCTAGCTTTAAGGTACAAGGGCAAACCTTGATGAAGACCTCAGGAAATGTCCACTCATACAGACAGCACCTGTGAGAGGCCCATACAGAGGGTGTTTTAGGAAGGGAGTAGGTGGTTCATTGAGAAGGGAAAGGAGGATGAGGGGGCAATTTGGGAAACGTACTTCAAGGAAGGGAGTGCATGAAATGCCATTCGCAGCCCAACAGCTCTAGACTTACTTCTGTGTGTGAACCGGCAATTAGAAGACCCTCCATCCAGGCTGGGTGTGGTGGTTCACACCTGTAATCCCAGCATGATGGGAGGCCAAGGAGGGAGGATCACTTGAGCCCAGGAGTTTGAGACCAGACTAGGCAACAAGCAAGATCACATCTGTACAAAAAGCCCAAAAAGTATCTGGGTGTACTGGCACACACCTGTAGTCCCAGCTACTTCAGAGGCTAAGGTGGGAGGATTGCTTGAGCCCAGGAGGTTGAGGCTGCAGTCAACTGTGATGGCACCACTGCACTGCAGCCTGGACAACAGAGTGAGGTCCTGTCTCACAAAGAAGAGGAGGAGGAGGAGGAGGAGGAGGAAGAAGACCCTCTACCTGGAGGAGTCTGCAATAGCAATGGGAATAGTAACAAGAGGTTTAATGCTCATCTGAACCGATCACATGGCACATGGTTGCTGTCCACCAGCACAGATTGCTTATGGGAAAGTGGTTTCAACATTTGCTGGCTGTGTAACCCTAGGCAATTTATTTAAACTCTCTAACCTTTGCTTCCTTATCTCTAAATTGTGGGGCTAAGAGTGTAACAGAGATAAGGTTGGATCGCTTTGGGTTCAAGCTCAGTTCCACGTTGCATTCAGAAGGCACATCATTCCAGCTCAAAAAATATTTGGAAAGGAAATGTAAATATATACATAAAACTCTCCCAAGGAGGTGGCAAAGGGGAGCTACAGAGCAAAACACACACACAAAAATTCCCTGAACATTCTCCTTACCCAGCCCATTCCAGAGCTTGGTCATCAAAACCAGAGCAGCCTCTCCCCCCAAATCTTCCTCCTGTCTTGTCTGCATCTTCATGCTGGGCTGATTCCTTCCTCTCCCACCTCCACTTCTCTCTTGACTCCTTTGTGGCCTTCTGGACCAGGTGCTTGCTTCCAGGACAAGCTTCGGGCCCTTTAAAAATGTGCATCAATTTAGCTGTTAGTCTCCTTTCAAGTCTCCTCTCCATTAAGGACAACAAGAAAGGGCGAGGGGCCAAAGCGGGTGGATCACGAGGTCAAGAGATCAAGACCATCCTGGCCATGGTAAAACTCTGTCTCTACTAAAAATTCAAAAATTAGCTGGGCATGGTGGCATGCACCTGTGGTCCCAGCTACTTGGGAGGCTGAGGCGGAAGAATCGCTTGAACCCAGGAGGCGGAGGTTGCAGCGAGCTGAGATTGCGCCACTGCACTCTAGCCTGGCGACAGAGCAAGACTCCATCTCAAAAAAAAAAAAAAAAAAAAAAGAAAGGGCAAGGGCCGGTAGGCCAACTCGGAATCACCTGGAAGAGGGACAAGGGGGAGGCAGCTGCTGAAGAAGGTGCTCATTATGAACACATTCTGGGGCCGGGCGTGGTGGCTCACGCCTGTAATCCAAGCACTTTGGAGGCCAAGGCGGGCGGATCACCTGAGGTCGGGAGTTCAAGACCAGCCTGACCAACATGGTGAAACCCCCGTCTTTAAAAAAAAAATAAATAAATAAATAAAAATAAAAAATAAAAAAAATTAAAAATGAACACATTCTGTTCCTGTCACTAGGAGCAGTGTTCTTATGAAGTTAGATGAGATACTGAGTGAATCAAGACCTTAACAGGAGCCAACACACGAGGTCCCCAAATTGTTAGTGGTAATTCCTATTAGAATCATTATAATTAGTACTACTAGTAGTATTTAAGTGTGATTTATTTATTTTATAATAGTATAATTTATTACTACTAGTAGTATTCTATTATTACATATATTCTAGGGACTTGATGTACTTTGAATTCCAAGAACATCAGCCAAAAGTTAAACAGGAGGCTGCAGTCTGCCTTCATGGTACCCAGCCCTCTATTTCACTGCAACAGCCACACCATGACCAGCGCAGCAGGACAAGCAGAGGGTGGTGTTTCTCATACTTTATTGCTCACATGGAGATCTTGTTAAAACCCATATTCTGATCCTGTAGGGCCTGGGCTGGGCTGGGGCCTGGATTCTGCTTTTCTACAAAGCTTTCAAGAAATGCCAGTATTGCTGGTCCAGAGACCAGCACTTTGAGTAATGAAAGCCTGATGTTCCACCAAATCCCTTCAGCTACGAAGCTCTAGGTGTGCCCTTGAGTTCCTGGAGAGCACAAGCCCTATGTGAATTGTGATGGGAGGGGGGGGGAGGGGGACAAGGGCCTGTCCTTGTCCCTGTGGGGGCTTCAGGTCTCCGGGTGGTTGACTCCACCACCACCATGGGTACAGATGAAGCCCTCCCCCTGCCTCCTCTCTGCCAGCTGCAGCAGGTGCCCGCCTCATCTCTCACCTGGTAACCCAGGAGAGGAGAGTGAGATTCGAGATGGCCCAACACACACACACACAGACACACACACACACACACACATACACATACACACAAATACACGTACCACACACACAACACACACGACACAACACACACATACCACACACACAGCACACACAACACACCTAACACACACACAACTTTCTATGAGGCTCCCAGGCTCCCCACTGAGTGGGAGAGGAAGTGACTGCTCAGGAGGTGGGGGACATTCCTACCAAGGGTCCTGTTGTTTTCTCAAATCTATCCCCATCTCTCTACCCTTGCTCTGTCTGATAGACAGGCCACTCAGCTTTTTTTTTTTTTTCTTTTGAGACAGGGTCTCACTTTGTCACCCAGGCTAGAATGCAGTGGCTTAATCATACTCAGCCTTGACCTCCCAGGCCCAAGTGATCCTCCCGCCTCAGCCTCCCAAGTAGCTGAGACTACAGGCAAGTGCCTGGCTAACTTTTAAATTTTTTTTTTTTTGTAGAGGCAGAGTCTCCCTATATTGCCCAGGCTGGTGTCAAATTCTTGGGTTCAAGTAATCCTCCCACCTCGGCCTCCGGGGCATGGAGCCTAGGCCTCCTAATCTCAAGCCTGCTTCCCTCCTTCGTCGCTCTGTGAGCCACCCCCAACACCACTGCCATCTCATGGAACAAAACACAACCATGCTACTTCCTTCTTAAAACCTTCAGTGCAGTAACATGTTTACATTTAAAAAAACTCACTGGCTCCCTGTTCCCTCTGTCTCAAAAAAAAAAAAAAAAAAAAATTAGCACAGGCACCCAAGAAAATCCTAGGCATCGAATCCTCTTGGTTGGCAATAGTCTCCGTGGGTTGTCACAAGTCATTGCTGGGTAATTAACATGTCCTGAGTGATGCCACGGGGAGAGACTCTGAGGATAGAAGAGCAGCTTCCCTTGCACTTGATTTTCCCCAGACTTCACTGGTGTGCCTTTCCCTTTGCTGATTTTGCTTCGTATCCTTTTGTTGTAATAAATTGTAGCTGTGAGTACAACTATGCATAGCTGAGTTCTATGCATTCTTTTAGTAAATCTGCAAAATGAGGGGGTGGTCTTGCAGACTCTGGATTCACTTTCAGGTGAGCCTCCCCAGTGCCAGTAACTGCCACCTTAGACCCCACATTCCCACCGTACTGAGCTGCCTAGTGCCTGGATACGCAGGCGATCTAATGCCCCCATATCAAGAATGCCCTCTTTTCTCTCGGCCTGGCTAACTTCCATGCGGCCATGAGGAACTCAGCTTGCTTTGGTTATCCATTGCCATGGAACGAGCAATCCCAAAACACAGCAGGTTAAGACAGCAACAATTTATTATTTCTCTTGATTCTGCAGGTTACTTAGGCAAGCTCTTCTTCCCATGGGATTGGCTGGGGTGTTAGGGTCAGGGTTCAAATGGCCCCATCCACGGAGGTGGCAGTTGGTGCTGGCCATCTGCTGATAGCTTAGCTGAAGCTATGGGTGAAGGGCCCAGTTCTCCTCAGTATGGGTTTCTCCACATGACTAACTGAGTTTCCTGAAACCATGGTGGGTATTCTCCAGGAAGAAGCATTTCACAAGAGCAAGTCCCAGTGTGCAAGTACTTACCAAGCTTCAGCTTGCATATTCATACAATGAATGCTGATGTCCCACTGGCTAAGCTAATTACATGGCCAAGCTCAAGATCATCACGGGAAAGAACTATGCTAGATGAACACTGGGGGTGCAGCTCACAGAGGGCAACGAAGTGCAATGCACCACATAGTACGAGCCTTCTCTGACCTCCTTACGCTCCTTCCCAGTGCTAACCCATTACAATGCTTGCCACACTTGGTTGAAATAGTTTAATTGTTGAGTGTTGTGCTGTAGTATCACTTCTATTTATGGACTGTAGCTCTTCTGAGAGCAGGGACTCTACCTAATTCCTTCCAGTGTCCCATTCCTGGCCCAGAATATGTTTGCAGAGTCAGTGCTTGAATCAGAGCAGCAACTATCATCACCTCCTTCGTATTTGCCAGGTTCAAGCCCTGTCTCTACCTCATTTAGGGTTAGGATGTTTGATAGCTGTGAGATGCCAACTGTACACAGTCCCTGAGCTCCTTAAAGCATGGCAGCTCGGCCCCATACCTAGGTCCCTGCTATATAGAAGGCACTTAACAGGCATCAGTAAAATGAATAAATGAATGAGTGAACTTTCTAGACATATCATTGAGATTTCCAAGCTATAAGACCATTTGATCCAGCAATCTTATTACCGGGTATCTACCCAAAGGAAAAGAAATTATTGTATCAAAAAGTTACTTGCACTTTTAAGTATATACCAGCACTGTTCACACTAGCAAAGATGTGGAATCCACTTACGTGTCATCAATGGATGGCCGGATAAAGAAAAGTGGTCCATATACACATGGGATACAATTCATCCATTAAAATAAAAAAAATCATGTCTTCTGAAGCAACATACGTAGAACTAGAGGCCATTATTGTAAGTGAAACAACTCAGAAAGTCAAGTAGTGCATGTTCCCACTTATAAACGAGAGCTAAATAGTGTGTGCATATGGACATAGGCTGTGGGATTGGAGACTTGGAAGGGTGGGAGTGGGTGACAGATAAAAAATTGCTTAATGGGCACAATGTACATTATTCAGATGATGGTTACACTCAAAACCCAGACCTCATCACTACACACACAATATATCCATTTAACAAAACTGCATTCGTACCCCTTACATCTACACAAATTTAAAAATGCATCAACTGCTTTCTTAAACATACATTGTGTTGAAGCTGAGCAGAAATCACATGACTCCACGGTCCAAAATAAAGCAGGTCTATCAAAAAGCTGTCAACAAAAAAGATTTCGGTCCTTTCCTCTCCAGCTGAGGACCCTGAGGAAGGAGAGTTGCCCTTCCTGTGCCACGTCCCGCTGCGCAGTGCGGCTGGAGCAGAAGCACAGGGTCCCCCCCCCCACGAATGCATCATCTACTCCCCTATTTCCTGGTTCTGAGCAGTGGCTCCTAATATAGGTTCTGTTTCATGCTATAAATAGCTACAAACACATCTTCAGTGGTAATGCACCAGAGTGTGGAAATCCATTGTGAATTGAACTCCTCCCTATTGCAATATTCTGACATCATAAGTACACAAGTGAATCATCCCTGTGTAAATATACTTTGATTAGATCATTTGCTTTCAAGGCTAAAGAAAGGGAAGGGAAAAAACTGGACGTTCTGTTCCCCCTCTAGACAGGCATTGGGGGCAAGATTTCCCGCCCCTCTGTGTGCTAACCCCCCCTCAGCTTGGAAAACAACTTATTCTTACTTAAGACCACATTCCTCTACGTTGCATTCTTTGAAATATTTCATTCTTTGGACCTCAGTTTAAGCAACTAAAATAAAAGAAGTTCTTGAATAATAAATCTAAATAAAATTTGTTTGCTTTATAAAAGGGTTTTCTTTTTCCACTTTATGAAAGAATTGACAGTATTCTTTTCAGCAGGTGAGATCCCCCGTGATCTGTTCAAAATGAAATTCATCCAGTTCAGGAGCTATGAACTAGTTCTGTTGGCCAAATCTAGCCTGTGCTGCCTGTGCATTTTCTTTCTTTCTCTCTTTCTTCTTTTATTTTGTTTTTAAGAAATAGAGACAGGGTCTGGCTATCTTGCCCAGAATTGATTTCGAACTCCTGGCCTCAAGGGATCCTCTCGCCTCGACCTCTCAAGGTGCTGGGATTATAGGCATGAGACACAGTGCCTGGCCTGCCTGTGCATTTTTTGAACAACACAGTAGTATATTTTTAAATTTTTAGCTTCTATAGCTGAATCATGGCATGTTCTCCAGTTCTCCACAATTGCTACCACTACTTGATGGCTTACACACAGTTATGCTACCTGCAGGACCCCTGAGTTTTACCTCTCATTTTACAAATGGGAAAACTGAGACCTAGAAGGGGTGGTTTGCTTAAGGCCATGGAGCTAGGACATGCCAGGGCTAAAAAGCAAGTCTCCAGCTCCCTGGCACCTCCTTCTGCTCCCTGGGTCTCCATACCACTTTCTTGTAGCTTTCGTTAAATTAATAAATGTGCAATGTTAGCATACCCCACTAAACTGGCAAGCATTTGCAGGGGTGGATTTTGTAGTGACAGCACTTATGCAATGGGAAGTTGTTGTCAGCTTCCTCTTTCCTTTCTGCTCTCCCATTTCTCAGGGCTGGAGGAACCTCGCCCTTTGCTGTCATGAGGCGAACCTCATGCATGGGCAAGGAGCATCATTTTTCCACTTCTGCCCCTCGCAGCTTCTCCTTTCTATCAAATGGCACTAGTCAGACTCTTCTCCATATAAAATCCACACAGTAAATGTTTCAGATAGCATAAATGGGCTTGCCTTTCGTTTTGAATTCTTTTTTTTTTTTTTGCAACAAGATGCCACTCTGTAGCTCCGGCTGGGTATGGTTGTGTGATCATGACTCACTGTAGCCTCAACCTCCTGTGCTCAAGTGATCTTCCCACTTTAACCTCCCAAGTAGCTGGGACCACAGGTGCTTGCCACCATGCCCAGCTAATTTAATTTTTTTTTTTTTTTTTTGTAGAGATGAGTCTCCCTATGTTGGCCAGGCTGGCCTCAAACTCCTGGGCTCCAGCCGTCCTCCTACCTTGGCTTCCCAAAGTGCTGGAATTACAGGAATGAGCCACTGTACCCAGCAGGGTTTCTCCTTCTGGAAAAATCCTACTTGTTATTCAAGGCTCTGTTCAAATGCTATGTCCAGTGGGAAGCCAACTCCACCATTCATTTACACATTTGTGACACGTAGCACAGCGTGGGGTGTGGCGTTTGTGTGCCTACTTGCCTTCACCTTTTCCTCCTTTGGCTCCCCTTGTCTACCTTCTCCCCCTCCATCTGTGTTTACTGAATTGGATTGAGAAGACTGAGGCTCATAGGAGACTTCCTGAAAACAATCTACACCCACTACTTTCCTACCAAAATTGAACAAGGACTAGATTTTGAATTTCTTTTTTGGAAAGGAAAATAGGTCACCATGCAAAAAGACCCAAAAGCCGCTCCTGTTCAAGAAAATGCTGTCTGGTGTTAGGGAAGAGCTGGAGAGCTTTGCAGCAGGAGCTGCTATGGGGAGAAGCTGAAAAGGACAGAGGGGCAGGTATAGAAAACAGTCAGTCAATGCAAGAGGGCAGGCTCCAAATTGCTCCAAACCTCAGCATTCATCTGTGTCTGACCCTCTCTGAAACCCAGCGATGAGCTTAGGACAAATGAAAAGAAGTCTTACCAGCAGAAAGATGGAATGAATTTTAGGGGACTCATTCAGCGGTGACTCTCCCTTGTGAGGATGGTGGCTGAAGGAGGAGCCTGGGAGCCATCTGAACTTGTAGACATTTTAGCCCAGTGCTGTCTAGTAGAAATATAATGTGACTCAAATGTGTAATTTAAAGTTTTCTATTTGTCACATTAAAAATCTAAAAAGGTGGCTGGGTGTGGTGGTTCATGCCTGTAATCCCAGCACAGGGGGAGGCTGAGGTGAGCAGATCACTGGAGGCCAGGAGTTCGAGACCAGCCTGGCCATCATAGCAAAACCTTGTCTCTACTAAAAATACCAAAATTAGCTGGGCATGGTGACACATATCTGTAATCCCAGCTACTTGGGAGCCTGAGGCACAAGAATCGCTTGATCCTGAGTGGTGGAAATTGCAGTGAGCCAAGATCACACCACTGTCCTCCAGCCTGGGTGGCAGAGCGAGACTCTGTCTCAAGAAAAAAAAACAACCTAAAAATGTGAAATTAATTTGAATAATATATTCAATCTATTAAATCTCATGCATTAAAAAAAGCTATATCCAAAATATTACCGTCTCAACATGTTATTAATATAAACATATAAAAATAAACTATTTTATATGTTTTTCAATCCAAGTCTTTAAATTCTAGTGTTTAGCTTATAGTTAGAGCACATCTCAATTTGGACACTCAATTTTCATCAAAAAGAATCTGTATTTAGATTTCATAAAATTTCAGTTGAAAAAGCAGATTTACATACCCAAGTTGTTTCAAACATACCTAAAAGTTTTCCTCAAATTGAATCAAATAACAGTTTTTAAATGTAATTAAAATGAAATAATATTAAAAGCCTAGTTCCCCAGTGGCACTAGTGACATTTCAAGTACTTAATAGCCACATGTGGTTACTGGCTACTGTATTGACTGTAGTTTTCTTTTTTTATTTTTTGAGATGGAGTCTTGCTCTGTCACACAGGCTGGAATGCATGGCGTGATCTCGGCTCACTGCAACCTCCGCCTCCTGGGTTCAAGCAATTCTCTGCCTCAGCCTCCTGAGTAGCTGGGATTACAGGTGCCCACCACCAAGCCGGGCTAATTTTTGTATTTTTAGTAGAGATAGGGTTTCACCATGTTGGCCAGGCTGGTCTTGAACTCCTGACCTCAGGCGATCTGCTCGCCTGGGCCTCCCAAAGTGCTGGGGTTACATGTGTGAGCCACTGTGCCCAGCCTTGACTGCAGTTTTAGAGAGATCAGGAGTGGTCCCATTGCCCAATGCCTGTTACCCTTGGCCTTGCTCTGGGCTGGACAGGTGGGGGATTTGATCAGAGTTCAACACCCACGTGCCTAAGTTTAATTGTCTAGCTATGGTGGTTCTCTTATGAGCTCAGCCTTTTCCTTCTGAGTTCTGGGACACACTTAGGGTAAGAGAAGGATATTTTATTGGCTGTTGCCCCTAGCTGGAAACCCCACTCAGAAAGCAGCTTGAGTGTCCCTCCATCATGAAACTCTCGACCAAATGGGCTCCAAATGCGCCCGACGGGACTGCCTCAGTTCTTCCACATGAAGTAGTATAGCTAGTGCAACTTTTCCATTTTTAAAGCTCATTACATACAGACAGAAGATTGACACTTTTCCTAGAGACATTAAACTACTCCTAAATTAGGAAAACTTTTTAAAGTAAATGCCTGTCAGGAATGTCCATTGCATTGCTGGTTCCTCATGAATTATTATTAGTTCTAACTACACCAGAGTATCCAACAATGGCTTTCTTCACTGGGGCGAAAATGGAATGATTTTTGTGGCTAAAGTTGTTCTACATTTCTGTACATTATAATTAAGGAAAACTGAAGTCTATTAGTCTGTAAGTCAATGAAGATCCATAGACTTTATCTTTTTCTTCTAATTTCTTTTAGAAATTACAATTTAACTAGGAAGGAATTTTTTTTCACTGAATGGCATTTTCATTAATATTTTTGTAAAGTTTATATGAAAAAGTAACATGTGTATAAACATATACTTATAAAACATTATTCAGAGTTTTATATGCTCTGAAATATTTTAAAATAAAAAATACTCATAAAATGCATAATTTTTGACTGAAGGTTTTCTATACTTTTTTTAAGGAAAAATGTCCCATAAAGATTGCCACAAGGTGGCACTAAAATCTAATGAAAATTCGAACTCTGGTCTGGTCTTTGAGGGATGGTGATTTACAGGAGACACTTGGTAAACAAACAAAATCAAATAAATCAGATCAAAGATTGGAGACAGATTAATATCCTTCTTTTGTCTGAAAGACAACCTCCCTGTCTCACTGGTGTGGGTACATTATGTCATAAAATGAACATGCTAATAAAGTTAATTGTTAAAAAGACTTGTTCTTGGCTGGGTGTGGTGGCTCACGCCTGTAATCCCAGAACTTTGAGAGGCTGAGATGGGCGGATCACTTGAGGTCAGGAGTTCCAGACCAGCCAGGCCAACATGGAAAACCCGGTCTCTCCTAAAAATACAAAAATTAGCCAGGAATGGTGGCGCACACCTGTGATTCCAGCTATTCAGGAGTCTGAGGCAAGAGAATTGCTTGAACCCAGGAGGCGGACGTTACAGTGAGCTGAGATCACGCCACTGCACTCCAGCCTGGGTGATAGAGGGGGACTCCATCTCAAAAAAAAAAAAAAAAAAAAAAAAAATAACTTGTTCTCATAGAAGAATCCAATTTTATCCCTGTCTGAGGGAAATGTATTATGAAGGGCAAGGGGCAGGGAGGGGCTTGTCTGGCATATTACCTAGTTAGGAAAAGTTTATCCTGTGAGTGGGGCAGTCTTAGAAGCAGCCAGTCCCTGCAGAGCTTGTCAAAGTACCTTAGATTAAAAAAAAAAAAAAAAAAGAATACCATGAAAAGAAGTTGCTGCAGAACACAGATCTATTTGTTTACTTTGGCATATTTACCAACTGCATAGTTTTTTCGAAATTACTGCAATATTGAGATTTGAGCTTGGAACACTTCATATATATTCCTGGAAACCAGAACATGAATGAGTTCAACCCCTTTTCCGGATTCTTTGTTTGTTTATTTGTTTGTTTAAAGGAAAACAACACATGGTACAAAGCTTTGTTTCATATCTCTTAGTATATGAAGTTTAAGGACGTAGCCAAGATTCCCAAGCTATATTAAGACCAAGGAAAGCAGTATTAACAATACGGCTATAAAAGGGTTTGACTAAAAGAAGAAAAATTTGTGTGAATAATATTTTTCTAATAGGCTAAAAAAAGCTTTCAGATTGGATCCCTAAATCAATTAGCAGAAAAACTATTTACTTGCTGACAGATCAGTTACTTAGATCTGAAAACCAACCCCCCCCCCCCCAAAAAAAAAAGCTGGTTATGTGAATCCGGTCGGAGGGAAGCACAGTTGTCTAAATAAGATGTTCCCTTTAGGAAGGATTCTAGGGTTAGCAGCACTACTGCCTTATTTGATCTGATTTCATCTGTGGAGCCATATGGGGACCTAGCTCTTAACATATGAATTATATGTGAAAACACCGGGGTTCAGTCACAGTTGGCTGCATGGTTTGCTTAAATATTTTTTTGACTTTTTTAATATTTTAATTTTTAACTTTATTTATTTATTGTTTTGAGCCAGGGTCTCACTCTGTCACCCAGGCTGGAGTGGGGTGTTGCCGTCATAGCTCACTGCAGCCTTGACCTCCTGGGCTCAAGCAAGCCTCCCACCTCAGCCTCCTGAGTAGCTGAGATTACAGGCACAGGCCACCCTCCTCCCCACCCCACCCCATTTTATTTTTTGCAGGGACAGGGGCGGGGTTTTGCCGTGTTGCCCAGGCTGGTCTTGCTCCTGAGCTCAAACAATCCTCCAGCCTGAGCCCCCAAAGTGTTGGGATTACAGGCGTGAGCTACTGTGCCCGGCCTGGTTAGATGAGTGTTAAAGCAGAGTGTAGAACTGAGATAAGAAACCCCCAGAAAGTTCCACCTGCGTTTCTGAGCATTCTGGTTAATTCTCCACAGTCATTTACTGAATTCTTGTAAATGTCAGGCATTGTGCTGGGTCTTCAAGATGCGGAAATAAGACAGAATCCTGGCCCTCCGATAACTCACAGAGAGTAAGACAGAGACGGAGAGGAGACCGGAGGCAACAATCTCCCGGTGATGTGGTGGGCCCCTCCTTTGCTGAAAAACCAGCCTGCATCCATTTTCCCTGCAATGGATGGTTAGAGCCCAGCCCATGTAGTTAATACTTCAGCGCTCATGAGCCCCAGCACGCGCAGCTCCTAGGGTCTGTCCTACCTTTTCCCCACCTTCCTGCTTGTGTTCAGGCTGTTTCTCCTTCACGGGTGCCCTCCCAGACTCCCCCTTCCCCCTGCCCTCTTCTTTCCTCTTTTGTCCGTCGAAATCGGTTAACTTTGGTCTTTCCGGATCAGAGGTACTGTTAGCTCCTGCAGGATCTACAGGATAAATGGGTTCGGTCCTGGTGTGCGACAAGAGACTAGGGGATCTGGCGCCCCACTGGAGGAGACACCCACTCATTCGCTGTACCCCACTTGCAAGCCCTCCCCCCGCCCCCTCTTCACCAGCCTCAAGCCTTTTAGTCCAGTCAGGGGTCTTGAGGTGGTTGGATTCTATCGTACCCAAAATATTGTACATTCTATTATACAACACTGTATATTCTATTGCACAATTTGTCTCAGACAGTTCTCAGCTTTAAGGACCGGGATCAGAATTCATCGTGAAAAGGGGGGCCAAGGGTGCTTCTCCCTGCCGGGTAACTTCCTCCAAGTGTTCCAGCCTCGACCTTCTCTTTCCATTGTCAAGCTCTGCCACTCCGCACTCCTTCCCTTAATCTTCACGTGGAGACCTAAGCTGGGGGGGTTAGGAAGCGGGGAGCGGCGGGACTTGGAAGAGCCAGTTTGCAGCTAGCCTGCCGCCTCTCGGGTCCAAACCTGAGGCTGGCCCAGGGCGAGTACCTGGGTGGGGCCCTAGACCACAGGAGGGGGAGGCCGCCAAAAGGAGAAAACCCTCTTGTTTGGAAACAAAAGTGTGTGTGTGGTGGGTGCGTGTGTCTGTTTATTTAAAAACAAAACCACATTAAAAGAGCCGCCCCTCCTCCACAGGTCCGACCACCCGCCGGGAGTTTGCCAGGAAGAGGGGCAATTCTGAATGGGAGTCGCCAACGCCCAGTGAGTGCCGCCTCAGAGACGGAACCGTTCGCCCAGACCTCGTAGGCTCCAGGCAGCCAGTTCCCGGGCCCCGCGCGCAGACGCTGCGGCGAAGGAGGGGGACCCGGGTGCCGCCAGAGCCCCGCAGCGCCAGCGGCGGCACAGACTCCCAGATCGCTGCCTCTCCCAGCCCCGCGGCCTGGGCCGTCAATCAAGCTGGCCCTGCCCCGCCTTTGGGCTTCAGCGGGCGGCCAATCAGAGCCAAGCTCCGCAGCGATGAGCTCAGCCGGCTCGTTTCCCATTGGACGGCTATATTAAGAAAGTGGCCGGACTCTTTAAATAGCAGGCGCTAGGGCCGCAGCCCTCATCTGCCGCCGCAGTCTAGCTGTAGTCGTGTTTTCTCTTGTATGCTCGGCGAGGCCGGGAGAGACCCGGGAGGGAGCTAGGCCGAGTCCGCCGACCGAGCCCGCGTAACGCAGAAAGCCGCCGACCCCCGGCCTGGGGCGAGCAGAGCGACCACCGCCCGGAAGCAGCGCGGCGAGACGCACGGTGCGCCCTATGCCCCCGCGCTCCCGTCGTCCACGCCGCGGCAGCCAGAGCACAGCGAGAGAACGCGCCATCGCAGGGCCCGGGTGCAGCTAGCGACCCTCGCCCCCTGCGCGCAGCCAGAGGTGAGCAGTGAGCGGCGAGCGGGACGGCAGCGAGGCGTTCGCGGGACCCCTCCTGCTGCCCGGGCCCGGCCCGCTCATGGCGGCCATCCGCAAGAAGCTGGTGGTGGTGGGCGACGGCGCGTGTGGCAAGACGTGCCTGCTGATCGTGTTCAGTAAGGACGAGTTCCCCGAAGTGTACGTGCCCACCGTCTTCGAGAACTATGTGGCCGACATCGAGGTGGACGGCAAGCAGGTGGAGCTGGCGCTGTGGGACACGGCGGGCCAGGAGGACTACGACCGCCTGCGGCCGCTCTCCTACCCGGACACCGACGTCATCCTCATGTGCTTCTCGGTGGACAGCCCGGACTCGCTGGAGAACATCCCCGAGAAGTGGGTGCCCGAGGTGAAGCACTTCTGCCCCAACGTGCCCATCATCCTGGTGGCCAACAAGAAAAGACCTGCGCAGCGACGAGCATGTCCGCACAGAGCTGGCCCGCATGAAGCAGGAACCCGTGCGCACGGATGACGGCCGCGCCATGGCCGTGCGCATCCAAGCCTACGACTACCTCGAGTGCTCGGCCAAGACCAAGGAAGGCGTGCGCGAGGTCTTCGAGACGGCCACGCGCGCCGCGCTGCAGAAGCGCTATGGCTCCCAGAACGGCTGCATCAATTGCTGCAAGGTGCTATGAGGGCCGCGCCCGTCGCGCCTGCCCCTGTCGGCGCGGCTCTCCCTCCTGGACCCTTCCCCCACGAGCCCGGAGAAGGGGAGACCCGTGTCCCACAAGGACCCTACTGGACTGCCTGGCATCTGTCTGCCGGCGGCTCTGGCTCCTGCCAGGATTCGGCTGGGCGTTGGGCGCCCCCTTCCCAGTGTCTGTGTGCGTCCAGCTGTGTTGCACAGGCCTGGGCTCCCCGCTGAGTGCCAAGGGTCCCCTGAGCATGCTTTTCTGAAGAGCCGGGCCTCAGAGTGTGTGGCTGTGTGTCTGTTCGACTCTCTTCGCCCCATTTTCACCCCACCCCCATCTCTGATTCCCGGGGGCGAGATTGGCGCGGGGAGTGTGGCCGCGCCCCGTCAGATGTTCGCCCTTCACCAGCGGGCGCCTGATATCCCTTGTCTGTAACATAGACCCCGGGTACTGCGGGTGGGGAGGGCTGGGGAGGATGGGGGGAATGTTATATAAATATAGATATAATTTTATTTTCGGAGCTAAGATGGTGTTATTTAATGGTGGTGATGGGTGAGCGCTCCGGCCCAGGGTGGGCCAGACTCCCGTCCAAGCATGAACAGGACTTGGCCATCTTTCTGACCTCTGGGGAAGACATTTACAACTGACTTGGGGAGGACACAGCTTCCAGCGCAGCCTCTCCTGCGGGCCAGCCCCCTGCGAACCCTTCGCCAGCCACCGGCGGGAGGAGGGAGGGTGCGCTGTGGGCTTGTTTTTGCCATAAGCGAACTTTGTGCCTGTCCTGCAAGTGAAAATTGTTCAGTCCAAGAAACTGATGTTATTTGATTTAAAGGCTAAAATTTGTTTTTTAAAAATTCTTTGCACAATTGTTTCATTGTTTGACACTTAATGCACTTGTCATTTGCATACGACAGTAGCATTCTGACCACACTTGTACGCTGTTAACCTCATCTTCTGATGTTTTTAAAAAATGACTTTTAACAAGGAGAGGGAAAAGAAACCCATTAAATTTTGCTTTGTTTTCTTGAAGAAAGTGGCAACACTGTTTCGTGATTTTATTTGTGCAGGTTATGCACACGATTTTGATAAAGGGCAGTAACAAGTATAGGGGCCTATTTTTTTTTTCACAAGGCATTCTCTAAAGCTATGTGAAATTTTCTCTGCATCTCTGTACAGAGAATACCCCTGCCTCTTATTTCCTTTCTTCCCCTCACCTCCTCTTCCTCCCAGTGGTACTTCTACTAAATTGTTGTCTTGTTTTTTATTTTTTAAATAAACTGACAAATGACAAAATGGTGAGCTTACGATGTTTACATAAAAGTTCTATAAGCTGTGTATACAGTTTTTTTATGTAAAATATTAAAAGACTATGATGATGACATTTATAAAATGGCTCTTGTGGTTTAATAGCGTGTAAAAAATATCCTTGTGAATCTGGGACAAGGGAGACATTCTCCGAGGCGAGATCCTTTCTTGCCAACTCCATTTGCCTTATAGCAAATGTAGTAAATGAGGATGAAGTCCTGCTGGGAGCATGTGGGGGGGGGGGGTAGGGGGTTGGGGTACCAAGGGAGACCAGGTTGTTCCTGTCACATTCCTAGAGGAAGGTGAGTGGATACCCCGACACCCAGTGCAAAAACCTTTGACCTATTATGTACTCAGTTGAATTAGAGTCTCATCTTGATATCATTCACCTGTGTGTGTTAAAAACACCTGTGTCTAAGTCTATTCAGGCTTTTCTTATTGAGTCTTGGAAAGTTGTCACTTGTGCATTTTAAATTTAATTACTTTTTAATTAATCATTGGTGTGGGATCAGGCCCTCTCTCAGGAAGCCTGTTTACTGGGTTCCCTTCAGGTCATCAAGGGGTTTACACGATACTCAAGGAGGTTGTAGGTTATCTTTGGGGCTGGAGCTTCTAGAAGTGGGGGGATTTCGATAAAGAGGTGATTTTAAAAAAAAACGAACCTTGATCTGAATATGTCTTTATAAGTAATCTAGAATACTTTATTCTAAGTACAGAGAAGGGCCATATTGTGGAAAGAACACTGGATGTTTTGGTGGTTCTTAAAGTTGGAGCAGCCGTTTTTTGAGGTTCAGTCATGATGAGCTCTAATTGTAGACACAGCTTTGCTGCAATGGTTCTTAGGACCAGACGGGCTGATTTATAGTTGGAGACCACATTAAAATCCTGCTGCAGGCATGATGGCTCAAACCTGCCAACTCTCAGCAGCTTCCAGGGAAGGTAGCTGAGGGTGCCAACTGCCTGAGAAGTGTGGTTTTCATTTTTTTTTTGAATCGGCATTTTCTGGGTTTCTAGCACTTGGTTGCCACCTTCTCGTCCCCCCCTCCTCCCTATTCGCAGGACAAAGGCAGAGAAGAAGGTCTTCTTTGAAGTTGTTTGCTTCAAAGCTTGAGGCTTCTGTTTCCTGGTCTTACCCCAGACTCCAAGAGCTTTTGTTGAGTGAAGAAAACCTGGTTGGTGGTGACCTTTCACCCACTTAAATGCTGGCACTAACTAGACCTCCTGCTCAGCTGGGCGGGTGGGTTGACCAACAGAGGGGGATTGTCTGGGCTCCTCCAGGAGCAGTCGGAAGAGGGGTCTGTCCAGGCTGCCTGCTTTGATCAACTGCCTCACTCCTTCCTCAGTCCCTCGGCCCCATTCACCTCCAGCCTGCAGCTTCCTTTTTCATTTTAAAGACAAAACTTCCCATTGACAAACAGCATGTTTATTGCAGGTTTTACAGCTAGCAAATCCTTTGGTACCAGGGAGCGCAGGACCCTGTGGGGGGAAGAGCTCAGGCTTGGGCTGAATGCCCAGGACTCAGCTTTGCAACCAGCCAAGAGCCTGGAGACCCAACTCCCTGAAAGGGCCTTTTCTGGGTTGCTCTGATCTGCCTGGTACCCATAGCTGTCTGTGTTTTATATTATGGGCAGACAAACATTCAGATGACGCATGGCAGCCCGAGTTATGCTTGTTGAAAATGCATGGCATTTCATAATCCTGCCGGAACACACTCTCCTTGCTGCATTAGGAGCAAGGAAAACATAAAGACGAATTGCTGTAGGCTGGAAAATCAATTAGGAAAAGAGGTAAAACATCTGGTGTTACTCTTAAAATATGAAAATTCATTTTGCACATTGAAAATAAATGAGTTGATTTAATTGCCTGTTGAACTGTTTCGTGGGAAATACTGGGAAGCTGCATTGATCAGGGGCATTTTATAGCAAGGGGCATTGTCTTGAGTTCTCCTTTAAGCTTAAATCAATCTGGATTGTATTTCTAAGGTCTTTTTCACATGAGTTTCAGTAGACTTAGAACTTCAGTTTTCAAAGTCAAGTGTATATTAGAATTACACAGAGGGCTGGTTAAAACACAAATGACTGGGCCTAACTCCAGAGTTTCTGATCCAGTAGGTCTGGGTTAGGGCTTAGAATTTGAATTTCTAGCAAGGTCTTAAGTGATGACGAACTGCTGATTGGGACCACACTTTGAAAACTACTGGCTTAGGATAAGGGAGAGCCCTTGTCGATGCACAGAGGAGGGAGGTGGTTTCCTACAAAAATAGATCAAATTCCACAGACTTACGGTGCTGTACCCTGGAGCCCTGGCTTCCTTACACAAGGGCGTACAGAGCTTCCAGAGAGCTTTCCTTCTTAGATAAACCACACATAACTCCTGTCTTCTCTTCCCCTCCACTCTGGTGCAAAAATAGGTTTAATGCCCTTCTAGAGATTCATTTCTGCCATTTCTTTTTTTTCTTTCTTTTTTAAGAGATAAGGTCTTGCTCTGTCACCCAGTCTGGAGTGCAGTGGTGCCATCATACTCACTGAAGCCGCAACCTCCTGGGCTCAAACAATCCTCCCACCCCCAGCCTCACTATAGGTGTGCCTGGCTAATTAAAATTTTTTTTTTGTAGAGACAAGGTCTTGCTATGTTGCCCAGAATGGTCTCAAACTCCGGAGCTCAAGCAATCCTCTCGTCGCCGCCTCGCAGTGTTGGGATTGCAGGTATAAGCCTCCAGGCCCCAGCCTGTTTCTGCCGTTCCTGAGTTCAGAATGCACCAGCACTCTTATTTAATCAGCCTTGGCACCTACCTTGTGAGTTCTGATGACCTCCAGGAGCTCATTCACAGCCTGGTGACCCCCCTGGCAATTGCAGGAAGGCATCCACCAAGGCCACGATGATAGCATGCAGTAACGGAGGCGTCCGGCAAGGGCACGACAGGAGCCAGGGCACAGGTACCTGTGTCTGCCTGGGAAGACGGGGAAGGTGTCATGGAGGAGGAAACATTTGAGCTGAATCTTAAAGCAGGAGTGGGTGATGTGTAGATGGAAAAAATCTTGGGGGCGGGTTGGGGGAGTGGGATAATTGGGCCATTAGCACATCGATGATACATACAGCTTCTTTATGTTACTGTAGGGCCTCGCCTCTGGGAATAAAGCTGTCTTGGGTGAGAACTGCTTTCTACTTTTAGTTCCTCTAGCATGTATTTCTTCAGTCAAGAAAAATGGTATTACCTAGCCAAGTAAAACACAGCCTCTCCCTTTCCCCTCCCTGCTCACAACACAGGGAGCATCTATCTGGCGGGCCAGGAGAGGAGGTTGGTGATGAAGGTTTTATTGTTTCCTCTGTGCCTTCCAGGGACATGGTGCCGACACAAGGCTAACTTTGTGATCCCTGTGCTCCTGAGAAACTCCCACCCTGGCCTCAAAGAGGCTGTGAGACCCAAAGGGACCGTGGAGGCCAGCTTGCTGGGTGCTTGCTTACTTGGTTCGTCTTCTGGCTGGAAGGAGCACCTGGGCTCTCAGACTGCCCCCAACTCTCAGCAGCTCCTTTTCTGGTCCAAGAGGTAAGAGTCTGGAGGACCCCAGCTCAGTTTCTTCCTGTTTATTCTTTTATCATTGACTATAAGATTGTGAGCCTAGCACAATGCTAAGAGCTTGAGATGCAGCCGCTGAACAGACAGGCACCATCCTTACCCTCTTGGAGTTTGTAGCCTAGTAATATACCTAAACAAGTCATGGTCATGATGACGATGAGAGCTAATATTTATTGACTATGCAGCAGGCACCATTCTAAGCTCTTCATCTGTATTATTTTATTTAATCCTTGTATTAGTTATCTATGACTCAATAATACATTATCCCCAAACTCAGTGGCTTAAACAAAATGCAGTACCTGCAAGTTCCTGGGAGTCAGGAATGCAGCCCAGCTTAGCTGGGTTCTCTGGCTAAGAGAGGGTCTCTCATGATGCTGTAAGCAAGGTGTTGGCTGGGACTGGGTTTATCTCAAGGCTTACCTGGGGAAGAATCTGCTGCAAACCCACTCATGCAGCTGCTGGCAGGATTCAGTTCCTCCCCCAGCTGAGGCCACTCTCGGTTCCTTGCCATGTAGGCCTCTCCACAGGGCAGCTCACAACATGGCAGCTTGCTTCATCAACACGAGCAAGTGAGAAGGGCCAGAGGGGGGTAAGCAAGATAGAAGTCAGACTTCTGGCCGGGGTGGCTTGAGCCTGTAATCCCAGCACTTTGGGAGGCAGAGGCGGGCGGATCATAAGGTCAGGAGTTCGAGACCAGCCTAACATGGTGAAACCCTGTCTCTACTAAAAATACAAAAATTAGCTGGGTGTGGTGGCATGTGCCTGTAATCCCAGCTACTCAGGAAGCTGAGGCAGGAGAATCACTTGAACCTGGGAGGCGAAGGTTGCAATGAGCCGAGATTACGTCATTGCACTCTAGCCTGGGCAACAAAAACGAGACTCCATCTCAAAAAAAAAAAAAAAAAAAAAAAAAAAGCCAGACCTTTATAAACTAATCTTAGAAGCACCGTCCCATCATTTTGCTGTATTATAGTTATTAGAATCAGGTAACTGGGTCCAGCTTACACTCAGTGGGAAGGTATTACACAGGGCATGAATACCAAAAGGTGAGCTCATTGGAAGCCATTTTAGAAGCAGCTGACCACAGTCTCTCTGAGGCCGGCACCATTATCCTCACTTTACTGATGAGGAAACTGAACCACAGAGGGGTCAAGCGACCTGCCCATGGTCACGAAACTTACACAGGATTGAACATGGGTACTCTGGTTCCGGGACAACAATCCTGCATATATGGTGGGATTCCAGTCTGAGAAAGATCACCCTGACTGCGGTGGGGAGGATGGATTGGAGCAGGGAATCAGTGAGGAAGACTTTGCCCTGGTTCCGTTAGAGACGAGAAGCCCTGAACCCAGGTGCAGATATGGGGAGGAGCTGGCAGGTTGGAAAGACATTTAGGAAAAGAAGGTGTAGGAACCTGAGCGGGAGGCACCAGGGTGATGCCCAGGACTCTGGCCTGGATGACTTTGAGGATGCTGATGCCATGATTTAAGATAAGAATAAGCAAAAGATGAGTTGATTTGTGGGGGAGGGGACCACAAGGACATATTGAGTTTGGTTTTATAGATATTAAGTGCAAGGTATCTCTGCAAATAGACACTGTCCTTCTCCACCTCCTTCTCTCCCCCTCCCCTCCCACATCACAATCTGTGGACTTTCTCTACAGAGTTAGACTACCATGTACTGTTCAGCAGAAAGAAAGGCCACAATCTATGTGGATGAAAGCAATCCCCCTGCAGGAAGAAGACTTTGTCAGAACAACCTTTCTAGGAAGAAGAAAATCCTGGGATGGGAACTGTGGTCTTAGAAAAAGCAGACCTTACACAGTGGCTCACACCTGTAAGCTCAGCGCTTCAGGAGGCTGAAGTGGGAGGACTGCTTGAGGCCAGGAGTCCAAGACTAGCTTGGGCAACATTGTGAGTTCTCATCTGCCAAAATAAAAAATCAAAAAGGTATCTGGGCATGGCAGCATGTGCCTTTAGTCCCAGCTACTAGGGAGGCTGAGGCAGGAGGATCACTTGAGCTTAGGAATTGGGAATCTGTGGTGAGTTATGATAGCACCACTGTACTCCAGCCTGGGCAACATAGTAAGATCCTGTCTCAAAAAAAAAAAAAAAAAAAAAAAAGAAACAGCAGAGAAAGGGGGCCTCTCTCCCCTCTCTGTCTAGTTTATTGAGAGAGAGTCTCACTCTGCCACTCAGGCTGGAGTGCAGTGGTGCTATTTTGGCTCATTGCAGCCTCAACCTCCTGGGCCTTAAGCTATCCTCCTGCCTTAGCCTCCTGAGCAGCTGGGACTATAGGTCCCTCCTATAGCCACCACACCCAGTTAATTTTTTAAAAAAAGTTTTCTGTAGAGACAAGGTCTCAGTATGTTGGCCAGCCTGGTCTCAAACTCCTGGGCTTAACTGATCCTCCCACTTTGACCTCCCAAAGTGCTGGGAATACAGGGCTGAGCTGCTGCTCCCAGCCTCCCTCTCTGAGAATATGCTCTAGGTGTGTTGAAAGTATTTCTGGGTGGTGATAAGATGGGGAGGGGGAGGTGGCTTCTTTCTACATGGGTGACCAGGGTAGGCAGAGAGATCCTCTGAGGGCCATCCAGGCCAGTGCACTCGAGGAGAAAACATATCCAATATCTAACTGTAAGTTCCACCTGGTGGATAATTAATTCTCTTCTCTAGGAACCTTCCAGAAAGTTTTGCTAGAAGCTGAAGCCTGGCTTTAGCACTGCTGTGGAGATTTAAGGGAAGACTATTATCCCTGCCTAGGCAGGTGGGGAAGGGGAAATGGTTTCCTGAGGGTTTCCAGCATGGAGATTTCAGCTGGGATCACAGCAGGTATCCCCAGGACAAAGGCACTCTGGGATGAGTCTTCAGTGGGTTGTTCAACCATCCTCTTTGTAAGGAGATTCTTTTCCTCGCTGCCAGCCAGAAGCCAGGATGCCTATGTGACACTGTCTGGCCCAGTTGGATGGATTTCTGGGTCAGCTGAGGAAAGAGGGAGTTTTCAGGGTACGGGTGGTAACTGAAGGCTTGGCGAAGGGAGGGGATGACCCGAGAAGTCAGTGGAATCAGAAGGGACTGTGAGCTAGATCAGAAGTTCCTCAGGAGGCATGGGGCCATGTTCGTTCATTCACTGTTGTGTCTCTAATGCGTTATACAGTGCTTGACATCTCCTAGGACCTCAAATAGTAGTTGAATGAATGAGTTAAAGAAATTACAGAAATTGAGGGAGCATCAACTTCTAAGAGACCTGAGGCAGTGACAAAAGTTGGAACAGCAGCCACATGCAATGAGGGGAGGATGAGCTAAAGAATGGCTGTTCTGTGAGTTCAGTGAAGTTCAGAAAGTTCTTGGCTGGGTGTGATGGCTCATACTTGTAATCCCAGCACTTTGGGAGGCTGAGATGGGCAGATCACTTGAGGTCAAGGGTTGGAGACCAGCCTGCGCAACATGGTGAAACCCTGTCTCTATTAAAAATACAAAAATTAGCTGGGTGTGCTAGCTCACGCCTGTAATCCCAGCTATTCAGAAGGCTGAGGCATGAGAATAGCTTGAACCTGGAAGGCGAGAGGCAGAGATTACAGTGAGCAGAGATTGCACCATGCATTCCAGCCTGGGCAACAGAACAAGATTGTCTTAGAAAGGAAAGGGAGAGGAGAGAAGGGGAGAGGAGGGGGAGGGGAGGGGAAGGGAAAGGGAGGGGAGGGGGAGGGGAGGAGAGGGGAGGGAAAGGGAGGGGGAGGGGGGAGGGGAGGGGAGGGAAAGGGAGAGGAGGGAGGAGAGGAAGAAAGGAAAGAAAGGAAAGGAAGGAAGGAATGGAAGGAAAGTTCTTTTTGAAGGCCAGGCTTTGGGCACTGGCAGCACCCATGGAGAAAGGGCTTCTCTGTACCCTACCTCCGCAATGTACTCGAACCAGCAAGGTCCTGGGAGAAGTACTCCCAGTGATCCTGAGAGAATCAGAGAGCAGGAGTGCATTTCCAGGGCTGCAGGCCACCTTCCACAGGACCACCTGGGTGGCTGAATGTGCTCAGTGATGTCACCATGGGCTGACCTTCAAGTGTGGGAGGAAGCTGGGAAGTTTTGGATCCTGGGTTGAAAAACTGGCCTGTGTTTTTCACTTTAAGAATCATGATCTGAACGTGTAATTCCAAGAGCTACAAAAACAGACCATGGGCTTTTATGACTCTGGGTGACCTCTACCCTCTGGCTGTCATTTGGGGATATTTTTCTTCTCCCTTCAATCCTGAAAAGGGAAGAAACAAATGTTACAAGAAGCACGTTACTCATCACTTTGTTAAGGATTGATTCCATTTAATTCCAGAGCTTGTTTGACCCTTGGATAAACAATTGAAACCTTCTGGAGGTACCTAAAAGGAATGCAAGAATGCATTTGCCATTTAATGGTAGAAAAGTTTTAAATGGGATTCTGACAGTATAAAAAATTGTATTTATATGAGTGCTTAAAAAATCACTAGTAAAATATACACTCTTCAATAATGGCCAAATATGGGAAACTCTGAGGTTTGGTCACATAACCAGGCTGATTTTGCAAATGGGAAGACCGATCTATCCCTCTTTACTTAGGTTGAGCAATCTTCTGGCTATAAATTTTTTCCAAAGATGTCTAGAATTGTAGGCCAAATGGAGATCCAGACTAAATGCATAAGATAACACCAACATAAGCTAGCCAGCCTGGGTTCCCTGAGGGGGGTTTAGCTGTGCCAAGGGAGAATTGTTTAAAGTTTTAACTTTATGGGTAATGGTAGAAGTTACAGATTATACAGTTGGTTACCTGCCAAATCTGAAAGAACAAATAAAGATGAAATGCAATGAATGTATAAACAACTCAAAGCGTAAAAGTGCTAACCAGGCTTAGAAAGCCGAGAGTTTCCTAGCAGGCTGATATGACCTAATCTCTTTCCATGACACACTGACCAGCTGGTGAGTAATTTCACCAGTAAACTAAGAATTCAGAATGCCAAACATGACCATGAAGGGGGTACCTGCAAGCAGCGGCAGCTGAGCCCCAGATCCACCCTGGGCCTGTGCAACTCTCTCATCCTCAGCTAGGTGATAGGAGAGATCAAAGTTCATGAACATTTGCTGGAGACCTCAAAAAAGAGGGTTACAAGTAGAGCAAGAGAAGAATGTCTTCTCTGTCATAACACCTATCCCATTATATTAGTATTTTATTTTATTTTATTTTTAGAGACTTTCTCTATTGCCCAGGCTAGAGTGTAGTGGCATGATCATAGCTCACTACAGCCTTGAACTCCTGGGCTCAAGGGATCCCCCTGCCTCAGCCTCCTAAGCAGCTAGGACTACAGATGGGTGCCACCATGCCTGGCTAATTTTTAAATTTTCTGTGGAGACAGGAGTCTCAATATATTGCCCAGGCTGGAACCCATCATGTCATTTCATCATCTGCTGCTGCAGGACAGGCAGTATGGTTTAGTTGGAAAATCAAGGATCACAGACAGAAACCTAGGCTCTGTTATTATCTGCGCATTCTTGGGCCAATTCCTTCCACCAGCTACTGCCTCAGGTTCTTTATGTGTAAAATAATTTTGAAGATTAAACAAGATCAAACCAAATACTCGGCAGAGTGCCCAGCTTATTCTAATTCCTCAATAAATCTCGATTCCTTCCCTTGAGTGGATTCATCTGAGTACCTTAAGCACAAAGCAGAAGTGGAATAAATTTTGTTGACTACATGAGTGTGGAACAATAACCACTCTTGTTTATTGAGGACTTTTTCAGCTGTAAGCTCCTTAGGGCATCTTATCATACACATTTTCGTAGCCTTAGCATTTAGCTCAGGGCCTGTCACATGATAGATTCTTAGTAACTACTAAGTTATTGAATTTGACTTTAAAGGGCCCTTGATAATAGGCTGGGCATGGCAGTTCACACCTGTAATCCCAGCACTTTGGGAGGCCGAGGTGGGTGAATCACTTGAGCCCAGGAGTTCAAGACCAGCCTGGGCAACATGGTGAAAACCAGTTTCTACAAAAATTAAGAAAAAAAAAAAATTAGCGGGGCTGGCAAGATGGCTGAATAGGAACAGCTCTGGTCCACAGCTCCCAGCAAGATCAACACAGAAGGTGGGTGGTTCTGCATTTCCAGTTGTGTTACATGGCTCATCTCACTGGGACTGGTTAGATAGTGGGTGCAGCCCACAGAGGGAGAGCAGAAGCAGGATGGGGCATCGCCTCACCTGGGAAGCATAAGGGGTTGGGGGAACTCCCTCCCTTAGTCAAGGGAAGCCGTGAGGGACTGTGCCATAAGGAATGGTGCCTTCTGGCTCAGATACTATGCTGTTCCCACAGTCTTCGCAACCCACAGACCAGGAGATTCCCTCAGATGCCTACGGCACCAGGACCCTGGGTTTCAAGTGCAAAACTGGGTGGCTGTTTGGCCAGACACTGAGCTAGCTGCAGGAGTTTTTTTCATACCCCAGTGGTGCCTGGAACACCAGCGAGACAGAACAATTCACTCCCCCTGGAAAGGGGGCTGAGGCCAGGAAGCCAAGTGGTCTAGCTCAGCAGATCCCACTCCCATGGAGCCCAGCAAGCTAAGATCTGGCTTAAAATTCTTGCTTCCAGCACAGCAGTCTGAAGTTGACCTGGGATACTTAGCGTGGTGCAAGGAGGGGCGTCTACCATTACTGAGGCTTGCAAAGGTGGTCTTCTCCTCACAGTGAAAACAAAGCCGCCAGGAAGTTTGAACTGTGCAGAGCCCACTGCAGCTTGGCAAAGCTGCTATAGCCAGACTGCTTCTCTAGATTCCTCCTCTCTGGGCAGGGCATTTCCAAAGAAAGGTAGCAGCCCCAGTCAGGGGCTTGTAGATAAATCTCCCATCTCCCTGGGACAGTGCACCTGGGGGAGGGGCGGCTATGGGTTCAGCTTTGGCAGACTTAAGTGTTCCTGTCTGCCAGCTCTGAAGAGAGAAGCAGATCTCCCAGCACAGTGCTCAAGCTCCGCTAAGGGACAGACTGCCCCCTCAAGTGGGTCCCTGATGCCTGTGCCTCCTGAATGGGAGACACCTCCCAGCAGGTGTCAACAGACACCTCATACTGTAGAGCTCCGGTTGGCATCTGGTGGGTGCCCCTCTGGGACGAAGCTTCTGGAGGAAGAACAGGCAGCAGTCTTTGCTGTTCTGTAGCCTCTGCTGGTGATACATCAGGCAAACAGGGTCTGGAGTGGACCTGCAGCAAACTCCAGCAGACCTGCAGCAGAGGGGCCTGACTGTTAGAAGGAAAACTAACAAACAGAAAGGGAAAGCATCAACATCAACAAAAAGGATGACAACACAAAAACCCCATCCGAAGGTCACCAACATCAAAGACCAAAGGTAGATAAATTCACGAGGATGAAGAAAAACCAGCACAAAAAGCCTGAAACGTCCAAAACCCAGAATGCCTCTTCTTCTCCAAAGAATCACAACTCCTCACCAGCAAGGGAACAAACTGGATGGAGAATGAGTTTGATGAAGTGACCGAATTAGGCTTCAGAAGGTGGGTGACAAATAACAAAACTCCTCTGAGCTAAAGAGCATGTTCTAACTCAATGCAAGGAAGTTAAGAACCTTGAAAAAAGGTTAGAGGAATTGCTAACTAGAATAACAAGTTTAGAGAAGAACATAAATGACCTGACAGAGCTGAAAAGCACAGCATGAGAACTTCATAAAGCATACACAAGTATCAATGGCCAAATCGATCAAGTAGAAGAAAGGATATCAGAGATTAAAGATCAACTTAATGAAATAAAGCATGAAGACAAGATTAGAGAAAAATGAATAAAGAGGAATGAACAAAACCTCCAAGAAATATGGGACTATGTGAAAAGACTAAACCTACATTTGATTAGTGTACCTGAAAGTGATGGGGAGAATGGAACCAAGTTGGAAAACACTCTTCAGGATGTTGTCCAGGAGAATTTCCTCAACCTCACAATACAGGCCAACATTCAAATTCAGAAAATACAGAAAACATCACAAAGATATTCCTTGAGAAGAGCAACCCCAAGACACATAATTGTTAGATTCACCAAGGTTGAAATGAGGGAACAAATGTTAAGGGCAGCCAGAGAGAAAGGTCAAGTTACCCACAAAGGGAAGCCCATCAGACTAACAGCAGATCTTTCTGCAGAAACCCTACAAGCCAGGAGAGAATGGGGGCCAATATTTAATATTCATAAAGAAAAGAATTTTCAGCTCAGAATTTCATATCCAGCCAAACTAAGCTTCAAAAACGAAGGAGAAATGAAATCATTTACAGACAAGCAAATGCTGATAGATTTTTGTCGTCACCAGGCCTGCCTTACTAGAGCTCCTGAAGGAAGCACTAAATATGGAAAGGAAAAACTGGTACCAGTCACTGCAAAAACATACCAAATTGTAAAGACCATTGACACTATAAAGAAATTGCATCTATTAATGGGCAAAATAGCCAGCTAGCATCATACTGACAGGATAAATTCACACATAACAATATTAACCTTAAATGTAAGGGCTAAATGCCCCAATTAAAAGACACAGACTGGCAAATTGGATAAAGAGTCAAGACCCATCAATGTCTGTATTCAGGAGACCCATCTAATGTGCAAAGACACACATAATGTGCTCAAAATAAAGGGATGGAGGAATATTTACCAAGCAATGGAAAGCAAAAAAAGCAGGGTTTGCAATCTTAGTCTCTGATAAACAGACTTTAAACCAACAAAGATCAAAAAACACAAAGAAGGGCATTAAATAAAAGTACAGAGATCAATGTAACAAGAAGAGTTAACTATCCTAAATATCCATACACCCAATAAAGGTGGATACGTATATATTTAGCAATATATGTATTTAGCAATATACCAATATATTTATTGGATGCGTATATATTTAGCAAGTTCTTAGAGACCTGCAAAGAGACTCAGACTCCCACACAATAATAGTGGGAGACTTTGACACCCCACTGTCAATATTACACAGGATCAACAAAATAGAACATTAACAAGGATATTCAGTACTTGAACTCAACTCTGGACCAAGCAGACCTAATTGACATCTACAGAACTCTCCACCCCAAATCAACAGAATACATATTCTTCTCAGCACCACATCACACTTATTCTAAAACTGACCACATAATTGGAAGTAAATCACTCCTCAGCAAATGCAAAAGAACAGAAATCATAACAAACAGTCTCTCAGACCACAGTGCAATCAAATTAGAACTCAGGATTAAGAAACTCACTCAAAACTACACAACTACATGGAAACTGAGCAACCTGCTCCTGAATGACTACTGGGTAAATAATGAAATTAAGGCGGAAATAAATAAGTTATTTGAAATCGATGAGAACAAAGACACAATGTACCAGAATCTCTGGGACACAGCTAAAGCAGTGTTTAGAGGGAAATTTACAACATTAAATGCTCACAGGAGAAAGCAAGAAAGATCTAAAATCGACACCCTAACATCACAACAAAAAGAACTAAAGAAGCAAGAGCAAACAAATTCAAAAGCTAGCAGAAGACAAGAAATAATGAAGACTAGAGCAGAACTGAAGGAGACAGAGACACAAAAAACCCTTCAAAAAATCAATGAATCCAGGAGCTATTTTTTTGAAAAGATTAACAAAATAGGTAGACTGCTAGCCAGACTAAGAAAGAAAGAAAGAGAGAAGAATCAAATAGACATAATAAGAAAAATGATAAAGGGAATATCATCACTAATCCCACAGAAACACAAACTATCATCAGAGAATACTATAAACATAAACATCTTTATGCAAATAAACTAGAAAATCTAGGAGAAATGGATACATTCCTGGACACATATACCCTCCCAAGACTAAACGAGGAAGAAGCTGAATCCCTGTATAGACCAATAACAAGTTCTGAAATTGAAGCAGCAATTAATACTCTACCAAGCAAAAAAGCTCAGGACCAGATGGATTCACGGCCGAATTCTAAGCTGATACCATTCCTTCTGAAACGATTCCAAACAATAGAAAAAGAGGGGACTCCTCCCTAACCAATTTTATGAGGCCAGAATCATCCTGATACCAAAACCTGACAGACACACAACAAAAAAAGAAAATTTCAGGCCAATATCCATGATGAGCATTGATGCAAAAATCCTCAATAAATGACTGACAAACCAAATCCAGCAGCACATCATAAAGCTTATCCACCATGATCAAGTCTGCTTCATCCCTGGGATGCAAGGCTGATTCGAGGTATGCAAATCAATAAACATAATCCATCACATAAGCAGAACCAATGACAAAACCCACATGATTATCTCAATAGATGCAGAAAAGGCCTTCAATAAAATTCAACACCCTTTATGTTAAAAACTCTCAATAAACTAGGTTTTAATGGAATGTATCTCAAAATAATAAGAGCTATTTATGACAAACCCACAGGCAATATCATACTGAATGGGCAAAAGCTTGACAGCGTCCCTTTGAAAACCGACACAAGACAAGGATGCCCCCCTCTCACCACTCCTATTCACCATAGTATTGGAAGTTCTGGCCAGGGCAATCAGGCAAGAGAAAGAAATAACGGGTATTCAAATAGGAAGAGAGGAAGTCAAATTGTCTCTGTTTGCAGATGATATGATTGTATATTTAGAAAACCCCATAATCTCAGCCCAAAATCTCCTTAAGCTGATAAGCAACTTCAGCAAAGTCTCAGGATACAAAACCAATGTGCAAAAATCATAAGCATTCCTATACACCAATAATAGACAAATAGAGAGCCAAATCATGAGTGAATTTCCATTCACAATTGCTACAAAGTGAAAAAAATACCTAGGAATACAACTTACAAGGGATGTGAAGGATCTTCTCAAGGAGAAGGAATGTGAAGGACCTCTTCGAGGAGAACTATAAACCACTGCTCAAGGAAATAAGAGAGGACACAAACAAATGGAAAAATGTTTCATGCTCATGGATAGGAAGAATCAATATTGTGAAAATGGCCACACTACCCAAAGTAATTTACAGATTCAATGCTATCCACATCAAGCTTCCATTAACTTCACTAGAAAAAACTATTTTAAATTTCACATGGAATGAAAAAAGAGCCCATATAGCCAAGACAATCCTAAGCAAAAAGAACAAAGCTGGAGGCATCACGCTACCTGACTTCAAACTATGCTACAAGGTCACAGTAACAAAAACAGCATGGTACTGGTACCAAAACAGATATATAGACCAAAGGAACAAAACAGAGCCCTCAGAAATAATGCCACATATCTCCAACAATCTGATCTTTGACAAACCTGACAAAAACAAGAAAGGGGCAAGGATTCCCTATTTATTAAATGGTGTTGGGAAAACTGGCTAGCCATATGCAGGAAGCTGAAACTGGATTCCTTCCTTATACCTTATACAAAAATTAACTCAAGATGGATTAAAGACTTAAATGTAAGACCTAAAACCATAAAAACCCTAGAAGAAAACCTAGGCAATACCATTCAGGACATAGGCATGGGCAAAGTCTTCATGACTAAAACACCAAAAGCAATGGCAACAAAGCCAACATTGACAAATGGGATCTAATTAAACTAAAGAGCTTCTGCACAGCAAAAGAAACTATCATCAGAGTGAACAGGCAACCTACTGAATGTGAGAAAATTTTTGCAATCTATCCATCTGACAAAGGGCTAATATTCAGGATCTATAAGGAACTTAAACAAATTTACAAAGAAAAAACAAACAACCCCATCAAAAAGTGGGTGAAGGATACGAAGAGATACTTCTCAAAAGAAGACATTTACGCAGCCAACAAACATATGAAAAAAAATTATTATCACTGGTCATTAGAGAAATGCAAATCAAAACCACAGTGAGATACCATCTCATGCCAGTTAGAATGGTGATCATTAAAAAATCAGGAAACAACAGATGCTGGAGAGAATATGGAGAAATAGGAATGCTTTTACACTGTTGGTAGGAGTGTAAATTAGTTCAACCAGTGTGGAAGACAGTGTGGGGATTTCTCAAGGATCTAGAACCAGAAATACCATTAGACCCAGCAATCCCATTACTGGGTCTATACCCAAAGGATTAGAAATCATTCTACTATAAAGACATGTGCACACGTATGTTTAGTGCAGCACTATTCACAATAGCAAAGACTTAGAACCAATCCAAATGCCCATCAATGATTATGGCACATATACACCATAAAAAACTATGCAGCCGTAAAAAAAAATGAGTTCATGTCCTTTGCAGGGACATGGATGAAGCTGGAAACCATCATTCTCAGCAAACTAACACAGGGACAGAAAACCAAACACCGCATGTTCTCACTCATAAGTGGGAGTTGAACAATGAGAATACATGGACACAGGGAGGGGAATGTCGCACACTGGGGCCTGTCGGGGGGTTGGGGGTCTAGTGGAGGGAGAGCATTAGGAGAAATACCTAATGTAGATGACAGGTGGATGGGTGCAACAAACCACCATGGCATGTGCGTGCCTATGTAACAAACCTGCACATTCTGCACATGTATCCCAGAACTTAAAGTATAATAATAATAAGAAAGGAAACCTTAAAAAAAAATGTCTGCGTGTTCTGGATTGGCTAAGAATAAACATTGTGGAAAAAAGGACAAAAAAAAAAAAAAGAAAAAGAGAAAAGGAAGAGCCCTGAATTGGAAGAATCAATGATTCATACACATTGGTCCAGACATCGATAGACAAATCATATCCCCCTCAGCTATTTCTGCATATCTAAAAGACAAATTCTCAATCCTCACCTTCCATAGATTCTAACTCAGGTTTCTGGGGACTCTGGAAATCTGTGTGTTTATTTAATCTGCTCAAATAAATCTGATGCACAGCAGAATTTGGAAAACAATCTTCTAGATAATGTCTTCTGACCTTACCGATATTGACCAGTTCAAGAATCCCTGGGCTATTTCTACATTAACAAAATGAATAACATTTTTGAGCCACTGAATTTGAGTACGGAAGATAGCCAATATGTAAACTTTAATCAAGCAATAAATATTCATGAAGAACTGACTGTATATAATGTGCTACCTTAGGCGCAGAAATGAAGTCCTAACACTGGATATGTGGCTGAAATTAAATTTTCTGGTAAAATAAAAAAAAAAAATTAGCTGGGAGTGCAGGAGTGGTAGCGCATACCTGTAGTTCCAGCTACTCTAGAGGCGGAGGTGGGAGGATTACTTGAGCCTCGGAGGTCGAGGCTACAGTGAGCTGTGATTGTGTTACTGCATTTCAGCCTGGATAACAGAGTGAGACCTGGTCTCAAAATATAAAAATAAAAAACATTAAAATAAAGGGCCATTGATAAACTGGAGATTCTGAGAATTGCATAGGATGAATTTGGCAGGTAAGTGCACCCAGGGAAACAGAGACCACCAATCAGCGCCCAGAAGACGTGGTGGCATAACCTGACTCCCTTTAATGCAGAAGGGAAAGCTGCAAGGATCTGGGGACCAGCATGCTTCTTTCTAGGGGTATGGTGCCCACAAGTCCTTAGCAGAGGCTGAACTGCTATCATACCAGTCTGTTGACCCAATGTCTCATGAGGAGGAGCAGGTTGGCCAGGCCACAAAACCACAGACAGCCTGCCCAGCCTCACTTTGCTGACATAGCCACAGATGGAAGGAGAGTCAGTAACTTGTCTAGGTGAAGCAACGCCAGGAAAAATGCTGACCACCCATAAATGATCGAGAAATGCATGCTAAAAAGATCCAGCCATGGCCAGGCGCGGTGGCTCATGCCTGTAATCCCAGCACTTTGGGAGACTGAAGCTGGCAGATCACAAGATCAGGAGTTCGAGACCAGCCTGGACAGTACAGTGAAAACCCATCTCTACCAAAAATACAAAAATTAGCCAGGCATGATGGCACATGCCTGAAGTCCCAGCTACTCAGGAGGCTGAGATGGGACAATCGCTTGAACCTGGGAGGCAGAGGTTGCAGTGAGCCGAGATCGCGCCACTGCACTCCAGCCTGGGCAACAGAGAGACTCTGTCTCAAAAAAAAAAAAAAAAAAAAAAAAATCCAGCCATTAGTCTTGTGTGTGCAAGACGCACTCTTGCTAGGCTTAGGACTTGGCCGCTGCATTTGTAACCCGAGAAAGCAAGTCCCTGCCTCTTATGTGGCTCAGCAAAACCGTGGGACTCCACCATGAAATAGGAAGATGGGCTGGGTGTGGTGGCTCACGCCTGTAATCCCAGCACTTTAGAAGGCCGAGGTGGGCGGATCACGAGGTCAGGAGTTCGATACCAGCCTGACCAACATGGTGAAACCCCCATCTCTACTAAAAGCACAAAAATTAGCCCTGCATGGTGGCACGAGCCTGTAATCCCAGCTACTCAGGAGGCTGAGGCAGGAGAATCCCTAAACCCAGGAGGCGGAGGTTGCAGTGAGCCAAGATCGGGCCACCGCACTCCAGCCTGGGTGACAGAACAAGACTCTGTCTCACAAAAAAAAAAAAAAAAAAAGGGAAGGCAAAGAAATAAGGAGAACTCGCTCACAGGACCACAGCACCTGGGAGAGTACAGAGCCCAGAGCTCTATTTCTGCAGGAGTTTACCAAACCCACTTCGAGGGAGCTGGTAATCCCTTTACGTCTGGGCAAACTGGTTCTCCTGGTACAAAGGGAGAAGCCAAGCTTAATTAGGCTGCAGGATTAGACTGGAGGAGAGGCTTTTGTTCAGGATTGGCTCCAATTTTGTTTTCTTACTTTCTTGTTAAATGAGAACAGAAAATTATATCATCAGGGGCAGAAGCACAGGGCAGGGGTGCAGTGTGGAAATTCCCATTCAAGGCAAATCCCTCTATGTTCACCCTCCTTGCATCTCAGCATTTTGGGGAAGCCAGCCTTGAAAGTGAGTTCCTGGTCATGCTTGACCTTAACGGGATCTTGGCTGTGTCTTGGGGAAGACCAGCTGCTGAATGGAGACTTGGCTGTTCCTGTCTTACTTTGCAGGTCTTTTCCCCAAGGGACTGAGAAATAGATGCCTGAATCAGCTTGACAGTGCCAAATGCCAAGTTCTGAGATGTCTGGGCCAGAAGTTGGTTCTGTGGCCTGCTGAGCTCCAGCCTGGGGAGGTTGCACTCTGGCAGTCCGCAGTAGAAGGTGAGGTCAAGTCCGTCACTTGCTCACCTTGTTTGGAAGCAGCAAGTCTGATTTCAGAGCTCAGGCTGAAGACAAGCAACTAGAACGGATCCTTGAACCGGCTTCTGGCTCATCCTCTTCAAATTATACTAAGATTTGTCAGGCCCCTCCTTCATCTTTAGGCCGAGAGTTAAAATGCCATGTGAGTTCAAGGAGGTGGGCTCGAGCTGCCACTGGCTTTGCTTCCTGGAGGGCAGTGGACTAGCCTGGCAGATCCTGGTGGTGCAGACATTGGAGAGCTTGGGGCCAGTGGAAAGGGGTTCACGCCCCGATGAAAGGACATTTTTGGCTCCCTGTCAAGGACAGATAGCCTACAGATCAACACACAGGATTCGATCCAGCCCCCATCTGGAGCCCTGTACCCTGGCAATTAGTCTGGTTCCTGCTACCTGTCAACAGTCCTGCAACCTGCCTGGGTGTGTGCAGTTGGTGAAGGGCGCTAGGGTTTCATGTGCACACTGGGTAGGCAGGTTTGGGGTGCGAGCAGCAGGATGGGCTCAGAGCTCAGCACCGAGGGGACCTGTGTGCTCTTCCCTGAGGAGGGGCCAAGGCTTCCTGTTGGGGGAGACTTCCTGCTTCTTCTTACACACAATCTTTGTGACTTTAAGAAATAAAACCCATCCTGGTCTAACTCATCCTCCTAGGCCACTGTAAGCCCAGAGCTGGTGGGGAGGAGGAAGTTGAGAGATACACCCTCCCTCACCCACTTCCTGAAATGAAGGTGTCAGGCCCACCCTGTATTTCTCTTGTGTCTCTCTCCTTCCTTGGCTTCACCAGCCCTTTATGGCAAAGCAAGCTGGGGGCTTATGCTTGGGAAATCATTCTAGGCTGTCTGGTCAATTCCATCCACGTGGGCTGTCCATCTCCTGTGTACCAGGCTCGCCTGTATAAGTAGGTACTGGGGCATGGCAGGACCCCCAGCAAAACTCCTCCTCCCTGGGAGCTCTCTGTGGCGATGCCTCCTCCAATGTCTGGGGTTGTCGGTAAACAGGATGGGGCAGGGCTGCCATAATTAGAATCCTCCAGTATTTTCTTCTTGGGAATAAACACGGTGTTTAAAGGGCAACAGTCTCCCCCATTTCTCATAGGTAATGGCTGCCTTTCAGGGCCTTCGGGGCCCATGCAGGTGTTGCTACTTCAGGACTTGGGGAAGCTATCACTTCCTGGGGAAGCCTTCCCTTGACACCTCAGGACTGGGGTGGGTAATCCAGCATCCTGTGTGCTTCAGCACCTTGGTCTACCTGTCTATCATATTTTGAAAGCTATGTACTGGACTCTGAGCTCCTGAAGGCAAGGCCTGCACCCAGCATGCTGGCTCTGCCTTGGAAGGATGGGCAGTGAACATCTGGTGAATAAATGAGTTGATCAGTCAAGTCTGTTTGGGCTTGAAGGCAGAACTGACAAGGGAAGTTCAAGAGGCAGATTTTTGGCTCTAAAGAAGGAAGAACATTATTGCAATCAGGATATTCTGAAAGCTCATGAGTCAGAGGCCGTTAGCTACCTGTCGATCATGTTCATACCACAGCTGGATGTCCTGGACCCAGATGTTCCGGAGGGAATTCAAGTGTCAGATGGGCAGGGTGCTCAAGGCAAGACCTGCTGAAGGGCCTTCCAGGTGCTGGAGAGAACAGGCCCTTCCACAGTGGGAAGCAGGGGGCCTGGAGCTACTGGGCACTCCTTGAAGAGGCCCCTGAGAAGAGACAGGCCTGTGCTTCGTCCCCACCAAGACTTCAGAGCAGAACTCAAATGTCGTCTGCCATTCCTGACCTCCTCTATCTCCCTCTTCTGTTCAAAACATGCTCTTTCTTCCTTTGTTTCCATTCTAGCCCTCTTTAATGCAGTAATTGTTAATTATACATCTCTCTTCTGAGACAGGACCTCCTGGAGTATGGGGAGTGTGTCTTATAATCTAGACCTGGACCTGGCACAAGTGCTAAGTAAACATTTTTTGAACAGACTAAATAAGGAACTTTTCTATAAGACAAAAAGCTTAGGGCCCTGCTGTGGAGGTGAAGCTAACATATGTGAACAAAACTCAAAGAGCAGTTCAGTATTAAAGTGTCCAACTCTCTGGGGATACAGGTTGATCCATGAAGAAGCTAACTCAGGTCTTGCCTGCAGGCTGTCTCAGAAGTTTTGCAGGAGGGACTGAAGCCAGATGCTTCTTCCCCTGCTGGCAGGTAAGTGCCAGGTGGCCACGGCCTTTGTTCACCATGGGATCCCAAGCAGCTTGAATAGTGCCTGGCATGAGATGGGCACTCCATAAATATTTGTAGGATGGAAATACTTTAGTTGCTGTGGTTTTGTTTCTTTTTTTTCTTTAAGCAGATTCAAAATGGTGTCCATTATTAACTTGTCCTCAAATTATTAGGGCAAACTCCAGTGGGAAGGACTTACACAGACTCAGAAAACCCCACAGACAGGGCTGGCATCATAGGCACGGGCTCAGGAGGGCCCCACACTTAGTGTAACTCATTGCTGTTGCCATCCTGAAATGCTTAATAATTCTTGAACAAGGAGCCCCGCATTTTCATTTTGTACTGTGTCGGCAAGTCGTGCAGCCGGTTCTGCCCACAGAAGTGGGTGCTGTCCACCCACAGTGTGGGCAGCAGTGAAGGCGCTTGGCGCTGGTCACCCATCTGGCCAATTGAGTTGCTGTGCAGGGCTGCGGACGGCCCACTGGGGCTCCTGGGGCTCCTGGGGCTCCTGGGCAGCCGCTCAGGATTTGCAGTGCTGTTCCCCTCTTTCTTGTTTGGCCCTAATCTGCATCTGCTTCACTTGCTGGGCTCCACCTGATCTGAAGCGACTCAGGGAGTGGCCAGTGGCCACTGCCAGCTACCTGTGACCTCTTGTCTCTGAGTGCTGCTGTGTTTAGCATGGGAAGGCACATTTATGGTGTCCTTTATAAACAGTGGCCTCAAAAGAATGGTTCTCATGGGAACCCTCCACCTGCCTTTTCTAGGAACGTGGGGCATCTCCCTGGCTTGGTTGGAGGGCATCAAGTGCCCACTCCTCCTACCTCCATAGAACCCTTTGCTGATGCCAGTTATTTTCCAACTCTTTAGTGGTAAACTCAACAATTCTTCTACCTCAGAATGAGTTACAACTAGAGCATTCTATTAGTCTGTTTTCATACTGCTATAAAGAACTGGCCAAAGCTGGATAATTTATAAAGGAAAGAGGCTTAATTGACTCACAGTTTAGCATGGCTGAGGAGACCTCAGGAAAGTTACAATCATGGCAAAAGGGAAGCAAGGCACTTTCTTCATAAGGCAGCAGGAGGGAGAAGTGCCGAGTGAAGCGGGAAAGAGCCCCTTATAAAACTATCAGATCTCGTGAGAACTCATTCACTGTCATGCGAACAGCATGGGGGAAACTGCCCCATGATTCAATTACTTCCACCTGGCCTCTCCCTTGACACGTGGGGATTATGGGGATTATTATTACAATTCAAGATGAGACTTAGGTGGGGATACAAAGTCTAACCATATCAAGCACTTCTCAGGATTAGGGGCATTCTTCTCTCTCTCTGGTTCAAGAGCTTTGTTCTTGGTGGCTGGGACCCTCCTTCAGTACCCAAGGCCCTGTTCATTTCTTTTAAGGAGGCCACTGAGTTTTCACGCCTGCAGGGTCCCTGGTGCCAGAGACTCACAGGGGGACATCTTTGCATCTCAAGGATCTGTAGTCACCCTATGTCTGGCAGGATGGGCTGGCCATTGGTAGAGTCGTACTCAATCCTGAGGAAAGCCACCTCCCTCTGCCTCTGAGACACAACAGAGTGGCCAGGCTTTGGGAAGGTGTGTTTGTCCATTTCTATGTCACTGTGAAGGAATACCCGAGGCTGGGTAATTTGTAAAGAAAAGATGCTTAACTGGCTGATGATTCTGCAGGCTGTACAGGAAGCATGTTCTCAGAATCTGCTTCTGGTGAGGGCCTAAGGAAACTTCCAATCATGATGGTGTCACACAGAGAGAGTGGGAGCAAGAGAGCCAGAAGGTGGAGGTCCCAGACTCTTTTCAACAACCGGATCCTAAGCAAACTGAGTGAGGACTCACTTATCACCAAGGGGATGGTGTCAAACCATTCGTGAGGGATATGCTTCTGTAATCCAGTCACCTCCCATCAGGCTCCACCTCCAATATTGACAATCACATCTCAACGTGCGATCTGAAGAGAACACGTGGAAACTATATGAGAAGGGGCCGTGAAAGCCATGCCCAGGCTGCTCAGCTCTCATAGTTTATTGCTGCTCTTGGGTGGAGCCCAGAGTGGAGCTCAGGATAGAGCCAGTGGGGTTCAAAATCTTTTTGAAAGGCTGCATCTGTGAGTTTCCAGGAGTAATTCAGGGTGTCCGATTAAGCAGTCATGCGTGTGCCCCTGGCCCCTTCTGGCAGAGGTCAGTTCTCACTAACAAGACAAGGACCCTTCAGATTTTTAAAGATGGCTCAGAGTCATTCTTAACCTTTGCCACTGCTTTTTGGAAAACTAAAAATGTGTATTGAATTGAATGAATAGAAAACACAGATGGGAAAGGTAGATGTTTTACAATTTCAAAGTCAATGTCATTGTTAGAATGAATGGCTTTTTTTCCTGTAAGATATTATTGATTTTAATTTTCATAAACTGTCAGAAGCAAGGGGGACATCCAAGGTTATTTGGTCCAAACTTCTCATTATAAAGATGGAAACTGAGGCCTATTGAGGCGGGGTGGTTGTTCAAGGTCACACAGCGCATCGGGGGCAAGAGTGAGAACCCAGGTCACCCGCTTGGGCCCCTGCTATTTCTCTCCCATAAAGTTCTTAAGAGAGTTAATAAGAGTTATTAAGTAAACATTCATTCAGATTAAAGATGTGAGGAGTGATTGGAATGGCGCATGGCACGTTTTCAGGACACTGGGAGGATAACCTCACTAAGTTTTATGCGTTTTTGTTCTTTCATTTTTTGTTCATCCATCACCACGTCTTTGTGTAGCAACTACCTTATGCCACACCCTGTGCTTAGAACTAGGAATTCCAGGTTGAATCAGAGGTAGTTTGTGTTCTGAAAGGAGTGTGTGTGTGTGTGTGTGTGTGTGTGTGTGTGTGTCCCAGACAAGAAGCCCCCTCTGCAGTGTCCTTTACTAGAGATGGCTTAGCCTTAGCTCCAACACTTCCAGTTAGCAATCTGCTTTGAGAGCTCTGGTGCAATGGCTTGGAAAGTCAGAGCAGTCAGTGATCCCAGCGTCCCACTGGACAGGGATGTCCTTCTTTGCTTTATTTCAAGCCAGGGCTGAGGGCTGATTCCCTGGAGCTGAGCACACAGAGCCAGTCCCAGGAGCACAGAATGCCAGTGCTGGATTATGTAATCCTTATTTATCAGATGAGAAAATGGAGACCCAGAGCAGTTTAACCAGTTGCTTAACTAACTGATCCAGATGACGAGTGGGTTCTTTAAACCATGTAAACTTCTAGTTCATTCAGGAATTGAAAAATGGGAAGGGGGTTCCCCTTAGAAATGACTTCATCAGAAATGCTACTGCTCCTAAGATAAGACTGCTTAGAAAGGCATCAAGGTGGCCGTGGACTCGTCACGTCTTCATAGAATCTCCTGAAGTCATGGCTATTACGGAGGCTTCCAAGTGACCAGAAGTCAAATCCAACTGTCCCAAATGCCAGTTGCTCCCTTTGCCAAAGGGTTTTGGTGCCCAGCGGGGGCTGAGCCAGGTGTTAGACCTCTACTGCCTCCATTTCCAGCCCAAGGAGCCCCTAGGAGCCTGCAGGGTGGTAGGGAGGGTGAAGGGTGTGTTCAAAGCCTGTGGCTACTACAAGATGTTTGAATTTAAGCTCTGGATTATTGTTCTCCTTTCAAAGCCCAAGATAAAAGGATAAAAGCTACTCAGGAATGCCCTGCAGGGATATGAGGCTTTGATGATGTTGGGAAGGCTGGGACCCTCCACTCAATAAGTAATTCAGCCCATCCACAGACTCAGAACCAAGGCCTTCTTGAATGAGAGAGACCTGAAAGTTGACTGAGCCCAGCTTCCCACGGAAGGGTACTTTTCAGAGGAGTTCTGCCAAGGGGCCGCCCCGGCCCCACTTCACCCCTCCAGGAACAGGGCCTGTGTGCCCTCAGGACAGCACCATCTCCAGCTTTGGATACGGCTGCCTTCCTGTAGGGAGCGGCCGCCCTTCTGTTCTGTCTATTGAGGGGCCCCAGCTCTGCCTTCTGGAGCCTCACCCTGCTCTCTGCTGACTGTGGACATTTGTCTAATATCTGCTGGGCTCCAGGCCAGCCACCCTTGGGTCAGCACTTGACTGTCCCTGCCAGAAGTGATTGTGAATGAAGTCCTCACCCTCCTCTGCCCAAGAGGGCTCCTGAAGAGGCAAGCTCCACAGCTGGAACACCAGAACCCCAAACTCCAACTGTAGATTGACCAATGCCAGCCAAGTAGGGCTGCCATCTCCCTGGCCTTTTTGGGATTTCCTATCTCCTGCCTTGGAAGCTCCACCATAGGCAGGTCTTCTCACCCAGGGCATAAGGAGCCACCCCAGCACTGGTCTCTGCTCTATTCCTCTTCAAGTCCTCCCATCTCAACAGGAATTCTAGCTGGGAGCAAACATTTTCTAGGTGTTTCTTGTTTGCTTGTTTGTTTAGAGATGAAGTCTCACTCTGCTGCCCAGGCTGTAGTGCAGTGGCTGGATCTTGGCTCACTGCAACCTCTGCCTCCTGAGTTCAAGTAATTCTCCTGCCTCAGCCTTCCGAGTAGCTGGGCCTATAGGCATGCACCACCATGCCTGGCTAATTTTTTGTATTTTTAGTAGAGAGGAAGTTTCACTATCTTGGCCAGGGTTGTCTCCAATTCCTGACCTCAAGTGATCTGCCCACCTTGGCCTCCCAAAGTGCTGGGATTATAGGTGTGAGGCACCACGCCCAGCCCTCTAGGTGTTTTGAAAATAGCTACAGAGTACAAACCAACAGGCTGCTTACTGCCCTTGATCTAGGGGGCTTGAGCTTGGGGGATCCAGGGTCGTGGGCCCTGTATACTCAGCCCACCCTCTCAGGGCGATGGGTCTCAGAAGCCCGTGTTTGGGGATCTGCAAACTGGGGCAGGAGTCCCAGCTCCACTGTCTTGGGTTTGATCATTATCCGCCCACCCTCACGCTTGTATCTGGGCAAGAGGCTGAGGCCTAGGCTGGTCACAGCACAGCTGGGGGAGCACTCAGGGCAGAGCGTGACCCTGAAGTCCCAGAGGGGACCTCGGGAGGACTGGTGAGTGTTGCCTGGACTGTTCCTTAATGAGCTCACCCAGGCACATGGTCCTTTCCTTCCACCCACTCACCCACATTTATATTCCGCAGAGTGATCCTGGCGAAAATGATTCTTTCATTGCTTGCCTAACCAGACAAGCAAAGCCCCCAGGGGTTATTTGGACAGGAGAATAAAAGCTCTCAAGAATGTGACCTGACCCAAAGAGTACAGAGGGAATAATGGAAGCTTCTGCCAGGTCTTCAGGGATTAAGTGATGGGTATTAGGGGTGGGTGGACGACGCTGTCATGGTCCTATTTCTTATGCGCCAACAGGGACACAGTCTTAAAACAGGAAGAACAAAGGGGAATGAACGTGCTCTGCGGTGGGCTGGGGAGCTGGGCAGACCGCAGCACTTTAAAAAGCACTGCTTACTCTTCCTTCACTCTACATCAAGACACTGGGAATTAATGTTTGTGCTTTGGGGTGAAGGATGTGTGTGTGTGCTTATGTGTGTATGAATTGTGTGCCTTTATGTGTGTATTTGTGTGCCTTTATATGTGTGTGTGTATTTGTGTGTGTGTGTGTGTGTTTGAGTGGATCATTATCTGTTGATGACCTGAGAGAACAAGGGCGGTGGGTCTCAGAAGCCAGTGCGGGGGTAAACAGTCGCAGGAAGCGGAGATGTGCAGGCTGGGGCGGGAGTCCCAGCTCCGCTGTCTTGTCGGGTTTAACCACTAACCCACAGTCCTCGGGCTTGTATCTGGGGCAAGAGGCTGAGGCTGGGGCAAGGCCGGTCGCAGAGCAGCTGAGGGAGCACTCAGAGCAGAGCGTGACCCTGAGGTCCCAGAGGTGACCTTGGGAGGACTGTGTACTGGTAGGGGACCTAGAAAAAAACCAGATTTAGTGTCCCTAAGCCCAAGCCCAACTTGACTTATCCTGCTGGTCAGCCCTGCCTCTCCCCCGAGGCCGACAACGGCACTGGACTAGAGCGACACGAAATGATTCAGACTTTGGGAAATAGACTGCCCTGGATTCTGGTGTCTCTCAGATTGCTTAACTGGGGAAGAAAACGGAAAAGGGTGGAACACTCTAGGGTCAGACCATTTGCCTCTGCTCAGGGAGGTGGCTTGGAGTTTCACACTGAAGAGAGGAGAATGTGGAGCTGCTCTAAGGGAATGTCATACAATGAGGTGCTCTGCTCAGCCCTGGGGCTGTGTGAAGAAGACAAGCTGACCAGAACTCGGCCTCACCCTCAGATGCAGTGAGGATGCTACCCCAGTCTGGGACCCTTCTTAATAGTATCTATCCGGTCTTGCTCTCAGCCACTTTCAGCACAAGGCCGCAGTCTAGGCTGCAATCTTCGTGGCAACTTCATAAGGACCTTCATCCATAAGGACATGTATGGGTGAAGCCCTTTGGGCCCTGCTGGCGATCTCAATATCTGCAGCCTCAGATGGGCCGTGGATGGTCAGGGCCAGAGTAAGAGCAATTTCAGTCATGCTGCGCCTGGAGAGTTGGTTTCCAGGGCTTCTTGGTGAATTTATTTCCCAATTTCTATACCATCTCCTAGAACTGAGGCTGGTGCAGAGTAGAAACTCCACAAATCTTTGTTGAATGGTTTGTTAGACTGTTCTTGCACTGCTATAAAGAAATACCTGAGACTGGGCAATTTCTAAAGAAAAGAGGTTTAATTGGCTCACAGTTCTGCAGGCTGTACAGGAAGCAGAGTGGCAGCTGCTTCTGGGGAGGCCTCAGGAAGCTTCCAATCATGGCGGAAGTGAAGGCCAAGCAGACACATGACAGGGTGAGAATGGGAGCCAGGTGTAGGAGAAAGTGCCACACACTTTCAGACGACCAGATCTCATGAGAATTCACCATCTGAAGACAGTACAGAGTCATGAGAGGTCTGACCCCATGAGCCAGACACTTCCCACCAGGCCCCACCTCCAGCATTAGGGATTACAATTCAACATGAGATTTGGGCGGGGACAACGTACAAACTATAGCCAATGGATGGATCAAATAATATGTAAGAGTCAACTTCTCCACCTTAGTAAGCAGAGCCCGGACTTCCCAGAGGATTTTTTGGTGACTTCTAAAAGAACAGATTCCTGGATTTAACCATCACTAGGTAACATTATAGAAGAATATTGCTTATATCACCAAGAAGACTTTAGTTATAATATATGACCTTTTCATTTTGCATTAAATCTGTTTTATTTGCTGGTAAACAAAATTACCTTATAGGAAATACTTTTTTTAAAAATTATTGCACAGTTCTTTTTACATGTGAACCCGTAAAGATCATTTTTGCAACAGTCTTCAGGAATATGAAGGGAGTGCAGCTTTGTTATTGCCATTTTACATCTGAGCATGTAGAGGCTGAATGTATTCCCAGATTCATACAGCTGAGAAGGAACTGATTTGGGATTCCATACCTGTGCCTTTCTGTAGCCCCACAGCTTACTTTCTACTGGAGAAGCTGAGCCTTCAAAGTGTGCGATTTTCCTTTTGTTCTGTCAAGTGAGAGGTGATACTCAATCTGGTTATCCTGGAAATGCTGTTACAAGCCAGATGCAGGCCCTAAACAACTCTGCAATTACCAGGGAGAGGGTATAATTTGGGAAAGAGCCTGGGTGGGCTTTATTCTGGAAATCTCACTGGTGATGAACTCTATTATTATCAGACAAGATGATGTGTGGGAACCAAAAGAAGTTGGTTCTGGTCCCCGCTCTGTCCCTGGCTCAGAGTGTACTCTATATTCCCAGGGGTGCTCTCTGGATTCTGCATCTAAGGCCATCTCTCTGTGAGCTCAGCGTGAAAGCTGCCAAGTGAAACCCAGGCATCATGGTTCCAATGATGACCACTCCCCACCCTCCAGGTCCTGGTGTTGCCCCCGGTCACCCCACCAACCAGGCTCTGGACAGTGCTCTGACCGCACTGTGACGCCTGTGCCACACCGGCCACTCCACGTCAATTGCCAGTGGTTATTTGCTGCTGGTGCTTAAAATGGGAAGCTCGGTTGCAGTTTTGGCATGGATGGCTATTTCACTTCTGATTTCCATCAGAATGCACTGACCTTCTCCATCTAGTTTCCCAACCTATAAAATTGGTGTTCAAGCAGCTGCTGTATGGTGTTCTCATGGGGTTCGTGGGGGAAGAATAACTTGAAATGAGCTATTGCCCTCTGTGTCACATCATCTTGTGCATTCTTCAAAACTGCCCTACAAGGTAGAGCTCTACCCCCATTTTATTTATTTACTTATTTGTTTATTTTTGAGACGGAGTTTCACTCTCGTTGCCCAGGCTGGAGTGCAATGGCACAATCTTGGCTCACTACAACCTCTGCTTCCTGGGTTCAAGCTATTCTCATGACTCAGCCTCCCAAGTAGCTAGGATTACAGGTGCTTGCCACCACGCCCAGCTAATTTTTTGTTTTTAGTAGAGACAGGGTTTTACCATGTTGGTCAGGCTGGTCTCGAACTCCTGACCTCAGGTGATCCACCCGCCTCGGCCTTCCAAAGTGTGAACCACTGTGCCTGGCCTTCTTACCCCCATTTTATGGTATAGTGATTTATACATGGAGGGATTTAGTAACCTGTGAGGAAGGGAAAAAGAGCAGCTCCAAATATCTGGAAACTGGCCTTCCATTCACAGATAGCCTGTGTTCTTCTCCTCCAGGACATAAGCAACCTCACAGGGTGCTGACCTCAGTCAAGGCTACTCTGAGACTGTGATAAATGAGACAAAGCAAGACCACATCATGATTTTTTTTCTAAGCACAGACAAAAACAATGTCACTGTACCACTGTGAAATACCAAACACCCTCTCTTGGCCAAAATGAGTGACCATTACTTCTTTACCTACTATAGCTGTATCTTTGTTGTCATCTCCCTTCCTTATAGATGTGGTTTATTGTGACACTAACAGAATTGCCCCCCAGTTTCTCATAGCTGCCAATTGAAAGTAAATGACCACTTCCTTACTGATATGGTTTGGCTGTGTCCCCACCCAAATGTCAACTTGAGTTGTATCTCCCAGAATTTCCATGTGTTGGGGGGGACCTGGGGGGAGGTAATTGAATCATGGGGGGCAGATCTTTCTTGTGCTATTCTTGTGGTAGTGAATAAATCTCATGAGATCTGATGGTTTTATCAGGGTTTCCGCTTTTGCATCTTTCTCATTTTCTCTTGCCGCCACCATGTAAGAAGTGCCTTTCACTTCCCGCCATGATTCTCAGGCCTCCCCAGCCATGTGAAACTGCAAGTCCAATTGAACCTCTTTTCTTCCCAGTCTCGAGTATGTCTTCATCAGCAGGGTGAAAACATACTAACACTCTTATCCTCCCCCAAATCACTCAAACCAACCCAAATTCTAGCCTAGGTTCTTTCTAACAGCCTCTTACTAAGATACCCTGGTGTGTGTTCTCTCTCACTGCACTAATTAATAAACCCAGCTTATTCAACTGCAAGTGTATTCTTGGTGGTCTCTGCTGGGAGATGTTGGTTCTCATTCAGAGTCTCACAGTTGAAGGATGAAGACTGGATTCAAACTCAGGAAGCAGGCTTTTCTGATTCCAGAACCCACATGGACCCTCCTGTGTAGGAGAGTGACAAGAACAAGCAATCTCATCACCATCAAGTGATCCAGCTCCCAAGGGAAGCTCCTAGTCAAAGCGTCAGAACTCCAGCATCCACTCTTGACCTTGATTGTGGTGTTATGTTCTGCACTTCCCGTGTGCTTGGAAGGTGTCCCAGCTAGGTAGCTTTCTACTTGTTGATTGAAAGAAGAGACAGCAAAATCTAAGCACCCCTCATCTGTCATGTGGTCACACCCCATGGACAGGCCAGCAGCAGAGAGATTCCCGCAGCCTGCACAGGGACTGTCCCACCTGCCCATGGCCCCACCCTCTCTGTGCCTGGCACATGGAGGCTGCCATGTGTTCTGTTAGCAAAAGCAGCTGAAACCGCTTTTCCCAGTATTGTTCTTTGTTCCTGGTGGTGTCTCTATAGCAGTGTTCTTGATCCCAGCAGGACACTGGCCTGGGATTTAAGAAGATGAGTAGCTAGTCTCTCAGACCTCCTGGGGCCCGGTAGTCCATATACCGAATGGCTTTTGACCTAGACTTTGGCATAGCTCCCCTCTGGGAGTTCTGGCACTGATACCAGGGGGATCATCTTGCCTCTGCAGCTGCTGAGATAGCAACAATGGCTATGGTCACCCATTACCGGCACCATTTACAAAAGATTGGACTGTGCCAGAATATGTTCTATACTTTTTTGATCTTTTTAAAAACCCTTTGAGGTGGATATTATTGCCATTTTACAAATGAAGAAACTGAGACTCAGAAAGTTTGATACTAACCTAAACAGACACAGCAGGTAAGTGGCAGAGCCAGGATTTGAACGTAGAGCTGTTTCCAAGCCTCTCTACTTGGTCCCTTTCTCCAGGCTCTGAGCATCCGGGTGTCCTACATGCACCTGAGAAGCTGCACAGGTCTTTCAAGTTTGCAGTGGATGCTGGGCTGAGCCAAGGCCCACACTCGGGATGGAAGGTCTTAATCCCCAGTTGCCAAGACTGCTGTTGCTGCTGGCCTCCCTGGGGACAGCTGCCTTACCCAAGGTTATGTCTCATCTTAGGGGCAGCCCACCTGGTCGAAAGGGAAGCTATAAAGGCCTGGCTTGTGCTCTAGCTGGGGATAACTCTGAAGGGCCATCCCAGTTTCAGAGTTCCCCATGGGCTCAGCGGAGGCCTGGTTGTGACTGCATCACAGCCAACCTCTCCGCCTGCCTGATCCTGCTGCCACCGTCCCCATAGGTGTTCATCCCGAGGCTCTCCTTGGGAATCTTCCTGCACTCCGGTCTCTGCACAGTCCTTCTGGGGAACTCCACCTGCAACAAGGATGTTTTTCAGAATTAGTTGGGGGTTTGCAGTTGTACTTTCTGGCTTCTGTAAGCCCTGGCAATGCCTAACTTACAACGCCTGGAGGAAGGTGGTATCCTCAGCAGGCAGGATGGGCATTCCTGCGTCCTCAGCTTCAGTCAGCATGGGCTGGAAGCAGACGACCTATTCAATGGGTTTTGGGCTCTGACCTGTTTAAAAGAATTTCTCTGCTGCAGATGTCAAGCTGAACACTTTTTAAGCCCGGAATTAGCCTTTTCTTAAAAAAAACTTCATTAAGAGAAATACCTAATGTAGATGACCGGGTGACGGAGGCAGCAAACCACCATGGCACGTGTATAACTACGTAACAAACCTGCGTGCTCTGCACGTGTACCCCAGAACTTCAAGTATAATAAAAAATCAATCAATCAATCAATCAAAAAAAATTTCAGCTGGTCCAAAGGTAGTGAGTTATCTCATGCATGGTTCACAGTCAGCTACAGATTGAACCCCTTATTCTACCCTTTTTCCCCTTCTCACCACTGCACTTGACTGGTCTTACAAAAAATTTAAAAATAAAAAATTTCTAGATTAGAGCACCTGACAGTTCAAGTTTATTATTAAGGTAAATAAATTTATAGTTTAACCTCTAAAGCAAAATAAATCATTGACAAGGCTTCCCCTAGAACAAACAGCATGGTAATTAAGATATTATTACCTAATTTGACCAATTTATCATCCACTTAGTTCTGCTACATGCCAGTCTCTGTGCTAGGGGTTAGGGAGGCAGAGGGGAATAAGATCATTTCTGCCTGTTGAGTTCACCCTCTTGTAGGCGAGGTTGACATAAACCCGTCATAATAATGAAAATAGTTTTGAGTGTCCAGACTCTGATTGGAAATGTTGAATGAAAAAAAAAAATTGCCAGTGTGGTGACTCACGCCTGAATCCCAGCTGCTCGGGAGGCCAACGTGGGAGGATTGCTTGAGGCCAAGAGTTTGAGGCTGCAGCGAGCCATGATCCAGCCTAGATGACAGAGCAAGATCTGGTCTCTAAAAACATTAAAAATGTTAATTTGTGTAGCAGCAAAAGAAAAAGGAAAAATTAAAAAGTGGCTGGGGGCAGTGGCTCACGCGTGTAATCCCAGCATTTTGGGAGGCCGAGGCGGGGGGAATCACCTGGGGTCGGAGGTTTGAGACCAGCCTGGCCAACATGGCGAAACCCCTTGCTACTCAAAGTACAAAAAATTAGCCTGGTGTGGTGGCAGGTCCTGTAATCCCAACTACTCAGGAGGCTGAGGCAGAAAAATTGCTTGGAACAGGGAGGCAGATGTTGCAGTGAGTGGAGATTGTCCCATTGCACTCCAGCCTGGGCAACAAGAGCAAAACTCCGTCTCACAAAAAAACAAAACAAAACAAGCAAATAAATAAATAGTGAATATTATATTCCCATACTTAGCTGAATAAAAACTGTGAGTAGGTAAATAAGAAACGTTGTCATCTGAAGCTCTTATAAAGAGGAGTAGGATGTGAGACTTTCCAACCTTTCTGGCCGGTGTCAGGCAGCCCTAGCTGTAACCTCATGGTGTGGACGATACCCAGACCCTTTAGAAAAGGCTTCTTGAGCATGATTTTGTGTGAAAGTGGTCAAAGGGTTTGTTCCCTTCAGGTCACCCTGCCAATGTCTTAAAAGTTACTGCTTTTTTTTTTTTTTTTTTTTTTTTGAGATGGAGTCTTGCTCTGTTGCCCAGGCTGGAGTAACAGTGGCGCGATCTTGGCTCACTGCAACCTCCGGGTTAAAGCAATTCTTCTGCCTCAGCCTCCTGGGCAGCTGGGATTACAGGCGTACGCCACCATGCCCAGCTAAAGAGTTATTGCTCTTAACCTATTATTAACCTATTAACCTCTTAACCTGTAGCTCTTTTCTACTTAATATGTCTGTAATGTTTCCCCCTCCCATCCCATCACCTTCTGGATGAAGTTCAGCCTCTCTTCTTCCGTCACTCCCCAGAAAGCTCTTTCTGTGGTCCCATTGGGCCACTCCTCAGACCCTGAACTCAGGAGACCTCTCAAAGAGGTCCAGGTCTCCTTGCCTTCACTCCTGCTGGTCCCCTTTCCTGGAATTCCTTCCTCTCTTCTCACAACTAGTCACTAGGCACAGCTCTCAGGCCAGCTAAAATTTCATCTCCGCTACAAACTCTTACCTGAACACTTCAACCTGAAGGGACCTCTCCTTTACATTTCATGGGAAAATGAACCCCCATGGTTCTGGTGGCCCTTCCTTCTGGTCTTTACCTGTCATTTTAATGTGTTCTGCCTTTCGGTCTTCTAGGAGTCTACGAGTCTCCCTAACAGGACCTGGAATGAACCTGGCTTGGTCAGGTTTGGTGTCCTGAGGGGCATCCTAGAGGGTCATTTGGGGACCAGCATTGCTCGTCCTCCATGCTGATTTACGGGGACACAGCTAAAAACCCAGAGCTGCTCCCTTCATCTCTTTATCAAGACCTGGTAAATTGGCCTCCTCCAAATATTGAACAAAATCAATTCAGCTGCTTTGGGGGGAAAGAGGTAGCATTTTTCACTGTTGAGAATAAATTAATCCAACTTCCTTTTCTTTTTAAGGAAAGCAATAAATCAAAAGAGAAAAAAAAAAAGAGAAATCACCTCTCTGTAACCCTTTCTCCCTGGGAACAGTGTAACCTGGCCTCAATCCCAAAAAGCAGAAGGAAAGTATTTTTCAAAACGTTAATGGCCCTGATAATTTGAGTTATGTTCCTTTTTTTTTTTTTTTTTTTTTTTTTGAGACGTGGTCTTACTCTGTTGCCCAGGCTGGAGTGCAGTGGGGTGATCTCAGTTCACTGCAACTTCTGCCTCCCAGTTTCAAGCGATTCTCCCGCCTCAGCCTCCCGAGTAGCTGGAATTACAGACATGTGCCACACCCAGCTAATTTTTGTGTATTTAGTAGAGATGGGGTTTCACCATGTTGGCCAGGCTGGTCTCGAACTCCTGACCTCAAGTGATCCACCTGCCTCAGCCTCCCAAAGTGCTGGGATTACAGGTGTGAGCTGCTGCACCCGGCTGAGTTCCATTTTTTGGAAAACTGAATTGTGATCCCTGTGTTTGTATGTTTATGTGTGTGCTGTGTATGTGCGTGTGTGAAGGTGCTGGCCTGTGCATGGTGTGTGTCCTCATGTGTGTGTGTCCAAATGTCTGCTCACGTACTCTTACTCTTTTAATCGGTCTAAAGCTGACCTGGAATGGCGCAACTAGAACTGGTAGGGAACACCCAGGCCAGGCCTTCTCTGTATGGGGGAGAAGCCGACCCACAGCGGAGCAGGATTTCCGAAGGGACACAGGAGGTCGGCTGCACCCCAACTCTTATTTTCAAAACAGAGATGCAGCAGCTCACAGGAGTACACCCTGTTCTCTGGCTCCGAAACTGCCAAGGGTGTACCCTGGCAAAGTGTTCGCAGACACTCTCAGCCAGGCTCCGCCACAGGGAAGGCTATGAACTAAATTGCTCCTTGGCCTTTGCTGCCTTAGCAAAGGCAGAAACCACAAGTCTTCCCCACCCAGCAGGGCCTAGAAGCCCGGCTCTGGCAACTTCTGGAAAGACCTCCCGCCTGTCTGTCTGGGTACCAAGCTGAGACCCTTATTGAGGCCCCTTCTTTTCTGGGGCTGCTGTTTTTCTCTCCTGTTAGTTCCTTGCTTTCCCAAGACAGCCAAGAGGAAACCAAAGTTCCCACTGCTGTGCAGTCTCTTGGCGTTTTCTAAAGAGAACACCCACCAACCTTGGGGTGAGGGGGATTTTAAATCAGCAGTTACTGAGGAAGAGTCCGGGTTCCAGGGGCAGAAAGTGACTTGCCTGGGCCTTGCTCTGTTGACACTCCCAACCCCAGCTGGTCATGGAAAGTCGGACTTCATGCATGAAGGCAGGGTTCCAGAGGGCTGAGGAACCCACCATTCCTGCCTCTGCCTGTCTCAGGACCTGGGAAGATGGTCCATGCAGGGGGAGTCAGTCAGAGAGAGGGAGCACAGTTATTCTGGGATTTCCCCTGACTGCCCCTTGGGTTCCACAGGTAGTAGCTGAGCACCGTCTGAGGGCCCACGTGCTGTGTTAGGGTCCCGCACATGCGCCATCTTATTCGACTGCCATGACAGCCAAGCCCAGTGAGGGCATGCCATCTCTTCTATGGCAGAGGGAGACCAGGCTCCCTGAGGTAGATGCCCGAGGGAGGCCAGGGACGGCCCTGCTCACTGATGGCCATGTTTGGGGGCCTGCTATGAGGACCATGCTACACCCCATGGCAGCAAAATAGAAATATAATAACAGGCTGTTTGGATCTGATTAGAGTTGGGACTGGCGGGAAGTGAACCAGGAAAAAGGCCTGCGGCAGAGTCATCTGTGTGGCAACGGTCAGAAGAGGCGTGGCCAGGCTCTGCAGATCGCTCCGTGTCCATCTTCGCCCCATCTGATTCCTGCATCCCTTCGAAAGAACAAGTAGAGGGCCGGGCACTTGGGAGACGGGGCCAGGATAAAGCGGCATGTGTTTAGGTAGAGAGCTGCACGCTGGTGTGGTCCGTTATGGACTGAAGGCTTGCGTCCTCCCAAAATTCGTGTGTTGAAACCGTAATCCAAAACATGATGGTATTTGGAGGTAAGGGCTTGGGGGAGGTGATTTCGTTTAGATGAAGTCATGAGGATGACGCCACCATGATGAGATTAGTGTTCTTATAAGAAAAGGAAGAGGCCAGTACACGCTCTCTACCATGTGAGGACGCAGTGAGAAGGCAGCCATCTCCAAGTCAGGATGAGAGGCCTCACCGGAGCCCAGCCATTGTGGCACCCAGATATGAAACTTCCAGCCTCCAGAGTGGTGAGAAATAAATGTGTGTTGCTAAGCCACTCAGTCTGTGCTATTTTGTTAAGGAAGCCCCAGCTGACTGTTTCTGGAATCTGAGCTTTGGGAGAGCTGAGACTGTGGGGGGGCGTGAGTGCCCGGTAGTGTGGAGGTGGAACATGCGGGGCAGGAGGGCTGTGAAACAGACAGGGCTGGCAGTGGAGTCAGAATACATCCAGACCTTTGTCTGGCTGCACCGGCTTGCCATCTTCCTTCTACCTGTGCTGGGCGAGACAGGTAACACCTTCAGACAGGCTACTTTGGAGGAAGCAGTGATTTCTGGGCCAGACATGCAGTTTAGTGCCCCAGTATGTAATTAGAGTGTGCCGAGCCGCAGCAGCTGGGCCTGTGGTGGGCCTGGCACTGGGCCCTCTGTCTGTGGTCACAGCTAGCCTGTGTCTGGCCAGGCATCTGCTCAGCTGACCTCAGGGCCCCTCCCCCTCCCCCTAAGAAGATGTGCACTCTTGCAGCTTTATTCTGAGGAAAGCTGAATTGCCAGTCTCCTGGGTGCATAGAGGGGTCAGACCTTCCCTCAGGCCTTTTGCCCAAGAGCCTTCTATTCAGCCCTTGGCCCAGCACTCCCCTTCCTAATGAGCTGAATTTCTGCTATGAGTACTTGTAGCTGAAGGCCCAGGACCAGGGCCTTCCGGTCACGATGGGTTTGGCCGCGCATGGTATTGGAGTATTGACTTGGTCTCCAATGTGGAGACTTGGAGGGAAGCAGTCCTGATAGGGCCATCCAATAAGGATCCTGGGGTTGGGGGTCAGACAGCCTCCTGGGGGAGGCCACCGTGAGATTTCTGACCAGAGTGAAGCTGGGATCCTTTCAGCTGGAAGGCTTGTATCCTGTGAGCTTCCTCTTTTAAAGGGCTCAGCAGAATTGATTTCCAACCTCTCATATATGCAGCCCCAAGATGCTTTCTGCGGCCTCTAAAAGTCTGATCAGGCTGTTTAAATTTGCTTTTGAACAGCTGAATGGGAAGTGGGGGAGGAGGAGGAAAAAGAAGAGAAGGGGGAGATAGGAGAGGGGGGTTCATGGAGCCAGTATGGTGATATTTGAGAAGGATCTGGCCCAAATTTGGGGCTGGACTCCTGGGCAGGCCCACTTCTGTGTTTTCAAGGTGGTGGTTTAGATGCCCTACTTTCCTTCCTTCCTTCCTTCCTTCCTCCCTCCCTCCCTTCCTTTCTTCCTCCTTTCTTTCTCTTCCTTTCCTTCCTTCCTTTCTTTCCTTTTCTTTCTTTCCTTCTTCTTGCTTTTTCTTTCTTTCTTTCTTTCTCTCTCTTCCTCTCTTCCTCTCTTTCTTTCTTGTCTCACTGTGTTTCCCAGGCAGTACTGCAGTGGCATGATCTCAGCTCACTGCAACCTCTGCCTCCCAGATTCAAGCAATTCTCCTGCCTCAGCCTCCTAAGCAGCTGGGATTACAGGTGCGATCCACCACGCCTGGCTAATTTTTGCATTTTTAGTAGAGACAGGATTTCATCATGTTGGCCAGGCTGGTCTCGAACTCCCGACTTCAGGCGATCCACTCACCTCAGCATCCCAAAGTGCTGGGATCACAGGCACGAGCCACTACATCCAGCCTAGATGCTCCATTTTCTTGTACCTTAGAAAACGAAAGACTTATGAATGCAGGCATCTAGGCAAGGAGCTGTGGCCCCTGAAGGCAGCCTCTCTCCTGCTCCTCTGCTCAGCCCTGCAGCCAACCCAGCCTTCTCCATAAGCCCCACTTCCTTCCCCCTGGAAGGGGAAGCTTGGCTCTGCTCCAGGGGCATACCCAGAGGGAGGTCTCCAGCCCAGTAGAAGTGAGTCCACTGTGAGGTTGAGCTTAATTAGATCTGAGAGCTTCTCCTCTGAGCTGCATAAGAAGTGTTGACAGATTTGGCAGCATTTAAAAATGCTTGGTGCAGCTTTTGATTAGGCAGGTAAGGGTGTCCCAACAGGCCTATCCAAACTATCCCACCAGTGTTTTGTACAACTAAGAAGACTGAGGCCTAGAGACGCGAAGGGTTCTGCCCACGAAAGTACCTTGGTCTGGAGATCCCTAGGTGGGATGCAGGGTCGTGGCTACTGAGGCCCTCCTCCAAGAACAGACCACCTCTTGGGTGTCTGGCTGGTCCACTTTGGCTCCTGGCCAAGCACATTCACAGCAGCATCTCAAAGCCAGACTGTTGGCTCAGGGCCTCAACCTGTCTGGGTCCAGCCACAAAGTTAACATGGGCTTTGCTTCCCCCGTCCACCTGCTTCTGAGTGTGGCTTGTAGTTCGCCCCATAACCTGGGGGCTCAGGCAAAATTCTGTTGCTGAAATGCAAAAGAGGCAGCACCGTTGGGGTTGGAGCCCCGGGCAGTGCAGGGAAGAGGGCTCCTTGCCTGTTCTGCCATGGTCTTGCAGCCTGTGGGTCACTCTTTCAATCCTCCTGCCTTGGGGTTTTCTATTCCCTCGGTGGAGAAGCTGAATGGGGCTGACCCTGGGCTGCAGGCTGCTCCCCCGCCTTCATCCCTGCAGGATTCCCAGGCAGCCTTTTGACCGAACCTTGCAAGTCCTAGCCCTCTTACTACTTTCTCTGATGATAACATTTGTAGGCCAAGGGGAAACCCAATTACTGTACCCTTTTGTCTTTTTTGAATTACTCCCTAATCTATCTATTAAAAACCAGCCTCAAGCAGGATCCTAAATAAATGGGCTTTAATGAAGAGAATTATCAATGTGATTCATTCTCCCTCAGGGCAGAGATGCAATTTATCTTTCAGCAAAGGACACAGCAACTTAACACACCCAGACTAAGAACAATGGCCATCCGCCCCATCTGCCCCCGGGAGAAGGTTAGAGCATCTGGTATTAGTGCCTGGGACTCTGACCCCATTAGGGACTTCTCGAGGGAGTTCCTGTAATGGTGACATCTTAACCGAAATGGAGAAGGGAGGGCACCCAGCGTGGCCAGGGGTCCAGTAGATGGGGGTCAGGTGGTGACCCCTCCTCTTCATAGAGGTGGGGGGGTGCTGAGGGAGTGAGGGGGAGCTGGGGGGACTGCCCGTGAAGTGAAGATGTGCTCAACTGCTTCTTGCTCCCTGCTAAGTCACTTGCATTCCAGATGCAACAAGGAGGACACCTGCAAGTACAGAGGCAGAGCACTTCCCTAGATTGCTGTATCCTCCGTACAGTTGTGGGGGGCTGTCCCAGGGGTGTGAGGAGACAGGGATCGGAATGGGGATGACACTCCTGCGATCAGACCCAGGTTAAGGCCCCTACAGGTGCTGACCTAGTCCACGACTGACTCATGGGCCAGAAATATGTGGAATTGTTTTTCTGTCCTTCCTTAGGAAATGGCTGTAATTTCTCCTCCTCAGCCCAACTTGGGAGAAGGCTGGTTTCTTCCCTGGACTTGTCTGAATGCTCAAGTCCCTGCCCTTCACCAGGGCCAGGCCTGCTCAGGTCTCCTTTCCCTTCCAGCCCGAGGCAGCACCCACTGCACCCTCCTCTGCCCTGCGCCCTGCTTGCCAGAGGCCTGGAGTCCACGGGACCTGGAGGGGCAGCAGTGGCCACGTTGTGAGTTGAGTCATGAATAAACCTTCCCAGAACCTTAGAACTTCTAAGGAGCATAGAACCACCTGGCAATTTAACCATTTCAGAACCAGAGAATTATAGAAAAGTAGAATCTCAAGTCTGGAAACAATCTTTAAGGTAATCTACCTTCTTTCCAGCACAGCAGCCCTGCCTGCCTTCTTTCCTCAGCCACAGTCTCCTTGAGAAGAAGCTGGGTCTTGTGGGAAACATCCACAGGGCTATTTTCCTTACTGGACCTCCTGGAGACCACACCTTCCAGTCCCTTTGCAGTTAGGAGTGGCCGAGTGGCATTTCTGGCCTGTAAAATAGGAGCAACAGTAATGTTTGTCACACCGCTGAGTGAGGCAGTGAAAGTCCCGAGCCATTCCCCAGTGTCCCTCTTCCTTTTCGGTACTGATTACAGACACAGACAAGTGCCTGTGTTGAGATGGCTGTTTGGCAAAGCAGGCAGGCCTGTGGAGACACTGCAAGAAGACAGTGCCCTGGAGGGCTGCACGAGCTGCAGCTGACTTCGCATGAGCAAGAGTTAAGCTTGATGAGATTTGGGGGCTGTTTTTATAGTAGGACAGTGTAACCTCACCTGTCCTGGAGAATTCCCAGCCTACGTTCCAGACTTCCAGGCATGGGAATTCACTACGGGTGAATGAGGCTGTTGGGTTCATTGCTCAGCAGCTGTCAGTTGCAAAGTTTGTTTTTTCCCTTGAGCTGAAATCTGCTTCCTCACAACTCCCTGCTTCTCACCCCAAGTTCTGTTTCGGAACTCTCCTGTTCTCAACCTTGAACGTGCATCTGAATCACCTGGAGGGCTTGTTAAAACCCAGTGTTCTGGGCTCCAGCTCCAGTTTCTTGATTCAGCAGGTGTTATGGACGGACTGGTTATATCTCCCCCACCCACCACTCCGCCCAAAATTCATGTTTTGAAATTTTTAACCCCTAATGTGATGCTATTAGGATATGAGGCCTCTGGGAGGTAGTCAGGTCACGAGGAGTGAGACTTCAAAGTGCCCTTATGAAAGGGACCCCAGAGAGCTCTTACTCCCTTTCCACCACGTGAGGTTACAATGAAGAGGCCATTTTCTGCAACCGAAAGAGAACCCTTGTCAGACACCACCCAAGCTGGCACCCTGATCTCAGGCTACCAGTCTCCAGAACTGTAAAAACGAAATTTCAGTTGTTTATAAGCCACCCAGTCAATGGTACTGTAGATTTGGCGCAGGACCTGGAAATTTGCATTTTTAGTAAGTTCCCAGAGGATGCTGCTGCTGGAGGTGTGAAGGCCACACTTTGAGAACAGCTACTCTTTACCTTCTGTTAGGTCTCCCCCAGGAGCCTGCTAGCCCATACTGGTCATGGCTGCAGAGGGGCCCTCACTCTGCCAGGCCACGCCAGGCAGAACCCCCTGCCTTTATCTCTGCAATGTACTCATCCCTGTGGCCCTCGGTCTGATAGCGGTCGGTCACAGCACCACGTAGGTATTCAGTGAATGTTTGTTGAGTGTATGAATACCCAGAACAGGAGGAACACCTTGCCCACTTCTGAAACCTTTCACTAATCTTCAGACTCCTGGTACAGAGACCCCTGGGGAGCTTGTACTACCCACCCTGCAGGCATCAGGGCTGATGCCAGCTTCCAGGCATGTTAGACACTGGATGGTGAATCCAGTGAATGGGGGATGGGCTGCATCCTCCCTCCAGGAGGGCGAAGCCTGGGGGCCTGGGGGCCCGAGGTGTGTGTTTGTGTGTGGGCGGTGCCATGGCTATTCCAGTAAAGATCCAGCTTGGCAAGCCCACTCTTGCTGTCGGATCTGCAGATGACTTCTCTTTGCTCATTCGGGCCAACTCTGACTTCTGGGAAGGATTGTGCTGTCTTGATTTCTGCAGACACAGACAGGTTAGCTCATGCTTGGCTGCACTGCAGATGACGTGGGCTCCAGCTTCCTGGGGGGTCTGCTGGGCCAAGTCCTCAGGTTTTCTGCCTGAGACAATTCATCACATCTCAAGGCACTGCCTCCTGTATCATGTGCCTGGCTAGAGCTCGCAGCAATGAGGTAGCCAACAGTGAGAACTGTGACCAGTCCCTGCTGGGCTTGGGCCTTAGAGAGCCTGGGCAAGCTCTTGCCAGGGGGGCCATGCCAGGAGCAGCCAAGGACCTCTGACTGTTAGAATCAAGATTGTTAAAGTCAAGGCCAAATTTGGGGTGTCTTGCCCTATTCTGTGGAGAACACTGACCCTGCTGGAAATCTATGACTCTTCCTCTTCCCACTTCTCCCCCGCCCTCCCCCCTCCCTCCTCCTTCTCTTCCCCTCTCCCCCTCTGCCTTTTCTTCTTCCATTTAACAATCTTTGTTGGCCGGGCGTGGTGGCTCACGCCTGTAATTCAAGCACTTTAGAGGCCAAGGCAGGCAGATCACCTGAGGTCGGGAGTTCAAGACCAGCCTGACCAAGATGGTGAAACCCTGTCTTAAAAAAAAAAAAATAAATAAATAAATAAATAAAACAAAAAAAAAAACAAAACAATCTTTGTTATGAAAAGGATTAAACATACAGAAAATTGAGAGGATAACATAATAAACCCACATACCCATCACCTGGATTTGACAATTGTTAACATTTTGCTATATCTGCTTCATCTACTATTTTTTTTTTCTTGAGTACTTTTGTTCTTTTTTTCATTGAGACCAAGTCTCACTCTGTCACCCAGGCTGGAGTACAGTGGTGCAATCTTGGCTCACTGCAACTTCCGCCTCCTGGGTTCAAGCGATTCTCCTGCCTCAGCCTCCCGAGTAGCTGGGACTACAGGCGCTTGCTGCTACGCCCAGCTAATTTTTTATATTTTAGTAGAGACAGGGTTTCACCATGTTCCCCAGGCTGGTCTCGAACCCCTGAGCTCAGGCAATCCACCCGCCTTGGCCTCCCAAAGTGCTGGGATTACAGGCGTGAGCCACTGCGCCCGGCCTGCTTGAGTATTTTAAAGAAAATTACTGACATACATTTTACCCTAAATACTTTAGTATGCATCTCTATAATGCAAAAACAGTTTTCTACATAAACATAATATCATGATCATATCCATCCAAATTAATGCTAATTCCTTAATATCATCTAATAGTCCATGTTAATATTTCTGTAATTGTTGCAAAAATGTCTTTTGTGATTGGTTTACTCAAACTAGAATCTAAACCAGATTCACATGTTGCATTAGCTCACTAGGTCACTTTTTTCCTCCCCCCCCACTTCTTTTCACAGGTGTTGAAGGTCCAATTTATACTAGAAAGTCCTTCCCACTCCCTTTCCCTGTGGTATAGGTGGGTTGAGGAAGCCAGGCCAGCATGCAGGTCTCCAAGTCCATGAAGGGTGAATTCCCAGGCAGGGCCCTGAGAGAGAGGCCCAGCCTCCTCCTTCCCAGGGCTGAGGGGAGTCTCAGGCAGGCATCACCCTGGAGAGACACAGGGTCACCCTGGAGAAGCTGTTCCTCCTGGGAAGCCATGTGATATGCAGAGAGGTCAGGGGAAGATGGTAGAGAATAAGAATAAAGACTTTGAGACACTTGCAGTGACACCGGTCACACAGAGAGGGAAGAATCACAGGAGTCTCTGGGGAAGAATCTTTGAAGATGAAGGTCAGTGACTCAGGCAGTAAGGGCCTCTGGTGTTCTGATCCCTCTGTGCGGGCTGGGGCTGGCTGGGGCTGGCTGTGGCCTGGCAGCCTCCTGCCTGCCCACACACTGTTCTCTTTGATGGGAGGCTGGACCCGCCCTTCAACTCCCTGAGGGCCTCGATCCTGGTAGCAACTTCTCTTCTGCCTCCACTCGGGTAACGGGCTGTCATGCGGGCAGCTGCTGGGAGAAGCTGTGACATTATCCAGACCCCACCCTGGGTCCCTCTTGGGCTGCAACTCTGGCTCGGCTCCGCCTTGATCCTCTGCTCTGCTTATCCATCTCCTGGGCTGGCTTCCAGGCCTGTGGCTCTGCCCATTCGCTGCAGGCAGAACTTCCCAAGCCAGCCTCTCTCACCGCTCATGTTAAGGAGCAAGGCGTGCCTCAGGAGGAACTTGTCAAGCAGTGGTATTAATAGGGAGATGGCATCTTTTTTTCCTATTAAGTGAGAAAAATTAATTTAAAAGTTGATAATTTTCAGTGTTGGTAAGGGTTCAGGGAAAACAGTCCCTTATTCTCTTGGTAGAGTGTAAAATGGTCAGCATTTTGAAAAATAAACTGACAACACATATCAACATTAAAAATGCATGGCTTCTTCTTCTTCTTCTTTTCTTTTTTTTTTTAGAAACACGGTCTCTCTCTCTTCTCTGTTGCCCATGCTGGAGTGTAGTGGTTGATTTTAGCTCACCGCAGCCTTGAATTCCTGGCTCAAGTGATCCTCCCACCTCAGCCTCTTGAGTCAGTAGAACTATAGGCACACGTTACCACACCCAGCTACTTTTGTTTTGTTTTGTTTTGTTTTTCTCTGTCTCCAGGGTTCAAGCGATCCTCCTGCCTCAGCCTCCCGGGCAACTGGGATTACAGATGCTCGCCACCACACCCAGCTAAATTTTGTATTTCTAGTAGAGATGGGGTTTCACCAGGTTGACCAAACTGGTCTCAACTCGTGACCTGAAGTGATCCGCCCACCTCGGCCTCCCAAAACGCTGGGATTACAAGCATGAGCCACCACACCCGGCCCCCGCTAATCTTTGTAAAGGAATCTTGCTATGCCGTCCAGGCTGCTGTCAAACTCCTGGTCTTTGGCCTCAAGTGACCCTCCTGCCTTGGCCTCTCAAAGTGCTGGAATTACAGATGTGAGCCACCATATACTGACCTTTCTATCTATTTTTTCAGTCAATAAATATTGAGTCCCTACTATGTGCCAGGCACTCTTCGAGGTGTTGGGGATACAGCATTCAATTCAGACAGATAAGGTACATGCTTTTATGAAAATTATATTTTTAGTGGGAAAAGTGGACAATAAATAGTTATTTATAATAAATGCTATGAATAACAATAAAACAGAGAGGAGATAGAATGTAGGATAAGTTGTATCTCTTTTTTTTTTCTTTTTTCTTTTGAGACAGTCTCACTCTGTTGCCAGTTCTAGAGTATAGTGGTGTGATCTCTGCTCACTGTAACCTCTACCTCCTGGGTGTAAGTGATTCTCCTGCCTCAGCCTCCCAAGTAGCTGGGACTACAGGTGCCTGCCACCATGCCCAGCTAATTTTTATATTTTTAGTACAGACGGGGTTTCACCATGTTGGCCAGGACTGTCTTGATCTCCTGATCTTGTGATCCGCCCACCTTAGCCTCCCAAAGTGCTGGGGTTACAGGCGTGAGCCACTGTGCCTGGCAGTTGTACCTCTTTCAATACTTGGGGCTAGGAATTCCATTTCTAGGAAACTCTTATAGAAATGTTTCCACATTTGCACAAAGGCACACACACATTCATAAGAGCAAAAAGTTGAAAACACCCTAGATGCCTAACAGGAGAGGACCTGGCAAATGAATTGTCCACACAAATGGATAATCGGCAGCCATTAAAAACGAGGCAGCTCAACTTGTGCCAACAAGGAAGGCTCTTGAAGACATGTTAAACAAAAGCCAAATGTCTTACAGTAGCATAGAGAGCAGGATCCAAATAAGCAAAATTGTACTTGCATTTCTCTGTAGACACACAGAAAAAGGTCTAGAATGACTGAACACTAAATTATTTACGGTAGTCTCTTCTGTAAGGAGGGGGAAGCCGGTTTGTTGCAAATTTGTCATTGCAAAATGGTACTTTATTTACTCAAAATTCCTCTGTATTGTTTGAAGTCTTTTTTTTCTAAATACCATTAACATATATTTATGCATTCCATGGATGAAGTAAAAGAAAAACACAAAAACCACAGCCTGAGAAATAGACACTCCACATCATAGCACAGATGCTCTTCCTTGGGTGTTTGAGATCTTAATCAAAACTGCTAAATGGATTCTCAGGCTTGTCAAATTGACTCAAACCTGCAGCTTTGGGTCCCGAGAGAGAAAGTGAAAAGAAACAAGCATTTCCTCCCTAAATTCAGCCCCTGCTGGCCCCAAATCACAGTTGAAAGAGGTCAAGGAAGGGATGAGGAGAGAAAGAATCGCTGTTCCTGAACCAGTGCATGGCCAGTTTAGCTGTCTCTGCAGGAAAGGTGATCCTGCCACCATTTGGAGATAAGGAAATGGGGGTTCAGAAAATTAAGCAGCTTGCGCAAGGTCACCGGGCTTCTGAGAGACAAAGTCAAGGTTTGAAGCTATATCTATTGATCCCCAAAGTTCAGGCCCTTTTTGTATGGATGGTGATGGCTTGGGTCACCCTTAATAATAGTGCCACCCTCCTTGGAGGATTCAGGAGTGCCCTCCTTCTCTTAGGAATGCAAATGATGACCCTCTGACCAGACTGAGCATTGGCCTGTCTCCACTTCAGGGCCAAAGAGACTACCACTTTCTGGGGCCCAAGTCCTGGCCCTTGTTCCTCAGCTGAGGCCACTCCCAGCGTGGGGGAATGGGGGCCCTGAAATTGTGTCTCTCTTATTGCTGAGAAATAATAATACAATTCTCATAGATAAACTATAAAATAATAATAATAGCTAATGCAGAACAATAGTAATAGCTAATATAGTACCAGGCATTGCTCTAAAAACTTTGCAAATATCCATCCATTTAATTTTTTAACTATCCCAGTACGAGTAACGTCCCCCCCCCGCCCCCCGCCTCGTAGATGAGAAAACTGACACACAAAGCATTTAACTAACAGGCCCAAAGTCACAGAACTAGAAATGGACAGAACCAGGATCCAAATGCCATTAATCTTCAGAGCCTGTGCACTGTTTTTTTCTCTCTGCTGCCCAGGCTGGAGTGTAGTGGCACGATGTCAGTGACGTGATCACAGCTCACTGCAGCCTCGACCCCCTGGGTTCAAGCAATCCTCCCGCTTCAGCCTCCTGAGTAGCTGAGACTTCAGGTACATGCCACTGTACCCACCTAATTTTTGTATTTTTTGTAGAGATAAGGTTTCACCATGTTGCTCAGGCTGATCTCAAACTCCTGAGCTCAAGCAATCCACCTGCCTTGGCCTCCGGAAGTGCTGGGATTACAGGTGCAAGCCACTGCACCTGGCCCAATTTTTTGTTTTGTTTTGTTTTGTTTTGTTTTGTTTTGTTTTCTGACTGCTTATTACCAGGTTCTAAGAGCCTGTGCACTTGATTTCTATTTAACTCCCGCAGAGCAAGTTAACACTTACAGTTCTTACTATGTGCTGGACGTTGTTATAAGTATTAGGTTGATTAGAGAGTAATTGTGGTTTTTGACATTATTTTTAAATATATTAATATGTTAAATATTAATTGTTCTGCGACAAATTGAAGAAGTAGATAGTATTTTAAAGATAAGGAGACTAAGCACAGAAAAGGCAAATCACTTGTCCAAGGTCACATAGCGTGTAAATGGCAGAGGTAGAATTTGAACCCACACATTCTGACTGTAGAGTTTATATTCATAAACATTTTACTATATTAACAGACAGGCTCTGAGGCTCTGATGCTCTCATCATACATCCCTACTTCTAGAGGAGAGCCCGAGAATCCCCACGGGGCATTTTGGCAGTCACCAGAGCAAGAGCAACTGGTCATCCCTGATTTCTCTTCTGTTGTTGAGGAGCTAGTCGTTGCCTGGTGACTCACTGTGCCGGAAGGGACAGACTAGCCTTTACTGTCCAGCTAATGTCCATGGTGGTGTGCCACCACCGTCCAGGTGTGGGGGGAGCTGCGCTCCAGGGTGAGTGAGTCCACTTCGGTTTGGGGTGGGGCGGTGGTGTGGGGGCACTGGCGTTAGGGGACAGACTGCACGAGCTCCTCTCTTACCCTTGTTTCCCGTTCTCTTTCTACCTCATTAGGATTAAAAGACAAAAGCAATTTCAAGCAAATGTAGCAGAAGTTGTCCCCCCAAGTTCTGCTCATGTCCTGGAAAAGATTGCAGACTGAGGTGCCCTAGCTCAGGTCTCCTACCAGGAGACAAAGCAGGTTCAGGTGGCATAGTGCTGCCCTCAGGATGCCGTGAAGCTCATGGAAGCTTGGAGCGCTGGCTGGCTGAGGAGCGGGCTGCTGCCAGGCAGCTTTGTGCATTTCATGACTTTGCTGGAAATGCATCAAATGCTTGGCACAAACACTTCCCTCCTCCAGTGGCAGGAGCTCACGTTTCAGAAAGCATCAAACTGCTCTGAAAGGTGATAATAGCACCTGTCAATTTCTGCATATAGAACACTGTTTTCTATGGCAAGAATATTTTTCTTGATCTTCTGCAACTGTGTAGACTCCAGACCAAGCATTACTCATGTCCTGAAGCCCAGCTGGGTGGTGGATGGGGCATGGGAGGGCAGGACAATGTCTGCCGAGGTGGTGGAGAGCACAGGGGGAGCAGTGCCTTCTCAGCACTCCATTTGCTGGGTAGGGCAGGAGGGGGAGGGCAAAGGTTCTGGGGCATTCTTGAGCTACAGGCACAGCTGTGAAGGGCAGTGGCTGCAGAGTCCCTGCATGGGCTGAGCGTGGCCTCTCCCTCCTTGGGCTGAGTGGACAACCTCCTGCTCCTTCTGCTGTATTGCTGGCTGGGGCTGGCAGAGGCCAGGCACTCAGTCCTGCCCCATGGTGACTTGTGAGCAGGTGGAGAGGGGGAGGCTGACTTCCGAGGTGAAGAACAATGAGAACAGAAGTGCAGAGGTGGCTTGGTGCCTGGTGCTTTCAGGCTGTGTACAATCTTTATTATCTTGATGTATTTGTGGCTTAAGCTGAACTCCTTCCTGTAGGCAGTGCTGCTGAAATAGGAGATGTGTGTAGGGCAGCCGTGGCAAGTGCATGCTGAGGAAGCAGGGAAGGGTTTTGAGCTGGGCTGGGACAGGAGCAGAAAGTGAGTCAACCTGCAGTGTGGAGGAAAGCTGGATGGACCTGCACGCTGGGGGGCTGACCAGTGGCCGGGGGAGGCCATTATGGGCTGAACAAGGAACAGAGTGGAGAGAATGGAGGGAGTGGAGAGGAGGAAGCAGCAGAAGCCCCAGTGAATCTGAGAGTCTAGGGTGTGCTGCTCCCCCTCAGCCTGAGCTCAGCAAAGTGCTCCAGGCTGCCCCCTTCCCTGTGAGGAGCTTGGCGGACCCCCTCATCTGGGTTATGCTCTATCACAGTGACAAGAAGCCCAGTGGAAATGACTGTTGGGTATAGAAACAGTGAGGGTTCTTCCTACTGGATGCCCTGACGATTGGGGAAGATAGAGTATCACCCGAGTGAGTCACTGCCAGGCCGTGATGCGAAGATGGGTCCTCCCCAACAGCCACTGCTCCTGGTGCTCCCCAGATGCCCCACAGCAGTCCTGTTGCAGGCCACCAGCCACAGCAGCTCTTGAGACTGCCACTGATTTAGGTGGCGGAGCCTCAAGGGCCAGAGTCCTTCTCTGTCCCCTTGTCCCATTTTCCCCCAGGGTCCTGCCATCTCTATATTTAGACCTGGACCACTGTCGTACGGTGGATGGAGTGGATGCCAGAGAAGAGAAGCCCCATTCATTCTTCCCTGAAGGGTGACCCACTGTTCTCAAGGATAAATCCAGGGCATTTTTAATACACTTCCTTGCTAAGGGAGTAAAACACAAGTTACATTTTTAACAGCTGATTCTGATGGGTAGGCCCTCAGCAGGAAACCCAAAGATGGTGCCTGAGAGCAGTGGCTCACCAGCGTTACCCTCCCAACTCCCATTAACTGAGCACTTACTGTGGGCCAGGAATGGTACTGGCACCGCTAATTTTGTATTTGTGTGTGTGTGTATGTGTGTGTGTGTGTGTGTGTGTGTGTGTGTGTGTGTCTGTGTGTAACCAATTTGTTCTTTTTACAAATTGAGAAGTATTTCAATACCATAAAACTCACTCCTTTAAAGTATACAATTCAGTTTTTAAAATATATTCACACAATTGTGCTATCATCAGCACTAATTCCAGAACTTTCCCATTACTCCTAGAAGAAACCCGTACCATGAGCATCCATAGGACTTTGGTCTGGATTTGACTGTTCTGGATATTTCAGATAAATAGTATTACACAGTATATGGTCTTTCGTTTTCCACATAATTAAAATTTGTTTGCATAGTGTTTTCAGGGTTCTTCCGTGTTAGAGCATCTATCAGTTCTTCATTCCTCTTTATGGCTGGGTAATATTCCATTGTATGGATATACACATTTTGTTTATCCATTCATCGATTGATGGAAATTTGGGCCGTTTCTACTCTGGGGCAATTATCAATAATATCACTATGAATATTCTGTTTTTGTGTAAACATGTGTTTCAGTTGTGTGGGCTTGTATCCTTAGGAGTAAAATTGCTGCCTTACATGGTAACTTTATGGTTAACTTTTTGGGTAACTGCCAAACTGGTCTCTGTAGCGCTGCACCATTTTACTTTTCAGCCAGCAATGCGCCAAGGTTCTAATTTCTCTACATCCTCGCCAACATTTGTCATTTTCCTTTTTTTAAAATTACAGCCATCCTAGTAGGAGTGAAATGCCATTTAATCTTTATAACTACCTCATGAATAAAATGCTATTATTATCCTCTTATTACAGATAAGAAAATAGAAGTGAAAAGAAATGAATTTGCCAGAGATCACACATTTAAAGCATTTCAAACACTAGACTTTAGGGAGGGGGTAGGGCCACATATTACCTCCCTCTGTCACTAGGGTATCACCCAGCCCACCTCCTGGAAGCCCTAGCTGGGCCCAGGAATTCCTTCTGGTGCAGTCAGATCTTGGGGACACTCACACATCTCCGGTATCTACCTTGGGAGGTGTGGCAGGCATGAGGACCTGGGCTTGTCCATAGAGCACTTGCAAACTGGATGAGGCTGCAGGCCCTGCAGAATTTGCCCACATTCTCACTGGAAGTAGAGGGCACACCGAAGAGTGCCTGGCAACAGCTCCCGGCTTCCAGAAGTCAGCTAGGCTGCATCACTATTGCAGTTCGGGAAGCTCAGATACAAATAGAACCAGGTGCAGGGAGAGGTGGGTGTGCAGGAAGGCATACGAAGCAAACCAGATTTCCCAGCGCTCCTGCCTACTGCCTTGTCCTTCAATAGAGTAGTTGGCGGTGGGAGGGTGGTCTCTGGGGCTCAGGGGACTGACATTTCCAAAGATCAGTATCCCCAGACTCCGGCAGAGTGCTTGACAAGGGCCTGGTAGACCAAAATGAGGGGAGGCTCAGCAAGATCCTTCACCCTGGGACCCACCTCTCCTCAGTGGCAGCCACCCCACATCTAGTCCAGGAAAGTTGCTACCTTGGAAGTAACTCTGATAGCCCATTGGAAGTCCACATCCAGGGCGCCAGGGCAGGCGGGACCTTTTGGATGATGAGGAGGAAGCAGAGCGGGAGGTCCAGCATAGCCCTTGCCTTGTCTATGCAAAGTCATGGCCTCTTGGGTGGGCAGACATCCAGGACACAAATCATCTCCTGCAAAGTGGAAGGTGGTTTGTGTCAAGGGGCTGTGGACAGGCAGCGGGACAGAGGTTTTGGTTGAGAGTGGGAAGAAAAAGAGCTAAGGAATGCTTCCGGGGCAGGTATCGCTGGAGATAGGCCCTGGAGGATGCGAAGGATTTTAACAGGTGAGAGTCGGGGCCACTCCGTTCCCTTTGCCTTGCATGGGCATCAGACCAAAGGGCACGGGTGAGCAGAGCCCCAGGGGCAGGAAAGAATGGAGAGGCCCAGAGTCCAGGAAGAACTGATGATGCATAAAAGGCACAAAGGAATGTAGATCTCATCCTCTAGGAGACTGAAAACAGGGGACCCAGGGGAGATTTTAAAGGGGGGAGTAACAGATTGTATTTAAAATCCCATTGATTGCAGCAAGGAGACCGGATTGGCTTGGAAGTTGGAAGAGTGAAAACAAAAGGCAATTGAAATGGTCCAGGGAGAAATGATGACTTGAACTAAAGGAGCAGGAATAAAGGAGAGAAATGTGAAAACACTGGGGGAAAGGGTAGAATTCATAGAATTGTGTGATTTGTCTTTATTAGTAGGCATGTGTGCACGCAATTGGGTGTGTTCAAGAAGGGAGTCCCCCGCAGCTGAAAGACCCTGAGGGGGAATGTCAGTATTCCCCCGGGGATGGAAAGCTATGACCACTAATAAGGAAGCTGGAGGTGAGGTGGGGCGGGATTAAAGGGAGATAGAGTTCAGACAGAGAACTGCTGAGTTTGAGGTGCCTGTGCGCTGGACCTGGGCAGCGAGATACACTCATCTGCTATGAGAGACGGATTTGACTATCACCTCCCAGGAAGAATCCCTGGTACTGGAGTGTGGATGGGGTCTCCAGCTCTAGGCATGCACATGTTTGGAAAGGTTGAGTTAGCAATGGCAAGAGCACCCTTCTGGTCCCCAAGAGTCAACAGAAGGGTTTGCATTCTCTAAGGGCTTTTGCTCATCAATCCAGGGATTCAGGCTCATCAGACATGGTGCTGAGAAGGGGAAATTCCTGCTCAGCAGTGAGAACCGGACCAGCCCTCACCGAATACACACACAGCCCTCAAACACCTACTAGCTACCCAAATTCACAGCGTGATCATGAGTCACACACATCCACATCTGTTACAACTTTTCATCTAATTCCAGATCAGATAACCTTCCTTCCACCATTTCTCAGTAACTCAGAAGCTATTAAGACTCGACTTGCATGAGCAATTTCCTGGGCTTTTTGAGAGTTAAGTGTTACATTTGTTACAGCACCTATGCTTTTCTTAACCACTTAACATGTGTACAACTACGCTGACTCTTCTATTAGGACTTCTCCTTCAATACACTTTCTTGCTAAGGTAGCAAAACACAAGTTACATCATTTAAAAAAAAATGTCTCTGAGAAAGGTTTTGAGTGTTGCTCCCCTAACTCCATTTTCCCATAAGCCCCGTGGTTCCTATTGTGCAATTTTGCATAGTGCAAGGATTTTTAGGAACACACATATTGTATTATTGCAGAACTGATGGTACTCTCTTTTCCTTGGTTTGTCTTATAAAGGTTTTGTTATTGGAATTTCCGCTTGTTTGTTAGAATTGGAATTCAAAAGTAAACTCTGATTAGTTGCTATATCTCTCAAATATTCCTCTCTCTCTCTTTCTCTGTCTCTCTCTCTCCCTAGTATATAAATATTTAAAGACACTAAGTGCTATGTCCTGCAGTGTTTCTTAGAGTCTAGATTTTGACTGTTGTCCCCCATGGTGTCCTTTAACGGTGTTATTCCCTGTATTTCTTGTAAACCAGTGCACAGTAAGATTAGAGACTTGATCAGACACAGGTTCTATGTTTATGACAAGACTGCATTACAGGTGGTGCTGTATACATCTCTCAGATGGTACATAACACCTGCCTGGCCCTCTTTTCATGGAATTAATGTTACTGTTGATTATTATGTTTATTGTTTCATTTATTAGGGGGTGCAAAATGGTGACATTCTAGTTTTACCATTCCTTCTTCATTTATTAGTTGGAATAGTTCTAAAAAGATTTTTTTTCTCATTTAAGATATGATTATCTTGAGGTCCAATTCATACAGGAGAGGTAGAATGGAAATGCTTGTTTCGTTTTATTTTTCAGTTTTCCAGGTAATGAGTTCATTTTCTTGAATCTTCCCAAAGTGACCAATAATGTTTTGTTTTGTTTGATATCATTATAAACTCATGAATTTAAGTATGTTTGGTGCACTCTAATCCATTGTGGTTCTTTTTCTTCTTCTTTTCTTTTCTTTTGAAGCAGAGTTTCACTCTTGCTGCCCAGGCTGGAGTGCAATGGCACAATCTCGGCTAACTGCAACCTTTGCCTCCTGAGTTCAAGTGATTCTCCTGCCTCAGCCTCCCGAGTAGCTGAGATTCAGGCACCCGCCACCCTGCCCAACTAATTTTTGTATTTTAGTGGCGACAGGGTTTCACCATCTGGTCTCTACTAAAGAGACCAGGCTTGTGTTTGGAAAGACCATTACAGGCGGGTCTGGAACTCCTGACCTCAGGTGATCCACCTACCTTGGCCTCCCAAAGTGCTGGGATTACAGGAGTGAGCTACCGCACCCGGCAGATTGTGGTTATTTTTCTATTTATCCTCTAATTGCTTCATTTTTAGCAAATTGCTTCATTTTAGCCTAACCCCCAAAACAATCACATTGGGGGTTAGGGCTTCAACATATGAATTTTAGTGGGACACAAACACTTAGACCAGAACATTAGGTATGTTGACATCTCTTTCTTAGCTAAACAGTAGCACAATGTAAACATTCTGTGCCTGGCTTTTTTCACTTAACCATTGGGCCAGCAGATTACTCACTAGCAATAAATAAAGGTGGTCCTAACTCCTAGTTACAGCTGCATAAAGCTCCAGTTTGTAGGTGTGCATTCAACTAGTCCCTTATTGTTGAATAGCTGAGTTGATGCGCATCCTTCCCTATTACAAATTATCATGCAATGGATAGTTTTATACATGTGTCTTTTTGTTTGTTTGTTTTGTTTTGAGACAGAGTCTCACTCTGTCACCCAGGCTGGAGTGCAGTGGTGCGATCTCGGCTCACTGCAACCTCCGCCTCCCAGGTTCAAGCAATTCTCCTGCCTCAGCCTCCCGAGTAGCTGAAATTACAGGCACCCACCACCATACCTGGCTAATTTTTGTATTTTTAGTAGAGATGAGGTTTCACTATGTTGTCCAGGTTGATCATGAACTCCTGACCTCAGGTGATCCACCCACCCTGGACTCCCAAAGTGCTGGGATTGCAGGCGTGAGACCACTGTGCCCGGCCCATGTGACTTTTTGTATCTTTGCCAGTCAATGTACCTTTGGAATGGATTCCTAAAAGTGGAATTCTTGGGACAAAGATAATGCATACGCAGTTTTCCTGGATATTGTCTTTCATGGGGTTGTGATATTTTTCATTCTTACCAGCCACATATAAAGATACCGTAGCCTGTTCAAAAGCATGTGATGTCAAAATTTTAGATTTTGGCTAATGTCTTTCTAGGTGAAAAATAGTATTTCAGAGTAGTTTCAGTGAACATGTCTCTTGTTACAAGTTGGAGTCGGTTTTTACATGTTTAAGGCCATTTTGCCCATTTTAAAGTGGGATTGTTTGTCCTTCTCTAATTTTTAGAAGCTCCTGTTCATTAGGGTTTTTAACCATTGTCTTTTATATGTTCCATACATTTTTCCTACTTTTTAATTTATCTTTTAGTGTTATTTATTTATGGTGGTTTTTATTATTCCAAAGTTAAAACAACTTTTTATTTGTAAAGTGTATGATTTCATAACTTAGATTGCAAAAATGCCTCCAGGGAGCCTGAGTCCCAGCGTTTATGCAGGGTTTTGAGTGTCAACACATATATGCATTTTTCTGGACAGTCTTTTTTTTCTTCAGGTTGAGTCTTATTACATAAGAGATTATGTTTAGATTCTCAAAATCTAAGAGCCTTGCTCCTGAGCTTTGCCGGGCACCTGATCCCTCCATTGCAGACTCTGTTTCTCTACTGAACAGCAAGGCCTGGGCAGAGTGCTTTGAGGCCCTCCCAGTCCTGACTTGGGTTTAATCCAGAGTCAGGACCTGCCCAGGTCTTCCCTGTAACAACCAACCCCCCAGATCTAATCTCCCGGCCTTTTGGTGGAAGCTGCTGGCCTCATTGGCTAAATTCGGGATAAATTTTCACCAGTTATCGCCCAGGATAGGCGTGGATGAACCTGGAGCCTTTGTGTTGGGAAAGGTCGCCTTGGGTTAGCCAAGAATGTTGCCAGACATTCAAAGTCAACCAGGGGCCTAATAAATGAAGTCATACCCAAATTACTGCCCCAGAATGGAGAGGATTTGGGCTCAGGAATAAAATAGCCAGCAGGGGTTAATGAATAATTAGACATTAATTGTTTGTGAGTAGAAACTAATTAAACTTCACTCGGATGGAGAAGGGCCAAGCTGCCCGTGTTATGCCTCAGAGCAGCTGGAATGAGCTGTTCTTGCTCCCGGACCAATCTTACCAGCACCAGAGGGAGTAGCGGCGGGGATGACTAATTAAGAGTTTTTTGGCCAGGCGCAATGGCTCATGCCTATAATCCCAGCAATTTGGGAGGCCAAGGCAGATGGATCACCTGAGGTCAGGGGTTCAAGACCAGCCTGGCCAACATGGCAAAACCAAAAATACAAAAATTAGCAGGGCATGGTGGCACATGCCTGTAGTCCCAGCTATCAGGAGGCTGAGGCAGGAGAATTGCTTGAATCTGGGAGGCGGAGGTTGCAGTGAGCTGAGATCGTGCCACTGCACTCCAGCCTGGGTGACATAGTGAGACTCCATCTCTCAAAAAAAAAAAGAGAGCTTTTTAAAAACGTCTCTACAATGTAGCATAAGTCCCCAAATCCAAAGTCCCAGCAGACTGAGGAATACACAAGTCCTTGAAATGTCCTTCAGTTTGCCCTTCACTTAGGACTCCTCTGGTGGCTGTGTAGGGAGAAGCTGGTCTGGGATTCCAGGATCACAGTGAGAAATCAGGCTCTTTAGACAGAAGCCGTTGTTGAGAGTCCCCAGACTCCAAACCCAACAGGCCTTTGGCATTCCCTGCAGAACACACACAGCTGGGAGTCCCCCAGTGATGGAAAGCCTCTTCTGGAACCCCAGCTTCTGGCACAGTTAGCTACTAGTGGGTTTGGGGTCTGGGCTGAGGCTACCTGGGACTGAGCTAACCACTTAGACGCTCTTCTTAGCGTTCAGTAGGAGTAGGCCTTCGAGAGGAAACTGGGGACTATTGTCCAGCTGGGGAGGTGGGGCAGGGCACAGAGTGGCAACCCAGCAGGGGTTCCTGGATGAATGTGAGGTAGGCTTGTGTTGTGGGTGGACGAGCTCCAAAATCGCCATCCATAAAAGGAAGTACTGATAAAGTGAACCTCATCACAATGAAAACTGTGACAGACCCTGTGAAAATGGTGAAAGACAAACTGCAAACTGGGAGACAGTGCTTGCAAGCCACGTGTTCAGCAAAGGACTACTATCTAGAATATAGAAAGAACACTTGAAATTCAACAGGTAAGGCCGGGCGCGGTGGCTTACACCTGTAACCCCAGCACTTTGGGAGGCCGAGGCAGGTAGATCACCTGAGGTTGGGAGTTCGAGACCAGCTTGACCAACATGGAGAAACCTCGTCTCTACTAAAAATACAAAATAAATAAATAAATAAATAAATTAACAGGTAAAAAAATCCCCAAACAATTCAATAGAAAATGGGTAAATGATGTTTCAGAGAAGAGAATATGGAGATGGAAAATAAACATATGAAAAGATGCCCATCATCATTAGCCATCTGGAAAATGTAAATTGAAACCACAGAGATATCACCACATGCCCATCAGAATGGCTCAAATGACACATAGTGACAGCACAGTCACAGGACTAGAAAACCACAGCTGCTGTGAAGTCAAGACTGAAAGGCTTCAGTCCAGAGAGCAGACTCTTTCCTGTCCATCAGCGCCCGTCCTGTCTCGATGGCCTTGGCCACCCATCGTGGCCTCCAGCAACTCTACCACCCACAGTGTGGAGCTGGCCAGGACCAGGCCGCCCTCCATCCAGTTACAGAGCCAAGCTCCCTGCTCTGCCTCTCTGAACAACTCAGGATAAGCTGCTTCGATATCAATTGATTTTGAACTTCCAGTCTGGTGACCTAGTCCAGGGTTTTATGGAAGCTGAGTGATTGCTTGCTTTTATCTCGGTTTCCATTCATGCTATTTATGAAACAAATCAAACAATTTTAAACAGACAGATAAAGGTTTTAAAATAATTTATCTTTTAAACTATTTTCAAGTCAATAAAATAACAGCAACTACTATTTATAGGCTCATCTCTGCGCCAGGCTCCATGTAAGCACTTTAGATGCATTACCTAACTGAATTTTTACAACGCCCTTGCCAGTGTTAGATTATTCTCTTTTTACAAATGGAGAAATGGGTTCAGAGAGGTTAAGTAACTTGCCCGAGGTCACACAGCGAGTATCTGGCAAAACAAAGACAAGAATCCAGCCACACCTTACTCCAAAGCCTCTACACCCTAGTGCCTTTCAAAAAATGATGGAGTTTGTGGAGTTGGGTGCCTCCCAGTTGGAACTCCCAAATGTCACTGTTACTAACGCAGATGGTCTTACTGCTAGAATAAGCAACTCCATATCTCAGTGGTTAACACATTGTTCCATTGGTCAGAATTTAATTGCATGAACCCCTGTTTGAGACGGGTGGATCACCTGAGGTCAGGAGTTCGAGACCAGCCTGGCCAACATAGTGAAACCCTGTCTCTACTAAAAGTACAAAAAAATTTTAGCTAGGTGTGGTGGCGCACGCCTGTGATCCCAGCTACTCAGGAGGCGGAGGCAGGAGAATCGCTTGAACCTGGGGGGTGGAGGTTGCGGTGAGCCGAGATTGCACCATTGCACTCCAGCCTGGGCAACAGAGCAAGACTCCATCTCAAAAAAAAAAAAAAAAAAGAATGGATTAACAAATGACAATGTCCCAGCCAAGTTCACCTGCAGTGATCTTTTACATGAACTCCTTCCCAAAGTCAAGGTTAGCATGGTCTGACCAGGGTGTAAACCAGCCAATCTTTGTGTAATGCCATGAACAGAAAAGCCACATTCTCTTCTTAGTAGGGCCAAGGGCAAGGGAGCATGCTCTCTGCTGATATTTAGGTAATAAATCTTGAGTCCCCTTTGTCTTCTGGATCCTTTCTTGTCCTTATGCAGAGAAGTTATGCTGGCCAGGCTGGGCTAGAGGCTGGCCAGGGCCGTGAGAGAAGCTTCTTCCTACCTGGGGCTGCACCCACGCAGGCCTCCACATCTTCCTAATGGAGCCACTCCCTCTCACCCACTGGCATAGTGCCTTGGAGCTCCTTGCTTGACTTTGCCAGGCCAAACATGTGGCATTGCCCTGAACTCGCAGCCCAAAAAGGATCATGTGGGAGTGGTCTAGAGTAGCTGGGCAGTGGTCTGGGCCTCACCCGGCACCCACCACGCCCTCTGCGCCTGGCCCTGCCTGGAGCCTGACCCCAGGCCAAGAGCACTCATGAGGACATACTGAGCAAAGGTTTCCGGCAGTGCAGACAGGTTCAGTGCGTCTTCACTGCTGCCGCTCCTGCCTTCGCCTCTCTGACTTGCCAAGTCAGCCTGTTACATAGACAACTCAAACTCACAGAGACAGCAGGAATTTGCACTTAATTCAATTAAGCACTTAGCCTATCAAGGGGCAGCAAATGCCTGGACTAAATGCCTCTGTGGAATGGAGCAGTACTGCTGCCCTCAGTTCCCTGTCGGTCTCTCAAAGCTGGGAGGAGCCCGCCCGCTGTCACACCTGCCCCCACGGGAGGTTGTATATTAGAAATGATGATCTAGCTCATGCCTGTAATTAATCCCAACACTTTGGGAGATCGAGGCGGGCAGATCTTGAAACCCCGTCTCTACTAAAATACAGAAAATTAGCCAGGCGTGGTGGTGCGAGCCTATAGCCCCAGCTACGCAGGAGGCTGAGACAGGGGAATCGCTTGAACCCAGGAGGTGGAGGTTGCAGTGAGCCGAGATCGTGCCACTGCACTCCAGCCTGGGCGACAGAGCGAGACCCTGTCTCAAAAAAAAAAAAAGTGAAAAAGGGCAAAGGGGGCTAACCTGCCTCTTGTCCCTTCCTGCCTTTTTCTGTCTGGAATTCTGAAGGCGTGCCAGGAGCTGAGGTGGCATCTTGGCCCCACCCAATCTAGTATGACCTTACCTTAATACATCTGCAAGGACTCTATGCCAAAGAAGGTCCTGTTCTGAGGTTCTGGGTAGATATAAATTTTGGCAGTGGGGGAAGAGGGGAGGGGAGGAGAATGCTATTTAACCCACTACATGCCTTATTCCAAAGAAGGCCATATTCTGAGCTAATCACATCTGCAAAGACCTTTTTCCTAAAAAGGCGTTGTGTTGAGGTTGTGGGTAGAGGTGAATTTGGGTGGGGGGGATGCTATTTAACCCACTATACGCCCATGCCCCAAATCCAATCCATCAGCAAGTTCTGTTAACCTTACCTCCAAAATACGCCCCAGACCTGGCCACTTCTCACCACATCAATTCAACCACGCCACCCCCAAGTCCCGCCACTGCTCACCAGCCTCCACCAGCCTCCTAAAGGGCCTCTGTGTTTTGATTCTGCACCCCCATACAACCCCCCCTCAGCGCCCCCTCCATGTTCATAGTCCGTTCAGCCTCCAGAGTTAGCTTATTAAAAAGATTAATTCTGATTGAACAATCCTCCTGAATAAAACTTGGCTTCTCATTGTTTTTAAAACAAAATCCAAAATCTTTTCATGGCTAGAAAGCCTCCACTGCTCCCTCTCTGACCTCTGACCTGTGACCTCGTCTCCTCCTGTTCTCCCCGACTCCCTTGCCCCAGCAACTCTTCCTTCCGCGCCTTAGTCCTGTCAAGCTTCTTCCTGTCTTGGGGTCTTTGCACTTTATTCCCTGTGCCCCAGATCTGTAGGGAGTAGGGCCTAGGTCTCATTTAGGCCACCTCTCAAAGGTCATCTCTTAAGAGAGTCCTGCTCTGATTACCCAAATCGGAAGCAACCCCCAAATCTGCTTGCCAGTCTCTCTAACGTATCACCCTGCTCGGCTTTCCCCACGCTGCTTCCTGAGGCCTTATCTGTCTGACGGTGTTCGTGTTCATTCCTCTGAAGACTTGGCTCCGACAACTCCCACCTAGTGACAGCTGCACAGGGGACACCTGCCTGTCTTGTTCACTGCTGTGTCCCTGGTCCCTGGAACAGTGCCTGGCACATCGTAGGTGCTTTAGGTTAGATTATTTCCTGAATGAGTAAGTGGGTAGAGTTATGGGCCATAGGGGGAGCGTCTACAGGGCTGGGTGCACATTTCAAATCAGGCAAGAGCCCCAAGCCACTGCCTGTGGACGCAGGACGGGGGCCGGTGAGTCACGCCCTCCACTGCTGTGTCTCTCTGCCTCTCACTTTCTCTCAGGCCCCATGTCCACAGTCTGTTCTGCCTTTCTGAGAATAATGAATCAATCAGCCCAACTTTCTGTGCAGGGAATTAAGTTCGACCACTGGTAATTTCCCCCCTTACCTAGAGAGAAAGGCCAGCGTGAGGGTGAAACTATGAGGGTGCAACCGTGACGACCATTCAGTTGCATGGGGGAGGTGGGGGGGACATGGTGAAGGAGAACCAGGGTGGTTGGGAGTGGACAGGATGCCCCCAGTTTCCAGCCCCTGACTCCGGGATATGTGTGTGAGGCTCAGCTGGCAGCCACCACCGGCATGGCAGATGCATGGCTACGGCCTGTGTGGCTCAGTTACTAAGAGCAAACTGTGTACCCAGGAATGGCCTCTCCCCTCCACCCCGAGTGGCCAGGGCCGGACTCTCACTGAGCCCCCAAAGCTGACAGGGTCCCCTGGATCATCAGGCCTTGACTACTTAACCCAGAGACTGCTACCCCAAAGTGGGGCTCCTTGGTTCTAGGGCCCATTACCACCCCAACTCCGCCATGATGGGAGCTGATGCCATTAGAGACATGAGGATTTGGAGTCCTATCTCCTCAGGGCAATCCTTCTTCTACCACAGCCACCAGCAACCACGCTGAAAGCCATCATGACCCTGGGGTGACCTGGGCTGCACTCTGCCTGGACCTTCTCAAAGGCATAAGCCTCAGAGCTGAACAAACATGGGAATCAAGATGTGAAATGTGGCCAAGTACACTGGCTCATGCCTGTAATCCCAGCACTTTGGGAGGACAGTACTTTTGGCAGGTGGGCGGATCACCTGAGGCCAGGAGTTCGAGACCAGCCTGGCCAACATGGTGAGACCCTGTCTCTACTCAAAATGCAAAAATTAGCCAGGCGTGGTGGTGCATGCCTGTAATCCCAGCTACTCGGGAGGCTGAGACACAAGAATTGTTTGAGGGGAGGTGGAGGTTTCAGTGAGCTGAGATCTCACCACTGTACTCCAGCCTGGGTGACAGAGTGAGACTCCATCTCAAAAAAAAAAAAAAAAAAAAAAAATCTGAAATGTAAATACCAGCATTCTATCAGGTTGAGCATCAGCCCATTCTCTTGAGGGTCTATTTTCCTCACACAATTTCCTCCCCGTTTCCCCAAACAAAATTATATTTGTTTCTGTTTCGCCTGCACTTGGCCTCCTTCCCTCCCCAACCCTCCCGCCCTGCTGTCTGTGCTGCCTCGACAGCTTCCCAATAGGTCTCCCGAGGTCACATGGCCCCCCTCTGCTGCGCACTCTTCATTACCTGCCTTGGAGTGTCCTTCCTTCCACACACGTCTCACCAACCCTCGCCCAAAACCCTCTAGTGGGCTGGGTGCAGTGGCTCATGCCTATAATCTCAGCACTTTGGGAAGCTGAGGCAGGCAGATCACTCGAGGTCTGGAGTTCGAACCAGCCTAATAAACACGGTGAAAACCCCGTCTCTACTAAAAATGCAAGAATTAGCTGGGCATGGTGGTGGGCGCCCGTAATCCCACCTACCTAAGAGGCTAAGGCAGGAGAATCACTTAAACCCAGGAGGCAGAGGTTGCAATAAGCCGAGATTGCATCACTGCACTCTAGCCTGGGCGACAGAGCCAGACTTTGTCTCAAAATAAACAAACAAGCACACAAAACCCTTTCGTGGCTCCTCCTTACCTACTGAAAAAGTTCAGCCCCATTAGCTAAGAACTCAAGGTTCTCTACAATCTCCCCCATTTATCTGTCCCTCCTCATTCTTGCCTCCCAGCTCCCTGTGCCCCAGCTGCAGCAGACTTACGCTCTCCAACGCCTGGGGACATTCCCAGCCTCAGGACACTTTGCCCACGCTGTCCCTTCTACCTGCTGTGACTATGTTGTGGCTTGAACTGTGTTCTCCTCAAAAGACCTATTGGTATCCTAATTCCTGGTACCTGTGACAGTGACTGTTAAAATGCACGTGCTGAACAAAGAGACCCCCCCCAAACAGGCTTTGTGTGAGCAACACGGCTGTTTATTCATCTGGGTGCAGGCGGGCTGAGGCCAAAAATGGAGTCAGCAAAGGGCAGTGGAATAGGAGTTGGTTTTATAGGTTTGGGGTGGGCAGTGAAAAGTTACAGTTTAGGGTGGTTTTTTGCAAGCTGGGAGGGGGTTGTAGGGTGTGGTGTCAGGAGGTTGGCCAAGTTCAATTACAAAGTCCAGTGGCCTTGTCAGTTGAGACTGGAATAAGAAACAATAGAGAATTTCTCAGAGTTAAGTAGGCAACGCAGAGGTTGATCATTTCTTCCGTTTTCTATGATCTTACAGTTACTTCAGGTTTTCTAATTCCGGAAGGCCCTCCAGAGGTGTACGTGTGGTTCATGGGGGTTGCCATGCCATCCACAGCGCAGTCAGCTCTTACAGTGACTTGATCTGCAAATAGAATTTTTGCAGATATAGTCAAGTTAGAATGAGGTTGTACCAGTTGGGGTGGGCCCTAAATCCAATGACTCATGTCCTATAAGAAGGCCATATAAAGACACAGGGACCCGGAGACACACAGGGAGAAGCCATTGTGACAACAGAGGCCGAGGCTGGAGTGATACCCTACAAGCCAAGGACACCAGGGCTGCCAGAAAACGCCAGAAGCAAAAAGAGGGACAGGAAGCATGTGGTCCCCCAGACCCTCCAGAAAACACTGACCCGGATGACAGCTTGCCCTTGGACTTCTGGCCTCCAGACTGAGGCTGCGCCTTTCTGTCGCTGTAAGCCACCAAGTTTGTGGTGGTTCGTTGTGGCAGCCACAGGACACATGCAGCCTGGCGCCTGGACACCACCCACAAACGTGTCTCCTGAACACAGCCTGCCCTTCCTCCGTGTCCGGTCCCTTTCCACCTCCTTCGACACCTTGCTTCGTGTTTTTGGAGAGTTGTGCGCTGCCGCTGAGGCACTTCTCTCTGACACTTCTTTTCTAGCTTTCTGTGTAGACCTCTGACCCCCCCACTGGAAACCCCTTGAGGCCTGAGTTCCCTGGGGCTGGTTTGGTTTTCTCTATAGTTGAGCTTGAGGTGAGTGATCAGGACAGCCCCCAGCCACCCCAAGGACGGCGACTGCTCCATCAGGGAGCCCCACCTATTCCGTTAGCAAATATGTATTAAGCACCCAGTGTGCACGAGGCATTCTTCCAGGTCCTGTGAACAGAGTCATGAACACACTGGGGGTCTCACGGAGCACATGCTCCATGGGGGAAAAATGGTCTGCACCTGTCACGTGGCACTGCCAAAAAGGGCTCAAGAGGAAGAGTTCAAGGCCACAGATAGTCCTGTTGGGGGAGCATTCCTGTTAGGAAGGAAAAAACCCAATACACAGACCTCCCCCACAGATGATGGACAAATTGGGGTCAATCTGGGGACAGAAGACAGCATGAGCCAGACACACTTTAGCCATTTGAAAACTTCTCTGTGCTCCCCTGTTGCAGACAGAGAAAATGAGACAGGGAAGTGTTTTTCTTCAGGATATCTCAGCCAGGCAGGGGCTAGGACTGGGAGTCAAATTGGAAGCTCCTCCTGCTTCTGTCTTCATCTCTCTGGTTTCCTGTTGAGCCCTCTGCGATGCACGTTTCCCTGCAGTGACTCATAGTCAGGGAAAGCAGATGCTGGGACCGTGCCCTGACTGAGTATGAGGTAAGGGCTCTGTATTAGTCCATTTTCCCACTATTGATAAAGACACACCAGAGACTGGGTAATTTGTAACCAAAAAGAGGTTTAATGGACTCACAGTTCCACGTGGCTGGGGAGGTCTCATAATCATAGCAGAGGGCAAAAGTCACGTCTCACACGGCGGCAGACAAGAGAAGAGAATGAGAGCCAAGCAAAATGGGAAACCCCTTATAAAACAATCAGATCTTGAGAGACTTATTCACTACCCTGAGAACAGTATGGGGGAAATTGCATGTTTTCAGCTATCTCTCACCAGGTCCCTTCCACAACACATGGGGATTATGGGAGCTACAATTCAAGATGAGATTTGGATGGGGACACAGCCAAACCATAGCAGACTCCTTTCTGCTGTTCCCCTCCCTGGTCATGTGACTCACACGCCCTGCAGTGAATTCTAAGAGCAGCAAGAAAGCACGGCAGCCAGAATCCCCCCTGGGCTGGACACCCTGTGATGGCAAAGTCAAGGGTTACCCGACAGTCAGAGGGGACAAGAGCAGGCAGGTGTCTCAGATGCGCACATCTCTCTTGGGAGTGGACCTGGGCAGGGTTGGGCGGGAGAGGTAGTGTGTGAAGGTGTCCCCCAGGTATCCCCCTGCCTGGAGCCAGGCAAGAAAGGTGAGAAGTCACATGTCTTCCAAGACGGGTACCAGATGGAGGCCTCTCTTGTTTGAAATTGACTGGGTTTTACGGGGGGCTCTGGAGCTTCCTCTGTGCCCTACTGGTGGCAAAGCTCTTGGAAGCTTGATGGTGGGACAAAGCTTAGAGCAGTAAGAAGTGCTGACCAAGCATGGGGGGTTCTGAGGAGGCGGGCACGCTGGTAAGTGCCATGAGAGGCCTTGACACTGAGCAGGCTAGTCAGTGCATGGGCTGATTGAGCCTAGCAAGTATTGATCAAGCCTCTGCCATCTGCCTGGCATCGCGGGTTTACAGTGGGAGCAGGGCAAAGGGAAGTGCCAGCACATCCCTGCAGAGGGATGAGGAGGTGGTGGTGGTTAGGTTAGAGAGCTCGAGCCCAGTGTGGGTGAAGATGGTGAGAGCAGAGAGTCTGTGCACCCTCAGCCCATAGCAGCGAGAGTTCTGCTGGTTGTGTACAAACAGGCCACAACCCCAGCCATGGGAGCCTAACTCTAACTTATTAGCGTGGGAGCAGACCCTTCTCCTAGTCAGTTTCAAGGATGGTCCTTTCTGGAGCCAGAGGACTGTTGGAAATGACCGTGGGGGTCCTCCCAGCCTGGGGAGTCTGTGATTCTAAAAACAGACAAACAACCTCAGTCTTCCTGGACCTCTGCCTTCCCACACGCAGCCCCATCTTCCTTAGACAAAGGGCTCCTGGAGGGATCTGAGGCTCATTTCATAGAAAGCTGAGAATAATATGAAGTAGAGTTTCTATTTTAGAGGGTAACACTTACATAAGGTGGAATCTTTCAGAATGTTCAATCTGATACCTATTTAGGGAAATATCAAACAAACACAGCTCGGGGGAGGAGGCCACTCTGTTCTCCCCCCGCACCCCCAGCTGGCTGGGATGGTCTGCGGAGCTGCAGGGCCTCTTGGATGTGCCTCCTGGCGGAAGCAGATGCCATGGGCTGGACTCCTCAGCCAGACAAGCCTGTCCTGCTCACTGCCTGCCCCCGGAATGGGTCAGAATCAGGGTGTCTGCTGGAGACCCCAGGAAGGGCTGGGCACCCCCAGAGATACTGCAGGTGCTCCAAGAAGGACTAAAACCTCCAGGTCATGTGGACCTGGGACCTCGATCCAGGTCTGCTGGCACTCAGATCCCAAGTACTTTTCTTTGTGCCACACGGTTCTTGAGAGTTAATAAATAAAGGGGGTTGGGGTGGGGGGAGCGGGAATGAAAGTTCTACAGACTTACTTGGTTACATCTTTACCTACTTCCATTGCCAGGCTCAACTTTGAAATTCCAGAAGGAAAAGATGAAAAGAAAAATGTCACATTTCAAATCCTTCCCACAGAGACTCATTTCAGAAGTGGGGCTTCATCCTTTTTAAAAACAGAATCAATACTGTCTTTCATGAAAACAGCTTTTGTTTCCCCTTCAGCTGCAGGCCTGACCCATCCTCCGTGGCTCTGTGCAGAACCAGAGAAGGAGGCCAACGAGCAGCTCTCATCGCGGGCCTGGCAGGAACAGCAGGGCAGGGCAGGGCAGGGCGGGAGGGTGGGGAGCGCTGCTTGTAGGGAAAGAGCTAGAGAGACCCTCTGCCTCCCTCAGGAGGGGTCTTTGAATAAAGCCAAACATCCAGCAGAGACCACTGCAGCAGTGGAAGCCACTCCTTCTCTTAGAGCATCCCGGTCAGTGGATTTTAGAATGGTCCCAGCACCCCAGAAACATTTGGGTCTCTCCCTCATCACCCTCATATGGGGGTCAATCAGTGGAAATCCTAGGCACGTGCTTATGGGGTACTTTATTTAAATGCCTTAATAATTTTTACTTTTTGTTATTTTGTTATTTTTTTTGGATAAAGAGACTCAAAATCTGTGCTCTGCATGCCATCCCTTTAACAGTTTAATACACTTACACTTACATATGTGTATGTTTGGAGCTCTTACGTTGGACTTGGACAATTAAACACACTTAGGTCCATTTATTTATTTATTTGTTTGTTCGTTTGTTTATTTATTTATATTTTTTTGAGATGGAGTCTCTCTCTGTCACCCAGGCTGGAGCGCAGTGGCGGGATCTCGGCTCACTGCAACCTTCGGCTCCTGTGTACAGATGATTCTCCTGCCTCAGCCTCCCGAATAGCTGGGATTACAGGTATCTCCCACCATACCCAGTTAATTTTTTTGCACTTTTAGTAGAGCCAGGGTTTCACCATGTTGGCTAGGCTGGTCTCGAACTCCTGACCTCAGGTGATCCACCCACCTCGGCCTCCCAAAGTGTTGGGATTACAGGCATGAGCTACCATGCCCGGCCAATTTATTTCCCTGATTACTTCTAATAATTTCATAGAAGTTGAGATACAAAGCCCCAAAGGGACACTCCATTCTATGCCTCCCTCCAGGAGCATCCCCTACTACATTATTGAAGAGCTAAAGTTTGAGTTGAGTGTCTGAAGATGAAGAAAATGTTTTCAGACTGACAAGGATGTGAGTGTTCTCTGGACGGGAGTAGCTTGTGCAAAGATGCATTAGAATCAACAAGTCTTAGTCTACTCAGAATCCAGCAATTGATTCAAGTTTGCAGGGGGACAGGGAGCATGTGGAGTGGCAGGGGCCTGTTGGAGTGGCAAAGGGTGGATTGTGCTGGGGCTTGTAAGCTACACTGGAGACCAGGCTACCCTGGGATGAATGGGAGCTTCTGAAATGATTTAGGAGCTAAATGAGCTTCTGAGATCAACATTTTCCAAGGAATCTTAGGTCTTCTGACTTGGAGCACCATGAACAATGGCCCCTTTCTCCAAGGACTAAAATGTTTCTCAGATCATAAGCTGGACAATGAGTATCCAATGGCAAAGTATGCTGCTATGGTTTGAATAATGGTGTCTCCTCCAAAATTCATGCTGACACTTAATCCCTGATGCAGCCGTGTTAATGTCCGTGGCCTCTAGGAGGTAATTAGATCATGAGGGCTATGCCTTCATGAATGGCATTAGCACCCTTGTAAAAGGACTTGAGGTTGAAGGGAGTCTCTTCCACCATCCCTCATGTGAAGACACAGCAACAAGGCACCATCTTGAAAACAGAGAGCTTCCTCGCCTCTCTGCTGGTGCCTCCATCTCGGACTTCCCAGCCTCCAGAACTGTAAGAAATAAATTTCTGTTCTTAACACATTACCCAGTCTAAGGTGTTTTGTTAAAGCAGTGCAAACAGACTAAGACGGATGCCTTATCCTTACTGATCCCGCATGGCAGGAGAACCCCTACCTTGGCCTGTGCCCATGGAAGAGCCTGGCGTAATGGGCCATCGAAGCAGCTGCCGGGGAGAAGGGGTCCTGCCGGAACCTCGTTTGTCGAATGCTGCAGCCAAGTAACCATCTCAGCAAAGAGGGGCTCAAGAATGGTCTCAGATGTGGGCAGGCCCAGGGAGAAGGAGCTGTCCCCATTCTTGAGCCATCGTCAGGTTGGCCATTGAGTTGGGCTGAGTTTTGATTTGGCCAGGATGGAAAGTAAGGAAGAGGAGAATGGATGAAGAAAACTGGCTCTGGATATTAGAGGGTAGGGGCTGGGGGTTGACAATTCCTATCTCCTGGGGTAGCACAATGCTGGCCACAACAGGGCATCTGGTGAAAGTTTGCTGACTGACAGGACGGGCTTCTGCTCTCTCCGCCTGAGCCCCATGTCTCTGAGACTCCCCCCTGGAGGAGAGGACACATCCCTGCACCTCCTGTGGCTGGAGGGCTTTGCACCTGGAAGTCACCTTGGCGGGAAGCCCTTCTGCCTCCCCTCATCCCCCCTTCTGCTATGATGCCCACCCACCTGCCTTTGCTTTTTCCCCGTTTCCTGCTGCCAGAACTGTTCTGTGTTTCACTAGAAGAGAAACGTTCCTATCCTTGCCACTCCTTGCCTCTTCTACCAATTTCCTTTTTAGGTAATATATTTGTTCCTCAGTGAGCTTCCTCAGGATCCAGCCAGGACCCAGTCAATGCCTGTCCCTGCCTCAGCCCCTCAGGCACTGTCTTCTCCCCAGGGATCAGCAGGAACCTTCACCGGGACCCAGAAGGTGTTAGGCCATTAACCCACCGAAGATGGAAGCCCAAGCCCATGTCTTCTTTTCCCCAGGGCCCAGAACAGGCCCAGCACCACTGTAAGTAGTAACTGCACTAACAAGAATGCCCTCCAGTTAAAGCCATGCAGACAGCACAGGAAATCGGAGTGGCAGGGGTTTTCAAGATCAAAGTCAGTTAGATCTTTTTGGGGGAAGGGCAGATCAGGTTTTGAAAGGATTCAGAAATGGAGGTATTAATCCCGCCGCCATTTTGCAGACTCCAGTTCTTTCACTGTGGGCCGGTGGTACCCTTTACGCCAAGATGAGGCTGCTGCCCTGAATGCAGAGACAGGCTCGTTTCCCTACGTGAAACCCCACGTGGGGTGTTGTCCTCACCCACAGGGATGGGGCAGGCTTGGTGGGACAGTACTTGGAAAGAGCCCACCCCATGCCTGCCATGTGGCAAATGGTCAGTGACCCCCTGACAGTGCTACTGTGACCTGTCACTCCCTACCCAAGGGGAGGCCAGAGCCTGATGTCCCCTCTTGCCTGTGGAACAACTCAAGGCCAAGTTCTGATCCTAATATCACCATCTGGGGCCAAAAGTCAACTCTTCCCCTGTACTGGAAGATGTGGCTCATCCCGCGGTCTCTGGGATACATCAGACCAGCCCGAGATGCTGTTGAGGAACCAGCCGACATAGCAAGGATGAAACCACTATAGAGACAGCACGGAGACAGGTCGTATGGGCCAGGAGGGCCTCGGAGGGAGGTGGATCTGAGTTCCAACTCCGGCTCTGCCACTTAAAGAGCTGTGCTGCCTTGTGCAAATCCCTTCACTTCTCTGAGTCAATTTGTCATCATCATTGTCATTGTCATCGATACCATTCTCCGAGTGTGCACTGTATGCCAAGCAGCCATCTTTCACTTAATTCTCATAGCAATGCCATGAGTAGATATCATGACTCCTATTTTAAGCACAAAGAAAGGAGGTTCAGGGGAGATTAGGAAACTTGCCCAAGACCAACAAGTGAGTGGTTAAGACAGGTTTTCAGCCCAACTCCCGCTGACTCCAAAGCCTATGTATGTGGCAGGTTGCATGGTGGCCCCCAAGAAGATATGTCCCTTTCCTAAGCCCCAGAACCTGTGAATATGATCTTTTTTGAAAAACAATCTTTAGGCCTGACACAGTGACTCACACCTATAATCCCAGCACTTTGGGAGGCTGAGGTGAACAGATCGCTTGAGCTCAAGAGTTCGAGACCAGCCTGGCCAACATGCTGAGACCCCATATCTAAATAGCCTGGCGTGGTGGCGTACACCTGTGGCCACAGCTTCTTGAGAGGCTGAGGTGGGAGAATCCTTTGAGCCTGGGAGGAGGAGGTTGCAGTGAGCCGAGATTGCACCACTGCACTCCAGCCTGGGCAACAGAGTGAGACCCCATCTCAAATAAAAAAGAAAAAGGGTCACTGCAGATTCAGTCAAGTCGTGGATCTTGAGATGATGCCATCTAGGATTATGCAGATGGGCCCTAAATCTAAAGACAAGTGTCCTTATAAGAGACAGAAGAAAAAAAGACACAGAGAAGAGATGGTTATGTGAAGGCACAGGTGAGATTAGAGGTCTGCAGCCATCAGTTGAAGACCTCCTGGAGCCACCAGAAGCTAGAAGAGTCAAGGAAGGATTCTCCCCTGGAGCTCTGAGGGAGTGAGGCGCTCCCAGCACCTGGATTTTGGACTTCCGGCCTCCAGAGCTGTGAGAGAATACATTTGTCTTGTTCTAAGCCCCTTGATTTGTGGTTATCTGTCACAGCAGCCACGGGATACTAACACACCATGCAACGTACTTAAGTGCATTGTATTGCTATAAAATGGTCCCTGCATCCCACCCCGCACCTCCATTAGCCTTGGTTCCACCTGCTTGTTGGAGCAAACAGCAGTGGAAAAGTTCGTCAGTTCTCTTAGGTCTTTCCAGGCTCATCTCTACCCATTTGCCACTGGCTCCGGTTAGCATGTCCAAGTGGCCCTGAGCCACCTCCCTTAGGAAGTCACTCTTTGCCAGGACGGAGTAACTCCTGCAGACTGTGGGTCAGGGAGGGCTTGCCTCAGCCTGGGCCACGGGCTCTCCCCTCCTGGAAGCTACTCTGCCATGACTTGTGCTGTGCAGGACTCACGGTCACTTCTGATTTAAGCCCCCATCTCATTGACAAAGAAAAAGAGCAGGGGACAGCCATCTGAGGGGAGGGCATGGGGAACAACATAAGTGGGGGCCCCAGTGCTCCCAAGCAACTCAGGAATCAGATCGAGTCACTCCTTTCCTCAGAAACAGCACGTGGCTCTTCAAGGCCTCCTGAATCGAGTCCAATCTCCTCAGCCTGGAACTCAGCATTCTTTATTCTCTGACCGAGGTCTGTTGCTGGATTCCTAAACAGTGGGAATCCTGGTGCTAATGCAGCTCTCAAGAGCCCTGGCACTGTGACAGAGATGATTGCCCCTGAATATCTGTACCCCCTACCTCCAAACCACTCAGAGGCCCCAGTGTGTGTCCTTGTTCTGTGAACAGTGTGTTGGCTGAGCCGACACACACTTCCCGACACCCCACCCCTGCTACCATCCTGCCCTGTGCCTCCACGTGCCTTAGTTCCACTCTGCCTGGGGGAGAGGAAGGGGCAGGCCTGCCCATTCCCCCTCCTGTCCCATGAACTTCTCAAAGACAGTGCCTGACTCCCCCACTGCCCCGAAATGGCTCTGCCCAGCAGAACACACAGTAATTGCTTCATCAATATTTGTTCATATGAATTGAGTTGAACTGATTTAAAGGAGCGCTCCCCAGACAGGATGATCCGTCTCCTGAAAGATGTAGGCTTCTGGCCGGGCACGGTGGCTTATGCTTGTAATCTCAGCACTTTAGGAGGCCAAGGTAGGTGGATCACATAGCCAGGAGTTCAAGACCAGCCCGGCCAGCATGGTGAAATCCTGTCTTTACTAAAAATACAAAAATTAGCTGGGTGTGGTGACCTGTAATCCCAGCTACTTGGGAGGCTGAGGTAGGAGAATTGCTTGAACGTGGTAGGCGGAGGTTGCAGTGAGCAGAAATCTCACCACTGCATTCCAGCCTGAGCATCAGAGCAAGAATCCGTCTCAAAAAAAAAAAAAAAAAAAAAAAGATGTTGGCTTCCGTGTTTTGTAGCTTTCCTGCTTCTTACTTATTCTTGCTCTCTGACGTCATCTGGCCACAGCTCACCAATTGCTGCTTTGCAGTGAGTAGACTGGGCACTGTGCATTCACAGGGGGCACTGTTCACACAGACCGTGATGTGATTGGCACCCCCTGAAGTGTGTGATATGGCATCCCCATCCCCAGGTGCCTCCTGCCTCTGGATGCTGTCCCACCCTGGGGAAATATAGATGCTGTTTTTCTTTCCTGGTATTTGTTTTGCAAAGCAACTTGAGACACGTGGCCAGGGCTTCCTTCCGGGGCTGCCGAATCTCCATGTATCCAGCTCCTCCACAGCAGAGTCATCAGGGAAACACCCCCATTCTCTGTTCCCTTCATCACAGAATCATATGGCTTCCTAGAAGCTCCCTAGCTAGGTCACCCTCCAGCTGTCCACAGACCTTGCCTTCTGCCTTTGTAAGCGGGACACATAATGGATGGTTCTAATGCACACGTTTGAGAGTGACAAGGAGCCTTGCTGTATTAGTGTACCAGGACAACAGGTATAAATCGTGACTGTCCTTGGAAATCTGAGATTCCAATACAGGACTGCCTGGCACCAAAATCTATGCTATTAGATTAAACAGAAGGGAAAGGCAGGGAGAGCAGGGGGAGCTCTCCAGGGAGGGTCCCGGGGAACAGGACCTGGAGGAACAGTCTCATGTGAGGGGACTGCTGCTTTTGCCTTCTATGTCTCCCCCGCCCAGCCTGCTCCCATCCAGACCTAACTTCCTGGAGCTGGGCAAGCTGGGGCCAGGAGAGTTGGGGCAAAGAGCCTTCAGAGGGAGGTCAGAGGTCCTGCAGTGAGTCTTGGGTCCATGAAAGCAGAGCCAGCCACTTCCCCTACCTGTGCCATTGTTAATGCTTCTGCAAACTGGGCAGAATCCCTCCGTAGGATGATGTGGGTGACGGGGCTGTGGGTCCTGTGAGACATGGTCACTCTTCCTGCTTGGGGCCTGTATGGGGGCTCTCTTGATTATCTGCTGGAGGGACAAATACGCTCTTCATCAAACACCTCCTATTGGGCACCTTCTCCTGAGCACGTCTCTCTGCAAAGAGGGGGGTTAAAGAAAAGGGGACTGTGACATTCCTTCCTCAAAGCATTCTGGATGCAGTGGAATAATACAGGAGCTGGGATATATCCAACACCAAGGACAGACATTGAGAAGCCTGAATGGGGAAGGGGGAAGCAGGCATGGAGATGGTCATGGGACCAGTTGCCCACGCTGGTCCTGGAGGAGTCTCAGGGTTGTGGCTGAGGCAATGTCACTGGTGGTCCTCAGGAAGAATTGAGGTGGTCTGGGCTTCCATGCCATGGTTGCCTGCGACCCAAGGTCTATGTGTATGTTATCTGAAGCCAGGAAATGCAGGCGGTACAGCTTGGCCTCCTAGGCTGGCGGAGGAGCTCCAAGAAACCTGGGGCCAGGGGACCAGGCAGACTGGCTCCATCATGGGATTTGGCTGCAGACACTCAGCGCCGAATGCCTTGGTGAGGCTGGGACTGCCTTCTTCAGCCCTGTTTCTGTGTGGGCCCCCACATAGGCGGCTGTCACAGGCTCCCAGAGGGACATTAAGTGGACTAGGGCAGGAGAAAGCTGGGGGAAGCTTGAGGTCAGCAACGCCCTGTTTGGTTTTCCACGATTTTAGCCACACAGGGAGGAGGCCAGTTGTTCTTTATCTGAGGCAATTGTCTTCAGTTTAAATGAGTCCCCCAGAGAGGCTCACAGCTGGGACAGGAAAGCCGGCAGAGGCGGAGGTGGGGGAGGGCTCAGGGCTTGACAACGGCCCTGCTCTGCAGCCCGACTCCTCCGCTAGGAAGCAGCAGCTCCAGAGCTGAGCGCAGGGAGGACGCTGCATCCGCAGGAGGCCGGGAGGTCACTCTCTGATCGGGATGGGGCAAGAGATGGATCACAGGAGCGGAAGTATAGGAAACGCGGCCAGAGTGAGCAGCGTGGGTGCAGCTGGAATCAATTGTTAGCCCATCCACTTGGGGACTTTCCACAGGACAAAGCAAATGCTCGCACCAGCCTACGGGGTCAGGGGCCTCAGGGCGTGGAGAGCGTTCCTCGTCCTTGCCGCCCTGCTGGCCTCCCTGTGTGACTCGGATGGATCTGGGGTGCCTGCTCCTGGACCCCCCCCTCTCCTGCGGGGGCAGGTGTAGGGGTGTCCCCTGCAGGGCTGAGGACTCAGCACTAGTGAAGGGCTCTCAGCAGCTTATTCAGCAGGCACTGTCTCCCGGGACATTGGTTTGTTTAAATGAAGGTGTTCTGGCCGAGTGGGTGGTGGCTGCCATGAGTAATCCTGCTCTGCAATTGACATCTCAGTTCAAATTCTTTAGCTTTGTTTTTCACCTGATCCCTGAACCAAAGGGCTCACGTAAGCTGACACCCATCACCCGCTCTCCTCAGAGGAAGCATGGGAGCCAGGATGGGAAAGCCTCTCCAGGGCACAGCCAGGCACTGTGTTGCCCAACAGATCCAGACGCAAGGCTTGTGGGGCCATCCAGACACTCCACTGAGCACGCAGGCCAGGGGAGGCCTCTGAGGGCCCAGTGAGAGGACACAGCTAGGAAGTGGCAGGACCGGAACTTGGATCCAGAGCTGCCTGGCTCCAGAATCTTTCTCTGGGATCAATATTATGAGACAGGATTAGAGGATGGCCTTTGTCCCTGAACCCATTGGTCCTTAAGCCCATAGCCTGGCAGGGCACAGTGGCCCACGCCTGTAATCCCAGTGCTTTGGGAGGCTGAGGCGGGTGGATCACCTGAGGTCAGGAGTTCGAGACCAGCCTGACTAACATGGAGAAACCCCGTCTTTACTAAAAATACAAAATTAGCCTGGTGGTGCATGCCTGTAGTCCCAGCTGCTCGGGAGGCTGAGGCAGGAGAATTGCTTGAACCCAGGAGGCGGAGGTTGAAATGAGCCGAGATCAGGCCATTGCACTCCAGCTGGGCAACAAGAGCGAAACTCTGTCTCAAAAAAAAAAAAAAAAAAAAAAAAAGAGCCCACAGCCTAGACAATCATGTTATTTGCTAAAAGCAAAGCTTGGCAGTTTGATATGGATTCCATTTCATAAGAAGGCAGGAGGACACCATTGGTAACACATGTCTGTAGAGCCAGAACAACTTAGCTCTGTCACTGATTGCTGTGTGACCTCGGGCCAGTCACTTAACCTGAGGTTTGCTTTTATTTGTTAAAAAGTAATAATAATATTTACCTCCTGTAGTTGTTTTGAAAACCACGAGACATGTTTATAAAATAATTAGAATAGTCTCTGGCACATGGTACGTTTTTCAAAAATGCAAATCTTATTCTAATATTATCTTTTTCCTCTCTGTTATAGCTTGACTGATATATACATGTGTATGTGTGTGTATATATATATCTCCACACATTTAAACCATATCAGCATCTTGTGGTGACTCAACCCATCTGTCTGCTAAAAGAGAACAAGCCCCAGACCCATTTCATGTGGTCGCTTTGAAGGATGATCATAAATGTGCTCGTAAAGACCCCTGCCAGATGTCAGATCCTCATTCAAGAAGCGTAGGATTCCTTCAAGTCTGCACATCCAGCTGGGGACACAGGAAATAAGAGATCACAAAGGGGTGATTTGAAACTTTACAGAAAAAAAGAACCAATAAATAGGGGGCTCTAACTATATCCCAATAACCTGACTTTTGATCCTTATCAAAGCCCATACCTTGAAGGTTAGAATTCACTGGACTAGGTACTCATCTGATCCTCCCCCAGGATTCTGAGACATTGAGGCAGAAGTTTCTAGCCCATAGCACCCCTGGGGAACACAGCAAAGGTGCTTTGGAATCAATGATCAGACCCCTGGGATTTACAGCGGGGAGCCTGCCTCCAGGGTTGGGGAGGATCAGATGAGCCCCAGTCTGTGGTGGGTTAGTGCCAGGATGTGTGCCTTTCCCAGGACTGAAGCTGAAGGCTGTGCACACCCTGCCCCCTGCCCCACCTTGGCTCAACTCCAGAGGTTTCTGGAATCAGTTCATGTGGCCTGGGGAAACAGAGCCTGGGCTATTTTGTCTTCTGACGGTTTTTTTTTTCCACTTCATATTACTTTATATCCTCAATTCCCTGTGTCACTGATAAAATTATAACAGTTAACATGCTAAGTGCTTACCGTGTAGTGGGCATGGGTCCAAGCACTTTACAAGAATTAACTCACGGAAGCCTAACAATGTCTCTACAGGCACCTAATCATCCCATTTTCTAGCTAACGAAACTGAGGTGTGGGGAAGATCATGCAACTTATGCAAGGTCGCTCAGCTAGACGGTGGCAGGACTGGGGTCCTAGACTGCCCTGAGCCTGGGCCTGTGCCTCCACCATGCCAGATACTCACCACATGTCCGACACAGTTCAGAGAAGGGAATGGATTTCATCTGCCAGATGACCCTGAGGATAGGAACCAACATTATCATCTGCTTGTCTCCACGGGGAAACTGAGGCACTAGGGGGTTTAATTTTTGCCCTTAGTCACACTGCCAAGTGTCAGCCAGAACCTGGATGTTTAACCATCACGCTGTGCTTCCTGTGGGGGGGGAGGGCCTTCCCTTTCCCTGTTGCACTCTGTCTCTGGTTACCCAGGATTCTATTGTATCAGTGTCACGATTGGCTCAATCACCTTCTGCTGTGGGGCCTCTGGCTGTCCACGCTGCTCACGGGAGATCTTCACATCCTGCCTTCGATAGGCTTTGTAGAATGGGCCCTTGCGAGTTTTCTGGGTGAGGATAAGCTCTTCCCTCTCCTTTCTCCCAGGTGGGCATAGAAAGTAACATCAGGGGCCATAGATATTATAGCCAAGAGGTATCACGACACAGTAAAGACAAATGCCCACCTATTATTGAAGAGCAGCTTATCCTGTCCAGCTTCTCAAGTGCCCTGGAGAGAAGGAGAACTTCAGGAAGGCCAAGACCCACCCCCCCACCCCTGTCCAGCTCTACCGGGATGGTCAAGGCAATGGCCTGAGAATTGTCTTGTTTCCTGCCACCATCCTATGAACCAAGAGCAGTAGACTTCTGAAGGCTCCGTGCCAGCCTCTGCAGCCCTCCAAATGAGCACCCAACTGGGTCTACGACTCAGATTGTGACTCCGGTCTTGCCTAGGGACACCAAGGGCTGGGCAGGTGGAGCTGAGACTTTTCCAAAGTCACATTGCTATCTTAATCCTTTTGGCCTGAAGCCTCTGAAGGACTTTGTGACCCTGGGCAATCTTTTGAGGTCAAGGTGAGATGGGGGCATCCTGGGTTCTGCTCCGATTCTGCTAACATGCCTCTGGATCCTATCTCCCCGAAGGCAAAATGAGGAGACTGTTAAAATACACCTAGGTTTGACAGTATTCTCCACTATTTCCCAAAGTGTATTCCATGGAACAAGGAATTGCTTGAACCAGGGGTTCCATAGTCAACTAAGTTTGAGAAACATTGTATAGCCTGGTCCACTTATAGAAATCCACAGTGCATACCAGTGTATACACTGAGTAGTTCCACTCTTAAGGTACCTAGTTAGCCGGACTTAACCCAGTATCTCCCATATTTACTTAACCATGGAACGCCTCTTTAAAAGGTAACATCTACTAAGCCTTAGGCAGAAAGTATGTGCAGAAATGCTGACCTCTTCTTTTTTTTTCTTTTTTTCGAGACAGAGTCTCACTCTGTCACCAGGTGCCAGGCTGGTGTGCAGTGGTGAGATTTCGGCTCACTGCAACCTCCGCCTCCTGGTTTCAAGCAATTCTCCCGCCTCAGCCTCCCGAGTAGCTGGGACTACAGGCGCGTGCCACCACGCTCAGCTACTTTTTTGTATTTTTAGTAGAGACGGTGTTTCACCATGTTGGCCTGCAAGGTCTCGATCTCTTGACTTGTGATCTGCCTGCCTCGGCTTCCCAAAGTGCTGGGATTACAGGCGTGAGCCACCGCACCCAGCCAATGCTGGCCTCTTCTGTCCCATGTTCTCTTCACTGCAGCCAAACACAGAACCAAGTCACCATGTCCCCCCTGGGAGGTACCTCTGCTTCCTGCCAGCCCCTACCTCTCATATTGTGTGGTTCATTCAAACAGACAGCAATTCCTTCAGTAAATCCCACACCCTTTGGTATCTCTGCTAGACCCTGTGCTATTCTTCTATGGGTAGAGAGGTGAAGGAGACAGCCCTGCCTTCTAGCAATGGAAGGCCTGAGGCATCCACAGCCTGGCATAAGAGCCAGAGGGAAAGTAAGGAGGGAGACAGACATTTCCATTCAGACATCAGGGAAGGCTTCCTGAAGGAGGTGGTCTGGGAGTTGGGCCTTGATGACGTGGTGGAATTGGCTGGGGGCAATGGGTAGACATGGAGTGTCTTGGTTTGGCAGTTTGAGAGTTATGTGGGGGAAAGGGTGGAGAGGGCCCCGTATCTTCTTTGTGATGTTGAGCACCCTGACTCCAAGCCTGAACCTACAAACTCCACTCAGCAAAGTGAAAGCCTTCCAATAAATGGGCTCAGCCTCCTCAGAAGCCAAGGGAACAGCTATCTTTTGCATCTTGATCCACCCCAAGTAGCTCATTGAAGTATTCCTTGCAAAGTATGCAATTTTGTCCTTAAAAAGAGGCCTGTTGAATATATATATTTTTCTCTCTCTCTCCTTATATTTGAGTGATATTTTAGTGCTTAAGAAATGGAGCCCACCCAACTCCTGAATTTAGCTCTAACATGAGAAAAAGAGATTGATGTCTCAGGTGTATGGAGTTTTGTTCATACATTCTTTTATTTTTTCAGTCAACACCGTCGCCCAGGCTGGAGTGCAGTAGCACAGTCTTGGCTCACTGCAGCCTCTGCCCTCCAGTTCAAGCAATCCTCCTGCCTCAGTCTCCCAAGGAACTGGGACCACAGGTATGTGCCACCATGCCTGGCTAATTTTTGTACTTTTGTAGAGACAGGGTTTCACCATGTTGCCCAGGCTGGTCTCAAACTCCTGAGCTCAAGTGATCTGCCCACCTTGGCCTTCCAAAGTGCTGGGTATACAGGCATGAGCCACCACACCTGGCCTCAATCAACATTTACTGAGGACCTACTTTGTTCTGGTGCTGTGCTAGGGACCTACAGTGGCGTCAAGATATGTCCTTTCCGTTAGAGAAGCCCAAACTCGTGGGCCTCAGTAAGTCATGGTTCTTGTATCAGTGAAGCTTCCAGGTGTCACAGATGGATTACTTGTGAGAAGCTGCTGTGTCGCTGTGTGAAATAGTATATTTATGAGGTCTGGTGGCTGCAAGGTGACAGAGCACCCTCGGAGCTCCTGGGAGAGGTCTCTAGAGCAGCCCAGGTGCAGGGACAGCTCTTGGGAAGAAGATGAGTATAGGAGATAAGGGGCAAGAGGGAGGCCCCTCAGGGGAGCAGTCTGCACAAAGCCGCGGCGGCACAGACAATGCCATCTGCAACCGAGCTGGGATTGAGGCTGAAAGCTGAACAGGGCCAGCTCATGAAGTGCCTCTTTAGCCAGACCCTTCCATCTGAACATGATCTTTTCTCCTTTGTTAGAAACACAGTCTCACTCTACCACCCAGGCAGAGTGATGTCGGCTCACTGCAACCTCCGTCTCTCAGGTTCAAGTGATTCTCCTGTCTCAGCCTCCCGAGTAGCTGAGATTACAGGCACGTGCCACCACGCCCAGCTAACTTTTGTATTTTTAGTAGAGATGGGGTTTCATTGTGTTGGCCAGGCCTGTCTCAAACTCCTGACCTCAAGTGATCTGCCTGCCTCAGCCTTCCAAAGTGCTGAGATTACAGGCATGAGCCACCACGCCAGGCCCTGAATGGGATCTTGAGGGCGTTGGCAGAGAGGGGGCTTGATGAAGGGTATGTTTTTTGGAAGCTCCCTCTGGTTGTCGGCGGAACGTAGGTGCCAGCAAGGTGGTTGTTGCCAGGATGAACAGATGTTCTCGCCTGGAGCTGTCTGAAGATTGGTATGACCCATGGTTTCTGGGGGATACCTTTGGGATGGGCCAGGGGGCCAGCTGTGCTGTGGAATTGTGGGCCTCCCCCACTCCTCACAGGTGCTGCGTTCTACCCAGCAAGAACCTGCCAGGCAACGAGAACAGGGAGGACCCAATTCCTGGGACATGGTGCGGGCACTGTCAGGGCATCTGCAGGAGGCTCCAGGACACTCCCCTCACGGTGTCTGAGCAATTAGTTATTTCTTATCTTGCCAAGTAAGGGGCTCACGTGGAAATCACTCCCATCCTTCTGTTCACATTTTATGTTGCTATTTATTCCGAACAGGAAAGGAGCACAAAATAGGACCGCTTTTAGAATGGATGCCAACTGGAGGGGCTTTTCCTTTCATTTCTGAGTTGTGAGAACAGGGAGGGTGGGGTGGTGTGGCCCTTTCCCTGGGGCTGTTGAAGCCACACCCTGGGGGTGAGCTCTGATGAGGCACAGCCTGGGGGAGTGGCTTCCTGCACTCACCTGGGGATCTGAGAGCCCAAGAGAGCCAGAGCCCCAAACCTGGCTGCCCTTGGCATCAACCCCGGACAGTTTTTATTTTGCAGGGAAGAAGGCCTCCCTCTTCCTTCTCCAGAACAGTGGGGGGAGTCCTGGGAAGGCAGTGTTGCTAACCCTTGTGGAGAGAGGTGAGAGCAAGGCGTTGGGGACAGAATCTGAAATGGGTCAGGCCTTCAGAGTCCTGGAGGGGCTGGAACAGGAGAAGAGCAGAGGGGGGCACAGCCACACTTGGTTGGTTGCCTGATGTCCTGCGGAGAATCCTGGGCCGGGACCAGGGGGACCCAGGCCTCTGGCCCAAGCTCTGGCCGCTTGTGTGAGGCTGAGCTAACCAACCTGTCTTCCTGGCTTCACTTTCCTCATGTGTAAAATGGATCTTCCTCCTTAACAAATACCCCCCCCAAAAAGTATGATATAGCTCCTCTAACTTCCACACAGAAAACATTCTCAAACAGCCTTGGCAGCTGGGAGGAATTAACAGGCGCTGCGGTATGGGAGGCGGAGGCACGCCCAGGACATTCTGGCAGGGGGAGGAAATCTCTGCCACACAGCTGAGTGTTCCCACCATCCCATCTCTCTGAGCTTCAATTCCTTTTTAAGGTAAGGATAATAATGCTGGCCTCATGTGCCAGGGCAGGGGAGAGAAACTGAGAAGACAGAGGGGTCACATTTGCGTTGTTCATTCTTCTCTCCCTGGTGCCCGGTTGGCCTCTGATAAATGTTTGTTGAATGGATGCAAGTGTAGTTCACGGTGCAGGGACTGCTGGAGAATCTACGGCTGCTGCCATCAGTCCCCACACCCCTGACCCCAGCTCCACGTCCATCGCCCTCAGTGGCAGCTGCTGGCTCTGACATTTTGCACTCTCAGGGGGTCCTCACCTCACCCCAGCCCTGTATCCCATCCCGTTCAGCTGCCTCTCACCACGCCCTGCTGCCTACTGCTGCCAGAAGCTCCATGGTTTGCCCCGTCAGATGCTGAGGCGTGCTGTGAAAGCTGTCTCCGCAAAGGAAGCAGGGGTCTCTGGACCTTGGCCAGGGTCACCCACCGCTGCCCTGCCCTGCCTGGTATTGTCCTCCTGCCCCAGGGTGGGGCCTCGTCAACGCCACTGGCTCTCCGCAGCACCAGCCCGACCCAGCCTCGCCCACCCCTCCCTGTCTTGCCGGGGTGTGGGCTGCAGCTGCCCCTTCTGGCTTGGGACAGGAGTTTCCCTCATGCATCTGTTTCTCCCACCCTCCCTGCACACCACGCCTTCTCCTCTAAAGTGAAATTGCTGACTTAGGAATGTGCGGGACCCATCCCTGGCCTCTGACTGACTGGCCAGTCGGCTCTGATTCCTACTGCCTGCCCCAAACTGGCTGCTTGAGGAGAGATTCTTTTTTTTTTTTTTTCCCCTCAGGCAGAGTCTTTCCCCATCACCCAGGCTAGAGTGCAATGGTGCAATCTCGGCTCACTGCAACCTCTGCTTCCCAGGTTCAAGCAATTCTCCTGCCTCAGCCTGCCAAGTAGCTGGGATTACAGGTGCGCACTACCATGCCCGGCCAATTTTTTGTATCTTTAGTGGAGACGGGGTTTCACCATGTTAGCCAGGCTGGTCTCAAACTCCTGACCTCGTGATCCACCTGCCTCGGCCTCCCAAAGTGCTGGGATTACAAGTGTGAACCACCGAGCCCCGCTGAGGAGAGATTCTTAACCCTTGCTACTAGCAGCCCTCTGGGTCTGAGAGTTGAGCTCCCTCCTGGGAGCCTGTGGGCCTCCCCACTTGAGCAGGGCCCCGAAGTCTTACCTGGGGACTTCTCCTCCTGCTACCACCTCCACCAATGTCTCCAGCCTGCTCTTGTGTCCAGGGTGCTAGAGGGCGCCTTTCTTGCCCACAAACCCCTAGCCCAGCCTCCCATTGCATGCATCCACTCTCCCACGCCCCAGGAAACCATTGAACAGGACACAGCCCATGCGTTCATTTGCAGCATTTGTTCAACAAGAGCTTGTCAAATGGCTCCTAAGGATAACGTAGGGCGGGGTTGGACTGTGGGTTGTTGGAAGCAGGTGGGCCCCAGTCCAGGGCTCTTACCCTTCGCTGTAGTGCCAGGATAGGGTGGGAGTTCACCTGGGCGCTCTGAGTGCCCTTGCCAATGGTGAGGCCGGTCCTGGCCTTGGCTCCTCCTGAGCTCCTGGGGTGCCAGAGCAACAACATGAGGCCGGAGGAGCCGGCAAGCACAGCTGGAGGAGGAATACGGCATTTATTGAAAACCGGAGATGTAACTCGGGGTAAAACCAGCCGTCTGCCCTCGTGTTGCTCACAGTTGGGTGAGGAGAGGGAGGCAGCTGGAGCTGTGCCAGTTACTGATTCTGGCATTTTGCACACTCAGGGGGATCCATGCCCTGCCCCAGCCCTCGGGCCCTTCCCTTTGGAGCTTCAAAGTGAGCCCCAGTTCCATGGAGGAGGGAGCTCTGACTCCAAGGCGGGGACGGGAAGCCCCCCACAGAGGAGCTGGACTTGAACAATGCATTGGTTTTTCACAGTCAAAGAGGAGGAAAGGCATTGGGGTGGAGGGAACAGCATTCGTGAAGGCTGGAGGTCAGGAGGGATGGCCACGTGGAGGTGTGAATAATTTGGGCTTTCCTGGTGGGGGATCGGTAGGTGCAGAGGCTGGGAAATAGGGTGACCAACCATCCTGGTTTCCCAGGACTGAGGGGCTACCCAGGACACAGGACTTTCGGTGTAAAAACCAGGGAAGTCCTGAGCAAACTGGGATAAGCTGGTCACTATACTGGGAAAGCTAACCTGGATTCAGAGAGAAACAGGCTATGCATATATTGGCAAAGTTTTGGTGCCATGAAGAGTTATAGAAGGATGTTTTGTAAGGGAAAGGGGAGGAAGCATCTTCTAGAAGACAAGCCCACCTTACAACCACACTGATGGAAATAATTATCTCTGTTTTGCAAATGAGGAAGCTGAGTGTCAGAAAAGGCAAGACACTTGCTCCAGGTCACACGGCAAATTAGCGGCAGATCTGCGTTTCAAAGGCAGGTGCGTTTGGTTCCAAAGCTTGTGCTCTGAAGCACTGAGTGAGGCTCTGGAAGGACAGGAGGTAGATCCTGCGGCCCCAAAGCCGAGGCTGGCTGGGATCTCTCTGAGAATGGGCCCTCAGAGACTGGGAAGGCAGGCCAGCACCGGGGCGCTTGGTCTCCCTGTCCCTGTCAGTGCACAGCCAGCAAGCAGCCTGGGGGGCAGTGTGGCCTTCCTACCTCTGTGTCCTCAGATGTCATTCCAGGGATTGGCCAGGACGGGTCTCAGTGAGAAATGTTGAGTAGATGACCAGATTTGGTCTGGCCCTGAGGTCAACTGGCAGATGCCCTGGGGGGACTAACCACCTAGCAGCCACTGCCACTGGAGAGAAACAGCGTTGCGTGCCAGTTACAGGGTGGATGGATGCCCTGGGGACGGGGGAAGCCCTCCCCTTGCTGAGCAGGTGGCATATCCTCTGCTCCAAGGAGGAGCAAGAGTGGGCCCAAGTTCAGCTCACCCTGACCCAGCCCAAGCTGTTGTGGACGTGGCAGCCACACCTCCCCCAACAGAGCCAGGCAGGAAAGGGTTACTCGCTGACCCCAGGAGCTCTGACCTAGAGGTCAGATAGAAGGTGGTGAGGGAGGAGCCAGTGATAGAAGGAAGGCCAGCCAGACAGGTGGAGTCAGGGGTTGGTGGCTCAGCAGCAGGTGTGGCAGCAGCAAGCATGTCCCGTTGGAGTGCACAAGTGTCTGGACAGGTGGCTGGAGCCCGATGACAGAGCCTGGCAATTGATGCCTGGATCCTGAGTGCCTGAATCTGTGACAGGGCTGAGACTGCAGATGGTGGTCAGAAGGCTGGGGCCCCGGGGGCAGGAAGCCAGGCACATTGCTGTCCCGGGCCTGCTACAAGGTGGCAGAGGGCAATACCCATGGTGCGGGCCCGGGGCTCAGACACCTGGCTTTCAGGCCATCCTATGTCCAGTGTGCCTTTGGATTCAGGCAGTTGATGGCATCCCAAATTTGGGACTGCAGTTATGCAGAGTGATACTCTCCTCTGCATGACTACCATGATGGCCATAAGAGCTGGGGCCAGTGGGCAGTGGGCACCTCTGTCTAGGGTGCTCTGCCTGGGTAGGCTCCCTTGAGAACCCCGCACTGACCCAGCAAAGAGAAATGCTAGTGCTGAATGTTTGGACCTCAGCCAGGGAGCTGTCAGTAGCTATGTCTAGGTGTCTCAGCCTTTGTTAAGAAGCCAATACAGGACCAGGCTGGGCAACACAGGGACACCAAGTCTCTACAAAAATTTTTAAAATTAGTTGAGTGTGGCGGTGTGTAAGCTACTCAGAGGCTGAGGCCAAAGGATCACTTGAGTCCCGGGGGGGTCAAGGCTACAGGAGCCACGATTACACCACTGCATTCCAACCCTGACAGAGCAAGAATCAATCTCAGAAAACACACACACACACACACACACACACACACACACAAACACACACACATACACACACACACGAGAAGGGGGCAGGAGGGGGGCTTCTACTTCTCTCTATCCTTAATGAGTACGCATTTTGCTAAGGACCAAGGGTCGGTGCCCACCATGGGCACCACAAGGAAGGGAGTGACTCCTGCAGGCTTCTTTGTGTAGCTCTGGGCTCTAGAAGGACCAGTTCTGGCCGGAAACAATAAGACCTCTTTCTTGGGCATGAGGCTGGGGTGGGGGCTTCTCTGAGCCTTTTAAGAGGTACCTGGGGCCAGAAGTGGTGGCTCACACCTGTAATCCCAGCATTTTGGGAGGCCGAGACAGGTGGATCATCTGTCAGGAGTTCGAGACCAGCCCGACCAACATGGCGAAACCCCATCTCAACTGAAAAATACAAAAAGTTAGCTGGGCATGTTGGCAGGCACCTGTAATCTCAGCTACTCAGGAGGCTGAGGTGGGAGAATTGCCTGAACCCAGGAGGTGGAGGTTGCAATAAGTCAAGATCGTGTCATTGCACGCCAGCCTGGGCAACAGAGAGGTACGTGGGAGGAGGTGAGTGGCGGGTTACTGGTTAATGGGCAGAGTCTCTGTTTTGGAAATGGTGAGGATGGTTTCACGACACTGTAAATGCAATTACTGCCACCTAACTGTACACTGAAAGATGGTTAACATAGCAACTTTTATGTTACGTATCTATTTTACCACAATTTTTAAAAAAAATTGTCAAGGTCATAAGAAGCAAGGAAACCCTGAGAAGCTGTCCCAGATGAAAGGAGACCAAAGGACGTGACAACTAAATGCAACATGGTAACCGGGATTGGGTCCAGACCAGGGAAATGACAGTGTAATGTCCCCTAAGGAAAAACCGGGTAAAATCCAAATAAAGTCTGTAGTTCAATTAATAGTATTGTTTCAATGTTAATTTCTTTGCTTTGACAATCGCAACATGGTTATATAAGACATTAACACTAGTGGAGGCTGGGTGAGGATACACGGGAACAAACTCTCTGTACTATCGCTGCAACTTGTCTGTGAATCTAAAATGACTCCAAAATAAAAAGTTAAAAAAACCCAAGACAAAGAGGGGCCGGGCCTGCCAAGAAGAGCTGAGAGTCGAGCTTGGTGCCTGGGCCTTGGGCTCTGCCTGGGAAAAGCCGAGGAGGCCTGGAGCTGGCTCTCAGCTGGCAGGAGGAGCTGCTGCCAACTCTGCAGAGCTGGGCTCGTTCTGGAAAGATGAGTCAGGTGGGTGTGGGGAGCTGCAGGGCGGGCCGCAGGCAGTGCCTGAGCCCTGACGTCGGCTGCTCTGTGAGCTCTCTGCTGGTGTTTCAGTACTTTCCGAGGTTCAGCAGGATCTCGACTCTCCAAAGGGAGGCCTCTGTGTCCCCGCTGGGTTGGCCTTAGAAACCTGTGTCTGTCACTGCGGGCTCAGGCGGGTCTTGCAGGCAGACAAGGCCTCGGGTCTGGCTGCAGCCCTCACCTAGTCACACATGGACCACAGAGGGTTCACAGCCCTCTCCAGGTGCCGCTCCGCCCATCCAGACCCTGCACCCTGGGCTGTCTTCATAGGAGGAGTTCTCCAGCCCACTGCATGAAGAAAGGTTGTGGAATTACAGTAAAGAGAGAGTTAAGAGACCCAAGGCCCACCACGCAACGTGGCAGACGGAGTCAGTACTCAAATCATCTTCAAAGCTTGTAGGTTAGGGTTTTTCAAAGGCAGTTTGGGTGAAGGGGGTGGGGTGGCCAGGTTACAGGTCCTTGCTGCTGATTGGTGGGGTGGAGATGAAATCTTGGGGGTTGAAGCTATCCTCCCGGGTGCTGAATCACTTCTGGGTGGGGCCATAGGGACAAGGTTTTGGAGGGTCCAGGTGGAGCCATGGGTGTAAAACATGCAAAAAACCTGAAAAGATATCTCAGGAGGCCAGTCTTAGGTTCACAACATTGGCGTTATTTGCAGGAGTCATTGGGAGGTTGCCTATCTTCTAACCTCTGGCATCACGGCTGGCAGGCTTTCATGTCTGCGCCTTAGCAGGAGTCAGGCTCCTCTCCTCCCCCAAGCCTGATGGCCTCTCATTAGCTTCACAAAAGCAGTTAAGTTTTGGACAAGACCTGTTACAATTTAAACTACAGCCTAAGCGTCTTCCAAAGTTAGCTCAGCCCAGTAGCCCCGGAACGATGAAGGGAAAGGGGAGATTGGGGTAGGTTAGCTCAGATCGCTTTCACTGTCATAATTTTCTCACTGATAGAATTTTTGCAACAGCGGTTTCCAGGCCTCCTCCAGAAGGCAGTTCTGCTCACACCACTCCCTGATCGGAGCTGGCTCTCTAGTGCTGAGAATCAATTCAAACATCACCTGACACCTGCGACTTTTCCGGCCGCCTCCAGCCTTCTTTCCCGGCCTGACTTCTCCCGGTGGGGGTGGGCCCTCCACGCCCACCCACTGACCAGATACATGGGCCAGCCTCACTCAGGGCCTTTGCTCCTGGGGTGTTTTGTTTCGTTTTTAATCTCCGCAGTATTCAAATTCTGTTTCTCAAGGTCCAGGTGAAACTGCACGGTTGGCGGCTCTCTCCTGGCATTTGCGACTGGCCCATCTGGAGTCACTGCTTTGTCTTCACACTCGCCTCCCACGGGTCCGCCAGGTCCCCTTTCTCTCACTCCCTGGAGCTCCGCTCAAGCCCTGGCACAAGGAAGATCTTGTTACGGAGTGACATGTTAGAGGTGTCAGCGGGCCTCTATCATAAAACGCTCTCGACCCTGAGCTCAACCAAGCCCTGAAGGCAACAAGATACCGTCCCTCCTGCCCAGGTGTTTGGCTGAGTCCACGCTCGGCTGAGGACAGAGCCCTGAAATGCCTCCCCAGCCCCTTATGGGAGCAGAGGGGACCCACTGCCCCAAGCAGGCACCAAGTACCTGCTTACCCTTCAGCAGGAGCAGGCCTCTGACCTCAGGAAGAACAGGAGGCAGGAGAGCTGTTCCCAGGGTGGGCGCTTTCCTGATGGTGGCTGCAGGGACCCCCCTGGGCACAGAGGTCAACCATGATGGTGGCCTGATTAGCCTGTGTTGCTCGGCCTCTGCCCCTGAGCTGGGCCCACTTGGGGGAGTTGGGGTAAAGGTGGTGGCTCCCTGTGGGCTGGGGATTAGAGGAAAACAAACAGGTGGAATGACAAACAGTGAAGACCTTTGGTTCTCCCTCCTCCCGGGGCCCCTCCCACTCCCGGACATCTGGGTTGCCATTTTCACAAAGGTCCCACCCCCAGTTTCTCTATGGACACCGTGAGCCTGGGCACAGGCAGGTCAGGTATCCTGAGAGGCGCCTTCCCAGCACAGAGGGTTCATATAGCCCACACTGGCCACGGAGTTCTGAGGACAGGCAGAGGTTCTTAGAGTGGACTCCTTTCCCCAGTCACTTGCTGGAGAAGAAAAGATTGGGACAAGTGGGGGAAAAAAACTGTAAACGAGTATTTAGTGAGCACCTACTACATGCCAAGCACAGTGCCTGATCCACTCGCGTGGGTCTCCTGGACTCTCACCACAAACTACAAGATTAGTGTGGTTCTCCCCATTTTGCAGATCAGAAGATTAAGGTACATGGTACCTTAATTACACAGGTACATGTGTGCCATGGTGGTTTGCTGCACCTATCATCCATCACCTAGGTGTTAAGCCCTGCATGCATTAGCTAGTTATCCTGATGCTCTCCCTCCCCCGCCCCCACACCCCCGTGATGGGCCCTGATGTGCATTTTTGTGAGTGTGGTTAAGGAAATGAGTGCCTAGATGTGTCAGAATCAGGGACTAGACTCCTATGTCTGCTGGATTCCAGGTTTGGTCTTCTTTCCTCTGCACGAGGGCAGGAGGGGAGGTGGGGTGCCTCTAGCTTCCCAGGCCAGGAGCACTGTCCACACTGAGGGACATTCTGAGCTTCAGGGGCTCCAAGTGATAAAACAGAGGGCACACTTGGTGATGTCCTTCTCTGGAAGGGGGCGGAGTATGTTTGTGAGGTCAAAGGTCTTACACAGAGGGGCAGGGCTGGGTGGAGGAGAAGGAAGACAGCAGCCCCGGGGGGCCTGGCTGAGCCTCCTTGGAACTCCCCCACCCCTTTTCCCATGCTCCATCATATGGTTCCTCGCTCACAGCTTTGTCCCTGGAGAGACCAGGCCCATCCCAGGAGGGGCCTGGATGTGGACCCTCCTCTCTGTCCCTGTCCATACCTGGCACCCTTCGGGGCTTGCCCTGGTCTCCCCCACACCTTCACTCCCTTGGAAGACACTCCCATGGGTGGCTGGGGCTCACTCCCTCCTCAGGGAACCTCCTCACCCTGAGTCAGCAGCACACCCTGGCTCTGGGTTGGGTCTTCACATCCTCTGGTCCCCACGGCAGGAGGCATGGGAAAGCTTGGGGCTCAGCATGTAATGGGAGCAGGGCTGGGGCCAGGGTTCTTTGAGAATCCTGGGCATAGATGAATGAGCCTCGTGTGGGAGGTCCGGGCTGAAGTCCAGGCAGGCCGGGGCGCTCCGCTCCTCACTGAGCCCTGGCCTCAGCCCAGAACGTCATGTGCCCCTGGGTATGGCTCTGTGCTGAGCCCCACTTCCCCAGGCCAGAGAAAGGGTGAGCCCAGAACATTCTGTGACTACAGGCTGTGGGTGCTGGCTGTGACTGTGCAAAAATGACCAGTGTGTTTCCAGTAAAACGCTGAGTAATCTAGAAAGCAGTAACCACCCCCACCAGCTTTCTTCTTCGAAATCTCCCAGCAAGCTGTCGGCTGCCTCTCCCTTAGAAATGGGGCTCCAGCAAGACACAAGGGGTGTCCACTGGAGGCAACCCCTGAGGTCCCTGGGCCACGAGCAGTTTGCCGGCGGCCTAGGGAGGCAGGCAGGGCTTCTCCCAGGCTAGAGGGGTGGTCTGCGTGCGCTGGGGCTGTCAGGGAGCATTGCAGCAGCCCACAGCCCTTGTCCCTGCCACCAGCTTGTGTTCCTGCTCCCGACAGTCCTTCCGTCCACTGGGGCAGGGAGATGGATGGTGGGACTGTCCTTTGACTCAGAGCCCACTCAACACTCTGGAACCGGGTCAGCAAAATCACTGTCAGCCCTGCTGCAGCCCACTCAGGCTGGATGCCCAGGAAACGCCCCTTCTTGAGAAGCACTCCTGTGCTCTGTGCTCTCCTCATATTTAAGTAATGTCATCCAGTGTCCCCCCCTGCTGGGGTCTCCCTGAACGTTAAGGGATCACTTTGAAGTCTGTAACCGTTTATTCTTTGTCTTGGGTGTCAAGGAAGATGTTAGCCAGACCACGAGCACTCTCGCCTATTCACTCAGCAAGTGCCTGTGGGGGAGGGGGTGGCACTGGGGAAGGAAAGACTCAGTGTTGGCGCCCTGGGGGAGCTCCAGAGGGCAAAGTCAGGTGTACAGATAACTCCACAGCAACAAAGGTGACAAGGGCCTGGCCAGGATGCAAGCACAGGTGTACATGACAGGGAGAGAGAAGTCTGGCAGACTTCCTGGAGGAAGGGGCATTTGGCTAACACTAGAAGAGTGGATGAGACTTCCTCACCTGGAGTTTTTGTCTTGAATATTGAAAGAGGAACAGGTGGAGTGAAGTCCCTGGCAGATGGGGCAGCTACAGAGGGGGAAGCAGGGACCCCGGCCCGTGTTGTGCAGGACCTGGTTCATTGGGAGATAATGAGGTCTGCGAGGATATCACGAAATACTGTGTGAAAATGCCCGGCCTCTGTGGAACCCACAGGCAGTGCTGAAGTAATGCTTACCTAAGCCAGAAACTAGTGATCACCTGGCGGGCAGATGCAGGTAGCCCAACCTCACTGGTCTGAGAGGACCAAGAGACATCAAACACCCTCTGTGCAGCCCGAGCTCTGAAACGCTCTCCTAGGAAGAGATGGGCATCGCGCCCCTTCCCATGGCCGGTGACTAGAACTGTTTGTGTCTGTTGGTGGACGCAGCCTTCAGCCCAGACCCCAGAGAGCACCACGTACAGAACTTCCCGGGTGTGGAAAGGAGGTGGAGGCCGGGTCCAGGCCCACGGAGCTCACCAGAGCAGGCTCGGCCCTCCTAATCCCAGCTCCAGTCCCTTTCCTGGTAAAGATTCCTTTCTGTGTCCTGGCTGAAGGCAAACTGGAGCCCGTAAATACATCAAGAGGAATAATTTACATTCATTCAATGATGTCTGTTTAGACTTTCCTCCTCAGATCCACTTGCTTAGTCAGGCCTTCTGCCCCATCCAAAGCGGACAGAGAAGGGTCCCAGGTGCCGACTCCTATATGTACAGCATTGAAGGACACAGATGCCCTTCACTGTCCCTGATAACAGAGCCAAGGCGTTTACTTCCATTCACAAGTAGCTTTGGAAGAAGAGGCACAAGCGTGCATCCCTGCAGTGGTTCCTTCCTGATCTCCCCAGAGCTGCTGGCCTGGGCATGCCTTTGTCTTGACAGGCCCAGGTACAGGACTGCCCAGCAGGTGGACAAGGAGCCAGAAGCGGTGGGAAGAACTGAGGGAGGGAATTCTGGAAGGATACAGCCAGCTTTCCTCAGGCTGACAGCGCACCGAGGCCTGGGGCCTCCACTGCCCATGGTTAGGGATTTGGGCACAGTGTGGGGGAATTTCACAACAGCCATTCTGTGGGAGGCGATGGGGAGCTGCGGAGAACCTCTACTCCATCTTCCAGTGTGAGTGAGGAAACTGAGTCCCAGGGAGGGGCCGTGCGTGTGGAGTTCCCCGGGCGTTAGTGATGGCACAGTCTCTAGGCTGTGGCTCCTCCATGCAGCACACATCAAGCTGCCTCTGAATCTGAGGTGGGGGAAATTGAAGGTCGGTGATCTGCAAACACATATTTATAAGCACCCCGGTCAGAGCCTCATCGCCGGGCCCCTTCTGCCTTGTCAACCCAGCTTTTCCTGTCTCTGAGTTTGCCTGAGAAACCGACACCCCACATCACCAAGCCTCAATCCAGGTCCCCCATCACCCTGACTGGGTCTAACACTCACCACACGTGGGACATCTCCCGGTGCATATACGAGGCTGGCCCTGAGCATGGGGACGTGAACCAGACACAGTCCACCCTCGAGGGCTCTGATCTGGTGGGGAAGGTCAGGAGGGAGGGTCAGCCTCCTGATGGCATCTGTGCCTCTGGGTCTGTCAGGGACACGGAAGTGTCCAAGCCTGGACGGGAGCGGGCAGGCAGGGAGGACTTCTCTGAGGGTGCCATCGGCAACTGCCTCTGACTCCTCAGCCTGTGCTCGCTCTTCAGGAGGCGTCCTCCGTCCACTGGGGCAGGGAGATGCATGGAGGGATTGTCCTTTGACTCGGAGGCCACTCAACACTCTGAAGCCAAGTCTACAAAATCACCATCAGCCCTGCTGCGGCCTACTCAGGCTGGATGCCCAGGAAGATACAGGGGATCTGGGGGCACAGATGGGAGGTGGAAGTGGAGAGACCCAGACTCTGCCTCTTGAGGCTCCTGGCCAAGCTGATGATATGTGACCTCATCTCACAATACTAGAAACGAGGAGACCCCGCCCGTCCAGGCTATAGGCTGGTGGGAAGCCGACATAGAGAGCTTTCAAAAGGAGGAGGCGTTTGGACCCAAGCATCCCAGACTGTGGGGCCATAGATGAAGCAGGAAAAGCTACTGCAGAGGAAGAGAGGCCACGGGCAGGTGGTCTGAGGCGGGCACTCGCTGGGATATATAAGTCAGGAGAATCCCATTGTACTACGAGGCCCGAGCAGCTCTCAGACTGTCTTGCCACTAAGGAGGCGTCCTTGCCTCCAATTCACAGACGATGGAAGCAAGGCCAGAGAGGATAGATGATCCACCCCTGGGGCTCAGGGCCAGCAGCCAGAAGAAATCAGCATCCCAGCCGAGACAGGAGAGAGCTCTCAGGAGAAGACACTAAAGGTGGCTTTGACGCCGGCTGAGCCTGACTGTGGGAAGCCTCTGAAGTCAGACCCGGGGGATCCCGTCGTGGCGTCGCCTACATGCCCCACCTCTCTCCTGTAACTGGAGTGGCCGGCTCCTCCAGGGACTCTCCCTTTTGCTACTGGATTTGTCTTTGCTTCTGGAGGAACTTGAGGTAGCAGCTGGTACAGGGGCATGAGCAAAGCCCTGGGCTTTCACTCTGGGTTCCAGCACTCCTTAGCTGGGTGGCCTTGACAAGATCACTTAAGCGCTCTGATCTTTAGTTTCTTCACTGTAGCAAGATCTAATAATACATTGCAGTTGCTGCAAGGATTAGAGGTACTTACTGTAAGCAAAGTACTGGACATATGAGCATGCACAGTGGTGAGGAGCTATTAATGTGATGTCAGCTGCCGGCTGCAGCCACCTCCTCCCCAGCGGTCCTGGGTCCAACCACCCAATGGCCTCCCAGGGGATTGCTCCAAACTTTGCTAATGCCGCAGAATAAAGGTGAATTTCCCAGGGACTTGTGGCAGGCCTCTATGTTCTGGAAGATGCCCTGGACATAAGGAAATCAAGTGGCTTCCCTGATCCAACATCTTACACATTTTACTCAGCCTCTGAGAGAAGCTGGTGGAGACAGCTGGTCCTGCCGTGTTCCCTCTCCCAGGAGCTATTAGCTGTGTCATGCATCCATTTGTAATGAAATGGAAGCATTTTGAGTTCTCTGGGAAGCCGGATTTTCTCCCAAATCCTTGCTGCTTTCATCCTTGGACATGAAACAGTCCATTCTAATCTCATATGAAGGGGCGACAGTTACAAGGAGCCCACGAAATCTGATCATCGACTGGGCTCCCAGGCAGCAGGGCAGCTTTGATCGCTGGGAGGGAGCAAGTCATCCTCAGCTTGGTGCTAATAGCCCCATGCATTATTGAAGAGCCAGTTTTCAGTGGCAGACACATACAGAGAGACAACCGGTGTGCAGGCTGGAGTGTCAGCTGCTTCCCTCACTCTTCAGTGATGGAGCCTTGTAATCCGGCAGAGCCACCAAAAACAGGCCCCTGACAGAGCTGTCTGTGCAGCTCACCACACCCTCATTGGAGGGCAGCTGACATGGTACAAACAAATAAGGTGACGTCACTGCCTTCCAGTTCTCTCGACCGGTGTGCCTCTGATCCAAATGTCTGAGGAACGATCAGCTGCCAGGGCGCACCCTCAGGAAACGCGCACTCAGCAACAAGGGTGCACATGGGGGCTAGAGCTGACTGTGGCCAGGTCTGTGGCCTAACGGTGTTCCCTTAGCCCTCTGAGTAAGACTCTGATCCTCAGTCTCTGGGGCCATGACAGGCAAGGCAAAAGATGGGACTTAGTTATTGCTGAGACTCTGCTGGAAATGGTAAGGGAGGTGGAGAGGCTTACTGTGCTTGTCTCACTTACTGTTTGAATTGAATAACCTAATCAAACCCCTTTCATTTATTAAAATTGTTATTTGAACGTCTACAGTGTGCTGGGCACTGAGTGAGGCACTGAAGATATAGCAGTGAACAAGGACAGATGGGATCTGCAGCCTTCAAGATGGCCATGGATGATCCCTTTCTCATTGTATTCATACACTTACATAGCCCATTTCCACGTTGAATTAGGTTGACCTTTGTAATTAAGAGAATATTCTGGAATGATGGAGTAGCATGTCTGAAGTGAAGTCATTAGAGACATTGTGAGTTCTTGTTTTCTGGGGGAAACCAGTGGCCATGTTGTGAGGATACTCAAGCAGCCCTGTGGAGAAGCCCATTTGACCATATTGGAAGTGGATCTTCCAGCCCCAGTCAAGCCGTCAGATGACTGCAGCCCTGGCCAACATGTTGACCGCAGCCTCATGAGAGATCCTGACCCAGAATCACTCAGCAAAACTGCCCTCAAATTTCTTACCAATAGAAGCTGTGAGATGATGAATGTTTGTTGTTGTAAGCTGCTACGTTTTGGGGATAATTTGTTACACAACAATACGTAGCTAATGCGCAGGTCTTCAGTGAGTATCATTCTGGTAGAAAATTAGATATTGATTTTTAATATCACACTGATAGCTATAAAATCACAACTATGAAAATTGCTATAAATGCCTCTATTGGGAGGAACTAACCTAGTCAGAGAGGTTAGGAAAGGCTTCCTGGAGAGAGTAATGGCTGCTCTGAGGTGGAAGTAGAAGAAGGTGGGAAAGAGTATTCAGGTAGGGGAGCAGCTTGAGCCAAGGACCTGGTGTGGGAGGAGCCAGCCCAGGCAAACGAGGTAAGTAAGCAGGAGCCGAAGTGCAGGAGGGAGAGGCATGCAGGCGGGACTGGAAATGCAGAGGGAATCTATTGCTACTCAGCCTAAGCGCAACAGGAGCCACCAAAGCTTCTTAGCGATGGATGACATGCTCGGATCTGGGCTTTCAAAGCTCCCTTAGTTTCTGTGGAGCATGATTTGGAGATGTGAGGGTAAATGGGGCCGTCACAGGAGCCTAATAGAAGGATGGGGTGTTCAGAACCAGGTGCTATTCATGGATGGAGGAGGTGGACAGATTTGAGAACTATTTATGAAATTAGATTGTTGGTATTTGTTGACTAAATGGTGGTGGGAAGTAAAGGAGAGAGAGGTTCCCAGGATGAGTTTGAGATTACACAACTATGGATGGGCTGGGGGGTGGACCAGTTGGGGAGACTCTAGAGAAATGTACTTCATGGGGCCATGGGGCTGTGGCAAGCCTGAGATGCTGTCCAGGTAGTACCAGCCATCCTGAGGCCATGGGCTGGTCCACCCCCTGCCTTTGGGCAGGTCTGCTACAGACTGAATTGTGTCCCCCCCCGATTTCATATGTTGAAGCCCCGCCTGCTAATGTGAAGGTATTTGGAGACGGGGCCTTTGGGAGGTGTTAGGTTTTGGAGAGGCCATGTGGGCAGGACCTTCATGATGGGATTAGTACCCTTATAAGAAGAAACCAAAGAGCTTGCTCTCCCTTTCTCTGCCATGTGAGGACACAGTGAGAAGGCGGTCGTCTGCAAGCCAGGAGGAGGGCTGTCACTGGGAACTGAATTGGGGACACTCAGATCATGGGACTTCCCGCCTCCAGAGCTCTGAGGAATCAATTTGTTGTCTAGGCCACCCAGTCTGGAGTATTTTATTATGGCAGCCCTGAGCCAGACACGGTCTAAGGGAGTGGGTGAGACGCTCCCGCAAGAAACAATGAGGGAATGAGGGGAATAGAGGCTGGTTTGGTTCCCTTCAAAGGGCAGATCTGTCAGAATAAGCGTCTAGAGCAGCAGCCCCTCACTCCCCTTGTTAGGGGTCCACGAGGTAAAATCGATTTTCACTGGACACTGAGACATGGTTTAGTTTGTTTGCTCTCATTCTTTCATGTGCTAAAGTGCACTGTTCTGGAATCCATGTGGTGTGTGACACTGCAGCAGACTCAAGGCAGAAGCAGAAATGAGAATCTCGCTGTCTTCTATTAAGTTGGACTTTAGATAGATTCGCAAAACTAGAGACAGTGCTACCCTTCTCACTGATTCTTTTTGTTTTGGAAAATACAGCTTTTTAAATATAAATATGTTATTCGGCCAGCCTCGGCCACCTATAATCCCAGTACTTTGGGAGGCTGAGGCCGGCGGATCACCTGAGGTCAGGAGTTTGAAACCAGTTTGGCCAAAATGGTGAAGTCCTGTCTCTATTAAAAATACAAAAATTAGCCGAACGTGGTGGTGGGCGCCTGCAATCCCAGCTACTGAGGAGGCTGAGGCTCAAGAATCACTCAAACCCGGGAGGTGGAGGCTGCAGTGAGCCAAGGTTGCATCACTGCACCCAGCCTGGGTGACAGCATGAGACTGTCTCAAAAAATAAAAATAAAAATATGTTACTCACGATCACATATAATGGGTTTCCTATTGTTGTTTTAAATAAATTAATAAATAAACTTTTTTCACCTTTAATTTCTAATATGGTAAATAAGTGAGAACTGCTGATCTAGAAGAAGGAGACCCCTGAACTCCATGGGTTGTCCTTCAGGCCTCTCTTTCACCTGAAGCTGTCATTAACAAGACGTCATGGGGTAGTACAGCTATGTTAGAAACAGGTACCTTAAGGATCAGGAGGTCAGGGGTTTGAGACCAGCCTGGCCAAGATGGTAAAGCCCCGACTCTACTAAAAATACCAAAATTAGCCGGGCACAGTGCACACACCTGTAATCCCAACTACTCGGGAGGCTAAGGCAGGAGAATCACTTGGACCCAAGAGGCGGAGGTTGCAGTGAGCTGAGATCCTGCCATTGCACTCCAGCCTGGGTGACAGAGTGAGACTCTGTCTTGAAAGGAAAGAAGAAAGAAAGAAAAAAGAAAAGAAAAGAAAGAAAGAAAGAAAGAAAGAAAGAGAAGGGAGGGAGGGAGGGAAGGGAGGGGAAGGAAGGAAGGGAAGGAAGGAAGGAAGGAAGGAAGGAAGGAGGGAAGGAAAAGGAAAAGGAAAGAAAGAGAGAGGGGGAGGAAGGGAGGGAGGGACAGGTACCTTAGACACAAATGGCTTAGATAGTCAGGCTGAACACCTCTGTCCATAGCATCCATGAAACCATTCGCTTGGGCTATCACATATACAGAAGCACTGCTTTTTGTTTGCAGGTTGAAAAATGTCCCATGTAAAGAAAACGTTAGGAGCATCCATATTCCTGTCCACACAAAGCGGACCCCAGGACAACGCCTTGAAGCACTGGCTTATGTTCTCTGACTGGGGGAGCAGCTGGTCATCCTGTCTCTGACCCCTTACACTCGCCTGTTAATTAGAACATAGGCACTGACCTTTCCAAAAACATGGAAAGATAATTTGGTACAATCATTCCCTGATTAAACTCTCCAGCTTCTCCAAATCAGCTTGAGGTACTATGTCTCAAATCATCATGAAGTTATGCCATGTCCTTCGTGAGTTGGTCCCTTCCAGCATCATCACCTTCCAGCCTCACCCAGCCTCTGGAAGGCTCCTGAAGTCCCAGCAGGCGCTCTTGCTTATGGAACTTTGTATGTGTGATGTCCACCCCGAATCCCAGTGGTCCCTGCTTCCTTTCTTCTCCCTCTGCTCCTGCAGGATTCAGCGTAGAAGCATCCCTCCTGGGAAGCCCCCCACTGACCTCTCCCACCGAAGCCACCAGAACATAAGCTGTCGTTCATGCTCACGGCTGCGTCATCAGCACCATGGTTGAGATCACACCTGTGCAAATCAGAGTATTTTGGTTGTTTATAGGTAGTGTCTGTTCTGAACAGTCAGCAATTGTTTCTTGCCCAGGCCATTCTAGTTGTTAAATATTTTAGAAATCCACCCCTTCCAAAGGCCTTGAAAGAAAGCACTCCATAAATATTGTTGAATGAATAAATGAACACGTGCTGTGAATTAATCAATGAACAAAGTCACAAAATGCTTTAAGAACCCTTGATCTCAGAGTTGGTGAGTAAGACCCATCTTTATCACCAACCATGCGTTGGAAACAGCCTGCACCGCCTAGAGGTCTAAGCACCTCAGCTAATTAATTGTTTTTTCTGAATTACACAATAGCAAATAATCAAGGCTTGAACACTTTTGACTAGCAATCTCTTTCCAGCTGGCCGCCTCTTCACACAGGCGCACCATGAGAAGCAGAGAACACCCTTCCCCAATGGTATTTGGTTCCATCCATGACACCCTTGGTCCAACGGGAGCATTACTGAAGCCTCAGTCTTTGCAATTGTGATTTAACAACTCACATGACAAGTTAAGCTCCTAACCGAATGAATTGCAAAGCTCTCTGATTACTTGAAACAATTATGCATTTGAGTCAATATCCTTCCATAAATCACCAGGAAGAATTGTATTTCAAATCTGATCCAATCAGTGCCTGAATGTTGGAACACCCAAGAAAATCCCAGTGGCTCTGGATCAAGACACTCTTTCTCATTGTCCATTAAGCCTACTTTCCAGGGTCATCTTGACTCAGGGGAGGGTGTAAAATTAGTCATTTGGGTGAGGGTAGGCCATCTGTGATATGGACAGGAATGGCTCACACAGAGCCGCCCTAGACTCCTTTCTCTGGCAATTTTAATATTTTAAGCTCTCCCCTGTAGTCTTGCCTAGCCAAGTCTACTCACCTTTACAGGCTGAAGTCAAGCCCACCTCTTCCAGGAAGCCTGCCATCCTGGGCATAACACTGTGCTGGGGCTGGGTGCATCTATTTGAATGAACACTTTTGGTCAAGTATAGTGGCTCCTGTCTGTAATCCCAGAGTTTTGTGAGACTGAGGCAGGAGGGTTGCCTTAGGCCAGAAGTTCGAGACCAGCCTAGCCAGCATAGGGAGAACTTCATCTCTACTTAAAAAAAAAAAAAAAAGAATGAACACTTTCTCAGTGTGTCAAGAGGACAATCAAAGATGTGACCACCAGTTAAATAAATAAATTAACAAGGAAGTTAAATGGATAACTTCAGGTTTCAGTTGCAAAAACCTGAACTGCTATCTGCTTGATTGGTAACAGCTGTTGGATGGCAGATGCATCTCAATTTTGTTATTCTCATTCATTTGACAAATGTTAGTGTGAGGCCCTGCATGGGTGCAGGTCCCAGTGCATAAAACATACACACACACACACACACACCGCATTCTTCCCTGGAAAAAATCAGGAAATGCAGTTATGCAGGAATCATCACAGTATAAAAATACTCCAAAGAGGAACAAGAGAAGTCTAATTCTACTCGGATCTTCAGAGACAACTAAGATAAACCTGGAATACGAGGTTTCCTGGAGGTGTAAATTCTGGGCCCAGGAGAGAAAGGGGAGATGGCATCAGGCCCCATGAGATGGCTCAAAGGATAGGTTTCTGAACTTCTCCCTGGCTGCTCTCTGCTCAACCCAGCTGCGGTCAGACTGCCAGGCAGTCAGGCTGGCCACAGGATAGCAGGCACGTCCTGTTGGCAGCTGAGGCCCAGTCTGGGAGCCGCCGGCCACGGCCGCATGGCAAGAAGACCTTTCCACTCAGCCGGCTTGTCCTGCAGCTGTTTAGTGGGGCAAGAAAAGCCCAAAGAAAAGCCTGGAATGATTGATGGGGCTGCCTGTGTCTTTCTCTTGCTCCTGTGGATTTTTCCACTGGAAAGAAGAGGCTTATCTCTCATTTTTAATTGATTTTAATGCAGCTCAGCTAGGCTAGATCAGATCTCAGCTCCTCCGTGGCCTTCGATGAATGGTGTGAAGAGCTGCCTGAATATTAATAACAGGCTGAGAGAAGCCAGGGAGGAGGCAACAAGGCCATTGTTGCCTGGGATGCTTCCACGGCTGACCTGGCACAGGGGGACCCATCTATGGATTTCAGGGGCGGTGTGGATATGGGAACGGGGGCAGTATGACGTCTAGCCTCTGAGCCTGATGCAGAGGGACGTTACTGTGTAGCTGTCATTGCAGCCTCAAGGGGCTTCCAACTCAATCCATTGCAAGGTTGGGACTCCAGCTGCTGACCTCTCAAAACACTCACTCCCCCTCCTCCTGCAGACTCCCCCTTACCTGTGCCTCGACCGCCTCTAAAAGCCTTCGGGTGCCTTTGCAATTTCACTGCGGCTTTGTCAGCACCTTCTGACAGCAAGGGTTCTCATCTCACTTCCTGTCTTGGCTCTCCTTGCCACCCCCTTCCCCCACCCTTGCTGGGCTCTGCCTCTGTATGCACTTGGACCAATGGCTAAACTCTAGTCCGCAGCTTTCTCCTCTCAAATGGGGACAGTAGCATCGACCACAGAGCAGTATTTTGAATAGTAAGAAAAGATAATGCAGCGCTGTGCTCGGGGCAGTCAGTACTTGGGTGTTGTTTCTTTTCTGACCAACCCCTCCTTCCACCAAGTCGACTGGATCAAGGAGATGTGAGCAAAATACGTCATCGGAAACTGGAAGACGCTGAAATACTATCCCATGGGCATGAGCTCAGGCTCCCGTTCTAACTTCTTGATAAGATAGTTAATTTATGAGTGTCCCGTACCATTTTCTTGGCTGGAATGGGATAATAGGTACCTTAGAAGGGTGGTTTTCAAGCTTAGCTCCTAGAGAAAAAAATACCAAGAATAATTTAAAAAGCAAAAACCAGAGCTGGGACTTATGTCCCAGAGTCTGATACCAATGGGCCAGGTGTTGACAGAGGATTCAGATGGGATGGAAAAGAAGACCTTATTCCACAAAGCAAGGTCCCTTTACAAGAGTCCAGCCACGTATTATACCTCTGATGGTCCCCATAGGTCTCTTCCGGTGTTCACTACCATCCACCTAGTTCAATCCAGTGCTCCTGAACCTGACAGAGTACCCAGTATTCCCCCATAAGCCCAGGTGGCAGGTGCATGTGTGGTGGGGGCAATTTGTCTCTCCATGTTTTTAGTCCCTGTCTTAGTATATTTTCTGCTGCCACAACAGAGTGCCACGGACTAGCTAATTTATAAAGGAAAGGAGTTTATTTGACTCATGGTTTAGAGGCTGGAAAGTCCAAGCGCAGGGACCCAGCATCTGCTCAGCATCTGATGAAGGCCTTCTTGTTGCATCGTCCCATGGCAGAAGCAAAGGGGCAAGGGAGTGGGTGTGTGAGACAGAGACAGGAAGAGAGCCTAACTTACCCTTTTATTTTAGACAGGATCTTGCCCTGTCACCCAGGCTGCAGTGTGTGGCACCATCACGGCTCACTGCAGCTTCAATCTCCTGGGCTCCAGTGATCCTCCCACCTCCCAGCCTCCCCAGTAGCTGGGACCACAGGCACATGCCACCATGCCCAGCTAATTTTTGCACTTTTTGTAGAGATGGGTTTTCACCATGTTGCCCAGGCTGGTCTCAAACTCCTAGGCTCAAGCAATCCTCCCACCTCAGCCTCCCAAAATGCTGGGATTACAGGTATCAGCCATCATGCCAGGCCCCAAACTTACCCTTTTATCAGGAGCCCACGGCCACATTCGCTAACCTATTCCCTTGATAACTAACCCCTGTGCAATAATCCATCTACGAGGACAGAGCCCAGGTGACCTGATCGCCTCTTAAAGGTCCCATCTCCCAACACTGCTGCACTGGGAATTTTTCCAACATATGAACTTTGGGAAGCACATTTAAACCACAGCAGTCCCCATCTCCTTCCTATCTTTCAATGAGCGTAGCTGGTATAGTCCCGTATCAAATACACGGTCACTGTTTTCTTCTACAGATTCAAACATCCAGGAGCTGATTTCCCAATACGAACAAACTCTGAAACACCATTTCCCTCAGAAACCACAGCCCTCTCATCCTTCCATGTACGTACAAATGTGGTCAAAGCCAGATTCACTGAAACACACATATATACAAACATAATGTCAAGAATGCGTAATGGTCTGAGATCTTACCTGTTGTGCAAGCTAGCAAATTAACGTGCTGTGGTTTTAAGGATTCTGGTAGAAGACATGAGATTCCTGGGTCAGGGATGAAGGACAGTTGAGTATTCACAGCAATACCAGTAATCAGAGTATCAGCATGTTGGTGCCTGGCCCTGATCCCTAATTCCCACGGGGTGACGTAAAGAGAATTAGGTGACACCTGTGTTCCATTATAGGGGAGGACTCTGAGCTTAGGACTGCCAAGTCTTATAATAAGTGGGAAATATGCCTGCCTTCTCTCAGGAGAAAGACACCAGTGCTATCTACCAAGGCTATTCATCGTACAACATCCTTTAAAAGATAGTTCAGAACAAAAGGCAGTCAGTGCCTCACTTCGTAAGATGTGCAGAAGCACAAGCTATCCATGGAGAATGATCTGCTAACACTCAGGTCCCTGGCCATGCACCCCAATAGCCTGACACACGCTCCTAACACATATTCATGCAGCATATGAACACGCCTCAGTGAGCACAGACATACATGCATCCTTGTCTGACACACATGCACAAAGCTTAAGAAGCTCTCAGAGGCTGGGTGCCGTGGCTCGTGCCTATAATCCCAGCACTTTGGGAGGTCAAGGCGATGGATCACTTGAGATCAGGAGTACGAGACCAGCCTGGTCAACATGGTGAAACCTCGTTTCTACTAAAAATAGAAAAATTGGCCGGGTGTGGTGGCAAGTGCCTGTAATCCCAGGTACATGGGAGGCTGAGACAGAAGAATTGCTTGAACCTAGGAAGCGGAGGTTGTAGTGAACTGAGACCACACCATTGCACTCCAGCCCGGGCATCAAGAGTGAAACTCCACTGCAAAAAAAAAAAAAAAAAAAAAAAAAGCGCTCAGAATTTGGGATGGTGCCTTGTCTTACCTGTATGAACTGATGAACTGAGAGGGCTTAGCTTGAGTCTCCACCTCTATCCATTTGCTACATTTACCTTATAGTGATTCTTTGCATACAGAAATATGATCCCTGGATCCACCCCCTACTTAAAACCCACTGCCTTCAGGACAGAGTTCCAATGTTCTAGTCTGGTCCTAGCCCCGCTATGGCCTCTGTTCCAGCTCCTTCCAGTCCAGCACCCTGCCCTTCTGCCACGTGGAAACCATGCTCTGTGCTTTCCCATACCTTCATACACCCTTTCCCGGTCTCGGCGTCAGTCGTGGGCCTGCAGCACTAACTATTCTCTGTCTTCCCTCACAACCCACGTTCACACCATTGTCTCACTAAGCTCACTGAGGTACCATCCCCGCTTAATGTTTCTTGACTTTTGCCCCATGCGAGGCTAGGAACTGTTCCAAAACAAGGCCTTTATTTGACTTGTTTTTTCATCTCTGTTGAGTAAGCTCAAGGTGGGCAGGGTCTGCGGCTTAAGACGCCAGGTGATCAGACCAGCTATAGGACTGTAGGCAGTTCTGGCTGCCTAGCTTATGGGACCCGGGGGCAGAATCAAAATGTGGGGTCCTTTGTTCAGAAATGATTAAGAATGACAAGTTGGTGACAGCAGAGCATTAAATCAATACATAGCACTTCTAAGAGTAAGGCCCTGGGTAATAGCACAGGTCACACACCCATGAAGCCAGCGCTGACTATAGTATAGGGGTAGCCACATGGGGAGGTGCCTTCACATGCCCTGGGGACCCCATGAAGACAAAAGCCCCAGAGGAAGGAGCAAGCAGTCCAACAGAGCCTTTGGGTTTACATATGGTGAGCTTCCTTCCTTCATTCCTTCCTTCCTTCCTTGCTCCCCCACCTCCCTGCCTCTTCTTTCCTTCCTTGCTCCCCCACCTCCCTGCCTCTTCTTTCCTTCCTTCCTTTTTCTTTCCTTTCTCCTTTCCTCCTTCCCTCTTCCTTTCTTCCTTCCGTGTGTGGGAGGAGCTTACCATTTGACATATCTAGCTCTTTTCCTTGTATCCACTTATGAAAATTATTTGGACATGTACTGTGAACACTGACCTTCGTATAATGCCCTGGGCTCCTTGATCTTAGAAACTCCTAGACACACCCACAGGAGAGAAATGGAATTCCTGTTCTCACTCCCCTTCCCCACCCTACCTCTGCATACACACCTGACCACCCATCCAGACCCTTCCCCCTTCTCTCAGGTCTTCCTCTGTAAGACTTCACAATATATTGAGACTGTGTGTGAAGGTAAAAGTACTGTAGACAGCTGCAAAATAAAGATGCAAAGAGAAGAGAATGGTAATAAATCAAAAGTCTTTGGATTATGCCCATCTCACTACCCAGAAGAAATCATTTAGCTGTTTCTATTTGCAGTTCTGTTTGCTAGTACCATGGTTCTGAATATGCTTAGATCTTTATTTCACGGTTGATTAACTTTGGACGGTTTCTATTGACTCCTGCTATGAGAAGTGATACATTTAGTTACTTCTTCCCCACTTGGCTTTCACTCTTCTACTGGTTTGGTTATACTGTTTTTAGTTCTTTTAGTTATCCCTATAAGGTTAGGTAATTTGCTTAAAGGTTGGTATGCTTTTGTTCATTCAGCTTTGCAAAATGTGTCCTGATTGCCTGCTCTGTAAGAAGAAATGGTTTCTGCCTCCACTTCTTGTCAATCCGAGTTTATGTTCTGACTTACCTTACATCATCAGACCCTTTAACTTTAGCAAATATATTATCAAGTTCTTTTACTTTATTAACGTCTTTTATATGATCAAGGTTACTGCATTTCTTTTCTTTTTTCTTTTTCTTTCTTTTTTTTGAGACAGTCTCACTCTGTTGCCCAGGCTGGAGTGTGGAGGGCAGCGGCACAATCTTGGCTCACTGCAGCCTCCACCTCCCAGGTTCAAGTGATTCTCTTGCCTCAGCCACCCGCGTAGCTGGGATTACAGGCGCCCGCCACCACACCCAGCTAATTTTGTATTTTCATTAGAGACAGGGTTTCACCATGTTGGCCAGGATGGTCTCAAGCTCCTGACCTTGTGATCCACCTGCCTTAGCCTCCCAAAGTGCTGGGATTACAGGTGTGAGCCACTGCACCCGGCCACTGCATTTCTAAGCTATGACTTCTGGCCTTTGTCTATAGGTTGATTTCAACGTAGCTCTTACAGTACTGCGATAAACATTACCAAGTTGGCGCCTCAGAGAAGCAATTGTATTCCCAAGTCACTAAACCTAGGCTGCTTGAAGAAGACACAAGCCTTGGGGTCAGAGGGATTCTCTTACTGCATGCCTCATCAGTTTCTCAGACCCATCAGTTGCTGCATTTGAGTTTAGCCTTGTACATATTTGGGTCATGACTGCATGTTCAGTTTGTTCTTTTCCTGGCTCCCTCTTGGTCTGTCTTTAGTTTCTCATCCAAAGAAGAAACACATTCTTCTTTTCCATGTCCTTAAAATCACCCAGATTTGAAATCAGTGGGGAACGTTCAGAATTGGCTTTCTGGTTCCTGTGCAGCCCCCAGGTGGGATTTCCTTTCAGGGTATCACACTGGCCTAACTCCACAGTTTGTGTGTTCTACCCCAGACCTTCCTGTCTTTCAGATTCCTTTCTAATTTTGCGTGTAATATGTCTTCAAACAATCTTTGTCTGAAAGGGTATTTAATTGGTAGTCTGCCTTGTTGTAGAATTGAAAGTTCAAAATAATTTTCCCTCTGATCTCATTGACCTCAAGCATCTGTGCTGCTGTCAATTCTGATGCAATTGCAAATTTTGATGCTAATGTGATTCCCTTTTCTTGCAGGTGACCTCTTTTTTCATTTTCTGGAAGATGAGATCTTTTTATCATTGGCCTTCTGAAATTTCATAAGGAGATTTTAGGACGTCTTGCCTTCCAGACAAAGACCTGTATTTTCCAACAGGGGTTATTTTCTCCATTTTCTAGGTTTTATCTTTCTAGGGCTCTGGATGATGAAGGCTGGGCCTCCTGGCTTGACCCTCTATGGAGATCCTCTGCGCTGATCTCTCCTGGGACACTTCTAGGTTGTGACTTCTTTGATCTGGTTTAGGCATCAGTTCAGTATAATCCTCTTCCCATTTTCCAGAAAACCCACACAAGTCTCTGACCCTGATGAGCTCTTGGTCATGTTGATAGGGATTCCCACACATGTATATCTCTATAGCATTTGGATGGGATGGAGAAGCCATCCTTTGTCTACTATTGGAACAGAAAGCTCCCCTCTGGAAGTCTTTCGGTTCTTCTGAGAAAGCTGGAAAGGCACAGAGAAAGGCAAGGAGGGTGCTGTGCACATTTCTAGAGGCCTTCGGAGAGCATCAGCTATTTGTGATGGAGAGCTGCTGAGAAGTCAGCCTACACCTCCATGATGGCTCTCTCCTGGTTCAGGAATGCAGAATCCTGCAGAGACCAGGTGCCAAGATGGTGTGGGTTTAGGGCAACAAGAGGAGCGGCAGCTGCCCAAGGGGTCCTCAAAACCTTGAAGAGGGCCAGTGAGCTCCATGCCTCCTGAGGAGACAAGGGCTGATCTGGCAGGGTTTCTGCCTTATCCCAAGCTCTGCAGAGCGAAGGGCACCAGGAAGGCTGGCTGCCCCTTGAAAGAGCACCTCCTTCGCCCTCCAGACTTAGCATCCCTGGCCAGAGGCTACTTTTCAAGGACCCACTTGGACACTGCTCACTGTGTCTGTGTGCACGTGATTCAGTTGAGCTGGTTGCTTTCCTCTCGACACCAGCAGCCAGGGATGGGGCTGCAGAGGGGAGATGAGATAATTTGGAAGTGTAGGACAGTTTTGAAGGAGAAGAGGTGGGAGAGGGAATAGCAGTGAAGGGCTCTGGGCAGCAATGTTGAGGATGGGCGGGGAAGGTAATGGAAGACGTCGCCAGATGGTAGGCAGACAGCTTAGGACCAACAACGAGTTCCAGGGAGGCTGAAAAGCTTGTGGCCCCCTCTCTCTCTCCTATTTGGACACCTGACATCTTTGTCTCTCCATTTCCTCATTTCTCATCCATCTGCACCCTCCCTTATTGAGCGTCTTTGAGGTCAGTGGGGCATCATGCCTCCGTCTCAGTTCTGGGCTGCAAGGTAGCTGACAGCCTTGGGCAAGAGGCCCAGAGACGCCTCTGCTGCCCAGTTTCCCTCTAAGAAACTGATCAAGGGGATGTGTCAGGTACTGGACTGGCATGAAGAGGGTGGGATGGAGAACTCTGAATTCTATCTTCAAGGGGGAAGCAAACGCACAGGGACAGAGAAGACAGAGGGACAGGGCCCAGCGGCACAGGGAGACAGCTGACTTCCAGCATGGGAAGCAGGCGCCTCTGCAGTGGGAAAGACACTGGGGCAAGGTGGTCCCAGGGCCCCGGAGACAGACTCGGCCCTCCAGGCCTGTGGGGAGGGGAGGGCCACTCTGCTGAGGTGTCCATGACCACCGAGGGGGCGGGGCCTAGCTGAGGGGACATTGCTGGGCTCACATCTCAGGGGCAGGTGTGAGGCAGTCTGGGAGTATGAGGTTAAGCTGAGATACACAGGGTCTGCAGAAGTGCCTGAGGCTGTTGTGTGATCCGCATGTGCTACATCGCAAACCGGGCTGGCTGCAGAGCAGGGCTCACTGGCACACGGGACTCATGTCGTGAGGAGTGTGCATGCAGGAAGGAAACTCTGCCGTATCTGCACAGATCTCGGTGGGTTCTGGAGTGCCTCTAGTCCAACTTCTTTGTCAAAGTAGGAACTGGGACCAGAGAGGGAGAGGGCTGCCATTCTTCTTGCACAGCTCACCCTGCAAAGCCCCAGTTCCCCTCAGGGCCAACTCAAAAACTTTCTCCTTTGGGACCCAAACTAATCTTCCAGGCAGGTTGGAGTTGCAACCCCTTGACAGGGCTCGCCCCACCAGCTCCCATGAGGCCTGAGCTGACTCCTGCTGTCACTGCATCTGTCTGTTCCCAAGCACTTCAAGGGTAGGGTTGTGTCCTTTCTATAAGGTCTCCCAGTGCTGGTAGAAGAGCTCAGTGAGTGTTTGTGTGGTGTGTGGATGGACAGGTGGATAGATGAGTGGGTGGACGGATGGATGGATGGATGGATGAGGGGGGGGGGGGGGGGGGGGGGGATGGATAGGTGGATGAATGGATGGGTGTATGGGTGGGTAGATGGATGGATGGATGAATGGATGGATGGATGGATGGATGGATGGATAGATGGATGCATGGATGGATGGATGCATGGATGGATAGGTGGATGAATGGATGGGTGTATGGGTGGGTAGATGGATAGATGGATGAGGGGGGGGGGTGGATGGATGAATGGACGAGGATGGATGGATGGATGGATGGATGCATGGATGGATAGGTGGATGAATGGATGGGAGTATGGGTGGGTAGATGGATGGATGGATGCATGGATGGCAGCCATTGTCTCCAGTCCCTCTGTATCCAGGCACAGCACTCACCCTCATCAGCCTTTCTCACGCTGCTTAGGGAGGCCTGCTCTGGACTTCCCTTACACCTGAGCTGTGCAACTTTTATGTTGTGAATAAGCTCCCAAAAGGCCACAAGGCAGCTTGGAAGTTGTTCTGGGCAAAGAGAAATGTCACATCCTGAGTCTTTAAATCCTTGGCAGCAGAAATACCAGGTGACCGGTTTCTAAGTCAGCTTGCACCCCGGGGAAGCCACCCATGACACCATACCTGCTCTCATCTGGCAGCACAGCACATACAGGCAGGGCTGGGGAAGCACAGACCCCATGGGCATTTGGCTGCTTTCATACCTTGGCACAGCCAAGCTGGCTTCATGGATAGCTTTGTGAACTCTAAGCACAGGCCAGCAAAAAGCAATGGGGATGGTGGTTCCAGGGCTGGTAGAAGATACATGTCTCAGGGCTGAGGACCAGGACACGGCCAGGCCCACTATCTTATTTGTGGGTGGGCAGGTGGCAGAACCTGGGGCAGCACCCAGGGTTGGGGAACAGCCTTCTCACCTCTCCCGATACTGGATCTGCAGTGGCGCCTCCTCCTCCATCCCAGCCCAGGGCCTTGGGGGAGGAGCAGGCCAGATAAAGCTGCTGTGGTCCTCCCAGACAGTTGTAATGGACTCTGTGGGGAGGTGAGGAGGCCGTTGCTCTGTGCATGATGAAATCCCTTGTGAGGCAGTGTCCTGCAGGAATAACAAGAACAGATGTGTGTTTTGGTGTTTATCAAATGACCTGACCTCTATTATGTTTGCATCAAGGCAGGCAGGAAAGAAATGATTGTGTACACACAGCTCTGTAGACAGTTTTCTCATTTGACAGGGGAGAAAACTGAGGTCTAGAGAGAAGGGACTCACCCAAGGTCACACGGCAGAAAATACTGGAGTCAGAAGCAGGGCCAGGCCTTCCAACTCCCAGGCCTGGCTCTTGCCTTTATCCCTCCGGCCTCCTTCTGCATGCAGGTCCCAAAGTGATGGTGCCCCTAGAGTAGCTCAGGACGCTGTTCTCTCCCCCAGAACACTGACAACTCCCTGGGGATGGTGGGGTGGGAACAGAAATGAAGGGAGTGGATGTGATGGTGATGAGAAAGAAGAGGAAGGGAAAGTAGGGTCCTGGAATGACACTGGGGCAACAGGAGCCTCTTCAGTCCCCACAAGGGGCAGAGGGTGGCAGTGAATTCAGAGAGAGCAGCCAGAACACTCCACCCCCAGTTGCCATCCCAGGCCTCTCCAGGTCTGGACTGGCACTGACTTTTCTGTGCCAACTCTCCAAGCATGCCCGGCCTCATCATGCCTCTGTGCCTTTGCCTGGTGGTTTATTTTACCTGTTTTCTCTGTCACACCTGCAGGTCCTGCCCAGTGGCCACTCCTTGGGGATGCTCCCCAGTTCTCTCCTGTCATGCCCTTGCTGTCTGCACCTCAGAGCTGGCACACAGGGTCCCTTTCTCCCACTGCATGCAGAACCTTGACGGCAGGCACTGTGTCCAGTTCCTCTCCATCCCCAGCAGCTGACTCAGGGCCTGCAGAGAGCAGGTACCCAATACACATTTGCAGAATAAATGGGTCAGTAGACAAAAGAGCAGTAAATAAATGGGCCTCACAAAGCCTGACCACAGTAGGGCCTCAACAGGTATTTATTGCAGTAGAGCAAAAGAGGCCCAGAGGCTGGTCCATGGTGCCACGATCCCTCGGTTGGCTCCCCTCCATCACACAGGCACAACCCCTCCCCTTGCACACATATACACCCACATACCCACACACCCCCCACACATATGCATATGCATGCACAGGCATTCTTCCAGAACACTTGGAACACTTCGAGGAGGTCCTGCTTTGTTGTGGCCAAACGGTCCTGTCTGCACACCAAGCCCCTCCCTCTCAAAATGCACATTCTCAGGACCCCTGCTCTGATACTGTGATGTAATAAGAAATATTTATTTGGTCTTATTGGTTTCTGGCACACAGCTCCTTAAAACCCTTGGAATTGCCAGAGTGATGAGTGTCTTTTTTATATTAATGAGACGACTGGTGACTTATGACTTCAGGATGAGGGCTGCTCACCAGAAAAACCAAGACATGATTAGAGGGTTGGGACTTTTAACCCTAGCCCCAACCTCCAGGGATGGAAGAGTGGCTGAAGGTTGAGTTGATCAACAATGGCCAATGATTAAATCAATCATACCTAAGTAATAAGGCTCCATAAAACCCCAAAGGACTAGGTTTGGGGAACTTCTGGACTGCTAACCACGTGGAAGTGAAGGGAATGCGCCCAGACAGGGCAGGGAGGCTCCACGTCGCTTTCCCCGTGCCTCACCCTAGGCATCTCTTCCATCGGGGTGTTCATTGGACTCCTCTGTCACACCCTTTATGATGGTGTAGGTCAGGCACCGTGGCTCACACCCATAACCCCACTACTTTGGGAGGCTGAGGTGGGAAGAATGCTTGAAGCTGGGAGTCTTGACCCCACCTGGGCAACATAGCAAGACTCTATCTCTACAAAAATAAAAAAATTAGCCAGCTGTGGCCATGCGTGCCTATACAGTCCCAGCTACTTGAGAGGCTAAGAAAGGGTGATCACTTGAGACAAGAGTTCGAGGCTGTAGTGAGCTATGATCATGCCACTGCACTTTAGCCTGGGTGACCGAGTGAGACAGTGTGTCTAAAAATAATAATAAAATAAAGTAAAATATTATTAATGGGTAAACGTAAGTAAAGTGTTTCTTGGAGTCCTTTGAGCTGCTCTAGCAAATTAATGGAACCTGCGAAGGGGGGTCACAGGAACTCATGATTTACAACCAGTCAGTCAGAAGCGAAAGCTACAACTCAGGCTTGTAGGATTGGCCTCTGAGGCAGGGGCAGTGCCGTGGGACTGAGCCCTTAGCCTGTGGGACTAGAAGCTGTCTCCAGGTGGATAGCATCAGAATTGAATTCAAAGCAAAGACAGACACGCAGCTGGTGTCTGCTGGAGAGTTGCTTAGTGGTGGGAAAACTTGCACACGTGTGGTGTCAGAAGTGTTGTGTTGAGCTGTGGGTGAGAGGGAGAAAAACACTGGTTTTCTCTATCCCTAGGTTTTCTCTATACCTACCCACTCCCATACGCATATCCTCACTTTCCCTCTCCACCAACCTCCCCCACTCCCCAGCACCCGACACCAGCACCTGGGAACCTTCTCAACTTCCCACTGTGATTTCCAAAGCTGCTGATCTTTGTCAGCTGCATTAATGAATCACAGCCCAGGAGGTTCTAACCTTCCTAAAAATATCTGAGCATCCTCAGTGCAGAGAGGCTGTGAAGGCGTGTGCCTCCTAATGGAATCAGCCTGCCTTGCTCAGGCCATAGGGGTCACTTCTCACGCCCACCTGTCCTCGAGGTCCTCACGCCCTCACCTGCTGTGATCCCCAGAAGGCTGAACCAGTGGGTGCAGAGCCAGATCTAAGAGAGCCTCCAGTGCACCTACACATTACAGATAGGGAAACTGAGGCCCAGAGAGGGAAGGGCCACAGACCCTTGGTTCCCAGTTTAGGGCACTCCACCGTGCTGCCTCTGTGGTCAGCAGCCAGACAGGGGTGGGGAGGAGAGAAGAGCCTGGCCCCTGCAATGACCTGTGGTCTGATGGGGGCACTACTGTTTCACAGACTCAGTAAGGACCTTCTACAGGCAAAAGCAGTTTCCTGGGGCCAGGTGTGGAGGGGCAGGGGGAGGTCACACAAGGGTCCCCCAATCATGGTAGAATTGCCCTCCTAACCCAGGCTTATGCTTCTCAATCAGGAAAGGTGAGGAATGGTCCCTGAGATGGAGAGTGGCAGACTTGGGCTTCGTTCTGCTTCACAAAGCTCATCAGTACTGATCCATGCCTATGCCATTCCTGCCCAGGGGGCGCCTTCATACTCGCCCACCCCTCCACCCTGGCAGTAGAATCCACAGGGAGCTATTGGCATCTACAGCTTTGTTTTTCAAAGTGTGGTTCATGGACCAGCAGCATGGACTCCCCCTGAGAGCTGGTTGGAAATGCAGAATCTCAGGCCCCACTCCATACCTGCTGAATCAGACCCCAAGAGGTTTTCTGCCGTTAGAGTTTGAGAAGCCCAGGCCTAGGAAACCACTTAGTGTGGCCTCACCCAGCAGTGACATGCGTGATGAGTTGTGCGTGCCTAATATTATTTTTATTTATTTATTTATTTATTTAATTGCATTTTGGGTTTTGGGCATGCATAATATTATTAATCAACTGAGGGGGAGAGCCAGCAGGACTGGAACTAGCAAAAGGAGGGCTCCTAGGCTCCTAGGATGGCAAGTCCAGAGTGAACGTAGGAACTGCTGCTCAGCCCCTCTGGAGGCTCCTGGAAGGATTGAATCTGGGGCAAACAGAGCATGCGAGAGTTTGTCCTGTCCTGTCCTCTTCCTCAGGCTGGAAACTCCTCCAGTCTTTCTAACAGGTGCTTTCCAGTCCCAGCTTGGGCTCCCATCATGACGGGGAGCTCACCACCTCTCAGGCGGACCACTGCAGGGTGGATGGCTGTGACTTTGAAAGAGCCTCCATCTCGTGGAACAGAAGCTGCCTCGGTGGCCTCAGCTGGCCCGCCCTCCAGCTCTGGGCTCCCCCCAGGGCCACTGGTGACCAGCCAGTTCCTCCTCCGATCTTTTCTTTACTCCTTGTCCCTTTATTCTTTTTGTAGCTCCAGAAATAATCTTTCTGGGGATTTTGTTTTGTTTTGTTTTTTGAGACAGAGTTTCATTCTTTTCACCCAGGCTGGAGTGTAGCAGTGAGATCTTGGCTGACTGCAACCTCCACCTTGCAGATTCAAGTGATTCTCATGCCTTAGCCACCTGAGTACCTGGGACTACAGGCATGTACCACCACACCCGGATAAGTTTTGCATTTTTAGTAGAGATAGAGTTTCACCATGCTGGCCAGGCTGGTCTCAAACTCCTGACCTCAGGTGATCCGCCCACCTCAGCCTCCCGAAGTGCTGGGATTACAGGTGTGAGCCACCGCACCTGGTCCAGAAATAGTCTCTCTATTTGTGTTTGGGGAGTCATTTTACGAGTCTGTCCTCACTGAAAAAGGAGGCACTGCCACACTGTGTGGAAGAGGCACCTACAGAGGTAGAACTTCCAGCACCAGGACTCAGAGGGTGGCATCGGCCTCCCTTGATCACTTCCTCCTGCATCACAGACAAGGAGACATCGTGCTGCAGGCTCTGCCCTGTTCCTTGGGGGCTCAGGAAGTGGAAAGGGATATTAGCAGCAGCCCAGACTGGGATCATGGCCTTAACCTGCCGCGTGCTGGAGCTCAAGAGCATGAGTTACCCACTTCTTCCCAGCAGCATGTCAACGGTCTCTGTGGGAAGACATAGAACCATGGCAGCCAGGCATTCTCTCCGAGACTTCACACCACAGGGAAGACAGCTCTGTCCCACCTGGCTCAGTTAGCCAGCAAAGACCTAAGACTGGGAGGCCCAGAGCAGAGCTAGCCCCTCCTCAGTGCCAGGCTGTGTATGGGGGTTAAAATGGGGTGAGGCCACACCCAGGGTGCAATTGCTGCACACTCACATGGGACAGCAGCCCCCCCGTCCCCGCAGCCTGCTCTCACCCAAGACTGTGGCTCCTCTACCAGATGGACCAGGCACTTCCACGGCCCCTGCTTCCTGACTCTCCTGTCCACTTGCCATACAGTCTAGAGACCACTCTGAATGCCATCCCCTGTCCCCCACCAGACCCTCTCCACAAGTAATGATCTTGACAGAGTGGGTCTCTCTGCCACCCTCTATACCCTGACCCAGGGGTACCCAGGAGGTTTACCCTGGAGCTTGATCCTGGCAGGCATCTGTAGTTTCTCGCACACTCGGAAAGGGTGGTGGTGGACACAGCCCCTGCTAGGCAGGCCAGCCCTGCCCCGTGGGGCAGTCAGACACCCTGCATCTGGGGTGCGTCTAATAACAGCTGCACTCATCCCACTGGAAGATGAATGCGAAACCTCTGACCCTGAACCACCAGCAGGGAGTGGGGACTCTCCAGGAACAAGCCAAAGCCACCAGGCAGGCCAGGGCAGGGTTTTGTCACTCCTCTCAATATATAGCAGGACAGCAGCAGCCCAGAGAGCCAGAGTCTTGCTGGAGGCTATGCAGTGAGATGGATGTAGAGTCAGGGCTAGAATTGGAAAGTCCTGCCTCACAGGCCAAGGCTTCCATGGAAAAAGAACAGCCATCATTCATGGATGAGATCTCCAGGCTAACTAACGCATACGCGTTACCTCTTGGTATGGTGGTTATGACGATCCTATTTCACTAATGAGGAAAGGGCTTAATGAACTCTACCAAGGTCGCAGCTAGCAAACAGCCCACCTGCCCCTCTAGGAACTCCCCGCCCATTTCCTAGGACAGGAGGCTCTGCAGCTCCTGCCACACTCCCAGCTCTGCCCCATCCCGCCACTGACTGGGAGCTCACTCCTTGGGGAGCCCTTCCTTTGGCAGCCAGACTTATTTTCCCTGCAGTCGAGTTCAAGATGTTTCTCCTACAACTGCCCAAGTCACCCCCGCCCCATCTCAGAATCTCCTGTCACCACGGAAGTCATGGGTATTTGGTACCTGCATGTGCTAGAAGCCACACTGCTCACCATAGCACAGATTTGTCTAATCTGTCAATAACACGATCTGATGAGTATTACTAGTCCGTTTTACAACGACACCACTGTGCCGCGTATGGCTCTAAGGGAGTTGCAGACTCTGCCTGGGCCGATCTCCTTCTCAGCTGAGCCTCCAAACTGCCAGGGATCTGTATGATGTGGGTCCGCGTGGGGTGACTCTCAGCTCTCTGCATTTCTTCCCCAGTGGCCTGAGCACCTGTGTGTCCGAAGCCCTCAGAGTCACACTGGGTCTCCTGCTCCCTGGCTCTCTGATCAAGGAAGGCAAGAGGAGCAGGCATCTCTGGCTCACTCTGGCCACCTGCACCCTGGCTCTAGACTCCTCTCCTTTGGCTGCAGCCACACATAGCTGGGAGGCCAGGGATGGGGTTTGTTCCAGGTTATTTATTTATTTATTTTTTTTTGAGACAGAGTTTTGCTCTTGTTGCCCAGGCTGGAGTGCAATGGTGCAATCTCGGCTCACTGCAACCCCTGCCTTCCTGGCTCAAGCAATTCTCCTGCCTCAGCCTCCTGAATAGCTGGGATTACAGGCGCCCACCACCACACCAGATAATTTTTGTGTTTTTAGTACAGGCGGAGTTTCACCATGTTGTCCAGAATGGTCTCAAACTCTGACCTCAAGGGATCCACCCACCTCAGTCTCCCAAAGTGCTAGGATCCCAGGCATGAGCCACCTTGCCCGCCCCAACCCCCGGCTTCTCTTTCCCATTTCTGGGAGTTTCTTCACTATCTTTCTAGCCCCTGAACCCCTGAGAACAAGGATTGGATTTCTCCCACTCTGTCCCCCCTCTCAGAATCTCCTGACAACATGGAAGTCATGGGTATTGGGTGGCTGCCCGTGCTAGAAGCCACCCTGCTCACCATCACACAGATTCATCTAATCTGTCAGTAACACGATCTGATGAGTATTACTAGTCTGTTTCACAGATGACAACACTGAGACTTGGGAGTTGACTTGCTGTTACTGAGAAAAGGTCACATCCTTGGTAAGTGGCAGCAGCACAGGACTCAAATCCATATGGGTGACCGTTGGACTCAAGTTCCTTCCACAGGCCAAGTCACATTCTGTGTAAGGTGCTGCTTCTAGAACAATGGGCAGAAGCTGGGGGCATCTCGGCCTTGACCTCACACTCTGATTCCTACTGGATTGCCTGAGGCCAGGCCAGTCAGATGCTGGGGAGTCAAGGGGCTCCGTGTTTACAGGGCCACAGGAGGTCCCAGCCCCAGCAATCCCTGTCCCCATCCCCCACCCCCTCCCCATCAGTCAGGTCAGACAGCAAGGCCTGAGGAAGGCACATGGAGCTGGCAGCCAAACAAAGGGGTCTGCGGGTCAACCAGACACTTCCTCACTGGCATAAAGACCTACTTCCCTGCCAGACACAGCCCCCGGCCACCAGGATCCCAAAGAATGCCTGGAATGTAGCGGAGCCAGACAGTCTCCAGGCTCCTGCATACAGAGAGGCTGCCTTTGTGCCCAGAGGACTGACTGCAGGCTAGAAAGGTCACTCCCTGACCTGTGACCTCGCCCTCTCATCCCAGTCGCTGGACACGGCTGGGCTTTCCTCCTTAGGACCCACAGGGTCCTTTCCATGCCAGTGGAACCTGACCCCAAGTTTGCAGCAGCTTCAGGAAGAGGGGGAGGAGTTCCAATGGACGCAGATGGGGATCCCACAGCCAGCCCAAGGGGGAACTCTCGACCCCACCAGGGACTCCCTGGAGGTCATTTGAACAGTCATTCCCCTAGGAGGGGTAGTTCTGGCCCCTCCTCACCTGCTCCTCCAGGACTGGGCTGGATCGGTGCCTCAGGATCACCCCCGCACCCCCATATATTCATCTAATCTGTTGTAGAAGCTAAGGGCTTAGAACAAAGAGGAATGAATCCCTATAGACAGACAAGGCGCAAACCCAAGTCAGTCATAGCAGGAGGAGGAGCCTCAGAGGAGAAAGGTGGTGCTGGGGATGGGGAGGGGACTGCAGTCTCACAGGTGGTCGGGAAAGACTCGGAGGAGGGTGGGAAGGAGCCCCGTGGCTACCTGGGGAAGAACATTCTAGGAAAAAGGAACAAGTGCAGAATCCCCCAGCCTGTTCAGGGAACAGCAAGAAGAGCAGAGTCAGCAGGTAGTGGGGGGCTCCTAGGAGCTGGAGTCGGGCAGGTCACGGAGGAAGGGGCCAAGCCTGGGCCGCTGGGGGCTTTCCGCGTCACTCTGGGTGAGATGGAAGCCCCGCCGTGTTTAAGCGGAGAAGCAACAGGATCAGACTTGTGGCTTGTGACTGGGCCCTTTGTCTGGGACTAGAGACAGGTGGTGAGGGAGGTGACAGGAACCAAATCAGGAGGCTCCAGAGCCTTTTGTGGCCCAGCCATGCTGTCCATGGCAGCAGCTCCTGGAAGGAGCTCACAGCCCGGGGCTGGGCAGCTGCCCCGGCCATATCCCATTCCACACTCACTGTGATAGGCCAGGCCCTGTGCTGGGGACAGGATGGAGAACCATAAGACGTGGTACTTATCTTAAAGAGTTCCCACCTGATGAGGGACGGGCAGATCTTGGCAGCCTCTCCCAGCTCTGAGCCCCAGAGCTCAGCTGGGACCTCCCAAGGGACGCACCAGCATCCTCTCTACCTCTGGCAAGGGGATTGCCCTCGAGGCTGTCTTGGCCACTGTAAAGCTTAGCCCACAGCCTGGTCTGTGGCTTGAGGCTCTAGTGGGCTGGAGACTCTCTGGGGTAAGCAGAGTACAGGGTGACATTGGGCACCAAGGGTGCTGGCAGCCAGGAATGAGCAGGACTGACAGGGCTCTAGGGCTCAGCCACAGCCCAGCCCAGCCCAGCCCGCCTGGGCCTTGCTCCAGGGTACCTGAAAGCACGGAGGCAGAAGAGAGAGAGAGAAAGGGAGGTCATGTCCCACCACCCCCAAATGCCAGAGAAACATGTTCAGCCTGTCTGTGACTCACTCTTCCTTGGAAGAAAACTTTTTGTTTTTTCCTTCAAAATTGCAGACTTCCACCTTCAGACAATAACAGGTCCTCAGGAAGTTACGTATTCTGTTTTTCTGTGCCAGCTGCTGGGGCTTTTGTTGTTTTAGAAATGTCTACTGTAATTGGGCCTGTGGCCAGGCTGTGGTGGCCTCTCAGAACAGGCTGACCCCTATGTAGGGTGGCCAGATTCCACAAATAACAATATCAAACACCCAACTAAATTTGAGTTTCCAGATGAACAACAAATTCTTATTGTAGTCTAAGTATTTTCCATGCAATACTTGAAACATACTTAGACTAAAAAAAATTAGCCAGGCATGGTGGCATATGCCTGCAATCCCAGGTACTCGGGAGGCTGAGGCAGGGGAATTGCTGGAACCCGGGAGGTGGAGATTGGAGTGAGCTGAGATCTCTCCATTGTACTCCAGCCTGGGCAACAGAGCGAGACTCAGTCTCAAAAAAAAAAAAATCATTGATCTGAAATTCAAGTTTAACCAATATTTTACTTGGCAACCTTTCCCCTAAGTCCACCACCAAGCCCACTGACCATGCCTCTCTTGGTCACCAGCCCCATTGGCTCCCAGTGTCCTCCAGATCCTCTGACTCCATTGACCCCAGTAAGTCTCCCCAACCATTAGCCTTTACTCTTGGAGTCGGGCACAGGGGACCTCGAGTCACAGGCCAGGCTGTGGGCTAAGCTCTAGAGTATCCGGGAAGCCCAAGCCTCACAAATTCCCTAACCTTTCCCTGCTTCCCATTTGCCTCTCACCTCTCTCTACTTTCCAGAAAAGGCAGACAGGGAGCTGTTCCCTGGCCCCCTACAGTCTCCCTCCCTGGGACCAGGACCTTCTGCCTAGTCATTCATAGAAGTCACTCTGAGCTGCCCCCAGTCCTGCTCAGGGCTTTCTGGCCTCAGCCCGAAAAAAGCAAGCCAAACACTGACCCTTTATGCAACAGGCTGCACCCGGACCCCCACGTGAATCAGTCCCACTCCCGTAACCCCAGCCACAAGCTCTTCCAGGGCTTTTGACACCCCAGAGCCTACTCCTCTCACCCCAGCACCCTCTTCTCATGGAAATGTTTGAAAGAGAGTTTTTTTTCCTTCTTTAAGGCTGAGACACCAGAATATGGAGTCTGGCTTCCATTTTAAAGCACTATCTCATGACTCCTGGGGTAAACATTTTTCTAACTTTATAGAACCCTGGAGCAGGTAAAACACCTTCCTTCCATTCTGTGGCCTTCAAATTGATCGCCACCAGGTTGCTGAACTTGAGCTCTTGAGCTCATGCATCCCACAAATGCTCCCTGGGCACCAGAGAGCTCCCTGGGCTCTCTGTGCAGCTGAGCTTGGCCCTGGGTATAAAGACACCAGAGCTCAGGATGGTGGGAGAGAAATGGGTAAATGTCTAATCGCCTTATGATATATTCCAGGATTGCCACGGAGGACATCTGGGGGCTACCCAGGCTAACAGAGTGAGGGGTGGTTCCCAAGAACTGCCCAAGTGAGTTCCCAGGTGTTAGTAAGATTCTGCCAGGGGAGGAAGAGAAGAAACAGCATGATCAGCAGGACTGACAGTGGCCTAGGGCTCAGACGCAGCCCAGCCGAGCCACCTGGGCCTTGCCCTAGGGTACCCAAAAGAACGGAGGCAGGAGAGAGAGAAGTGAAGGCTCCTGTGAGCTGGAAGAGTGTAGGGGTGTGACTTCCAGGAGGGCAGCAGGGTCCAATTCATGGAAGGCCTCAAATGCCGGCTGGGAGCTTGGATTTCATCCTAAAGGTGCTAGGGAGCCAGCAGGTGGCGGGGCTGGGAAGGATTGCAGAACTCAGGCAGGGAGATGAGGAAGACCTAAGATGGAGCAGTGAGGACTCTGGGGAGAGTCCAGCTTCTGGGGCAGGGTCCCCAACTCCTTCCACAGCTCTGAGACATGGCCCAGGCCTTGAGGCTTAGTGTTGGCTAGACTTTACATTTAAAGGAAAAGACAAAACCTAAGTCTGCAAATGGCTGTTCCTTGACGCTTCAAACCTGCAGCCAACTCTGAAGGTACCCCAGCACCCCTTTCCTTAGGTGGCGCTCCCTTTAGGCAGGCCTTCCCTCAGCCCTGCTCCCTCTGTGTTTTTCCACTCAGGCCCAGGCTGGGGACCCTGCCCTAGCAGAGGCCTCTCCTCTAGTAGCACAGCCTGAGCCCCAGGGCCACCCACCCCCCTGCACTTCCAGTCTCCCGGAGCCTGAGGCCTGCGTGGCAGCCGGGCCTGTCCCCTCTCTTCCTGTCAAACACTCCCCACATTGTTCGCTTTTGTGTCCTTTTTCCTGTGCCTCGGCATTTCCAACTTTATTGCCCTAGTTGCCTCCGAAGGTCATTGGCCAAACCGACTGGCGCCATGGGTAGGAAAAATAGCGTGCCTTGGACCCCCAGGACTGCTCCTCCTGAGGAGAAGGGACAGCCTGAGACAGACCTTCCCACTGTTTCCTCCCTCCAGCCCCCTGGACCTGGCAGGGCCCTCATCCTGGCCCACGGGTACTTCCGTGTCCCTGCCCTGGGCCCATGGTCACCAGAGCTTCCCCAGGGAGTCTTTCCCCTGGAGCCTGCTGAGTGCCCCGGGTCCTTCTGCTGATATCAGGTGCCAGTTCACGAGCTCAAAATGGAGCCTGCCACCTCCCCAGTTCTGCTCCCATGGGGCTGAGCCAGAATGCAGGCCACTCAGGTCACCTAGTCCTGCCTGCTCTTCTCCAGCAGCCCGGAGAGCCAAGGCCAGGCCAGGAGACTCCCCATCTCTCCCAGATCCCCGTGGGCCTGCTTCCCTCCTGCCTCATCATTATTTCCAAGGACTCCAGGCTCAGAGAGGTTGAGTCGTATTCTGAAGACACAGAGCTGAGAAGAGCCAGGACTGGGACGGAGACCTCAGCTTCTGGTTTTACCCCCTATACTCTTTCCTTTCTGATAGCTCAAGAGTTGGCTCGGTTCTGAAGCCCTTCCTTGAAGGGGCAGGGCAAGCCCAGCGAGAGGCTGGAAGCAAAGCTTAGGCCTGGCTCGGCTGCCAACTCCTCCTGTGGTTCTGCTCAGGCTCTTTCCAGGCTCTGCTGCCTCCTTCCAGCTCAGAACACCAAGATTTCCAGGTTGGGGCCGTTTCTCCTTGGTTCCCATCAGACTCTCCTCCGTCCCCAATGGCACAGGCTGTGGGACTACAAAGACTTCTGACTCAGGTCTTCGCGTAGCCCCAGGACTCTGGAGTCATCTCCCCATACCCTACTCCACCCTATGCTGGTGATTTAGAACTTTAAGTTTGTTACACAGAGAGACAGCATAATGTCATGAAAAACCAAGGACCTTGTCCTCCAACCAACCTGAGTTCTTATTTTGTTTTGTTTTTTTTTCACTTAGCTGTGAGATCTAGCCAGGTTATGAAAGCTCTTTGAGACTCAGCATCCTTGTCTGTAAAATGGTCAGAATTATTATAAGGATTAAGTTACAAATGAAGAAAAATACCTGGAACATGGAAGCCCCTCAGTACATGGCAGTGATTATTGTAACCTTCATGGACTCCTTCCTCCTGTCCCCAGGGTACTGGAGCCCCGCGGTCAGGGCCCAGCCTGCCCTCCCCCATCCGTGTGGGGGTCACTGGGCCTGCTCAGGAATCTGTGGACAGGCACACAGCTGGCCACTGCTCCAGGGCTGCGGCTGTGATCCTTGCCAAGCCTCATGGGAGCAGAAGCCTGTCTGCCAGCACAGTCCATCACTGTGCGGTCCCCAGGGCGACAGCCTACTGGTAGCCAGCACAACATAGAGAATGTGGTAGGCCGAATACTACCAAAAGTACCCCAAGATAATAGACGCTAATCCCTGGAATCTGTAAATGTCACTGTAGTGGGTTGAATTGTGTACACCCAAAGATGTGTCTAAGTTCTAAGCCCTGGGACCTGGGAATGAGATCTTATCTGGAAATACAGCCTTTGCCAATATAATTAAGCTAAAGGTCTTGGGATGAGACTCTCCTGGATTTAGGGTAGGCCTACATGCCCGGAGCAGAAGCTGAGGGGCAAAGCATTCTCCCTGAGAGCCTTCAGAGGAAGCATGGGCCTGCTGACACCTTGATTTTGAACTTCTGGCCTCTGGAACTGTGAGAGAATAAATTTCTGTGTTTAAACCACCCTCTCCTCTTGAACCATGGGATCCTCCATCTCCACCCCAACTCATGGTACTTTGGGTCTTTTTGTAACTCTGTCTTCCCAGGGAGACCCCCCCCCAGGCCCCTGAACGCATTTAATCCCGAGGCTCACATAAGGCAGCACGTTTTGAGTTGCCATTTTGTAAACCAAGATTCAAAGGTTTCCAAAAAAGGCCTGGCTCGGGATAGATCAACAGCTCTGAAGGAGTCGCAGCCTCCTGGGCCTTTGCTTCCAGAGGCTCCCCGAAATCCACAGCTTTCAGCTGGTAACTCATTAGGGAGCTATGGGCTTCCCCTTCCTGTTCAGTTACTAGTTTAAGTTGTTTTCCTTCTTCTGGTCTGCAAGGAACAAAAACAAGTAATTTTCTCATAAAAATAACAATTAGCAAAGCCCGGAATCCAGACAGCCTCCGGTCAGGACCATTTATCGGTGCTGACCTCGAGGTAACTTCAGGCTTCTCCTGAGACACAATACAGCTGTTCCAGGGCAAGGAGGGCCAAGGGCTTTGCTGCTCGGCATGGTGGCCTGGTTGGCTGCAGCAGTGTTTTCAGGGAAACAGAGAATGAGCTGGAAGACGGACGTCAGAAACAAAAGCGTGTTGGACACTCGACGTGGTTTTGAATGCCACAGAGAGTGCAAAACTAAGTCTTTCCTGTGTGGGTTGCCCTTAAAAACCCAGGGAAGTGTCATGTTCACAGCAGGGAAAACAATTGCACTGATTAATTGTGCTTCTGTTGAGGCTGCGGTTCTCCTGACTTCTCAGTGCATTACAGTGAGGCCATCTGCCAGATGGAAGTGCTGGAACAGACAGCTTCTTGGTGCAAACTGCAAGGCTCGTGAGACTCAAAACAAGCCTGTTAGATCCCATTTACTAAATGGCCATAATCAAAGAACAAGCTCTTAGTTATCTAGCAAGGCTCTCTGGAAATAGATGAGCGTGCAAAATCACAATTTATGAGTTCAGCAATTTTTCTTTTTCTGCTAAAGATATTAGCGCATGAAAATCTTCCAGTGTTTGAGGAGATTCAGTCAACTGCTAACTTTCTACGAGCGTCTTGGCCATGGCTGCCTCCTTTTTCCCATCACTGCAAAGGGCCTTAGGCTTGGCCAGCAGGGGTGAGCTGGACGGCGAGAGAAAGACACGGGGCAGACCTCATCTCAGAGCCCTGGAGGGCCAGGGGATCACTGAGAAGGAATGAGTGCTGCATGGGCAGGAAAAATGAGCGACTGTAGAGGAGAAAGCATGGTCAGCCTGGTGGGTGACAGTGACCTGGCCAGCCCCGTTCAGTGGGCACCTGGCTTACCCAGCAGTCCCTGGGAAGGCAGAACCGGGGCAAGGCTAGCCTCCTGGCCACCTCACAAGGATCTGCTTCCTTATCTGCTGTGTCCACGCTGGGAGCCAATCCTGTCCCTGGATGGGTAGAGCAGGTCCCACTGAACTGAGCTAGGAAAGAAGTTGGGACCCCCGGGTTCAAGTCCCAGCATGGTTATCTACTAACCGTGGAACTGTGGGGAAATCGGGGGTCCTCTCTGAGCCTCAATCCCCACCTCTGTATAACTGGGATGTAATGTTGGCTATGCTTGATTTTTGCCAGGATTAAATGAGAACACAGAAGGAGTGGCTGTTATTACTGGCATAAAAAAGAACCATTTCCTAGCTCATGAATGTGGAACATGTAAACGTCTGGATGCCTAAGGACAAAGCCCTGGCCTTTCTGCACTCCCTACTCACCCCTACATTGTTGTTGGGCATTTGTTTGGATTTCCCCCGGAACGTTTGGAACAATGGGCTCTGGAGGTTTGTTCTGTGGCCATTCACACCCTCCAGGGAACCCTTCGCTGAGCTCTAGGCCTCGTTCCAAGGGTGAGGGGCCTGGTGTGCTATTTACCTGAATCAGTGCCACAGCTCTGAGAGGCAGGGCTAGGGACAGGAAGCACAGAGACACATAGTGTCAACCCTTGAGCCTGGAAGCCCCAGTCCAGAGCCTCCTGGGCTGATTTCAACCCATCAGCTGCCTCTTACAATCAGAAAATTCGAAAAAGAGCTGACTCCTTCCTCTCTAGCTCTGACACTCCAAGACGCTGTTTGCTGCCGCCACATGCAGCCCGGTTCCCTGGCTGCCCAGCCACACTCTGCCCACATATTTTAGGGTACCAAAGGGTGGTAAGGTCCTCTTTCAGCATCCCTGGAGGCTCCGCCGCATGCCAGGTGAGGGCTAGGCACTGGGGGAGAAAGCCACAGTGTGCCTCCTGCCTCCTCCACTCTCCAGGTTGTGCCTCAAGGCCTGGCATTCCTTATCCACGGGCTTGGGCTCGCCCACATGGTGCCCTGCCAGCAACTCCTCTGTCTCCTTGGTACTACCCCACCCCTTCAGGCTACCCCAGCCAGGGAGGACAGGAGCAGCTGGGAAATCAATTTAAAATGTGAGTGACTATTAGGCACTGATACTGACACATATCAAGTTGCTTTTTAAAAGGTAGCTATTTATAAAAATGAATGCTTGAGAAGTTTCTGACAGGCTATGGGGGGAGGAGGTTAGGGAGGGGCACCTGAAAAACCTGTCCCACCCATTTCCATCTTTTTTGTTTGTTTGTTTTGATTTGAGACAGGGTCGTGCTCTCTCCCAGGCTGGAGTGCAGCAGCATGATTGCAGCTCACTGCAACCTCCATCTCCCAGCCTCAACTGATCCTCCTGTTTCAGCCTTCGGAGTAACTAGGACCGCAGGTATATGCCACCATGCCTGGCTAAATTTTTTCTAGTTTTTGTAGGGATAGTATCTCACCATGTTGTCCAGCCTGATCTTGAACTCCTAGGCTCAAGCGATCCTCCTACCTTGGCCTCCAAAGTATGCTGGGATTATAGGTCTGAGCCACCGCACCGAGCTATATGAGGTTTCTTTCTGTTCAATCTTTGCTCATGTTGTTTCCTTCATATGGACTCTGCCCATTCCTCCTCTTTACCTGTCCTCAGAGAAGCAGGCGGAACCTCACCTCCTCTGAGAAGCCTGCCCAGTACAGCTCCTTCTGACACTAAGAGCTTAGCTCAGGCATCGCAATCTTATCTCTTCACTGTCCTGAGACCTCCTTGAGGCTGCAGTCTAGAGCCTGAGAACATCAGATGAAGGCTTGGACCTGCCACATTCTAGCTACACGGCCTTCTCTCTAAAGTGGAAGCGGCATCACCGCCCTCATTGTATTGTAAAGTGCCTAGCATATGGCAGGTGCCAGTAAATACTTCTACCTCCAGAAGTTCTGCGAGAGAGGGAGGCCTTGGATGGTACCCTCGATGGGGGCCACAATCTGGGAACTTTTTATTCCACAACAGAAATGGAAGCTGATCTGTCACACTGAGTCTACACTGTGTCTTGGGTCTTGCCTGCCTTCTGAAAGCTGAACTTATCACCAGAGGGACAGTGCAGGCTGAAGTTTCTGTTTCTGTTTCTGTTAAGTATAGAAGCAGTTGCTTTCTAAGAATTGAAGGACACGCAGTCATATCCTTTTGGTCAGTGGAAAACAGATGGTGGGGAACAGAATTCCCACTTATAAATCTTTTCCTGTTGGGATGTCCAGGGTGGTTGGTTTCTGGGAATTCCCTGGGGATTTACTTGGGAAGAGTATTTACAAGGAAATAAACAAGAGAATTTACAAGGGAAGAGCTGTTTGAGTTGGGTTTTCAGGGTGAACAGGTGCTTGTCACTGGGCCTAGATGGAGATGTAGGGTGGCCCAGGACAGGTGAAGGACATGAGGTTCCAGGGAGATTAAGGACTAGGGACCTGATATATTGATATTAATGTACTATTGAGTCAATATTTCTGTATGGGGGAGGGTCTGGAAGCTGTGTGGGAAGAGGGTGGGCAAGGGGGACCCTCCTGATGGGCCCAGGAGGTTCAGCCTCAGCCCATACCCAGCCCCCTCAGAAAGACCCAAGGCTAGCAGGGCCAGACTCCTTAAAAAGCTTCCCAACCATTGGCTGGGGCAGAGCATGATGCTTGGGGTTCTCAGCTTTTACCCCAAGGCCCTTGTTCAGGGTTTCTTTCAACCAGGGGCAGTGATCCCCCAAAGAGAAGTTCTAGACCACGCAATTTTCCTGTCTCCCTGCATTTCCTGTGACATGTTAGTGGCTTGGAGGTGCCTCCCCAGCTCCACCAGAGGAATGGGAAGAAAACAGCCTCCAGGCCCAAGGTGAGGGGCACCTCCCAGCGCGGCCATCTGGGAGTGTAAGAGTGCCTCTCTGTGGCTGTAGCCTGGGAGGGAGAGAGTGCCCAGAGATGGAGGCAAGCAGAGGCCAGACCAACTCAGGCCTGGTGGCTGAGCTGGAATTGCCAGGCCTTTGAACCTCAGGCTAGATTGCATTCTTGGAGCAGCAGATTATAGTATGAGGGGGATATTATTTAAGCTACACTCCCCAGCACTAGGGCTGGATAGGGATTGGGCTTCCAGGGGTCTGTTACACTGAACAGATCAGTGATTCATATGCTGGTGTAACAGAACCACCTGCAAACACATTTCCGGGCCTGCCCCAGGGTGGTCCCTTCTTCACGTCTGTCCAGTGTGACTTCACCTCCCTTCACAGCTGAGTAGGTTGTGGCCGGGGGCCATGGATCTGCAAAAGCTTGAGTAACAAGCCTGATGTCTCATCACGATCCAGCCGGCTGGAGGGCTCTGGCATGGAACACTCTAAGCTGCATCACTTCCCCTCAGGCAACTTGCTGATCCCTGGCAAGGGGTGCAGGAAGCAGGCTCGCGTGGCAGTGCCCTTGAATAAGGGCGCGGGTGGGAACGGCTTCTCTTGGCCAATGCCTGGCGTCCTACCTGTGGCTCCTCAGTGGCTCCAGGGCTGTCCTCAGAGGCGGGATGGGATGCAGTCTTCACAGGAGGGGTCTTGGTCTCCATGGTTTTCAGGGCAGAGCCCCACACCTACTACCTGGGCCCTGAGGCTCTTGACTTTTCAACCCTAGAGTGTCTGTCTGGGCTGTCCTCTGAGAAGTTGCTTACCATGGTAACCAACCAGAAGTAGAGCCCCAGCTGAAGGCGGCAATGACACCATTCTTGGCCCTTAGACGACTGGAGTAGTTCTTCCCCCGGAGGCTTTCGCAGGCAGCTCCACATACCACCTGTATCCTGAGGAAAGGTGGGCGTTTTAAGGAACATGTTCAGGCCAGAGCCTCTGGGAGGTGAATGAGGATAGATGCCCAGCCAAGAATCTCTTCAAAGCTCAAAGGGAAGGAAGAGAAGAGAGAGGACCACCATTCAGTGAGGGCTGGCCATGAGCAACCATCTGGCATAGGCGATCCCCTACGTGGTCATGACAGCCCTGGGAGCAGTACTGCCACCTGTGCTCGACCAGGGAGGAAACTGAGGCTCAGGAAGGTAAAGTAACTTACGCAAGGCCAGAGTCCCTGTGTATGTGGCTGTGATTCTGGAGCCATGCTCTGTACCAGCCAGTGAGGTGTATGTGAAACATCAACAATAACGGCAATGACCAGCTTCAAAACATTAAAAACAGCCTCAGTTCTGCAAGGCTTTTTGTTTCTGAAACCTCTGTTGAAGCCAGCCAAGTGGAAAGTCTGACCGTGTCTCCTCCTGAGCCTCACAGACTAAGCCAGGTCTGTCACTGAAGCCCTTGACTTCCATCCGGTTTCAGTTCAGTCCTCCCTGGGACACTCCTCATGTACTCATCTGGGGGCTTCTCTTGAGTCCAGGAAACTCCACAAAACACAGCTGAGGCTGGGCAGCCAACAGACACGTGCTGTCTCCAGAGAAAACAAAGTGGGGGTTTCCCTAGGTTCCATGAGCACAGGGACCTTTTCCTCCAGGCTGGCTCCATCTGAGCTGGCTGAGGGGATGGGGGCAGCTGCCCAGCATCTACAGAGTGCCTCCAGGAACTGTCTCAAGGCCAGAGCATCCAGCATCCTGGCGTTTGTGGGCGGTGAGCTTCCCAGGGCTGCGAGGGACAGGGCTTCCCCAGATCCAGCCTGGTGAGATCATCTGCCATTTCAGGCTGGGCTGAAAGATCCTCCGGCACAACAAAGCTGGGCCCAGGAGATATCCTGCATGACTCATCGGTGGGCCACGCATTAGGCACTTCCGGCCCTCAGAGAAACCAGACACAGAGAGCCGTTGTTTGCCTCGGAAGCTGCCCCCTGGCATAGCAGGCTCAATGGGGTCATTTGTGTTTTCTCCCTAGTCCTCCATAACCCATACCCTTTCTGGGAAGTGGGGGGCCCACTGAGCTGCCTGGGACTCTGTGACAAGAGGAAAACCAAGTCACCCACCCACAAGTCCCATGGGAATACCCTCGATCCAGGACTGGGCCTGGCTGGGAAGCAGAAAACCTGGGTTCTGGGCCATGGTTTAAGTCTCCAAGACTCATTGATTATTGTGTCTTCATTTTTCAAATGGAGAAAATCATTCCAAAAAGACAAGGCTGTTGTGAGGATGATCTAAGGTGAGGCACATAAAGTCCCTGGCTCAGGCCTTGCACCTACAAAGGCTCTGCATGTGATCTTTCCTCCCCCACTTCTCTCTTCCTCCTGGCTTCAAAATGTAAGTAAAAATGTTTGGTTTCAACATAGAGACAGCTGTGGATCTCTTTCTACCCTAATCTACAGACCCTTATCTAAGGCAGAAACTTCCTGAACTCACACCCACAGTCTACCCAGAATCTGGCCTATGCACAGGGACACAGCCCTAAGTGGGCAAGGACTGGAGCAGGGGGCACAAAGCCTGGTGGCTGAGCTGGGCAGAGCCACAGGAATAAGCAAGCAGGGCTGAGGGCCTGCCACTGGGTTTCAGGCAAGCTGGAGGCCTTTAGAAACTTCCAAGGGGGTAGGGGGAAGCAAAAATTAATTTGTTGAAAGGAATCAAAGGTTATAAAAAGAATTCACAGAAAGGGAAACCTAAATGACTAACAAGTTCATGAAGAGGTTGTCAACCTCGATAGTTATCAGATAAATGCAAATTAAAACAGTGAGATACTCTTTTACACTCATGAGATGGGCAAAAATTACCAAGTCAGATAATATCAAGTGCTGACAAGGAAGTGGGGGGTGAAAGAAGCCCTTAGGAGCTGCTGGTGGAAGTAAACACCCAGGCAGACAAGTGATGAGCAACCTGGAAGTTTTTCTTGAAAATCAGTAATTAAATTCAGTGTGCATGGACCGTGTGAACAAGAGTCCCATGCCTGCTGAGCTCACCCCACGGATATTGACCCAGATCCAAGAATACCACTGCTGAAGCAAGGATACAACTGCTGAAGACACCGCCCCAGGTCAGTGTCCCATGCAGATGCCAGCTTGTCAGGCAACCACTCCAGGCAACACCTTTCCCAAAGAGCAGGCTCTCTTCAGCAAAACTTGGACCAGACCCCAGTGTAGGCTCTCACACCTGGCAGAGCTCCAGTCCTCAGTCCCAGAGCCTGCCCACTGCCCAGGTGCTGCCTCTGGCCTGATGGGGGCTTTGGATCAGGGTTCCAACCTTGGAGAAGTCAGGACATCCACTCCCTCTCCAAGCTTCAGTCTGACATTCTGAAACCTTCCATTTATCTCACTGTCTGTATTAGTGTTCTATTGTTGCATTAAAAATTACCACAAACTTAGCAGCTTAAAACAACACAAATTTATTTATTTATTATTTATTTTTTGAGACAGAGTCTTGCTCTGTCACCCAGGTTGGAGTGCAGTGCTACAATCTCTGCTCACTGCAACCTCTGCCTCCCAGGTTCAAGCAATTCTCCTGCCTCAGCCTCCCAAGTAGCTGGGATTACAGGCGTGCACCACTATGCCTGGCTAATTTTTGTATTTTTAGTAGAGATAGGGTTTCACCATATTGGCCAGGCTGGTCTCAAACTCTTGACTTCACATGATCTGCCCATCTCGGCCTCCCAAAGTGCTGAGATTACAGGCATGAACCACTGTGCCCAGCCTACACACCTTTATTATCTCACAGCTTCTGTGGTTGAGTCATCTGGGCACAGCCTACCTAGATCCTCTGCTCAGGGTCTCACAAGACTGCAATCAAGGCATCAGCTGGGCTGTGATCTCATCTGGAAACTCAAGTGTGGAAGAATCTGTTTCCACCTGTGCACTTCCTTGCAGCTGTATGATGGTGACCCTAGCTTTTCTACTGTTAGTTGTAGGCCATCTTCAGGTTCTAGAGGCTCTCTGGCCCTTACCCAGTGGGCTTTTGTGAGATAGCTGCTTACTCCATCAAGCCTGCAAGGCGAGGCACTTGACTCAGGAAGAGCCCAGCCCCTCTTACAAGGGTTTTCAGCAGATTGAGCCAGGCCCGCACAAAATAGTCTGTTTTCATTAACTCAAAGTCAACGGATTTGGGGCCTCAATTATATCTGCAAAATTCCTTCACCTTTGCCAGATTCTGTTGGCTGGAAATAAGTTACAGGTGCCCCCCCACATCAAGAGGAGGATTTATACAGGTTGTGATCACCATGCTGTGGGCTGCCTTCGTGGAGGTGAAGCCTCCCATTCTGCTGAAAAGAAAGTGAAGCCACAGGCAGTGTAGAACAGCCGTGAGAGACACAGCCTCCTGTGCCCAGAGCCTCTGGAAGCTCAGCACAGCCTTCCAGGATTCAGAGCTTCCGTAAAGAGGGCTGACATGGATGGAGCTGGGGACTGGTCTACTGGAGGCATGCAGTGGGTGGCTGAGAGAGGTTGGTAGGGAAGAGATGTCCTCGGGGTAGGGTGGGCCTCTCAGGCAGCACAGATAAGTGAGGGAGGGGTGGGGGTAGCAGGATCTGGGAGTGCCCTGCAGATGTCTGGTAGGGGGAGGCAGTCATTGAATTCCTCTATTTCCAGCTGAGAAGTCCCCAAGACAGGCACCCCCTCCCCACCATAGTGTCAGCCCATTGCATCATGATCCCTTGCTCTACATCCCCATCCTTGTCATCAGGGGACCCCACCCACCCTCTCTCCACTGGGGTTTCACAAGCACCTAGGAGATCAGCTAAGGGGCAGCTGGGATGGCGCTGCATGTCCCGAGTGAGGGACAGTGGGAGGATTGTCATGGGGCAGACGTGACCTCAGCTCGCTGGGCTCAGCTCATCCTGCTCCAGGGAAGGACAGCGTCAGACAGGGACAAACGCCCACTGTGTTGGACCTCCTCTTCCCCCGAGGGGTTCAGACCCAGACAGGGACCCTCTTGGCACGGTCAGAGCCACCAGTGCCTACAAGCCCATCTGCTCCAGCCAGGCCAGGAGGAGTCCCAGTCCTCTGCCACTTACCAGGCCCTGGACCTGCTTCCACACGCTCCTCACACCCTGGGCCTACCTGCCACTCAGCCTAACCCGAGAGCTCAAGCCCGCCCTCCGCCCAGAACCAAGACCTTAGCCACCCCCAGCCTCTCCTCAGCCCTGAGCGAGCAGGGATGCTGGAGCAGGCATGTGCCATCCATGGTGGTCCCTCACTTCTAAACAACCCCTCTGAGCTGTCCTGAGCTGGGTTCTCAGGCCCCCAGCATGGGCACAGGTTATCTCATTGCACTTCACCTTCCGACGCCATCCATGGAAACCAGCTTTGGCTAGCTCACATAGAAAAGGATTCTAACGAAAGGATATGGCGCCACTCACTGTGTTATCAGGGAGGCTGGAGAGCCAGGCAGGACCCAGGGTGGGGCACAGCTGGATCTCACCATGGGGGTTGTACCTGGACCTGCTACCTCTGGAGGGACACTGCTGGATTCTTGAGTTCCTGCGGCCCCACCAATTCTCTGCACCTCTCCCCTGAAGCCTGGCACCACTCCTTCCAGATTCAAAGTCCAGAGAGAAGGGGCCAGTGGGTCAAGCCCATGTCTCATCACTGTAGCCGAGGAGTGAGGACGGGGCACCATCCCACATCATCTCTCATGGTGGGAGGACGTGGGCTCTCCTCTGTCCCTGTGAGTCCCCCAGTAGAGAAAGGGTGTTCAGATGTTGGGCCTCACTGTGGCCCCCAAACCCTCAGGGGAGCCCCTCATCACGACACCAGGGGCTCAGTCCTGCCAGTGCTCAGTGGACCATGCTGTCAGGTCATGTTCTCCCTGACTGGTCTGAGATCACCTGGGAGGCAGGTCACTCCTGGAACCTGGCCAGCACAGTGCCTGCGCACTGTCACATATATGGAGGTGGCATTTCCTATCTGCGTCCCATGGCTCAGAGTTTCCAATTTCACCATATTTGGTGCCAGGCTCACAGACACAGGCATAATTAGTGTTTTCACCCTCCAGCAACAGAGCCATTCGATGTGGGATTTCTTTTGTGATTGTAGGAGATTCTTTATTAAATTGCTTTGTGGCACGGAACGAGGACACAGGGCTGTGTCCCCAGAGACTCCCTGGCCTAGGCTGGGCCAGGTGGGATGTAGATAGTGTGGAGTTCCCCCAATGCTGCTTCTAGAAAGCAGCCAGTGTCCCAGAGGCTGTGCTGGAGAGGCCGGTAGGCCAGGACACCAGGGCCCAGCCATGCTGGCAGGAGAGAGGTGCTTTCTTCGTCCTAGGTCTGGAGGCATCTCTCCTCCCACTGCTCAGGGGCTGGGCCGGGGAAGAACTGGGGTGTGCTAGTCCCGCCACAGTTCTGCTCCAGCCTCCTGCCCTTGCTGACTTAGCCTGCCTGCCCCAGCTCTCTGAGCACTGAACCTGCACAGGGGACCATTGTGTACCCCTCTGCCCCTGCACCACCATCCCCCTAACTGCCTAAGGCTCTACGGGTCAGCAGGGGAGGAGCAGAGCCAAGAGGTGGCAATGGCAAGAGGTGGTTTCTGCTGGAGCCAGGCCAGACCCCTGACTCTCCTTGAGAGAAGCAGAGGCTGATCCAGGGCTCTCTGGTTTGGTCTGCTAACTGCTCACCTTAGGAATTTGCCCCCCAAGTGACGGGATCCGATTGCACATTCCTGGCGCCTGAGTCATTCCTGGGTCCTGCTCAGGCTCAGGAATGTGTTTATGCTCACAGGCTAGCCAGAGGGATGCACACACCATGTGTCTGTTCACTCTGGATTTGGAAGAAATGAGGGCTCTTCTCAAGGATAAGAGGGATGAGGTGGTGACCTCCGGAGCTGCTGAGATGCGGCAGTATGTGGGCCACAGAGGAGCGGATGAAGGGAGGGCTGGACTCAGGCTGGAACCGAAGCCTTTGGCTTATGTAGAGTTGGCTTTAACTTGCTCCCAAGGGACGAAAATGGAGAGAGGCAGTCCACGCAGGGCACGGTACTTGCTCCTACATCACCTCCTCCCACTTAGGACAGCCTCCGAAGGGCATGGCTTGGGGAGACTCTGGCTGCCCCCTGGCTGCCACCTCAGAGCCGTGGCTGTGGATCTTAGCTCCTTCTCCCACTCTGTCCAGAGCCCTCTGTTGACAAGTTTATGGTTCTCATCTAGGTCTAACATGGGCCTCTGCAGCTTTGGAGAGAGGTCACAGACACAGCTCACATCACTGAGGGTTTATTCAGAGCTCAGAGCTATGCTGAGCCTTTTACACATGTAGCCATATTTGCCTGGGATAATCCCGGGTTACAGATACAATGATCAACAGTGCCTCCTTTTACTCTCAAGAGCGTCCCAGTCTGGAAGATAACTTTATATTTGCCTTAACTCTGCAAGCATAATTTAATTCCCACAATGCACTACAAGAAGCACACTGCTAGTAGCGTCATTTTCTGAGGAAGAAACAGAGGCTCCGAGAAGATAAGTAACTCGCCCAAGGTCACACGATTGGCGAGTAGCAGACTCGGAAACGCAGGAGCTCAGCTCTTGCCTTCAAAGCCCCTTTGCTTTGCCACAACATCAGATTTCCTGTTCTAAAATCCACTTTCTGATGCTTTGAGGACAGAGAAGCTGGTATCTCCAAACACTAGAAAAATAACGGTGAAGATCCTGCAGTGATCCCAGCTCTCCTCTCAGCCCCACACTTGGCCATTTTGCCTTTTTCCTTTCCCAGGTGACAGTGTGCACAGTACCATTCGCTGGCAGCAGCAGCCCCATCACGGGATGAGTACACTCCATCGTGCCTACTGTGTGCCATGCACTGCACAAGGCACCCTCATCTGATCCTGACACAACCCTGCACAGTGGGTGTTGCTCCTCCTTTCATGGAAAGGAGACCCCTAGAGCTCACGCAGCCGGGAGGAGGCAGAGCTGGGGCCAGCACTCACAGATCCCGGCTTTGAGCCTAGCAAACACTCTACAGTGACATACACGATGACTGCACTGCCGAGGCCCAGCCACAGTCTCCGAGGTTACAGTGTCCTCATGGCAAGATGTAAGAGGCTAAACCCATGTGTGTGGACTCACAGGCCTTCAAGGCACCTCCTCCTGGACCGCCCTGCCCTTTGAGGGGGGTCTGAGGTGCCTTTTCAAAATGTCTTCGCGATGCAGGCACATCATATTTAACAGGCTTTTGGACAATGTTTTCATGTCTTTGGCGGGAAAGATCAGACATCTTTCAGAACAGAGCATGGCCACTTTGAAGCTGGGGAAGGGGCTGTTTTGAAGCTCAAGCCTCCCCCGTCCAGTTTCTCCGCCCAGAGTCATCTCAGTGTGAGAGCCTCTTCCCACCCCAACACACCGGCCTCTGGGGAAGAAGAAATAAAAGCAAGTGCATTCCAGATGTTCCCAGGAAAATGGTATTTGGGAAAAGGATGTTTGTTTAGAATTTACCAAAAATAGCCCAAAAAGAGGAAAAGGCAACCTCTTGACCCACTTAAAAAGCCATTTCCCAGGAAGGACTTTCTAACTAACAATGTCACAAAAGAAAAACTAACAGCATTGACAATATAATAATATTAAGCTTTGGTACATTAAGAGCTTCCAAAAGCAAACATTAAGCAACACATACGGAACAGATACCGAAATGACAACACACAGAGAGCGCGTCAGATGATTTTTAAATAAATCCATCAAAACCTTGTTAGGAAAACAGGCAACGAAAACAGGTAATCAACCAAGAAAGTTCTAAATGGCTTAATAAGTAAGAACATTTGTGTTTTGTTAACAATCGTATACATTATAATTTTGGAATACCATTGTTTGACCTTCAGATAATAAGACGGGCTTGGTTGGTGTTACCATAGCTGGTGCAGACCATGACAGCAGCCCTCTGAAACCTGGGCTGAGGCTGGCATAGAAGTCGGGGCAACATTTTTGGAAACATTTAGGCAACACATATCAAAGATGTTTAACTACAAAACGAAAATGTCTTGAAATTTTCTCTGAGGAAATAATGAGAAATTCAGACCAAAAAATTATGTACAAAGATGATCAATAAAAAGGGGATGTTAAATAGTAAAATCGAAAGCCCAGATATTCTCAAATAGATGAATAAATACATTATGATATGTCTGTATGATCATAGGATATAGTCATTTAAAATGGTCTTTTTGAACACTGTTTATGCAAAGGAAAAGAAACAAAAGTGAAAAGAGTAGGCTGCAAAGCATACGAGCCCAGTCTTAGAAAGCACGTGTAGATGAATGAATGACTTGGCCACCTAGAAACATGATGGCCATCAACCACCCCCATCTGTGGCGGGGATAGCAAGACCCTGACAGCATCCCCTGCTCTCCTGAGGATGGCAGGGATGCCATGAGACCATTTCATGGGTTAGAGGGTGGAGGTGAGGCTGGGAACCTGGGAGGTACCTGCGGAGAGGCTGAGGGGGAGAGGGCTGGAGAGCAGGATGTTTGGCTTCACCAATGGCAATGGCCCTGGTCCCATGGTAGGTCAGTGAGAAAGTATCAGGGACCATGGATTAAGAATCAGACCACTGTGACAGGCACAATCCAAGTTGTCAGGAGTTGTCGGGAGCCTGACCGCCGAGCCCAGTGCCTTGGCAGAGGGGGACTCATGCATGGGCAGCTCTGTCCTGGGAAAGAAAGCTTCTCCCTGCCTGAGCCTCTAAGCCTCTTCCACCAACCATCTGGTCATTCCGCAATCTCCTCCACCCAGGATATGGGACACCTATCCCCAGTCCAGGACACGGGACACTGATCTCCAGCCCGGGATATAAGACCCCTTCCAGTCCTCGGGGGCCAGCCTGTAAACACTAGGGCACCCCAAGCTGGTCACCAAGGGAAGTGGGCCTGTCTTTCCAATATGTTAAAAAAAAAAGACCAAAATATAGTTTATATAGATGACAGGATTAAAAATGATGCTAATTGTCTATGCTTTTCTATATTTTCATAATTTTCTATGCCAAGCATATATCACTTCTATAATTGAACCAAAAATAAAGGCTACTTTTGAAATAATATACACGCTTTTATCTCATATCAAAGAAGAGTGTCTTCTGAATTATTCCAAGTCAATTTTTTTTTTAAGACAGAGTCTCGCTCTGTTGCCTAGGTGGGATTGCGGTGGTGTGATCTCAGCTCACTGCAACATTTGCCTCGTGGTTCAAGTGATGCTCCCCCCCCTCAGCCTCCTGAATAGCTGGGATTACAGGCACCTGCCACCATGCCCAGCTAATTTTTTTTTTTATTTGTATTTTTAGCAGAGCTGGGGTTTTACCATGTTGGCCAGGCTGGTCTCAAATTCCTGACCTCAAGTGATCCAGCTGCCTTGGCCTTCCAAAGCTGATTTTTCTGGGATTACAGGGGTGAGCCACCATGCCCAGCCTTTCAAACCATTTTTTCTGCTGGCAGCTCACAGGGCCCCATGGTTCCAGCTTCCTCCGGGGAGCACACATCAGTCACGTGGGAGCTCACAGCCCCTCTGCCCTCCTCTCCGGCCTGTCAGTACCATCACAAAAAGCAAGCTCCCCAAAAGCCATGTGAGGTAAAGGCACAGGACATCTCTACTCAGAGGGCTTGCCTGGGGTCCCCCTAACCTCACTGAGGCCTGTCCCCAAGGTCCCAGGCTGAGGCAGGCTCAGCATTCTGAGAGTCTGACTTCCCCAGGGGGAGGGCGGCCAGGTGGAGGAAGCAGGGTATTCATGAACTCCATGTCTCATGACCTCCAGTGGGGACCAGATGCTGATCACTGAGGCAGCAGGACTGGCCCCAAAGTCACCACTAACCCAGCACTGGTCTCTCCATCCCTTCCAACGGGCATCAAACTCTCTCCCCTTTCTGCTCCCTCTTCAGCCTTAGCCTTGCCCTGGGGACCACAATGGACCACTAGCCCCGCTTCGCATGGATAGGTGCATAGATTTGTCAGCAATGAGCAGATCCCCAGTCTGAGCCTTCACTTCTCAGGCAGCCCATCCCAAGTTCAGCCACTCCTCATGGTCACTGCCAGGGCCTTCACCATCTGACACATCCTCCTCTGAGCACCCTACAGGGTGCCAATGTCTCTCTGAAACTGTGCTGTCGAGGGCACCGACATGGGGGAGACCTCCAACCTCCCTCACTCTGGACACTAAACCTCTTTGGAACATGATCTAAGGGCCGAGCTTTCCTGGGGCTCCCCACATGTTCCTTGTCACTGAGCTCTGCTCCCCTGTAGGCTGGGTGGGCACTGCCACAGACTGCTGGTCAAGAGATCAGACCTGGCACCAGATGAATCTGAAAATCGACTGAGGGACGAGACCCCCATAAGTGGCAGCTAGCCAGGGAGGCTGGACAAACTCTGGGTTGTCCAAGGGCCAGGAGGGCTGTGTTATAGATAATGTCTCTTGCAGATCTGAAAACACCAAGTTCGAGCCAGGTGCGGCACCAAGTTCACGCCTGTAATCCCAGCACTTTGGGAGGCCGAGGCAGGCGGATCACCTGAGGTAGGGAGTTTGAGACCAGCCTGACCAACATGGAGAAACCCTGTCTCTACTAAATATACAAAATTAGCCAGGAGTGGTGGTGCATGCCTGTAATCCCAGCTACTTGGGAGGCTGAGGCAGGAGAATTGCTTGAACCTGGGGGGCAGAAGTTGCAGTGAGTCGAGATCGCGCCATTGCACTCCAACCTGGTCAACAAGAGCAAGACTCCATCTCAAAAAAAAAAAACAAAAAACAAAAACAAGAACATAAAAACAACAACATCAAGTTCGAGGGTGATAAGCACCCACAGCCCTGAGATTCAGAGGATGGAGAATTCTAAGTGGCTCAAACCCTAAGGCACTGAGCTGTGTACTGGACCACGCCCCTCCAGAACGGGGCTGCTGTTTGCTGTTTCTGGGTCAGGTCATAGGGAACGCTGGAAGCTGGAGACACTTCTGTGGGTCCCAGAGTTTTTTCTAGAGAAACTTTCCCTGTAATGGTGGTGAAGAGAGTGGGAAGGGCTGCAAGGCGTGTCCTCGAGTCCCGGACGCTGAGCTGGCTGCCAGCACAGCAGCCCCTGCAGGGAGGCTGAGGCTTACGGGGGCAGGAGGGCCCTCAGGAGGAGACCAAGCTGAGCTTACCCTGCACAGCCTCCCTGGAGTGTGTGGCCACCTGTGAGGACAAAGGCACGGCCTGACCACGGGCCAGGCCCCAGAGCAGCACTGGCAGCTCCTCAGCCTGCCTGCCCTGTTGCGCTCAGTGGCTCCTGTGGCTGACGTGCGATGCAGAATGTTCCCAATGTCACATAGCCCTCAGGCCCCTACCCTTGTCCAGCCCAGCAGCTCTAAGCTGGGGCGAGCACTGGAGCAGGCTCTGTCTGCTGGTCCGAAGAGGCAGGAGGCAGGGCCGAGAGTTGCCTTAACCATGAGGTTAAGGATGGGCAGGAACCTCCCCCAAGGCCAGCATTCAACGGCTCTCACCTTCCCTTCTCCAGACTCCTCTTACACTGACCGGGGCCTTCACTGCGCCCCACTCCAGCCCAGGTGGCTCCACTGCACCTCACCCTTCTACTCAGCACTGAGTCAGGGCACAAGTGTCAGCTGTCAGGCAGGGGACCTGGAGACTCGGATCCCACTGCAGGCAGGAGGAACGTCCCTGGGTGCTGGACAGGGTCTGACAGTGGCAGGGCTGGGGAATGGCTGCCTTCCTCTGAGTTGGGAGCCCAGTGTGGAGAGACTGGGCACAGTCACACACACACCCAGTCACCACCCCCTCCTGGGACTTTGTCACCAAAACATGTGTGTGTGTGTGTGTGTGTGTGTGCGTGTGTGTGTGTGCATGCGCTCGTGCATGCATTATATGTATAATACTCTCCATTAACCCCTCTGCTGCCCCACAGGAGGGCTGCCGGGAGGGGCATTGTTCTAGTGCTCTATCACTAGGGAGCCAGGGAGCCAGCGAACTGGTTGGCAGGGGCTGCCACAGGCGGACTATCCCCACAAGGGAGCATGGACCTCCCTCCAGCCATGTGACCCTGCATGAGGGGAACTGATTCTGCTCTACCCTAGAGCCCACCCACCAGATCACACACCTGCACAATAAATGGCCTCCCCCCAAGGCCTGGGACGGGGGAGCCTTGCAGCTATAGGACCTCGACTCCTCACAGCTGTCGGGGTGGGATGATTGTGGGGAAATTGGGGTGGGGGCAGTTGAGGGTTTCCTGCCTCATATGAGGAAAGAGATGACGCTGGAGACTCCTGGGGGTGCCGAGACCAATAGGTCCCAGCGGCTCTCAGTTCATTGTTGTGCCCAGGAGCCTGGTGAAGAGTTAATGCTCAGTTAACATCTGGAGAGTGAATGAATGAAGGAGGCTAGCCCATCAGAGACCACCCAGGCCTCAGCAGCTCTCAGGCTGCCCCTGCTGGAGTCACCCCACCCTCCAGGCAGGGGCTGCTGAGGTGGAGGCTATGGGCCTTGGGCTCTGGTTTTTCTGTCTGAGTGGTTTGCACCCCCCGGGCTCTGTGTATGTTCTTTGGTGCTGCTGTGACCCCAGACTTGAGCCTAATCCTCATTCCCCGCTATCTTCCCCACTATCTTCCTCGATTCCAAGTCAGCTGTGGGCTCCACCTCTACCCAGCCTTCCAGGGTCTCAGGAGAGACCAGTCGTGTGTGAGGGGCATCCTCCGTCTGTTCTTTGCTGAGGCTGGAGGCACCTTCTATCACGGAGTGCACACAGCCTCTCAGGACTGTTCTGCTTTGCAGAAAGACAATGGGACCCAGTGTCTGTGGGCCCCGCCTCTCCCCCTCATCCCGGAGCAGCCCCTCGGCCTCACTCCCCTTGGCCATCTCTTTTCCCAGTTGTTGCTCTGTCAACCTCACCAGGTCGCTTCCCCATACTCCACCTCCTCCTCATGGCCTGGCCCAACACATCTGACAGGTCCTCTCATAGGCAGAGCTGGACGTGTGGGCTGGGACAAGCTGTGAAACTGGGCGCATATGAATTTCCACAGATCCAGAGTCAACCCGGTGTGGAGCCAGTGAGAACTTATCAAACACCTGGGCAGCTGAGCCAGGCTAGACACCGAGGATGCTGACTTTGGCAATCCTTGTTGGAACCCTGGAAAGTGCAATTTATATTCTCCACTTGGCATTGGAGCAAACCGATGCTCAAAGAGATGGGCCTCCTGGACCCAGGACAAAGAGCACAGTCTGGACTCTGCACGGACTTGTTTAGGTGCTAAGATTCCCATTCAGTAAAGGGGAGGGAATCCAGGAAACTGTATCTCCCTGCTTCCCTGCCCAGCCTTTGTCCATCAGGCTGCCCCGGTCCCCATGCTGCGGCAGGAGCCCCAGTGATGAGCGCTGCAGAGCCCAGGGGACGAATACCAGCCTCAGGGCCAAGACAGCAGGGCAGGCTGGTCACGCTGGGAGGCCTGGAGCCAGCCAGCCGGACCCTGATAGCTTATAACTGCTCCAAATGCAGGAGGCGGAATCAGAGCCTGCCCCCAGCCACTGGAGAGGGACGCCTCCATCAGTGCCTATGTGCCTGGGGTGCTGCCAGACCCCTTCTCCATGGGAGCTGCCAAGGAAAGAGCCCTTTTGTCATCTTCTGGGCAGAAACAGCCCTCCCATGGCACTCTCCCTGCACACTCGAAGGCCTCGCTCCTGCTTTATGGAAACAGGATTGGGTCTTGCTTGAACCTGTGCACCACCAGACCACAAAAAGCCTCCAACATGGGTGTGGCCACCAGCCACATGAAGCCACAACCACTTGGATTCTGGGAGCCCCGAGACTTGGAAGTTGCCCGTGGCACCAAGACCAGGTGTTTATTGTCAAAGTTCTGGCCGGCCACATGTGTTGCTGACACTTTCTGTCTCTCTGGAGCTCTGAGAGACCTGTTTGTGTGTCTGTTTGTTTGTTTGTTTGTTTTGAGACAGGGTCTTGCTCTGTCGCCCAGAGGCCGGAGTGCAGTAGTGCGATCTTGGCTCACTGCAACCTCTGCCTCCCGGGTTCAAGTGATTCTCGTGCCTCAGCCTCCCAAAAGCAGACATGTGCCACCATGCCCAGCTAATTTTTGTATTATCAGTAGAGATATGGTTTCACCATGTTGGCCAGGCTGGACTTGAATTCCTGGCCTCAAGCAATCTGCCCACCTCTGCCTCCCAAAGTGCTGGGATTACAGGCCCGAGCCACAGCACCTGGCCTTTCAGAAACTTCTGAGAGTTTCTGACCAGCAAACACAGCCACAGGTGGCTGCATGGGGGAGGCTGTAAATCTGATGGTTCAACATCATGTCCTGTGGATGGCCCAAGGACAGAGCAGCCCCAGCATCCAGGCCAGAAAGCTGGCCCTAGAGGAAGTCGGTTTTTATCCTGTGCTTCTAGGCTGGAGTGAAGGTTTCCAGGAGGACACCTCCCTTGGTGACACTGTTCTACCGAGCCCCTCTCTAGCATATGCACCCTGCTCCCAGCCCCAGCAGGGTTGCAAAAATTAGCCGGGCATGGTGATACATGTCTATAATCCCAGCTTTTTGGGAGGCTGAGGCACGAGAATTGCTTCGACCCGGGAGGCAGAGGTTGCATCACAAAATCCATCACAGCCCCCAGGTTTCCTCAACGGATTCCCCATCTGGCCATCCACCTCCCCTGCCCCACCCACTTCTACTTCCCTTTAAGGCTTGTCCCTCTCTTGTGACATCCTCCATCCATCACTCTAGCCATCAATCACCTGCATCACCGCAGTGACTCCCTGATCACTCTGTCCCTGCCCGGCTCAGACTTCCCTGCACAGGTCTGGGAGTGATCCTCTAAGCCCAGGAGAGCACGTGCCTCCTCCGCTCAAGATCTTCCAAGGGCTCCCCATCAGGATCGTTTTTCCAGGGCATGACCACAAACTGGGTGGCTTCAAAAGTCTCCTCTCACAGCCCTGAAGGCCAGAAGTCTGAAATCAAGGTGTCAGCAGGACCCTGCTCCCGCGGAGGCTCCTTCTTTGCCTCTTCCTGTTCCTGGCATTCCCCTGCTGGTGGCAGCACCACTCCCATTCCTGCCTCGGCCTTCACGTGGCCTTCTCTTCTCCACCGTGTGCCTCTTACAGAAACACTTGTGATTGGATTTAAGGCCCACCTGGATAACACAGGATGATCTCATCTTGAGATCCTTAATTTAATTACATCTATAGATGATTCCTTTTCAAAATAAGGTCACATTCCCACGTTCTGGGGGTTAGGATGTGAACATGGTTTTTTTGGGGGTAACAATTCAACCCATGATACCATCTCCCTAAGGAAAATCTCAGGTCATTATTCTGTGCTTCAAGGCCCTTCAGGATCTGGCCTCACCCCTGACCTCCAACCTCCCGCTGTTCACCCCACCACCCCGACCTCCAACCCCATCCCCCACCGTCCCCCTAGCACACCATGCTGTTCCTGCTTCGGGGCCTTGGCAGGTGCTGGCCTTCCCCCCAAGATCCACATGCGTCCTCCATCACCATCATCAGGATTAGCTGATCATTTGCTATGGCCAGGCCCTCCCTGGCCACGTTGTGTAAACTTGCAACCCTCCCGGAAAACTCCCTCTTCCTCACCTGCCTTCTCTCTTCCCTACCACTCATCACCATCACACGCGCCTGCTTCTCATTTATGTCGCTTATCATCTCCCCCTCCCCTAGGCCGCAGGCATGCTTTGTCAGTTGTGTTCACTGCTGTGTCCCAGTGGCTAGAACAACACTTGACCCTAGTCGGCCTTGGCTGAATAAATGAATGAATGAATGAGCAGGAGTTTGCTCAGGCTGAGTGCTGAGCTACCAGAAGCCTTTGCAGACACCCCCAGAACATGTGGCCCCACCTCTGAGCTCCTGGTGCACCTCGATTCTCACAAGGTCCCCACAATTTAGCCTCTGGTGATCCTTTTTCGAGCCTGACATGTTGGCTCAGCAAACACTCCCTGAGCCCACATCATGAGTCACCCGAGGCCCTTGATCCTTCCTCCCACATCCTTCCCCCATTTCGCCTGCTCTCGCCCTGTGTGCACAGGGAACTGTGTATGAAGGTCAGGCCTGCCCTGCTTCCCCTGCTGGTGTCTGGGGCTGCCACAGGGATGGAAGGCTGGGTGCTTCTGATGCACCCAAGCCTGGGATATGGACCCCCAGGGCAGGCATCACAGGAATGTACAAGGGCTGCCCCAGGGCCTGTAACACTAACTGTGAGGGGTCCCCTAAAACATTCCTGATGGAAACCACCAGAGCCTCCATTTCAGAAGAGGGGCGCTGGCTTCTTGCTATATCTCTGCTGCTGACAGGCTCTGGCTCTGTGACTTGCAGAAGTTCCCTTCTGCTGCTGCTCCCCCAATTTCATCATCTCTAAACCTGGGCATCGATCCCATCGGTCATGGCTACCATAGGTTGCATCTTACGCATTCCAACTTGGATGGCTCTGGCTGTGGCACTGGGTTGAGAAGGATTCTGAGGTTCAATCTGGGTTTAACAGGAAAGAAGGGCAGCGATCCATTAGTGACATGGATGCAGGGGAGAGCGAGGGCCCAGGTGTGCTAAGGCTGGGGTAGATGTTTTGTGAGTGGGCTCTGGGCACCACATCCACGTCAGTCTATGGACGCCTGATGGTAGAGAGAAGATCCTAGGGGAGGTGAATGGGTCTGAAACGAGTGGCTGGTGGCATCACAAAGCCTTTCTGAGTTTACTTTGGTGTGTCTGAGGCAGCTGGTATGGCCTGCCTGCCAGGAAAGCTTCAATGACCCAGTGGAGAGATGGCTCCTTCCCTCAGCTGGGGTTGAAGTCACAGGGCAGTTAGGCGAGAGCCCTGCTCTGCATTTTGTCTCTCAGGTGGCCATCGTGCTTGGTAGTGGAGGCTGACCTCTGGCTCAGGATTTACAGCAACAAGGCTGGGCTATGGCTGGACCTAGCCAAGTGCCCTCTGAGACTCGCGGGAAGTGAGGTCCCGTCTCAGTCCTTTCCAGATGCTACAACACAATACCATGGATGAGGCGGCTTAGAAATGGCAGGCACATACTTCTCACAGTTCTGGAGGCTGAAAGTCCCAGATCATGGTGTCAGCAGCTTCGGTGTCTGGGAGGGTCGGCTCTCTGGTTCCTAGATGGGGCTGTCTTGCTGCATCTTCGTGTGATGTAAGGGGCAAGGGGGTTTTCTCAGGCCTTTTTGATAAGGGCATTAATTCCGATCAGGACGATTCTGCCCCATGCCCTAAGCTCTTCCAAAGGCCCCACCTGCCATACCCTCACCTTGCTAGTGAGGATTTCAACGTACATGTTGTCGTGGGTACAGAAACACTCAGACTGTAGCATCTCCTCGGGACAGACGCAGAGCCCGGCGCACCACTTCCCTGAACAGGGGAGACATTCTTGTAGCCCACGCAGCTGGATCAGGGAGTGAAAGCCTCGGCAGCCTTGGGAGAAGTCGCCCTACTGTGATACGGGCCTCAGTTTCCCAGCTGTAGGTGGAGATCACAGCAGCTATCTCCTTTTCAGGCTGGACAGAGGGCTGTGTCCAGCAGAAACGCCATGGCCCTGGGACAGAGCTGTGTCTACCCACCGGAAGGGGCATTTTTTTTTTCTAATTTGCACAAAGGTGCCCTGGGGGCTACTAGCAGCCCTGGGGTTCCAGATCATGCATAGAAACTCCTCGCCAGGCACTCAGCAGGGGCAGAACCCTGTCATCACCATCCTCACGGTGGCTCCTGCTCTAACAGAGGCACAGAGGCACAGAAAGAAGGAGACGTTCCCCTGAGGCAGTAGGAGGGCTTCCTGGAAGAGGGAGGCTTTTGCTGGGCTTTGCCGGTCCTGGAGCAACCAATGATTCTGGCCACAACCCATGCGTGCCTGCCTGCCTGGCTCCCCCGCTCCAACCCCACAAAGGGACTGCAGCCTGCTCTGTGCTGCGGCCCTTCCTCGACATGGCTGGTTTCTTCCCTAGGTCTATATCTGGTTCCTGCTGACTCTTCTGTGACATAAATGCAAATGAGACCATAGACAACCAGCTTCGAAGCCAAGGAAGCCACTGGCTGGACTTGCCTCCACAGTCCCCTGCTGAGCATGGAAGTGGGCAGAGGTGATGGCCATGTCCATCCATCATGGCTCATTAGGGGAGGAGGCCTCTTAGGGCCCCTGACCCCTCTAACTGTCCGAGAAAGGTCACGGTCAGGAGGCAGAGCCTGAGGCTAACCAACAGGAGCTTCCCATATGGCTGATGACAATTTCCCAGGTTCTTTCTTAATCACTGGGACCTTAGTTCAAAGGTGTTCCTGTGTGGGGCCCTGGAATTTAAAGCAGAGTGGTCCAGGGCTTGCCTCCTGCCCTGAGGCCTTTCCACCAAACCTAGGGCTCCTTAGGGCACAGCAGCTTGAAAAGTGCTGACCCACAGGATGTGACTCAAACTGCTAAAGCTCTCACAAGTCTCCCCCTCCTTCCCTCTGGCTGCTCCCATCCCACCTCTGGCCATACCAGATCCCTCCTGCTCCTGCCTTGGCCCTTTTGTATTTTGATACTAGCTGCTTCCTCAAAACTCCTAGTTATCTTTCAAGACCCTAGCTAGGATACCACCTCTTCCAGGAAGCTTATTGCTACCATCTGGATATTTGTGTTCCTCCAAGATTCTATTCATCTGCTCAAACCCAAACCCCAAGGCACTGGTATCAGGAGGTGAGACCTTAGAGCAGGGATTAGGTCATGAGGGTAAAGCTGTCATGAATAGGATTAGTGACCTTATAAAAGAGGCTCCAGGGAGCCACCTTGCCACTTTCACCAAGTGAGCACATGGTGAGAAGACAGCAGTCTGTGAACCAGGCAGCAGGCCCTCACCAGACACCAAATCAACTGATGCCTTGACCTTGGACTTCTCAGCCTCCAGAACTGTGAGCTATCCATTTCTGTTGTTTATAAGTCACCCAGTCTACAGCAGTTTTTATAGCAGCCTGAAAGGACTAAGACAATTACTTTGACCTCTTCCCCCGACCCACATTCATGGGCAAAGTGGTCCCTCTTTCCCTGTCTATACTCTGTCCTCCTCCCCGTCAGCCTCCTCCACAGCCTTCCTCCTGTTGTGTCAGAAGTACCCATTTCCCTGTTTGTCCCACTCAGCTTCTTCAGGGACTAGTGTTTCTCCCCCTCTGCGTTTCCTGGGCTGCATCCCCCATAGGTGCCCCATCAGAACCGCTCATTGCAGACTGGAGGCAGCCAGCAGGTGCCACAGCTCCCTGGACTCTGTGGGATTTGGGCAACCTGAATGTGTTTAGGATCCAGCCATGGCTCCCATTGAGGCCACATATAAGGGCTGAGTGGAGTCATCTCTAATTCCCTTTAAAAGGGAGGCCCAGGGAAGACACAGGCCCCACCCTAGGGCCCCAGGGTCCCCTCGGTGTTTACAACATGGCCTCAGAACACGGAGTTTACAGGCCATGAGCAGCACGAGGCCCTTGGCCACAGCCCCGGCCATCCCCGCATTGACCCCCTCCCTGAGCCCAGCAGGAAGCAGGACCTCTGTTCCAGGACTTTGGGGCAAAAGGTCACTTCCTGGGTCAGGGTAACCACGGCAACACCATTCCCCTGGCAGCCCTGGACTAGCAAAATGTCCTCATAAGCTCTGATTTTGTCTAAATTTATCATTTCAGGCTAAGGAAGGTCTTCTATTGGTTTTAAAGCCTTGGACAGAGCTCCTGGCGACTTGGGCCTTCCTGGTTCTGCCACTGACCTGCTGGGGGGGCTTCAGCAAGCCTTCACCTTCCGCCTTGGTGTTCTCAGATGTAAGAAAAGGAAGTTGACTTCCACGGGGGGTGATCAAACGGCGCTGTGGAAACCTCAGCGATTCCACAGAGCATGACAGTACCTCTGCCAAGTAAAATTCTTCACATGGAGAAACCTACCCTCTCATTGATTTTATATGCCATGCATGTCAAAGCTCTGGGGAAGGTTTTTTTGCTTGAGGAAAAAAAAGATTTTTGCTGATTAAAGAAAAACAACCCTGAAAACTGCTGGATATGATGTCTATGCATTTATTATGGAAATCTAAACAGTGTGCACTGAAATCATAGATGGTTCTCGTAGAACGGGACTAGGAGGATTCAAGGGAAGAAGACTCGCGTCCTGTTTCCCAGCCTGTAAACCCTTACTACTGTTTTCATGATTCTTACGATCCTTCCTGGGCTGTGACGAGAGGGCCTGGCAGGGGAGCTGGCTGCCTCCTTCTCGGGGACTCCCTGCCTCAGTGCCTAGAGCCAGGCTCAGCCCCGGTGAGGAGGGACAGCCCTCCATGGCTAGGTCAGGCAGCTAAAAGTCGGGGGGTCAGGTCCGCTCCTTCAGTGGTCCCCAACCTTTTTGGCACTAGGGAAGACAAACATTGGAAGACAATTTTTCCACGGACTGGAGATAGAGGGATGGTTTCACAGTGACTCAAGCACATTACATTTATGGTGCCCTTTATTTCTATCATTATTACATTGTAATATCTAATGAAATAATTACCTAACTCACCGTAATGTAGAATCAGTGGGAGCCCTGAGCTTGTTTGCCTGCAACTAGACCGTCCCACCTTTGAGAGATAGGAGACGGTGACAGATCATCAGGCATTAGATTCTCATAAGGATCACATAGCCAAGATCTCTTGCATGAGCAAGGGATCGAATGCACAATAGGGCAGGCACCTGGCACTCCTCTGAGGATCTAATGCTGCCGCTGATCTGTAGAGGCGGTGAAGAGGGGCAGTAGTGTAGGCAATGGAGGGTGGCTATAAACACAGATGAAGCTTTACTCGCCCGCTGCGCACCTCCTGCTGCACGGCCCAGTTCCTAACAGGCCATGGACCGGTACTGATCCGTGGCCCAGGGGTTGGGGACCCCACCCTTCTTGATATGCCAGGAAAGCCTCTTTCCTCTCCATGACTTGGCATCAATGTCAGAATTTCTACCATGTGAGATTTATTCCTTTCAATATATAATTGTGCTCTTTATATTTTTCTTGTAAACTTCCCCCTTTCTTCACCAGGGAGTACTGAGATGGTCAACTGTGCTTCTTCCTGGCAAGGGGTCCCAGGAGGGAAGGGACAGATGCTAGGGAGGGCGGTGGGGGAGTGGTGGGAATGGGGTGAGGTGGGTGGAAACCAGAGACAAGCACAGGAGCCTGCAGCCTCAGCACCGCCCCTGGGGGCCTGAGGCCTGCTGGAGAGACTGCTAAACCCTGGTGGAAACATGTCTATTCTTCTTTTCAGACTCCCTGGATCCAATCCAGGCCAGTAGCTCAGGCTGTTGGGATTCTGGAACAGGAATTGGGCAAGAAGATGGAGGAGCTGTCCTGGCCCCAGGATGAGTGAGGACACAGCAGTACCCACAGGTCTCACTCTTCCTCCCCCCGCCCCCCGCCCTGGAACAGGGAAGTACATCCCATGTTGGCAATCCTGGAAGCCACAGGCAGCTAACGGGTGCCCGCTGTCCCAGCAAGCTGCCTGGGCTCATGCCCAGTTAGGGACATGGCCTGTGTCACCCCAGCTGTCCAGGTCACCCAAGTCAGGCAAATGAGCTTTAGGTACTTTAAAATCAGATTTGGGTACACACCAAACTGGGATGCCATTTCTGGAGAGAGGCTGGGATTGTAAACAGAGGTCAAAGGGGTGTTGAGCCTTATCTGCCATATTCCATTTTATTTTCAAGGATAATGTATTCATGGACTTCTTGTGTAATTAAAAAACCACACACACACCCTTTGTCTTTTGTTTTTTTTTTTTTTAAGATCTGACTTTTAAAGCTTACAGCAAAAATAACAATTGTTTTACAAGAGACTCCAAACATGTTCTTCTTTGGAGTTGGGAGGTGGGAAGGGACTGCCTGATTAGCACTGTGCTCCTGATGTGCTGGCATCAGGCCTGGCTCCTCGTGCCTCAGTTTCCCCATCTGTACCAGAGGGAGACAGGTCTGATAATCTCCAAGGTTCTTTCATCCCTGCCATCAAGTGACAAGAAGCTCCACTCTGTGAAGTCACAGGCAGCCTGTCTGCCTGGGTTCCTTGCAAGCCTTAGTTACAGCGGTGGGAGCTGATTCCAGATGCCAGCCCTCAGGGGCCTAAGAGTTGTCGCAGGGGGACCCTCGGGGGCTCTTTGGCCAAGTCGGCTAAGCTTCTTTCCTGGGGGAGAGTAATGCCAGGCCTCGGAAAGCTTCAACAGCCCAGCCTCTGCACAGTCGGACCAAATGCAGGCTTGCAGCCTGTTAGTCCCTCTTCTTGGCACGCTGGAAAATGAACAGCCATGATCTACGGTTGCCATTACGACAGAGATGTTCTGGTTAGGGACACTGGCCCAGTGACCCTGCCCCTGGCACTAATCACTATGACAACAGCTCAATAGGGTCCCAAGGGCCTAAGAATCCTGCTTCCACTGAGGGCGAGGTTGGCTGAGGTCAGACAAAGAGGGATTAATAGAGCCCTGTTCTCATTAAACCACAAAGCGCCATTATTACAAGTTGCAACGGCCCTAGCAGGAGATGTATCATGCTTTCAAGTCACAGAGAACCCAGCAAACCAAAGAGAATGGTTCCAGCATCAGCCACGAAGTCACCCGGGGGCCCAGAATCAGAGGAGGAGCAGAAAAATCTGAAATAACCCAAATGTTCAACAGACGGTTGCGTAACACACAGAACAGCCAGCCATAAAATAGCACCGACTGTGGACATTCAGAGGGTGATGCTGATCGTATTTTCTACATTAAAATCCTCATGACATGTGGAAGCAAGTCCACAAAAACTGTAAATCAGCAACATTTTTGTTAAAAAAAATCATAGACATATGTATAGACAGTGAAAACACAGAAGAAAAAGCTTTCGAAATGTGAGTAGTCATTTTTGAAGAGTGAGATTGTGTGTAAGTCTCTTTCTTTGGGTTTATCTGTATTTTCATAATAAACATATATTTCTCTTGTATTTCAAAAGTCTTTTATTCTTTTAAAAATTGGTGCAGACAATTTGAGGGTGGGGTGGTCATTCTTTCCCTCTGGAGTGAGACTTCAGTTAATGAAACCTACAGGAGGGCACTGTTTTGGAGTTAAATTTTCTTTTTAACTAATATTCTATTAATTTAAGTACTAATATTTAAACATTTGTTTTACATTAACCAGTGTATAAGAAAATTATTCCAAACAGTACTGCAGATTTTCATGCCTCCTTGCAACTGAGTGCAATAAAAATAGTTTATCATTAGCTTTATCATTGTGAAAGGTGCACATTCTACCATATCGCATAATACGGTGATTGGCTAAGCAGAGGGGTTTGTATTTGCACTAAGCAGCTTCAGATTATTCCCCTAACTGAGTATCTAGATTTGCTTTTTATAACTTCTCAATTTCCTCCATACCAATAAACCATCAGTATCAATATTCTATCTGTAGCAACTCTGTGCCATTTTAATATGGTGCTTCTAATCAGCTGTCATCTTGGAAAAACACACATGCTTGTTAGAAGTGTGAGTAAACTAAGAGAACGCAGATCTGATTGAGGGTTTGAGGGTTTGATATGGTTTGCTGTGACCCCCACCCACGTCTCATCTTGAATTGTAGTTCCCATACTTCCCACATGTTGTGGGTGGGACCCAGTGGGAGGCAATTGAATCATGGGGGCGGTTCTTTCCTGTACTGTTCTCGTGGTAGTAAGTCTCACGAGATCTGATGATTTTATAAATGGAAATTCTGCACAAGCTCACTCTTGCCTGCTGCCATGTAAGAAGTCCCTTTGCTCTTCTTTTGTCTTTCGCCATTACTGTAAGGCCTCCCCACGCCTGTGGAATTGGGAGTCCACTAAACCTCTTTCCTTTATAAATTACCCAGTCTCAGGTGTGTCTTAATTAGCAGCATGAGAACAGACTAATACAGGGTTTCAAAGTGAAGGCACTGGCAAGCAGGGGTCCAGGGTGGGGAGGTGTCCAAAACCAAGGGCTTCTGTGTTTGGTGGCTCACACCTGTAATCCCAGTAAATTGGGAGGCTGAGGCGGGTGGATCATGAGGTCAGGAGACTGATACCAGTCTAGCTAACACAGTGAAACCCCGTCTCTACTAAAAACACACAAAAAATTAGCCGGGCGTGGTGGCACATGCCTGTAGCCCCGCTACTTGGGAGGCTGAGGCAGGAGAATCCCTTGAACAAGGGAGGGAGAGGTTGCAGTGAGCCGAGCTTGCACCACTGTGCTCCAGCCTGGGCGATGGAGTGAGACTCTGTCTCAAAATAAATAAGTGATAAATAAGCTATCTTGTAAGTTACGTTGAAGAATTTGGATTTTATCAGGGAAGTTGGGAGTTACTGAAGAATTTCAAGAAGGGAAGCGAGGTGTTCATATTTGTGATTTTTGAAAGATTACTACAGCAAGGACAATTGCGTGTGTGGCAAAATTGTTAGCAGGAAGACAGACAGATGTGGCTTTGGAAACACAAAGAAAAGGAAATTGGGCTGTGAGAAGATAGGTTATCAGGGACGTCATCCATGTGTTTGAATTTATCGCTAGACAAGAGCAAGACCTGCTTTCTTCTAGCTGATAAATTCAAACACATTCTCCCTTTAGGAGGGGCCATGGGGGGAATTTATTTCTGGCCTCCATGCCAGGAAGAGCAACGCCTCCTCTAAACTATAGATGTGTTTTTATGTCATAGGCCTGCAAATCTTATATTAATAAATAACTGTATTTTCCTCTTTGCCTTGGTCACTAGGAAGCTCTGTGTATGTAATTCTAGGCACTGACTTTACTTTCGGATTCATCTCAAGATGCATACTTTCATTTTGCTCAGAATTCTTTATTTAGGGCATCTTTTTATATTATTCGAATTTTCAAAAGCGGCATCAAATTATTTTTGGAATAAAGTGGAGTATAATAAAGAAGTGTTTTAAGTGTGAGCTCAAAAAAAAACAAAACATCAACAGCTCTTTAACAGATTCTCAAATCCTTATGACTGCTCATTTTGCATACGGTTTGTGAAATCTGATGACTGTTTCGGTGTGGTTACATTTGTCTACGTTAAATATTGTTTTTAAAAACTGAGAAGTCGATGACACCAAAAGCACAAGCCCATGAGGAAAAACTAGATAAACTGGAGTTCATCAAAATGTAAAACTTTTGTGCTTCAAAGGACACTATCAAGAAAGTGAAAAGACAGCCCACAGAATGGGAGAAAATATTTGTAAATTATATACTTGATAAGGTTTATCAACAACACTTAAGAAGCTCTTAAAACTCAATAATAAAAAGACAACACAATAGAAAAAGGAGCAAAAGACCTAAACGGACATTTCTCCAAAAACGACATACAAATTGGCTGATAAGCACTGAAAAAGGCGCTCAACATCATCAGTCGTCAGAGTCAGATCAAAACCACCATGAGCTGTCACTTCACATTCATGAGGATGGCCACCATCAAAAAGACAGATATTAACAATCGTTAGGGAGGAGGTGGAGAAGTGGAATATTCACACAACGCTGATGGGAATATCAAATGGTATAATTACTTTGGAAAACAGTCTGGAAGTTCCTCACAAAGTTAAACATAGAATCGCCATATAATCCAGTAACTCTATTCTTAGGTACATATCCAAGAGAAATAGCGACACAGGCTCACAGCAAAACTTGTGCATGAATGTTCACAGCAACGTTATTCATGACGGCTGAAAGGGGAAAAAAGCCAAAAGCTTCTTAGCTAATGAATGGATAAACAAAATGCGGCAAAGCTATGCTACTAATTGTTATTCAGCCCTGGAAAGGAGTGACCAGGCCTACTAATGATACAGGCTGCAACACGGATGAACCCTGAAAACAGCATGCTGGGTGACAGAAGTCAGAATTACCAAAAATCCACATATTATATTATTCCATTTATGTTAAATATCCAGAATGGGCAAATAGAGAGAGAAAGTAGATTAGTTATTGCTTAAGGTGAGGGGGATAGAGACATTCGGGTGTGATAGCTAAGGAGTATAGGGTTTCTTTTAGAGGTGATGAAAATGTAAAACTGGCTGTGGTATTGTTTGTACAACCCTGTAAATATAATAAAACTATTGAACTGTACACCTTAAGTGAGTGAATTATATGGTACATGAATTATAGCTCCATGAAACTGTTCTAAAAAAATAATGGGGCCGGGCGCAGTGGCTCAAACCTGTAATCCCAGCATTTTGGGAGGCCGAGGTGGGCGGATCATGAGGTCAAGAGATCAAGACCATCCTGGCCAACATGGTGAAACCCTGTCTCTACTAAAAAAAAATACAAAAATTAGCTGGGCATGGTGGTGCGTGCCTGTAGTTCCAGCTACTCGGGAGGCTGAGGCAGGAGAATTGCTTCGACCCCGGAGGCGGAGATAGCAGCGAGCTGAGATCGCGCCACTGCACTCCAGCCTGGGGACAGAGCGAGACTCCATCTCAAAAAATAAATAAAATAAAATAAAATAACGGAAGCCACCACGCTTGGCCTACTCAGTAGACTGTTAATGGGAACCCAGGTCTTATGTGGCCTTCCAGGGATGGGTTCTAACTCTGGCTCAGCCACTTCCCAGCTATGTAAGCTCCTCGCCCAAATCACCGCATCTCCCTAAAATGGGAGACAGCTATACATGATGCACCGTGGGGCCCATACTGGGTCTCAAAGGTGCTGGAGCTCAGGGGAAACCCAGTCTGTTGCTTCCCAGAAGGCCCTCCAAGATCCCTGCCCTCGAAACGTCCCCAATATCCCAAATGAGTGGGGCCTGCAGATTCCCTTTATGGAAATTAACTGTAAGTGGTCTTAATGATGTTTAAATATTGAAATAACAATTAATCAGACTTTAAGGTCTGAGAAACTCAGGGGAGGTTCTGGAAGGCAGGAGCTGCAATGTAGCTGAGGATACCTCTTTGCCCATTCCCCATGGAGCCTCGGGGATGGTCAAAGAGGCTGTCTACACTTCAGTGGTCATTCACCCCTCAGCTGCAGAATCAGTAGCTTTCTAGTCTGCACCCCACATTCTGTTTCTCCCAGCCCCTGTAGAAGTGGCCTGCTCTTAAAGCCTGCCGGGGACAGGCTTAGCTATGGAGTTCTCTGTCATGAGATTACAGAAAGTTGGCATCGGGCCGCCTCATGTTAGAGATGGATCAACTCAGGTCCAGGGTCGGTGGGCCTGGCACGGTGGCCTCTCAGCCCAATTCTCTGGAGGATTCTGGGAGCACGTCCTAAGCCCCTCCAGTGAGCGGGGCTCTGTTCATGTTTCACGTGAGCGCCTCCCTTAATTGCAACAACAAATGTGGAGCAGACATGGTTTGCTCTTTTTACAGATGAGAGCGCAGAGACTGCCCAAAGGTGACTTAAAGAGTGAGCAAGCTGGGATTCACATCCAGCCTGTCTGACACCAACGCCCATGTTCTTTCTTCTGGACCAGTTTCCCCAATTTCTTCATGTCAGAAGCCAAGCAGGTCACAAAGGAGGGGGAGGTGCTCCCATCCCCATCCCCCTGAGAGAGACTATGCCACGGAGTCTGGGTTTTCAGGATATTCTTGGGCCTCACCTGGTTGCGCTACCTTCCCCTCCCATCCCCACCCCAACTCATTTCTCTTCCTAGACGCCAGATTCTCTGCAGCCCAGGCTCCTTGAGGTTGGGAGCATCCGTTTAAAGTCCCATGGGAGAAAAGGAAAACGAATCATGGATGTTCCCAGTTCCAGCCTGGAGTCTCTCTCTCAGGATGCCTTTTGTTGCCAAGAACGATGAAACAGATGTCTTGGCAATAGCTTCAAATGTTTCCTGCCAAACCAGGGGGAGAATTTGTCTTCAGTTTGGATGCAGCCAAGAAAGACAAGTCCCAGCTCATATTATTCACAGGAAATGCACAAACACACACGAGCTTCCCAAGCCTGGGAGGCCCGTGGCTCCCCAGCTTCTCCTCACTAGGATTTCAGCATCAGCTACAGACACAGGTGGCACCCCCTACTTGCTTCACGCCTTCCATCCTCCACAGCCCTCAGCCTTCCCATGCTGCCCCCTGCTCCTCATCATCAATGACTCCATGGCCTCGGTCTGGCAGGCAAGGCCACCTTCCTTTTGTTTCCATCACGTCCTAGGTAAACTTTTTGTTTTTGGTAGTGGTGGTAGTGAAAATACACATAACATAAAATTTACCATTTTGGCTAGGCACAGTGGCTCATGCCTAACGAATGGATAAGCACTTTGGGAGGCCGAGGTGGGCGAATCACGAGGTCAGGAGTTCGAGACCAGCCTGGCCAACATGATGAAACCCAGTCTCTACTAAAAATACAAAAAATTAGCTGGGTGTGTTGGCGGGGCCTGTAATCCCAGCAACTTGGGAGGCTGAGGCAGGAGAATCACTTGAACCCGGGTGGCGGAGACTGCAGTCGGCCGAGACTGTGCCATTGCACTCCAGCCCAGGTGATAGTGTGGGACTCCATCTCAAAAAAAAAAAAAAAAAAAAAATTACCATTTTAGCCATTTTAAACTATTTTAAAAGGTAGAATTCATTGGTGTTCAGTATATTTACAATGCTGTACAACCCTTGTCACTATCGACTTCCAGAACATTTCATCACCTCCAAAGGAATGCCTATACCCGCCGGTAGTCACTCCTCTCCCCCCGACTCCCAGCCCCTGGCAACCGGTTACCTGCCTTCTTCTATCTCTCTAATTCTGCCTCTTCTGGGTATTTCATATAAATGGCATCCTAAATGTGTGGCCTTTTGTGACTGGCTTCTTTCACTCAGCTGAATGTTTTCAAGGTTCATCCATGTCCTAGTGTGTGTCAGTACATCTTGTGCTAATCATACTTTAGGGCTGTTCTTTATGACTGAACAATATTCTGTTGGATGGATAGACCACAATTTGTTGATTCGTTCTTCCATTGATGGATGTTGATGCTGTTTCCACCTTTAAGCTATTGTGAATAGTACCTCTAGGAGCATTCTTGCATGAGTTTTGTTCGAACCCCTGTCTTCAGTTCTTTGGGGCACATACCTAGGAGTGGAGTGCTGGGTCATACAGTAACTCTATTTTACCTCTTGAGGAATCATCACATCATTTTGCATAATGACCACACCATTATACCTTCCTAAGAGCAGGGTATGAAGGTTTCAGTTCCTCAACATCCTCACCAACATTTGTTATTTTTCTTAAAAAAAAAAAAAATCTAGCCATCTGAATGTATTTACGTGGGTATCTCATTGTGGTTTTGATTGGTATATTTCTAACTAATGATTTCATTGGGCATATTTTTTTAAATTTAATAAAGTTTTATTTTCCAAATGTACAGCTGGTTGGACCTGTTCATTCATCTTCACCGGCAGTGGCAGCATCTCCACCCTTGGTATTTCTGGTGTGAATTACTTGAGCACTGTGCTTTGAAACCAGTTTGGTAAGTCATTTACTGAGGATCTCCTGAAGGGCTGCCCTGGCCAGGGAGCCTCGAATCTTCAGTCTCTCCGAAACCATAGCTGGGGTTTAATCCCATTACTGGGATATACCCAAATCATTATAAATCTTCCTATTATAAAGACACATGCACAGGTATGTTCATTGCGGTGCTGTTTACGATAGCAAAGACCTGGAACCAATCCAAATGCCCATCTATGATAGACTGGACAAAATAAATGTGGCACACATATACACCATGGAATACTATGCAGCCATAAAAAATGATGAGTTCGTGTCCTTTGTAGAGACATGGATGATCCTAGAAACCATCATTGTCAGCAAACTGACACAAGAACAGAAAATCAAACACCGCATGTTTTCACTCATAGGTGGGTGATGAACAATGAGAACACTCGGGCACAGGGAGGGGGAACAACACTCACAGGGCTAGGTGGGGGGAGGAGGGGAGGGACAGCAGGGGGTGGGACGGGGGGGTGGGGTGGGGAGGATGGGGAGGGTTAACACTGGGAGAAATGCCTGATGTAGGTGATGGAGGTGGGGGGTGGGGGAGATAGAGACAGCAAACCACCATGGCATGTACGTACCTATGCAACAATCCTGCAGGATGCAGTATGTGCACATGTAACCCAGAGCGCAAACACAATTAAAAAAAAAAAAGAAAGAAACCATAGCTGGGGTTATAAGTTTGCAGTTGGGAACTTCCTTACAGACTTTTGTGACAGGTAGTTTTGTCAGACAAGATTAAGTCATTGAGCTTGTCCCGAGCTTTGTCTTTGGAGCACTTCTTCTTTTCAGCCTTGACCCTGAATTTGCTCATCGGGTGTTTGTCTTTCCTGGCTGACTTTCCGGAGTCTTTGTTCTTCTTGTTGTCCTTGGGTGGCACTGCGAAGCTCAGGGAGCATCAGTGAACATTACATCCTCACTAAGATGTCAGACAAAAAGACACTGAACATATTTTCACGTGTTTGTTGCCTCTTTGTATATCTTCTTTGAAGAAATGCCTATTTAAGTCCTCTGCCAATTTTTAAATTGGATTAATTGTTGTGGAGTCGTAGTTCTTTATATATTCTAGACACTAGATCCTTAAAAGATACATGGTTTGCAAACATTCCCTCCTATTCTTTGTGTTGTCTTTCACCCTCTGGCTGCTGTCCTTTGAAGCACAGAAGTTTTCAGTTTTGATAAATTCATCAATTTATTTTATTTTTATTTTTGGATGCTTGTGCTCTTGGTGTCATATCTAATAATCCATGGCCAAATCTAAGGTCATGAAGACTTACCCTACATTTTTTATTAAGAGTTTTATAGTAAGAGCTCTTATATTTAGGTCTTTGATTTATGTTAATTTTTGCATATGGTATAAGGTAGGCTGCAACTTCATTCTTCTTTTTTTTTTTTTTTGAGACAAGAGTGTTGCTCTACCACCCAGGCTGGAGTGCCGCTGCGTGATCTCAGCTCACTGCAACCTCCGCCTTCCAGGTTCAAGCAATTCTCCTGCCTCAGCCTCCAAAGTGGCTGGGATCACAGACACCCATGACTATGCCCAGCTAATTTTTGTCTTTTCAGAAGAGGCGGGGCTTCACCATGTTGGCCAGGCTGGTCTCAAACTCCTGACCTCAAGTGATCTGCCCACCTTAGCCTCCCCATGTGCTGGGATTACAGGCATAAGCCACCACACCTTGCTTCTGACTTTATTCTTTTACATGTGGATGTCCCCCTCCAATATCATTTGTTGGGAGGCTATTCTGTCTGCACAGAAGGGTCTTGGCAACCTTGTCATAAATCAAGTGCCACAGGTGTATGAGTTTATATCTGGACTCTTAAGTCCATTTAATTCATCTATATGTCTATCCTTGTGCCAGTACCACACTGTTTTGATTACTGTAACTTCGTAGTGAGTTTTGAAATGGGGAAGTGTAAGTCCTCAACTTTTCTCTTCTTTTTGAAGATTGCTTTGGCTGTTCAGTGTCCCTTGCAATACCATACAAATTTTAGGATTAGCTTTTCCATTTCTATAAAAACATCACATTGGGATTTGGATAAGCATGGCATTAAATCTGTAGTTCTATTTGGAGATTATTGTCATTTTAACAATATTAAGTCTTCTAATCCATGAACATGGAATGTCTTTTTATTTTCTTAAATTTTATTTAATTTCTTTCAGCAATGTTATATAGTTTTCAATACTCAAGTCTTCCCCCTCCCTTTGTTAAATTCATTTCTAATAATTTTATTGATTTTGGTGTCATTGTAAATAGAATTATTTTCTTGATTTTCCTTTTGTGCTGTATATGGAAATACAACTGACTTTTGTGTTAACATTGTATACTTTAACTTTGTCAAATTCATGTATTAGCTATAATCGTTTTTAAATTTTTTTATTTTCTAGCTATAATAGTTTTTTTGTGGATTCTTTAGGATCATCTACATACAAGATCATGTCATCTGTAAATAAGGATGATTCTACTGCTTCTTTTACCATCTAGATGTCTTTTTTCTTTTTTTTTTCTTGCCTAGTTTCTCTGGCGAGAACTTCCAGTACAATGTTGCATAGAAGCGGCAGAAACGGGCATCCTGTCTTGTTCCTGATCTTAGGGCAAAGCTTTCTGTCTTTTCTTGACTCTCACTGGCTCATCCTCTACTTTCTCCTGGGTATCCGGCTGTCACCCTTGCTCACTCTGCTGCCCCAAGGAAACCAGTTCTCCAGCCTTTGCCACACCCACATCCTCTAGTCTCCACCTCTACCCTCCACTTCCTCATTCAGTGCTCTATCTTTCAAAGCAAGAGCTTTCTGAGGAGTTCCTATGCCTCACTCATGTGGCCCCAACTAGCCATGCCTCTCTCCTGCCTGGCCCTCTCCCATAGTCATGAGCATGAAGAGGCCTGAGGCACACCTCATAAATGCTGAGGTCTTGAAAAGCTGAAGAGGTCAGGCTTGCTGAGAAGAGCTATGTCTGAGCCTGACTGGCTACAGGGAAAACAAACCCCCAAACTTTGCTGGTCTGACTGGTAGGAGCCCAGAGAGAACTGATGCCCATCCAAGAAACACAGGTGTTCCAGGGCCCTGGCTCTGTGGCAGGTGGAGCCTGCTGACAAGCCATCGACACTCCTGTCTGTGGGCAGGGCCTTCTGTTCCTTTCCCTTGCAGCTGGAGAGGAATCCCAGATGCGCCCACCTGGTGCCCATGTCCTTGAGGCCAAGCCCTTCCACAAAGGCAATGGTTTAAGACACCAAAAATACCACATTTTAAAAGTGAGTTTGGAGCATAAACCCAGAGACAGAAGCCAGAGAGCGCCCATTCCTGTGAGCAGCACCCCTGCTTCCTGCCAAAGCAGCTCCTTTGCCTCGTGTAGGGTGACATCCTCCTGGGAGCCTCAGCACCTCTCTAAGACCAGGACAGAGACTGCTGGGACCCTCATCCAGGACTGGCACGAAACATCCTCCAGAAGAGTTTGACAAAACCGTCATCAGAGTGGGACACTTTAACATCCTCTCTCAGAAATGACCAGTCAAGTAGACTCAGAGTAAATAAGGACACAGGGTCCTGAGAAATACAATCAATAAATTTGAAACTGTATATATTCTCCAAACAGGATATATATATAGCACACACACACACACACACACACACACACATATATATAAAATACCTATTGAACCAGCTGGGTGCAGTGGCTCATGCCTGTAATCCCAGCACTTTGGGAGGCCAAGGCAGGCACATCACCTGAGGTCGGGAGTTCAAGACCAGCCGGACCAACATGGAGAAACCCTGTCACTACTAAAAATACAAAAATTAGCCAGGCGTGGTGGCGCATGCTTGTAATCCTAGCTAGTTGGGAGGCTGGGGCAGGAGAATCGCTTGAACCCGGGAGGTGGAGGTTGTGGTGAGCCAAGATTGTGCCATTGCACCTGAGACGGGCAACAAGAGTGAAACTCTGTTTCAAAAAAAAAAAAAAAAAACTATTGAACTTTCATAAAAATTTGTTATATAGTAGGTTGCAAAGGAAAAATTTTGAGTTGTAGAAAGTAGAAGTTGTACAGATTCCCATTCTTAGACCTAATTTAATAAACCAGAAATGAATTACAAGCAGGTAACACTGAATAAATCTTGAGAACAAAAGCACAAACATACAAACATTACTAGTATTTAAATTAGTATTTTAGTTATAAACAAAAAACAAACACTGCAAATTTAGACTTTTGAAAACGAATAGAAATCAGAGCAGAACGTGATAAAATGTATGAAAAGCGGCCAAATCTATGCTTAGAGAAAATTTTATAGCCTGACATGTTTTTAAAAATTAAACAAGCCGGGCTCGGTGGTTCACGTCTGTAATCTCAGCACTTTGTGTGGCTGAAGCGGGCAGATCACAAGGTCAGGAGTTCGAGACCAGCCTGACAAGCATGGTGAAACCCGGTCTCTACTTAAAAATATAAAAATTAGCCGGGCATGGTGGTGGGCATCTGTAATCCCAGCTACTTGGGAGGCTGAGGCAGGAGAATTGCTCGAACCTGGGAGGCGGAGGTTGTGGTGAGCAGAGAGCGCACCATTGCACTCCAGCCTGGGCGACAGAGTGAGACTCCGTCTCAAAAAAAAAAAAGCAACAACAACAAAATTAAACAAGAAAAATAGAAGTAAATAAAAATTTGACATTATTCTTTGAAAAAGACTAAAACAATTCACAGAAAAACAAAAAACTAAATGGAGAAAGACCAATCACATATATTTCTCACAAATATAACCAATAAACAAGAGATAAATAAAAACTCTAGAAATGAAAACTGGACCAATAAATACTACAGATACAAAGACAATTTTTAACATTATGAGAATAGATATTTGAACCCTCGATGAAATGGGCACTTGAAGATAAAAATATAAACGATCAAAATCAACTTGAAAAAAGTAGAAAAACGTTTAATAGCCATAGGAGAAATGGAGATGATTATTGATGAACTAAGTTTCTCCAAAGACCAGGCCCAGGAAGGTCTACTGATGAGTGACAGGCGTGTGAGGATGAGGACAGGATGGGGAGCAGAGGGGAAGGCCAGGCCTGGGGACCTGGGCCTGGAGCTGATTTATTGCTTTGCGTTTTTGCAAAAGTCACTCTGCTGTCTGATTTCCACATGAGCCTGGAGACACATTTCTTGGGTTGAGCTGTCGAGCCCTCCCCTCCGCTCCTTAAACTTAGGACCTTTGAGCCTCGGATCTAAAGGGGAATCCTCAAGCTGAGCCCAAAAACACCAATGCCAAGAAAAACACAAGTTCAGGAACATGCAGTGGCAATAGCGGGAACCTGCCTCTCACTCAGAAGCAGTAACACCGCCTTAGGCTCATTGAAAGGGACATGAGATGATGAGATGACAGAGGGAAAGGTCCTAGCTTGTAGCCAGCCTTACAGAACCATGGGACAGAGCAAAACAAAACAAACACCTTCCCCCTCTCCACCCACGGGTAGCTGCAGGGTGAGTACCGTCCTGCAGGGCAGAGGCCACCAGGCCGCACACCAGGATCCCGGCCTGCTGCTCTAATAGTGCCTGTGAGTAGTCAGGTTCTCAGGGCTCTCGACCTCGCTTTCTCAGCACTGCCTGCATCCCAGCAAAGGACCGTGCACTCCCCCAAGCCAAAGGAATCCTGGTGGAGACCTTCAGTAAGATTGCCACTTCCAAGCTACTCCGGGGCCCAGGGGGGACCTCTGAGGTCTCCAGGAAAAGGCCTGTTCCCGTGAAGCCTGTTGTAATAGGTCAGGCTCCTGGAGCCTTCTCTAGGGAGCACACTGAACAGTTTTCCGAATACTGAGGCTCCTCCTGGCTTCATTCCGGGAGTGGGGGGAGAGGAGGGAAGGTTGGGCTGAGCCGCTCCATGGATTTGCTCAGCTGTATCTCAACCCACTCTGCGCCGACAAGCCCCGAGCCACGATGCAATAAATTCTCCCCATTCGCCTGTCCAGGATAACACAGGGTAACTAGAGGAAGAAAAAGAAAAGCTGGAAATCACACAAGGAGAAGAGAGATGCTTCTAAGGAACAAAGGCCAGTTGGTGCCAGGACTTCCAGGCCAAGTGAGAATTCTGACCCCTCATTGCTCCAGAGGACTCTGGAGGTGTCCTTTCCACCAGAGGGCGCCCCAGCCCTTTAACGGTTTTTCCCATTTACCGGACTTGAAACAAGTCCAGTAAGCAGTGAAATGTTTGCTAAGCCTCACTTGGAGCCCAGGTACCTTGGGGACTGTGGGGGCGATCTCCAAAGGTGGGGCATGGTCTGGGGGATACCAGGTATCTTGGAGTGGCAGGCATCTTCTAGTTCGTGAGCCTCGTCTCTGTGGTTCCCTTTTTAAGTAGATTTTTTTTTTAAAGAGCAGTTTTAGGTTCACAGCACAAAGGAACACAGAGTACAAAGTCCCCACATGCCTCCTGCCCCCACACATGCACAGCCTCCCCCCACCGCCAACAGTCTGCACCAGAGTGGGGACATTTGCCAGTGAATCTACATGGACACCTCCTTATCCCCTAGAGCCATAGCTTACATTAGGGTTCACTCTTGGTGCTGTGCATTCTACAGGTTTAAACCAATGAGTACTGCCATGGGTCCACCATGAGAGTATCATACAGATAAGTTTTTGCCCTAAAAATCCTCTGTGCTCCTCCTATTTCCCTTTCTCCCCTCGAACCCCAGAAACCACTGATCTTTTTATGGTCTCCATGGGTTTTGCCTTTTCTAGCTCAGATAGCTGAAATCACACAGCATATATAGCCTTTTCAGACTGCCTTCTTTCACTTACTAATATGCATTTAAGTTTCCTCCATGGTTTTTCATGGCTTGATAGCATATTTCCTTTTAGCACTGAATAAACACTCAGTGGAATCATCGTCTGGATGTACTGCAGTCTATATACTCATTCACTTACCAAAGGACATCTTGGTTCCTCCCAAGTTTTGGTAATTATGAATAAAGCTGCCATAAGCATCTATGAACAGATCTGTGTGCGGACATAAGCTTTAACTCCTTTGGGTAAATAACAAGGAGCACAAATGCTGGAGAGTATGGTAAGAATACGTAGCTCAGGCTACATACTCTTTTGTAGTTTTGTACTGTGGTTTCAAAAGGTATATTGAGATACAATTTGCATACGATCAAACGTTCCCATTTTAAGTGCCCAGTTTGATGAGTCTTGGCGAATGTTTATAGTCAGGCTCACAGTATGGCTCACTTCCATCACTCCCAAGCGCTGCCTCATGGCCGGCTCCTTGCGGTCAGCCACTCCTGCCCTGCCCATCCCCAGCCCCTGGCAACCATGGGTCTGCTTTCTGTCCCTACAATTTTGCCTTTTCTAGAGTTTCATATGCGTGGGATCATACAATATATAGTTTTGGCGTCTGGCTTCTTTCACTGAGCATGTCTGTGACATACATTGTGTCGTGTCTATTAGAGGGTTTTCCCTTTCGACGCTGCACGGCACTGCGCTGCATCCATGTGCCACAGTTTGCTTGTCCTTTGACCATCTGATGGATATTTGGGTTGTTTCCTTTGGGGGAGGAACCCTTATGAATAAAGTTGCTATGAACATTCATGTCTAAGTCTTTGTGTATGTGGCTTTTTTTTCGAAGGAAGGGGGAACGCTGGCTCTCTCCCACCCAAAGTAGATGATGGTTGATGAGGAAGCTGGGAAAGCCCAGGGGGTAAAGAGAAAGGGGTACAGGCCAGCTTGGCTACGGGCTGCTGGGACTGCTGGAAACCTCTGTCTGCTGGAAACCTCTGTCCACCTGACCGCATCGTGCTCAAAGGTCAGGGGCCAGAAGAGGGAAACCGATGTGTTTATTTCCTGTCTCCATGGTGCTGGGAGGGCTGGTCTTGCTCTGAGCGTGTGGTGAGCGGGGACATGTTCCCCGCTGCTGCAGCCCTGTTGACATTATCAGTATTCCTTGTCAGAATGGCTCATTTCCAGTTAGTTCCATCTACCCTCCCTCTCATAGATCTCCATGACCCACCCGGACACAGGACTTCTCAATGCCAAGGCCCCTTTATGGGTCTCCAGTGGTTTTGTATGTGCCGATTCCCACGCCCCCACCTCACAGCGAGGCAGCAGAAGCAGGCCGTCACGCTGCCCGGCTGCCTGGGGCTCAGAAGCTGAGAGATGGCAGAGGGTGGACAGCCTCCTCCCACACCTACAACCACGCTCCATGGAGAGCAAGCCCATCAGTGTCCCTTTCCACGAAGATGTCTGGCCTTCACTCTCAGATGAAGAGAGGGAACACTCAAACCCTAGGATTCCTTATAGCCCAACAGAGAACAGCTCAACAGAATTTCAACAGAATTTTAATTATGCACATATGATGACTACTATGCACCAGGTATTGTTCAAATATTTTACAAATATTAACTCATTTAGCCTTATACTACTCTAATGAGGCAGGTAAAATTGTTACCCCCATTTTATAGATGAGGAAACTGGGGCACAGAGAGGTTAAGTAACTGGCCCAGGGTCACACAGCCAGGAGTCCCAGGAGCCAGGAGTTGGCTCACATTTTAACTCTCTGCACTCTGCTGCCTATGGGTTTGTTGGTTTCCTTCTTTTTCCAATCATTAAATTATCCTAACAGTTGTATTGAGATATAACTTGTATACTGTAAACATCACCCATTTTAGGGTACAATGGAACAATTTTAGTAGACTGATCAAATTGTGCAACAATCACAACAAGCCAACTTTAGAGCATTTCTATCACCCCAGGACACATTCTTTGTACCCTTTTCCAGGCACTGTTGTTTCCAACCCCTGCTTGAAGCAACCACTAATCTGTCCATCTCTATAGATTTGTCCTGGAAATTTCATATAAATAGAATCATACAATAGGTGGTCTTTTGAGTCTAGCTTCTTTCACTTAACATGATGTTTTTGAGGTAGATCCATATTGCAGCATGTAGTATTCCATTCCTTTCGCAACCTCATAATATTCCATTGTATGGATTTACTGCATTTAGTTTATCCATTTACCAGCTGATAGGCTTTTCCATTGTGTCTACATTTTGGCTGTGATAAATAAAGCTGCTATGAACATCTGTGTACAAGCCTTTGAGTGGACATATACTTCTCTTTCCCTTTAGGTATATGCCTAGGAGTGGAATTGCTGAGTTGTGTGGTACATTTATGTTCAATTGTTTTAAAAACTGTTAAATAATCTATTTCCCGAAGTGCTGCACCATTCTCCATTCCACACCCATGGATTTTATAGACTGTGAGACCCTGGTGCCAATCCTAGGGCCATCCACATGAGCAGAGACCAATTTAGGGTCCTGGAGCCAACCTAAGTGTGAAATGCCCTCTGGGGGAGAGGGGGACTGAGTAAAGCTCAGCCTTTCTGCAGCTTCTGATGTCTGAGAAACAGGTGGGCAAGAAATCAGCTGTTCTACTTTCTAATCCAGAAAAACATTGCCCTCTGGGGCCTAGAACACTTGTTAGGGGGAAATCAGCAAAGTGGCGATAACGCCAAAAGGAAAAACAGAAACACACTGTGGAGACGTCAAGGGTGATCTCACCAAAGGAAGAAAATCAGCTTGAGAAGGCAGCAGTAAAGGCAGTTGGCCTGCAGCTCCCATACTCTGGAATCCCTTAGTTCCCACTGCCAGCATCCTCAGAGCCCTTTCAAACTCCCTCGGAGGCCAGTGAGAGGATAATGGGGTGACGGCAAGAGGGAGCCGCAGGACCCAGCCGCCTGTGGCTCTGAACAGACAGCACTGGTCCGGCCGGGGAAGGCCTTCTCCCAGAGCTGCAGTGCCAGAGGAAAGAAGAAAGGGACGCTGCTGCCCCCCTGCCAGCTAGGACAGCTCTGAGTGTCACCAACTCTCCAGTTTGTGCCACATGTTATCTAAGGAGTCATTTCACTATTTAATAAAGAGACCCAGCTTTTGATGGAGAGAATTTGACATGTCTGGCAGCAGCTGCAAAGGACAGAAGTTTATAATGATGGCACGTGGTGGGTGTCCACACACACTACGGCCTGCCCAGCTTCCTCCTAACATGTCCCTTCACGCAGGAGTGAAACTGACACGGCACTGCTGAGACATACAGAGTGCACAGGGATGTCTTGTAGGACAGAAAGGGCCTCTGCCCACTACTGAACGCCACATGCTCAGGATGGGTGGTAACTGTACTGGGTAGAACTGCGTCCCCTTGAATTCATGTCCACAAGAACCCTGTGAAGGTGCTCCTATTTGGAAATAGGGGCCTTTGCCGGTATAATTAAGGTAAAATGAGGTCATATTACATTATAATGGGCCCTAAACTGGTATTCTTTCCTGTATGGAAAATTTGGACACAGACACAGAGAAGACACCTTGTGAAGACACAGAGGAGAGAGGCCCACATGAAGACAAGGGCAGAAGTTGGAGTGATACAGCTATAAACCACAGGAGTCCAAGGGTTGCCAGGAACCCCAGAAGCCAGGACAAAGCAAAGTAGGATACTTCCCTAGAGATTCCAGAGGGAGCATGGCCCTGCTGACACCTTGATTTTAGACCTCTGACCTCCAGAACTGTGAGAGAATACATTTCTGTGGTTTAAAGCCACCTAGCTTATGGTGTTTTGCCACAGCAGCTCCAGGAAACTGAACAAAAGCTGAGCCCAGGCTGCAGGTAACAAACTGTGCATGCTGGCAGGAGGTAGAGGGGGAGGGACGAGAGGGCCGCATGGAGGAGGCACCTCCTTTTGTTGTGCCTGATGTTCGAGCAGAAGGCCCAGAGAACAGAAGTGAAACTAGAGGCTCAGCATGGCTCCTGGTAAAACTGGCTTTCATGGCTCACCTTCTTTCATCTTTGCTTCCTCCAACTTGCCTGGCACAGGTACTGCACACGGTAGGTGCCCATTACGTGCTTAGTGTTTATGGATGAACTCTGCATGTGGGGAAACAGATGAAGTGATTGGCCAGCTGGCTGGAGGGGAGCTAACCCAGTTTTATTTAAAAAGCCATTCAGAGGTGGCTGCTATGTGCTGAGTTGGCAGAGAAGCGTCGGGCCTCTGAAAGTCATCAATAAAGACCCGGCTTACCGAGGCCACATGCTGAGCCCATAATCCCACTCCAGAAGCTGCGGCTTCAGCCTGAGCCTGACCCATGACATGAAATTGCTTGACTCTCCCCCAGCAACCAGAGCCACGGAGCACAGGAGTGAGAGGCCAGCCACGGAGGAGGGTGGATATCTGTGCACCGCGTGGTATTGTATGTCGCACCACCAGGCCTGGCATGGAAGTCAGTGGCCAGCGCTGGGGCTGGGGGCTTGACTGAGCTGTTGACAGGCCTGCTGACCACCTGCCCAGTGGCCTGCCACCTCCTGTTAGGAGCTAGCTGGTACTGGGCGAGGAAGGAAGAGCCTCTGTGAGGATCTAGCATGACCAGTCCACTGAAATCCCTTCAGGCACATAGCAGACTTTATAGTCTCCCTGGCGTCCTCCTAGGACCCAGGGGAAGTCTCTTCACTTGGCACTGTGGGGTGAGGGGATGTCACACAGCCAAAGCTGGACTGGAACCCGGCCTTCTGTGCCCACAGAACCCGGCTACTGCTTCACAGGATGCTGTGGGCTGCATGAGAACTCAAGGCCAGTCCCCACCGCTCCTCCACCGGCCCCTCAGTCAGCTTCCCCCAAGCGCAAGGTCTTAGGGTGCTGAGTAGGGAAGGGTTTGGAGCAATCAGAGTTTGTAGTGAGTGGGACCATTCACAGCCTGATGCCCAGAGTTCGCCTGCTTGAGGAAGCTCTGAGCATTGACCATGTTTGCTCTGGGCAGCTGTGAACCCATATGAAGCCAAGAGTGGCAGGCAGGGCCACCATCCGGGGACATGCTGGTAGCTCTGGCTCCCTCTCTTCCCAGAATTGGCTGAGCTGGGCAGCTGGTGAGCTAGAGAACTGGGAGTGACCCTCCACATCAGCCTGACATTGGATGTTAAGTCACCACACCGAGTATGTCAATACAATGCGCAGGTGGCCGCCGGACAGTAAGCCACAGGACCCAGAAAGTGGCTGGACTTTGCTGTCTGGTCCGCATGTTGTGTGAGAGCTTGACCCCCAGAGGAGCCCACAGGGCACACGGAGGTGAGCTTAGTCCCAGACACACTGTATGGATGTGGTCATGGGACACCAGTACTCAATGGGCAGGTGCGTCCCAGTGGAGCCCGTGACACAGGCCTGGCTGGGGCAGGCCCTAGGGACTTTCCAGGAAAACTGGCCTGAGTTCCCGGCTTCCTGAGAGGAACAATGCCGGGAGGACGGGGAACAGTGGGACTGCAGTGATAGACGATAGCACATCCTGTCCACCGGCTCACAACGGGCTTCGAAATAAATAAATGTTGCTGTCCCGAATGAGACTTCTGTTTCCCTTCCACAGGGAGTGCTCAGCTGCAGGCTCCTGGTCTGAGCAGACCTTCTCAGAATGGCCAAACTGCCTGTCCTCAGGAGCCAGGACTCCAACTCCATCTTAGCTACAAGATTCCAACCAAAATCTTGGGGGGGGAAGACAGGTCACATTCTGTCCCTGCACGAGGACTCTCAGGCTCCCCCAGGAGGGAGCTGCATCCGGGGCTGAAGCTGCATCTCAGAACCTGAGCCCAGGCAGGAGTGTGAAGGCCAGGGAAGGTTTGTTGACAGAGGGGCAGGGTCATCTGATGTCAGACCTAAAAGGGCCCCAGGGCCAGTCCAAGCCTAGACCGTCTCCACTATAGGGAATGGGGGTAGATCTGGGAGACAGAAAGGGGCCCTCTTTCTTTCCACGCGGGTCTTGGCTAAACAGTTACTTGGCCCGATGACCCACCCTGGGCCTGGGCCTGGGCCTGGGCCTCTAAGCCCTCCTCCATCTCAGCTGGCACAGTGAGGAGGGACCAGAATCCTCCCCTTCCCCTACCCTAAGCAGCAGCCTGGGTGGCTGGGGCAGGGCAGCTTCCTTGGCTGAGTCCACTCTTTTAAAGGACAGTCCTCTCCCCCATTCCCCCTCCCCAGTGGTCTGCCATCAGCCCAGGCACAGAAAAGAACATCACTAACAAAGGCTGGAATGGGTCACAGGCACAGGCTTTAACAGACGACGAGGATCATTGATTGGCCACAGTCCTGTGGGTGAACAAGCCAGGGCTGGAGCATCAATATCTGGGAAACACAGATCTCTGTGGTGGTGTCGAGTCCAGACCACTGAGGAGACGGGGCCCACGTGGATGAATCCAAAACCAGCAGGCCAGGTTCTGCCATGACCCAGCAGAGCACCAGCCCCTGTGGCCGCCTGCCCCACCATACGCTTTGCTTCTATGTCACGTGACCCAAAGCAGGCGGGGGAGTGGGGGCGGGAGCAGGCATCAGGGTGCAGAAAGGGCAGGGAGGGGCCAGAGCCCGAGGAAAGCTGGGGCCACCCCTGAGGAAGACCTGGCCCCATCCCCTCCCCCACTCTTACTGAGACCTTCCTCTGCAGGCGGCAGGGGGTGCAGGGCTGGGGCTGAGCGCTGGGAAGGAGGGCGGGTGTGAAGGGGGAAGGCAAATGGGTGAAGCCAGGGCTGCTGTCCCGGAGCTGGCTCAGAGCCCTGGGGAGGGAGCGGACCCTCCGAGCCTGGGTTAAGGCAGAGAGGGAGGAAGTCAACTCTCAACCCCAGAAACACCTGCTTCCTCTCACTCTAGCACCGGTGGAGGGGGAGGCTGCTCAGGACAGGGCGGCACAGCCGGGCGAGGGACATGGTCAGATGCAGGACAGAGCAGACTGGTCCTGGCACAGGCCAGGAGCTGAAGACACTCGACACTGATGACTGGCAAACCACCCGTACTGTCAACTGGGGCACCCTCAGGGCTGGGTTTGGTGTCTATCAGAAAAGGCTCTGGGGTCCTCGCCCCACCCACCTAATGCCTCTGTCAGGCAGGACAGGGCCAAGGAACAACAGTGGTTGCATTTCATTTAAAACTACTGCTTCATTCAAAACAAAACCAAAACAAAGACACCCAAAAACCCAGCTCTGAACATGAAGCATTATATCCAAGGAAGACACCTTGACATTTTTTGCTTTATTAAACGTCATTCACTGTGAATTTCCAAAGCACTGTGTGGTGCCCAGACCTGTGTGCCAGGGCTCTGGGGGATCGGGAGAAGTCTAAGGCACAGGCCCTGCCCTGGCGCACGGCTCCTTCTCCCTGGGAAGGCAGCTCCACTGGTGAAAGGCCACTGAGCAAGTCTAGACCCTGAGGACAGCAAAGGCCCCAAGGCCAAAGCCTGAGAGCGTCAGGCCGCACTGGCAGTGGGGGCGGCGCAGGCTGGGAGCCCTTCCCAGGCCCAGGCTGAGCTGTGGGGAACACTGTGACCCAGTTTGCAGAGAGCTGCAATGAAGAACGCTGGCTCTGTGCCCAGAGGCCCAAGAAGGCCATGGACTGGGCTGGCCTTTCCTGGGAAAGGAAGAGGGAGGAAGAGCTGGGGCCTGGCAGGGCTGTCTGTACCCTGGAGAGGCGGGGCTGGGCCTCACTGCTCCCTTTAGAGCTCGCAACAAGGGGAGGCTCAGGAGAGATTTTCATCAGAACACTCCAGACAGCTGGTCTCTGCTCAGTATCCCTCTCCCGGGAGATCCACCCAGACCCTGCAGGCCCCCAGGGACCACAAGGGGCAGACACCCTGGAGTAACTTGGCTCGGGGACCCCCCCTCAGGGGGTCAGGCCAGTCTAGTCAGTCACCCAGGCTGCTGCTTAGGGAAGGGGAAGGGGAGGATTCTGGTCACTCCTTCTTACTATGCCAACCGAGGCAGAGGAGGGCTAGAGGCCCAGGCCCAGTTTGGGCCTGTGCTGGGGCTGGCAGAACCCGTGGGCAGGAAGTTTCCCTGCCCCATGTGACACCTCCCTGGGGCCCCACGTGTCTTGCTCCATCCTTGGGGCTGGCAAGGCATCTCCACACCCTCCCTCCCTTCCATGTCCATGGAGAACAGGACAATTGGGCTCCACTTCCTAGGGTGAGAGCCACTCCTGCAGCCTGCAGGGTTCTACTCTGGCCGGCCCCACAGCCCAGGAGAAAACGAACAATGCAATTCTGGGTGCTGTGACCCTGGCTTCCACCTGGCCTTCCTTGGGGGTGGGGGAGATTCTGACCCTGTGGGGCACAGTCCCCTCCCTTCACACAGATGTCCCTACAGGCAGGTCTGCTGGGCCAGGGGCCAGCATGGAAGGATCAGAAGAGGCTGGGGGTGGCCTGGGCCGGTGCAGCATGATCCCGGATGTACTGCAAGATGTCCGTCTCGTCCATGGCTTGGATCTGCTCCTGCGGCTTCTGCTGCCCAGCCACAGCTTCAGATGGGCCTGCTCTGGGGGGGACAGCTGGTTTTCTGGGTATTGCCGGCTTAGCTGCCACTGGTGGCTTGGGCTTGGGCTTTGGCTTGAGCTGGGGCTGGTGCTTGGGTTTGGACTCAGCTCCCAGGTTCAGAATCTGGTCCAAGTCCTCTTCAACTCTAGGGAACCACAGGGAGGAACCCTGAGCATAACACTGCCACCCCTTGAAAGGAACAAGACCCCAGGCAATGCCACTGCCCACAGAGGGCTGGGCAGCAGCAGGGAGCCCAGCCTGGGTCTAGGCAAGGCCCCACCCCACCCCACCCCAACCCACTCCAGCCCATCCACCTATCCTGCCCAGAGGAGACACGGAAGGCCAGGGCTCTCCTTCCCTCCAACCCACAGCAAAGCAGGCACAGGGCAGGCCCCGCGCAGCCTCCTGAGAGTTACTCTTCAGGTGACCCCACCTGACACACGCTGGCTTCTGTAGGGGGCTTTCCTTCCAACCCCTTTAGAAATAACCGCCAGCTACTATGTACAGAGTTCCCGCTGTGTGCCAAGCACTTCAGACACATTATCACATTTCATCCTCAAAACACCACTCTGGGGGAGGCACAACTGCGTTTCCATCCTGCAGGCGAGTCCCAGGAGGCCAAGTGACCCCAAGAGGACAGCATGTGACAGTGCCTTTGTTGGAAGGAACAGGACATCGGCCCTCAGAAGCTGAGCCCTCATCCAAAGCAAGTTCAACCAGAGAAAGAGTCACCGGGGGTGCTGAGCCATGGTGGTGCAGGGTCGGCTCACCCACAGTGCCCCTCTGTGGGCTACATGGGTGCTAGACAGAGCCCAGCGAGAGCCAAGGATGGCCTCAGCCAGGGCCCACCAAGACTCTGCCATGGCCCCAGACCTCTGACCTCCCACTGGTGGGCGGGGAAAAAAAGCCCTGGCAGCGCTACCGCTGCTCAGGATCATCCCTGGGTACTGATGGCCAGAAAAAGGCCAGGCCACTGATTCTCCCGAACTTGATTTCTGGAGATCAGGTGCGCAGTGGAAGACTCAATCAATCCATTCCACCCACAGCACTGTGCTGAACACCCATGAGAGCCAGAGATTTCCACATTCACTAACCCATTTAATAATCTGCAAATACTGTGTGGTGGCAGAGATTAGCCCTGTTTTACAGATGTGAAAACTGAGGTGCAGAGAGGTGAGCGGCCTTGCCCTGAGACCCGTAGCTAGTGTGAGGATGATCACACGTGGCCTGCATGTGGCTGGTTCTCAGGGATGTGTTCACCTGCCTGGGGCACCCGGGCTCCAGTGCCAGGGGAAGGCTTCCCCTTGTCCTAGCAAGCATCTCTGCATGTATTGCTCAACCATGCTGCAGCCAGGTGAGGGAGGGCACAGGCACTGCAGGCGGAAGACCTGGCGCCCACTTGGCCTCTACAAGCTTCGGCTTCCTCATCTACAAGCAGGAGTAACAGTGTCAGCTGGCAGTGCTGCACAGAGCTGTGCACAGAAGCATGGCACTACGGGCGGAGAACTGGCTTCCGCTCCTCACCCTGCAACTCCTCCATCAGGCGGCTCAGGCCACTCCTCCCTGCTCCTCAGTCTCTTCTATAAAGTGGGATTGTACTTGCTCTACCAGCCTCACAGGGATTCTTATAAGGATCAAATAAGACAATACAAGAAAAGTAGTTTCCAAACATACAGGAAGGCTGCGTGTACTGAGGTCTACTGACAGCTCTGGGGCTGAGCAAGCGGGAATAAGACACAGAAAAGCAGCGTCTCAATCCACAAGGCAGGGCACCCCCAGCCCACTCAGGCAGGGGCCACGAGATTGCAAAGGCCTGGAAAGAAGGTGGTAAAGTACAGAGATGGGAGTGAGCCCTTGGGCCAGAGCAAGCTGGGAAGGCTTCCTGAGAAGGTGGGCCTTTTCAGAAGAGTGAGCCTGGCATGAATAGGGGAGAGAGTTCTGGAGAAGGGAGCAGAGAGCAGAGGTGTGGAGGTGGGGAATGAGAAGGAACAGGAAGAACCAGGCAGGCTCACAAGCAGAGGCTTCCTACCCTGGGTGGCATATCCCGATGGCGGGGACATCAGCAGGGCCAGGCAGGGACAGGGATAGAGAGATGCCTCTGATCAGGACAACTCCTGGCACTACCAGGCCTGGCAGAGCCTGAGTGAGTATGGAGGTGCCCAGCACAGCACCCCCAGGGGTGGGTGCCTGCCTGGAGCCAGCTGTGGAAGGAGCTCTGGACATCCTGCCTGCTTCCTGGGTTGACCTCCTGTGATAGGGCACAAACCCCAGAGAGAATTCAGTCTGCTTGGATGGCAGAGAAATGAATAAAAGGTGTCCTTCTTGAACAAACCCAGAGAGACTGGCCCAAGCTGGGCCTTCATAGAGAGATCAGTTGCCTTGGGGGTAGAGGCGATTTCAGGAGGTGTCACTCATGGCCCGGCTGCTCCTGGTCACCTCAGGTCAGATGTGCCGGAGCTCCCTCCAAGTGGCGGCCCTTCCTTGACTCCCCCAGGGCAGGTGCCAGCTCCACTGGCATGATGAAGCGTCTACTGAAAGCTGAGGATACCTGGGAAGAGCTCAAAGGGACTGAATTATCCTCCAATAGAGGCCTTTTGGAAAATAAAGCAGCCGCTAGAAGCTTATGTCAGATTTCAGAATTATCCTGCTGGGCAAAGCAGTGACTCTTTGGAATTAATCAGTGGCTAGACTTGCTCCCAGGTGGGAGGTGTACATGGGTGGTCAGCCACGGTGGGGAGGTGGCGTAACTGCTCTTGGGATACAGGTGGCCGCAAGGCACCCCTTTTCCAAGCACCCTATTTCTGAGTCATGACTAGGACTAGCTCTCACTGGTGCAAGGCCCAGCTCCCTTCTCTTCCAGGCCACGCTGGTGTGGGGTCAAACAGTGAGGGGTAAGGGAGCTCTAAGACCCCGGCCCCTCCTTCTCCCTGGGTCCCTGCGAAGACAAGACTCGCCTAAAGGTCTAGATTAGAGGCCCTGCCTGGTGTGGCTGCACAGCCAGAAGGAACGAAGGCCTCTCAGCCTCCATCTGCTCAGTGCACACCCCACGCTGCCTCAGGGCGGCCGAGGTGAGTGACAGAATGAAAAAAGGGGTGAAAGCAGGAATGAATGAAGGACTATCAGAATGTTCTCTATTATGAGGAAGCCCAGTTACTCCCTGGATAGTCACAGGGCAGACACAAAGAATGAATGTGGTTCCTGCTCTTCGAGAAGCTAATCCTAGTGACACAGCTCTTTTAGAATTGGTCTGAATTTAAAAGAAGAAAAGCAGCTAATCCTTTCATTAGCAGATGTCTGCTAAAGTGAAGGTGGGGGTGTGGGACCCACACTCTTTGAGCGGAGATTCCCAAAGCGCTCTGCCAGAGGCTGAGAGGCACCCCAGAGGAGGGGCCCAGGGATGAGGAAGAATTTGGGAGGCTGAGGCAGGCTGATCACAAGGTCAGGAGTTCAAGACCAGCCTGACCAATATGGCAAAACTTCATCTCTACTAAAAACACAAAAATTATCTGGGTGTGGTGGTGGGCACCTGTAATCCCAGCTACTTGGGAGGCTGAGGCAGGAGAGTTGCTTGAACCTGGGAGGCGGAGGTTACAGTGGGCCAAGATCTCGCCACTACACTCCAGCCTGGGAGATAAGAACGAGACTCTGTCTCAAAAAAAAAAAAAAAGATCCTGAAGTGCTGTGGGTGCTGGTCTGCCCACTATGAGTCTGCAGGAATGCTGCTTTATGTGGCCATTTCCCCAGCTCATCAAGCCACAGAACCCCTTTGAAGATAGCCTTTTACCACCCCACGGTACCATGTTCTGCAGAACACAGGTTGCGAAGTAATGGATTTAGAATAACCTAGGCCAGAAAGGTGCCATGAGAGCCACCCCACTGGGACACATGGACTCCTAGACATGCTCAGTCTGGCCCCGTCGCTCCCCAGACAGACTCTACTATTCCATTTCCCTGTGCTGCGGTTTCCCTCTAATAAAATAACAATCCTCATTTCTCCTAGCCAGCCGGGATGTCAGGAGCAAGGACACAGGACGAGAGTGAACAGATGCCAGGGGCCTTGGGGGACGTGTAAATACCAGAAGCCGTCACGGGCGACTCAGGCTTGGTGGGCACTTGGAGGGCTGTGTCATAGCCGGAGGCTGCTAATGAGGGGGTGCAGATGACAGCCTCCAGGGCCTGCATGCGCTGGTGTCACGTGAGTGGCTCCTGGAAGAGGCAGCCTGGCTTCCTGTGAACCCCAGGCACAGCCCTGTGTCCTGGAGCGTGGAGGAGGAGCTGGAGACACACACAACACTGAGCCTGCTGAGAACGTGGCCAGTGCAGGCAAACGCCTGAGGAGCACTGCGGGGCTGGTGGGGAGGTGAGAGCTCAGACAGTTCCTGATGAAGTGGAGAGGCCAGGACAGGGGCAGAGCAAAGCTGTGGCCTTAGGCAGGTGGCCTCCCACACTCAATATCTTATAATATGGAGAAAATAGCATCTACCTTAGGGGGCCGTTGTGAGGATTACATAAGAGAGCATGTAAGGAGTCTGGCCTACTGCGTACACAGCAAGGGCCTGGGAAATAGGAGCCGCCATTTGCACAGGTTCTGCCAATTGACCTCCATGTGACAGCTTCTGTCAAAGCCTCTGATGGGACCCTTCCGGCAGAGGCCATCACCAGGACACCTGCACTTTGCTCCCTCTTGGGTGGGCTGCATGCTGCCATGAGTCAGTTTCATTTGTTCCCAAACCTGCTTATGCCAGTTACACCTGCTCTTGCAATTATGTAATTATTCTTTACATAAACCGTTAAAATATGACTGTGAAAAGAAAGACTGGCTGTGCACACAAAGTTCTCTCTTTCTGGAACTGGCTGAGCAGCCCTGGACTGCGGATCCTCCCCCCAAGTCCCCTCACCCATTCACCCACGGGTTTCTACTTTCCACAGCCCTGGGGTCCCTCCCCGCAGAGGAGGCTGGGGCCAAGGCTGGGCAATGCCCCACAGGAGCCAGGCCCTTGGCTCTGTCCAGGACACTCTCAGAGCTGCCAAGCGCCACTGGGGACAGGTGGTACCTGAAAAGTTCCTCGGAGGCATCCCTGTAGCCGAGGCTGGGCGTGGGCCCTCCACTCTCACAGGAGGCTGGCAGCAGGAGGGAGTCACCCAGGGGGACAGCCCCGCCGAGGTCAGGATCTTCAAACAGCTTCAGGGCTGTGGGAAGGCGGCAGCAGGGTGGTCAGAGGAAGTCCTGGCCTGTCTTCAGCTGCCCAAGGTACAAGGTGAAGAAGCCTGGCTCAGCCTCCCGGGGCACCCAGGAGAGAATGAGGCAAGGGATAAGACAGAACACCAAGAGAAATGGACCAGGTGGGGGGCAGGAGGAGGGTGAGGACAGGAGCTCACAGAGGCTTGGGACAGCTGTCTGCCTTGGCCTCAGCTGCCCGGCACCTGGGCTAGAGCTGGCCAACAGCATCACTCCAGTTTCAAGTCCTCGTGGGCTTCCTGCTACTCTTAGGAGGTTACGGCCTCGTGGGCTCACTGCGCCACGTACCTCGTCATCCAGTCCAGCTCATCTTACTGCGCCTGCTCACTGCACCCGGCCTTCAACAAGCATTTACTGAGTACCACCCACTGGCTTGGCCGCTCTCTCTCTCTGCTGGGGTGCCATGGCCACTCTCTCTGCTGGGGTGCCATGGCATGTGGCTGCTGCCTTCAGGAAGCCTGGGGTCTCCTCCCCCACACCCTCTCGTATGTGAACTGATCGGGGCTGCCCTGGGAGAATGCCGATCACAGCTGCTGTACCTGGGGTCCCCTGCTTCAGCCAGCCTGGCAGACTCCACTGACCTTCCGGGATCCAGCTCAAGGAGGGTCCCACCCCACTCCAGGAGGTCTTCCAGGGAGCCCCACAGGAACTGATGCTTCTGCTCAGCCTGTCATAGGCTGGTGCTGCTCTGCAACTGTCAGGTGATGACCTGTCTCCCCTCGGGACCCTGTGGCCCTCAGGCTAGGGACTGGGTCTCACTCCTCAGCATGTTCTTAGGCCTGGCCCTGGGTGGGGGCCCACCAAGTGTGGACTGAATTAGTGGGTGGCATCAACTCCCCCAACCAGAGGAAGACCTGGGCATGTGAGGAAAGGGACCCAGGGATGAGGGGGAGATGTCCCAAGGCCGCTGGATTTTCCCTGTGCCAACTCTGCACAGAGCCCTCCAGGGAATCCATGCTGGCGACACAGAATCCCATTAAATCCAAACCTACAGTCACACACATGCCCCAGGCAGGCCCTATCACTTTTCACACAAATGGTGCCTGGAACCCCAGGGCCCACATCTGCCTACAGATGTCACAAAAGCACTTCTCAAAGCAGCAAAGAAAACCATCCTCCTCTTCTGTGGGATGTTTAGAAGAAACCCACGGCCTGGGAATGTTCCACCCTGTGGGGAACCACGTGTGAGGCTCAATTCCTCCAGCAGGAGAGCTCCCTCCAAAGCTGAATCTATATCTCGTCTAGACAGGAAAGGGAGATATGGGTCCTATTCACGCTGGGTGAGTCCATACCCTGCCTGGTGACGGGGCTGGGCACCGAGAGGACACCAGGAGCAAAGGGAGCACACCCTGGGGCTCTACTTACGGTCCATGGATGACGCGTCCTCTGAGAGGCCCTGGGGGGGGGACAGCTTTGTGCCTGGGCCAAAGAGTCCCTCGTCAGGGTCCATCTCCTCGTCAAAGATGGTGAGCCGGGGCAAGGGCTTGGCTTTCACAGCCACTTTGCGATGTTTCTTGGGTTTCTTGGAGCTGGAGAATCACAGACAAAGCACAAGGTGAGGACTTTCCACGAGTCTCCAGGTGGCCTGGTCAGACCCACACAGGCTCTGGGTCCTGCTGGGGTGTGGCTGGATGCCATGGGCCAGAAAAGACCAGGCCAAAGGGACCAGGGAAGGCCTGGAGTGGGCCACCCAGAGCAGTCCAGGGAGGTGGCACTGGGGTCACTCTGAAATCTCAAACAGTCACATGGCCAAGGGAAGGACAGGTCCTCCATCCCAGGGGAGAAAGCAGGCCAGCGACGGTGGCTGGGGAGCAGGTTTTCCCAATGACAGAGCAGTGAGGCCCCTGCTGCTATGGGCAGCTATGCCCTGTGCTCAAGAAATGTCCACTGTTGGGAGAAGCAGGTGGCTGCCAGGACCGGACACCGGCTGCCAGACAACCCCACCCTCAGACTCCTTCAGGCCTCGGGTCTGCCATGCAGTCACAGGACAGAGATCACGCTCCCGTTCCAAGGGTGGAGACAGCTGCCTGGTCTCAAAGTCTTAGCACCTGGGGGCCAGGCTCAGGAGAACCGCACTCCACAGCCACTGGAAAATGGGGGTGGACCTCAGGGCTGGGCCCAGGAGGGCAGAAAGCAGCCTTGGGAAGTGCCCTATTGCTTCCTTTGCCTGGTAAAACCACCATTGTTCTAGTTAACACTTGGGTTCCACGGGGCAGCCCCACTCCTTCAGGAAGCCTCTCTGAGACTTGGTGCCCCCCTCAGCTCTGCCACCCCAGGTCCCATTATGGTGCCCTTTCCGACTGGCTGAGGAGGTCCTGTTCTGGGCCAGGCCCACTGTGAGAAACCAGGACGGCGCAGGAGGGAAGCTTCTGGGGTGCGGGAGTACTTTAGTTTTGAGCCCAGGCATTGGTTCCGGGGTGGATCTGCAGACACGCAGGGGGCGGAATGCTCAGGATCTGTATACATCACCGTCAGTGATACTGCCAGTAAGCCAACACACTTGATTTTACTTCAACAAGTTACTGTAACAGGCATCCAATCCCTGCTGATGCCTGTTAGCCATTTCAGGTTCCTAAAAATAATGAGAATATGCTCTTTACTGGAAATTGAAATTCCATGTGCCTGTCCGCCTGGCGGGCAGTTCCACTGGACTAAGGTCACTCAGTGAGGTCACCATCTGAGCTCATGTTGGTAACACTCTGTGGCAAAACTGTAGCGAGAGGCTGCCTACACAACGATACAGACTAACCAGTGGCAGATAAAAATAGCAGAGTGGCCCTGGGTGCTGGCGGGGCAGGGCCCTCCAAGGTGACCATTCCCACAGTCTGGAGTCTGAGGCTGGCAGAATCCCAGGCACCCAGACGAGGCGAGGAGAAACTGTGAAGGCCAGGAAGGCTCCCTGCTGGAAGGCTGTGGGACGGAGCACCCCTCCGAGCTCAGGGCCCAGTCCCAGGGGAAGGATCTCTGCAGGGGTCATGTGCTGGATGAAGAAACAGTGGTCCAGAGAAGCTGAGTGTCTGCCCAAGGCCACACAGCAGGCGAAGGACAGGCAGGCAGATTGAGGATGGTCATGCTCGTGGTCCTATCCTCTTGTCCCCTCCAAATGTCCCATGAGGAAGGTGATACAGGATGTGGCAGGGATAACAGGATTGATTCTGCTGTTCTCCGGGGAGAAAGTGGCATGTTTCAAGGGTTGTGATGGGGGAGCAGAGACGCAGCGGCAGAAACTGCGCCAGGAAGGCCCATCTGCCTGGTCCTGTGCTTTCTCCACCCAACTCAGGGAACCAGGGACCCCCTCTGGTGTGCACCACCCTCAGGCCCTGCCTGTGGTACTAGAGGCCACATGGAGGAAGCCTGGATTCTCTGCCCTAAGGACAAGTGCTTTCCAGAAACTTCAGCTTCTGCTCGTCTCAGAGCTGGAGGAGCCAGGGCTGGCCCGCTCTTACTCAGACATTCTCTCCTTCATTCTCACCAGGCAGAGCCAGCTCAGCTCTCATGACTCCTAGTAAGTGGGTACCAAACAGGGGCCATGGCTTCCTGGGGCAGACAGCTCAGCCGACCCCAGCCAAGACCCACCAAGTCGGAAACCCCAAGCAGGCCCATGAGGCTGTTTAGTCTCCCATGGAATTCCACGGTCAGCCAGGCTTCGGGCCGCTGTTCTGCCCTGATGCTTCTCTCTACTTTGTTCCCCCATCTCCACCGCCCTCTGCGTGGCCCTTGCTCCCGGACCCAGCAGGCACTGCAGTGGGGGAAGGGTGGAGAGCTGCCCTGACCCCCCACCCAGGTAGCAGCTCCCAGGGAGGGCAGGCCCGAGGCCGCTCTGCAGCTCCCCCAGCAGCAGCTTCACGCCGCACCCCCTCATTGTCCCCTCAGAAACAAGCAGGCCCTCCCTGGCTCCTGGGGGACCAAACTTGGGTCATACCCAGCCACGTGCCCCTCGGGGCAGGGAGAGAGCAAGCAGCTTCGCATTGATCAGAAATCAGAGGGCACACAGAAGGAAGTGAGCCATTTGAAGAACAGAGGAAGCGAGAGCGGATAGGCCCGATGAGGTCTCTGGAGAAGCCGTGGTGCCCCTTCCTGCGCCTGCACCTGGTCCTGACAGCACACATGAGGCCTGACTTTCCTTCCATGTGAGTTTCTCTTCCAACTGGATCAAGTCCTTGTTTTTCTCCCTAAAGATATGTTTGCCCTTTTGTTGTCTTGAACTGAAAGAAACTGGATCCACAGCACACGTGGGTAGCTCGGGGTAGGCACAGTCTGTATCCTAACCCCACCCCACCCACGCCGCCTGGACTGCCCTCTCCACCTCCCCAGCTCTCCGGACCATCTCAAGGGGAATCAAGGAAGAAGCAGGAAATAAGGAGTTTTGGTGCCTAAAAGCCCCAGGGTCCTGTCCTGAGTGGCCCAAAACTTTCAGGCTCTAGGGACTTAGTAACATGCCTGGTCTAGAACAGATGCCTTAATAAACTCTGCATGAGAGGATGCATGACGGATGGTGGGGGAGGGAGGGAGAGGAAGGATACACAGGTGGAGGGAGGGGCAGGCAGCAGGTGCCAGCACATCTCCATCTCAGGATTCTGGTGACCTACTCCCCCAAGGTGGGAGGAGCAAGGAGGGAAGAGGGACGGGTACCCAGCCCCAGTCTCAGACATCGCCCTATGTGGGGAAGCCCCTCCACCGCACCGTCCCTCCTCACAGATCTCCTGGTCGACTCCCCTGGCCTTGCCGCCAGGCCCTCAGCCACTCCGTGAGCAACTCATTCCTTCCCCTCGTGAGCACCTTCAGTGGCCAGCACTCACCAAGAACCTTCCACCTGCAGGAACCTGTGCTGGGGACGACGGACCCAAGATGAAGATGACCTGCCACTGTCCACAGAAGCTCATGGCAGAGCAGGGTCACATAGAAACTGATCGTTATGGCCGGGAGAGGTGGGTCACGCCTCCCAGCACTTTGGGGGCTGAGTCGGGTAAATTTAAGAATAAAATATGAAAAGTGCTTTAGTTTAAAATAGAAAGTTTGCAGGAGGCCAGGAGTTTGAGACAAGCCTGGCAAAGATGATTAAATCCCATCTCTACTAAAAATACAAAAATTAGCCCAGCATGGTGGCACATGCCTATAATTCCAGCTACTTGGGAGGCTGAAGCATGAGAATCTCTTGAACCTGGGGGACGCAGGTTGCAGTGAGCTCAGATCGCACCACTGCACTCCAGCCTGGGCGACAAAATGAGACTTTGTCTCAAAAAAGAAAAAAGAAAGAGAAAAAAAAAGGAAACTGTTTATTAGCACACAGGGTGTTCCACTCTGGTCACGGCACAGCACAGAGGAAAGAACAAACCAAGCCGGAGGGCTCAGGGAGGGCTTCTTGGAGGAGGTGATGTGGAGACAGGAAGTGAACTTGCTGGAATGAGAGCTAAACAGCGTCTCAGGTAGAGGACCTGCAAGTCACAGTGTGAGTGTCTGCAGGGGGTGTGACTAGGACATAACTGAAGCCAGATTCCTCTTGGTGAAAAGCGATCCCTCAGGTTTGCAGCAGAGGTCGTGCTGTGAGGGGGCAGGCTGACAGCCAGATTTCTCCAGGGAAGCTTTGCTCATGGTCCTAGAGGAAACGACCAGAGCCAGGACGGGGGAGAGCAGCGCTGGTGTGAGGGGGAAGAGAGGCCAGGGAGAACTTCAGAAAGCAAACGTGCTTATGAATCTGGACAGGTGATCAGTTAGCAGAAGGGAATTGTCTAGGGTGATGACAGGTTTCTGATCTCAGCGAGAGGGTCAGTAATTCATATGAGAGGTGTGTCACTCAGCCTCTGAGCCATTTCTTCACCCTGCTGCTAGCACAAACACCTCAGGGTTGTCATGGGCACGGAGTCAGTTCAGGTTGCACACATGGGCTATCACTCTGGGGCCCCCCTATCCTCTCCTCCCTGGTCCTCCTCCTCCTCCACTCCTGTATCAGCATCCACCCAGCTGTCGGCCGGCATAGTGCTTGGCTCTGCAGTGCCCGCCCTCTAGCCCACTCTCTGCACTGACAGGAGACAAAGCCTCTCACTGACATGGATGATGGGTGCCCTCTCTCCCTTCATTGAAAGAACAGCTGGTCATGATTAGAATCTTGTCACCAGGGATGGGGCAACAGAGGCTTCAAAGAGAGGTCTGCAGGGAATAGGACTGGAACTGTAGCTCCTGGCTTCCTGGTGAGCATGGGGCCATCTGAGCTAGTGCAGGTCATGAGGGCCACCAAAACATGTGTTAGGTCCACAGAGGTTGCATGAGGTGGGTGGGGTGCTCCTGGATGGGTGCAAGCATGTGCTGGCATGTTCTTGTTGCACACACATGTGTGCACAGACAGACACCCGAATTCCTGCTGTGTGTTCCTGACGGCAGACAGACGCGCAAACCAGGCCATGTTCTGCAGGCAGGCGTGCAGCATACGGGGTGAGAGGCGGCAGCTGCCGTGGCTGACAGCTCCAACACTCTGACAAGCTGAGCAGCAGCAGGGCTCCCTGTGGCTCAGGCAGTTCTAGTGACAGTGATTGACACATGAGAGCATCCACCACTCTGGCCACCCCAGGGGGCCTGTGGCACCATTCCCAGATGTGCCCACCCACACGGCAGACCACCAATGGGGACCAACTGCCCAGGACCAGGGTGTGCATGCATGGCAGAGGCATCTCCTAGACACAGTCAGCTCAGCTGGGTCTGAACGGAAGACTGATGATCCTTCCACAACCGAGATACATGGACAGCATGGCCGTCACCTTCAAAGCCAGGGTGTGGCTTAACCAAATATGGAAACCCACCTCCTTTCCAATGATGCAAAATTCCTGCTGTAAACTAAAGCACTTCTCATATTTTATTCTTAAATTCAGTTGTTTGGTGTCTTTTTTTTTTTTTGAGACAGGATTTTCTCTTGTCATCTAGGCTGGGGTGCAGTGTCATGATCACAGCTCACTGCAGCCTCAACCTCCTGGGCTCAAGTGATCCTCTCACCTCAGCCACCCCAGTAGCTGGGACACAGGCACACACCATCATACCTGGCTAATTTTTAATTTTTTTTTTGTCGAGATGGAGTCTCGCTATGTTGTCCAGGCTGGTCTCAAGCTCCTGGGCTCAAGTGGTCCTCCTGCCTTGGCCTCCCAAAGTCCTGGGATTATAGGTATGAGCCACTGTGCCTGGCTGGTTTTATTTTTTCAATGAGAAAATTCTCAGAGTGCCCATAAATGGACTTCTGAAATTCACGCCAGGACAGTGTTATTTGTAGCAGCACTGGGCTTCCTTGGAGAAGCAATCACAGGAGTGAGAATCACCTGAGGACAGGCACTGACCCTGGGAGTCCAAGCCACCCTCCTTGGACAGGCGCTTCAGAGAAGGCCAGCATGGAAAAACAGGCAGAGTCACAAGAGCTGTGCTCTAGGCAGAGAGAAAAGCCCTGTGAGAACGCCAAAGTGTGCAGAGCCTGGCATAGTGCAAGTGCCCAATAGCTGGACAGCAGGCGCACGGAGGGTCCGTGGGGATGCTGGCCACCTCCAGTGGGGCCTGGGGGAGATTCCGGCCTTTGCTGAGAGAGGAGCAGCAGAGGGGGGATGTAGGAGAACTTGTATGGGACCTGGACCAGTCACTCAACTTCTCCAACCATGTTTCCTTACTGGGGGTAAATGGGAAGAAGGAGGCAACTGACACAGAAATGCTTTGGAAGCTGCCAAGCGGGTCCCGTATGCAAGTCAGCGCAGGGCCACGGCGGAGGCCTGGGGTCCCGGGAGCTGCGTGGTGATGTCTGGCTCACTTATGCTTTCTACACAGCAGACTTCACACTGGGCCTTAAAAAGCAAATGGGGCCAGGCCAGGCAGAGTGGCTCATGCCTGTAATCCCAGCACTTTGGGAAGCTGAAGCAGGAGGATCACTTGAGCCCAGGAGTTCAAGACCACCCTGGGAAACATAGTGAAACCTCTTCTCTACAAAAAATAAACAAAAGTAGCCAAGCACAGTAGTATGCGCCTGTAGTTTCAGCTATTTGGGAGGCTGAGGTGGGAGGATCACTTAAGTCTGGGAGGTTGAGGCTGCAGTTAGCTGAGATCACACACCACTATACTCCCGCTAACAGAGTGAGACCTGTCTCAAAAAAATAAATAAATAAAATAAAACAAAATAAAAATGGGACAGTCTGGGTGGTCACCATGAATGGTTTATCATTTGCTGTGGTCCTCAGAGTCACAATCCAAGGACCTGTTTCTCAACAGCCAGAGCCCACTTTCCAGGCCACTGAGCCGTATCTTGAGGGATCATAACTCAGTGAACCGCACCTGAGGTTGTGGGTGACGCCATTTATACTTCTCTACCATGGGGCCAGAGACTGCCCCTCACCCATTCTGGCTCCAGCACCACCAGGGAACCACATAGGTCCCAGCTGCGGGTCTCTGCAGCCCAAGTTCTACACCAAGCACCCAGTCGCCCCAAGAGCCTAAATCCACAAAGGGACAGTGGCCAGGCCACATGTCAAGATGGAACTCTCACCTACAGCCTGCAGTAACCTGCCCGGGAAGCCAGACCACAGCCTCTGCAGCAATCAGCCCCAAATGACTGAGATTTGATCAATAACTGCCAGCTTTCCTAAATGTTACCCCATTTCAGTTTAGCAGGACCATCCAGAGAGCGCCAAACATGCCCCACTTCCCACTCACAGAGGAGACAGGACGTCCACTTCTCATTGGCTGCCTCTGGATTCTCCATGCCAACAACCTCCAATCAGCACCTATCTGAGCCTTCCCTTTCATCTGCTTCAAAGTGTCCCAATCCCCTGCCTGCTTTTGCATCTTTCCAAGTGGAGGTGATGGTGGCCGATACCTCCCTGGCTGCAGTAAGCTCTGAGCAAAGAGCCGTTGCTGGTTCTCACGAGGGCACTCCTATGCCCCTGACCCACTCCAAATGCTGACATGACCAGCAGGCAGCCAGCTGTCCTTGCAGTGGAGAATGCCCATTATCCATGTCATCAAAAACTGAGAGCGAACAGGTACGGGCTGAGAAGTCAGTCCCCTGGCACAGGTGGTGGACACCGACTGGAGACAAGGGGAGGAGTCCTGGGCCAACAGTCAGGAGACCCCCAGCTCTTGCTCTCATGCCCTCCTGTGTGATCCTGGGAAGGTTCCTCAGTTGTAACAACAGAGCCTGGATCTGATCTGCAGTCCTCATTGTACAAAGGCTCTGTCATCCTAAGAGTGTTGCCACTTGCCAGAACCTCCCACAAAGGGTCCTGGGGCAGCCTGAGGCAGGAGAATGGCAAATTTCTCTCTCTCAAGGAACCAAGCAACCACTGAATCCCACTAAGGACTCAGATAAGCAGGCTCCTTCCTCTAGGACCAGGGGCTGCCCGACCTCCAGAATCGCCTCCTCTAGGAAGCTGTAACAGGTGGCAGGTGCACTGGCGCTCCTAGAGGGAGGTAAAGTCATACTGTGCACATCACAGGGTGCTAATATTTGCATAACTATAGGAAGCGGAAAAGCTGCCTTTTATATTTACATTTCAACTGTTGTTTACACGCACAAAAACCTCTTTAGAGCAAAGTAAATCTGAAACAGTGACAACATTTTACAAAGGAACCTTCCTGTAGTACTTCATTTCGTTTTGTTCTTTCAGCGGCTGGGCCTCTCCTTTGCCCCCACTCTACAAAGGAAGCAACAGAGCCTCTGAGAAGTGCCGCAGTGTACTCAGCGTCCACCAGCCAGTAAGTGGCAGAAAGGGGATTTGAATCTGGCACTGTCCATCTCTAACCCTGCTCTAGGGTTAGTCACACATCCTGGGGGTTGCCAGCTGTCCCACTCACTGTCAAACCACACTCTAAGGGGCCCTCACCTCTACAAAGCTGCCCAGGACTACCTCAGGAGGTGGCGCTCAGGCTGGAGGGACAAAGATCCAATCCCCACTTGTCCCAACCAGGCAAATCCTCCTTCAGTCTGTTTCATGCATTGGGGTTCTGGATGAGATTTCTCTTGAGCCACAGGTTTTGCTACTGAATTTAAAAAGCAGAAACCACTGGTACATCCTTGCTCCTAACAGCCCATTCATTCAAGCAGGACTTTGTGCAGTAATCTGTGGTTTTGTTTTTGCTTTGTTTTGTTTCTGGGATGGAGTCTCACTCTGTCGCCCAGGCTGGAGTGCAGTGGCATAATCCTGGCTCACTACAACCTCCACCTACCGGGTTCTGGCAATTCTCCTACCTCAGCCTCCTGAGTAGCTGGAATTACAGGTGTGTCCCACCATGCCCAGCTAATTTTTGTATTTTTAGTAGAGACAGGGTTTCATAATGTTGGCCAGGCTGGTCTTGAACTCCTGACCTCAAGTAATCTCGGCTTCAAAGTGCTGGGATTACAGGCATGAGCTATGGTGCCCAGCCAGGGCCGTGATCTGGATGGGGAAATGCAGTTGGCATGCACACTGTGCTACTGTGGTCACTGTGACAGCCTGGGTGGAGTGCCACCTGCCTCCGCCTTTCCTTTGGGTCCCCAGTCAGGTCAGGGCTAAGTGCTGCACAGGTTCAGGGCTCGGCTGGGCTCAGCCATCCTGGCTCATGGCCCCCACACGAACCCCAGGATGGCACAGCAGGGAACTCTGCCAGCAGGTGGGCCAGCAGAAGAGGGAAAGCCCCACCCCAAGCAGGAGAAGCTGGGGGAGCAGAGAGTAAGGGAAGGGCCTTCCTGACGCCGCTGTCCTCAGCCCCCTGTGGGCGGCAAACCGTGATGGTGGCTGACCTGCCACTCTACGCACCTCTTCCCTTTCTGGCATCTCCAAGACTTTAATGTAGAGTTTTGTTTCTGGGAATTCTCAAATAGGAGCTTGCAGAAGAACCAACTCAAGAGCTTGTTAAAACACAGGTTCTGTGGGCCCTACTAGGTCTGGGGGGCCTGGAACCTCTATCTCTGCCAAGCTTTAGGTGGCCCAGAATCCCTAGGTGGTCTCTGCTGCATTGGTGGTGTCAGGGCAGCCCTGGGTGCCCAGGTTCAGGTTAGAATAGAGATGCCAAGCACAGTGACCGGGATATTTAGCAAGAGGCACCCCTGGGGGAACAGCTCCGGGGTACCTCAGGAGGTGGGGCTGAGGCCATGCTGTCCCCCACAGAGGCCCCTTCCATGGCTCACCTTAGGGGACCATCTTGCTGCTAAATCTTTGGTTAGCAAATCTGGGAGCACCTGGCAATGTGCCAGGAACATTCAAAACCACACAATCATCCCAGAGAAGCGATTTTATCCAAATACAGAGGAGAAGATACTATTTTTATACTAAAATACATGTGGCTGTTTTATGGAAGATGAAGCAAAATCCATATTAAAAAATTACTATAAAACATGGCTTTCCAGAGAAACATCCAGCTTCACCACAGAGGCCACAGCACGGGGCTCTGGGTGCCACTCCCCCTTCGAGGGAGTCTGGGAAGCCCAGCCTCCCAGGCAGGTGCCATAATTCATACAGGAGCCAGCCTGTCCCATGGGAAGCTGCGAGTCCTCGGGACCCAGGGCCTGGAGGGGGTCCCTGTGTGCAGCAGACATGAGCAAAAGAAAAGATGAGAGGAGTGGGTCCTTAGGGTGGGGGTGGGCAGGGCTTAGAAAAGCAGAGGGATCCTCCCAACAGAGGGGCTTCAGCCCTTAGAGAACCCTTTACTGGAATGGTGCCCCAAAGACCCCAGAAGCAGCTTCAGGGACCTTGCTCTGGGGCATGTATATAGTGGAAGCCTCCGTGGAATAAAAGCTTTACATATGTAGAAGTTCCTCAACTTATTTCCTGTGACAGCAAAAGCCTCCAGAAAACTCCACAACGTCCACCAGCAGGGGCCTGGTAATGCACTTCCGGCACACTGAGCTGAGAAACCAGCAGAGGAAGGAGGGGGGAAGTGCAGCGATTGATCTGGAAGGTCCTAGTACATGTAAACGGAAAAAAAGCGAATTCCAGCATGGCACATAAGACAATCTCATTTTGGTAGTGAGATGTGAATATTCAAAGGTGCATTCAAAATTCATGGGGACAGGACTCTTACCTGTGTTTGCAATTTTTCTGTACTAATTGTGCATTATCTGAGTCACAGTGAAAAATGTTTCTGGCAGAGGGTTTCCAGCATAAGGCAGAACTATTAGGGTAGAATGTCATTGTCTCAGCACCGTAACATCTCTAACATAGAAAGTTAAAGACAAAACAGGGGGGCGACATGGAGCGGCAATCGCAACAGACCAGCAGACCGGCAGACCACAGAGTGAAGATGCAGGGTCTGAAAGGGCACGTGCCCTGTGCCTGCAGTTTTATGGATGGCGCTGGGATGGGTTGAGAAGAGAGCCCCAGCAGATGGGGAGAGCGGTGGTGTTGGGACAGGCCGGGGTGAGGGTTTTTCTATCTTTATGCGCTCTCAAATGGTGTAATAACTCTTTCTTGTTCCTAATCAAAACCAGGTTCAAAAGACAAAGAAAAGCGAGGCTGGCCTGGGCTCCGGCTTTGTGTTGGTGACTCCCACCCTCCCAGCAGCCCTGCAGCGGAGCAGCAGCGCCTCGCCGTGGCCACGGCGGGGGAAGGACTGAGGCTGGCTGCCTGGAAATGGTGGCTGCTCTGGGAGAGCCCAGGGCTAGGCCCAGACATGGGCAGGGCACAGCTGGGAAACTGGGGCTGCTGCATCTGCAGAGAAACCAGGGGCACGGGATGGGGACGGGTGCACAAACAGCCTCCCGAGTACAGAATGTCCCCCACCAAAGGGCAGGTGGGTGGCACCACGTGAGATCAACAAGCCCACCTGGGTGTCTGTGAAAGGCTGAGGTGGAAATCCAACTTCAAGGCTCAGCTCTGCCACACCCAGGACTCTGGCCAAGATCCTGCTCAACTCTTTCCTTGATTTTGCCATCTGTGAAAGGGGGTTAATCCTGGGGCCTTGCCCACCTCCCAGACTGAGGAAGACTGGACTGGAGATGGGGTGGAGTCCTGGCTGTGCCACCTGCAGGCTACAGGAATGTGGATGAATCACCTGACTCTGAAGAGTTTCCCACCACACAGAAGAGGCTGATGCTAGTGCAGGCCTCCAGGGCTCCGTCTCCTGACCTGTGCCCACAGCGGATCCTGAAAGCAGTTTGGCGAGTCATGACCTTTCCAAACGTTGAAACAGAATGGAAAATATCCGAGTACAATATACTTAGCAAGGTTCTGTATGAGTTCTGGGAACTTCTGCTTCAGTTTTATGTGTGGCTTATACATGTGTGTCCTGGGTCATGGCGTACCGTATAGTTTTTTACTGTGGGTCATAGCAAGTAGTTTCAGAAATGCTGTCTTACAGATAAAATGAGATCTTGCAAACAAATGCTAACATAGTTCCCAGCATTTCATAAACTCTCAAAAAATGCTACTTATTATTCCTGCCAGAGGTGGTAATGCCCACTCATCAGCATCTTGTCACATGGGTACTTAAAAGAAAGCCCAGCAGGAGAGGGTCTTAAGCCAGTGGGATTACTCTTAGGTGCTAAGCTTTCCCAGGATTCAGGGGCAAGGACCCCAGAGTACAGAGTTGGGGGAGAGGGCTGGGGCCCCCCTTCCAAGGGGTCCCAGGACAGCTGACCCCATCCCCTGACAATCTGCTAACCAAGTAAGTAGGAAGTTCAAGGCTGCACTTGCCAAGCCCAAAGAGCATTTTCCTACCCAAAAAAGGAGCCGCTCTGCTAAGTGTGATCTTCAGCCAGAGGCTGGCACAGACCACCGAAGTCCATCTCGGTTTGGCACTTCACGTGGTTACTCAGAACAACAGAGAATGTAGTTCAAACAAAGCCTCGCTCTTACCAAAACAAAGCCCAAGAAAGGCCTGCAGGGTTGGGCCAAGCTGATAAGGAGTGACTATTACAGGCTTGTCCCCACATCACCCGCCACTCTGGCTGCCTATTCCTCAGGGCCGCTCACCCCACTCCAGGACAAGGCCAGCCACGGAAGGCCAGGAGGGGCCACTGCAGGGCACTTGATGTGCCCAAGCGCCGTGGGACCCCAGCTCCCAGGCCTGTTTCTGCTGTAGCTCCCCACGTGCCGCACACCCTTTTCCAGTACAATTCTTCACCCCTGGACCCTGGTCTCATGCCCACCCTGCAGCCCATCCTCCCATAACCCTCCCCAAGAAGAAGGTCTTTCCAGAGAGGGCTGTGATCTTAGGACAGAATTCTGCATGCTGATTAAGTTGAACTTGCCTCTGCCTAATTTCTAATGTGCTCTAATTCCTTTCTGGGGCAGAGAAGACTCACTCATCTAGTGCCCAAGGACTTCGGGAACAGCGAAGAGACATTCGCTGTGGTAGACAGCAGGGAGAACAGCCCCGTGGCCTGGTCTGATTCCACTGAAAGACGAGGGATGATAGCTGACTGCTAAATTTACATAACTCAGTTCATCTTCACGGGAGCGCTAAGAGGTTGGTACCACCGTGAGCCCATTTTCACGGAGGAAAACCAAAGAAAAGAAGTAAATGGCCAGAAGTATATGGCTGGTGAACAGCCCTGTCTGGAGGCAGGGCCAAGGTGAATGCTCCTGCTATGCAGATGACACAGGCCCAGAGAGCCGCAGCGGCCTCTGCGAGTCCCACAGCTGGAAGGAGCACCCAGGCCTCCTGCACTAGCCGTACGGGTCAGCAGCCTGCACTACTGAGCTGTCACGGGGGCCTCTGCCAAGCCTCAGTGCAGAGCCACAGGCAGGGGACACCCTGTGACTCAGGAAGGGAGGCAATATCTAAGCCCAGCCCCAGAGACACAGATACCACTAAGGGCACGCAGAGAGCTAGTTCCCCCAAGCACACCAGGCCAGGGCCTCGTGGCCCAGACCCCTGCGAGGAGGGTGACCTGGGATGCTCAGGGCTTTTCTCAGATTCCAGGTAAGGGGACTGTCATCTCCAGAAAGCCTGGAATACACCAAAGGGGCCCTCTCGACAACAGGAGACCAACCGCATAATGCCCAGAGGGTCCAGCGCCTCCTCCTCTTCCAAGGACTCCTCAGCATCCTCGTTCTTCAGGCCCTGGATGGGCGGACCCTCATCCGCCACTTGGTCTTGCTGCTCAAAAAAGTCAAAAGCCTCTTCATCATTCCCTGTCCGGCTGTCTGTGCCACCCAGGGCAGAGGAATCTCTGCTGGTGAGCCCGGCAGCCCCTGGGGATCTGGTCCCTGTGGAGGAAGACAGAAAAGGGACTTGGTAACCACCCCAGTGGCGGGGGAAGCACCTTGCCACACTGCACCCTTCCATGCCAGGATCAGAGGCCGGGGGCTCCCTGCAGCCTCCTGGGACCAAACTTGGCCCAGAGCAGGATGGTGAGTCTGGGTGGATGGGAGGTGACCTCTGTTTTGGGGGCAGCCAAGTGCCTGCTGCAGCCCCACCAAGGGCTGACGGGCACCAGGGGAAGCCTGGAATGGAGCAGTCACAAGTAGGGGCTTCAGAGTGGACAGAGGCAGCGGTTCCTGAACCCAAGGCCCAGAGCCTATGTGTGCCGCAGGGATGGCTGCACCCTCCTCCTGGGTGGGCAGTGGGGTAAACCAGCCAGGGCACAGGGTGATTCAAAAAGAACCAGTGCTGCCAGGACCGTTTATGGTCAAGGGCACGGCAAGGAGCTCTGCAGACAGAGACCTGCTCCGAGAGTCTGGGCACCTGGACTATGGACTGGATGGGTGCCCAAGGTAAGCATGTGGAATATTCCAGAACAAACGGTGATCACTCCATTACAAACTGGCTTAGATCAATGCTTCTCAGAGTGTGGTCTGCAGATAGAGAATGCCCCTTGTGTGACCACAATGAGGTAAGTACGGAAAGAGCAAGCATCCAGAAACTTCCACAGCAGGCTGGCATCATCACAGTATCTGAGCGTGCGATTTTGTATTTGTGAAAGTATCCATCTGTGACAGGCTGGGAATAAAAGAGCTAGCCCTCCCCCACAGATAGTTTGAGAAGCGTGGGCTCAGACTATTTGTTCATCTCTATCCAAGTGGTTACTGGGTGGCTTATCTTTAAAACCACTGACTTTTTTTAAAAAATGACTTTGTGAAGAACTTAGAGAGTGTCAGCATACAGCATGCCCTGAGTGATAATGATGGCATTGTATCCTGTGATGCTCTGTTATTTTACTCGGACGAATGTGAAAAAGCCATTCAAAATCTCCCAAACCTTCAATTTCATGTCATAAGCATCTTACATTTAAATACCGCAAAAGCCCTACGAGAGAGATCCCAACTGTACATCCACCTTGCAAACGAGCAAAGTGAGGCAAAGAGCAGCTTGCGTTTCTATGCTGCCTCTCCACAAGAGAGGGGCCGGGACATCCGCGGCGTCTCTTCCAGCTGTGGCTGAGCTGGAACCTCCTGGCACAGTCTACCCAGCCCCAGAGACAGGCACGGAAGGAAGGGTTGTGACCTTGGAACAAACAAGGGCAAAGAGAACCCAGACCCATGTGAGGGGCACAGACGTGGCCACAGGACGCCTGGGCTGGGACGCCCGGGCTGTGCAGCTTGTCCAGTCCGAGGCCTGTGCATTCACCAGTTTTGCTTCTCTTCCCCCCCTTTCAGTTTTTAAAATTTGTTTTATTTATGGTCAACTTTCATTTGAAAACTCCCCTTCTGTCTTGTGGAACTAGGAGATCCACAGTAGCTGGGAAAGAGTTAAGCAGATGGATGTGAAGAAGGGAGAAGTCAGGGGTGAGAGGCCAGCACCAGCAGTGGTGAGAACTTGGCCTGCCCTGGGGTCATCTGTGTGAGAGCAGGGCCTGCCCCACGGGGGTTCTGGGTTGACAGGGTTGTGGCCACTATTTACTGTGTGGTTGTCTCTTTCTAAGCACTTTGCGTGTGTTAGCTCAGTAAATTCTCATAAGGGCCTTTACAGATGAGAAAACTGAGGCGGGAAGAGGGCCGGGACACCCATGGGAAGGGCTTGCCGTCTCCACCACGGCGGGCAGCGGTGCTAGATCAATTCCTCAGCCTGGAGCCGTCCCCATGACCCTCTCCGTGGGGACACAGGTGAGAGGCACGTGTCCCCAGGGGGCAGGAAACCAGCCCGGCTGTGAGAACACAGCTTTCCCGGGACACTGCAGGCCCCCAGGGCTGGCTGGCAGGAGGTGGAGGGGTGTGTGGGGTGTGTGTCAGGGGGTTATATGTGTGTGTGTGGTGGGAGGGTGGTCAGGGAAGCTCTAGGAATGGGGCTGGCCAAGAAGGCCATGGATGGGGTCACACGAATGAGAATGCCCGCTGTGTGAGCCCCCACCTGACACTCAGATGTCAGTCCCTCCAGGGCAGGTCTCCTTCTGCCCACCATCCAGCCAAGGATGTCAGTGAGGCCACCTGCCTCACAAGCCTGGCTGAAGCTTCCAGGCTGCGGAGGCAGTGTGCACACGCTCCCACTGGGCCAGGGCAGCGGGGCCTAGTGCTGGGCCGGGGGAGACCTGAGGGACATAGGGCAGAGCCTCGGGTACCTAAGAACTCTAGCAGCTCTGGGCTGCCTGCCAACTCGGCATCCTTGGAGACACAGCGCAGGATCTCATTGAACACAGCTCTCCTCTCCTGGATGTCAGAGTCCCCCAACAAACAGGACCTTCCTGGGGAGCCGGGGGAGGCTGACTGCTGCGTAACGACTGCTCAGTTTCTGGTAAAACTCCTCAATCTCGCTGTACTTCTTGGAGACCTGGAATGAGAGGAGCATGTGGTTTCCTGAGTGAAGAGTGGCAGGGAGTGCTCCTTTCTTACCCCAACCAGGGTCCCCCGAGGCCCAGCGGCCATAGGAAGTGTGTCAGGCAAGCCCATCTGCTGCCCTTCCGCCTGTCCTCAGCCTCAGGCTCCAGTCCTCAACACTCCTGGCTGATAGGAGATTCAATAAAAACGTCTAGTGGCCCAAAGGAAAGATGCAATAACGGTGCCATCCTGGGCACTGTCACAGGTCCAGGTAAAAAGATTCGATACAGGTACCCCTGCCCGGCCTGCAGCTGACCATGGCCACTGCCTTCATTCCTGGCTTTCTGCATATCAGGAGGGTGATCTCACTAGCTGGCAGGTCATCTTCCTGCAACACCGTGAATCACCTGTTCTCAGCACCGACCTCATTCTCCTGTGAACCAGTGCAGCCTTCGGTGGGCCAGCCCATACAAGCAGTGGAGGCAGATATTTCCAAGGCTCGCTCTCTGCCGTGCGTCAGCCAGGACCTCTCTGCACACAAGCACCAGGGTGAAGCAGGCCAAGATTCCTGCTGTCATCAGAAGGTGGCCTTGAGCACCATCTGACTCAGAGAGGGCAGCATTCAGCTTCCCATGGGGCCAGCGACTCACTCCCGCCTCCTCAGCCTCTCCCCATAGCTCCTAGGCAGCAAAGGCTTCCCTCCTTCACTCAAAGAGCTCTTGCTGTGTGTTTACTCTGTATAGGGACACCCAATATGGGTGCTCAGAGAAGTCACCTGTTGTATGCACACACCAATAGCCAGCCATCTACCCTCACTCCTAGCTCCTCTGTGCTTTCCCATAGACTGGGCCTGTCTCCCCCGACTGAAGTGTGGGTCACTCACTCTTATGTTCCCAGGCCCGGGTTGTGCCCACGGTGTGCCACTGGAGTGCTGGCGTGCAGTGGCTGCGGGCGTCTGACGCCCTCTGGCTCGGGGGAGATCCCTTGGCACAGGGTGCATCTGGAGCACACACCCTTGGCTCCAGCAACACCACCCAGAATCCCCCCACTTGCAAAGGGTCTAGATACCAGAGGCAGCCGGGGGTGACTTCAGAACCCCCCAGTGGGGAGTCTTCTGGGACAGAGAGCTGCTGCTTGCAGTTGTCAGCACAAAAGCCTGGCTCCAGACTTTCCCAAGGACAGCCCTCAGGGAAAGGCAACAAATCCCTTTGTAGAGGGATTGCTAACACAGGCTCCAACAGCAGCTGACTCCAGCCCGGGTGGCAGAGCAGGCCACGGTGGGAGCCTGGCGCCCCCTGCTGGTCTGACTGCTCCACTCAGGCTCAGCCCACAGACCCAGCAAACCCGGAAGCCTCCCTCTCCAGGGCACTGGCAGCGTGAGCACACTGGAGCTGTATCCCTGGGCTCCCACCCCACCCAGGGCTCACGTCCATCAGGGGTTCAGCCAGGCCTTCTCAGGTGGGCACCCGCGCCAGCAATAAGAGGAGGCCAAGTAAGAGGCCCTGAGCAGAGGAAGCTCGAGGTTGAGAACTCACATTTATCGGTGCTCCGTGTACCAGGCACTGCTGAGCACGGGACAGACAGCCCTGTAACGTAAGCCTGTGGGTGTCTGCACCGCTAGCAGAGCCAAGAGCCCGCACAACCTCCACTGTGGCGCCCCTTCCTGGGGGCTGCTTCTACTCCACGGTCAGCTAATCAGTACGTGTTTATATTAAAACACATATGCCCTTTTAAGTAGATACAAAACGCTCATTAATTCTCTGAGTTAAATAATGAAACATCAAAGAGACTTCAGGCTTGGGGCATGTGACTTTGGGCTACATCCTGAGGTCCCATGGGGGAGTAGAGGAATTCTTTGCCCTTGCAGGTACTTTCGAATGTCTGACAAGCCCCTGCACACGCACACACTCCACAGGGACTGGGCATCACTGACTAGGAAAAGTGGCACTAGCGTGATGCATGGTGGTGTTCAAACATCCTCACGTACACCTCACACGTGAGGCCGGCCCCTGCACAGGACCAAGTGGGCTGGGCTGAAGCCTGAGTTTCCCAGAATGCTCCCTCCTTCACGCCCTGCAGCAACAAGCACAAATACTCTCCTCTTCTGCTCTTGCCCTGAAAATGGCGGTGCACTGAGCTCCACCCTAGGTCAAGTCAGGTTACCAGGCGCTGCAAAGCCAGTCTCAGAGCAATGCAGGCCCCGAAGCACCCCTGACAGCACACCTTGCTTCTCACCAAAAGTCGGCCACAGGAGCAATCAAATGAAAAACAGCATTGCTGTTCTAGACGCTTCCCATGACGTTGTTGGATGTCCCTTAAAACTGTGTGGCTGGACGTGGGGCTCACACCTGTAGTCCCAGCACTCTGGGAGGCTGAGGCAGGAGAATTGCCTGAGCCCAGGTGTTTGAGACCAGCCTGGACAACATAACGAGACACAACGTCTATGAAAAAATTAAAAAACAAAAAGCTGGGCATGGTGGTGTGTGCCTGTAGTCCCAGCTCCTTAGGAGGCTGAGGCAGGAGGCTGGCTCGAGCCCAGGACGTCCAGGCTGCAGTGAGCTGAGATCACGCCACTACACTCCAGTCTGGGTAACAGAGTGAGATCCCATGTCCTAAAAAAAAAGAAAGATTTGTGCCGTAATTTCTCTCAACCATGTAGTGTCTCTTTCAACAGGTCACCAGGAAGATACAACTCATCATTTTCCTTTTTATCTTGGCTGCCAGGAGACTCCCAGCCAGCCTGTGTCACTCCCTGCTATACTGCGAGGTCTAGTTCATTTCACCTTTGTCCTAATAATCCCGTACCTATGTCTCTTGGCCTCCAGCCCCACGTCCTTTTCACAAGAGGCCAAACGGTAAATAATAAGTCAATGAGTGTGTGAGCTCAACCCTCTTGAAACTCTCTCCTCCCTTAGCTCTTGTGACTCCACAGACACCCAGTTTTCTCCTCTGTCTCGACTGCAGACTCTTCCTTATTCCCAAGAGTCCCTGAACCCCTGGCGTCCTCAGGATTTCCTCCTTGACCTTCTCTCTGCCTTCCACATCTGTTCTCTAGGCAACTTCATCCACTCCTAGGTTTTTTATATCACTTACAAGTTGACGCCTTCCAAGCCTGCATCTTAGGCCTGAGCCCGTCCCGAGCTCCAGCCTCATATATCCATCCACAGGTGGACCCTTCACACACCACATGCCCCCTGGATCTGCTCCTCTGTCAGCTTATTTATTTCAGTTGGTGGAAACGGTCAGCAAATGCAGTGCACGTTACCCCGTAAACATCTGCAACTCTCCCTTTCCCTTCCATACCAACTGCTACTGGCCTGCTCCAAGTCCTGCTTTGGCAATAACCATGTTGGCCATGTATCTGGGCTCCCTGAGACCTGTTTTGTTCCCTCCAATCCAACCCCATGCTCCCAGAAGACTGGCTGGCTAAAGGTAAAACGGCCCATGTCACGCCCCTGCTTAAAATTCTCCTTGGCTGCAGGATAAGTCCAGGATCCTGCATGCTCTCTACAATCTGGGTCCTGCCTGTCACTCACCTTCATCTTCCCCACTTCCTCCCAGGACCACACTCAACTGCGCAGAGTTCCCCACTCAATGTCCTGTTTCTAGCCTCCGTGCCTTTGCTCAGGCTGCGTTGTCCACCCAGGACACCCTTCTTGCCTCTCCTGCTGAGCCCCACCCACCCCTCAAAACACAGCTCAGCCACCAGTTCTTTCAAGAAGTTTCCCCAGGGTGAGTTAGGTGTCCCTTCCCTACTCCCCCAGAGCCCCCATGTGCTCCTGTCCCCATCTGTATCTGTCTCTCTACAGATCTGCCTCTCCATGGACTGAGAGCATCTGATTCACTCTGTGCCCCTTCTGTCTAGCACGGTCCAGCACTCCAGGCCCTGAGCAAGCAACAGACGGAGAAGCACCTGCTCCGGGTGCTACTTGAACCCTGGTGGGCACCCTCGCGCATCCTGGCTGGAGCCTCTGGCTCACCAAGAACTGGACGACATCCTCGGGCCTGTGCTTGGCCGACTTGAAGGCAGCCAGGCGGGTCACCACCAGGATCTGGTACTCCACGTGTCCAGACATCATCTTGCCCCGCACCTCCTGGTGCTGGGGCACAGTCAGGTCCAGGCCAGTGTGGGCATTCTGAAGTCGCCTGCCAGAGGAAAAGAAGGCAGGTGAGGTTCAGGGTCAAGGCAGCAGGCTTCCCGAGCAAAGTGCAGGCAGGGCCTCCGGGTGCCTGGAGGGCCTGGGTGCCAGGCGACTCTGCTGGCTGTCTTCAGTGGTCACTGCTCCAGGCCACCCATCCCGTCACACCAGCCCCTCATAAGCCTGACTTCCCTGGCCTCAGACATGGTCCTGCCTTTGGGTTGCTTCGGGACAAGATCTGCTCCCTGCAGGAAAACAGGGAAGGAGGGGGGCTTGTTGAAAGGGATTGACACAAACTCTGTGCAGAGTGGGTGGGAGCAGCACCCCAGGGGCTCTATCAGACCAAGGAAGGTGCCTGGGGCTGCAGGGACAGCATGGGATTGGAATCCCACCTGGAGAGATGAAGCTCTCTGTGGCTAATTAAAGGGCAGGAGGGGCCGGGCGCAGTGGCTCACGCCTGTAATCCCAGCACTTTGGGAGGCCGAGGTGGGCGGATCATGAAGTCAAGAGATCAAGACCATCCTGGCCAACATGGTGAAACACTGTCTCTACTAAAAATACAAAAATTAGCTGGGCATGATGGTGGGAGCCTATAGTCCCAGCTACTTGGGAGGCTGAGGCAGGAGAATCGCTTGAACCCGGGAGGTGGAGGTTGCAGTGCGCCAAGATTGTGCTACTGTACTTCAGCCTGATGATAGAGAGAGACTCCGTCTCAAAAAAAAAAAAAAAAGGGCAGGAGGGCTGCTACAGGCCCCCTGGGGGGGGGACACGGGATGGGGAATGGAGGCAGGGCCCTTGTGACCCCCCGTGGCCCAGAGAGGCACTGAGCAGCCCCGTCCCTCATCTGGGCAGTCAATACTGCCCCTCGAGGTGTAGAGAGGATGCCTCAGCAAAACATCACCACTCTTGGAGACTTTTAAAATGTGATTCTAATATACTGAATTGTATGGCGAGCAACAAAGTGATGAGACATTTTCTGTGAAGTGGAAAAGTTATTAAAAACATCCCTCACCCTACATAAGGTGAGACACAGACCTGTGCAGACTAACATCCCTCACGTAAACGCCTCTGGCAGGATAGGCTGGGCACCCTCTGACCAGCTCTGACCATCGAGGTGTGACCTCCTGGGTACCGGGCAGGACCTTGAAAACACAGGAGGGGCTTCTGGAGCTGCACCTGTGCCTGGGCAAGGCCCCTCCCTCTCTGGAATTATACCCCAATCCATCAAATCTCCCTGCCCTATGCTTCTCCTACACGGACCCCTCACATCCCATGCTAGGCCACGCTGTCACCAGCACAGTGCTGCTGTCACCAAATGGTGAGGCCTACAGTGATGAGCCTCCTTGCCGTGTGTGATATGCAATGACTGCACACACAGTACGCACAAGGAATATTCTCCCATGGTGTAAGGCAGCCCATGCAACCTGCCTTCAGGTGGTGAAAAGTGCAGCCAGGGCCGAATGGGTGCTGGGACGTGGACACGCACAGCCAGCCCTCTCTCACCAGGAGCCAATGGCACTGAGTTCACGTGGTATGCACTCGTGGCCTGGTGTTGCCCACGGTGTCACTGTCACCAGTGTGGAGACTGGATGCTGAGGGGGAGATGCGCTGGGCTCTGGGGACTGCACCTGTGTGAAGTCACTTCCACCTCCTGGAAGCCTTGAGAAGGAACTCTGCTACTCACACCCACTTAAAAGACAGGAAAACAGACCCTACAGGGAAAGTGCCTGCCCAGGTCTCACCGGCATGAGGTGGAGCTGCGTTCAATCCCAGGCAGCTGCTCTAGAGCCCAGGTAGCCTCTTATGGGGGAAGCATGAGAAAGAAGCCAGGCATCATTTTTTTGGGATCATGATGAAAACGAGGCACAGGTAGGTGAAAGTGACAAGAAGGGGAGGTGCTGGAGATGGGGGGAGGTCCTCTCAGGGTGGGAAGGGGATGGAACAGACCCAGATGAGCACCTCCCACGATCCAGCCCCCTCGCAGCACCCCACATCCAACGGTTCTCTGACCACACTAGACCCACAATCCATAACCCCAGAGTCCCATTCCATTGCTGGAATCCCTCTGCCTCAGGCCCCAGCTCCCCTGACTCCTCACCCAGGCCTGAGCTGGCCTGGTCAAAGTCCACTCCTCCAGTTCTCTGCTTCCTTCACCCTGTGCCCAGGCGGCTCAGCATGACCGGGGACACAGCGCAAACATGCAGCCTGCGTCCCCACTGAAATTCACGGCTGCAGACTTGAAGGCACCACACCACACTGCACCAGGCTTGGCAACCCTACCTTGCCCTAGCTGTGTGGTTCTCAAAGAGTGGTCCCTGGATCAGGATCAGCATCGCCTGGGAACTAGTAAGAAAGTCATGTTCGGGCCTGGGGTGGCCGGCCATCTTGTTTTCTTGGCAAGCCCTCCAGCAAGTCTGAGGCACCTGGGCTACTCCAGTCACCCTCCCACTTCCATGAACCCCTAGGAAATCTTTTTCCGTACAGGGCCAGATAGTAAATATTTCAGGCTGCGCAGGGTATCTCGTCTCTGCTGCAGCTGCTACGGAGAATACGTACGCAAAGGGGGGTGTGGTGGGCAGGATTTGGCCCACACCTGTGCCCTAGACCAAGCTTCTCCAACTGGAGTGTGCATGCAACACCCTGGGGATCTTGGTGATATGCAGATTCTGGTTCTGCAGGCCCGCGGTGGGCCTGAGAGTCCGCATCTCTAGTAAGTTCCCAGGTGATGCAGACACTGTTGTGCGCTGCTGGAGACCACCGGAGAATGTCCTGGGTTTCACTGTCACATCTGCCCATCAGCCTGCGGCTGCTCCCTGATAGCTGCCCTCTCCTGGGACTGTAGACAAACTGACTGGCTGCTCCTAAGGCCAACCCCTCCATCAGGGCAGCGGCTCCAAGGCCCTCCCACGTACTCAGGGACACAGCTGCTGCAGCTCACCCCTCCTTTCCGCAACATCCAACTTCCTTCCTTCCTTGCCCGTGCTCACTAGCATGCAACCACGCTCTGACCGCTCACGTAACAAAAGCTGTGCTTTGACCTGACATTGCCCTTGCTCCGTTTCCCTCCTGCCCTTTCCAGCAGAACGCCTCACCAGAGGGCCCCATATTCACGGGTTCCCCTCCTATTTCATCTTGAACTCATTCCAGCCAGACTTTGGTCCTCTTCATGCAAGCAACTGCCCACACCCAGGTCACCTGTAACCTCTGTGTTGTTCAATCCAAAGGTGAGTCCTCACGTCTCCACTGGTGTGACTTGTCAGCAGCAGGAGGCACAGTCAGTCACCCCCCCTCCTTCAAGCTCTGCCTTCACTGGTGGCTGGGGCACCCCTCTCCCTCTTGGTTCTTCTCTCCCCTCCCCAGCCACTTTTGCTCAAGCAGGAGGAGAGGAACTGCTTTGGATGGTTCCCCTGGATGGCACCCAGAGCACCCCCCTTAGGCCTTCTCCCTCTCACTGCACCCTTCCCCAGGTGATCTCATCAAGGCTCCAGGCTCTAAATACCACGTGCAGGCCAATGGCTCCCCAACAACCTTCTTTAGCCCCCTCTCCGCTCACAGCCTCTCCTTCCAGCTGCCTGCCTGCCACCCCCACTGGGCTGTCAGTGAGCTTCTCAAAACTCACCTGTCTACATGAATGCTGCTCCCACCTCGCCCCAAGCCTGCTAAACGGCAGCCTCATTCTTCTAGCATCTTAGACTGAGAGACTTGCAATTAGTCTTGACTTCTCTTTCTTGTTCTCACACCCTCTATCCAAGCATTAGCAAAGCTGAAAGCTCAATCTTCAAAATATATCCGCAACCAAAACATTTCTCGCCCTCTCAGCCGCCATCACCCAGGGCCAAGCCACCATCGGCTCTATAGGGGAATCCTACAAGCCTGTCCTGAGTGCTCCGCTCAGCCACTGCCCCCATGCTCAACACAGTGGCCAAAGGATCTCTATAAACCAGAAGCTGGGTCTTACTGCACTTGAAATAAAATCTGATGGCCCCTCCACAGCCTTCGAGGCCTTTCCTGATCATCCCTCACTCCCAAGCTTACCCCTTCACCTCATCACCTAATGCTCTCCCCCCCACCCCCACCCCGCTCCCTCCACTCCCTCCACTCCAGCCCTACCAGCCTCAGGATCCTGGCTCCTGCTGTCCTGTCCTCCAAGAACACATGTTTCCAAGATGGCTTTTTCATGGCTCTCTCCCTCAGAGAGCCTGTCGGGGTCTGCCCAGGGGCCACTCCAACAGAAAGATGACCCTTGACCACACCACAGAAAACAGCATGCACTCTGCTGACCACTCTATTGCCCCTACTGTTCTTTCCTTCCTAGCATTTATCAGCCCTGACACATTATAGATTTTCCTGCTGTGCGTGTGCCCCCATTAAAGCTCTACGAGAAGGACGTGTGTGGTTCAGCGCTGTCTCCTAGAACCTGGACCAGTACCTGGTACAGAGAAGGCTCTCAATAAACACCTGCTGGCTGAATTCAAGCCTGAGTGCACATGGCAATGACAGACGGGGAAGAGGCCAGGCTGGAAAGAGGAGCTGGGGCGCGACTGGGAAGGGCCAGCCTTGTTGCTGGGCTAAGGTGTTTGGACTCACCCTGCAGGAAAGATCCTTAGGTGTGGTGGTGCCCTCAGCAAGAAATGAGCATGACTCATGCGGCCTTACCACCACCAACACCCCCGCGCCTGTTAACAAGCCACATCGAGGCTGGGCAGGCGGGCAGGCGGGCAGGGAGTGAAGTCACTCACGCATTCCCAAGCACCCAGTACCAAAATCACACCCCAACCATCTGCACGTGGCTGAGGGGCGTATACTACTGACGCTGCTCATGCCTGCCAATCCCCGGGCCTCCAGTTCACGGAAGGAAAATGAGGCTCGGCAGGAGGAGGGGGATGTAAGTGGCAGTAGGGAAACCTCTTCTGCCCATGAAGATACAAGCGTAATTGATCATGCAAGACCAAGCAGGCTCTGACATTAGGGTTTACAAAAAGAATCATATATTTCTAGCCCTAAAGTCACAGGGAATCCCTGATTACAACTGTTAGATCTACAGTTGGCTGGGTAACACGTTCATTTATGTAATAAAGTGGCATCTTAGCCTAAGACTTTGTGTAGGGGGAGCAAGGGTGGAGAATATGAAAATACTTGAAGTAAGTCACTTTACAGCGTTTCAAAGGGGGGAAGTAAAAGCACATCCCCTCCCAGCTTTGCCAGGATCCATCTTGGGCTGGGTCCTCCAGGGCTGGATCAGGCCGACCCACTCTGCACCCTCCGCCTGGACCCGTCCGAGGCCTTTGCTGTAACTCTTCTGAGCTGTCTATGGAGCAGCAGCCACTTCTCCCTGGTCTGTCATCAAACTCATCCTCCCAGAAGCCGAGTTCCTGCCCCCCCCCGCCCCCCTCCACCGCACTGTGTTCCCATGGCAACCCGAGCTAACTGCCGGCTGCTGGCATCACCCCCTCCCCCACCGCAGCCCCCTGCAGGGCAGGTCTGTCGGATTCTCCCCAGTCCCCAGTGCCCAGCACCGCGCCTGGGACGCAGGGAGCGCTGAAAGGATGGAGAACTATATTTTCGGACCCAAAAGAGAAGAACCCAAGGCGATAGGCAAGGAGAGCAGAGTGCCCACTGCGCCCGCCTGCACGGAACCAGTCAGTCCCAGGCCTCCTGCTGTCCTTGGCGAGTTCTCTACCCTCTACAGGGCCTCGGTTTTCTCATCTGTAAATCGGGGAGCGCCATCTCTTCTGCAGGGCAGTGGAGGGGGCCCAGGCGGGATAAGCCACCGAGGGCGCTGGGGAGACCCGCCCCGGGTCCCAGGCCTGGGAGGCGGCCGCCTCCGCCTGCTCCTCCGCCGAGGCGTCCCGGACTGCGAGCTGCGCCGTGTGGGGCGCGGGGGTCGGGCTCACCTGGAGGTGACGAGCACCGCCGGGGACTGCATGACGCCAGCGGCGGCTCCGGGCGGGGCGCACAGTCACGGGACCCGGCGTTTTCCGCGTCTCCGCGTCCCTGCCCCGCCTCCCGCCGCCCTGGCCCGCCCCCTGGCGGCCGCGCCGCGCAGTTCGCGCCTGTGGCTCGAGCCGGGGCGGGGAGCGCGCCGGGGCGGGGAGCGCGCCGGGGCGGGGAGCGCGCCGGGGCGGGGAGCGCGCCGGGGCGGGGAGCGCGCCGGGGCGGGGAGCGCGCCGGGGCGGGGAGCGCGCCGGGGCGGGGAGCGCGCCGGGGCGGGCGCCGCTTGCTCGCGGTCGGCTTGTGCTGCTCTGCGCTCCCGGAGTCCCCCGGTCGAGCCGCGCCCGCCGCAACTACCAATAAGAAGCCCAGCCTGGCCCTGGCACGCGGTGAACCTTAATCGGTGTGCCTGTGTTGCGCTAAGGTTTAGCCGCTAGGGGGAGGGGACTCTGCTGTTTCCGCAGCCTGTCCCATTACAAAACCACTCCCCCCTCTCCTCCACTTCCATTTCATTCATCCTATCAGTCAACAAATACTAAGTTGGAGCTCTGTCCAGGCCTCGTGGGGTCTTTGAAGCTGCACAGTGAACGCCACGCCGCAGCCCCAGCCTCCTGCTCTCAGGGTGCGCCCTTGAGCTTGCTGCCTCCAGCTAGCTCTCCTCTTTCCTTCCTGCTGCCGGCCTGCTCCATAACTGGCGGGCACTCTCCCGACAGAGGATCTTCAGAGAGCCACCCCTGCTGCTTGACAGAGCCCTGGGTGGAGGCCTCCCGGGGCCGGGCCTGCCTGGGGGTGGCTGCACTTGGGTCCTCAGCTGGAGCAGGGCAGTCGGGTCCAGGAGCCAGTTTCCCTCTGAAGAGGAACATACAGACATGCAGACCCTAACAGACCCTTTCAGTTTAGATTCACCTGTCTCTGGGGTGAGAAACAAAAAGATCATATCACCTGCTAACATAGCCCAGGGAAAGAAAAGCTGAGTCTGCAAACGGGGCCGGAAAAAGGTGCAAACTGCTGCGCCTATTCTATTACTCTCTCCACCTAGAGCCCCAGTGACAAAAGCAACAGAAGCTGGGATTAACCAACCAGAATTCGTGGCAGGGCAATGTCAGCCATGTTTCCTGAGCCTACCAACCACTGCCAGCAGCATCACCAGTAATATCTACCTGTATTCACAGATTTTAGTGAAGAAATCCTACAGTAAAAGATTTTGCAAAATGACTTTCCCCAAAGTATTTCTTGAATAAATATGGACATTCGTGTGCCTTGTTATTTCCTTCAAATGTATTTATAGGCAAGAGGAGCAATCATGAATGAAGCAGGACAATGAATGAAAGTCTGAGGCTGAACTTGAAGAGCTGGGATTATGGGGGAACGCATGCCTGCTCTCCTGCTCATCCTCCTGTCCATCTGAAGGGTAGTGTTCATGGCTGCAAATGGTCCTCTGTGTTTTGTTGAAATTGGCATGCCCCACTTTAGAGAAAGGGAGTTCAGGGTCTGGACAGAAAACAGTATAGGTTTCAGCATTCCAGGAATCTGAGTGTAGTGCCAGGCAGTCGAGCAGTCACCATTGCACTCACATTTATCCAACAGACAGAAACACAGTGAATAAGACACTTTAGCTGCCTTCAATGGATTTCTTTGTCTTTATACGTGGGGAGTGGGTGGGAGTCAGGAAAGGCTTTTTAAAGGAGCTGAAGTCTAAGGTAAAACCTGAGGAAATATGGATAGACTAGAGTAGAAGGAATGTCATGTGCAAAGCCCTAGAGACACAATAGGAACGCCAGGGAACAGGGGGGCGAGGCCAGCAGGATCCAGGGTGTGGACAGCCTGGTGCACGAAGGCCAGAGCTTTGCCTGATCCTGAGACCAGCATGGCAGCATCGGAGGGTCAGGGGCATAGGAGTGGCTGGGCCAGCTAGGCCGTGGACAGGGGTTAGGAGCACATGATGCTGAAGGTGTGAAGATGAGCAGGACTGCAGAAAAATCCAGGCAGCACAAAATGGTGCCATGAATTCGGTGATGGCCTCGCAGGTGGAGAAGAGGGAATAGGTGTGAGGGCCTTAGAAGGAGTTGGTCAAGACCCAGGAATCCAATGGGTGTGGGCGGGAGGAGTTCGGATGCTGCTATGGTTTGCTCTTGTGAGTGGCTGGACATTGGTATCATTCTCTGTGGCAGGATACCTGGAGACGGAGCATAATTTTTGGTGGGATGATGGGTTCTGTTTTGGACAGGTAGTGTTTGAGGGCCTGGATATATTGATGCGACTGGATCTATGGCCCTGGGCCTCAGGAAGCAGACCTGGGCTGGAGACTGGTGTTGGAGTCCTGGTGGAAAGGAGGCTGCTGAGCCTGAGAGTTGGGGTGAGCCCACCGAGGAGCATCTATGATCCAGAGATATGCAGAGGTGGAGGGCTGCAGAGAAGGGGACTCCCCATCATTGTGGAGCTGGTAGCATGTCTGTCACCGATGCCTCGTAAGCAAATGACAGGGCCTCACCCGTGCCCCTGGGGTTGCTAAGCGTGCACCTCAGGAACACTCAGCCCATCTGTCAAGAGTGCAACTGATTTCTCAAGAATGACCCTATTCCCGACAGCAATCCCATTTTCTGCCTCTGTGGGTCCCACGTGCCCCTCTATGGCCCCAGCGCGTAATTGTATACAATGCATGGAATGTGGGATCTAAATCTGATATTTTCTGCTTCCTGTTTGGTTCAAGGAGCCCTTCCATGGCTGATGCTGCGGTAACACAAACCACCTTGCAAAGGATTTTCTATTTCTCTTTTTCCCACTTCCCTGGGAGGAACACTCGCTGGGCCTCAGGACACTGGTGTCAGTGAGAGACACCCGCAGCCTGCAGGGGGCGCTCTGAGCTCTGGCCGTGACCCACACCAGCATTTCCCGTGGTAGCGCGGGTCTTCAGGGACCTTCTAATTTGTCTCTGTCCCCTAGTGTGATACTCCACATTAGAGCTCAAGGGTCTGGGCACCTCCACATGGAGCAGGGCCACCATCTTGCTTGTCACCCAGCAAACACTCATAGGCACAGCTCCAGGTCTGTTACCTCCCCAGGCCTGGGGGCTGCAGAGCCTTATCCTGTGGGGCTCATAGACCAATGCAGAGGCTCACAGACCACTCTAGGACAGTTGGAGATTTTAACAAGGTTGCACGCCTAGGGTGCTACGGGTGCTATGGGTGCAGAGAGGAGGACACACAACTAACTCAGCCTGGGGTTGGGCATAGAAAGAGTTCTACCAGGAGGAGTTGATGGGGGAGATGATGGCAGCCCTGGGTAATGAAAAAGTACGTATTATCTTTTTGAGACTTGATTTTCTCACTGGTGAAATGAACATAACAGAAAACTTTAAATCACAAAATTGCTTTGAATTACAAGGTAAAATGAGACTGAAACAAGATGAAATGTATGGCAGGCATTGGAGATGAGCTAATCAGAAGCCGTTCACAACCCCGTTCTTCCTGGTTTTCATTACGATAGAGGCTGGAGAAGTAAAACACACATGTCCCCTTTCAGTGAGAAGGGGCCACGTGACGTAACTCTGACCATATCTGCATAAGTCCATGTGGAGGATTTCTCTTGCTAGGAGAAAACTCTTTGCCCCTGCCTTCCTTGTCTTCTACCTGGAAAGGGGATACAGTGCGGGCGACACAACAGCCATCATGCGAGCGGGAGGCACAGACGTGAGTTTGGAGCCTACCGTGCAAGGGAGGAACGAGCCTGGGGAGCTGATGGCATATGAATGTGCGCACCAACCCTGGGCTTTTTCTACAAAGTTCTCCTTGCACAAATGTCTAACCCACTCTAAGTGGGCTTTCTGCAGTGGATTTCCGGTTGGTATAGTTGTAAAGTACGTATATAGCACCTGACAAAAAAGCTGCTCCATCGGGGATGCAGAGATGATTGAGGAGGAGGAAGAGGAGAGGTAAACTGTGTACTAGGCAGCACACTCAAAGGCAATGTCTGTTTTTCTTTTTTCCTTTTTTTTGAGACAGGGTCTCACTCCGTGGCAGTGGTACGATCACGACTCACTGTAGCCTCAACCTCCTTGAGCTCAGGTGATCCTCCCACCTCAGCCTCCCGAGTAGCTTGGACCACAGGCGTGGGCCACCATGTCCCGCTAATTTTTGTGTTTTTTGGAGAGACGGGATTTCCTTATGTTGCCTAGACTGGCCTTGAACTCCTGGGCTCAAGCAATCTGCCCGCCTTGGCCTCCCAAAGTGCTGGGATTACAGGCATGAGCCACCGCGCTTAGCCTCGCATGTCTTGATAGAACTAGAGCATATTTGAGGAGCTGGTGAGAAGAACATGTGGAGGGATTGTGGGGGAGGAGGCAGCGGAGGCTGGGAGGAGCCTGTGTTCCCGCAGCGTAGAGGGCCTTGTGTGCTATGCAAAGGAGCTCACATCTTATCCTGAAGAAGGAGGGTGTGGGCTCACAGAATCAAGGGAAAAGGATATTTCAGGAAGAAACTGGGGTGTGTTCAGCAATGCCAAACACTGCTGAACGTCCAGGAAGATAAGGAGGTGTTCAAGAAAACAAAACAAAACAAAAACAGAACTGAACAGTAATTGAAGTGGTAAAAACAGATTTTATATGGGGCTGCTGCAACAGGGGTAAGAGACCTCAGTATAGAACTGGGCTAAATTCCGCATGCAGCATGGGAAAGTGAGAATTTATAGTCAAGGAACAGAGTGGGAGCGGCAGCTGGAACATTCCTAAGAGAATATGGGGGACTCTGGCTATGCCGACATAACAGCATTCCTGCTGAAGATGAGCCAGGGATGGTAGAGGAGGAGGAACCCAGTGGTTCCCCTGAGTCCTGCTCTGCTCTGTCCAGGAGGCCCCAACTCAAACCCTCAGGGCCCACTCTGCACCCAGGTCTCGGGGGAAATGGCGTCTAGCACACAGAGCACCACAGTCCTGGAAGTGGCTTGTCAACAGGAATCCGGAAGTTTGGACTGACTGTGGAAACACAGGCTCTAGGGATCCTCAGGAATCTTTGCCTGAGGCACAGCAAATCCAGCTATTTTGTCTGGATACCGCAGAAAGCCCCAGAACTTGGGAGCACAGAGACATGATGTCTTAGATGGGTTTATAGCTGCACTCTACTAAACTGTGCTCAGGTAAGCTGAATGAGGCGCGTCTTCCCCCAACCCCGCCAGCCCTCATTCATGTTCTTACATCCTCTCGAGTGTCAGAAGCAGAAATGCTCTTTCTTGTTTGAGCACATTCATCTGATCACAGGTGAGGTTGAGAATCTTTTACCTGTTTGTTGGTCTTCCCTTTCTTTGTGACTGTCCTGTTTATTTCCTTTGCACCTGAGAAAAAATTGCTCCATTTGTCTTTTTCTTGTTGATTTGTAAGAACTCTTTGTACACTAAAGATACTAACCCTGTGTGATAAATGATGTCCTGTTTGTCTTTTAGCTGTTTTTCCCCAAAGTTTTTATTTTGAGAATGTTTCAAAGGCACAGAAATGTTGAAGCCTTCATGATCACATCTGTGAATGCTTCACCTAGTCTCACAGGTGGGATTCTGGCTCAGACAGAGACTGGTGATGGGCAGGAAGAGTTTTAGGCATTACCTGGGCAGAAAGGGCTTGATGCAATGGCAGAGGCCCCAGCCCTTCACAGGGGGAGCTCTGGAGCTGGGATGACCCTGCCAGGTTGTCCTGAATTGGGAGGAGGTGGGGGTGGGGCTTTTACACTCCACCTCAACCAGTCACTGGATGTGGGCTACCTGACCTTGGGCGCTACACCTCCCTTCAGCTAGCCTGTCTTCAGAGAGGTAAGCACGGCTGCAGGCTGCCAGCTTTCTCAGCAGCTGCAGAGTAAGCACTTAGTTTCAGAGCACCCCAGAGGTTTAATTGACTCACAGTTTAGTATGGCTGGGGAGGCCTCAGGAAACTTACAGTCAAGGCAGAAAGTGAAAGGGAAGCAAGGCACCTTCTTCACAGGCAGAAGGAAGGAGAAGTGCCGAGAGAAGGGGGAAGAGCTCCTTACAAAACCTCAGCCCCAGAGGGCAGCTGGGCTGAGCACCGCAGATGCCCCGCACGACTGTGAACATTCTGCCACCTCTGTTTTACCCTCTCTCTCTTTGTTTGTGTGTTTTTTCCTTGAAACATTTAAGAATTCGTTGTAGATATCATGACCCTTCATTCTGAATACTTCAGCATGTACCTCCTTAGAATGAGAGCATTCTCCTACCGCATTAGGCTGTTTCCACACTGTTATAAAGACATACCAGAGACTCAGTAATTTGTAAAGGAAAGAGGTTTAATTGACTCACAGTTCAGCATGGCTGGGGAGGTCTCAGGAAACTTACAATCATGGCAGAAGGTGAAAGGGAAGCAGGCACCTTCTTTACAAGGCAGCAGGAAGGAGAAGTGCCAGAGAGAAGGGGGAAGAACCCCTTACAAAACCATCAGATCTCACGAGAACTCACTCACTATCATGAGAACAGCATGGGGGAAGCTGCCTCATGATTCAATTACCTCCACCTGGTCTCTTCCTTGACACGTGGCAATTATGAGGATTACAATTCAAGATGAGATTTGGGTGGGGACACAGAGCCTAGCCGTGTCACCTCCATAACCACAATGCAATGACCATGCTCAGGAAAGTCAACATTGATACAACACTCTAATATGCAATCCATGTTCCAATTTCTCCATTTGTCCAGACAATATCTTTACTGACAACTGCTCCCCGTACCTTCCCATCCCTACGTCCCATCCCCAATGAAGACTCGAATTGAAAATCCCGCACTGTGTTTATTTATCACATCCTTTAAGTCTCCTTTGTTCTAAGATGGGCTTTTCCATCTTTCATGACACGGACATCTCTGAAGCGTTTAGGTCAGTGGTTCAGAATACGCCTCCGTTTGGATTTGTCTAATTGTTTCTCACAGTTAGATACAGATGAATCTTTGGCAGGAGTGCCACACTGCGGAATCACTTCCAAGGGCACTTGATGCCAATTTCCCCCATGATGAGTGACGTTAAGTTTGATTATTTGGTTAAGGTCAATTCTGTTTTTAGAATTTTCTTACAAGCATGTTTTAAGATTTTTATGAAGTTTCAACCATGGACATAAGTCTTGCTGGTTTCTACAATGAAATCATACTTAGAAAAGTATCCCTTACCCCAGACTGTATAAACACTTACAGATTTTCTCCAAATATGCTTATAATAGTTTCATTTTCTATAAGAAATCTTTTATTCACTAGGAATTAATTTTGGTTTATGTTGTAAGAGTCCATTTCCCCCTCCAAATACTTAATCAAGCATCTAGTATCATTCGCTGGTAACTTTTATTAAACAATTCATCCTTTTTCCTCACTGGAATTGTCAGTATTTTTCTACCTATTTCAAACATTGTTATTTCCTTCTGGATTCTATTCTGTTCTCATGATCTGCCAATCCTCCTTCCAGTGCTATACGAGAATTAATTTATTTTGTTTATTTGTTTATTTATCTATTTATTTTTCTGAGATGGAGTTTCACTCTTGTTGCCTGGGCCGGAGTACAAGGGCTCAATCTTGGCTCACTGTAACCTCCACCTTCCAGGTTCAAGTGATTCTCCTGCCTCAGCCTCCCAAGTAGCTGGGATTATAGGCACGTGTCACCATGCCCAGCTAATTTCTGTCTTTTTAGTAGAGACAGGGTTTCACCATGTTGGCCAGGCTGTCTCGAACTCCTGACCTCGTGATCTGCCCGCCTCGGCCTCCCAAAGTGCTGTGATTACAGGTGTGAGCCACCGTGCCCAGCCAGTTTATTTTGATATCTGATAATGAAGATCTCCAAGGAGGATTTATTGCTTTACAATGTAAAACGTGAATAAAAGCAGAAAGAGAGATTCCCAAGGAGATTTGAGGGCTGGGGTGGCAGGGCAGTGACAGGCAGACAGATATATGTCCATCCAAGTGGCTTTGGCTTTGGTGTGAATGAATGAGAATCTGGCCTTGGCCCCACCTCTCTACTCTGCCCACCCTGTATTTCAGTGTGATATATCGTGGCGTCTTTCCAAGCCATGCACATGGCTCTACCTCAGTCTCACAATGGGGGGAATAGTAATTCACTGTGAGAGTGGATCATAATTTTGTCCTTACTAGATTAAATATCATCTATTCCACTTTTCATTATTACCTCAATTTAAAAAATCCCTGTATATTTATATTCACGTGTGCAAGTATAGCTATAAATGAAACCAAATTTCTACAAGTGCTGAATTGAAGCATTTCCTTCTTTAAAATGTTGATGCTAACTGTTCCTGAAAAATCTCTCTTTTTTTTTTTCAAATTTAGATAGCCTGTACTTCACGACCCATGTTCTTGAAAATCTCTAGGAACTTACATTCCTGCCAAAGGTATATGTAGATGTGCCCATTTGCCCATCCTTTCACCAATAACTGGTTTAACCTTTTTCAGTTTTGCTAGCTTTAGAGAGGAGTAAAAGTGCTAGCTCATTCTTGTAATTTTGCAGTGATTTGCTAATGACTTTTGGATGTTGATTCTGTTAATCAATCTTTTTACTCACTTCCAGATTTGTGTCCTCAGCAATGAGGATAAGCATTTTGATTAGAGTCCTGTAGCTCCTTATTCAAGCCAGGAATGAAGTCCCAGAGGACAGAACCTACCTGGGCTCTGTTTTAGTTGCCCTAAATTAACACATTATTTAGGATGGATCCGCTACCTAGGAAGTGAGGGTGGGAAGGTGCATGGGGTATCAGAGCCGAGGGCCACGTCCCCAGTTTTGTAGGTGCCTCATTCTTTGCAGGGCAGCCTCAGGGACTGGCTCCTGCAGACACATCACACAGGCACCTTTGCTATGTAGGCCAGAAGAGCTGAGAAAGCCAACCCCCAGACACCAGGATCCCGTCAGCCCTGTGATCCTCCCAGTCAACATCTGCTTCAGGAACCGGGGGACCATTTGCTCTCTATTCTCATCCTCAGGGGTGGCTACAAGGTCTCACATCCTAGACTGTGGACACATCTGGTTCTTCCAGCTCTGTTCCTGTCAGCCCTTATCTTCCCGGGCTGCAGATAATTTGGTTCCCCTAATCATTGTGTGTCTAGAACAGAAACCCTGGGCTTTATCTAAGCAAGACTGGAGGGCTGGGCATTCCAAATTATTGTCGGCAGCTTTTATTCCAAAAGTAGTTTTTTGTTTTTTTGAAAAAATCTCATGTGTCCATAAAGGTCTCCAAGAAAATTTACTGGAGACACAACTGCAGAACATTCAGAATACTGAAATCCATGGTGAGCAAGTCCACAGAGGGGAAAAGCCTGAAGGCAGTGGCCACACCCAGGAGACCTGAATGAATGGACAGGCTGGATGAACTGGCTTTCCAACTGGTTAAAACGAGACTTAACCCAGATAGCACGAAATGCCACCATTTATTGAGCCAGCACTGGGGTAGGGACTTTCCCTACTTGATTTCATCTACTCTTTGGCATACCCAGTATAGGTAGGCAACCCTGTCCCCTGTTTAAAGAGCAGGAGATGGAAGATGACAGAGATTAATTAATTCAGGGTCACAAAGCTCAAACACAGCAAAGGTGGATTGGAAGCCAGGTCCTTACCATGACCTTATACTGTCGTCTTTTTCCTGGGTCAAAGGAAGCGTATGGTTCTTGCCCCTCATCTCCCAGGACACCTTACAGCCCCAGGCGAGCTTGTCCACCTGCAGAGGCCCAGAGCACTGGTTCCTGAGTCTTCTTGAATGTCCAGGTCCTTCCTTGTCATCCCAGTAGGTAGAAGTTCAACACTGCACTGCTGTTACAACCAGTGACCAGCAGATGGCAGTGTTCACCAGCCCTCCCTGATTAGTCCCAAACCCAAGGGCTCTGAGGTGCCCCCTTTGGAAGGTTTCTGGGAAAGAAGCTACCCTTCTCCCTTCTTCTCTGTTGCCTCCCCTCCCCTTCCTGGTGGCCTGGGGCACAGGGGCAGGCCACGCCCAGCGGCCTGGGGCCAGAGCTGTGGCTGACCCCAGTGTGGATGCCAGAGCTGTTGCTCTGAGTAACCTGGGGCCGGGTATTACCGGTTGAGCCTGGGAAATTCCTTGAGCTTCAGGAAGCCCAGCCCTGGGCATCCTACAGGGCTGAGCCAGAGCCCACTGGAATCTTCCCATTTCGCTGCCCAGGTCTTTCTGTGGGAGATATTTGCAGCAGATCTCTGGACTGAGAGGAATCTAGCATCACCAAACACAGAGACGGTAGATGGCTCTGCAGACTGTTGTCATCAATTTCTGTCCCTTGCCTTCCCTGGGAGACCTAAACCAGGGCCTTGCCTCCTCATCTTCAACCATTTCTCCAGCTCTGAGTCAAAAGGCCCAGAGGCTATGGTGGGTCCAGAGAGAGGACAGGCTCCCGGCTGAATCCCAGGCAGTGGATCCATCTCACACTCTCCCCGTCTTCCATCTTTCAGCAGACCCAGGGGACGTTTGATTGTCAGACTCACTGCACATTTGGGGTCTAAAGCCAGGAAGGGCAAGGAACTTACAGCCCAAGGTTTGAGGCACAATTTGAATTCAGCTCTCTTGACTCTCAGGATTATCAGTTTTATGTTCTAAATTAGTGCACGGCTGCAGGGACCCAGCATCCCCAACAGAGGACAGGGTAGATCAAAGGCTGACTGTCATCATGTTGCACCCACAGGGTGCCCTGATCAGAGGTGAGACGAGACAGTCTGGCTGCAATGGAGAACAAAGGCCCTCGATCACAGGGGGAGCCAGGATGGCAGATGGCTGTGATGCCAAATGACATGCTACAGACCACGCCCCTTGTTGGGGGACTTGGCTTCTGCATGTGGACAATGTAGAGAAGGTCACCTCCTAGGGATCCCCTAGCTGTCTTGTCATCAGACATGGGGGCCAGGTGTCTGGGTGTGGCAGGAGAACCTGGGCACAGCTGAGTAGGCTACAGCTGGGGCTCGCCCAGTTTCCATACCTGAAGGTCGCCTCAGTGTGGCTCTAGCTGGTGGGATCCAAGACTAGCTCCCTAAGTGGTATCGATCTAGTGTTGTAGATTCCCAGATGACATGTCAACTCCCCCACAGCAAAGGTATCTTCGAGAGATGTGGCTCTCCTAGGAGTCGTAGAGAAGACTTCCTTACAACCGGGTGCAGGAAAAGCACAACCAGAATCCCAGAACTTTGGGAGGCCAAGCTTGGGGTCAAGAGACCACCCTTGGCAACACAGCAAGACCCTGTCCCTACAAAATATTTTTGTAAATTAGCTGGATGTGATGGCAGGTGCTTGTAGTCCCAGCTACTAGAGAGGCTGAGGTAGGAGGATCACTTGAGCCCAGGAATTTGAGGTAACAATGAGCCATGATCCTGCCACTGCACTTCAGCCTGGGCAACAGAGGGAGATGCTGCCTGGGATAAGGAGTGCCCCATCTCTGCAGGTATGTAAGTGCAGCCCAGAAAGCAATTTGTTATGATTCAGCCATGCATGGCAAGTTGGCTTAAATCATAACCCAAAAAGTTTTTCAGATCCTTGGATTCTATGACTGCATCAGGGACTTGGTGTTCAGAGAAAGCAAACAGCTTCTGCAAGGGATGGAAGAGCAGCAAAGTGCTCCGCCAGGGAAGGGTCTGGGGTGAGAATGTGGGAACTGCTCCTCCTCACTCCAGTTGTGAAACATCCTGTCGCCCCAACCAGGCTGCTTTCCCCTCCTTCCTCTGTTGGAGGCGATCTCACCTTCTCTCTGAGGAGGACTCAGGTAGAGTCTGGGGTTTGGGGGTGATCAGGTGGATGAAAAACTAAAGTTAGAGCTTCCAGTCCCCAGCTTTCTCCCAACCTCCTCTGACCTCTGCTCCTGACATCTGCCTCTGGGCTTCATCTGCTCTCGGGCCATGGCTGGGGCAACACAGAGGAAGGAGGTTTTCCTTCTCAAGGCTCTTATCGCAGCTAGTATGTGGTGCACAGCTTCAAGGGCTCCAGGCTGTGCGCACTAGCCCTCTCCTGCCCAACCCATCAATCTAAGGATCCCTGCATCCCTCAAGAGGAAGTCCCAAGTGGGCAGGGCACCTGGAGACCTGGGTCATGGGCAGGTCCTGCTGCTAGCATGACAGACTATTTTCCATGCCAGTGTTTTCCGCTTCCAGCTGACAGCGGTGGAAGGCAGGAGTCCCCTGCCTGAGTAACACTCATGGTCTTCACCTGGACTGGAGAGGTCCTTTCTCTGCCAAGGATTTTCTAGAAAGCCAGAGAGGAAAGGCGGGCATACTCTGCCTCTCAAATGGAGTCTAGGGAGCAGGGTGGCAGAACAAAGCCCCTCACATTCCCATCCCCCCACCCCCAAGCCAAGGGTTGAGCTAGGACAGTTGATGACTCCAGGCTCTCCCACTCCCCAGGTGACTCTAGGCAAGGTGTTGAATTCTTATAGCTCAACTTTCCTTTTCTGTAGCATGGGAATACCCATCTCACAGGATAGACTAGCTGTGAGAATGAAATGGCATGAGGTATGTGGAGCAGCAGGCAAGGTGCCTGGCATTCGAGAGATGGGCACTACAATTATTTACAGCGAGCGAGGGAGCCAGGCATGGCCCACCCATCCTCTGTGCCTCCTCCTTCTGGGCTAGTCTTCAATGTATTCTCTGCTGATCACAGAGCCCCCTGCCCATCCCTTTACTCGGAACTACTGGATAGCACACTGTGCATTTATGCGCCTCTTGTTTGTCGTCTCCTGTGTCCATCCCAAAGTGCCACGTGCTTGCCCTGTGCATTGCTGAATCCACAATGCACGGAAAGCTACCTGGCAATTTACATCAAAGAAGGAATGAATGGAGGGATGGAGAAATAAATGAATGACTGTGCCCTCACTATACAGACCAAGAAGCACAGGTGGAAGAAGTGAAGTCCCTGTTGGAGCACACGCAGCAGGTGGACAGTGGCTCCAGCAGCATCAGCCCACCCCGGCTGTGTCCTCCAAAGCCTTCCAGGTGCCTAGAAGCTGCTTCTCTCTCTCTCTCTCTGCGGTGATCACCCCTGGCACTCGGAACATACTGGTGGTTGGGGGCAAGACTATGTCACCTCCTCTGTGCCAGCCTGTTATGCCAGCCACACAGAGGAGGAGGTGAGAATCTGCTTATTTTATAGATGAGGAAATTCTGTCTCCAAGAAGCGAAGTGGCCTGCTCCCACAAGGACAGCAAGGATGCAGGGATTCTAATCCATCCCTCATTCCTAAGCCCCAACTTGGCAGGGGTGTCATGTAATCAACAAACGTTTATTTGTCACTGGCTGTACCAAGACTGTGCTAGGACCCCTCCGCTCTCTGCTCTACACAGCCCAGTGAACTGAAGGCAAGAGAAGGCAAACCACTTGCTGTCACCCAGGACTCCCCGAGTGTTTGCAGAAATCTTAGCCAAGATGATATGTAAAACACCCAAACACCGCGGGCCCATGGCTGCAGGGGGAAAGGAAGCAGAGGGACACAGTATGACCCCTCCTATCCCAGGGAGAGACCTGGGGCTCCGGGGGGTGGGGGCGGCGGTGTCAGTCGTCTACTCTCCAACCGCAGTCCCAAAGGCAGGGTGGACTGTTGAAACTCGTCTATCCCAGATCTCCCAGGTGCGCGCGTTCCCCGCTACAGGAAGACCCTCTGCGCCGGCAGCGCTGACCCTGACCCGGGGGTCCGCCCTTCCCAGCAATGTCAGGCCTTTCTCCTGGGCATCGATTGGCCTTGGGGTTTGCGAGGACTGGATCTCACCAGGCCTCTCTCTCCCACCCGCAAATGTTCTCCAGTTTACGCAGCTCAAAGCCCCAAGCTGAGCAGGCGCCGCGTCTCCGCGATGGCCCAGAGGGCGATGGCTGAGGAGTTCGTTTGGGACGAAGCAGCGGAGCAGGGGAACCTGGGATCCTGGGCCAGAGTCGGCCCAGGAACTCCCAATGCTAGGCCTCCTCTGTGGGTCCGAGCGCAGGGCAGCCAGGCGGGCGTCCTGGCCCCCCGCGGCTTTGAATCAGGCGGGCTACCTCGCTTTGAAGCCGATCACCCGTTCAAGGTGATCATGATGCGCCGACCGGGTCTAGATTTTGAGTTGTGCAGCAAATGCAATTTTAAAGGAAAAGGACCCGCCCGCCCTTCTTCGGCAGTTCGCCTGGCCCAGGCCTTTGATCTGCTGAAAGTTTCCGATCGCGGGTCACGTCCAGGCTGCTGGTGGAGCAGAGCCGATGACTCCCCCTCTCCTGCGCGTTCCCTTGAGACATGGCCGAGCAACCTGCCCCTGCCAGCCGCAGAGCCAAGTGCTCTGCCGCCCGCGCGAGTGCGCCCCGGGGCTTCGCCGCTGCCGGGCGTCCCCTCCGTCCACCCCGGGCCCCGGACCATCACCGCGGCGGGGAAAAAGCTTGGAGGCGCCATCCCGGGGCTCTGCACCACCCGCCCTCCGGGTTCCTGGCTGCTCCCGCACAAACCCGGTAGCTGGTTTCCGTTACCCGCTGCCCCTACCCCGAAGGCGGGCGGAAGATCACCAGCTGGACCCACGGCCAAACTCTCAGCGCACTCCCGCCGGGAGTTCCCCCATCTCCCCGGGCTTCAGTCTGAATTCCGAGCTCTTCTAGAGCTTGGCTCCTGCTGAAGCGCAACTTCCACGCCCAAACGTTTCTTTTCCGACGGGCGGTCCGGGTCCAACGCTCTTTCCGGCCTAATCTTCTAGCCCCTCGCCCTCCCTTCCTCCCCCGACTGGTCCCCTCCCCGGCCAGAGCCGCCTGCTGCGATCCTTTGGGGGCTGTAGCTGGGTGGGGAACCGCCGATCCACGATAGGAAACGCGCCTTTGCGGCCGCCGGGCGCACCCTGTGGCCTCTCTCGGCGCGGTCACCAGGTCGCGGCGCGAAGAACAGACTGGAGGGCGAGCCCTTCCGCGGCCCCACCCCTGCGGTCCAGTCCCCGGCACTCCGAATCTGAGCGGGGGAAGGGGCGGGTGTTTCTCCGCGGGGGACTGGGGGAGAAAGCTGGGCGGGTGCGCGCGGTGTCCCGGAGCCTGGAACCGAGGAGGGCGCGTAGGTCTTTGGCACCGCGCGGGCGGAGGGGGGTCGCACTGCCGCGGGGAGGGGAGGCGGGGCACCCGGGCTCGTCGGGAGGCTGGGGCCGGTGGCACTCAGCTGGGAGAGGGTGGGGGCGAAGCTCTGCGGTTTGGGGGAGGAGGCTCCGGCCCGGGTCTCCACTCTAGGCCGGGGTGGGGGCTCAGCGCGGCCGCCGGAGCGTTCAGCGGGGGCGCTGCTCCGGGCGTTGGGCGGGGGTGGGGTGGGCCAGGAGGGGGGGGCCGCGGCTGGCCTCGCACACTTCCCCCATTATTAAACACTATGTTCAAAAGGCGCCGGGGACTTCCCGGAGCCACGGAGCCCGCGCCGCCCGCCCGCCCGCCCGGCCCACGGAGCCCATGGACCTAAGCGCCGCCGCCGCGCTGTGCCTCTGGCTGCTGAGCGCCTGCCGCCCCCGCGACGGGCTTGAAGCGGCCGCTGTGCTGAGAGCGGCGGGGGCTGGGCCGGTCTGGAGCCCGGGGGGTGGCGGCGGCGGCGGCGGGCGGAGCTCTCGCCCTGGCTGCGGGCGCCGCGGCTGTCCCGGCCGCCGCGGTTCCCCCTGGCCCGCGCCTCGCGCCGCGCCGCAGTCTCCGGCTTCAGGAACGGCTCGGTGGTGCCGCACCACTTCATGATGTCGCTTTACCGGAGCCTGGCCGGGAGGGCTCTGGCCGGGGCAGCCGCTGTCTCCGCCTCGGGCCATGGTCGCGCGGACACGATCACCGGCTTCACAGACCAGGCGACCCAAGGTACTTACGCCTCCTCTGTGCCCGCCCATGCCGTCAGGTCCTGGGCTGAGACCAGCCCCGGAGCCGTGCCGCCGCTCCATTGTAATACATGTGGGGCCGCGGCCCCACGCGGCCCAGCCTCAGTTGATAGAAACTTCGCCGAGGCCAACACGCTCCAAGCCCGCTGCACTTGGACTGTGGCGAGAGTCGCGGCAGCTCCCGGTGCCCTGTCCCAGAGGGCCGACTGGTCCCTCTCCCAGGTCGCCCTGGCTTTGCAGGCCGGCGGGTCCCCCTCGAGGAGGCAGGCTGAGGCCAAGATTTGCTTCTTGGGGAAGGGTCTGGAGTGGCCTCGGGATCAGAGCCCTCGGAGAAGAAAGGAGGGCAAGAGTTGTGTTCCCCGGGAGTCACACCGAGAGGGACTGCACAGTGGTGAGGGTGATGGCTGCTTCTTTGCAGCAATTTCTGCAGCTCCCAGTCTCTTGGGGGCCACACAAACTGGGGGAAGCCCGGGGAAAACTGGGGCAGAGGCAAGTATCAGACTAAAGTAATGGCTGTGGAGAGGCTGGTGGCATCACCAGGTGTGAGGAGTGCCCTGCTCAGCAGGTTGGTCTGGGTGGTGGTGGCTTGTGTGTGTGGGACATGTGTAGCCGTGGGTGCCTGTGTCTGGTGCTGGGCCCTGGGAGATCCAGAAGTGAAGGGTGCTGGTGGTGTGGGGGAGGAGAGGCCTGCTGGGGATCTGCAGGAATGCAGGCCTCTCTAGACCCAGCACCCCATCTTGTTCAGCCCTGGGCCCTCCAAAGGTAGGATGTGGGTGAGGCTGTGGTGTGGCTGCTGTGTGTCATCTGGATTTTATTAATCTCCATTGAAATCATTAAAGCAGACAGATAGAGCAAATTTAACTAATTTCAGGCGGAAATGCAAGTAATTTCGGCTTTAATTTATCCAGCCAGAGACCTAGCGTGGAGGGCAGGAGAGAAAAAGGACGAATAGGGCCGGGAAGTGAGCGGGTGGGGCTGAGGCCGCCAGGCTTGGAAGCCACTGACAGTCAGCATACCTCAGGTCCTAGCCTGGGAAGGCTGGCGGAGGCCGCGAAGTGACCAGGTCACCCATCCCCACCAGCACATGCCCAGTGCCTAGCACAGACTGCTTTATTTTGGGTACCTGGAAATCCTGGTACGCAATCCCCAAATGGCCCTATGGTTCAGTTAGAACTATCGAGCCTTCTCCGAAGGCCTGACATTGCCCCTGGGCTGGATGCTGGGATATCCACAGGAAGCCCTAATTCTGGTGCACATGGACAGGGAACGCTCCAGACTGAAGGGTGCCCTGTAGGTTCCCAGGCTGCAGGAGACGGGGGCGTGCTGGGCTCTAAGTGAGCACAGGCACCAGAGTCTTCTTAAGGTCGAGCTAGGTCTACCATGGTCTTAGAGATAAATCATTTTCTGGGGAGCTCAGCTTGGCTGGCAGAGGCTGAGAGGCCTCCTCTCCCCTCCTCCCTCTTGGGGGAAATGGAGTGGCAGGGCTGGTGACCAGGGAGAGGCAGAGAATCTGCAGAAAAACTCAGAGAAAGTACTCCTCGCGAGGCCCCAGCGCGCCTCTCCTTCCTCCCTCTCCATGCAGAGTCTCATCTTGGAGCAGGGCTGCTTGAGGTCCCTAGAGGCCATTGATAAGGATAGACCCCGGACCTCAGGCAACAGGGTCTGACGTTCATGGTTGGTGAGCAAATCTCTAGTGGTGGGGGGAGTCTGCACAGTCTCTCCCAGTTTAGGGGCAAAACGAAACCATATGACTCCCTTCAAAGGGAGCTCCTTATCTGCTGGGTGGTAGAATTTTCAATTTTCAATTTTTTTTTTTTTTCTGAGCCCAAAAAGAAAAAAATAAAAGAGTGGCCACACTGGAAATAAAACTCCTAAGCCCGAGATAAGTCACTACAGAGGGAAGACTAGCCCGCGAAGGGACAGACAGGCGGCTCCTGGAAGCAAGACTTCATTCTGGCCGCTGTCCTTACTAAAGCAAGGTCATTCGGGGATGCCCCGCACCCCTCCGAGAGGTTCCTTGCGTTCCTTTGCTGCCGTTTCCCCTCCTTCGGAGGCCGCGAGAGCACCGAAGGAGGTGCGTTTATGGTTGCGATCTCAAGCAGCAGCGCCCATTGCCGCGAGACCTGAGACCTTGGGCGATCCTGGCCCCTAGCTGGGCCTCAGTTTCCCTTCGGCAGAACGAGGTTGGACTAGAGGGTCTCTGCGGCCGTGCAGACGAGTTCTCCTGGACAAATCGCCGAGCCCCAGTCTGTATGGGAGACCGTGGCCAGCGGGGGATATCCAGGCTGGGTTGGGGGAACAGAGGTAGCAGAAGAGTTTTCAGGAGACAAGAATTTTCCGTTTTCGCACAGCCGGGACTCTAGGCTCTCCAGGGAACGGCAGAGCAATAACTATAAGTCTCCGTAAGGCCCAGGACCTCAGGAGCGGGTGCACCGCTTCTTCCACCCCAGCCCGAAAGTCTGATCTCGGATTCTGGCCCCGCAAACCCATGGCTCTGGGGCAGGCCTGGGAACTGTAGCTGCTTTCAGTCCTGGTCGGGATGCAGGGGTGCGCTCCTGTTCCAGCGGCTCAAGGATATGCAGTGACCATGGGTTGTCGGCGTGCCTTTGGCTTGCTGAACCAAAGCCCGGTTCCGATAGCCCGGGCGAAGGCGTCCTCTGCTCTGGGCCAGGCTGGCAGCGTTCAGGCTGGGGCAGAGACTTGGGGTTGGGCGCTGGCTCGAACAGGCCTCGCTCCTACATCGAGGGCAGCTGGGCCATTTGCTGTTAGAAGGCCCCGCACCGACAGTGTGCAGGATTTGCTCTTACTCAGCTCTTTTTCTCTGTCCCTGCCGGTCCCCCGCAGACGAATCGGCAGCCGAAACAGGCCAGAGCTTCCTGTTCGACGTATCCAGCCTTCCCGACGTAGACGAGGTGGTGGGTGCCGAGCTGCGCGTGCTGCGCCACGGATCTCCAGAACCGGGCCCAGGCAGCTCGACTTCCCCGCCTCTGCTGCTGCTGTCCACGTGCCCGGGTGCCGCCCGCGCGCCACGCCTGCTGTACTCGCGGGCAGCTGAGCCCCTGGTCGGTGAGCGCTGGGAGGTGTTCGACGTGGCGGACGCCGTGAGGCGCCACCGTCGTGAACCGCGCGCCCCCGCGCGTTCTGCCTCTTGCTGCGCGCAGTGGCCGGCCCAGTGCGGAGCCCTTTGGCACTGCGGCGGCTGGGCTTCGGCTGGGCGGGCGGAGGGGTCTCGGCGGCAGAGGAGCGCGCGCTGCTAGTCGTCTCCTCCCGCTCGCAGAGGAAAGAGAGCCTGTTCCGGGAGATCCGCGCTCAGGCCCGCGCGCTCGGGGCCCTTCTGGCCGCAGAGCGGCCGCCCGATCCAAGACCTGGCACCGGGTCGCCAAGGACAGTCATTGGCGGCCGCAGGCGGAGGAGGACGGCCTTAGCCGGAACGCGGACCGCGCAGGGCAGCGGCGCGGGCGCGGGCGCGGGCGCGGGCGCGGGCCGGGCCACGGGCGCAGGGGCCGGAGCCGCTGCAGCCGCAAGCCGCTGCACGTGGACTTCAAAGAGCTGGGCTGGGACGACTGGATCATCGCGCCGCTGGACTACGAGGCGTACCACTGCGAGGGAGTTTGTGATTTCCCTCTGCGCTCGCACCTCGAGCCCACCAACCACGCCATCATTCAGACGCTGCTAAACTCCATGGCGCCAGACGCGGCGCCGGCCTCCTGCTGTGTGCCCGCGCGCCTCAGCCCCATCAGCATCCTCTACATCGACGCCGCCAACAATGTCGTCTACAAGCAATATGAGGACATGGTGGTGGAGGCCTGCGGCTGCAGGTAGCGTGCGGGCCGGGGAGGGGGCAGCCGAGCGGCCGAGGATCCACAGCTGAAGAGCAGCAGCGAGCCAGCCTGTCACCGAGCGTGGGTGCATGGCCGATGTGACTCAGCGCCCTCGCGAAGGAGGAAGAGCACAGGTTCACACTCACACACACTCGTGCGGTCACGCACACATTTACCGTGGACAGCATCTGAAAGCCTTGGGAAGAGATGACCTGCCGGTACCGAATGTGAAAGCTTGTGTATTTTGCAAACAGATGACCACGGCGCTCACTGCCCTCACTGGGGGAGAGGAAGGTGTTTGTGCTGATATTGCAGTAACAGGCACGAAAATCAGGTAGAAACGGGTTAGGAAATTGGGGGCTCCAGAATGGGAGAACCAAAGGGGTACTCGAGCATGCTTTATCTCACCCCTTTTTGCTTCTGGCTGGTGTGGGCATCGCCCCGCTGGGTGGCTGGGCGCCGCTTGGTGCACTCCGTGACCGACTGCAAGGCCGTAGTGCCCTTTCCCAGGGTTTGTGTTGCATGGGGCCGTTTACTCTGGAAAGGAACTGCTGCAAAAGCATCTTTTTTTTTTTTTTCTTTTTTAACTTTTAAATTTTAACATGCCCCTGTTTGAATTTTGAAAAGGAAGTTTTGTCTGAAAGAATGTGAAGCTTCCCAGATTTCTGCAAAAATCGGTACCGCCCCTCCTTTTTAAAATCAATCCTAATTGGAAATGTTCTGGAAAGTGGAAAGGACATTTTTCTTTTTGTAGGAAAGTGAAATGGGGGAGGGGTTTAAACGGCTAAGTCTGATCTAACAGGCTATTGGGATGGGGTAGGCTCTGCCAGGTTGGAAGCTCCCCAGCTGGTCAGGGAGGCGGTAGTCGTGCCTTGGGGTGGCTCAGGAGAAAGTTAGTGCAATGGCCAGGAACGGGGGAAGGTGGGAGCTGGGGGAGGGGGAGCTACTGCTTTTCCCAAAGACCAGCCAGGGGGTTTTCCTAAGAAGCCAGTGAAGAGGCTCTCAGGGCTTGAGAGGCAGGGGAGTGTCCTCGGGCCCACTCCAGCCGAGGACTCTGGCTGTCGGCCAGGTAGGTGCATGCTCCCCGGGCGCCGACTCGACTCCGGCTAGTGCTAGCTATCAAGTCGGCCTCTGCTTTTACCTGTCTTCACTGTGTTGTTGCTGTAGTTTTTGGCAGGGAAGTGAAGCCACACAAAAGTGCTTTTGTCAGATTTCAACTCCCAACCCTGACCTTCAGAGCAGGAGGAAGATCTGGCCCCTCCCCTCATCAGCTCCCCTGCTGTGCCCTTCCAAGGGCAGGGCCTTGTATGGGGGAGCAGAGGTGGAAGCCTATCCCCCAGTGCCCGTGTTTTGCCCCAAAGAGTCTTATCGATGGAAGGATTTTCTAGGCATGTACAAGTGAGTTCAAACATTCAGGCTTCACTGTTTATTTGTTTATACGTGCGAATCCTTTGTGGCTTTTTGTTGATAGGTTGGGAGAGGAAAGAGAAACCAGTTGGACTCCACCTGTCTGGGGCTCCGAGGGCTCTTAGAGAAGCCCCGCAGCCCTCCCGGCGCCTCTGCCTGATGCTGTGCAGGACTTTCCCCTTCAGAGTCCTAGGGAGCATGAATTCCACCCTGTGTCGGAGGCAGGACAATTCATACACATTTTGATTCTCAATGATTACACTCTTGAGAGAGAGAAGACAGACTTACAATTTAGATACAGCTAATTTACTTAAGGGCCCCACCTGATCAGTTTTCATCCTGTAAAATTCTCCCAAAAGAAAAAAAATTGCACGTGTAAATTACTCTTAAAAGGAAGATTTCCCCCCTCCTATTATGTGAATTTATATTCTGTGGCTGTATGAGTAGATATCAATAACCAGAAAATGAACAGTCTCTTCAGGTTAAAAATTTTAAAAACATCCAAAAGTGGCTGCACTGGTACAATTCCATCTTATTTTAGTGACTGGGCAAAGATGGTCCCGTAAATTTGTGGATTTTGCCAGAGACTCCTCACTCTTGTTTTCTAAACAAAGCCTGTCATAATGAAGAATTCTTTTTTAAAAAAAGCACTAAAGTGTTAAAAATTGTAGTAGTAGAAGGTTTAGAAAGAAGTTAATAACAAAGTGCAGTTAAATGTTATTTGGAAGACATTCTAGGATATTCAATATCTTTGGATAAAAGCAAACATTTTCATTCTTTTTTTAGTGACTAGGAAGAACACTTTTTTCGGAAGAAACGTCTTGATTTAGCCTGATCTTTTCATGGTAGGGAAAAAAAAATGTCAATTTCCTCTCTTTCCCTCTGATGACCTCCTTCTAATGAGATGTGTTGTGAGTGGTGTGGGGAAGTAGGTGTCTTCCAGCATCTTGAGTTCGGGGTGGCGCCCAGGGGAGGAGTGTTGTCCTTGGACAGTGACGGTTCCTTCCACAGCCCCATGCCCTCAGTATGCTCTTTGTTTACTGGATAAAGGAATGCTTCCCAGATGATTGCCTCTGGAGCAGGTGAAACCCCCAGGGCCACTCTGCCCAACCCTCTGGCATCTCAGCCCATTCACTAGGTGAATGCAGAGGATGCATTTTACTTTGTAAAAATGACAGCGAAGGGCCAACACGTGGGGGCATAGGGCCTTTTGCTGCTAAGATGTGGTTCAACTAGCATTGCCAAGGTATGGAGAAAAGGGTTCTGTTAGCACAGTCGGTAGTAGCACCCTGAGCTCTCTGTCTGTCTTCTAGGTAGTGGGGGACAGGTCCTGGTGACCAGCATGAACCCAGCTTCTCTGTTGTAATCCCCGGCTGGAATCTCTAGTCACTATGGATGGGAGAACTGGCAGGCAGGGAAAAAGCATGTCAAGGCTGTGAATAAAGGCCATCCCCTGTCCTCTTAACCTCAAACCTGAGGTCACCAAAGTCTCCCTCCTAAAGTAAACAGAATTTTCCATTTTGTTGGGAGGCTGAGGTGGGCCAATCACTTGAGGTCAGGAGTTCAAGACTAGCCTGACCAACATGGAGAAGCCCTATCTCTACTAAAAATAATTATTAGCCAGGCATGGTGGTGCATGCCTGTAATCCCAGCTACTTGGGAGGCTGAGGCAGGAGAATTGCTTGAACTCGGGAGGCCGAGGTTACAGTGAGCCGAGATCGCGCCATTGCACTCCAGCCTGGGCAACAAGAGCAAAACTCCATCTCAATAAATAAATAAATTTTCCATTTTGTTGAGAGAATTGTGCACTACTAGCTGACATCATTTGAACCACTATTTCCCACTAGTGAGTAGGATTTGGCATCCCTGCTTAGGGAGCTCAGGGCAGGGCAGCTGGGGCCCAAGTGGGGCTGGTGCTGGGTCTGCCAAACACGAAGACAGTCTGTTCAGTGCTGCTTGAAGCCAGGGCTTTGGTCTGAAGGGGGATCACCCACACTGGCAGGTGGGCATTTCCACTGATGCCCAAACACTTGTCTTGTTGAATTCTGACTTTCCAAGCAGCTGTGCTGGGTCTTCCAGGGAAGGTGGCAGGCTTTGCCATCTTAGCTTGAGGAAGCCAGGCTTGAGCTGTGCCCATTCATTGTATCCATGCTCCCCTTCACCATACCCTCCTGGCAATGATATGAGGTATGGATTGTGTGATAGGAGAATCCAGACTCCACGAAGCCCAGGGCAGTCACTTCTCCCTGGCAGCTTTCATGGTGTCGGCATGAGTGGGTTCCTCACCTTGGGTACTGAAGAGAGTATCGATAATACTTTGGATGGAACAGGAGGGAGTGTAATTCAATCCCTACACATGGTATATGCTGTCGCAATTTCATTCAGACTCACAGCAGAAAACAGCTAGGGTTTGTAGACTGATTTCTTCTTAGAGCAGGTAGAAAAACGGCATTCTTTCCAAGCTTGTGCACAGATAAGGCCAGACTCTTCCTGTGCTTGAGTCTGCCTCCAGGAAGTCCAGTGGAAGGAAGAGACCATCCTGCGGCTGCCTCTGGGTGCACAGAATCACTGGGCCTCACTGATTCTCATGAGAACCTGTCATCTCAGGGGAGACAGACCTCCCCTGGCCCTCACTGGGCTTTAGGCCAGGAGGCCTGAGTCAGATCGCACAGTGAGCTGAGGGAGCAAAGCTCTGAACGCAGCAGTCTAGCAGAAGGAGCTTGGGCCTGTGCTTGCCACTCAGAAAGTGTGTGATTGGGAAGGGAAGAGAGGAAGCTGACAAGCGAATCTGGCAGCCAAACCTTGGGCGAGTGGAAAGTAATTAGATCCCTCTTGGAGATGGTGTGTCTGAGCTGCACCAGAGTCAGAGCCCACTGTGGGCTTTGAGTGCCCAGGGGCAGCTGCTCCCATGGCATGGCCTGCGCCCACCTCGGGAGGCTGCTCAGGGGCCAGGGCACCACAGGCATCTCCTAAGAGAGGGCTGAGGCAAGTTATGGGCACTCACCTCCCTGCCGGAGCTTCATCTTCTGCCCTATAAAATGACGCCCTCTCTAGTCCCAAGGTTCTAGGATTTTACCTTGCCCCCAGTTCCACTCAGACAGCTTGTAGGCAGAACAAATGTGATGGCTCCTAGAGAAGGTCCCCTCCCAATCCCAGTTCCAGAGCTGCATCTTACACGTTTCACAGCTCTTGCCTGTGCATGTGCATGTGTGTGCATGTGTCGATTTTACTGATATTCTCAGTAGGTGCCTCGTGGATGTGCTTTCAATTCCCACGGGCTGAGGCAGGCGCGGGGGAAGGCCGGCACCTCGAGGGTGGTGTTCAGCTACCCAGAGCCAGGAGCTGGCTCAGGGCACTGCTCACCCAGCTGCAGTTCCGCCTGTGCTCGGTGGGGTGGGCAGAGCCACACTAGGCTGACGCTGTCTTGAGACACCTAGTGCTGGGAAGGGCTCTACCTGCTGCTGGGGCTCCTGCAGGCAGAAGAGGAAAGGCAAGGCTGGGCCTGGTTGGTCACCCAGACAGGGGCCTGGGACTGTCCCAGAAGTCCTGGATGAGGCAGGCAGGACTGTCCCAGGGTGGACTCCTTTGGTCCCCACCCCTTCCTCACCACCATGCCCATATCTGGGTCTGAGGTCCCCTTGCAGCTTCCCACGGGAGTGAGCCTGGGGCAGCGTCAGAAGAGCTTGTCTCTCTCTTTTACGGCCTGGAAAATGGTGGGAGGGTTTAACATAAAGAAGCACCAGAAAGGAAGACCCCAAAAGATGTTTATTTCCAAGTTTTCAGACAGCTTCGCGGTCAGCCTCCTGACCATGCAGGCTGGAGCAGAGCTGTCTTCCTCCCTCTGTGCCGTTCTGGACTTTACTCTGTGCCCACAGGTTAGTACATCACAAGTAGCAACCCAGAGTGAGGCTGTGGTGAGAGAAGCCTGTTCTTTTCAGGAGGGCCACTGTCCTAGCCTGAGGAGACACCTGCTGGACACAGGCTGCAGGGAGAGGGTTGGAAGTTGGCCTAATGAATCAGAGGGGTGATTGAGGGCCCAGGAGTTGCCACATGAGCTCTGATCGTCATTCAGGGGTGCTGTCTGCCCATGACCTGCAGGTACCCACCTTCACCAGAGCTTGGCTTTTGGTCTGCAACTTGGCGACAGACCTTTGGCTGAGGAGAGTTTGGGTTGGTGCTTCACGGCAGCGGGAGCAGTTACAGCAGAGCAACCCAGGATGGGTGGTCATTGAAAAATGGGTGTGAAGTCACTGAAAAATCAGGCTGAGTTTCAAGTTATGCTCACCGTTGCCAAAAAAGTAAAAATACGCCTTTAGAGCAGCAGAACAGCGTGCGATGGTCCACTTCCTCCTGCCTGTGCAGAGCCTGCAGGCCTCTTCAGCATCTGTGCGTGGTGCGTATGTGTCTGTGACAACAGAAAGGGCTGCTTTCTCTCACACGCTTCCCTGAAAATGGCAAGAGGGCTGCAGGGGTCACAGAAGCTTCTGGAGAGAGGTGTTTCTGCACAGTCAGGTGAATCTGTTGGCAGGATGGCTTGGTGTGATGATACAAGTACAGTTTCACTCTTTGTCAGACGAACTTCCTTCTGCTCGTTTAGAAATGCTTGCAGAAACTTTTAGTCCCTTTTCTGTGTCAGTAACGGATGCTGAGATACTGTCTAGAAAAACAAGGAGAAACTTCTGACTGTCACACCCAGGGCACTTCCGGCAGAGTGGGGGAGAGGTACAGAGCGGCCAGGGTGTGGCCAGCTGCTTTGCCTCTGCATTCCTGTTTCATTACCTTTTGAGTTGTGGGCCAACAGGAGTGCCGCGCAGTGGGGGCTGGAGATTTGGCCCGGCAGGAGGTGGGCAAGTGGCTGTCTTCTTTGCAGAATACCTGCCCTGCTCCATCTGAACAGCAGTGGCAACAGCCACACCCAGTTCTGCATCTAGCTCCTGCCCAGACCTTTGGCTGCCAAAATCTAGACGCTTGGCTGACCAACACGAGACTTCCGAGTAAGGTTCCCTCACAGGCATCCTGCCGAATTAGAAGGAAACAGGAACGAATCCGAGGCACATGGGGCTAAACTTCCCTCGAGGACATTTCCTGAGCTGCAAGATGGGAAGGGACAGCACCTCGGCTGGTGAGCTGGTGCAGCTGCACACACCCTTCCTCTGTTTCTCAGTACTCACAGGTCATCCCGAGGAGAAGTTTTTTGGCCTATGGGCAGCCCATGCTTGGATTTTTTGGTGTATGTGGCCAAAAAGCAGTGACCAGGTGTGTTGAGGGCCTTCCCTTGTCTGCACCTTTTCATCTCTGAGTGACTGAGGGCTGCCATTGCACACGTGTCCCCGATCCTCCCCTGACCTGGGGCAGCAGCTGGGCTTGGGGTGAACAGGCTGGTTCGAGGAAGGGGCTTCCCACAAGCAGGGCTGGTTTCCTGGGTCAGGGCCTGTCAGACTCAAAGTCAGCCTTTGAGCATTCGGTTTAGAAAATGATGATGCAGTTCGGCAAGAAAGCTCAGGATAAAATGTGTTTTCTGGCGGGGGAAATACTCAAGTGCTCTAAGCCAGGAACAGAGACTCTCAAGAGAGGAATTCTCTGGCATTCTCTGCCTCGGATAAATCATGGATTAAACATGAGCATCCGTAGAGTAATTTTATTTTTGTATTTGACTTTACACTGTAATGCAAACAGCTTTTATGTTTTCTTTGACAAAGAATCATAATTGAGTCACTTTAGGTCTTTTAGCTGGAAGTATTTCACCCTAAATGAAAAGTTAATGCATTTTTTACAAGGATTAACATGCTAGCTACAACTTGCCCTTTCAGCAGATGACAATAGGGGATTCTGAAAAGTTTGGACAGTTTTTTTCTTTTTGTATACAAATAAAGCAGCAGATCCTTTCTCTGTAAAGGCCGCTGCAGAGCTCCTGCACCAGCTTACAAAATGATGCTGTTTAAGCAGGCCTTGGGTGGGCAGCGGAATTCTGCACATGACGAGTGAGTGGCCTGTAGCTTAAAAAGCAAATGTCATCTGATTCCAGTACTGTGATTTTAAGGAAATGATAAAATTCAAAGTGCTGGTAATGCCATCAAGGCTTAACAACATGCCATTCCCTCAGCAGCTAAAGACAAAATGAATTATTTGGGTGAGGGGACAGAAGTCCTTTCACTTTGCAGTGACACTCATTTTTTCTTAGCTTGGCTTGGGAGTAAGGAGTCTGGGGTGTGGGGGACATTAAAAACTCATTTCAGGCAAACCGAAACCTCCTTTGTCAGCACTCTTCCAGCTCTACTGTAGCTAGAGCAGAGCTCCAAGGCTTGCAAGCTGAGTTGTCTCCTAGCTGCCAGGCCTGGCATTTATTCGGGCAATGCAAGCGACATCGTGAAGCTCCCAGCTAGCAGGGAGCCCTCCCAGGGCAGGTAGAAACCTATGTGTATATGTATTCTCAAATTTAAATAGATTGTACATAGTGAAATGTAAATGACCTGTAAAACAGCAATCTCTATTTTTCTTAACTATTATATAGCAGTATATATTTGTTAAACATGCTTGTATACTCATTAACCACTTTAATATTTTGTACAGATAAGTTGATTAAATATTTTATTCATAAAATTGCTCATGACTGGTCTTTAAAGGAAAACATTTTCAGCCTTTGTTACTCAGCCTTTCTGTGTTACTGGAATCCAACTCAATAATAGAATAGGCCTGACTGCATTTTAACAGTGGGGTGACATAGCAGGCCTGGCTCCATTTGTCTTTGCGCCGATCATTCCCTGCGATCATTCCCGTGTTGTCAGATCAGGTGTGAGGCTGGGGGCCTCTGGCATGGGGGGCTGCATTCTGGGTCTTGGTGACTGATATGAAACTGCATAGGATGCTGCTGCATACAGCCTCACAGGGCATGAAGTCACCGCACAGCAAGGTAAAAAACATGAAGCTTGCATTCAGGAAAGGAGGCCAAAACATTTTCTCTTTGGGAAATGACCATGATAATTTGTAGAGTGAGCACTTCATTCCAAATGCAGTTTGAGCAGACAGAATTTCTGTGTTTATACATCGCAGGCTGCTACGGGACCCATCTCATTCCAGAAAGCATGAGCCCTCCCCACCTGGAGGCTGCACAGTTAAGTCTCTGAAATCACAAGGCGTAAAGTCTCACGGAAGCAGCTTCCTCTGCAAGGCCAATCACATACTTCACAGAACCCAATGAGGTCCTTCAGCAAATCTGACAGGCCTTTTTTTGCCCAGTACTCTTCGGGATAAGTACAAAAGCCTGTGCTCGACGTCACCACGAAGGATCCAGCAGGATAGGATCACCCACAGTGTTCTGTTGCCATCCCAGCTCTCACACTTGACTTTTGCCTACAGATGAAGGAGAAATCTATTTCATGTGGTCCTTAAATATTTCTGGGAGAGGACTAATGACAGAGCAGGAGTTGTAGGATGCTGTCAGGGACTTGGCCTTATTAGTGACTTGTTGCCAGGATTACCTCTTTTGGGAGATGGAGCCTGCTGGAGTGACCCACCTTTTTGTTGGTGATGGGGGCATATGTTCCTGGTGAATCCAATTTCCCACAGTTTGTTAATGAAGGTCCCTATGGTCATGTGACTTTCTCTCTCTGGTGAAAGATCAAGAAGGCCTGCTTTCTTTTCACTACTTAATTTCATATTACTAAATAAAGGAGTCTCTTTCATTGGAAGGAAAATTGTGTTCCCTTTTCAACTAACTCATTTGGCAGGCACAATAAATGTATAAGCTCTACGACCCTGTCACTGAAAACTGTAATGTCTTCTCATGCTTTGTTTATAAGCATCTTTGGTCCATTTTTCATTTTCCTATTTTTCAGTCTCCATTTGACCTACCCCAGCATTCTGTGGTTAGACTACACATTCAGTAGAGGAGTAGTTACAGGGGAGAAAGGTAAGTCAGGGGTGGCATTTAAAATTTTATCCAATTTCCCAGACACTGATAAGAGCAAGTCAAAAAGGCCCGTCTATGACTGATGGTAAAGAAGGCTAAGATTGACTTCTCCACACCTTCCCTGGCCGTGTCAGGTCCTGGATCTGCTGCTGATACCTGCTCATTGGAAATGTCTCCAACTGCTGCTCCATTGAGGGTGGTACCCAATGTGGTCATGGATGCATGGGCTCCTGTGCCCTAGGAACTCTGACTTATCTGCTCAGAAGGGACAGTGATCGGGGGAGAAACTTGTCCACTGCGATGTGCCACCAGCGTGCAGCCCTATAGGCTGTGGGTGTCTGCTGAGTCCTAATCACATGCAGGTGCACAGCCCTTCACAGTGGCCAGTAGGAGGAAGCCCAGATGTTCTGCAGAGCCTGAGCTGGGTGGATTTGCAGAGGCGGGATTCTAGTCCCTCTGTGAGGGAGGGAGACCCTGCAGGTGCACCGCGCCCCCTGGCTGTAATGGACGCCCAGTCATAGGGTCACATTCCCATCCCAGGGAAGAGGAATTTTCCCATAGACTTACCCAGCAAGGAAATCTATCCCAATGTGGGGAGGTCAGCACAGGCCCCTTTGTCAGAATGTTTGAGGAATGCAACACAAAATGAAAATGCTCGATTATCCCAGAGCAGAGTCTTGTGTATTGTTCTAATTCCCACTTGGCGTGCTGTGCGGGGTTAGTGCTCAACAAATAATAACCTACATATTTGGTAGTTGTTAATACTCAAACTCCAGAGGTTTTCTAATTGTAGAAGAATGAAAGTAAGTTGCAGCCACATCAGACAAGATGAATGGGATACAAGGGATAGTGGCCTTGCTTTCTTGCAGTCCCCCAGTGCCAGACACAGTCTGCAAGGATTCAGACATCCTTGAATCTATCTGACCCAGTTGTGCACAGCTCTGCTGGGGAAACACTAAGGGATAAAGAGCAAGTGTCCATATCTGTACTCCCACTAACATGTCAGTTTTAAGATGAAGAGGCCCTGACATGAGATTTCCTGATAGTCTGACCCAAGGTGAGAACTGCTCTTTTTGAGAGCTTGCCTAGAATGGTATGGTAGAAACTTTTTATTAATTTAGATAACAAAATTTATAGACGATCCTGTGTAGCAGGCCCTATTTGATACGCCCTGACAGTACAGAGATGATTAAGACAGAAGTCCATCTTCTAGGACTTTTCTGAGGGAAGGGGTGTTGGTGGAGGCAGGGAGGAGCAGCCTGCAGAGACATAATTCCCGCAGCAATGATAAGTCATTCAGCAGACACAGGCCAGGCCAGGGGTCATGAAGGCTGGCAGGGAATGGTAGGGTAGGAGGGACTGCTCTGGGAGGCAGGAGCAGTTGGTATTTTGGGCCACGTCTTATGGGGTGGGGTAGAGGATGGGCGTCATCAAAGCTGAAGCAGTGATTCCCGTACAGAGGAGCCCACAGGAAGTTCCCATGCCTGGCATGAGACCAGGTGGCTATGGAAGAGTTGCAGAGGTGCTGGCCATGTGACTGCAGCCACAGCACTGGCTCCTGGTATGTGGGCCTGCTTTCTCTCAATCTACTGTCTGATGCATTTTTTCCCCCTCTGAAAACTGGTCTCTGTTATAGCTTTCATTCTTTTACAACTACTCATTTGTTACCAACTATCTACTCTTCACTTTCCCTGCCAATCGGGTCCTCATCTGCCCTTTGCATTACTCTCCCAGCTCTCCACTTTTGCTAGGCTTGCCCATGGTGGCCTCCAGGAGGCAGCATGATGCAGTGGAAAGAGAGAATGAAGTGGTGGCTCTGGAGTAGAGGCCTGAATTGGAATCTGGCTTAGTTCATTTTCAGTTGCTATAATGGAATATCAGAGACTGGGTAATTTATAAAGAAGAGATTTATTTCTTATAGTTCTGGAGGCTGGAAAGTCCAAGATCGAGGGGCTGGCATCTGGTGAGGACCTTTGTGCTACATCCTCCCTGACAGAAGGGGGAAGGGCAAGAAAGCATGGAGAGTAAGAGATCAAACTTGCAGCCTTATATCATGCCTTTTTATCACTGGCATTAATCCATTCAGGAGGGAAGGGCCCTCATGACTCAGATACTTCCCATTAGGCCCCACCTCCCAACAGTTGCACTGGGGACTAAGTTTCTAACACATGAACTTTGGAGGACACATGCAACTACAGCAGAATCCCAGCTCTGTCATCCAATAGCTGTGAGATCCTTAGCAAAGCACCTCAGTGGTAATCTGTAAAATGGGTATAGTCAGAACATCACAGGACTGGGAGGCCTAAGTGAGACACTGTGAAAGTGCAGGGGTGAGCAGCAGAATCCTTATCTGGATTAGCTCTCATCTATTCCAAACCACCTATCCAAGTTCTACCTGTCCTTCTAGGGCTAGGGGCAACCTCTTCCCTCTTCTCTCTTCCAAGAGCTTTCTCTTTATAGAGCCCATTATAGAACCACAGAACCACCCAGAGCTTGGCCCTTGCTCATGCTCTGAGGATGCTCACCCAGCATCACTCTTGGCGACACCAGTCTTGCTCTAGACAGATGTCTTCAGCCTGGTGGGAGGGGCCGGATCCGCGTCCCACAGCTACTCCCCACCTGGGCCAGTGTGAGCACTTACCCATGTCTGTATGGGGCACAGGCAAGAAATCTCAATCCTCTTAAAAAGTGATTAGAAGAACACTCATACAAACTTTGTTGTCCTCAGCACTCTTGTAGAAGAGCTTCATTCAAGGTCCCACAGATATATTTCTTCACAGAGCACACTCAGTCCCAGCCTCCAACCTCTCCTTAAGGTCCACTCCCAAGGGAAGGAGCAGCCTAAATATATCCTCACCTCTTCTCTTCTGCAAGAGAAGGCAAAGGACAAAGATGTCTGATGCCATCTAAGAGACGCTTTGCTTCCTGCATCTTTTCTAAACGGACTGTTAGAACATCTTGGGCTGTGTGTAGGGAGGCCTACATGGGCTGAGTCCAGAAAGCTGAGCCAGATGAACAAGCATCATCCCTGAGTAAGAGCCAAAATGCTGACTGCTAGAATCAAGTTACAGGCCTGGTGAAACAGTGCAGGGACTGAGATACCACAGGGTCCTCCGCTATACCAAAGAGAAGATAAATGAAAGAAAAAAGGAAAAAGAAGTTTGCTATCCTCTTTTAGGTACCATTTTATAGAGCATCTACCATATGCCAGGCAAGGTACTAAATGCTGTATGATGGTCTCATTTTATCTCCATTAAAAAAAAAAAAACCTTCCCCAAATAAAAAACTGAGCTGAGTATCAATATTATCCCAAATTCACAGATGAGGAGCTGGGGGACTCAGGGAGGTGAAGTCTTATGTCACAAACCTAACAAATGACAGATCTGGGATTTGAACCTAGGTCTTCACCTACTGTCTAGAAGAAGAAATAGCCTTTCTGGAAAAGAAGCAGTAAGACACTGACGTGGGGAGAGAACACGGTGGGGTTTATAAAGAATTATTGTGACAAATTCTAAAACATCTCAAACTTCCACAAAATCTGCAAGTACAAAGAACATTATTTTCCTCTGAACCATCTGACAGTAAGCAGACATGCTGCCCCTCACCCTCAGATACCTCGGTGTGTCTCCAGTATAAACAAGGACACTGTCTTACTTCTCCCCAGTACAACCACTGAAATAAATAAATTAACAGTGGCATCTTACTCCCAGCTAATCTTCAGACCTCATTCAAGTTGTGCAAATTGTCTCAACAATGTCTTTTATAACAAAAACATCCAATTCTGAATCAGATGTTGTGTGAAATTGTCATGTCTTTTTAGTCTCTTTTAATCTGAAATTGGTTTTTTTTTTTTCTCTTTAAAAAAAATTATTTTAGACACAGAGGTCTTGTTTTTTGCACAGGCTCGTCTCAAACTCCTAGCCTCAAATGATCTTCCCTCCCAACGTGCTGGGATCACAGGCATGAGCTACGGCACCCAGCCTGTTTTTCTTTTGAATATAATGTAGGATGAAGAAGAATCAAGCCTTTGGTGGTTCCTGGCTCTCCAAAGGTTCAGTGGAGAAGCGGATGATGAGAGGCCCTTGGTGGCCATGGATATCAGGTCACACAAGCCACGGAGGGCTTGTGGAGATTCCTGTGGCTCAGAACAGACTAGGAACAAACATGCGCAGTTGTCAAGGCGCAACCGCTGAGCCCTAGGTAACTCTGCAGGAAGCTGAAACTTTCACAAAGACCATCCATGTAGTTGACTGGGACACACAGGCAGAGCTGCTTCTGGGAAATGGATTTCATCTACTGCTTGTCCATTTTAGTCTTCTAATCCCTAATGAAAGAAAATGAACTTCAGTCTCTTGAAATCTGATTCTTCTACCTATGAAAAAAGCAATGAGAAAGGTGACTTTGCACTTTTAAAAGAGAGACTTGGAGCTGAGTCTAACACAGGAGAACTGCTCAAATTGCACCCACTCTTCCTCAACACAGAGGTCAGGCCAGATGAGGTCAGAAGTGCTGGTAAAACATTTATTTCAAAAATTCATTTGGTGTTCAGATGATAAACAGGAATTAAGAACCAGTATTTTTCTTAGGCTCTAAAAATCAGAAATGAGACATAATTTCATAGATGCAGACTTTGAAATATGGAACAATGTTTAAAATAAGAGCTAAAGAAAAGCTCTGAATGTTGCTCTTAATTCCAGTAGGTATGATTTACTCAGTACTTGTTTACATGCTTTCATTCAGTAGTATTGAGTATCTCCTGGATCCAAGGCACTCAGAGCCATGAGTTGTAGCTTCTAACATCAGATTTCTAGGCCTCCTGTGCAGATGCCAATAAAAGCTCTGTGTACAGCCCTGTGCTTATGGCCTGCGTATCTACTAGCTCTTGCCTTGGGTTAATAGCACTCCTTGTCTGGAGCTTGTCTTTTCCCCTCTGAGAAGTCATTTGCTGTGATGTAGAAGCTGTGCCAAAGCACAATAACTCATTCAGCACTTACCGAAAAGTCGGCAGCAAATCAGAGCTGAATCTTTCATCAGGGGGCTTTAGGTTTTGAGAGGAAGGACATCTCATTGTCCTTACGGAATGACAATGCCATGAGGGATTTCCTCTAGGAGAAAAAGGAGTATTTTGGATCCATCTTCCACTGTCACTGCAGTATGTGGTTCTCAGGATTGAGTCAAGTTAGGGAAGGCAGCAATGTTGTCAGCCCACTCTAGGCCAGGGAACATGTGTCTTCTCTACCAGACCTCAATGTGTCTAGAGAAGGTGAATTCATGTAACTTAATGGCTGGGTTTGGTTCATTAACAAAATAATTTCCTTCCAGCAAATGATGCTAATGCAGAAATGGAGAACTAATGTATGGTAATGTTTTACTCAGCAGTTTAAAAGACACTTTCAAAAATTATTCACTAGAAGATTTTCAGAAGAAAAGAATCATTAAGTAGCTAAGAACTCTATCCTCAATGGCTAGCACACTATTTGGGTCATTGCTGGTCTTCAATGGAGATTTAGTGTAAGAATTACAGAAGGAGCAACTGCATGTTGCCACATACAAGTCTGATTCGGGACAGCCTGGTGCCTCTCCATCCTGGCTCTGGAGAGGAGGAGCCTGCAGGGAGCTCATAACCTGGCAGGCTAAGGCTCAGCACAGAACTTGCTGGTTGTCCTGTGGCAGGAGGCACAGCTGGGGTCCTTCAACAACTCTTTATCTGGTTAGCTGACCACAGTAATGTCTGGTGAACTTTCTTCTCTGTCTAGTGCAGGTAGATTAGACGTCACACTGAAGATGCTGGCCAAGACCTGTGCTAAGTTAGTCTGGGCTGATCTTCATCTTCTGTCTTAAAGGAGACCCAGGTTCACTTCCTGCTCCTGGAACATGAGTGTACTCTTGTCATAATCTCATACACTTCACATATCTAACTATAATCTTAACATTCACCGATTACTTTTATATTTTTTAGTAGGTATTTCATAATTTCCTCCAGAAGAGCCTATTCCACAATGTAATCCAATTAAAATCAACATGTAGATTTTTTTTTAATCTGCAAAGATCCTGCCTACCAAAATAAGCCATATGGTGCCACTGGGCATCTCATGCAAACATGAGACTCCGGGGTAGATCACTGTGCTCCGAGTCTTGGAAAATGTATGGTTAAAACTATGGAATGATTCATTAGCTGTGTTTACTTCAGCCTGTTACATGGGGAGCTGAGAGTTGATTTGTAAGCCAAGATCACTTTCTTCATTTCTAATATCAGTCTTCAAAATTAAACATTTACCTACAAAGTCTGGTACACTGACTGGCAGTGGGGGCTTGTTCTTCAGGGCCATTTACATTTTGGACAGATCATCCTTTAGGGAGTCAGCAATCATGCCTGCCATTTCCTGGTTAAAATGGACGATGAAAGCATGAGGTATGTTTTTCTCACAGAGTCGAATGTCTCCTTCTGGAAAATCCTTCTTAATGTCTTCATAGTATTCTTTTGGACACCAATGATCTATAGTACTATAATAAAATGTAAGCTGAAAGACAAGACAAAAACGTTTTATTAGAAAACACCTTCCCTTCCCGACACAGATATGACACCAGCAGCCGGCAGTGCTCTGAGGACAGCACGTACGCCTGGCCCTGGGGAGCTAGTCCCCAAGCTCTCTCCAAAGTGTGGCTCTCTCAAGGCAGTAAGCCTTCACAATTTACAGGAGTGCACTTAGAAGAATTTGGTGGGAAGATACCCCGTCTAGGAGACTCGTGTGACAGATCGCTCATAATTCACTAAAAGGACTTACCAGCAAAGTTTTGTATACTAAGGGTGGGGTGGACACTGGAATGAAGGCCGGTGAGGATGACAAAGAGACTTGTTGAGACTGTCACTGAATGACTAGTGACCAGTTAATAAACTTAGTTGTTTCCAAATAGCCACATGGTAGACATATGGGATGTGTTTGTTGAATGAATACAAACATGGATCAGATGGACTCAGGCTTTCTAATGTAGCTGATGAAATGTGATCAGAGTGCTCGCTTCGGCAGCACATATACTAAAATTGGAACGATACAGAGAAGATTAGCATGGCCCCTGCGCAAGGATGACACGCAAATTCGTGAAGCGTTCCAAAAAAAAAAAAAAAAGAAGAAGAAAAGAAAAAAAAAATTAAAATAAAAATAAAAGAAATGTGATCAGAACCTGAGAGAGCTTATGACATTTCTAAAGAAAAGGCTCTATGCAGCCTGTATGTTGACTCAGTGGGGAAGTGCAATCATCACACTTCAGTTGACAGCAAGCAGCTAAATGGAGAAAGAGCCTCCTCTGTGGTATTACTAAGACCCTGACTGGGTATCTACCTAAACCTGCATGTGATATATATGTATATATTGCTCTCGGCTGCTGTGTTTCACTGAAAAACTGCTATGTTCTAGTTCTGCTAGTTGTAAAAATAAAGGCAACAAAGCAACATCTTATATTCAGAAGGATAGATAGTGGTAATTTCTACAAAAACCAGGAACTAAATCTTAAGGATACTTTGACCTCTGTTATCACTGAAAGAAAGCTGTGGCCAGCTCCAGCCCCTAGCTGGCCAGCTATAGTCACTTTCAGCTTCCGTAACACACCAAATGTGCTCCCTCACTTAGACACTGAATCGCTTACTCATTCATCTGTTCAGCAAATACAAATGGAGCACCTACTTTGTATTAGGAACCTGGAAAACAGAGGTCAGACAGTCTTGGGAGAGGGGGAGAAGGAGACCACATATACACAAGACAATTTGAGAGCTCAGGAGAGGCACAGCTGGTCAGAAGCAGTGGGAAGGAAAGATTCCCCAGAGTTAATGCCTGAATTAAGTCTTCAAGCTGGGGGAGCACAGTGTGGGGGAGAAGACCAAGCAAACCAAAGCTTGAAAGAGCATGGCATGTACAGGGAACTGGAATTCCACATGGTTGGAATGTAGGGTGGTGGGAGATAAGACTGGAGAGGCAGAGAGGGATGAGGTCATGGACAGCATCTTCTGTTCATGCTAAGGAGGCTACACTTTATCCTGAAGTCCACAAGCGAAAAAAGACTGCACAGTAAGTGACATGCTCAGGTCCCTATGTCAGGAAAACCACTCTGGCCACAACAGGAAGAGGGATTGGAGGGGATCAAGTGGCGGGGGAGGAGAGTGCGGAGAAATAGGCATTATTGCTCGCTGGATAGTTTTAGTGTATCAGTTATTAAATCCATGATCTGAATATGGGACAGATAAGACTGATCTTACAAAAACAATGGCCTTCACTACAATAACATTATGCCTTAACCAGTATTTAAAGAGATGGTTAAAAACACTCTATAGAGGGAAAAATTTAATGTAGTACTCCAGAAAGCAAATAATGAACAAGTAAACCTCAAGTGGCAGACTTACTCTTGAATTGCTTCATGGAGGTTTTCTTTCTTTCTTTTTTTAAATTATAATTTAAGTTCTGGGGTACATGTACAGAACGTGCAGGTTTGTTACATAGGTATAGACATGCCATGGTGGTTTGCTGCACCCATCATCCTGTCATCTACATTAGGTATTTCTCCTAATGCTATCCCTCCCCAATCCCCCCAGCCCCCAACAGGCCCTGGTGTGTGATGTTCCCCTCCCTGTGTCCACGTGTTCTCATTGTTCAACTCCCACTTATGAGTGAGAACATGCGGTGTTTGGTTTTCTGTTCCTGTGTTAGTTTGCTGAGAATGATGGTTTCCAGCTTCATCCATGTCCCTGCAAGTGACATGAACTCATCCTTTTTTATGACTACATAGTATTCCAGCTTCATGGAGGTTTTCTTGGTTGTTACCTGGGGGTTCCAGTTTTACATGCTGCAGAGGACCTGCAGCTTACAGATTTATCATTTAATCCATTCTTCATAGTCTCCTATTTTTGCTCACTTCAACCATTTCTGGGCATTCCAAAGTCCCTAAAGCCGAATTTCATTTTGTCATGGTTCTTAGCAGAGTAAAAACTTCTTTTGCTTCCTGGAGAATATGAGAGCCTAGCAGTTGCCTGGTTCTTCCTCCTGGTCTCAGCTTTTTCTATAGCTCTAAAATGCTGCAACCTCACAACCAGTGGGAGACTACTCCATCCAGCAGTAGAAAAACATGTTTCCCAGGATCTCTCAGCAACTACCCTGCTATAGATTTGCCTTGAAATACTGCCAAGAGTACAAACTATTTGCAGGTATTAATTATCTACCAATAGTGCTGATAACGTTAGGCTCTCTCTAAACTACCCCCTACACCTACCACTGGCAATCTTTTCAACTGTATTCAGGAAATAGCATAGGAATAGCTGCTATGCAGTTACTTAGCACTTCCTCAGAGCAGGGAATACTGCTGAGAAATCCATGAAGTCAGACTTGGGTTCGTGCCCATCAGATCTGTTCCTCTGCTCCAGGACATGCTCCTGCCTCAAGATCCCTGGACCCTGAGAAAGCTACTCTAGGACGCTCACTCCAGTACAAGCTACAGTTTGAAGTCCTATGATAACCGTAACACGGCAGTCAGCTCAAAGGAAAGCCATATAGAAAAGGCATCACCTAATATAGTCTCCTGGACAAGAAGAGCGTCACTGTATGCACCCGCTGTTGCTTTCTGCCTGACATTTCAGACTGTCTCCATGAAGAATGCTGCATTAACTTTTCTGTGATGCAATTACAATTTGAAATGTTTCCAATGAGAAGTCCAGCTTGATGAGCCCTCAGCACTGAGTAAGCGCCATCCCCACGCATGCAGTTAAGGCAGTGAGTTGAGCAGGGGTGATCAACATGGATTAAGGGACCTGACACTCACCTTGGCATATCGAGACAAATATGTCCAAGTAAATTATGGGGCACACGCTGTCCAAGGCATGTGCTAGGAACCTCAACAAAAAGTAGTGTCAGTGTTCAAGACAGCAAAACAGTGAGGAATCTAGACCTCTCATATGCTTATCTGATTTTATTTCTCGATTCTCTACAAACAGTAACCACATGAAGCGGGCCTCATTTGGTTAAATGCCTAATTGATGATGGGGGTGGGCTCATGTTTATTAAAATTTTATTTTCTTTTACAAGTTCTTCTTCAAGCTATATTCTCTAAAGGGCTTCCTATGAAAGTCTTGGCTTACAAGTAAAACATGTGGTTATCTAATGCCTTTACATAACCTGGCTTGAGATACTTCCTTTTTCCTATAAATTATAAATCACAGGCAATAGATCTGTCTGGAGGACTCTGCATCTGCAACCCTGAACAGGAAAATAGAAAGTATGGAGTGTGTGGTGCCACTGGCGGGGTGTGGGAGAGGAGGGGTGAAGCAGAAAGAAAGAGAAATAACCGGACACCAAAACACAGTGGTTAAGAGTGCAAGTCTTATAATGTTGGATGTAAAAATGAATCGCAATGCACCATGGTGAACTGATGGGCCAAGAGTAATGGCCAGGCTCTGTGCTGAGTAAGCATTTTCTATGTATTATCTCATTGTCTCCTCACAACAATACTCTAAGGAAGGTCTTGTATCCCTATTTTACAGAAACGGAAATTGAGGTTTAGCAAGATTAACTTGCTTATTTCGAGCAAATTTGTAAGTTGAAGAACTGGACTACAAATCCAGAGACAACATTTCTAACCTGTACCTTTTACTAGTACTTACAATTCCAGTAAATAGACCCATGTTATAAAAACACAAAACCTGACAACTGGCAAGTCTTAAACTGGATATGAAAATGAATACAATGTGAGAGTTGTCAACAGGAGCGAACCTAGCCACCTTTATTTTTATTTACTTATTTATTTTGAGACAGTCTTACTCTGGGCCCAGCCTAGAGTGCGGTGGTGTGATCTCAGCTCACTGGAGCTTCGATCTCCTGAGATCAAGTGACCCTCACACCTCAGCTTCCAGAGCGGCTGGAAGAACAAGTGCGTGCCACCATGCCCAGCTAATTTTTAAATTTTTTTTTTGTAGAGATCAGGTCTCCCTATGTTGCCCAGGCTGGTCTCCAACTCCTGGGCTCAAGTGATCCACCCACCTCAGCCTCACACAGTACTGGAATTACAGGCATGCGCCAAGGCACCCAGCCTTTCCAGCTACCTTTTCTGAAAGCCTTCTCACAGTCTATGTAGCTCTTCTGAGGCACTGTGTGTCATGGGGGTGATAACCGCCGTGAAAGTACTGGAATTGTTAACAAAGAATAGCAGGCAATCAGCAGGATGTTTATATTCAAAGCTTTAGAAGAAAATAAATTATTTCCTGTAGTTTATTTCTCCTTAGCACTTGTTTTGGTACTCATGAGAGTTGATACAAACTATACATTATTGAGATGGAAATTTTTCTGTTTCCAAATTGTCATGTTAAGTAACCCATTGATTTTTTCTATTAAGCACAAAATTTAACTTTTTCAGTTCTAGATTTTGATTCTCCAGGACCACACTTTAGCTTTTCCTCGTGTGCTTTCTGCAGGAAAGTGGATTTATGGTGACTACAGTCTCTGTGCTTATAGATGAAATTCCCTTTAACTCTTCAGTGTGCGCCTAAGGAGACATGTCCCCTAAAATATCCCTGCAAGTTGCTGCAGCTTGTCCCCACATCTATCTTTTCTCATGTGTGTTTTCTTTTTCACCTTTTTGGGGGGCGGTCTACAAACAGGTACTTTTGGACAGTGAATTGCTGAAGCTGATAGAGTCAAATGAGTTCCACCAGAAATGACTCTGAATCGATCCCGTATCTGGTACTGAGCTAAGCGGCTGACCTTCAGAAGCGTGTAAGACAGTCTCTGCCCTGGAGCAGCTCACAGACTAGCGGAGAGAACAGGCCTATATAAACTGGCTGTCAAACACAACAGGTAGACAGAGGTATGGACAAAGCACTACAGGACTTCAAAGCAGGAAAACCCAAATTCTGCCCTGAGGGAGTGAACGTGAACAAAGCTTTGTTTTAGTATACGTTTGGAGTTGCGGGCTTTTATGCATTACTAATAGAAGATTTATTATAAGAACAAAGAAATATTAGAAAGCATCTTATGATTTAGGTAGTAACTGACAAAATTCACTTTCAATGACATAGCAACATCTTAAAATAATAAAATTTTTTAAAGCTACACATAGAAATCTCTATCTCAATTATTTCTCTCTATTCAATAGGACAGTACTGAAATTACAGTACAGCCATTACAGGAATAAAAGGTCTCATAAAATGAAAGTTTTGCACATATATATACAAAACAAATATATATATTTGTTGTTGTTGTTAATCTTATGGATAAACTGAATTTTAGAAGCTCTTTAAAACATAATTCACCACAAAATCTAGTTTGGTACAAATGAGATCTTATCAATACAACGTGAAATGTTTCCAATTCCAATGAGAAGTCCAGCTTCATGAGCCCTCGGCACGGGCTACTTCGGACAGTCAATTTGTGGGCTGCCTGTTTGTGATATAGTGCAGGCCTGAGCAGGGTGGTAAATGGCATTTCTGCCGGTGTCATGCTGAGAGGGAAAGGGCTTCTCATAATGTCTTTATGTCACAGTGTGGTTAAAATAATTTTGTTTATATTATGCTAAAGTAATCTGTGGAACTACTCAAGCTCCTTATGCAGCCAGGAAGAGCGTAGTGCAGTGTTAAGACTGAACAGGTCCCTGAGCCATAGCCACCTGGATGGGAATCTTGGTTCTGCCATTTATTGGTGCTGTGAGCCTGGACCAGGAACTTAGCCTCCCTGTGCCTGCTTACTCATCTGTAAAGTAAGACAGAACTAGTAACCAGTGGGCTAGTGCTGAGGACTGGAAAACAAAGTGTATCAAGTGCTTTACACATAGTGAGCACTCTTAAAGGCTGCTGCTTTACAGGTGAGGACAAAGGGAGCTCCTCGACACAGACTGGGCAATGGTGGGGTGGGGTGGGAGCTGTGCCCTGGTCAAGGAAAAAGAATCCACATGACGTTAAATTCACCTTTGAGAAATATATTCTCTTCTGATAAGTTGCTTTTGACACAGTCAGGCTCAAAAAATGTATAAGTATTAAAAATCTAAAGCAAAGTTGTTTTACCATATATTTACTCATTATCTAAAAAATGTATATGCCATATTCCCCAGACATGATTGTGGAGAAAGACAGACAGGGTAGAAGATATAAGCTGCCAATCAAGTAACCAGTGAAGCACATCCCCTATCCTCAAGCTGCCACTAACAGTCAGCTCCCAGAGTGGATTCTCTGTTTCTACTTTTATAATAAAACCTACTTTTACTCATAAAGGAGACCTGGAGCCTAAGCTACAGTGCCCTGTGGCTATCTTTGGTTGAGCATCTTCCAAATGAAGAAAGGCACTGACATTCTGGGAGTTACTTTTCCTCCTGGTGGGCTCACAGGGTGAGCCTGTGGGTTCTTGCAGCAGTGAAGGTAATGCCCACCGCTTTTCAGAGCGATGCAAGGCTTTCTGTTAGCACTTCATAAACAGCTGTAGCTCCCTGGCAGCTTACACTGCACGGCAGGGCAACCAGGAAGCAGCAGAGACGGTGACCAAAGAGGAGTGACGCAGAGAGATCTATCTTCTAGACTTTCTCTCAGAGATCTAAGAAAAATGATGTCATTCCTGCTTTCTCCAGGTTTTCTTTCCTTCCTTGATTGATAATTACTATTACAAAGTTAGTTATAGCCTAGTTATGCTTCTAAGTACTTTAAAAAGACTATTTGCCTAACTGTTCCTCCTCTCACATCCCCCTTTTCATGTATTTTCATTGTGTTAATAAAAGGTGTTAGCGATATTTTGATCGATAACTTCTTTGATTGATAATTCCCACTAGACTAGGTTTTTGCTTGTTTCATTGTTTGTGAAAAAAACAAAAGGTCAGGCATAAAGCAGTCGGTTGCTTACCACGGGATTGAATGAGTACCTACACATATAGGCCCCCTACTTCCCAGCTAGGGCCCCCTGCCCTGCTTTCATCTCCCTGTTTTCATCCCCCTACCAGCTTTCCCAGGCTCAGGATAGGTCCTCCAATGCATGTCGATTTCTGGGGAGAGTCCAGACAGTTTTAGTGACAGCAGCAGGCTTCCACCTCTCCCCCTCCCCTCAGAGTCAAAGACACGTAAGCCCCAACCTTACAATGTTTAAAGGAAACGGATTCTGTGATACAAGCATCTCCTTTTAGTTACTTAAAAATCTTATCCCTGTTGGGGACACAGGCAGCTGCAAAGCGTCAACATTTCACTGCGGTCTTCCTGAGCCCCCGTTTTTAGGAATTGGCAGAATTGCTAAAGAAAGGGAGATGGTTTAGGAACTTTAATTTTTCCATTCCTTGTTTCCTCTCTTCCGTTATTCCTAAGTGGCTCAATTACCATTCTTGAGAAAATGAGAACTGAAATCTCCAAAGATTTTTTAAAAGTGGCTGAGGATGAAGGTGAAAACACAATGCTTCTGGCCCATGAACCTGCTTCTCTCTGCAGGTACCAAGGGGAGTGGCAGGAATGGGAGCGTCAAAGGAGCAGGAGTAGGTCCCACGGGGCACTGCGTGGCTCACTCTCCGGTAGCTGGAACAACCATCTGTGTATCCAGTGCTGTGCAGAGCAGCACTCTCTTTCTATGTGGCTAACAGGTAAAGGGCCAGGATGCACTCCCTCCCACATACTAGCCACAAGGCCATCAAGTGACTGGCTTGTCTCTTTCTTATGTGAGACTGCAGTGAGAAGCTAACCCAGGGCCTCTTCTTTCCTCTGGCAAGGCCCTCTGGCAGAGTAAGAGGCTGTGGGAGCCAGTCTCTCCTCCTGTGTTTCTGTCTTTCCCTGGATCTATGCCCCAAGAAGAGGGCAGATGTACTGGAATAGTTTTACTCAACTGAGAGAAAGGCCAGGTCCACTTCATCAGACTTCTCTGCACTAGAATAATGGGCCCAAGTCTTGGTAAAAATTAAGTACTATTGTGTTTTCCCTCATTATGGTTCCTATACAACAGCTCCTTGAGGTATCTTATGGGGAGTGGTGGCTGTTATTTAGAATGGCATTGGGCATTCCAGGGTCTCTTGGCCACATACTCAGTATCGCTAGCATCTTTTATTAACACAATGAAAATACTTCAAAAGGGGGATGTGAGAGGAGGAACAATTAGGCAAATAGTCTTTTTAAAGTACTTAGAAGCATAACTAGGCTATAACTAACTTTGTAATAGTAATAATAAACATTTACTGAGTGCTTAGTGCAAGCCAGACTCTCTGATAAGGTCTGAATTACAAGGTATGAATTACAGCATAGTTTTGAATAGTTGCATGAAGCTAGATACTATTACTAAACCATTTTACTGATGAACAAAGGAGGCACAGTGAAGTCTGGTAACTTAAGCAGAGTCATGAGCAAGGGTGGATTTGGTGTTTGAAGCTCGGCTGGGACTCCCGGAGCCCGGCTCTCCAGCACGTTCGCCTCCCCTCAGTCACCAGGCTCCACTGGAGAACTCCAGGGTATGTTAACAAAATTGCCCAAATAAAGCTTTCAAGGGCAAAATGATTGGGACAAAAACAAACCTATCTATTTTCAGGATGATTATAACATTCTGGATAGGCTTCATACTAAACAGGCAGAACTAAAACAATCCGTTTCGGAATACTGAGGCTTGGCGGAAAGGCAGGTCTGGTGAGCTGGTCCGGGGAGCATTTCCTATGCTGCACCAGGCAGGATGTATGCACGTCAGAAGGATTTGCATGCCCCCATCTGCAAACAACTGCATAAGGTTTGCTCCCAAAGGCAACACACACTTCTGGGCTAAGGCAGGTTAAGAAGGATGGGGAGAGAGCAATAGCAGAGGAGTTCCTGTTCTTGAGGATACTTGCCCCTTTCCCAAGCCACACTGTAGCCCTGGCCTGGCCCTCTGGGGGGGGGCAGGGGCAGCACCACCTTGCAGGCAGCCCCTCTGCCACTGCCTGCTTTCATCTGAAAGCTGCACTCCATGTGTTCTCTCTGGAAACATTTCAGATTCCTACTGACTGATAGTGATGCTCAGATTCAGTCTGGCAGTAGCACACGCCAGCTGTTTCCATGACCCTGGGCCAAACGTGGTCATGGCAGTTTAGAATTTCCCCCATAAGTGGGTTTGAAATGAAAACTTCAAGTTTATAAACCAAACATGAGTTCACTTCTCAATGAATGAGACATGTATCCCTTATGGCTTAGAATAGTGACAGAACAAGGGAGTGCTGACCTCTTATTTGCCTCCGACACACCAGGTGCCTCATAAAGCAGAGTACTCCAGAGGCTTCCAGACAAATTGGGATTGGGGTGGCGAAAATGCACAGCTGATTCTCTTTCCTTGATTTATTTCATCCTGGTTCTCATTCCCACCCTTTTTACCTCCCCCTCCCATCTTATTCATTCATTGGCTCCACGTCTTCCTCTCAAGCCTTAGAGCTGGGTTCCCCAACGATCAGTCATTAAAACTCTTCTTTCCTTGTTCCGCGCACTTCTTTAGGTGCTACTACCCAAGTTCTTGGCTTTAAGTATAGCCTCATCACTCCCCAACCACAAGTCAGCCCCAGATGCTGTTCTAAGCTTCATACCCATACATCCATACCCATACACAGATCCACCTGCATGTCCCACAGGCATCTCAAATAAAGGTACCAAAGGAACCACCTGTTCAGCCATGTCCCACAACTTGCTGCTGCTTCTCCTCCCATCTTCCCTGTCTTATTACCAAGTCCAGATACAGATAAATCATCTTAGATTCCTCCATCTCCATTCCCTGATATCCTGTTAGTACTTGGTACCTTTGATTCTACTTCCTAAATCTTTCCAACCTCAATCCCAATGCCTTAGTTCCCATAAAAGCCTTGTAAACAGGCTCCCCATCTCACGTTTCGTCCTTTCCTAGTATTACATCACACATTTTCCCCCAAAATAATCCCTCTCATTTGTTAATCTCCCCCACATTCCTAGGGTTAACTGATATGAACTGGTGTCTCTGAACTGGTTGTTCATAGCTGGCATACATTCTGATTGGTCAGCGGCTATATCACATGGTTGTCAAATGTTTTGACTTGTTACCCTGTTACCCCCATGCTTAAACCCTTCAATAGCTCCCCCACAACAGTCTCTTTAGTGCAGCATATCGTGACTTCTTTTTGCCGGCCGGTGCCCAAGCCTCAGCATCATGCTACCTGACCTTTCCTAGTTTCTCTAAGGCAGGGCTTCTTCACCTGCAGTGTACAGGTCCCGGGGCTTGGTGGGGGTGGGGGAAGTTATGTAAACTTGAAAAAAATTTACATGTTTATTTTTGTTAATCTCTAACCAAAATTCAGTATTTCCTTCAATTATGAATATAGGCAATAAGCCATAGTATTAGTAATGCCTGTATTTTGTCACCTATAAAAATGATAAGTATTTTCAAATCACACTAACTTGCTCAAGGTGACTAAAATATTATACTCATCATTACAAATTTAAAATAGTAATTCTGACTGCTATTATATCTCATTATCCAACAACTGCTTTCTTTTGTAATCTTGTGTATTTGTTTTATGCACTTAAAAACATCACTGTGAGTAGAATCCAAAAGCTTTACCAGAGAGCGAAAGAGATACATAGTACAAAACAGGTTTAGAATCCACACTCTAATTAATGGCTTCCCTATCTATACATCTGTCTAGCACTTATTTATTGACTGTTTACCAGGTATGAATTATGCTAGGCCCTAGGGGATATCAAGATGAGGAAGACACAGTTCCTTACCTCAAAGTGGGGAAAGGCAAAGGTTGATTGTTTAAATGCTATGTGATAAATGCAATACGATAACTTTACATAGGGAGTGACATCTAATCAAAACCCAAGACTGGGAAGGCCTCTTGGAAATGACATTGGACAAGGAGAATTTAGTCAGATGACAAAATAACCTACAGGCTGGGCGTGGTGGCTCATGCCTGTAATCCCAGCACTTTAGGAGGCTGAGGCGGGTGAATAACGAGGTCAGGAGTTTGAAACCAGCCTGGCCAACTTGGTAAAACCCCGTCTCTACTAAAAATACAAAAAAATTAGCTGGGTGTGGTAGTGGGTACCTGTAATCCCAGATACTCAGAAGGCTGAAGCAAGAGAATCGCTTGAACCCGGGAGGTGGAGGTTGCAGTGAGCCAATATTGCGTCACTGTACTTTAGCCCAAGAAATGGTGTGAGACTCTGTCTCAAAAAAAGAAAAAAGAAAATAACGTAGGATGCCATAAACTGTGGTATACTCCTTTGGAAACAACTATGAGTCTGTTATATTTGCTTCAGGAAAGAAAAATTATTTTAATAAAATTAATTACCTTATTTAAATAAAATAAATTACTTTATTTTATGCCCAATACTGTGTATAAAGTCACTAGACCTTGGAAGGAGGACAATCAGCCCAACAGATCTTTTAAAGCTAAAAATGCCCATTTGCCTCAAGCATATTAAAAACTCTTTTCTTGTGTCCAATGGATATCCAGTGGTAGAAAATTTGGATTTAGAACCAAAGCCTGCAGCTAATGGTATGATAGTTCTCTCAGGGAGGAGAAAGAAGTAGAAAGCTGTCTGCGTGATACGGTAGAAAGCTTATTTTTAGACCAACTTTCCTGTGGCATCCTGGTTGGATGGTACAAAGATATATTTTTCAGACTATTTTTAGTTGAATAACTGAGATATAGGAAATGATTTTTCAACAAAATGTGTGGCTCGACGACTATTCACACTGGACAGTCCTGGATAGGTATGAAGCTTCTGAATGCCTTTGTTTGGGAGGAAATGGGTAAGAGTATCATCGATTAAGATACCTAAACTAGGAATACTTCTAATCCTGGACATTGGTTTTAGTTTGCCTAGTTATCAGTGGTGTTTGGAAGGCAGGAGGTGATGTGCACCATCTTCCTAGAACTACGTGCACTTTTAAGTTTCCTTATTTTCTCAAGTAGACTGGGATATATGTTGATTCAACTTTTACCAATATTAAATTACAGCATGTTTCCTCTTTTTATTACAGAAACAAAAAGTTGCAATAAACTTCCTGTCTCTCTGTACCTAGTTTCACTTAGGAATTGCAATTGTATTACTCTAGTGGAAAGCTTGAATTTTGGTGGTTGAAAGAATAATGAATTAACTGCAAGGTACTTTTGCATGATTAAATGAAACAATGCCTTGTTTCCCCATATTCTACAAGTATATTTAACGCTATATCAAAAACAAAATTATTGCCTGGAGTTGGAAAAGTTTATTCCTGTGACTGTGTGTTAATACTAACCTTGAAATGTCTACCATCTACCATTATACCCCCGTATTTCCCCATAAAAGTTTCAGTAAACTTACAGTCCTGACACAATTACCATGACACAACAGCCCTCTATCTGGGAATGATTACACTTGCATATGGATTTAACTTAGGACAGGAATAAGTTAGCACCTTTCTTTGACCTTTTTCTAAGCACAACACACAAGCAGAATCCAGAAATGATGAGTATTTTACAGCAGCTGGCTTCCACAGGTGGTAAGGCAGGCTCTGACACATGATGGGTCTAGTCACTCAGCAAGTGTGAATTTTGGAAGTGAGCATCTGCCAGTCTTATTATTAACTGAGAGTTGAGCTGTTTTTATGAACTCCCAACCTGGAAGAACTTAAATGCATTTTTGAAACAGATTCACTTATAGTTTAAATGAAAAATAAAATACTGTTTTTCTTGTATTTTCACATTGCTCCATGACTGGAGTAGTTGAAAGCCCTGGGGAAAGGGCCCACCTGAGGCCCCAGCACTCTCCCTTCGGCTAGTGAGGGCTTCCTTCTGGTTTCCAAATTTCAATCTCTAGCCAATTGCTATTTTGGAAATATGATGACCACTGCAGCCATGAGACAAAGACACACTAGCATTTTCAAAAGTCCTCTCCTGGTGAATATTTTCAACATTCTGAAAAAAAATTTTTAAGAACATATCCATTTCTTGCTTTAAGATAATTGTATTGGGAAGTTATGGAATTATGAATTAACACTGTAGGAAAGTTTAAGGCAAATGTATCAAGGTTTATAAAGACATTCTAAGTCCAGTGGGTTATCTCGTATTTCGCTTATGGATTATAGGTTCCTGAGCCCTATGAGAGTTTGCCACTCAGCAGGGATCAGTTTAGCAGGTATCAGAGTTTGGCACCAATTGTAAAGTTCTAGATTAGTGCTGTTCAACAAAAGTGTAAAGCAAGGTGCATATGTAATTTTAAAATTTCCTAGTAAAGATGTTTAAAAGTATAAAGAAATGGGTGACATTATTTTTAACAATATGTTTTACCTAATCCACTCTATCTAAGGTAGTATTTCAACAGATAATCAATATAAAAATTAATGAAATATTTTGCTTTTTGGGGGTACTAAGCTTTTGAAATCCATGTGTGTTTTACACTTACGGCGCTTCTCAATTCAGGCTAGTCACAAATAACCACATGTGGCTAGTGGCTAGAGTATTAGTACAGCTCTATCCTACTCAGAATGGACAGCCAGACAAATGATGCCACAGGAGTACCACAGTCACCCAAATTCCAAGGTGACCTTAGACATATATTAAACCATAGTCTTATATTATGGTTTCAGAGATTGGTGCTTCCAAATATGTTTGTGCAAGATTCTAGTATTTGCAGGATAACTCCCAAATGGTGAATATTTCAGAAAACTGATCTTAAGGTCAGAGCAGGACATTCCTACTCTAATACATTAGAGAATAAGAAAGACAGACTCACTAGTCATGAGGTCATATAATATATAATGTAAGTTATTTTCCACTGTTTCATTTATATTCCAATATAATTCATTTATTCTATAAACATTATTGAGTCTTCTCGATACAAGACCTAGAGAGACTAAAATGCATTGACAAAATAGAAAACTATTGATTCTAAAATTAATTCAACAAAAACAGGTGGTAAAATATATTTAAGTTACTATGCAATCCGCTTTACTACTCTCTATGCAACTTTCAAGGATAATTATAATTTTAACTGGAAGTAGAATTCTATGTCATTCTACAAACCCTTAAAGTCTTACAGATTCTAACTAGTTCTGTCCTTCATGCTCAGTAAAAGTCTCTGCACATCTACTTATTACGTACCCTTTGCAGCACTAAAGTGATTACCTTACATAAATGCTCCTTTATGGCTTCGTCATCCCTCTTCACCACCTCCATCATTTCTTGGCCCCCAAGGTAGGCAGCATTAGCTACATTTAAAAAATAAAAAGTCAAACATTTAGAATATACAGAACAAACACAAATTTCAAATTAATTTTAGTAAGTTCATGTTCCTCCTTTCTTTTGGCATATGCTATCTGATGAGAGATACCGGTGAGGCCAAGAGAGGACTGTGAGTCAGGCAATATGCACACAGTCTCTGGAAACAAGAGCATTTACTTTAAACGAACCTTCTTCCAACCTCATCTGGCTTCTCCATAGCAAACGTTCAATAGTTCCACAGCCCAGTGTCAGATACCGCAGCAGATGATGTATGTAATTGTACCACACCAATACGTGCTATTTCGATTTAGACTTAGAAGCACAAATTGCTACCAATAAATCATGTATGCCAAGAAAATGCAAACAGTTGTTAACATGAAAGCATAGGCTTTTTTTTTTTTTTAAGAAAACAACTTAAAGGAATATGTATTTTTAAAAATACATTTGAAGATCTCCAGGAGTTTTCAATAAGGGTTGGTCCCTTATTGCAAAATAAGCTAAGTGAGGCTCAGTTTCAATATGTCAAATACCCAGGCAAGAGGAAGAAAGCCAGAGATAACATGAATATATGTGGCTTTCTTGTACTGGTAAGAAAATTTTCGTTCAGTGCTTGTGCCTTCAATTCCATTTTGGCTGGTATTATTACTGTTACCTTGCTTTCTTTTTTGCCAGCATCTGCTTGGTATATGCCCTTCCCTTCATTTTCAATCTTTTGTCATTTTGTTTCAAGTATGTGTCTTGAAATCATGTAAGTGGACTTCTTTAAAAATGTAGTTTGAAAGTCTCTGTTTCTTAAATAGAGAGACTAAACATATTCACATATATTGAGATTGGAGCTATTTGGTCTGACTATAGTCATCTTGTTTTATGTATCCTATGCTTTCTTGTTATTTCTGACTCCTATCTTTAGTGTGAATGATGAGTTTCCTCCCTACCCAGGCTTTAACAAATTTCTTTTCATTAACAATCCAAAAGCATAAATTTCATTTTTATTTATCTAGTGGTTAGCCTTACCTAAAAACTACAAACTTACATTTTCTCTTGCTGTCTGAAATTACTCATCTAAACAAGGCAGGCCCTTAGCATACTTGCACTTTCTCCATGCCTTCCTCCCATCCTGCCTCCATCCCTGTGGCTTCAATTATCTGGAATTTTAGTTCCAGATTATCATCATTATTATTATTGAGATGGAGTTTTGCTCTTTGTTGCCCAGGCTGGAGTGCAATGGCGTGATCCTGGCTCACTGAAGCCTCCGCCTCCTAGATTCAAGTGATTCTCCTGCCTCAGCCTCCCAAGTAGCTGGAACTACAGGTGCTCGCCACCATGCCCAGCTCATTTTGTATTTTTAGTAGAGATGGGGTTTCGCCATGTTGGTCAGGCTGGTCTCGAACTCCTGACCTCAAATGATCTGCCCACCTCAGCCTCTCAAAGTGCTGGGATTACAGGTGTGAGCTACTGCGCCCAGCCCCCAGATTATTAATTTTTACATTTGGTCTCTACTTTCCTTGTTTAAAGTTTTATCAAGGTAACACACACACACACACACACATAGTTTCATATCAAATATCACAGAAATGCCTTTAGTGCAAAACTATAGTTTCCTTTGCCATCATTTCCCACTTCTAGACCCATTTCCTAGAGGAAGCCTCTCTTAATTCTTTTAGCTGTCCTTCCACCAGTTACTACCAAACCTCCAAACATTTATGACCATCTTGCCATTGCTCGGTAACTTATTCATTATCCTTGCTGAGTTGCTATGAGAGATGAGGGTTTAGCTCACTTTTACAGACCTACCATTCCTTCCTGCCGTATCTTCATTCTTCTATTCTTACTAATATACTTATGCTTTTACTTCTAAATATTGTTCACGGCTGAGGCAAGCAGACTTCCATTCTTACAAGTTAAGTCTCTGTCCTCCAATATTTGTTTTTGTTAAAGTTACCTTTTTTTTTTCTAACTCTACTCAATCGAAATTTTTCTGAGTCAGTTCTTCCTGGAGACCTCCTTCCTGGACCCTTAGACCTTCTGCTCTAACCTGGACCTGGACCTCTGTCGACTTAGAATTTCCCTTCACTCCTTTCTTGGGTTGTTCCCATGGTTTTCTAAGTTCCAGTTAATTAACTCCTTCATTTGTTTGTTCATTCAAAGATGACTGAGCACCTACTTACCTTATGCCAGGCATTATTTTAGCTACTGGAGATAGAGAAACAAGTAAGACAGAAAAACTATTCTTGAGCTTACATTTTAGTGTTGGGATGACAGATGGTGAGAAAGGGCTACGGAAAAAAATAAAATCAGCTCAGGAGATAAGTCTGTGCAGTGACAGTGACAGTGGTGGCCTATTTTATGTAAAGTGCACCAAAAAGGCCTCCCTGATAAGGGGATGTGTGAATAGCGAGAGACCTGAATGAAATGAGAAAATGGACCATGCAGATACTTGGGTTAGCAGCACTCTAGACAGAGAAGGGGATAGGAGATGTTTCCTTAAATATAGCCATGATGTAATATTAAAAGTGGCACTTTATTTTTTATTTATTTTTGAGACAGTCTGACTCTCGGCTCACTGCAATCTCCGCCTCCTATGTTCAAGTGATTCTCCTGCCTCAGCCTTCCAAGTAGCTGGGACTACAGGCGTGTGCCACCACGCCCAGTTAATTTTTGTATTTTTAGTAAGGACAGGGTTTCACCATATTGGCCAGGATGGTGTTGATTTCTTGACCTCATGATCTGCCTGTCTTGGCCTCCCAAAGTGCTGGAATTACAGGCATGAGCCACCGTGCCTGGCCAAAAGTGGCACCTTCATCATTCTTGTCTGTCTGTGATATTAGCATGAATACATACAGGAGTAAATATTCTGTATTTTCTTGGCCTAATCTCCTAAATCAGGACAGGATATTTAGTCACAGTTAAGACTCTAAGTCCTGGTTCCAAAATCAGAGCTGTTTTTGTTTTACTATATTTCAGGGAACTTATAAGGGCCAAATAAATCAAAGCAACAGGGATTTGGTTAATATATTATGGTCTATTCACGAAATTAATTATTCGATAATCTATTAAATATTATCCTGCAGAATATATAATGTCAAATACATATTTAAAAATAATAGCAAACCACAAAATAGTACAGTATGATCCCACTGTTATAAAGATACGTATGTGTATGGTACAGATTTATTTGAAAAGATAAACAAAATAATAACACGTTATCTCTGGTTGATGGAATCCCAGGTGATCTGCCTGTCCTTTCTTCTCTCAATTCTCTGCCTCCCTTCCAATAGGTTATAGTTTCTTTCTTTGTACATAGTTTTGTCTTTCCTAGAATTATTTATTGCCTTTGTTTTCTTTTTCATGGGTAAACAATGAAAATTCCCTACTTTCTTAAAAACGTATCAGATTTTATTCCCAAATGTGCAAACACATCCAATAATTCCTTTATTCCATCCCTCCCCCCCACAGAGCCTTCCATTCTTCTGATCCAGTCTTGGACTGGTTGCTCTCCAGGCCTGCTGCATAGCTGTCATCCTTGGACTTCCTTTTGCCACTTCTCTGGACTGGATTCCCTGTTTTATGGATTCTGTTCATGACTTTCTCTTTCTTGGTTTATTCCCTTACTTTACTGAAGCACATTTTCCAGTAACTAATAAAAAGATACACAGGAATTTTTATAAATATTTACATATCTAGTTTCTTTTTCCACATGAATCGCATAGTTTGGCTGTATATAGAATTTTAAGCTGAAAAAGGCTTACCCTCCAAATTTATTATCTTCTAGCATCCAGGGTTAATGATTTCAATTCTAATTTCTTGGAATGTGACTATTTCCCTTTGCCCTACCCCATCCCATCTCCTTATCCTCAGACGCAGCTCTCTTAGCTCTAGAATCCTTAAATTTCATAAGAATATGTCCTTCTGTTCCTTAATTGGACTGGAAATCCAGTAGGCCCATTCACTGTTTGGACTTACCAACTTTCTTTCTGGAAAATTTTCTTTTATTATTTCTTTAATAATTTCTTTCCCTGTTTTCTCTATCCTCTCTTTCTGGAACTCCTACTGGATCTCTTAGATTAATCCTCTAAGTCATATTTTTCTTCTATAGCCCTTCTCTTTTTCAGTTTGTATTACTTTCTAAGAGATTTCAACTTTTTCTTCTGTGTTGAATTCTCTATTGAATTTTTATTTTGGCTGTGAACATATCAATTTCCAAGAACATTTTCTTGCTCTCTTTCCTTTTTTGTAGCATTCTTTGTTTTATAGATGTTATATTATCTTTCTGAGATTAGAGGGCTGTTTTTATAATAAAAGCTTTTTTTCTTTTTCCTGTCATGGTATTATTTCTTTCCTGATCTCCCCCTCCCCCCAGTCTGTATTTCTGTTTTGGTCTCTCTTTTATATTGAGGAAATGTCTGATATGCTTGCATTCTATAAAGCCATGTTCTCTAAAAGTTATGTCTGATGCCCTCATCTGTATTTGTTAGCTGTGAACTCATGAAGAAAGGCTGTCTTGCCAATTTGAAAAGTTTTCATTTAAGATACTTGTCAGAGGAAAGGCCATGTTTTCCTATTAGGATATTTGTTTTCTATTTTCTTTTTGATAAACTTGGCTTCTATATCCTATAAAGTTCAAGAAAACAATTTCTTGAAAATAATTTCTTCATGCCTTCTCCTTTAGCCTTGACTTTCTGAGAGTTCAGATTCTATGTTCCTGGATGTAAGATACCTTCTTTGCTTATGGGAAGAAGAATGTTTTTCCTTTTAGATGCAGTCAGAATGACCTGCTTCTTTCCTGTTACAGGAGGCCCTGATAAATAGCCACGCACTTACCAGCTTGCCTGTATAATGTGGCTATCACTGAGTGTAATATGGACAGGTCAGCTCCAACTAAGATTCTAATTTCTTGACACAGTGTTTCAAAGGTACTTTATCTGCAGTGTAGCCAAGACTGGTGGACAAGACTTGTTTCCCCACCTTCCCTGCAGACATAGCAGGTTTGAGTTCTCTCTTGTTACCATGAGGCTGAGTACTGTGTCCCAAGGAGTGAAAGCACAAGTGCTTTCTTGTACATGACAAAATAACCCCAAGTGGCAGGCCTTTTTATATGCAAGAATGACTCACGTGGCCCATGTTTTCTTAGCTGGGATCTTTCTCATTGTAATTCAGAGCACCTGAAATTCAGCACAGAACACTCTAACCATCAATCAATAAAGCATAAAGAGTAGATTTACCTTTCCAGATTCCTTCACAGAGATTACAGTTGTAAATTATGTTCACAATCAAGGTATCTCAATTTCTGTTTTTTTTTGTATATATAGTAATTGAAACAGAAACACAAAATGTCTATAGAACATATTCCTACTTAGCCCTTCTAAAAAATTCCATTATAGACAGTCTGGAACTCACAGAAGTTGCAAAAGTTCAACTCTAGGCCACTTAATGTTGAATCTGGTACTTGTTTCACCATGGAAACAATAATGATGAGATGACAAGCTTGCCTGGGTTCTTTAAAGGGGCCTAGCTGAATGAATTTGGTAGGCAGGAGTGTAAGATCCACAGGAATGATGTGGTGATGCCTGAGAATGAAATGGCAGGTTAGGGCCAGATCATTCAGGACTCTCAATGTCAGACTCATCAATCTGCTGCAAATTTTTCCTTGGGCAATGGTGAGCTACTGAAAGTTTTTGAGCAGGAAAAAGCACAAGTGACAAAAGAAAAAATAAATTGACTTCATCAAAACTAACACCTTTCGTGCTTTAAGGGACACCATCAAGAAATTAAAAAGATAACCTGCAGAATGAGAAAAGATCATATATCTAATAAGGATCTATAGACATAATATATAAAAAAACTTACAAATCAACAATAAAGACAATCTGATTAAAAATGGGCAAAGGATTACAACAGACATTTCTAATTATCTTCTAAAGGTGATATACAGGTTGAGTATACCTAATGTAAACATACAAAATCTGAAATCCTCCAAAATTTAACTTTTTGAGTGCTAACATGATGCTACAAGTGGAAAATTTCACACACAACCTTATGTGATAGGTTTCAGTCAAAACTTTTTTCATGAACAAAATTATTAAAAATATTATGCAAAGTTTTCTTTAGGCTATGCATATTAGGTATATATAAAATATAAGTAAATTTTGCGTTTAGATTTGGGTCCCATTCCCAAAGTATCTCATTATGTATATGCAAATATTCCCAAATTCTAAAAAAATCCCAAATCCAAAACACTTCTGGTGCCAAGCATTTCAGATAAGGGATACTCAATCTGTACAAATGGCCAATAAGCATGTGAAAAGATGTTCAACATCATTAGTCATCAGGGAACTATAACCAGAACCACAATGAGATACTACTTCACTAGGATGGCTATAATAAAAAAGGCAAACAATAACCACTGTTGATAAGATGTGGAGAAACTGTAACCCTCATACCTTCTTGATAGAATTGTAAATTGGTACAGGAACTTTGGAAAACTGTTCAGCAGTTCCCTAAAATGTTAAATATAGAGTTACCATATATCCAGCAATTCCACTTGTAGACAAGAGAATTAGAAATGTAAGTCCACAAAAAACTTGTACATGAATGTTCACAGCAGTATTATTCATAATAGCCAAAGAGTGCAAATAATCCGAATGTACATCAATTGATAAACGGAAAGACAAAATATGGTAAAGTCATACAATGAAATATTATTCATCAATAAAAAGTAGTGAAGCACTGACACATGCTAAAACATCAATAAACCCTGAAAACATTATGTTAAGTGAAAGAAGCAAGTCACAACCCAACATATCAAACTCTGTGGGATAGGGCCAAAGCAGTAGTTAGAGAGAAATTTATAGCACTAAAAACTTACATTAAAAAATCAATTATTTTAGTCTCCATTGCAAGAAACTAGAAAGAGAAGAGCAATTAACTTTGAAGTAGGCAGGAAATAAAGTTCATACCAGAAATTAGTGAAACTGAAACAAATAAAATAATCAAGAAAATAAGTGAAACTAAAAGCTGGTTCTTCAATAAGACAATAAAATTGGTAAGTCTCTAGTCAGACTGATTAGGGAAAAAATGTGAGAAGACAAAAGATATTAAGATATTATCAATATCAGGAAAGAGAGAGGTGACATCTCTCCAAATTCCAGATATCAAAAGGATAATTAGATAATTCCGTGAACAACTTTATGTCATGAATGTAAACACCTTGGATGAAATGGACAAAGTCTGCACAAAGACAAAAATGTTAAGCTTACTCAAAAGGAAACAGATACCCTGAATAGGCTTATATATATTAAAGAAATTGAATTTGTAATTTAAAATCTAACAGCCAGCAAGAAAACAGGGACCTCAGTGTAAAGCCACACAAAGTGCACGTCCGGCCAACAATCTGAGCAAATTCAGAAGTGAATTTCTTTTTCCCCCAGAACCTCCAGACAAGAAGATTTCAGCATGATCTTCTTATCTACACACTGTGAGTTAATAAAAAGGTGTTTTAAGATACTAAGCTTGTGATGATTTTTTACACAGCAATAGAAAATGAATAAATGGTCTTTTCACTAACTGATGATGGGTCAACTGGATATTACTATGAAGAAGAAAATACAAACTTGATTTCTACCTTCAACTTTACATAAAAATCAATTGTAGGCGGGCTGTAGATCACAATGTAAAAGGCAAAATAATTAAGTTTATAGAAGATAACATAGAATATTTCATGACATTGGGGTAGGAAAAGATTCCTTTAGCAGGACACTACAACACTACCCATAAAGATCGTTAAATTAAATTACATTAAAATTAGAATTTTTTTTTTTTTCTAGCAAAAAGACCATATTAAGAGAGTAAAGAGACGATTTACAGAGTGGAAGAAGATATGTGCCGTTATGTCAAAGGTACTGGCATCTGGAATGTATCTTAAAACTTCTACAAACCAATAACAAAAAGGATGGCAAGCAAACATCAAGAAGATGTTTCAGAAGTTAGTCAGATTATGAAAAGGTACTCAACCTCATTAGTTATCATGGAAATATAAATTAAAAAATCTGAAACTCTTCCACTATGATATATGCTGGAGTGTCAAATAGACTCACAGACAAATTGATTACCACAGGAACAGGCCAATCTTTGATTTACATGCCTTTCTGCCTCTATAAAAGAAAAACATTATCAAATTTAAACGTTAATTCTTTTATTATTTTTTATGGCATCAGAAATTCAAAATATGGGAGGAGAAGGGAGCTTATGTGTATGTTTTTTGTTTATTTTATCTTGTTTTTGTGATCAAAGTTAGGTTGCTCTCAACTTTTGTGTGTGTGTGTGTGTGTGTGTGTGTGTGTGTATGTGTGTTTCAGACAAGGTCTCACTGTCACCCAAGCTGGAGTATGGTGGCACAATCACAGCAGCCTTGACCTACTGGGCTCCAGCAATCTTCCCACCTTAGCCTTCGATTAGCTGGGACTACAGGAGTGCTTACAAAAACATCAGATTAGCTGGCTAATCTCAGTTGTAAATAACTTATAACTATAAAATGTTTTTGTAAGCATCATAGTAACCCAAAGCAAATACCTATAATATAATGAAAATCAAAAGCAATGAATTAAAACACACTACCAGAGAAAATCACAACCACAAACAAAGAGGGTAAGAGAGGAAGCACTGAGAAAACAAGTAAAATGGCAGTACTAAGTCCTTACCTACCGACAATAACATCGAATGTAAATGAACTAAATTTTCCAATTAAGACGTAGAGTGGCTGAATGGACCAAAAACAAGACCCAGCTATATGCTGCCTACAAGAAACTTATCTTACCTATAAAAATGCCCATAGAGTAAAAATGAAGAGATGGAAAAAGATATTCCATGTAAATGGAAGTTTAAAAAAGAGCAGGAATAGCTATGTTTATAGCACATAAAATAGACTTTAAGTCAAAACCTATAAAAAGGACAAAGAAAGTCATTATATAATGATAAAGGGATCAATTCAGCAAGAGGATATTACATTAGTAAATATACATGTACCTAATACCAGAATACCCAAATATATAAAACCAATATTAATAAACATAAAGAGAAGAGATAGACTGAAATCCAGTAATAGTAAGGAACTTCAACACCTCACTTTTGGCAATAGACAGATTATCTAGGGAGAAAATTAGCAAAGAAACATTGCAGTTAAACTACACTCTAGACCAAATGAATCTAACAGACATTTATGAACATTTCATCCAACTACTGCAGAACACACATTTTTCTCATCAGTGCATAGAACATTCTCCAGCACAGGGCATATGTTAGGTCACCAAAAAGTCTCAATAAATTTAAAATAGTAGAAATAATATTAAGCATCTTTTTGGACCACAATGGAATAAAACTAGAATGTTTGCAAAGAGGAACTTTGAAAACTGCACAAATACATGGAAATGAAACAACATGCTCCTGAATGACCAATGAGTCAATGAAGAAATTAAGAGAGAAGTTTTTAAAAAACTCTTAAAACCAATGAAAATGGAAACACAATATACCAGAACCTATAGGATACAGCTTGTAGTAAGAGGGAAGTTTACAGCAATAAGTGCCTATTTCAAAAAAAATAAAGACTTCAAATAAATAACCTAATGATACACTTCAAGGAACTAGAAAAGCAAGCAAACCAAACCTAAAATTAGTAGAATAAAAGAAATAATAAAGATCAGAACAGATAACAGAAATAAATAACATTGAAACTAAAAAAACACAAAAGATCAATTTAAAAAAGTTGTTTTTTTTAAAAAAGATAGACAATACCAACACACTGAAAAACCCAATTAAATAAAATCAGAGACAAAAAAGAAAACATTACAACTGTTACCACAGAAATAGAAAGGCTCACTAGCGACTACTATGAACAACTACATTTCAACAAATTAGAAAGCCTACAAGTAATGGATAAATTCCTGGAAAAACACAATCTACTAAAATTGAAACATAAAGAAAGAGAAAAACAGACAAATAATGAGTAAGAAGATCTAAGGAATAATAAGAAGTCTCCCATGAAAGAAAAGCCCAGGACCTGATAGATACACTGCTGAATTCTACCAAACATCTAAAGAACTAATACCAATTCTACTCACACTACATCAAGAAAATTGAAGCGGAGGGAATATTTCCAAATTCATTCTATGAGGCCAGCATTACCTTGATACTAAGACCAGACAAGAACATAACAGAAAACTACAGGCCGATATACCTGATAAGCATATGCAAAAATCCTCAACAAAATACTAGCAAACGGAATTCAATAACACATTAAAAAGATCACCATGATCATGTGGAATTCATCCCAGGGATGCACGGATGGTTCAGCATACACAAATGAATGAACATGATACATTAAATCAATAGAATCAAGAACAGAAACCATATGATTGTTTCAATACATGCTGAAAAAGCGTTGATAAAGTTCAACATCCTTCCATAATAAAAATTCTCAACAAACTGGGTATAGAAAGAACCTACCTCAATACCATAAGGGCAATATATGATGGACTCACAGCTAAGATCACACTGAGCAGTGAACAATTCAACATCTTTCCACTAACATCTAACAAGACAAGAATGCCCATTTCCACCACTTCAACTCAACATAGTATTAGAAGTCTTAGAAAGGGCAATTAGGCAAGAGAAAGAAACAAAGGGTATCCAAATTGGAAAGGAAGAAGTCAAATCAACCATGTTTGCAGATGACGTGATCTTATATTTAGTAAAACCTAAAGACTCCATCAAAAAACTCTTAGAACTGATACAATCAGTAAAGTTGCAGGATGCAAAATCAATATACAGAAATCAGCAGTGTTTATATATGTTTACAGTGATCAATCTGTAAAAGAAATCACGAAGGCAATCCTATTTACAATAGCTACTAAAAAAATACCTAGGAATACATTTAACAAAAGAAGTCAATTTAACAAAAAAAGTTTTTCTTTATAAGGAAAATTATAAAACATTAATGAAAGACATTGAAAGGACACACACAAAAATGAAAAAATATGCCATGCTCACGGACTGGAAGGGTTGAAATTGTTGAAATGTCTATATGACCCAAAGCAATCTACGTATTCAATGCAATCTCAATCAAAACACTAATGACATGCTTCACAGAAATGGAAAAAACAATCCTAAAATTTGTATGGAACCCCAAGAGATGCCAAATTGCTAAGGAATTCTGAGGAGGAAAAAAAAAAAAACAAAGCAAAGCTGGAAGCATCATAATACCTGACTTTAAATCATGCTACAAAGCTATAGTAATTAAATCAACATGATACTGGCATAAAAGCACACAACAAACCCATGGAATGAAACAGAGAACTAGAAATAAATCCATATACTTACAGCCAATTTGTTTTCAACAAAGACACTAAGAACATACATTGGGGAAAGGTCAGTCTCTCTAATAAACATTATTGAAACTAGATATCCATATGCAGAAGAATGAAGCTAGATCAATCCTATCTTTTACCACATAAAAAATCAACTCAAATGGATTAACGACTTAAATAAGACCTGAAACTATGGAACCACTAAAAGAAAACATTGGAGAAAATGCTACAGGACATTGGTCTGGGCAAAAATATTTCTTGGATAAGACCTCAAAACACAGGCAACGAAAGCAAAAACTAGACAAACGGGTTTAAACCAAGCTAAAAAGCTGCACATAGAAAAAGAAACAATCAACAAAGTGAAGAAAGTCTACAGCATGGGAGAAGACATTTGCAAACTATCATCTGACAAGGGATTAATAACCAGGATATTTAAGGAACTCAAACAACTCAATAGCATGATGACAAATAATCTGAATAAACATTTCTCAAAGGAAGACATATAAATGGCCAACAAGTACATAAAAAATGCTCAGCATCACTACCAGGAAAATACAAATAAAAACCAAGACTACAAATTGGGTTCACTGTATACTGCTTAGGTGAAGAGTGGACCAAAATCTCACAAATCACCACTAGATAACTTACTCATGTAACCAAATACCACCTGTTCTCCAAAACCTATGGAAATAAGAAAATTTTTAAAAACTCACCATTAGGTATCATCTTACCCCAGTTAGAGTGGCTACTAAGAAAAAGACAAAAAAATAACAAATGTTGGTGAGGATGCAGAGAAAAAGGAATACTTGTAAACTGTTTGGAATGTAAAGTAGTACAGCCGTTATGGAAAACAGTATAGAGTTTCCTCAAAAAACTAAAACTAGAACTCCATATAGTTCAGCAGTCCCACTGATGGGTATATATATATCCACAAGAAAGGAAATCAGCGTATCAAAGAGATACCTGCATTCCCATGTTTACTGCATCACTCACTGTTCACAGCATCCAAGATACTAATGAATCCAAGTGTTGTAAATAGGTGAATGGATAAAGAAAATGTGATATATACACATAATGGAATATTATTCAGCCACAAAAAAAATTAAATCCTGTCACTTGCAGCAAACTGGATGGGACTGGAGGTTATTATATTAAGTGAAAACCAGGCAAAGAAGACAAATATTGCATGCTCTTATTCCTACATGGGAGCTAAAAAGTGAATCTTACGGGCATGATGGCTCACGCCTGTAATCCTAGCACTTTGGGAGGCCAAGGCAGGCAGATCACCTGACTCAGGAGTTCGAGACCAGCTGGCTAACATGGTGAAACCCCATCTCTACTAAAATTACAAAAATTAGCCGAGCATGGTGGACTTGTAATCTGAGCTACTTGTCGGCAGGTAAGACAGGAAAACTGCTTGAACCCAGGAGACGGAGTTTGTGGTGAGCCGAGATTGCACCACTGCACTCCAGTCTGGGTGACAGAATGAGACTCCATCTTAAAAAAAAAAAAAGTGAATCTCACAGAGGTAGACAGTAGAAAGGTCATTACCAGAGGCATGGAAAGGAAGCAGGGTAGAACAGATGAAGAGACATTGGTTAAGGGGTACAAAAATAGAATCGGATGTAAGAAATAAGTTCCTGTATTTGATAATGCAGTGGAAAAATTATAGTTAACAATACTTTATTGTATATTTCAAAATAGCTAGAAGAACTGTATGTTCTCAATACAAAGATAAATATTTGAAGTGATGGATACTCCATTTAACCTGATCTGATCATAACACAGTGCATATAGGTAGTCAAATGTCACATGTACCCCAAAATATATACAACTATTAGGTAATCAATGAAAAAGAATCATCTCAAAAATATTTTTAAAAAACCATAATACAATCAGATGGCACTATATACCTACCAGATTGACCAAAAGTACTAAACATAGCAAAAACAAAAAATACGACACCAAGTATTGGTGAGAAATGAAGCAACATAGACTCTATATGTTGCTGGTGGGAGTATACACTGGTACGACCACTTTGGAAACCATTTAGTATTGTCTCCTGAAGCTAAACATATGCATACCATATGAACTCTGCCTTTCCTTTTCTAGATGGACCCAAGAGAAATATGTGCATAAGTTCACTGAAAGGCAGGCATAAAAATGTTCTTGACAGTATTATTTTTAGTAGTACCACATTGGAAACAACCCAAGTACTCATCAACTGTAGAATAAATAAATTCACTGTAGTGCATTCATCCAGTGGAAAAGTATTTAGTAATGAAAATGAAATAATTAAAGCTGTAAGCAACATTACATATACAATGTTGACTAAGAGAAGTCAGACACAAACAAGTATACATTATATAATTCCAGTTATTTAAAGTTGAAAACCAGGTACATCTAGATGTTAGTGGTAGTTACATTTGGGAAAATGGAGTAAGCGAGATGGGCAGAATCAGAAGGGAGTCTTCTGAGACTCCGGCAATGATTATTCTTGAGTGGGTGGCAGTTAATGGAAGTTTGTTTTGTGATAATTCATGAAGGGATATTTATATTTTAAGTACTTTTTGTCATTCTTAAATTTAAAAAAACTTAAAAATTCAAATAATTTGTAAGGAGTCTTATTTCACTGAAAGTAAATTTTTTCATCAGGGAATGTACTCCATTCCACCTTTATTCCTACCCTTATTTATTTCTTGGTAATTTCCCATCTAAGTATACTTTTTTTTTTTAAAAATAGAACATCAGCTTCTTTTCCAGTAATTGCTCCAAGGAAGCCATCTTTGTCATTCCTCAGAAATGCTCATAATACAACATAGTGGTCAGAAATAATAATACCAAATAGAAATGTAATTTCCTAAGTGGAAAACACATTTCTCTTGGCAATGATTGTCAACAGCATTCCTGGAAATCCAGCAGAACTCAGAGTTTCAAGTACTACAGTGAAGGAAATGTCTAGTAGCCCCAGTAATGGAAACAAAAACATGAAGGAAAGGGAATGATTTGGAAGAATGTTAATTCTTTACTTTTGCTCCATTACAAATCTAAATACAGGCATAAAAAGACTCACTGAAGAGTCTAATCTTGTTTACTAACATTATTTTCTAAGATTTGCTTAGTCTCCGAATATTACTACAGGACTTTAATTTAGACTGGTTAAAAGGTTTGAAATAGCTGAATGAGGGCTAAAGCTGGAAGACCAATAGGTCATTCATCTCACAGGTCAAATGTTATCACCCAATTCTCCAAGTACACATAATCCATAACTGAAGGCTGCCTTCTAATTGCCTATCCTGGTGCCATTTTGTCTGTCTGAAAAACTCCCAACTCTTCTTCAAGTCCAAATTCATTCATCTTCTCCTCTATTACTTATCTAGGAATTAATAGAACTGATCTCTTCTCATTACCATCCATACCTTGTATCTGATTTATGACAGCCCTTACTATGATATATTACGATTCTTCATATTTTTCTCTCCTACCTCACTGTAAGTAATTTACAGGCAGGAACTATATTTCATTAACTATTCTCTCCAGTGCTTATCTGAACACTTAGCTCACGGCAGATATCACTAAGGAAGGATTGTTAAATAAATGAGAAGAGACTGACAGAGAAGGTTACTTAGCTAGTGTTTTGGAAAGCAGGGTGAGGAGGAAAAGGCTACTGCCTTATTTGAAGTGTCCAAGAGCTGACATCATGATGGAGGCCAGATCTAGAGGCTGAAGCACACTGACACTGATAAGCCAAGCTGGCAGGTACTGGTATAAAAGTGAGATGAATAATTGAAGGCAGAGTACAAGTCTGAGAGCTCCTCTTAGGACTAGCCAGAAACTAGACCACATACACACTAGTCATAGCAGCCAGAGACAATAAGGAGGCAATTTAAACCACAACTAATGACAAAATGGAAGGTGATGCATGCATAGTTTTCCAAAGTAGAACTACAAGGTGGCAAGCCAAATTGTCCTGCTGTTTTGGTGACACATGGCCTAGTACCACTAGTATGATTCATGCTAGATGCCCCAGTTTGGCTTTGCCATTATTGAGGAGAGAGACTTGTTGGTACTGAAGCAAGGGGAATTACAGGAGGTGGCCATTGTTTCACTAGGACAGGTGAATTTGGGAGGTAGGAAATCAATCACTGTGGGTATATACACTGCAATATAAATGTGATTTTTTTACTCATGGTCTATGCTGACTGAGATACTACTTCTAGTCACTTTGATCTCCTTTAAAAGGGCTGACAGATTACACATGTCCAAAATATACCACGATGTTTACAAGGAAAAATTAGTTTCTTAAAGTACTCATTACAAGCTTCCACAGGTTAGAACAAGGCTTTGGTAGATTCACCTCCATGATGGGGGGGGTGGCGGGGGAGAATAGTCATTAGTAAGCCCATTAATACAGGTGAAATGCCAAACATTTAAAAATTCCCTTTAAAATAAAAAATATAATAATCTTGGGAGCTGCGATGGTACTTATTTAGACAAGATTTGAAGAAGACCTGTTACAATTAAGAAGCAAACCGTAGACTTCAGTGTGAGGTTATCTTGCCAAGGGGTTACAACGCCAGAAGGCATTCTGCAGGAACATAGCAACGATGGATTTCAGTTATGGTGGACTGACTGTCTTACCGCAGTGTTTGGTAGGTGGCCTGTTCTGTGATTAAGTCCATGGATGCTGACGCTCAAGACCACCTTGCAGTGGGGATGCAGTAGATACAACGCAACTACCCAAAAGCCAACAGAAATTTTCATTTCCCTTGACTGCCTCTACTGAGACATGGGGGAAATCAAAACATATGGCTTTTCTCTATTCCTTACAGTAAGGGATATTTTGGCTACTGATCCAAAAGTTCCTGGGGAGGACATTACCTTTTTAAGTAAGCCAAAGCCTAAGCAGGAGTAGGCCTTTTGCCTTTCTTCCCTTCCCCTTTCTTTCCGTCTGAATGTTAGACATGAGGCCTAGAGTTGCAGGAGCCATGACGTGCCCCTGAGATGATGAGCACAAGAATAAAGGTTTTTGTGATGTGCAAAGGAAAACAGACTAGAAACATAGGACCCATGTCCCTTTCGGCACTGCTGAGATGTTATTTACCTCTGGACTGCCTATCCCTGGATTTCTTGGCACATGAGAAAAATAAATCCCTATCTGTTTAGGACACTGTAATTTGGTTTTCTGCTATCTACAGTCAAACTCAATTCCAGCTGATAAAAACGAATAGAAATAGGGCCTTTGAATATTCTGGGTGTTTTTGGTCATAGCACAGGGGTTGATGTGCTTAACTGCTTATCAGGCTCTGGTAACTGAGTGGGGGGAGAAGGTGGCATCATGGCATCATGCCATATTTTCACATAACCAGGGCTTGCCTGGAGGAGGTAGAGTAGGAGCTGACTGAAAAAGAGCCTTTCTCAGGAAAGCCCCTCCTAGTGCATCTTCTGACTATTCCTGAGGCTGGAGAGATGTGCTGAGTGTAGGGAAGTTAGGAAGGTTCAAGGCAAGCAGGGCTGTGTGGTAGCAGAATTTGGGGGTTCAGGACAGGCTGCAAGACTAGAAGATTCTAGAGACATGAGCAGCCCCACATGCCAATAGAGCTGTAGGCAGAGTGAGGCTGGATACTCAGAAAGGCTATACCAGCAGGGTTTGTCAAAAGGTTAAGTAGGACCAGACAGTCTTAGAAACCCAGCTGAAGTTTTCTTACAAGGGAACATTCTTCAGCAGTTAATTATTTATTTCCAGGTTGTTTTTCACCTTTCCAGTGGTGCCAAGTTATAACAAAGTGAAAACCAGACCTAAAAAAATAATCCTCCCATCTAAAATTTTGGAGAAATGTTTCCTAGTCAACACAGTTCATTATGTTTCTCTATAAGCCAGGACTGTGATCATTATGATCATCATAGTCTGCAAACTGATAATCTTACCTAAGTGACACTGAGCTCACCAAAGTGAAAAACGATTGGAAGTGGTGTATGATTCTAAAAAAATGTGACTTTTTAGACTGGCATTAATTTTAAAATACAAAAATTTATTTAGAAAAAAATATATTCATTGGGCTATTTACTTCTAAACCAGAGATTATATCCTAGTACTACACTAATCACCTTTTGTCCTAAATCCTAATACTGACTGAAAAAAAAAACCCCAAAAAACGTTTTCCTTCATTCCCGAAGATTAGGTTATACTTCCATGAATCATTAAAAGCTACAGTTGGGGGGCCAGGCACAATGGCTCACACCTGCAATCTCAGCACTGTGGGGGGACCAGAGTGGGAGGACTGCTTGAGGCCTGGAGTTAGAGACTAGCTTGGCCAACAGAGCAAGACCCTGTCTCTAACAAAAATAAGTAAGTAAATAAAAGCCAGAGTTGGGTTTTCTAAACAGATTTTCAGAAGCTGGTCATTTAAGTAAGAGAATAGGTAACACGAGAGTCTGGTTTTGTCTTATTCAAAAATTATTTTGGGATTAACATTCTGAGAAGAAATTTGTGATTTGTTAGTGATGCGTATGCTTATGTCGTCATCTCAGTAAATAGTTCATTTTTTATCACTCTATCTTAAAAAATTAATTCCATATTGATTAAGGAAAGAAAAAATTATGAACGTTTCTTTTATAAGAATATAAACAACGTAATGCAATCTACCAGAAATTTCCCTATGTCTCTGTGCTATTTTTCTAGTTAAGTAACTGAAAGGAATTAAAATATCAATTTGGCCTAACGAACGAAAAGACCCAAGAATATTTTTAAAAGTTAATTATTTTGACCTGTTGTACTGCTGAAATAAGACGTATTTTCTTTTAGCTTTGATCAGAAAATCCAATTTAGCTGTCTCAGTGAAAAGCCTATTTTTCATGAAGTGGAAGAACATCTAAAGAAAACACATAGTAGCAAACATTCCATAATTAAAACTGAAGAAAAAAATCCATATATGTTCTTTACAAATAACATTTAAAGCAACCTACTTAACAAAATGACATTGATGAACACTGTGGTAAAGTTTATCATGTATGCTAACTGAAGCAGGGCTACTCTTCTCTGAACGCTGCATAGGAAATAACATTTCACTCACGCATACTGGAGAAGAACGCTAATGCCACAGAACTCAAGCCTACAGGAAAAGATGTATCATCTTTGCCAAAAGGGCAGCAGGACTTGAAATACTTTAATATTTTGGTTCCTTGAATTTTTCAGAGCTTACAACAACAACAACAAAAATGTGTGTATAAACTAAAGGATACAGAAAATCAGTTTCTATCTAGATAGGGGCAGGATTTATTATCCGCTGCTTGGACTAGCAAACTTCCTCCATTTGTTTCCGTAAGATTTCTACTGAAGCACAGACATTACATAATGTGCAAACACCGCAAGGCCTCCTAAAAGGCATGTTGGCAGGTTAAAAGGTCGTCGTCTGGATGACAGTCAAGCCACAGAGAAACAGGTCTGTGGGGGCCGGGGGAAATATCCAGCTGGACCAGATTCCCAGCTGGGAATGATCTATGACCTGATCTCTCTTTTCCCTTGATAACCCCTTGCTTCACGTAACCATGACAATTATGCCAATTCGAGTAGCTGGTATGAATGTTGGTTACGTTCACTATTCATGGAGTTTGTAAGCTCTAGCACAGCCCACTAATAATCTCCCAAAGTTAGGGTCTTCTGTGGAGTGTTGTTCTTTCTCAGTTGGGACCTTCTGTTTGTGGGAAGCAAGGTACTAGGAATCATCAAAGTGATGGCGAGGGCAAGCCTCAGCAAAGGCAGCTTCTGTGATGGTATTGCAAGAGGAGGCAGGGGTGGTACTGGGGATCTAGAGGGAAGGGGCTGGCTAGGATATCTGAGATGCTTAGTTACTTAGTTAATGATCAGCCTAGAGTCACTACTAGGAAGTGAACTACATATCCAAGTAGGGAATGAACCAATAACCCAAAGAAGAAAGAGGACAGGTAATTCTTGCTTCATTTTTCTTTACTCAAGGTAACACAGACTGTGTAGGTTATGGGAAAAACAAAAATCAGAGACCACTGAAGTAGTGGTTATTTGGATATCAGAAGGCCAGATTAGAGCCAAGGGATTAAAAGATCAGAAAGGAAAGGATGTAAGAATAGGAGGGCTGTGCTCCAAAAGTTTGTTTGCTAGTTTGTTGTTTAGAACAGAGATGAAGAAATGTAGCTGAACGTTCAGTCTGGTTTACAAAATCTATTTTGCACAGTAATAACTCTACGATTGTGAGAGAAAGGAAGCTCAGGGTTCCTCAAGCAACAATGTAGTGTAAAACTCTGGTTGCCTTGGATTGGGGAGGGAAATCTGTTTTGTGCCTAAACTGCTCCCTGCTGCCTGTACTTAGGTCTCCTCGAAGATGCAGCAGGAGGTCAATTATTGCAACTAAAAGGAAGATCCCTTTCTTTCAAATGCAGCTTTTGAAGCCTACTTCTCCTGAAGTTTAACTCTAATGCAGAAAAAGTGGAAAATACCTTTACATAATTTTCTGTTTTAATTAAAAACATTAAACACTTGAGTATATATGTGACATATTATGTATTCAGTAAACATATTAAGAATTTGTCATAGCTAGACTTTTCATATAATTTATAAATTTCATATATAATTTTACATCTACATATATATAAATGTATAAAACTTATATCCCATGTCCTGATTTGGGTTTAGAAAATATTTCTAAAGTGGCATAAGTACAGTTGCATATCTAATAGTGTCCTCAGCCCTGGGGCTCTGGGTCCTCAACCTTCTCAATATCTCAAGGACAAGGAGCACCTAATTCAGACAGTCAGGATAAAGGGAACACCTATCCCAGAAAGGAAAGTGGTGCCTCTAGCTGGAGAATGCTTTTTGTTTTTAATTCAACTTTTATTTTAAGATAGTTGTGGATTTACATGCAGGTATAAGAAATAATATAGAGAAATCCATGTACCTTTTACCCAGTTTCTCCCATGGTAATATCTTGCAAAACCACAGTATAACGTTACAGCCAGGATATGTATACATATTTTTTAAAGAGACAGGGTCTTCCTCTGTTGCCCAGACTGAAGTGAATTGGTGCAATCATAGCTCACTATAACCTTAACTCCTGGGCTTAAGCGATCCTCCTACCTCAACTTCCCAAGTAGCCAGAACTACAGGCATGTGCCACCATGCCTAGCTAAATTTTTATCTTTAATTTTTGTAGAGACAGGGTATTGCTATGTTGTCCATGCTGGTTTTAAATTCCTGGCCTCAAGTGATCCTCTTGGCTTGGCCTCTCAAGTGTTGGGATTACAGGCATGAGCCACCATACCTGGTTTACAACCAGGATATTGACATTGATACAGACAAGATACAAAATAATTCCATTAGCATAATAATCTCTCTTGTTGTTCTTTTATAATTGTACCCATTTCCCTCTTTGCCCCCCCTTCATTTTTAACCCCTGACAACCACTAATCTGTTCTACATTTTTATAATGTTATCATTTCAAGAATGCTATATAAATGGAATTATACAGTATGTAACTCTTAAGGATTGCTTTTTTTCACTGAGCATAATTCTCTGCAGATTGATACAGGTTGCTGTCTGTATTAAAAGTCTTTTCCTTTTTATTATTAAGTAGCATTCCATGGTATGGCTTTACCAGTTTGTTTAATAATTTACCCACTGAAAATACCTCGGGGGTTGTTTCCAGTTTTTGGCTATTATGAATAAAACTGCAATAAACATTCATATATAGGTTTTTCTCTGAACACCAGTTTCATATATAAGGGATGAATGCCTAGGAGTATAACTGCTGGTTCACAGGGTAGCTGCATGCTTAGGTTTTTAACTGCCAAACTGCTTTCCAGAGTTGATGTACCATTTTACATTATCGGCAGCAATGTATGAGTGATCCAGTTTCTCTGCATTCTTACCAGCATTTGCGGTTGCTATTTAATTATTTTATTTTAGCCATTCTGATAGGTGTGTAACGATACCTCACTGTGATCACACCCATCTAGTCTTTACCTTGTCCTAGATCCTGATCCTGCATATTTTCTCCCTTTTTTTCTAAAAGGATTGTTTAAGATTTATATTTAGATTCATGACTCATTTAGAGTGAACTTTTTTATAAGGTGTAAGGTTTAGGGTTTAGGTCAAGGTTCATTTCCTTCCTTTCTTTCTTCTGTTTTTTCTTTGGCCTAAGGAGAGCCAGGTGCTCCAGCAAAATTGTTGAAATGGCAATCCTCTTTCATCAAATTGCTTTTGCCCTCTTGTCAAAAATCCGTTGGGCATATTTGTATGGGTCTATTTCTAGGTTCTTTTCTCTGTTCTATTGATCTATGTATCAGTCCCATCACCAATATTATAAAGTTTTGATTACTGGAGCTATATAATAAATCTTGTAATCAGACAGACTCATTCCTCCCACTTTACCCTTCTTTTACAAAACTGTATTGCTAATTCTTATTCCTTGCCTTTCCATATACCTTTTAGAATAATCATGTCAATAGCTACAAAAAAAACCTTGCTTGGATTTTGATAGCAATTATGTTCAATATGCATATCAATTTATGAAGAACTGACATCTGATATGGTTTGGATTTGTGTCCTCACCCTAATCTCATATCCCCAATGTAATCCCCAATGTTGGAGGTGGGACCTGGTGGGAGGTAACTGAATCATGGGGATGGTTTCTCATGATTTAACACAATTGCTCTTGGTGCTATTACAGCAATAGTGAGTGAGTTATCTTGAGATCTGGTTGTTTAAAGTGTGTAGCACCTCCCCCACTGCTCTCTCTCAGTTCTGCTCCTGCTATGTTAGATAACTGCTCCCGCTTTGCCTTCTGCCATGAGTAAAAGCTAACTGGGGCCTCCGAAGAAGTGGATGCTGTCATGCTTCCTGTACAGCCTGTGTAACTGTGAGCCAATTAAATCTCTTTCTTTATAAATTACCCAGTATGAGAATGGACTAATACATCTTTACTACATTGAGCCTTCCAATCCATGAACATGGTATGTCTCTCCATTTACTTAGGTCTTCTTTTGTTTCTTTATCAATAGTCATCATTTTCAGCATATAATTCTGCATACATTTTTCTAAATATATGTGTAAGCATTTTTCTGACTGGCTATAAATGGTAGTATATTTTAAATTTTGGCTTCTATTGCTAGTGTATACAAATAATATTGACTTCTGCTTATCTTGTATCCTGTGACCTTGTTGCACTTGTATTCATTCTCAAAGTTTGTTTTTGGTACATTCCTTAGGATTGTTCTTTTTTTCTTTTATTTTTTTATAGATAATTTGATATGTTTTTATTCTCTGGCAGAGCCACAGAACCATCCTTGGGATATTCTCTACAGACAATCATGCCATACAAACAAGATTAATTTCTTCCCTTCTGATCTATCTTTCATTTCCTTGCCTTGCCTTACAGGACTGACTAGACCTTCCAGCACTACGTTGAATAAAAGTGCTGAGAGCAGATATCTTTTTCTTGTTTCTGCTCTTAGAAGAAAAGCATTCAAAATACTTTTTTTTTTTTCCTGCATCAGTTGATAGAATCATGTGGTTTATTTTCCTTAGCCTGTTAATATGTTAGATTATATTAATGGATTTTTGAATATTATACTAGCCTTGCATCCCTGGAATAAACCATATTTGGTAATAGAATAGTATATAATTATTTTTATATATTGCTGAATTCTATTTGCTAATATTTTATTAGAGATGTTTGTCTCTATACTCATAGAGGATACTGGCCTGTAGTACTTTTGTATTGTTTTTCTCTCGTTTTGATATTAATACTAGCTTCAAAAAATAAATTGGGATGTGTTCCCCCTTATTTTCTATTAAGATATGGGTAGAATTGTGTAAAAATTTCTTTAAACATTTGGTATAATTCTCCAGTGAAATCATCTGGGCCTGCAAATGTGATTTTTGGAAGTTTTAAAATTACAAATTGAATTTCCTTCAAAGTTATAGTGTGCTTCAAATGACCTATTTCATTTTGGATGAGTTGTGGTAGAGTGTCCACATTTGAGGAATTGGTCTATTTCATCCCAGTTGTCAAATTTATATGTGTAGAGTTGTTCACAGTCCTTTATTATCCTTTTGATGTGTGCAGGCTCTATAGTGATATCTTCTATTTCATTTCTGATATTGGTAATTTGTGTCTTCACCTGTTTTTTGTTTGTCAGTCTTGGTAGGGGTTTGTCAATTTTATTACTCGTTCAAAGTAGCCGCTTTTTATTTCATTGATTTTTCTCTACTGTTTTTCTGTTTTCAGGTTTTTTTTTTTTTCTTTTGGCAGAGACAGGGTCTCACTATGTTGCATAGTCTGGTCTTGAACTCCTGGCCTTAAGCAAACCTCCTGCTTCAACATTCCAAAGTGCTGGCATTTCAGATGTGAGCCACTGCTCCTAGACCTAATTTCTATTCTTGTTATTTCCTTTTCCTCCTTTGGGTTTATTTTGCTCTTCTTGTTCTAGGTTCTTGAGGTTGAAGCTTAGGTTACTGATTTAAAATTTTCTCCTTTTCTAATGAAATCATTTCTAACATAAAGCATACATTTTTGTCTTATCACTGTTCTAGCTCTGTCCCACAAATTTTAATGTGCTATATTTTCATTTTAATTCAATTTTATTATTAATATATTTTTTTGAGACAGGCTCTTGCTCTGTCACCCAGGCTGGAGTGCAGTGGCATGATCATGGCTTACTGCAGCCTTGGCCTCCTGGCCTCCTGATCCTTCCATCTTAGCCTGCCCAAGAGGCTGAGACTATAGGCATGCACCTCCCTGCCTGGCTAATTTTTTTTTTTTGAGACAGGATCTCACTTTGTCACCCAAGCTGGAGTGCAGTGGCACGATCTCAGCTCACTGCAGCCTTAACTTCCTCGGAGGTGATCCTCCTGGTTCAGCCCCCTAAGTAGCTAGTACTAAAGGTGTGCGCCACCATCCCCAGCTAATTTTTGTATATTTAGTAGAGATGCCCAGGCTGGTCTTGAACTCCTGGATACAAGTGACCTGCCTACCTCAGTCTCCCAAAGTGCTGGGATTACATGCATGAGCCACTGTGCCTGGCCAATTTTTAAATTTTTTCTAGAGACAGGGTCTCACTGTGTTGCCCTGGCTGGTCTAGAAGTCCTGGGCTCAAGTGATCCTCCCACCTCAGACTCCCAAAGTGCTAGGATTACAGTTGTGAGCCATAGTTTTATTATTTACATGTAGTATTATTTAAATTTCTTTGTAATTCCATTTTTTGACTAATGAGTTATCTAGAAGTGTGTGGTCTACTTTCTAAGTATTTAAAGATCTAACTTTTGTTATTCTGTTGTTGATTTCTAGTTTGATTCCATTGTGGTCACTGAACATACTCTACTGTTTCAACAATATTAACATGTTGATATCAATTCTGTTTGGGTGGAGTGTTCTATAAATGTCTATTATGTAATTTTCTTTGCACTCAAATCTACTTTATCTGATATTAATAAAGCTATTCCTGGTTTCTTTTGCTTATAAATGTTTGCATAATATATCTTTTCCTATCCTTTTGCTTTCAAGCTACTTATATTTAAACTAAGATTTTCGGGACAGTATATAATTGAGTCATATTTTCTAATCTAGCCTGCCAATTTCTTTTAATTGTGTATTTAAATCATTTACATTCAATATAATAATGGACAATCATTTTATTATTTATTTTCTGTTTGTTCTCTGTAATGTATGTCTCTGAGTTCTTTTTCTGGTCTTCCAATCAATGTGCTACTAAATATAGAATTCCATCTTTATCTATCCATGGTGATTTTGAGTATCTCTTTTGAATAGCATTTGAAATGACTGTTCTAGGTACTACACTACAAATACACATGACTTATTACCATCTATACATGGTTACATCTTACAGTTCAAATAAAGCATAGAAACCTTACTTGCATTATGTCCTTGTACCCTCCCCCATTTATAAAATCGTTGCCTTAAATATTTCCTTTGTGCACATTTAGAACCATAAGAGACAGTGTTATAATTTTTGTTTTAACTGTTAAACATAATTTAGAAATCTCAAGAGATGAAGAAAGTTACATTCATCCACATTTTAACTTGTTCCATTGTTCTTTCTTTTTGATGTTCCCAGAGTCCCTCTTTTATCATTTCCTCTCTGTTGAGAGAACTTCCTGCAGTTATTCTTTTAGGATAGATCTAATGATGACAAATTCTTTTAGTTTTTCATCATTTGAGAATGCTAAATTTCCCTTCTTCCCGGAAAGATATTTTTGCTAGATATACAATTTTGGATTGATAGCTATTTTCATTTTGTATTTTGTCATTTCTTTTGGGTTTCCATGGATTCTGATGAAAAACCAGCTGTCCTTCAAATAGACTTTCTTCCATGAATAATGCATCATTTCACTCCGGCTTCTTTCAAGACATTTTCTTTGTTTTAGTTTTCAAAAGCTTGGTTATGATGTGTTTTAGTGTAGATTTCTTTCGATTTATTCTGTTTTAAATTTGCTCAGCTTCTTGAATCTGTAAGTTCATATCTTTTGCAAAATGTGGGAGTTTTTAACCAATTTTTTTTAGTATTTTTTCAGACCTACTCTCTATTTGTAGGACTCGTGTTATCACAAATGTTAGATGTTTTGTTGTAATCCAACAGGTCCCTGAGGTTCTGTTCAGTTTTTTCCCCTTTTCAGTCTATTTTTTCTCTGTTGGGTAATTTCTACTGATCTAATCTCACATTCACTGTTTCTTTCCTCGTCCCCTCATTTTGTTATTGGGTCCATTCACTGAGATTTTAAATTTGTTCTAAAATTTCCATTCAGTTTTTTTTTTTTAAACTTCTCTTTCCTGAGATTTTTCTATCTTCTTATTAGTTTCAAACATGTTTATTACTGATCATTAAAGAATTTTTATAATGGCTGCTTTAAAGTCTTTATCAGGTAATTCTAATATCTGTCATTTTGATGTTGGCATTGATTTTTCCCCTGCAAGATGGAGTCTTGCCCTGTCACCCAGGCTGGAGTGCAATGGCACGATCTCAGTTCACTGCAACCTCTGCCTCCTGGGTTCAAGCGATTCTCCTGCCTCAGCCTCTTGAGTAGCTGGGACTTTTTTTTTCCAGTCAAGTTGAGACTTTGTTAGACAAGTGATGTTCAACTAAACCATGGATAGTTTGAACATTATGTTATGAGACGCTGGATCTAATGTTTTAGCTGTTTTTTCATTATGGCCACATAGGGTAGAGTCTAAGTTACCCATTTGACTACTGTTGATACCCAAGGGCTGAAGGGGCTCCTCACAGCTGCTGGGCAGGGGTAGAAATTTTGTAAGTTACCCATTTGACTTCTGTTGACACCCAAGGGATAAAGGGGCTCCTCATAGCTGCTGGGCAGGGGTAGAAATTCTGACTCCCTGCTAGGCTTCCACTGTTACCCTCTTGCCTAGGGCAAGTGGGAGTCCCTTGCTACTTCTCTCCACATGAACCTTTACCAATATCATGGGGGTAGTGGTGATGGTGGCTCCATTACTGCAGGGCAGTAATGAAAGTCTTTGCTGTCTACTCAGCCTCTTCTGGCACAGTATCCTAGAGCAAGGAAAGAAAGGGGTGCTTCATTACTGCTGGGGGAGAGGGTCAAGTCCATGCAACCTTTGTGGGCATGACTGGAGATGGCTGGAGTAGAGTATAGCAGTTACTGTCTAAAGGTTTCTTTTAAATAGTATTAAAGACCAGAGTCCACGTGTGGTGGCTCCCACCTGTAATCCCAGCATTTTGGGAGGTCAGGGCGGGTGGATCACCTGAGGTCAGGAGTTCGAGACCAGCCTGGCCAACATGGTAAAACCCTGTCTCTACTAAAAATACAAACATTAGCTGGGAGTGGTGGCGGCCACCTGTAGTTCCAGCTACTTGGGAGGCTGAGGCAGGAGAATTGCTTGAACCTGGGAGGTGGAGGTTGCAGCAAGCTGAGATTAAGCCACTGCACTCCAGCCTGGGTGACAGAGCGAGACTGTCTCAAAAAATACATAATAATAATAAAGAAAGGAAGTATTGAAGACCAGAATACACTGTCACAAAATGACTGTAGGGGACTGAAGTATGCCATCCCTAAAGATGCCTCTGGGGCAAAAGGATTATTTTAAACTGAGTATTTTGAGAAATTGGAGACACAGGAGAAGCTCTAAAAATGGAGAAGTTCCCTTTTTAAAGGGAAATTCACATCTATAAAGGACATTTCCATGTATGGGTGTCTTCCTCTCTGTACCATGAAGGGTGACTTTAAATAACCAAGGACTCTACTGTCAATGCAAAGGGCACCAACTTAAATCTGTAAAACAAACTTTTGTCTTGCATGCAGTGCTTTTCTTGGTCACCTCCCATTACTGACCTCCTTTGTTTTAGTTGAAGATGATTTAAGTCTGAACTCAGAAGCCACCTCTTTGAGATTTACTCTTTTCTCTGGGTATCTCCCATGTACATATGAAGTATAAATGTTAATAAATTTATATATTTTTCTTGTTAATCTGTCTTTTGTAACAAAGATCTGCCCCAACTAAGAACTATACAAGGTAGGGAGAAGGCTATTTTTTCCTACTCTATAAAACATTGCTCCTTTCCTGGTCTTTGGGCTAGAGAGAGTAGGCTTTTGTGGGGGCCTTTAAAAGTCTCTACTCTGGTTTTTCTGGGTTGCTGGCTCCACATCTAGGATACATGTGGTAAAAAGAAAACCCAGGGGAACTTACCACCATGTTTGTTCCTTGGGTCCCAAAGTCCCTACATAGCCTGCATTCTGTTCTCTACCTTGTACAGTCTTCTTGATGTTGTTTTATAGATAACATCTAGGGTTTTGGAGAAAAAGTAGAAAGTCCATTTACTCCATCTTCCTGGAAGCAGAATTTTTATAGATAACATCTAGGATTTTAGTACTTAGCAGGAGAAACAGTAAAAGTCCATTTACTCCATCTTCCTGGAAGCAGAATTCCCAGGAGGAAAATGGAATCCCTAACTGAAGAATGCTTTTTAAAATCCATTCTATAAGGCAAAAAGAAATGGCTAAAAGCAACGGGGCGGCAGTGGGTGGGGTGGGGGTTACCGGGTGGGACAAACAAACCTGTAAAGGGAAGTAAAATGATCTTATCAAAGTATATGTGGAGAATTTTACATACACTTGCCAGAAATTCAAATGTTGATTCCATTTGGTCTTAAGTAATTTCCAAAGGTAGACTGGCCCTAATTCCTGATTTAATCAACAATTGAAAATCAAAGAGGGGAAGTAACTAAACTGAAGCCACAGAGTGAGTCTAGGGCAGAACCAAAATGAGAGCTGAGGTTTCTGACTTCCTTTCAGTACCATTTTCACCAGTAGGCATCTGTTCCACAATACTGTCAGAAGTGTTTGAACCAGAGAGACTTCATTTTGACTTCACTTAGGGAACAAACTAATAATGTTTACTAAAACAGACCCAGACTTGGGAGTGTCCAGATATCCCGATATCTGGAGAACAAAGGCACTCCTAATTTTGCTTTAAAGATAATAATACCAATTCTTGCAAAATATAGTAATTACGAAAATTAATCCTTTATCACAAACCATTGTAGTAGAGCACATCTTCCCATACATACAAGCATTGTACCTAGGGTGGATGCGTTCCTCCTCTTAATTTTAGGAATGTCCTACTTCTGTCTATGGAGTAGCTGTTCTTTCACCACTTTACTTACTTAATAAAGTTGCTTTTGCTTTGAACTGCAGACTCGCCCTGAATTCTTTCTTGCGCGAGATCCAAGAACCCTCTCGTGGGGTATGGATCAGGACCCCTTTACTGTAACAATATGGTGGAGAGATGAGGAGGTAGAGCAAATGGTCTTTCAGGGATATTTCCAACTCAACCTCTGGCAATTTCTTTTTTTTTTTTCATTGGACATTTGTAACAACCTCTGGCAATTTCTAGGACTGTCCTTAAGCCTTGCTTCCCCTCTTCCTATCACATCTTTTTTGACTACTATGCTAAGGCTATATTAAAGAATGGAAATTGGGGGGGGGGGGGAAATGAAAACAGAAAAAACCTATAAATATGACAAATATACTGAACCTTGTATTTGTGAGAAATGCTTCTTGCTACGTATTTAGAAAAACATTTCCCATACGAACTGCAGCTGTACAATTGAACAGGCAGGGCTGTTAACTTGTTTCTAGTTCATTATGCATGTGACCTTATAGCATTCTTACTATAGCTGAGCACAGAAAACTTCATTCAGGGAGTCCTGCTGTTATCATTAACTAGGGCAAAAAGACAACAGCAGCAGCTATGGTGAAAGGAAATGCAATACAGCGGCAGAATGCCTGGGTTTGAACACTACACACTAGCAATATGACTTTGGGCAATCATGTAACTTCTTTGTATCTCAGTTGCTTCATCTAAAATGGAAACAATAGCAATATTAAACCTTATTAGTTCTTCTGAGGACCACAGGTAAAACCTTAGAAAGTGCCATTAGCTGCTGCTGAAACTGTTATATTGTACATTGGAGGTCTGTTATAAATAAAATACTAGATAGAAGCTTTACATATTTTATCACATTTAACACTAGAATAACCTTTTGAAGTATGGGGTATTGTTATCCCCACCTTATAGGTTAAGAAACTAGGTTTACTTCATTATGAAAGTCATCTATAAATACAGTATAAAATAGTATAATCTAAAAAGATAGGTTGCATTTTAAAACAACTTTTGAAGCCAAAAATTCAAGTCACAAAAACATTTCCTAGCATATTCACTAGAATAACCTTTTGAAGTATGGGGTATTGTTATCCCCACCTTATAGGTTAAGAAACTGGGTTTACTTCATTATGAAAGTCATCTATAAATACAGTATAAAATAGTATAATCTAAAAAGATAGGTTACATTTTAAAACAACTTTTGAAGCCAAAAATTCAAGTCACAAAAACATTTCCTAGCATATTCATAAAATACAATCAGCAAAGCATCCAGTATTAAAATATATTACCATGACAACTATTTGTTACTTTTATAATTTAAATTCTCCCAAAACATTCAAACAAGGAAAATTAAAAACAACCGATTAACTCTACAAGAATATTAGGCTTTGTGTCCTTGTGCTGTTTTTTTGCAAAGTACTCCCACTGAGCTAACAGGAACACCCAGGATTCCTGTAAGGACTCTGTATGTACTATGTACTATGTGCAGAAGAAGTATTTCTCACCATCCTGCAGCTAGAGTGAAGAATAAGAAACATAAGGTAAAATTAAAGCTTGATGAGACTTTTCTGTCTAATTTCTCATGTAAACATTCCCTCATTCTATTTCTAATTTTATTTATTTCTAGTTTTAAACTTTTGAAAGAGAAAAACAACTAATAAACAATTGCTTGTTTGGTATTTGTCCACTGTCAGAGAGTATTGTGTAAACATTTTGTGATATAAGAATAAACATACACATTTAAAAATCTGTGCTTACCAAGGCAGAATGGTTCTAATACATTCAATGGCGAAAATTCATTCTTCAGGTTCATTATTTGAAGGACCCTTCTGATTAGGAAGGACTTGATTTTCTCAGGACACGGTTTAAATAATAAGTAGCCAGTAGCATAGAGAACATATCGAAACCAGCACAAAAGTGGAGTGGCAATTCTGCCATTGGGTGACTCAGACATTCGTTCAATCGTTGGAAGAGAGAAGAAAGGCACGAATTACCTGCAATAAAGAAGCATACTTTCATGAGAGGTTTTCTTAAGGGATAGTCCATTACTTATGGTTTCTTCTATACAGTAATGGCAAATGACTGGGTTTTAGAATGACTAGAGATCTGTTCAGACTGAGAAGAACCACCACTCACCACCCTCTCGGCCTACAACTAGTCTGAGTAGGATATAAGGATGTCCCTTGAGATATTGGAGTTAATTTTAAGGGTGGGGAAGGAAACAGATTCCTAAATAACTCTTAGATTGTATTAGCAATTCACAATTCCTTTGAAGGGTTGCTGAAAGCGGAACTAATACAGCATTTTAGCAATTATACCAATTTGATTGACTGATGATACCAGAACAAAGTAGAGCCATATAAAAGACTCAGTTTTGGCTGGGTGTAGTGGGTCATGCCTAAATTCCCAGCACTTGGGAGGGAAGGGAGGCTGACGTGGGAGGACAGCTTGAGGCAAGGAGTTCGAGACCTCCCCTCTTTAAAAAGAGGGAGAGAGAGAGAGGGAGAGAGACCCTATTTCTATCAGCATTTTATTGATAATATTTGAAGATAGTTCACTTTTGAAAAGCTCTTCTATTCCTTAATATTACCAAAGATAATCTTTAACAGGACCAGATATACTTCTCGCAACTGATTCAACCTGAATCAAGTGCGGACCAGGTACAAGGGAAGCTAGGAATCTACATCTACGTGGGAAAATGTTTAAGGACAAAAATAGCATTTCAACTCATTTCATCAGAAAATATATTTTAATAATATTGTAGTAGAAAAGAATCACTAAAACCATTTAAATCTACATTGTTTGCTATATTAGTATTTTTTCCAGCTTTAGTTAGGAAAAAAATCATTATTTTCGACACTCACATATGAAAATAATTTAATGGGGATCGGAAAAGTCAAAATAGTTAAGCACAATCCCTATTAATAGAGTAAAAGTGAAATAGAGCAATAATGTTAACAGATCGTAGTGTAGGAAATGAGAATGAATGCAATAGTTTTTTTAACCATATTTTAAATTAAGTATAACACATAGAAACTGTATAAAACAAAATGTCCAATATAACACATCATTATAAGATGAACAGCTAAGTGGGTCAAGAAATAAACACTGCCAGAAGCTCTGCATGTGCATCTTCTAATCGCAGGTCCTTCTTCTGCTTCCATCTTAGGTAACCTTGTCTTTATATCTCTACTTGTCATCTCTTAATATTTTAATCACTTCCTTATCTTGTTTTACGTTAATACTTACCATCTCTTAATAGCACAGCTGATTTCTGCCTGTTGATGAACTTTATATAAATGCAATCACATAGTATACTTTTGTGGTTTTATCTCTTTCACTCAACATTATGCCTAGAAGGTTCATCCGTGTTGATGTGCATAGCAATAGTTTATTCATTATCCTTGCTATATGATCTCCCATTGTATGACTACATCACATTGTATGATTATATCACAATTTCCATCTAATATTCCCCTTATGCATATGTTACACCTTTTATAGTTGTCCCACAGTCCTTAGATATTCTTTTTTTCTCTTTCTCAGTCTTTGTTTTCTTTGCTTTTCAGTTTTGGAGGTTTATGTTGAGATATTCTCAGGCTCAGAGACTCTTTCTTCAGCCATGTTCAATCTACTGATAAGCCCATCAAATGCGTTCTTTATTTTACAATGTTTTTACTCTCTACCATTTCTCTTTGCTTTTTCCTTAGGATTTCCATGTCTCTTTTACATTGTCCACCTATTCTTGCACGCTGCCTTCTTTATCTATCACAGCCATTAGTATATTAATCACAGTGGATTTAAATTCCTCATCTGATAATTCAGAATCCCTACATGCCTGGGTCTGAAGCTTGCTCTATTCTCCTCAGATTGTATTATTTGCCTTTTGGTATGCCTTGTAATTTTTTCTTGGTAGCTGGACATGATATACTAGGTAAAAGGAACTTCTGTAAATCAGCTTTTAGTAATGTAGTAGTTAGGTGGGGTAAAGGGGAGGGGGAGACATTCTATCATCCTATGATTAAGTCTCAGTCTTTTAGTAAGCATTTGCTTCCGGTCTACAAACTTGTAAGTGTTTCCTCAGTATTCTTCTCCCCTCTTTGGTAGGACAGGATGGCTAGAGTTGTCTGGAGTTTAGTATTTCCCTTCTCTGATGCAGAAGGTCAAAGCTGACAAGAGTTAGGTATTTACCTTCCATGGAGTCAGGCTCTAGTAATACCCAGCAGGTTAGGATTTAGCTAACTAATTTCTCCTGGGGGCAAACCTTATTAAGAAGAGTACAGTGCTCTGGCATATTTCAAAATGGTTCTGCTGCCAGAAGTACATAGGGATTTTTCTGCAATATTTACTCTGAGAATCTAATTGAGCTCATGTAGGTAAGTCTAACAAAATAGTGGGGTTTCCCCATGACTGGGTCCCCCCTGGAGTTTTTAACTTTCAGTGTGGTTCACACTGAACCTCCTGTAATTCGTCAATTACAGTTCAGGTTTTTCTACCATGACACTGCTTCCTGTGGGATTTCTATATTTGTGACTGTATGCTCTAGTAAGCTGTGACTCTCAGTATTTACCAGTCTGTCTCTCTAGTCTTTTGAGGACAGTGGTTTCCCTGTGTCCTCCCCTACCCTGGGTCCAATAAGAGGTAATTTCTCAGTTTGCTCAATGGTTTACTTGTTAGGGTTGGAGTGGCAACTTCTAAGCTCCCGACTTGTGGAACTGGAAACCAGAAGTCCTATTAACATTTTTGTACATGTCTTTTGGTGCATGTATTTCTGTTGGCTACATCACTTCAAAGTAGAAATACTGGGGCACATAGTATGCGTATTTTCATCTTTAGTACATAATTACAAAGAAATTCCAAAGTAGTTCTACCAATGCTCTTGCAACAGTGTACAAGGTGTACAAAGATTTCCATTTTTCCGTATCCTTGTCAACACTTGTTACATTTTGTTTTTCTAGCAGACATTCTAACAGGAGTTAGGTGATATATCATTGTGGTTTTTATTTGCATTTCTCTGATAATTAGTGATGTTGAGCACCTTTTCATACACCTGTTGGTCATCTGCGATTTTTTTTTTTTTTTGAAGAAATTTCTAGCCAAGTCCTTTGTCTATTTTTAAACTGCTAAGACAGTAGAATAGATTTCAAGTGTTCTTACCACAAAAAAAGATAAGCATGTAAGGTACTGCATAAGTTACTTAGCTTGATTTAGTCATTCCAAAATACATGCCTATTTCCAAGCACCAAATTGTACTTAATCTATATACTTTCTAGTTGTCAATTAAAAACATAAATTAAAAAACAAAATATAATTGAGGCTAATAACTAATCAACTGAATGCCCGAGTTTAATATGTATGTTAATTAGCCATAATAAATGATTATAACAATTTAAGCAATAAATAATAATTGAATAAAATATGTATAATGGTAGGAGGTCACAAGTCCTATAAGGGGGCAGATAAAATAGTAAGAGGACTACAATTGCTAGGGGTGGTGGTATAGTTTTAAATGGGGTGTTTAGGGAAGGCTTTGATGAAAGGTGACATTATGCAAAGGGAGTGAGCTAAGAGATGCTTAGAAAAGTAAGTTTTTTTGGGGGGGGAGAGGGAAGAGCATGTGCAGAGGCCACGGAGAGCTAATGTGGTGTGTTTGAGTAAGAGCCAGGTGAACAGTATTGCTGGAGCAGGGTGTGTGAAGAAGAGAACAGTTCAAGTGTTTATTAAAACATGTCCTCAATGATTTAGAGAATATAAATGGTTAATTCAGTTAATACCAAACTAAAAGAAGAATGTACCACACAGATTCCAGACTAGTTATGTAACCCATAGTACATGAGGAACTTCAGATTGATCAAATCAGCTGGCAGAAACAGGAAACAATCCGTTACTTTTATAAATGATCCTTTACTGTGACCCACGTTAAGCAAAACTGTACGTAAGGGAAACTCTAAAAATATGTAAGCAACCACAGGGTTATACTTGGTTGATCTATATCAATAACAAATTGAGAATTAAAATGCACTCTGAAATCGTGGAAATGGACCAAATCAATAAGGAAGTTCTAATATGTACACTGAATGCATCATTGCCTTGTAAAAATATAAGAAGACCAAAGACTTCATCACAACTAATAGTTGATGAGATTGGTTTTCCTCTCTTGCCTTTGGAGAACAACAATTATTACCTGCTGGGTGAAACTTTTCCTAGATATCGTGATGATAATTTCAATGAAATTTATAGTCCAAATTTGATAGACTAAGTCACAGTAATAAAAATTTCTTTCATTCTTCATATTGGTTAAAAAAAAATCACCCAGGTCAAGGAAGTATGCCTAATTTTGTAACACAGCTGTGCGGTGAAGGTTTCCAAATCTGTGTACATGACAAAACATTTTTTTATGTTACTATCTCATTAAAAAAAAGAACTCCCATGTGAGCCAATTCATTCTATCCTAAGAAAACATTTTTTGCATATTTCACATTCTCTTTTGATATCTACCAGAATCAACTTTTGATAATGTAGCACAACCATGTTTTCTTGAACAGTACAGGAAAATAAATATGCACACTGGGACTTTTTATACTGGATACATTTGTGGGAGTTAGAGAAAGTATTTTGATGCTTATTTTTCTTGAATTTATTGTTATTACTGTTAATCATTTTTCAGAAAGAAGCTAAGAAACAATTTGAGGTATGGCCACATGTAAGTATGGTGGTCAGGTGTGGATTGTGTGCAATCTGTTTCATTAAACAGGCTTTAAAAAAAAACAGTAAACCTTAAAAATCCTTCAAACACTTCGCCTGTTTACATAGCTTACTACAGATGCATCCATTTTTCTGGGAGAGCAGCAATGATGCCTATGTGTTATGACTAAGTGAAGCCACGACAAGTAGTACACTTCAACATCTTCAAAAGAACATTATCACTGCCACTCTGCCTATTTATTGATTAGTTTCACCCACGTGATGCAGTAATGGCAGGGTGCTCCCCCACTACACAAGCAGAAAACAAAAGAACATAGTACGCAGTTTCTCTTTTTATATGATTGCAACATTTGTAAGGCATATCTTAGCCAACATGCAATGTAAACCAGACAGCCTTCAAAGATAAAGCTGCTAGCTGTCAAAACATAGGTCTAGAAGTAATCCTAGTTTAATTTATCTCGTCCCCCATACGGCCATGTGTTACTCTCCTTAGGATCACACTGGAAACACAAACCTAGTCAGCTTATTTAATAAGTATGAAGTTTATAAACTGCAAATGCCATTATATGTTAATCAAGAGGTTGCTTTTTGAGATTTTTCTACTCTGTCTTAAAAACTTTGTATGTCAGAAAGATAAGACTATGCCTCACAGGTAAGTACTTAGATTAACAGTAGTAGTGATAGCTTACTATTTTCTAGGTACTACACTTATGCACTTTATATATTTTCCTTCATTTAATACACATAAAAACCTTATGAAGTTCCCTTATTCCATTGAAGAGAAAACTGAGGTGTGGCCACAAAGTGACAAAGATGAGATATGAATTCAAGCAGGATGACTTCTGAGCTCATGCCATTAACCATTATATAGACTATATACTTACACATAAAATAAGTTATTTGTAATCGTTATCGTTTGGAGGCAATTTTCTTAGGTTGAACCAATTACTACTATTATTGTTAGATATGGGCTAATCTTTACAAGTGTCTCAAATCATTTAGCTCCAGAAATAATTAAACCCATATCCTATGAAGTAAAGCATGAAGTCTTTCAACTACTGATTACCGAAACAAAATTATGCCATTTTAGTATGTTTCAGTTAAGATGGTACTCAAGAAACTAACCACTTTTGCCATTTTCCATTCATGTGAATTATATTCAGGCCTCCTGGGGCAGATATTTTTCTACACTTTAATTACCTGAATGTGAAAAAAAACAAAGCCATTTCATAAGTTTAATCTTCATGTCAGGGTTGTTAATTATAAGGGCTGTTTGCATATTTGTGGAGACCTTTACATAACTTATAACTGCACAAACATCTAAAACTTAGCTTCAGTATCTTCCTATAGCCCATTCCTCTCAAGCTTTTGTCATTTTATAATATCTGCCCCTATTTTGAATGCAAAATGCTGTTCTCCTCATCTTGAAATCTCATGGAAACCACTTTGTTTTGGTTTGTTCCAATTCAGAAGCACTGAGAGCTCATTCAGAAAATAATGAGGCTCACAAGCTCACTGCAAATTATTCTTTACCCACTACTCCACAGTACAACTATCTCTTAGGGAGCACCTGTTATTCCGAATTGAACAGTGTTCTCCAGGTAGACTCAGAATTCAGTGAATAATGAATAGCAAATTTTCATGTCTACAGCTACAAAATTCTCATATGACTACTACGGCCTTTGGCAGTATCAGCCCTTTCTCATGGTTCCTAGAAGTAAAGCTGCATAGAATGTGACAGGATGGCTCTGCTAATCAAGAAACTGCTACTTGGCATAAACGTGGAGCTGGAGTGCTATGTTTGGATCAGGAACACACACACACACACACACACACACACACACACACCACCAATATATTTGGCAATGGCACTGGGACTGTTCTAAATTAAAATCCCCAATATGTAAAAGTGCAGGCCTAACATGACTGGGAGGGGGAGCCATTCACTAGATCTACTGGTTGTTCATTGGTTTGTTCATTTGTTCATTCATGAAGATATACTGAGTACCTGCAGTATGCCAGGTACTGTACTGAGTACTGGAGACACAGGGGTGACAAGACAAAGTCCCTGCCTTCAGAGAACATAAAGTCTGGTGGGAGAGATATTTAGAAGGTAGCAGGACATGGGAAATGAAGAGTAAAATAGAAGCATACAAAACGGGCACTCAAAACCTCTTCTCTATAAGGGTCCAGGAACCTTTGAAAAGAAGCTCAGAAAAAAATTTTATTGACAAATACTGAGTATCTACATGAACAAAGTGCTGATGATAGAACACAGGGTTATTCACTGAAACCAGTAAAAAAAAAATTGTTCCCTACTTAACTTTGCTGAAAGACACTGTGAAACATGCATACTTCAGTTCCATATACTAAAATGCCATTTTTATACCACTACTAAGATGAGGCAAAAATATCCGTGACAGGGTTTCAGACCAAGGATGAATGATACAATGCAAAGGCCTATAGCCAGAGGCATGTACAGGGCACACAGCACAGCACCAGCCACAAGGGATTTCTGCCACAGAAGCTGCCCTAGGACACTCCCAGCTTCTCAGAAGTCAACTGGAAAGCAAAGAGTGCAGCTTTCTGGTTCTGTTTTATCTAGTAAGAAGCAAATCCATCAGTTATGGCAGCTAAGACCCCATGAGACAGAGACTAAACCTTGGGAATATAAGCAGTTAATTCATAGATAAAAGGTTAGGCCCAAATGACTGAAGAAGTGTGTAAATCTCCATATCAGTTTTGATAATGGAACAGGTTTGGATCTGTCCTGCTTAGTTCAGAAAAGAAGACGTATCTGATGTTTATTTCTTCCTCACAGGTCTCTGAAGGGGGTTTCCTCCTCCCATTTACTCCCAGACAGAACAGCTTCATAAGGGTAGCATCCCTCCTGGTGGTGCCATGGTATCTCCCAAGGCTCAGCAATAACCTAAATATAATTCCTGATTTCTACCGCTGCCTTACTAAACTTCTTTTTCTTCTTTTTTTTTTTTTTTTTTGAGACAAAGTCTCACTTTGCCGCCCAGCCTGGAGTGCAGTGGTACAGTCTCAGCTCACTGCAACCACCACCTCCCAGGTTCAAGCAATTCTTCCACCTCACCCTTCCTAGTAGCTGTGATTGCATGCATGTGCCACCACACCCAGCTGATTTTTGTACTTTTGGTAGGGAGGGAATTTCACCACGTTGGCCAGGCTGGTTTCGAACTCCTGACCTCAGGTGATCCACCCGCCTCAGCCTCCCAAAGTGTGAGAATTACAGGCATGAGCCACTGTGCCCGCCCTGCCTTACTAAACTTCTGGGATCTCAGCTTCTGCAGAGCTTAGAGAAAGGACAGCTGACTCTGGGGAGACTATACCTTCCCTAATGGGACTGGACAGCATTTCTGATAGACTTTGTCCATCAAAAGTGCCCCCCACGGTATCTGAAAATGCTCTACGATGAAACTGGGGATCATATGCTCTGTGTTAGTCTGTAACTAAGAAATTCACCTAACTCAATGCTTCCAGACAGTTGTTCAATGAACACAGCTAATATTTTCAATTGATAGAATCAACTGATAGTTTTCAAATGCATACAGCAAAAGTTTGCATTAAGTTATTAAGCACATTTGTCACCATTAAATCAAAACAGACTGATTTTGTCTTTCTATCAAAAAGACACATGCACTTATATGTTCATTGTTGCACTATTCATAATAACAAAGGCAAGGAAACAACCCATGTGCCCATCAGTGGTAGGCTGAATAAAGAAAATGTGGTACATATACTCCATGGACTACTACACAGCCATAAAAAGGAATGAAATCATGTCCTTTGCAGCAACATGGATGGAGCTGGAGGCCATTATCTTAAGCAAATTAATGCAGGAACTGAAAACCAAATGCTGCATGTTCTTACTGGTAGATGGGAGCTAAACATTGAGCACATATGGATATAAATATGGAAACAATAAACACTATGGACTACTAGAGGATGGGGGCATTGAAAAACTACCTATTGGGTACCATGCTCACTACCTGGGTCACAGGATCTGTACCACAAACCTCAGCATCACGCAATATTCCCATGTGACAAACCTGCATATGTACCTTCTGTATCTAAAATAAAAGTTGAAATTTTTTTTAAAAAGCAATCTGATTTTGAAATAATTCTATGATATTCTCAATTAAGTTCCACCTTTCTTTTTAAAGGCAAAAATCATATCTTTTATTTTCAACATTGTAAAATCTTTATGTAAAGATTTCCTGGAATATACTTTCCACCAGTAAAGTATAATTACTGCAGGAAAGATGTACATTCTGTTAGGGAAAGTACCCTGTGAGTGCTTCAATTAGTCCTCCTATAGATCACCATAAAATACGTGGTTTTAGACTTTTGTTGTAAGGTAAAAATGTTCTTCTTTTGAAAAATTACTCCAAAGCAATGAGGAGGTCATGAAACAAACATAACCTGTATCTTTAATGAATCTAGGAGAGAGTTGTAACAAGAAGCCACAATACACTCTCCCTCAGTCTTATGAGGGTAAACATATTTATTCTATTTACACATTTTTAACTTATTCAATAAGTTAAAAATAGAATTCCCATTCATCCATTGATTTTAAGTGGGAAAACTTCCTTAATATAAATAAGAAACAACAGATTGACAGACATTAAAGTCTCTAACATGAAAGACAGCACAACAAATATAAAAGAAACTCAGAGGAAAAGACAGAGAAGAATCAGAAGAAATTATAATTGGCTTGAGCTAAGAGAAAATACTATATCAATGATGAGTAGGATATAAAAGGAACACTCAATAAACAAAGCAGTATTCTTTTTATTTATTTATTTATTTATTTATTTATTTTTATAGAGACAAGGTCTTGCTCTGTTGCCCAGGCTGGAGTGCAGTGGCATGGTCATAGCTCACATCAGCTTCAACCTCCTGGGCTCAAGTGATCCTCCTGTCTCAGCCTCCTAAGTAGCTGGAACTATAGGCATGCACCACCACACCAGGCTAATTTTTCTATTTTTTGTAGAGACAGGGTCTCAGTATGTTGCCCAGGCTGGTCTTGACCTCCTGACTTCAAGCAATTCTTCCACTTTGGCTTCCCAAAGTGCTGGGATTACAGGCATGAGCCACTGTGTGTGGTCAAGACAATAGTATTAAAATTTTTTTTTTTATACTTCAATAAAAAAAAAATCAGTGAAAAGTTTAGAAGATTAAGAGCGGAAAAAAATTCCACTGAAAGCATAGCGATGAGCAAGTGGAAAGAAAATCAGAGACCCAATCCAGGAAAACTAATGTCCTATTAAATGAGGTCTAGAAAGAAAAGACAGGGAAGGAGGAAAGGGAACATGATAGAAATAATACATGAAAGTTTCCTCCAAACTGAACAAGACGGATACATAGGTCTTCATATTGACATAGCCATCAAGTGTCAACGGCAATGTATTAGTCTCCAGCAGCTGCTGTAACAAATTGCTACAAATGGGTGGCTTCAAATACTCTCTGGCAATTTTGGAGGCCAAGTCAGTATCACTGGGCTGAAATCAAGATGCCCTTGCTGCACTGTGTCAAGAAGACCTAGGGGAGAATCCATTCCTTGCTTCTTCCAGCTTCTGATGGCTGCTGATATTCCTTGGCCTATGGCCTCATCATGCCCAGAGTTTCACTTTTTGATAACTTAGAAATTCACCAAGTTGATAGTTACAGCTACATGATTTGAGCTCACCTCACTCATTCTAAGCTGTGTGTGTTTTTTTTTTTTAGAGGGAACAACAACAACAACAACAACAAAAACAAAAAACCAGGTACCTTCAATGTGAAACTCATAAACACTCATATATCAGGTCAATCTAGTTCTCCACCTAACTCTAGTTTCACTGTACAGTAATAGCCCATGTTTCCAGTGTAATGTAATAATGTGAGAAGCTAATAACTGCATGCCACTGTCTGCTACTTCTCTGTGACTATTATTTCTCTGAGACATATATAAATTAATAAAAGCTCCAATTTTATATTTTAAAATCTTTTTTAATAAAAGAAACATTTTCATCTTCACTTTATTTATTTTAACCAATGATCTAAAATGTGAAATCCAAACTTGTACTAGATCGATTTGGCCCCTGTCTCCCTTTCCTAATTACAGTCAGATCCTGCATAATTGTTCAAATATAGGTGACTGGAATAACCTCCATGGAAATACAAATATCACTGGCTGACAGGATATACTTTCAAAAAGTATACATCTATATGTAGCTAATATACAAAATACATTCAAGAAGTTGGCTAAATGGCAGGTTTTACTAATTCATTTGTTGGTTGGTATAAAGGTATATTTAAATGTTTCTTCTGGACCATAGGATATAGAAGAAGAGTGTGGGGAGGGCAAAGAAGTAGCCTATATATACACACAGACACACACATATATAATATAATGCAATGAAAGTTTCCCAGTCAACTAACTATGGCCTAGACTAATTCTACTTAGAGAACATAATTGTTACTGGTTAAAGTATAATTTCCACTTGCTAGTTAATAAGGCAGAACCTATTCACTTATTTCTGCTCCTTCTCAAAATCCATGTAAAAGAAAATAATAAAAAATATATAATCCCAGTAGAACAAGGAGGACAAGAGAATACTGGCAGCGGATGAGAGGTGACGACAGAATTTAAAAAGTTGGAAAGTAGACAGAGGAACAAACAGAATGATAGCTGAGTAACTGGTGCCTCCAGAGAGGGGGGATACAAATAAAGACAGTTCATTCACAGAACCTTTGAAGGTGGAGAACATGCACTGAGGCAAAAACAGGTACTGGCTGAAAATCTTTCATTTCTTACACACTACTGAAACTGCTCAAAGTCACCAAAGACCTCCACATTGGTAAATCCAATAGTCAGTTCTCAGTTCTTATCTAATGTGACCTGTGCGATGTATCCAGCAGAGCTGGTCACTGTTCTCCTTGATATGCTTATTTTAGTTGGCTCCAAGAATAATACATCACTGGTTTTTCTTTTCACTTCTCTCCGGTCTTTCCTTTTCAATCTCCTTTGACAACAGACATCTCAGACTGAAAAAAAAAAATCCACTAACTTCCTATTCTACATTTTCACTTGAGATGTCTAAACAACATATTGAACTTCATATTTCAAAACTAAACTTCTGATCTTCCCCCAACCTAATCCATCCAGTGTTCCTTAATTCAGTTAATGGCAACTCATCCATCTTTCCTTCTGCTCAGCTCCAAACTTCGCAGTCACTCTAGGTCCTCCCTTTCTCTCACATTCCGCATCTAATCAATTAGGAAATTCTTTGGCTTTCCCTTCAACATACATGCACAATCAGATCCCTCTTCCTCACCTCAACTGCTACCTCGATGGTGTAATCACCATGCACACCCACATCACTCACCTGAATTATTCCAACAGCCTTGTAATGGGCCTCCCTGCTTCCATTCTGTTCTTAGAGTCTATTCCAAACACAGCAGCCAGAATGTTCCTTTCAAAACCAAAGTCCATGTCACTCCTGCTTATTCAGAGTAAAAGCAGTCTTTGACACTGCTCTCTTATTACTTCACACCTTATTCACTTTGCTCCAGTCACACTGGCCTTGCTGTTTCTCAAACAGGCATACTCCTGGCCTTAAAGCCTTTGTAATAACTATTCTGCTGTTTAGAACCCTGTACCCTAGATAGCCATGTGGCTAACTACCTCCAGCAGGTCACTTCTATGATGCCTAATAAACATCTTGCTTAAAATTGCAGTTACAACAGGAGCCAGACTGAAGTGGTTCCCAGTGGCCAAATATGGAATAATTTTATCACCAAAATCAATATAGTAATGAATCATATATCTTTAATATACATCAGAAATTCATAAGTCCATGCTGATAAATAAATACATACATACATACAAATTATATATACAAAAGAAAGGAAGGTTCTTGCTTATAATAAAATACTGAGTTCTAATGGGTTTATGTGGAAAAAGTACTACAGTTAGAAAATCATGGTGAAGATTGGATCAGGCAAGGATAAATAATGGATGTTGAATCTAGGAGAAAATTTTGTTGAAGAGCAGGATATTGACATGGAAAAAGAAAAGTACCTCCCCCACAGATTGTTTATTCATTGCTAAGAAAAAGTAAAGTCTGCAGTGGAGAAATTTTGGATAACATCTTGATTAGGTGATTGAAATTAATATCACCAATGATGAGCAGCTGGATGCCATGTGCCTGTAGATGACCTACCCTGAGAAGGACATGGCATCACCTATGAGGTATTATATTACAGCTAAGAATGCAAAACCTCAATCCAGTCATAAGAAAACATGAGAAAAATACAACTATAGTTCCTTTTTTGAAAGGAACTATATTCTTCAAAATGTCAGTTTTAGGAAAAAACAAAGGAATACTCTTGAGATGTTTCATACTAAAGGAAAATAAAGAAACATGAGAATTCAAGGTAATAGCTGACTCTCCAGACTATAGTGGAGGGGGGGAAATGCTATCAAGGACATTAGTGGGCCAAATGATAAAATGGGAATATGCAAGGTAGATTAAAGTATTACATCAATATTACATTTACTGACGTTGATAACTGTACTGTGGTTAAGGGCAATGATATATTCAATTTACTCTTAAATGGTTCAAGCGGAAATATTGCGCGCGCGCGCACTGTGTGTGTGTGTGTGTGTGTGTGTGTGTGTGTGTGTAGGGGAGCAAATAAAGCAAATGAGGTAAAACAATAACAACAGGTATATCTGATAAAAGCATATCTTGTGTTGTTGCACTATTCTTAGTCTTACAGCTCTTCTGTGAGTTTGAAATTATTTCCAAATAAAAAGTTTTAAAAATCACTTGCAGTCCACCACTGCCCTCTATCCCCCAGCCATGGTGCTTCCAATCCCCTTTATCTTGCTCCACTCTTTATATCAATGCAGTATCACCTTTAAACATATTAATTTCCTCGTTTTTATGCTTCTTACCATCTCTCCTTAGTAAACTGTAAACTCTGCATAAGCAGAGTTTGTTTTTGTTTCTTTTCCTATTTTGTTCACAAATGTATCCAAGACATAACAGATCTCAGTAACAGTTCAGGGCACAGAGCAGACTCGAATAATGAAAGGCTGGCTGAGAGGCAGCCAGTCCCCTGGGACACCTGCCTCATCCAATACCCTCAAGCAACTCCTCCACAACCCCAGCATGGCCTGGAGGTTAATTCTGTGCAGAAATAGAAGAAAGAGGTTCCTGATCTGGACACACTGGGCATAGAAAGAGGCAGGGGAACATCATAAAAACAGAATAAATGAAAGCCAAAGCACTAAATATTAAGACACTCTCACATGCAAACTCCAGCTCCTTGAGCTGTTTGCTTCAGGATGCTGTGTGTTAGACAAGTGGTTTGAAAATGTTTCTCTGAAGAAACTTAATGGCTCCAGAAAAAATATGTATACTGGAGAATTCCACACCAAAAAAAGTTGGATACCTGTCCAGTTATCCTGTAGTACAGCTGACCAGCTGACAAAACTCACTCCCATACAAAACCTCCCCATAGTTTTGGTGCCTTATTCTTTTTTTTTGAGCCTAAGTCTCGCTCTGTCACCCAGGCTGGAGTGCAGTGGCGCGATCTCGGCTCACTGCAACCTCTTCTGCCTCCCGGGTTCAAGCCTCCCAAGTAGCTGGGAGTATGGGTGCCTGCCACCATGACTGGCTAATTTTTGTAGTTTTAGTAGAGATGGGGTTTCACCATATTGGTCGGGCTGGTCTCAAAATCCTGACCTCAGGTCATCCACTAGCCTCGGCCTTCCAAAGTGCTGGGATTACAGGCATGAGCCACCATGTCTGTCCTGGTGCCTCATTCTTAAGTATGAATAGATAAAGAAGAAGTACCAGACAAAGAAAGTTTCACTTACAATAGACAGATCAATATATATTTTTAAAAGCATGAAAAAAGGAATTCAGAATGAATACAGACAATGCAAGAGCCTAACAAAACCCTAAAAAATGTGTTTTCCTGAGAGAGAGAGAGAGAGAGAGAGAGAGAGAGAGAGAGATCCATGAAATAAAAATAAAAAGCATATTACAAAAAGGAGGAAAATAACAAAAAATTCCTTAGAAACTGTTTGCATAGATGCCAAAATCAAAAGTTTAATTAGATGAATTGGAAGATAAAGTTGGGAAAATATCCCATGTTTCTCATTGTAGAAAACTAAAAATCCAAAGAAATGGATAATGGAAAAGAAAATAAATCAAGAAAATCTTTTCTGAAAGTATAACATACAAATAAGGAGAAAAAAGAAGAGAAAAAAAATACAAGAGTTCTCAGTATGTAAGTATGCCAGTTTCTGGATTAAAAGGGATAAACAGTCCAAGGAATATCATCATAAAATATAATACTGAGAATAGAGTGAATATTCTAAAATTTTCCAGAGGAAGAAACAGTTCACAAAAATAATTAAAAACTCAAAATGACTCTCAATAGCAGAGCTGGAAGAACTTAAAGCTTAGCACCAGCTTCTAATGGTGTTGTTGGGAGGTGAGGATGGCAGGCTATCTTGTTGGAGAGCAATTTTCTTGCCAAGAACAATTAGAAAAGTTGAGAAATTGTTTTAAAGTCCCTTTGAAGGCATCAGAGGCAGAGGAGATTTGAAGGCTAAAACGCTAGGGAAAAAAAGACTTCAGAGAGGAGTGCTGAAATAGCTTTTCTTTGTTACTTGCTGATTTACAAGCAGTAGCTAAAAGGGCAAGAAGCTGAAAAGAGTTTCTGAAAAATCTTGTGGGCTTAAGGGAAAAACTTGGGAGTTCTGTGCCCATTAAAGAGAAGGCACTCTAGGCTTTTAGCGGAAACTATTAAAGGACTATACCCTAGAAGTAGCAATGAACTGGAAACAGGCCAGCCCCTCCAAAGATAGCTTTGATTCAGCCCAATTCCCAATGGCATCAAAGTGATCTACCATAAGTATAACTACAAAAGCAAAGGTAAATCCTCCCTGAAGGAAGATAAGATTCTAATATTATTTTAATAATTTTTCACATATAATGCCAGGTATTCAGTTAAAAAAAAAAAACTTACCAAACTGTAATGGTCAATTTTACATGTCAGCTTGACTGGGCCACAGGGTGCCCAGATATTTGGTCAAACAATTTGGATGTGTGAGGGTGTTTTTGGCTGAGATTAACATTTGAATGGTACATTGAGTGAAGCACATTGCCCTCCCTAACGTGAGTGAGCCTCATCCAATCAGTGAGCCTCATCCAATCAGTTGAAGGCCTGAATAGAACCAAAAGGTTTAATAAAAGATAATTCCTTCTGCCTGATCACCTTCAAGCTGGGACTTTTTTATTTTCTGCCTTCAGACTCAAACTGAAACATCAGCTCTTCCTGGGTCTTGAGTCTGCCAGCCTTTGGACTGGAATTAAACCATCAGAAATTCTAGTTCTCAGACCTTTGGACTGAAACTAGAATTATATCTTTGGCTCTCCTGGGTCTGCAGTTTGCCGACTATGGATCTTGGGATTTGTCAACCTCCATAAACACGTGAGCTAATTCTTACAATAAACCTCTTTCTATATACATACATCCCATTGGTTCTGTTTCTCTGGCAAACCTAGACTAATATACAAACACATGGATAGACAAGATAACATAACCAAAACAAAAAAGGAAAAAGCGTAAGTAGAAATGCAACCATATGAGATTTAGATGTTGGAATTATCAGACACAATCTTTATTTATTTTCATTTCAAATATATCATCTCTGAACTTTTATAAAAGTGATGGTATTTTTAAAAATTGTTGATGGTACAAAGGAGAATAAAGTCAGATAGGGAGTTTAAAATCACTAAAATATGATCAAGATATTAAATGACAAGATGGAGATTTGCAGGAATTAGTAATTATAATAATACTAAAATGGAAATTTTATAGGAAAAAAATATAATAGCTAAAATTGAGGATTAACAGATGGGTTTAAAGGTGTTTATACATAGCTCAAGTAAAGATCAGTGAAGTAGAATGTAAGTCAGAAGAAATATCTACAATGAGGCAGGGAGATGAACAAAAGAGTTATTGTATGTAGATTATACTTCAATTAAAAGGAAAGCTGAAAAATCTAATAAGAAAAATCAAAGAAATACATACTAGCTATAATACAGGGTGGAATATAGAAGAATTATGAGAAAAAGTGTTATAAAGGAAGGACAGAGTGAAAATGACTGGGAAGAATCAGGAAAGAGTTCATACAGGAGCTTATGTTTGAGAGGATGTTCCAGAAGAACAGAAGGCATCAGTTAGGTGGTGTGGGACAAAGCAGAGGAAGAGTTCAACAAAGGCACACAGATAGGAAAATATGTATCTGGACAATGAGAAATTATCATCATCAGGATGGAACCCTATGTGCAGGGACTGTAGGGCAAACACAGAAACTACGAATGGAAGGAAACAAAGGCCTTAAGGAGAACCACCCTGGTACCCAGATAACCAGAATATGTCCCTAAGTTTTTATGAAATCTCTTCTAAAAAAATGTCAATCGACATTAACATAGTATTATTGATGTTCTCAGACGTTCTCCTTTGTAAGAGGTATAAGAAGCTCCTCAGCATCTTCTTGAGGGTAGTAGATTATGAAAGGGAAAAAGGCTGAATCTCTAACACTCAATTTAGCTTTTTGCAGAAGCTCCCATAACAATACTGTTGAGGGGGAGAAATTATTTGTTGAAATGGAGTTTCTGGACTGTGTCTGCATTCATGCATGCTCCCTGTGGTCTCTACATGACTGATCCTGGAAAATGATTAACTGTCTGGTTTCCTAGGGAGAGGTTCGCAGTATGACGCTGGCTTCCATGTTTTATCTATCGATACACCTTCCTGATACCTGACAATCTTGCTTCTTCCCAAACAAATACAATTAGTCTGAAATGGCCTGGAATGTGAGATCTCAAAGCAACCACATTTTATTCTTGTGAAGTATCTTTCATTTAGTGCCTGCTAGGCTTTTTCCATTTCAGGGAATTTTTTGTGGCCTACATTGCATACTGTTCACAGATTTTCCATACAAGCGAGAAGTGAGCGTAAAACAGCCTCATACATTCTGATTAACCATATTAGAGAGCTTTTCCCTTTCTTAAAGATCACAATCATACTTCTCATCTCCAAAAACAGACCTAGAAACAAGCTTCTATCTGAACTAAACAAAAGCCAAAAAGAAGCAATTTCGCAGAATGTTGTTCATCTGTTTCCACTCCCCTCTCTGTTATGTCTTCTCTGATAGTTATGCTCTGTCCACTAAGGCTCTATGAGGGTGTTTTTCTATGAACAAGGCTTCAGTGTGGCCAGGTACAAGCAATATTTTTCAGACCCATATCCACCCAACTGCAAGGGAATTCACAAAGGTAACACCTCTGCCTTAGCATGGGCCACTCTCTCTACCCCAGAGCCTCTCAATATCCTACCACTATTAACCTCTTGGTCAGATGAGATTTGAATATGGCCATACTTTCAAATAAGATCTGCTTCAACCTAGAGTAGGATGAATGATGCTAATCCCAACCTGTGATTTTGTTATTACATCAAATAACAATTCCCAGTCAAGCTATCAAAAGGCAAACTTATTAACAACCCAAATCATTTTTTTTTTTTGAGGTGGGGAGAGAAGTAATGTTAATTTTAAAAACTGCAAGGAAGGCCAAAAGCTGAGGTGATTGAGTGGGGTAGGAAGAGTAGGTATGATAAGGTAAGAACAGGGAAAAGTGGCAGGGGGAAAAGCTAACTGCTTCTGCTACAATGCTGATACTAACTCAGGGCCACTACTGATCTTAGAGGTGGGTTTTCCTGCAGAGAAAACATAGGTTTGATATTACTCTTTACTTTTCTCTTGATTTGTTATCTATTGCTATGTAATAAATTACTAAAACTTTGTAGCTTAAAATAATATAAACTTGATATTGCACAGTTTCAGCACATCGGGAGTCCAGGCTTGGTTTAGCTGGGGTCTCTGCTTAGCATCTTACCAGGCTGCAATCAAGGTGTCAGCTAGGGCTGCAGTCTCATCTGAGGCTTGACTGGGGAAGGATACAAATCACTAAGGTTGTTGACAGGATTCAGTTCTTTGTAGCATAGGTTCAAGGATGTCAGTTTTTTTGTTGGATGTTGGCTGAAGGCTGCTTTCAGCTTCTAGTGGCCACTTGCAATTTCTTGCCATATAGGTCCCTCAACATAGACAACCCACAACATACTTGCTTTTAAAGCCAGCATGGGAGAGAGACTTCAGCAAGTCAGGGTCCACAATCTTATGTATGTAAATCACATATACATAACCATGTGCTTTACCTTTATAAAATTTGGTGGTTAGATGCAAGTCATAGGTCATATCCACTTATGGAGGGGATTATATGTAGAAATGAACATTAGATGAGGATTATGGGGCGCCACACACCCTAAAGTCTGTCCACCACACCCCTAAGCTCTTTCCTTTCACGTACAACAATATTTTGTACAAATATTTGTGTTGTCCAATTTGAGAAATCTTCAACTACTCTGAGACCATAATAATATTCTTCAATTCTGTCTTACATAAGCTGAATTAGTATTGCTCCTTTGGATGCATATAGTCGCTGTCTCTTGCTGCTGATCTATACTCTCTTTCACTGTCAAACAAGACAATTGTTTCCTTAAGGTCAATGCAGTGGTTAATCTATATGAACAGAAGTCGTCAGCGGCACTTATGAACCAAGTGAGAATTTTACCAGCAGAAGCTGCTGATGTAACTTTCATATAGTTTAATTTAATTAAATGAAAAAAAAATGGATGTCTTTCTTTTGGAATGTATAAAATCCTATGCTAGAACTTGCAAGGGTTCAAAGAAAAAAAAAGAGCCAGCTCTTGTTCTTGTGGCTATAAAAAAAATTACACTTACGCTACAAGCCACAATAGAAAAGCTAATAGGAGACAATATGATTGGCCCAGAAGTAGCACAAGTTATATTCTATCAGAACAGTCAGCAAAGCTTTCATGTAGGAAGTGACATTTGGCTAATGACTTATTTGTTCTTTTGTCTATTTATAAACTATCTTGTACCCAAAAGGACTTAAAAAGGTTAGTATTTAATATGGGCCTTGTAGGATAATTTGAGCCCTAAGAAGGACTGCACTGAACTTGACAATATACAACGTGAACATAAGTTATACCTATTGAGTACAGTGTTCACTATGTGGGTAACTGGTACACTAGAAGCCCAATCCCCCACCATTACATAATATACTCGTGTAATAAACATGCACATGTACCCTCTGAATCTAAAATTAAATTTAAAAACAAAGATCTCTCCTGAACAACTTTCTGCTGTAAAGTCACATGACCAAATCACTTTAAAAGAAAAAAAAAGATGACCATTAAATGACTATAATAGTAAATAAATATATGCCATTACAGAATATTCAAAAAGAAAAAAATATTAAATAATCCTCAAACTCATCACTTAAATACAATCACTAAATTTATTTTATAATTTTATTATCAAGTTTTTTCCATGTAATTTTTATACAGCTGTATTCACATATTCTCTATGCATTCTGACATCTTTAATATTCTATAATTAACTTTTATGTATTACAATGTCTTTTGAAAACATAATTTTAATGGCTATACATTCCATACTCTACTTAGCCTTGCCTTTAAGGTTAGACATTAGGATGTTTCCAATTTTTTGTTATAATAGTATTTTTGAACACGATTTTCTCTATCTTTGATTGTTTTCTTAATATAAATTCCAAAGAAAAGAATTAATAGGTTCAAAGTGTATGAATACTTTTTTCAATGGAAAATTTTTTTTCTGATAACACATGGTCATTATAAAGAAAAGAAGAAACAATATAGAGTTTTCACTCCAATACAATCTTTACCCCTAATCACCACAGAAAACTACTATTAGCCATCTGGTATTTACCTGTTCAAACTTCCTAAAATTGAATATAAGTATACAAATAACACAACACAAATTTTCTTTTAGGTTAACCTAAAGTTTAGGTTCCCTACGTAATTTTAGACTATGTAATAGTGATAGTTAATTTTGATAACTGTTGAGGTTCATTCATCAAATGAACATTAGCAAATACTACTATACTCAACATAAACAGACATCATTAAGTATATTACCGTATACTAATTCATTAAACACTGTATCACACATTGCGGTAGGCACACACTTTTTGATAAACTAGCTAGTTCTTCAGTGAATTATCCTTTGCATCTTTGAGAACCTGCTGTCCTTTTTATGAATTTCTACAAATTATTTACAGCAAGAAATTAACCTAGGCTAAAAGAATTAGCTAAAGGTCCACATACCACAGACTAGTGATTTCCATCACCACGGTAATATTCTCAAACAACTACTTCAGTGCCTCAAGACACAACAATATAGACCTTGGAGTTTGCTGAACTGCAGAATGCTACTGTAAAGCATCAGATCGAGAACTTACACACCAAAAAGCAGGGCTTAAATCAGCTTCCACGGACAGATCTGATACCTTGCTGTTTACATCTTAGAACTTAAAAGATTTCAAAGAAATAAGAAAGAAATATATAGTCCCATTCTAGTTTTAACCCTGATAATTCAAGGAAATGAGAAAAATACATCTTGATAGTGCTGTTACCCTGAATAAGCTGATATCAGCACCTTCACTAAAGGAAGTCTCTGTGCTTATGGACATCATAGGTGGAAAGAGCTAGAACACATTAATACCTTTCCTTCAGAGAATTGGATTCGTATTCCTCCTGCTTCCAAGGGATATGAGAAGACACAGTTGACATCACAGAAAGACGAAGGACAGATTTAACTGTCCACAGCATTTCAATGTGTTCTGTTCCAAGCTTTTGGAAAGCTTAGGTAGGTGGTTCTCAAACTTAACCATGTATCAGAATCACCTGCAGTGCTAGTTAAATGCTGGTTGCTAAGCCCCACCACTTGGGGTATGGAGAGGGGCAAGAATTTGCATTTCTAACAAGATCACAAGTGATGTTGATACTACTTTGAGGCATGTTGGCTTATTGAAATTAGTGCCTAGTGTCATCTATTATATTTTACTAACAACTACAGTACTCCTGGGCCAAGAAGAGGTAGTGATAAAATGTGTTGGGCAGCAAATATATGGCTTTCTCTGGCTGGCAGTCACTTAACTTCATTTGCCCTATCTGTCACTTTAAACACATCTCACTAATTCCCAAGCTACTGGACATCTGAAAGGATGGGGGAACTTTTTGACATCTGACAGTGTATCATGGATACACAAATAATAAAGTGGCTCAATATTTAAATCTGAAAAGTGTTCAGGAATTCTCAGATGAAATGCATTAGATAAAGTACTAAGTATTAACACGCATGAAGAATGTTCTATTATAAAGCCCTGTTTTCACTTTCTTGCAGCTTTCCAAAAAATTAGCCCTTTGTGGTGAAATTTTCCATGCTTGGTTTCAGCCCAAAGGTGATTTTTTTTCTTTTTTTGCGAAGTTTGAGAAAAACATATTAAGTCGTTTTTGAGTTATGAAAAGATGAAAAAAGCCCACACAATTTTTCCACTTTGAAAGCAATTTCAGGACTTAAAAAAATACGCAGATAACTAAAAATGGCTGAAGTTGAAAAGTTGAAACTGTCCATGTGTCTAGTTTTTAGCAAGGTTTCTCCTGGGTAATTCAGAAAAGATAATGTGTGTGTGCGCACACATATATAGATACATACATATTTAAATAAATGCATAAGTGATTGGAAAAGTAGCATTTCATCATATACAATACAAACTTTAAGAAATTCTTAGAGTAAGAGATCAACTGTTTTCTGAAATGGAATATCTTTCACAAATCAGAGTAGTTAGTTGCTGATAGCCTAAGCCTGTGTTTTTCACACAGCAGGATTTATTAATGGGTCACATAGAGGTAATTGCCAAACTACCATGCACTATGTTTGCAGAATCCTCCAATTTCCTTCATACTCCTTCTGTCCCCAGCTCAATTCTAGGACTCTGATTTACTATCTTTTCAGTTTCATTTTTGCCCTTGGCCCAGGCCTCAACAGCTCCCTTCATCTCCGATGCTCCAGAACACTCACACGTGCTGTCATTTCTCTCAGTTCTCTCCGAAGTCCTCCAGATGCAATCACCTGCTTCTTACTAAAACACTCCTTGTGTATTTGAAGAACTCAAATATTAAAAATAGGCCAGGCGCGGGCTCATGCCTGTAATCCCTTTGGGAGGCCAAGGTGGGGGCAGATTATCTGAGGTCAGGAGTTCGAGACCACCCTGGCTTACATGGTGAAACCCCGTTTCTACTAAAAATACAAAAAAATTAGCCAGGCATGGTGGTGCGCACCTGTAATCCCAGCTACTTGGGAGGCTGAGGCAGGAGAATCTCTTGAACCCGGGTGCGAAGGTTGCAGTGGGCTGAGATTGCACCATTGTACTCCAGCTTGGGCAACAAGAGCAAAACTCCAACTCAAAAAAAAAAAAAAAAAAGCAAAAATAGACATTCTAAGTTTAGGCCAAATAGTTTGGTGATTTGTGAAAGCAACTTACTCTGACCATCTGTAATCATCACCTCTCTAATTAACTCACCTAGAAAACAGGTAAAGGGGAAATTAGAAAACAGAATACAGAGGCCCAGCTCTGCTACTTTCTACTAGTTGACATACGAGTTGGGCACGACTCCTTGGCACTTCAGTCTCATCTTTAAGATGGGAAAAATCAGATTGTTAAAATAACTCGTTACATGTGAACATGTTATGTAAATTTCAAATGAATGTTAGGTAATATTCACTTTTAGTAATGACAATAACATCAATTTAAAAAACTGAGCTAGACTTTTTCTAGATGGAAAAGGAGAACCAAATATGTAATATACATTCCCCTCACACCCCAGGGAAAAGGGAAACCACTTATGCAAAGATACAAATATTAAGAAAAATTCAATTTTCTAAGTTTTCAAGTGTGTAGACTTAAAAGACAAAAGGAGGCCTGTTCCAAGAAAAGTTCCTACTTGTCTTTCATCTTCAACATCTGTGCTTGGGCTGTTCCCCTCAGCATAAGTTAAATTCTCCCCTAATTATAGGGAAAAAAAGTTCCCTTCACCAGCTTCTTCCTTAAATTATCATGTGTTCTTCTCCCCTTTACTGGCCAATGGAATCACTATCCATTTATCACCTAACTTCCTGCAACCCTCTTGTCCCATTATTTCACTAAAAAGTCTGTCTTCAAGGACATCAAGAACTTTTTACTCTAGAAGCCTGAAGCCGTCAACATGTGTTACACTCAACTCTGTTACCTTGTTTAAATTATCTACTGCTATATAACATAACATCTCTAGACTTACGGTTTGAAATCACCCTGATTATCCTTTCTCACAATTCTGTGGGTCAGGAACTCAAGTAGGGCTCAGTTGGATGGTTCTTTTGCTCCATGTGGGGTGGGCTGGGGTCACTCACTTGTCTGCATTCAGTGGTGGATGGGCTGGGCTGAGATGGGCTGGAAGGCCCAAGAAGGTTTCACTCAGGCGTGGTGCTTCATGTTCCTCCATAGCTAGCTTGGGCTTTCTCTCAGCCTCATGGTCTCAGGGCAGTTGGCCTTCTTACATGGTAGCTGGCTTCTGAGGAAGGAAACAGAAGCTCCCAGTCCTCGTAAGGCCTGGACTTGAAGGTACCAGAAAGAAGTACCCACTGTATCTTATTGGTAAAAGCAAGTCACATATTTTGCCTAAATTTAAAGGGGAAGGGAAACAGGCTTCATCTCTTGAGAGAGGAATGACAAAAAAAAAATCTGTGACCATCTTTAATCCTCCATATATCTATCCCTTTCTTGACATTCTTGTTCTGTTCTTAGCTTCTGTGGTGTACTATAGTCCAAATGAATGCTTTTCAAACTTTTTTTTACCTTGACTCACAGCGAGATATACATTTGACATTGTAATCTATCAACACACACACATAAAAAGTGAAACAAAAGTTTCATAATGCCTTTACTACAATATATTTTTATCCTATTCTGTTTTCCTCTATTTTATTATACATTGTTTAAAAACACTGTTTTATTGGTCACAAACATATGCTTTCATTCTCTGGGGAGGACTGTACTTCACAGCCTCATAGATGGCTGACTTGGTCATATGATTTGCTCTGTCAAATAAAATTTGAGGAGTGACAATTGTCACTTCCAGGAAGAGGTTTTAAAATGCAGGTGTGGTTCACTATTCCCTTTAGATCCTCTGCCACGGGACTTGAATATTCCAGATAGACACTACTCCATCAATCTGGATTCCGGAGAAAGCCTGCATAGAGAGATCTTCATAGGGGGCAGCCTACCCCTCAAAGGATTTGCATCATGAACAAGAAAAAAATCTTTGTTATTAAAAGCCACTGACACTGAGTTACTATAGCGCAGTCTACTCTGTCTTGACTGATCCATTGGTTGCAACCCACTGAAATGATCTGGGGATCCATTAATGGATTGCAGCCAATAGTTTAGAAAATTATTATACCTTCTGCCTCTTTCTGACTTCTTTCTCTTCCTCCTCCTGATGGCAGCAGCAGGGCGTCCGCAGTGGGGGAGGCACGTGTGGTGGCGGCAGAAGTGGCTGCAGGAGCAGCAATGGCAGTGGTAGGTCCCCTGTGCCTCATGTCCCCGAGGGAGCTGACTGCAACACCCACTTTGGAGACCAGCCAGCGGTGCAGGGTCCCTGTGCCTTGGGATGAGGCTCTGCACAGGGCTGCCCGGGGTTCTGTCCCCAGGGTCTGCCCTGCATCAGGGTGACCACCAGGCCTGACACGCCTGATGGCCAGGCCAGGGCCTGCAATCCACTCCTGGAGGTGTGCATTTGGCAGGGCCACAATCTGGGCAAGGGGGAGCCCCTGGCTGCCCCTGAATGCCAGGGCCATTGGGGGAGCTTGTGATGCTGCCCTTGCCCTGACACTGGCCTAGGCCCAGTGAGGACCTAGAGCCCCTGCCCCAGGCTGTGAGCGGATGCAGCTGGGCTTCATGCTCCACGGAGCCACTAGTGCCGGGAGCAGGCAGAAGCCCAAGTCAGGGCTTTAGACCCAGGCCTCTCTGTCCTCCCCTAGCCCTTGAAGGCTTGGAGAGGCCTGCTCCCACTGTCTGGCCTCTCCCTGCTCCTGGTACCTGCTCTGATTTTGGAGTAGAGTTGAGACCAAGCCTGGGCACTGTCATAGCCCGACCAGATGTGTGCACATTTGAGGCTGCAATAACATGCCAGCTCCCTGCCACCTCAGTCCCCTCTGGACTTTGGGTACTAACAAGCATGAGGGGAGGTTAAGGGAGGGTGCTGAGGGTGGCTCAGCACTGGCCTGCAGATGCACCTTGGTATGAGCAACCTGGGCACCAGGGATGCTGACAGGAGGTAGATGGGCTATTGGGCAGAAGGGGAAGCATCCCTGATGAAGCGCTACCTTCAGGCCACAGAGGGCCTGAAGGCTAGGGGGCAGGCTCCTAGTCCCATGGACCAGGGTGGGGACTTGTGGTGCCCTTTCTGGACCCACCCATGGCTGCCCATGGACCAATTAATGGTCACTTCCTTCCCTCTGAGGCCCATCAAAAACCTGGGCTCAGCCAGAGCAGAGCAGAGGACAGAGAGACAAAGGGACGACCTGCTGCAGAATGGAGCTACTATGTCTGCCAAGAGAGGCAGACAAAGGGAAAACCTGCCTGTAGAGGAGCCACCTATTCTAGGGCCTCCTCTTTGCCAAGAGCTGTAGCATGGGATGACCAGCTGCAGAGAGGAGCTGCCATCTCTGCTGAGAGCTAAATACTTGTCAGGCCGAACAGCTGCAGAGAGGAGCTACCCTCTCTGCTAGGAGCTGAACACTCACTGGGACACCCTGGCTACAGAGAGGAGCTGTCCACTGCAGGTCTTCTCTGAGCTGTTCTATTGCTCACTTAAAGCTCCTCTCTGTCTTGCTCACCCTCCACCTGTCTGCATACTTCATTCTTCCTGGTCGCAGGACAAGAACTCGGGACCTGATGAGTAGTGAGGCTAAAAGAGTTTCTGTTACACAAACAGGACTGAAACATGCCCACTGCTTGCCACATTGTGGGTGAAGAGGAGAGAAAAGCTGCAGCTCTTCAGGGAGCCCAGACCTGGGAGTTCCCTGAGCCACGGCTGTGACTCCCTCTTTGGGGCCCTGTGGTTCCTGGCATCTCTAAGCTTCTGGGTGCCACCGCATTCCCTAGTGCCAGCTGGGGCAGCTGCTTGTGGTGCGCCTGGTCCAGCCGCAGCCTTGCAGAAAGCTGGTGCCCATGCTGGCACGTGGAGTTGCCTGCCTCACGGCAGCAGCCGGCATGTCTGACCGTGCAGTGGTCGGATCCCACGCTCGCTCATACACACCCCTCATCACTCCACGCCCGACCCTCATCTCCCTCGGAGGCATGGGATCCAGGTCGGCAGCATGAGCTGAGTGCAGCCTGTCAGGCAGAGTGGGTGCAATGAGCCCAGTGGGCCCGAGCAAAACTCAGGCAAGGGTGCCGCCAGCCGCAGGTTTCCGGCCAGAAAAGCAACACTTCAAAGATCCTATAACACCCCTTTATGGCAAATAAAGTAATTCTCTCAATATACATCTATGACCTCTCTCTTTTCTCAACAACCTCCCTGGGTGATTTTATCCCTTACACTGTCTTTATTATTTCTTACTCGGACTAGTAAACTTTCCTGTCACCTAGATGTTCACTTTTCATACAGCACTTTTTCTCTCTCCCTCTCATTTTCCTTTCTCGGAGAGATTAATTTATCTGATGCATGACTGCTATCATCAGAGATCCTTCATGGCTTTCTGCTGTCCAGAAAATGACTCCACACTCCCTAGCCCAGCTTTTTGTCCATCTCTATTGACCTGGAATCTCACGTCCAACTGATCCCTCCAGGCACACTCTGCTGCAACCCAGTCCCATACCTACTGCCCTCTCTCTGTGCCCAGTGATAAAAATCATTTCTCTTCATGCTGTCCCTTTGCTTAGAATGCACAGTGACCCCACCCCCCCCCCCCCCCCACCCCACCACCATATCAAATCCTCTACTTTCAGATACAACTTCTCCTTCAGTGGCCCCGAAGCTCTTCCAGGAAGCTTTTTCTGAGCTTCCAAGGTAGAAGACACCTCTCTCCACAAAACATTCAGAGCCTTAGAGTACTGCCTCATTTTGCATTTCATGTCTTGTCACTTAATCTAGGGACAGGACTCTGACAAAATTTACTATGACAAATGAGTTATTTCCTATTCTTCTCCCCTCCCTCCAGATTATCTCAACTGCTGAACACAGCGAGTGACATTATATGAATGCTTCTCATAAGCATGTCTAACTTTGACAGCAGACATGAAGGTTCAGCAGAACAGTGTAAGTAAACTACAGTCTCAATAATCTCATTGTTGGAGAACATTGAAGCTATTTTTTCCCTAGTATGGATGAGGTATATTCCTGAATCAACATATACATGATTAACATGCTATTCTAATTCTTTTAGTAAAGTTTTGAAAGATTCTCAGCTGTAGTCGTATTTTGAGTCTCTAAAATTTTGAGTTTTAAAGTGCCCTAAAGCATCCTTTTTGAGGATCTCAAAAGAAGTAAGAGAAAAAAAGGCTATGAGTGATAACAACACCCACACATTTAATGCTGTCAATTTGACTCATTTATCTTTATTTAGGACCTGTTCATTCATACTGAAAAAGATGATAATGTGGTTATCAGTTTTCTCTGCCCATAGCAAATTAGTAGCAATAAATTAGAAATAGGGAAGAGAAGGGGTACTTAACACTGAGAGGGGGAGAGAGAAAAACTAAAACAGACACACATGAAACATTTTTTTTAAATGAAAAAACACTATCACTTAAGAAATTTCAGGACACAGGCACATTCCTTTTCATTACATTTTATTCTGGCACAAAACTATCCAAATAATAGTGTCATTACCACTGCCCTTAAATCACTAGGAGAAAATTCCTCTATAGTCAATATGCATTGCTGAAGAAGGCAGATAGTATATTAAAATACAGATCAGACAACATATCTAACATATACAATAAGTCTCTTAAAATTATTTAAGACCAAGTTGCCTATAATTAGTTAAGAAAATATTGCAAAGAGCTGAACCAAAATAAAACTAAATAAACCAGCTAGCTACTAAACTACACATATGTCCTCAAAATCTTACGAGAGTCAAATATTCCAGTAAAAATAACAGAAGAGATGGAAACACAAGTTTCTTATTATCACACTTCATATGTCATAAAACATAACGGCTAACTTATTTTTGGCAAAATGATTAAGGATTGTAACATTCTGGCTTACACAAACTTATTTGTCAAATGCATCTTAAATGGAGCATGTCATGCTAACTTCAGGCATGCAGGCACTGTGGTGTCTTAGTGCAGCCCAGAGACACTGAAATTTCGACACTTTGGCAGGGATCACACCACCAATATTCACTGACCCAGGTGTTTAATGGAGGCTGGGGATGGGGTGGGGAATTTCAACAATGGAGTTAATTGAAACCAGATAATGCTTCTGAATAATTTAAAAATCATACAGATGTTCACTGCTCCCCCCATCCCCGAAAAGAAGTGACCTTTTGGACAATTTATTGCACACATTATTTTCTAGCCTACACCCTGTTTAAGAAGATAAAACACAGCTTCACATGTCTTTCTGAAAACTCTATAATCAGTTTCAGTTATGTCTCCACAAATAAAGTAGGTTAAGCTCATGTTCCATCTTTGTTTCCCCTTTTCACCACTATTCCTGCAAGAGCAAGGACACCTGAAGGCAGGACGATAATTAGAAAGTTATGACGCTGAAAAAGCTGTAAGAAAGTACATTAACCCTGGGATGCATTCTACTTCTTTCCCAATAGACATTGTGAGTATGAGCCCAAAGGAGAGAAGGATTCAAGACAATGTGTTGAACAATCGTTTTCAAATACACAAAAAGAAACCACACATCACATGCTGAATAGATCTGGAGCAACACAAAAACCAAGACAGATCTGTGATTAATACTAGCCTGTGATGAGCTCAGAAATGAGCGTGTTCTTCTCTATGCTTACAGAACAGTAATGCTATTATTTCAAATATGTAAGTATCCTTTTTAATGTTTTTAAAGTATTTAGGACACCCGGAACAACTAACAACTAATAATTATACTTCATGTCAGTTTGCTACATTTTTTTGACAGGACCAAATCACTGCCTACACCAGAAAATAAATGCAGTACTTTAATTTATGTACATCCCATGTCCATGTGCTTGACTGCACAACACACAGTGAAATCTTAATTTTAGAGTGGTGGGGTAATGCAGCCCTGACACGGCTCCCAATGCCCTTTATCTCCTAGTATTCATGCCCTTGTGTAATTCTCTTGAGTGTGGGCTGGACCTGGTGACTTGATTGAAACAAGAATACAGGAAATGTGATGGGATGTCACTTTGTAACTGGGTTACAGCCTGTGTAACTTTCATCTGCTAGCAGGCTCTCTCCTTGGCTCTTCTTCCAGGCTTGCTCTAATGAAGCAAACTAGACAGACCGACATGTTAAAGAAGGTGGCCTCCACCCAACTGCCACCACTGAATGATGACCCTCTGTCCAACAACTCTCAAGCAACGGGGTCCTGCCAATAGCCACAGGAGTGAACCTGGATGTAGATCCATCTCAACTAAAGCCTTCAGATAAGATTGCAGCCCTGGAAGACATGTTGGTTAAAATCTTGGGAGAGTCCCTGAAGCAGAGAACCCAGCTAACCTGTGGCCAGACTTCTGACCAGAAACTATGAGTGAAAAAATGTGTATTGTTTTACACTGCTAAGTTTTGGAGCAATTTGATACATAGCAGTAGATACCTATTATGGTAGTTAACCTAATGACTGAGACAATGACTCTAGAGCTATTCCCTAATAATAATAATAATAATAATAATAATAATAGCTAATACTTATTTGGAATTTTAAAGTTCCAGATGTCATTCTTAATACTTTATATAATTCCTCACAAAAGTCCTTTGAAGAACATATTATCTCCATGAGGAAACTGAGGTTGAGACTCAAAACTGAGGTGGAGACTCAATAATTTGTCTAAGATCAGACAGACTAAAAAAAACTGACAATAAATATTGGAACCTAGGTGTCCTGGTTCTAGTGCCAGAACTCATAGCAACTACAGAAGTAGAACCACTAAGAGGCAGGGCTGCTGGACACCGTAAAGATGGCAACCACATGACACAGTGATAGAGGAGGCTTCAAAGGCACAAAAGAGATTAGAAGCTGTGGAAAATGCTAAAAGCAAAAATAAAGCCTGCATTCTGATTAAGACACCTTATTTAGGGAAAAACCCAACAGAGTAGACAATACTACAGTGAATGGAGTACAACCTTGAATTTATTGAATTCACACTTAGAAATGAAAAATATGCTTTCTTATACCCAATAAAAGAAAATTTAAAACCTCCATTTGGTATTAAAAACCATAGCAAGGGAAGCTATAGTTGTTCATTTCCCAAGAGCAATTATGAGTAAGAAGCAAGCAGGTCAAGCTGGCGAGAAAAGGAGCGAACCCTTAGTGAGTTCTGAGACCCCACTGAAGGTATTTTATCCCATGGAGTGAGAAACAGTCAAAATCTTAGCACAAAGCAGCCACGAAGGGATCATGTCCTATCTTGGCTTCAGATTACTGGGTTTAACAGCACTCCATGCTCCCACACCACCTGAACTTAAACAGGGCAGCAGGTATCACATCTATTGGTTAGACTGTCTCCTCAGACTCCATGCTCTCCTACTTCAAAGACTCTCTAACTCACTGGGATGTTCTCAAAACATAGCACAGGATCTGACACATGGAAAGGGCTTAATATACTTTTGTTGAATAAAGAAATAATTATCTTGTGAATTGCATCCATTCAGTAAGTTATTTCAATGGAATATGCTAGTGAAAGTATAAGTTTCTGTTCTGCTTTATATCTCTTACAGTTCACTTGCTTTCCCGGGCACTTTAAATAGGTCTTTGTGTCTCTAGTGCCTCACTTAGTATCTGGCACAAAGTGGTACCCAATAAATATTTGTGAGTATTTGTGAATGTGTGTCTCAAAAAGGCTTCCAACATACAGAACAGGTAAGGATCTGGACTTATGACTTAAAAAAGATGTACTATTCCATAAAGACAGGTGTTTGTCTATCAGTGATGATGATGACACATTTCTGCCTTCTGAGAGAAGGCAAGAATATTTATAAAATACCCTCCCATAAAAGACAGATTCTTGTCTAGATCTTACCTAGTGACTATTCTTAAATATTTCTTGATAAAAAACAGCAAGTAATATGTAACATAAGAACTCCAGATAACCCTAGATTCAAAAACATTCTTTCAGAAACTTCCTATCTCCCCAGTCATTATTCTCTGAAACATTATGAACGCACACTTACAAAAGCCCATGGTAATATGGAGATAAGAGTAAAGGCAGCAACCAAATACTCCCTCTCCCTATTTTATTCATCAACTACACAAGAGACAAAAGAGCATAGGAAAGGTGAGGAGCATTTGTGCAGACACACAGTCAAGCACCCGTAGTCACCTCTGGAGGCCTACTTACCGGGAGCTCAGGGACTCGCTTCAGCATCTGAAGAGTAAAATAGCTGCCTATCGAATGGCCAATGAGCACAAGCTTCATGTCCTTTGGCACATGAGTTCTCAGGAAAGCTAGCTTGTGCTCTATTTGTCCATTTAGGCCATAGATGTCCTTAATTTCTTGAGCATTTGAATCTATAAGCAAAAATATGAGGACGTTTTCATTCAGTAAGTAATCACTGAAAAAATATCAAGAAAAAGATAACAATAATGATAAAAGCAGTTGCCATTTATCAAAAGCCTACAGTGTGCCAGTTATAATATTAGACATTCATTATATTAACCAATTTTCACAACAATCTGGGAAGAAAGCATTATCACCTTCATTTGATAGGTGAAAATCTCAATGCTCACAGATATTAGGTGATGGATTAGTAGTCACAAACTTATTAAGTGGAAGAAGTGAGATTCAAATTCAGGTCTCCAAATCCTCAAAGGCCATGAACTTTCAATGATTCCATGTATTACTGTTAGCTTAGGCCAGTGGTTCTCAAACTTGAGCATGCATCAGAATTCCCTTGAAGGCTTGTTAAAACAGATTGCTGGGCTCTATACCCTAGAGCTTCTGTTTCAGTAGGTCTAGGTTGGGACCTGAGAGGTTGCATTTCCAAGTTTCCAGGAGATATTGATACACTGGTCCCAGCACCACACATTGAGAACCGGATGCTTAGGCTAACTTATATTATTAACAGACAACTAAAAAAGTCCACGACACGGCTTAATTATTTTAGATAATCTTTGTTTATTTGTTTAAAGAACCCAGACTGAAAAACTTAAGTAGAAATGTTAAAAACTGTATCTTTTAAATAACCAACACACTCCTGACTTGAAATATCCTCCCTCCCTGTCACAAATGAACTGCTTTTCTAGATTCTTCAAGATCTAATTAAAACTTTACCTAGCTAATCCTCAAAAAAAGTTAATGAGCTCTCCTCTGTGCCTAAACAGTACCTGTCTCTTTTATTATAGCACTTTATTAAACTTGTATATTGTCTGTTTGTATGTTTATTTCCTCTCAGGCTGGGAGTTCCTTGAAGGCAAGGTCCATCCATCTTTTCATCTGTGTCCTGTGACTAGTACACAGCAAATGTTATTGTTGAATGAAAATTGGAACTGACTAGATGATCTCTGAGGATGCCGGCCACTCCAATAATCGGAGTGTAGAAAACTTGAATAGGTTTTCCCTATGAACATATACACAACCCATTGACAGGGTATAATATTTCAAAATATCACAAGACAGTCAACTGCTTCCTAAAATTTGAATGACTGAACATTGAATTTCTTGCTCTCATGACTTGCAAGGCATTGATGGGAATTATATTCGGTATGGCTCATTCAAAAGGCACCGCAAACTCTGAAAAACTACTCTTCTGTTTTGTTTGTACATGGTTTTTTTTTTTTTTTTTTTTTTGCTCATCTTCCCTTTTAGTTTAAGTCCTATTCATCCTACAAACTTGAAACAAGCATTATCTCCTTTGAGAGACCTTTTTATAATTCATTACATGAGGAGTAAAGTAGCTCTCCTTTCAGTTTCCACAACATCCCCTGTTTATTTATCTCACTATACTACTCCTAATTCACTCCTAGTTTACAATTCAGGCCTTGCTTACCAGGGCTCCCCAAAGTCCAGCATACAGTTATTGAAAGCGTTTTATTGACTCAATGAGGCCTACTTCCCTATTTCCATAGTACTATTAATCTCCCAGGTAAAACATGCTCTGCTCTCACTCTTTTTCCCAGGTCAGCTTACAAATCATTCTCCATTTAACAAGAAAGTTCAGCATGAAACAGAATGAGAAGAGAGAGAATCTGGAACCTGACTTTGGTAGGACTTCTAATGGCTCCAAATCCACCTTTTTTTTTTTTTTTAAATATTTTTTTAATTGCATTTTAGGTTTGGGGGTACATGTGAAGAACATGGAAGATTGCTGCATAGGTACACACATGGCAGTGTGATTTGCTGTCTTCCTCCCCCATCACCTATATCTGGCATTTCTCCCCATGCTATCCCCTCCCCCCAAATCCACCTTTTTATGCATGAAATATTATACTTAGGTTTGAATAGTTTATACCCTGCTTCTCTAATCCCTCTACACAAAAGTTACCATATCATTCTTTGATATGAAAAAAATACAGTAATATTAATATTTGCATCCCAAGTTCTTTTCAAAATATGCAGCATTTGGAAATGTCCAAGTCTTCCTTTTGTTGGGACAGTAGGTGCAGTGCAAAGATCGCAGGTTCTGGAGATGAGATAAATCTGGGTTTAAATCTCAGCTCAGCATCTCCCTAACTGTGTGACTTGAGCAAATCCTTCAACCTAGGCTTCAGTTTCCTCATACACAAAATAGAGATAATAACGGCTTCTGTTTAAGTATCTGGCATAAACAGATAAATAAAAGCTATGACTGCCATCATTTCAATTCCTGTTATTTAAGTCCTCCTCCAAATATATACCAAGAACATTTACCTGGTTAGAGCAAAGAGAAAGAAAATGAGCTAAATATTCTAAAAATTCATTGACATCATAAATGAGGTCCTAAAACATTATATTTCAGATAAACTTTAAAGGACATTATAAATCAGAATATTTCAGAGGTAGATCTGGCTTTACCTCTGGGAACTACTCAGTAGATTTCCAAGAAGAACACACTAATTGTTAGTGTTTGCAGAAGTAGTAAGATGAATGGGGAAAGTACTTTCTAAAAATAAAAATGATAGAAAATTTCAACGTGCCATTTAAAAATTTTTTTTTTTTTTATCTTATATATTTATTTTTTGAGACAGAGTCTCATCTGTCGCCCAGGCTGGAGTGCAGTGGCACAATATCAGCTCACTGTAACCTCCACCTCCTGGGTTCAAGCAATTCTCATGCCTCAGACTCCCAAGTAGCTGGGATTACAGGCGTGCACACCAGGTCCAGTGAATTTTTGTAGAGACAGGGTTTCACCATGTTGGCCAGGCTGGTCTCAAATTCCTGACCTCAGGTGATCCACCTGCCTCAGCTTCCCAAAGTGCTGGGATTATAGGCGTGAGTCACCACTCCCAGCCTATCTTTTTAAATTTTACTAGTAAATAAAATTCCAGATATTATTTTACTAGCAAAAAATGAAAAGTTAAAAGAACATATACTTGAACATATATTTTCATTCCTGTTATTTTAATAGTGATGTATTATGAAAAAATGCTAGTAATTATTAACTTACTCTTCATAAAATGCAGAAAAAATACATTCAATTGTATCAAAACCAGAAGAATGCTAATATGGAAATCATTTGTACCGTTCTTTCTATAAGGAAAATATACTCCAAGTTATAATCAATGAAGCACATTTGCAGCATAATCTCTTTCTAAATTGAGAACTACCTGAATTGGTGATTGACAATCCAATCCACCATATCATTAACAATAAATAGTCCTAAGTATCATACTGAGAATTTCCTCTTGGAACCTGAGCCTATTTCTTAGACCCATCTCTGTTAGATATCACTTCACAGCTCATCTATCAGTTCTAGAGTTTATTTCAAAAGATACACACAACTTGTTCTGAAATAGTAGAGAAATTAGTATCAGTATTTCAAATTTACTTTTTGTCTAATCGTTCAAATTTGCTGCTCCAGTTATTAAAGTTATTAAGCAGTTATTAAAATTGCTTTCAGTTTTTAATTCTCTTACAGCCTCAGAACACAGATAAACCTGATGATGATGATTTTCTTCATTTTACATGAACTAAATTGACTAGTCTAACAGAAAACAGTGACTAGTTGGCCCTTGGTATTATTGAAAGTACAGATATAAATAAAATATACTACCTTTGCCTTCGAGGAGATCATAATCTACTAAGAGGAAACACACATAGATAAAAACACAATTATTAAATGCCAAAGTTAAGTATCTCAAGCATTTGCTTGAGAAAAGAACAGGGTTTACTGGATCACCGTACAAGGGTAATGACCCTTAGATTCATAAAAAGTACTGTACCTTTTCCCATTCTACCAAAGATAAATAACTAGAAGATATTCTATATTACATGCACATTACTATAAATGTTTATGTTTAACTATGTATCTGAATCCAAGCAAAACGGTTTAAATTTAACTATATATTTAACTACCATTCATATATATAAATGGCTATATCTTGAACATAAGTGAATAAGTTCAACTATTTATTTTCACACAAACAGTATTTATAGGTCATCTCCGACCACAGAACAGATAAGAGTGGAGATTAGGGCTACATGTGCCTTTGGTAGGACTGAGTCTGCAGACAGTAACTACTTCTTACACCAGAATTTGCTCAGCTACTAAACTCTTCCATCTTGCCCCCATCATTACCCCAAAGCTGCATCTTAATAACTTCAACAACTTACATGTAAAAAATCAAAGACTAAAAATAGTATTTCATATTTTAAAGAATTCTTTGATCAAGATGAAAATACAGTTTCCTAGTGAAGCATGTTCTCACTCTAAGTGGGAGTTGAACACTGAGAACACATGGACACAGAGAGGGGAACACCACACACCAGGGCTGTTGGGGGCGGTGAGGGGAGGGAACTTAGAGAATGACGGGTCAATAGGTGCAGCAAACCACCATGGCACATGTATACCTATGTAACAAACCTGCACATTCTGCACATTTATCCTTTTTTTTTTTTTTTAGAAGAAATGAAAAAAAGAAAATACAGTTTCCTCCTTAGGAAATTTTTTTTAAATACACAAAAAAAATCATATGCTGTTCACCATACATATACATGTACATAAATATATATAACAAAATATAAAAAGAGACATGAAGTATTTAAATTCATGATAGAACTGGAGTGGGATACAAAGAATGAAACTTTTTCTGTATTATTTCATTTATTTTGTTAACAAAAAATATTTATGGCAATGTTAACTGTCAATTGTGAGTAATAGAATCTTTGACTGTTACCTAACTGTGTTTTTCTGTGGTTTTAAAAATTTCTGAAAACAAATTAACAGAAGCCCCCAAGGATTTTCTGCGTTCATACTAAATATCAGTGAATTGGCTCAGGGAGAACTGTGGTCCCTAATTCTGTATGCTTACCTAGTTAATCGATCCAAAAGGCCTTCCTTTCATATCTGTCCTGAGGTTACTAAGCTAAAGTGAGAGTACACGCCCATTGATTGCCAGCTCCCTCCCTAAGTATTCTGTAAGCTCCTTGTAACTAAATACTGGTACAACTCTGTTAGCTCTTAAAGTATGCATCAGAGTGAGGGGGGATGGGAGATAATCATTCTATTTAACACTGCTATCTTATTTAGAAAACAAATTTTAAAATTTGTAAACCCCAAGCATGCCTTATAAAATAATTTTTAATTATTATTCTCCAAACAAGTAGTGAAAACCACAGTCATCAAATTATGCTTCCCACTTGACTAAAACCAATTATCTGCTAAGGACCTCGACCTAGAGTCCTTAGCAGGGAACAGGAGAGAGATTCAGCAAGGAAAACATAATGTTACAGACTTAGCAAACAATAAAAGCAAAAAGCATAAAACGTGTGTTACTTTTTATTGCAAAGCGTTATTTTGGTTACTTGAAAAAGCAATGAGTTCTGTGGCTACTTATAGGGAGAGGTGAAGTATAAGGTTAAAAAGGCAGGCTGAGTCTAGATGAAGTCTAATGAAAGCTAGAAATCATGCTGGTTGCATTTTAGCAGATAAAAACTTCTTCTCTTGCTCTGCACTTTGCTTTTTTGCTCTTCTGATCCACAGATTTACTTGCTTTCATTTCTAGGGATGGTGAGCCCTGAGACTTGATTGGTTGTTTCAGCCTTGGGCTCATCTAGTCATTCCATCTTACCTCCATGTTGCCCTGTCACTCCCAGTGCTGGCAAGAGAGAAATCTCCACTGGGTTTTCTCTATTTCTTTCTATTTGGGGGGACTGCAGTCAGAGTAGTTTATTGTTTCTTTGGATAAGCATGACTCAAATTCATCATTGGTTGCAAAATTGTGTATCATTTTTAGGTAAGTTTTTAGCTGCTAAAATGAAACTACCATGATGTCTAGCTTTCATTTCACACTTTCTAAACAAATGACTTGAAATAGTTGATAATGAATTTCCCATCATGTATGCTGACTCTATAGCAAATCAAATCCAGAAAACAGTTTATACTCCTAACTCCTCAAATTTTCTTTTCACACTTTTTTCCCCCTTGAATCATCCCCTTCTGACATTGGTGAACATCTGTTCTTCCAATTATATCCAACTTATGATTGTGATAATGTGGTCTACTAGAATATTATTTCCAACTGTTCATAATTTTAACATGTGCTAATATGAAGCAAAACGTACTTTCAACATTTGAAGTGTGGTGGTTATACCTTATGCCCTTTTTCTCAATGACATATTTCTCACATCGTTTTTTGCATGCCAGAAAACCAGTACCTTAGGACAATCTTGGACAGTGAATAATGTAACTGTGCTGCCTTTCCAAAGCAACGATAGCATATATTTGCAAACATAACCTCCAATGTTTACAAAAGATGAGAGCAGAACTGTTCTAGCTGAATGGGAGGCTGGTAAGGCCCAGAGCCCTACTTAGCCTTCACAGAACTTTTGAGCTACTCAGAACATAGGAAGTCACAAACCTAAAAGGTGGAGACTGGCAAGCAACTCTAACTCTTTGGATACTCTTGTAAAACGACACTTAATAACATAGTAGGTTATCAGTAAGTCTTTGATGATAACGAATTGCTCTTTCACCCTATCCAGAAACCACAACTTCCTTTGGCCCTACGGTGGCCCTTTGGGCTAATGCCTCTAGATGGCACTGTTCTCATTAGGTAGCAGAGAACCCAGGCTCTAATTACTAAGTTATTAACACAGTAGTACACAAGCAGGCCAAATAGAGATAAACATAGTCGAAGTACAGTTATAAATAATAAAACGTCAATTTAAAATAAGAATTTAAGGTGTTTTCTAAAAATTCAGAGACATGACAGATATTTTCTACTGGTTTTCCTCATTAGTGTTTATTGGTGAAGATCTAGGGCAGTGGTTCTGAAAATGTGGTCCCAGGACTAGCAGCATCAGTATTACCTGGGAACTTGTTAGAAACGCAAATTCTCAGGTCCCACCCCAGATCTACTAAATCGACAACTCAGAGGGGGAGCCACAAGTGTTTTAATAAACCCTCCAGGTGATTTTGATGCATGCCAAAAACACCTGATCAAGGGTGATCCTTTGAGTCTGTTTTCAACTTTCAAAGTTGCCATTCACATTCTGTTCAACTGTTTGCTTCTGTCTTGAGTATGACTTAGGATAGGTCACTTAATCATGACCATATCCTTTTAATGTGATGCTGAATTCAGTTTGCTAGTATTCTGTTGAGAATTTTTGCATGTATGTCCCCTCAAGGATACTGGTCTATACTTTTCTTGTTTTGTCCTTATTCAGCTTTGGTGGTTTAATTTCTTTAACAGATATAGTCTATTCAGATTATCTATTTTTCCTTGTGTGAGTGCTTGCATCTTTCAATAAATTGGTCCATTTTATTTAAGTTTATTGTCCTTTTATTATCTACGGAATTAGCAGCAATGAATCTTCTTTTCTTTCTGGATACTTATAATTTCTGTCTTCTCTTTTTTCCCATTGGTTAGCCTGGCTACAAGTTTATTAATATTATTAGTCTTTTTCAATAACTAGCTTTTGGTTTGTTGATTTTTTTCTAATAGTTTCTTGTTTCCAACTTCATTGATTTGTGTTCCCATTTTTATCATCTTTTCTTCTCTTTGCTTTAGGCTTAAATTGTTCTTCTTCTCTAGTGTCAAAAGGCAGAAACTTAGGTAACTAACTTTGGATCTTCCTTCTTTTCTAATATATGCAGTCAATGCTATAAATTTCCTTCTAAGCACTAGTTTTGCTATATCCAACAAATTTTTATAAATAGTATTTCCACTTTTATTTAGTTCAAAATATTTTTATGTTACTATTGAGACTTCACTGACCCATATGTTATTTAAAAGTGGGTTGTTTAATTTCTAAATATATTGGGATTTCCTAGCTATGTTTCTGTTGCTGACTTCTAGTTTAATTCCATTGTGGTTTAAGAGCATACCTTGTATAATTTATACTCTTTAAAGTTTGTTAAGGTATGTTTTATGGCCAAGAATGTGGTCTATTTTGGTGAATTCTCCATGTATGCTTGAGAAGAATGTGTATTCTGCTATTGTTAGATGAAGTAGCCTATAAATGTCAATGAAATAAAGTCGGCTGATGGTGCAATTCAGTTCAACTATATCTTTACTGTCTTTCTGTTTGCTGGATCTATTAATTACAGAAAAAGAATTGCTGAAGTTTCCACTTATAATAGTACAGTCGATCAGTTCTGCCTCTTGCATTCTGACGTTTGTTGTTAGGTACATATTTGTTAAGGATTATTGTTTCCTTGAAGAACTGATGGTATTATCATTATGCAATGCCCCTCTTTATCCCTTCCTTGTTCTAAAGCCTGCTTTATCTAAAATTAAAATAGCTACTCCAGCTTTTTTTTGATTAGTGCTACCATGGTATATCTCTGTATATCCCTTAACTTGAAACATATCTGTGTCATTACATTTAAAGTTTTTTTTTCTCTTTTTTAAAAGACAGGGTCTCACTCTGTTGCCTAAGCTGGAGTAAAGTGGCATGATCTCGGCTCACTGCAGCCTCAACCTCAAGGGTTCAAGTGATCCGCCCACCTCAGCCTCCTGAGTAGGCTGGACCACAGGTACATGCCAGCATGCCTAGCTAATTTTTGTATTTTTCTGTAGATATGGAGTTTCATCATGTTGCCCAGGCTGGCCTCAAACTCCTGGGCTCAAGCAATCTGTTGGCCTCATCCTCCCAAAGTGCTGGTATTACAGGCGTGTATAACTGTGCCTGGCCCTAAAGTGGGTTTCTTGTAGACAACATATAGTTGGATCTCCTCCATTACTTCAACAATCTGTGTACTTTAATTGGTATATTTAGACCATTCACATTTAAAGTGATTACTGAGGCTGGGCGTGGTGGCTCACGCCTATAATGCCAGCACTTTGGGAGGCCAGGGCAGGTAGATCACTTGAGCCCAGGAGTTCAAGACCAGCCCAGGCAACATGGCAAAACCCTGTCCCCAAAACAAAATACAAAATGCTAAGATGCACACTTGTGGTCTCAGCTACTTGGGAGGCTGAGGTGGGATGACCACTTGAGCCTGGGTAAGTTGTGATGGCACCACTTCCCCCTCCAGCCTGGGTGATAGAGTGAGACTGTGTCTCTAAATAAATAAATAAAGTGATTACTGATATAGTTGAATTAATATCTAGCATATTTATAAATGTCTCCTATGTGTTCTACCTGTTCTTTCTTTTTAAAATCTTACTGTCTTCTGCATTACTAGCTCTAATTGAGCATTTTAAATGATCTAACATTCTCTCTTTTTCTCATAATAATTATGCTTACTTAAAAATTTTTTTTTTGGCTGGGCACAGTGGCTCATGCCTGTAATCCCAGCACTTTGGGAGGCTGAGGCGGGCAGATCGCTTGAGCCCAGGAGTTCCAAGACCAGCCTGGGCAATATGGCGAAATCTTGCATCTACTAAAAATCCAAAAATGCCAGGTGTGTTGGTACGTGCCAGTAGTCCCAGCTACTTAGGAGGCTGAGGTGGGAGGATCACCTGAGCCTGGCAGGTTGAGGCTACAGTAGGCCAAGACTGTACCAATGCACTCCAGCCTGGGCAACAGAGTGAGGCCTTGTCTCAAAAAAATTAAAAAAAAAATTTTTTTTTGGTGGTTGCCCTAGAATTTGCCATATATACTTAATTTAAGTTCATCTGAAGTAACACTATACCACTTCATCTTTAGTCCAGGTATGTTACAACTGAGTATTTCCAATTCCTCTCTTCCATTCCTACAACATTACTGATATTCGTTTTATTTATCCATGTTATAATCACTCAACATAGTTACTTTTATTACTTTGAATAAACAGCATCTATCAGATCATTTTAGAATAAGAAAAATAAACGTTTTGAACCTTTATTCCTTCTTCCATGCTCTTCTTTATACAGATTTGAATTTCTGATCTCTGTCACTATCCTTTCCCCTAAAGAACTTCTTTTAACATTTCTTGCATGGCAGGTCTCCAGCAACAAATTTCCTCAGCTGCTGTTGGTCTGAAAAAGTCTTTATTTCTCCTTTACTTTTGAAGGATAATTTCACTAGATAGAGGAATTCAGATTGGTGGTATTTTTCATTCAACATTGAATATTTCACTCCATTCTCCTCTTTGTTGAATGGTTTCTGACAAGAAGTTCCCTGTAATTCTCATCTTCGTTCTTTCATAGGTAAGGTACTTCTTCCTCTGCCTACTTTCAAGATTTTGTCTTTGGTTTTCTGCAACTTAAATATGACATATGTAGGTGTAGATCCTTAGTATTTACCTTGCTTAGTGCGTGCTGAGATTCCTAGACCTGTGTTTTGTCATCCAGCATTTAAGTACTTCAACTGTATCTGCTCCATTTTCTCTTTTTTCTTGATCTGGTATTCCAATTATGCATACGTTACACCTTTTGAAATTGTCCCACAACTGTTGGATGTGCTGTACTTTTATAGATTACGGTTTTTTTCTCTTTGCATTTCAGTTAGGAAAGTTTCTATTAATCTATTTCTTCAGCCCACTGATTCTGTCCTCAGCTGCGTCCAGCCTGCTGGTGAGTCCATCAAAGGCATTTTTCATTTTTGTTACGGTGTTTTCTAATATTTCTTTTTGATTCTTTCTTAAGAGTTCCCTACTCTCTACTTGCATCCCTTCTGTTCTTGCATGCTACTTCTTCCATCAGAGTCCTCAACATAGTAATCATAGTTACTTTAAATTCCTGATCTGATAATTCTAAAATTGGTAGTAGGTATATATTTGACTCTATTTCTGATGCTTGCTTTGTCTCTTCAGACTGTTTTTTTCTTACCTTTTACAATGCCTTCTAATTTTATTTTTTGCTTAAAGCTGGACATGATGTATTGAGTAATAGGAACAAGGTAAATAGCTATATGTCAATTACGTTAATGTGGCTAGAAGCTGGACTATTTTTTTTTCTTTTTTTTAGACAGGGTCTCGCTCTGTTGCCCAGGCTGGAGTACAGTGGCATGATCTCGGCTCACTGCAACCTCCGCCTCCTGGGTTCAAGCAATTCTCCCGCCTCAACCTCCTGAATAGATGGGAGTACAGGCGTGTACCACCAAGCCTGGCTAATTTTTGTATTTTTAGTAGAGTCAGGGTTTCATCATGTTGGCCAGGCTGGTCTCACACTCCTAACCTCAAGTAATCTGCCCACCTCAGCCTCCCAAAGTGCTGGGATTACGGGCGTGAGCCATCGTGCCCAACCAGGGCTATGCTTAATGTTTGCTGTAGCTATAGGTATCAGAAACTTCAGTTTCCTCTAATGTCCTTGTTTTTTTTTTCTGTCTGTTGTCTTTGGTTTTTCCCTAAGAATTCCTTCTTAAATAGAGTTTGTGTCTTGCAGCTCCTACAGTTATAATGTACTATTATTAAGGTAGAGGCCTGTTGACATACATGGTGGTAAAATGAGGTGGGAAGCATCCTATAATGTAATGACTAAACCTCAGTCTTTCAGTGGGTCTGAATGCTTGTGCTGTGATCTTCAAAAGTGTTCGTCATCTTTTTATTTCCCTCCAGCATGTGGGACAGGAAGGCTAGAGGAAGATGGAGTTGGCTAACTGCCCTTCCCCTAGGTTGGATAAAGCTCTGGAACTCTTTTTCCCTTGTAATGTAAGCCATGTTATTGAGAATACTCTGGACATACTGCAAAATGCTTACTTCTCTTTTATCCCTAACAAAAACCTAGGGGACATTTCTCAAATTTTCACAAAAGAACCTGATAAGCTTCCTAGAGGTAATACCCATGCAAGTTAGGAAGTCCCCCAAGAATAGGCTTGTAGAAGTTTGTTACTCTTAAAATAGTCTGTACTTTGCCCTCAGCAATTCATTCAAATCACCATTTATGTATTCTACATAAATGGCACTAGTGTCTTCTGCTTCAGATAAGCTGATCTTCATTGTATTTCCTTGTCTCTCCAGATTTCAGGTAACTATTTGTCCTGTTACCTCAACTCTCTGAAAGGTCTAAGAAAAATGATTTTTAGTTTTGTTCAGCTTTTTTTTTTTCTTTCTTTTTCTTTTTTTTATTTTTTTGAGACAGAGTCTCAAGTACAGTGACATAATCTTGGCTCACTGAAACCTCCACCTCCCAGGTTCAAGCAATTCTCGTGTCTTGGTATCCCGAGTAGCTAGGATTACAGGCAAGTGCCACCACGCCTGGCTAATTTTGGTACTTTTAGTAAAGGTGCAGTTTGCCTAGCTGGGCAGGCTGGTCTCAAATTCTTGGCCTCATGTAATCTGCCCACCTCGGCCTCCCAAAGTGCTGCGATTACAGGCATGAGCCAACACACTCAGCCTCAGCTTTTCTCTTATTGCAAGGAGAGGAGTGACAAATTCCAAGTTCTACGTGTCAGAGCTGAAACTGGAAGTCCATTATTTATTTTTAAAAAATTCTACACAAAATATTTTAATGCATAACATAAGCCAACTATAAGTTTTGAATAGGTAGTAAGAAGCAAATAAATGCTGAAAAAAATACCCTAAAAATCTAAATGTAACTATTTCACTAAGGTTTAAGATACACACTTCATCACAATATTGTCATAGGAGTAAAAGCACTAAAAATATGGTCCTTGGTGCTACTATTCCTAGATGCTTACTTCAGCCTAAAAAGTATCTGAGCTATTACACAAAGTATTAATGTCATTGGAAAATCTCATCTCTTAGTGCCAAGGTCCTAATGTTTGTTAGGTTTTAGGTTGAAATGTTTAAGCATAATTGAAATAAAACATTATGAAGTTTTAGTATTCCTCTTCAACCTTTAACTTATAGGACTGATTTTTTATTTTCTTATTCAGTTTTCCATACTGTCTAATTTTTTAAATAAGAACATATAACTTCTAATATAAAAATACAATAAAGGAAGGTAATCAATTTTGAAATTATACAATATACTCCCTTGCAACTAAATGGTCAGCTGCAAAATGCAACGTTAACAATTAGGTAAAACTAGATAAATTGATACTGTTTATCTGACATGCAACATTTACCCAAATTTATAACAGATTAGTAAACTAATCTTTTTCAGAAGGTTTTCAGAAGAGCTCACATATGCAATTGTATGTATTGCTACCATATTCAAATTTGAAAATAGAGACAAAAAATTGTATTTAATATGAGGTTCAGAGGCTGAAGTCAGAAAATACAATTAAATATAATCAAACTAGCCTTCAATATCACTTGAGATAATTCATACAGTACAGGCTTTTATATGTTCAAACTTGTACATCAATGTCTAAAAGAATCATGCATATATAATAATGAAGACTACAGATGTAAAATGTAACTTTATCGAAACTTAGAAGCTCAATAAATACAAAAAGATGCTCATATCACCAGAGAGACGTACAAGAACCAGAAGCAAACTAGGCAATGAAGTCACAGCCACCTTGATCTCATCTCAAATTAACTAAAGGAAACCCCTTGGAACAAAACGCTCTTGAATGGAATGCCTATCGAGCATTCCACATTTTATACCTTTTGAAACTATCCCACAACTCTTGGATGTGCTATACTTTTATAAAGTTATGTTTATGTTTTATGAAGTTATATTTATGGGTTTTTTTTCCTCTCATTTATTTTTTGTAACTGTGAACATGCTAGAATTCTCACAAATTTAAAGGAGGTCGTTTGCATCTCCACGGTATTACTTCTTCCATTTAGAAGCCTTGCAGCATGGAGTCCTGGTCTCTCCCCAGCTTTCAGGGTTCCTCTCAAACTGGCGCTGCTTAGCAGTTACATCCCTACTAAATCTTCCTCCCTTCTGTGCTACTCCTTCTGTGTGTTGGACTTCTGCAACCACCTCCACCCCCTAAATCCAAATCTTATTCAATTGTCAAAACCAACTGTTATGGTCTGAATGCTTATATGGCCCCCAAATCCATAGGTGAAACCCTATGCCCAAATGTGATGCTATTAAGAGGTGGAGGGGGTGCCCCTGGGAAGTAATTAGGATTAGTTGGGGTCGTGAGGGTAAAGCCCTCTAGAGTCCCAAGAGAGCTTGCCTCCTCTGTCCACCATGAGAGGACAGCAAGAATGCCACCTGTGAATCAGAAAGTAGGTCTTCATCAGACATCGAATTTGCCAGTGCCTTGACCTTGGAGCTCGAGTCTCAAGAAATTATGAGAAATAAATTTCTATTTTTATAAGCTACTTAGTCTATGGTATTTTGCTATAGCAGCCCAAACTGACTAAGACACATGCCTACTCCACAAAGTCTCTCCTAACCCACACTGTGTTTTCTCCTTTGTTTACTCCTGAGGTGTCTACATGATTAGGAGGCCACAGTTTATCACTTAATCATTCTCTAAATATGAGAGAGAAAGCTTCTTTAAAGTAAAGAACATGGTTTATAACAGGGGTTCCTAACCCCTGTCTGTGGCCTGTTAGGAACTCAGCCACACAGATGAAGGTGTGTGATGGGTAAGTGAGCATTACCGCTGAGCTCTGCCTCCTGTCGGATCAATGGCAGCATTAGATTCTCATAGGAGTACCCTATTGTGAACTGTGCATGTGAGAGCTAGGTTGCACACCTGATAATCTCAGGTGAAACAGTTTCATCCAGAAAACCATCCCCCCTGGCCCCGGTCCGTGGAAAAATTGTCTTCCACAAAACTGGTCCTGGGTGCCAAAAAGATTGGGGAATGCTGGTTTATAATACTTTTCTCCACCATTCCTCCTAGTACAACCCTGGAAAAATTAATACATGATCAATAAACACACAGTTGATTACTAATTGATAAACAAAGAAGGCAAGTCATAGGTTGTTTTATCTACCCATATTCTTACAGAAAATTACCTGAAGAGTTAAAAAGTCCCTAAAAATCCTAAGTTTACCAAAATATGGCACCACGGGCCTAATGCCACAAGCAGAGGTTTCCACTGGTGTAACTCTTAACTTTAGCAGGGTTTCTAGAAACATGACCCTCCACTCACTGTAAAGGAAAGTAGATATTAACAAGGACATACCCTCTGATGTTTTAAGAATCTTCTTGTCTTTTGGAGCCAGCGCATGCCCAGCATGACTGATGATCCAAACTGGAAAGCGTCTGTTTGTCAAAGAGTATAAAGCCTTTGCAAATGGCACATAAAAGGCAGAAAAACCTGGGTTACCTAATAAAAAGAAACACAGATGTTAGATTAATCAAAGTAATAAACATGCATAAGATGTCATGCAGACTAGAAAAGATGGGTCTGTTTGTCTTCACACTTTCCTCTGAATTCTTCAGAGTACGCAGTGAGAGATATCTTCAAACTTCCATTAAAATCACAGCAGTACCCTATTTAAACACCCTTCAGTGGCTTCCAGATAAAGTCATCTGGAAAAAGTCTAAAATCAGTAATACTGCATATAAGGCACTTCAAGATTTGGTCATGCTCAGCTAACAAGGTGCATGAAAACCAGAAAAACAAGCCAGCAAAATAGTGTAAGAAGCATGCACAAGGAGAGCTTTAAAGAGTCTACTAAGTGTTTCCTTGTCAATTATCGCCGGTACTTATAATTGTAAACACGTGTATAGCTTGATCTTTTGGGGAAACAAATGTCTACAAGTACATGTAGATTTTTCTTATGTGTGTACAGAAGGTATTTTTGACATGAGTTTGGTATAAAGAAACAGAATAAATAAATGATCTTTTTAAAAACATTCAATCTGATATATCTGTAGGAGGAAATTACAGTGAAATGGGATTTTCATCTTGTAATCATCATCTATATAAAGTCTTCAAAGCATTTCCATCAATATCTATTTCTCTTATCAGTTTATCTATTTCTTCATGTTGTTAGGCTATATTCTCTCTGCAATTACATGACATGGTTCTGGAGAACTGATGTAAATAACCACTGCCATCCTTGTCAAATTTCGCTAATTTCTTCTCTGTTTTTTATATCTTTCCATTTACTAGATAAGCAGTGTAGTAAAGTGGTTCAGAGTATAGGCCCTGGAAGCCAGACTGCCTGGGTTGGAATCCTGACTTTGCCACTTACCAAATATGCAGGCTTTGGCCAAATTATTTAACCTCCCTGTGCCTTGGTTTCCTCATTGAAAATGTGTAATAATGGTACTATCTCATGTGAAGACTAAGTGAATCAATATATGTAAAGCATTGTAACACTGCCTGAAACATAGGAAGTAATAATAAATGCTAGGTATTCAAATCTGTACAACAATGTCTAGCTACAATGGTAATATACAATGGCCTTGGCATCCATATTATTTTGCTTCTGTTGTATTCTGACCTACTGACCCAAGTTCCACATTCCTTTTTGTGATGGTGCTTTTGGACTCTTTGTCAAATAGCACAAAAACTTCCTCAAATGCAGCAATACATTCTTTGGTCAGTTTATTGGGTACTGTATAGCTAAGGGAGAAAGAAGGAAGGAAGGGCATACCAGTACAGGTAACATCAATGGCAGCTGTGGTTGGCACTGTTTCATGTTTTATGCATTTAAGTCCTAAATAAGTTTAGAATAGTTTTTGGTATAAAATACTAAGTAGCAATCCAACTTTTTGCCAAGTGACTGGCCAATTGTTCCAAGACCATTTATTATATAATCCATTCTTTCTGCATTGATTTGAAATATCTTCTGACTCAATACTACCTTTTTACATTCACTTGCTAATTCTAATAACAAATAATTCAGTTTATTTTTCCTTTTCTCCTCTGCCAGGACCATACCATCTTAATTACTACATTTTTTTTTAATGTTTCAGTAATTGGTAGGGCAAATCCCTTCTCTTTATTTTTCTTTTTCTAAATTTTCTAGGCTGTCTGATAAACTTTAGGGTCATTTTCACTAGTTTCAATTTTTAAAAATCCCTTTGGGATTCTGACTAAAATTTTATCTCATTAATATATTTCTTTATAAAAAATTTATATTTTTTATGTTACTGAGTATAACCTTCTAGGAATGTGTTATATCTCATATTCACATGTTTTATGTTGCTCACAGATTTCTTCATATAGCTTGAAAATAATAATTAATATTTTTAAGTGCTATGACTTATTACATGCCAGGCAGTGTTTAGGTGCTTTACATATATTATTTAATTATCATACAAGATAGTATTATTATTACTTCCATTTTATGGATGAAGAAACTGAGTACAGAGAGGTTAAATAATTTGCCCAACATCACATATATGGTAAGTGCTAAATAAACATTCGATGACTGAAAGTATATACAAAAGACAATCGTAATACTGAACTTTTTAAAAACATCATTTAATCTGGTGTAGGATCTTCTGTATTACTTGTTTTAGTTAGTCTTACAGTATCTATAAAAAGTAGTTGGCATTTTCATTAGAAATAATGAATGGATAGCCACTTGCACAAAACTTGGCACATGTTAGGGGCTGAATAAATGGCAGCTATTAAAACTACAGCCATTATAACAATTAAAAACTGATGTAACATTAAGGAGATGCCAAAGATAACCTCATGATTTAGATGTGTTACAACGACAGGATATACAAAAAACAGTGAGTACCAGATAATGGATACTTAATGCATGCGGGGCTGAAAACCTAGATGATGGGTTGACAGGTGCAGCAAACCACCATGGCACATGTATACCTGTGTAACAAACCTGTACATTCTGTTCATGTATCGCAGAACTTGAAGTAAATTTTTTTTTTTAAATGAAGAAGAATAAATAAAACAAAGTTTTCTCCTTCTCTCGGTTTAAGCCTGAGTTCTTAAGCTTTCTGATCCACTATTTTATCATCATTAAGTAAATGATGATGTCAATTACTTATGTTCATTCATTCTATTCAGAATTACAGCTTCTTTAGCCCTCAATTATTTATTGAGCACTTACTGTATGAAAGTCACTATGTCAGGCGAAAGACAGATGAAGGCCTTTTTGGAATTTATATACTAGAGGGAGAATATACAGCAGATAACTAAACAGGTGAGATAATTAAAGATGTGAGAATTCCTATAAAAGAAATAAATAGGGTCACATGATACAGAAGGGAAGACATTAGAGTGAAAAAAAAGATCTCAGGAGGTGACATGTAGCTGAAACCTCAAAACGGCAAGAAGTAAATCTTGTGAAAATTTGAGGGAACAGAATAAATACTAAGGAGAGAGAAGAACAAATTCAAAGGTCCTCGAGAAAAAAATATCTTAGCTCTTGAAGAAATGGAAGAAAATCCATAATCCTTAGTTCCTCCCTTTTCATCTAATCCATCAGCGTGGCTAAAGCATAATGAGAGATATCAAATCTTGTATGTGATAAGGTTGAAAAGAAGAGAAATATAATCATGTGATACCTTTGGGCCATGATAAGAAATTTGGCTTTTAATATAAGAAACATTAAAAGAGATTGAGCAGGGTTAAGGCATAATCAGATTTAAACTTTAAAAACATTTTTCTATCTTAAAAGAGTAGAAAAAATACAAAAACTTTCATAGCAATACATTTAGCAACTTACAGAAAATAGACAACCTTCTAGAAAGACACAAACTATCAAAGTTCACTCAAGAAGAAACAGATAACCTAACTAGCCCTATATTGATTGAATTAATTGGAATGTAAGTTAAAAATATTCCACAAGGAAAATCCAGGCCCATATAACTTCACTGGTGAATTCTATCAAACATTTAAGGGAGAAAAATGCCAAATCTATACAAACTCTTCCAGAAAATAGAAGAGAAATGTATTAGTCTGTTTCATGCTGCTGATAAAGACATACCTGAGACTGGGCAATTTACCAAAAAAAAAAAAAAAAAAGTTTAATGGACTCATAGTTCCACATGGCTGGGGACATCTCACAATCATAGTGGAAGGCAAGGAGTAGCAAGTCATGTCTTACATGGATGGCAGCAGGCAAAAAGAGAGAGAGCGTGTGTAGGGGAACTCCTCTTTATAAAACTATCAGATCTTGTGAGACTTATTCACTATCACGAGAACAGCATGAGAAAGACCTGCCCCCATGATTCAATTACCTCCCACTGAGCCCCTGCCACAATACGTGGAAATTATAGAAGTTACAATTCAACATGAGATTTGGGTGGGGACACAGCCAAACCATATCAAGAAAGAAATATATTCTAACTCATTCTATGAGGCCAGCATCGCCCTCATACCAAAACCACAGAAAGACAATGCAAAAATAATAAAAAAGAAAACTACAGACCACTATCCCTTGTGAACAAAGATGGAAAAATTCTAAACAAAATTTTAGCAAACTGAGTCCATCAAAATGTTATAAGCATAATACATCATGACCAAGTGGGATTTATCACAGGAATGCTGAACTGGTTTAACATTCAAAAATTAACATTATCCACCACCTTAACCAACCATAAAAGAAAAACCATATGATCCTCAACAGATGCAGAAAAAAATGGAAGTTTTATCCTGTCAGAAATATACTTAATATTGTAGCATGTATAATGTACCAAACTTAAAAGTTTAACTTCTTTAAAAGTAGCCATCACTTGCTATAGTCCTCTGTATCCAGTGGCACCAAGCAGCACAGCACTAGATTGGGCACATGGCACTCAGATACAATAAATCCTTTCAAACTGAATGCATGGCAAGTAACATAAAGGTCTAACTTGGAGACAGAAGTGGAAAATGCAATGCAAAATGCTTAAATATCATTCCATGTAGTACTTCATACTTCACCACTTAAACCACCTTGTTAAGAAACCACAAAGAAAATTAAAAGGGCCATGTTTATGCAACTAAACAAGACATACACACCGAGGGGCACGGGGGAGGTCCAGGTGTAAGGATGCTGGAAAACATTCCAATGCAGACATGCAACTAAAACATTTAATCAAAAGTTTACATCAAAATGTGTTATAAACACACACTTGAACACACTCACAACAGTCAATTCAGTCAAATACACAAGCAATGTAAAACAGAGGTTGTAGTGATCATCTCTAGGCCCTGACTGGTAATAAACTCCAACTATACAACACTGCAAGTATAGACTTATGTCTTCTAGTTAATTTTGTAGGGGAACAAAAACTGCCACATATCAAGTTAATATGGCACAGTATCTATATAATAGGTTGCCGTGTGGACAGACCTATTGGACTCATTCATGGAGCCCTGTCTGCTAGATCTCCAACCACTGTGCTCACAACACTCGATATTTCACATGATTCTGTTATCTCCATATGACCACCTAAGAATTATGATTCAGTGCTCTACAATGAGTTCTCAAATTGCCTCCCTTTGCTCATTTAGCTGCTTAAAGAAAGTCAAAGGATAACATTACTTAACAGAAATCCAAGATCTAAGGTTCACTGGAAAAGATGAAACTAAATTAAAAGTTCTTCAATCCGTAGATTCTGATCAATCACTCATCATTATCATTAGTAACTTAGAAGGGAAGAATAATTTTGCTAACTGCAAAAGCAACGTGATTTAAAATGAAATGTTATGTCAGTCTACCAGAGATGGACATAACATGGTGCCCATAGTGGCTTCACAATCCTTGAAATACTGTTATCCTGATTATTCCCACAGTTTAAATAAATTAGCTCCCCACAAAACCTGCCCAAAAAAAAAAAAAAAAAAAAAAAAAAAAAAACAGTTCTGAATCCCACAAACTAATGAGCAGAGCAAACATAAGAGAACACTAGGAAATGAAATGTGATCTGAAAATGTCAAAGCACTGTAAACAATGAGACTATCAAACTACAAATGTTTTATGCTTTCCCCCATCCTCAGTGTCTTCACTGAATGCTTCCCTTACCTCCTCTCTGAAATCTGGCTCTCCCCCTGTAATGGGCTCTCTTCCTTTCAATACTCTTCAGCAGAGGCCTTGGTCACTCTTCTCTAACACCACATATAACTCAATGAGAGCAAAGACTTATGCAACACATATTCCTAGCACCTAGGATAAAGGAGTGAGGGAATAAATACTATCTCCAGGTGCGGAAGTGGGTGTGTTGTCTGTCCCACTTACTATTTCACCTTACTATTAGAACAATCTCTTCTCCTTTAAGACTCAAGCCATCTGTTTCCATCTATCAACTTTTTAGTCACTCACACATTCCCTGAAAGTCTTGACCCTTAAATGACAGTTTCATTTGTCATGTCATGTCAGGATATTTCAAAATCCAGTTGGACTGACTGAGCCAACAATTTTGTCCCATAATTCATTATTGTGAGCAAATCCAAATAACCTCATCTATATTAAACTTAAGCTGCCAGGACTGTTGTATCCTGGCAGAAGAATAGTTTATTCCCAGAAGTGGTTAAAACAAAGAGAAATTCTGAATCAGGAATCTCAGTCCAGCTGAGAACGGAAGTACTATACTGAGAAGAAGTTAGACTAAGCATAACCAAACACTGAAACTCCTAATATCTCTTTTCCCCCTGTTCCTCTCTGAACAGTAACAGACAGGTTTCCACTCTTCATACAGGAGCCTGGATGATTCCTCCCTGGGAAAACTGAACAATAAAAGAAAGAGCTTCAGACACTGAAAGCTGGACATCCCTCAATGAAATGCTGGGTCCCTACTCAATAACCTTAGAATGAGGCCCACCTAGGGTGACTAACCCCTCTGTTTTGCTTGAGACTGTCATGGTTTTAGTACTGAAAGTCATATGTCCTAGAAAACCTCTTGGTCCTAGGCAGGCCAGGATGGCTAATCACCCTAGACACACCTCTGGATAAGCCCCAGCTCTGAGTCCAAAACTTCCAATTTGTTTTTTGTCTTCCTTTTAAACACGAATGGCTAGTCAAGGATTGCCAGAGATTTGAGGAAAACTAAAGACTAGTGCAAAAAGAAAAAGGAATACAGTGAAAATTCTTACACACACAAAAGAAAAGAAAAAGAAAAAGAAAATGATATTTCATCCATTAAACATGAGACAACAAAAAAATAAAAGAAAAAGAGGTATTAGAATGAAATGAGTTTCTGGCTTAAAATGGCCCACCAAAACCCAGGTACATTGCATAAAAAAATAGTCACACCAAGATGCTTCACTGTAAAATTTCAGAATCTCAGAACAAAGAAAAGGTCTCCAAAATGTGGGTAGAGAAGCTTCACATACAAAAGGTTAAAATCAGAAATGATACCAATACTTCTTATAAGCAGCTCTGAGTGTTGGTAAACAATGATTAATGCCCTCCATTAATGTCCTCCATTTTCCTCCTAAAGAAAAATTATTTCCAACCCAGAGTCTAAGACACTTTCCAGTATGCTGTGTTACTTCCCTTGTACCTCTTCTGAGGAAGCTACTAGAAGGTGTGCTCCACCAAAAACAAGAGAGTAAACTAAGAAAGATAAAAATGTGGGATCTGAGAAATGGGGGATCTAAGCCAGGAGAAAGTGACAGAAATCCCCAGGATAACAACTGTGCAGCAGGCCTGGGGACCAATCAGTCCAGATGAGCCACAGGACAGAACATTCTGAAAACTGACTGATTACTCAAATGCATTGAGAGGATTTTTCACTTCTAGAGAATAGCTCTAGAATAAATGAGTGATTAAAGCACTAAAAACTAAGCAAAAAAATAACAGAACACCATTAACCCAGGGAAACCAAACAAAAATATATAAGAAAGGAAACACATGTATAATTCCCTATAGGCTTAGCTATATATAATATGATATAATAGTCAAAATAATAAAAGCATTACATATTGATCTAACCAAAAACTGCAATATTCCCATACTAGGAAGATAGGTAGAGAAGGAGGGGTATATGATTGTGTATGGAGAAGGGAAAGTATAAGAAAGCAAATCTTTTTCTTTGAGGAGGAAGATAACAGATAATAACTAATATTAAAAATTCAAGAGAATCACTGGAATCCCGAAGGCGGAGGTTGCAGTGAGCCGAGATCGCACCACTGTACTCCAGCCTAAGTGACAGAGGGAGACTCTACTTCAAAAAAAAAAAAAAACCCAAAAAACAAAAACCAAAACAAAACAAAAACTCAAGAAAAAGAAATATAAAGATTTCATTTAGAAATGTGAAGTAAAAGCCAGGCATGGTGACTCACGCCTGTAATCCCAGCAGTTTGGGAGGCTGGGGTGCGCAGATCACTTGGGACCAGAAGTTCAAGACCAGCCTACCCAACATGGTGAAGCCCCATCTCTACTAAAACTACAAAAATTAGCCAGGCATGGTGGTAGGTGCCTGTAATTTCAACTACTTGAAAGGCTGAGACAGGAGAATCACTTGAACCCAAGAGGCAGAGGTTGCAGTGAGCTCAGATCGCACCCCTACACTCCAGCCTGGGCAAGAGAGCAAGACTCTGTCTCAAAAAAAAAAAAGGAATGTGGGGGCAAATATTGCAGGAATATACCAGTGTTAAAAGAGTTTGCCTCTGAGAACATTTGTTGGAACTAGAAAGCTGATTTTTTGGTTACTATTTATTTTTTAAAGATATTAATATTGATGTTAAATATTCATGGGGTACATGTGATATTTTGTTACATGTATAGAATGTGTAATGATCATGTCAGGGTGTTTTAATACATTCTTTTTGAATATTTGTCCTTTCTATGTGTTGAGAAAAATCCAAGTCCTCTCTTCTAGCTACTTTATACCAATACAATACATTATTGTTAACTATAGTCAGTCTACTCTGCTGACTATACCAACTCTCTGTTGGTATAAGTAAGTTCCAACAATAGAACTTATATCTTTCATATAACTGTATTTTTGTACTTGTTAACCTACCTCTTCATCCCTCCTCCAAGCCCCATACCCTTCCTGGCCTCTAGTATCTATCATTCTACTCTCTGCCTTTATGAGATCAATTTTAGGAAGGTTGATTTTAAAGTGCATTTAAGCTTTTTTTTTTCCCTTCCTAATGAAGCCAAGAAATATATTCTGCAGCCAAAAAGAGGCCAAAGAATATTCTGGAAAAGAATAAAAATGAACAAGTTCCAAAAATATGTAAAAGTATCATGAAACTACAGCTATTAAAAAACATGAAGAACACATGAAGAGGCAAAAATCACAGAAAGAGACTCCCAGCCCCAGGATAATCTACTTTAAGAAAAGCATTGCAAACCAGTAGGGAAAAGGCAGATTATACAATAAATGGTTGTGGACCAAGTAATAAGCCATCAAAGGAGAGGAAGAAGAAAACTAGATCCCTTCCTTAGTCCCTGCCTTTAAAATCTAGATGCATCAACTTAAAGATTACAAATGAAACTGTTAACACAGTAGAAGACATGGAAGAATTGTTTTATAATCTTGGAGTAGGAAAGCCCTCTCTAAGAAACTCATAAAACCCTGAAGTCTTAAAGGAAGAGACTTAGTATTCTGGCCACATAACAATGATGCTTTCTGTACACCAAATAAACATTGTACTGATGTCAAAAGACAAACCAGGAGAGATTCTTGTCACGTATGACAAATACAACACAATTTTACAGTTGTGTAAGAATCAACTGAAAATCAGTAAGGAAAACATTGAACACACAACTGAAAAATGGGTGAGGGCTTCAAACTAGCAGTTCACAGAAGAAGAACTTTCAATGTATTATAAACATGTATATTCAAACTCACAATTTAAAATGCATTTCAGATACCTGCAATCACTCAAGCATCTGTCCTTAACATTCTGACAGTGATCAAGCAAAAGTTACAAGTGATTCAGATGCCAAATCTCAGAATAAATGTTCTATAATAAACACATAATCATCTTGAAATGAGGCAGAAAACATTTAGAAAACTGGCAAAAATATCAATGAAGTTTTAAACATAAAGAAATGTTTTAAAAGGCACATTACAAAACTGCATATATAGTATACACTTCCAACTGTGACTTACACACATGCATATAATAGACAACATGATATAAATATATAGAAGAAAAACAGGAAGTCTAGCCATCAAAATATTAAGGGTAATTGTTAACAATGGGTCAAGTGCTTTTAATTCCTTCTACAGGGTTTTCTATATTTACCAAATTCTCTATAATTATACTTTAAAAATCAGACATGGTTATAAGTATCTACCTAAAGTCTCCTCATCCAGACTTTTATACTCACCAGGAATAATGAAAATAAGCAGCTTAGGCCTTTTGACACTTTGATCATAAAGAGGTCAGTCCAGGGCCCACATTTTAGAACTTGGGTTTCGGCTCCACCACACAAAATGAATTCCTCATGCACAGGAATTTCTTCCTTGAGTTCTGAGTCCATTTCTAAATAAAAGGAGAAAAGTAGTATAAAGAGTCAGTAAAATGTGAAACCTTGAGCCAAGGACAAAATTCAAGAATGAAAAAAGGGCAAATTTCAATATACCTAGAAGGAAATGCCACAAAGACATCTGGGAAACTATAAGACTATTCAGTGATGTTGGATTCTAAGATTGCAAGACAAATTTTAAAAAACCACAAGAGTACTTAGAAAGCAGGAGACATATCCTTGGCAAAATAAAAGACTATAGTGGAGTTTGAATCAAAACCATAACTTCCACTTTCCCTCTGCTGGAATTCTCTTTTAGCTCTGTGCATTACCACGAGATAAATCCCCCTACCTTCACCTGGCAAAAGTGCAGAGGTTCTGGCTTGCCCTTGCATTCTCTCCATAGAAGAATAAGAGGGACAATTAACTCCTTATGGTCTCTTATTTCCTCCTATTACTCTTGTCCCAAATTCTCAACTCTCTCTCTCTCTCTATATATATATATATTTTTTTTTTTCTTTTTTTTTTTTTTTGCGACGGAGTCTCACTCTGTCACCCAGGCTGGAGTTCAGTGGCATGATCTCAGCTCACTGCAAACTCTGCCTCCCGAGTTCAAGCAATTCTCCTGCCTCGGCCTCCCAAGTAGCTGGGACTACAGACACGCACCACCACACTCGGGCTAATTTTCGTATTTTTAGTAGAGATGGGGTTTCACCATGTTGGCCAGGCTGGTCTCGAACTCCTGACTTCAGGTGATCTACCTGCCTAAGCCTCCCAAAGTGCTGGGATTATAGGCGTAAGCCACCAAGCCCAGCCCCGATAAGCATATTTTATGTAATAAAGCACTACATTAAATTCTGAAATGGACAGGTAGAAAAAAACCCAGGATGTACTATCATGAACCATTTCCTGAATATCAGTTGTGTGTAAAAATGTAGTCCCCAATTATTTCTATCACCCCTCCACCTCTGCCTCTGTCAATAGATGAGAATCATCGATTGACAGCACCAAATCTCAAACCTTCAGTGGTCTATTTTTCTCTTCCCCCTCTCTTCCTCTCACTCAAAGCACTCCAGAGTTAAGATTCAAAGGGCCCTTTCTGCTTTTTCTCCTCTTATACTTTACACCAGCGCTGCACTTTTTTTTTTTTTTTTTTTTTTTTTTTTTTTTTTGAGACAGAGTTTCGCTTTGTCAACCATGCTGGAGTGTAGTGGCACTATCTCTGCTCACTGCAACCTCTGCCTCCCAGGTTCAAGCGATTATCCTGCCTCAGCCTCCTGACTGGTTGGGGTTACAGGTGCCTGCCACTATGCTTGGCTATTTTTTTGTATTTTTTAGTAGAGATGGGGTTTCACCATCTTGGCCAGGCTGGTTTTGAACTCCTGACCTTGTGATCCACCTGCCTCAGCCTCCCAAAGTGACCAGCCTTGTACTTTAGTCTTCTTGTCCTTGAATTTCCCTAGTGTCCCTATGCTTTTCAGCTTCTGTAACTTTGCTCATATTTAATTCTCCAACCATATTTAATTCTATAACTGTACTTTTTTGTGCAGTTATCAGTTTATTGCCTTTCCACTCCAAATTCATCCTTCATTGTCTTATCTGGAAAAGTGGATCTGGGCCTTTAAAATATTTTTCCTTTGCTAGTTGACATGATGCTAAGCTCTGTCAATAGAGTGCACTGGAGAGGCTCTGCAGAAGGAAGGAGTTTTCTCAGCAGGTTTCTGGAGAGCTTATATTTTACCCCCCCTCCACTGTTCCACTGCTGTAAGATTTCTCTATTGCAGTGGTTCACAACTAGAGACAATTTGCCCTCGGAGGACACGTGGCAATACTGGGAGCTATTTTCCATTGTCACAACTTGGGGGAACTACTGGGATACAGTGAATAGAGGCCAAGGATGCTGCTAAATATCCTACCATACACAGGACAGCGTCCCACAACAAATAATTATCCAGCCCTGATGGTCAATTATGCCAAGGCTGTAAAACAATATTAATACTAGGTGCCTACAGGGGAGAGTGTTCCCCCAGCATCTGGCTAGTGGCTGTGTGCTTTTTCTCCAGCCCTCTACTCAGGCAGCAGCAACACTATAGCCAGGAGCCCCAGACCAGGTGGCTACTCCCTATCCCCTCTCCTCAGCCACATGCACTGGCTTAGCCAGCCAGCCCCCTGACCTTTGTTCCATACAGCAGCTTGGTATATTGCCCTGCCCCAAGCTGTACACAATAGTGCTCTAGGCTGCTACACAGGGAGGCCCCCCCCCGACTTGCAATTCCAGTAGTACCTAAAGTGGTGCTTCAACTCCCTCTACTCACTAACCAACCTCAACTCACTTGCACCCCAAGAGCTGTTACTGTTGCCCTCCTAACAGACACCTGTGCTCCATGCCTCAGCCCTGCAGCACTGCCCTGATTCCCTCTGCATGCCCTCCTACCAGTCTTGGTTCACCTGCTGACATTGTGATTGTGCACCAGCTTTGACTCAGGCAACCCAGCAAATTTCTCTCCCACCCAATGGGCCATAACTACACTTTCAATGAGGTCTGAACCCTCGTTTCAATTCTGTCCTTCGTTGGGTACTTTTCCTCAGCCAAGTGACTTCATAGTTTTTCTCCTATCAAACCCTAATAATTCTTTAGGTTAAACTAACAATTTTAGTTACTATGTGGCTTCTGTCTCCTGGTTCGATCCTGACGTATAAATCTCTGAAGTGTCTGCAAATTTTTCTTTATAAATTTTCCCACATTATACATAGCTCAAATTCTACTTCTTACATGAAGCCTTCCTTGAGCACCCGATGTAGATAAAGGAAATCACCTCTTCCTCTAAACTCACAGCATCTATCTTTATTATAAGGTGGCAGTGGTAAAGGCACACAGCTAAGCTTCACCTGGTAAAATCTGTCATGTCATGTCATGCCACACTTTCCCACAGCACCACAGTCAAGCAATTGATGCAAGGGCTATGTGTCCCTCCCCCAGACTGAACATCATAAGGTAAACACAATACTGGCTAGGATGTAGTGAAATGGAAAATTCCACACATTGATGGTAATAATGAAAATGGCTTTGTGAAGCAATCTGGCAGCATGGATCAATACTCATAAAAGGTATAAACTTTGATTCAGTCATTCAATTCTAAAAAACCTAAAGTATTTTCTTTTAAGACTGATGCATGGAATGCTAATTCTAACAGTGACAAGCTGAAAAACCCAAATGGTCATTAATGGATGAATGGTTAATTATGATAAACCATTATCATATACTAAAAAATTATATTTATGACTCAATATTAGGGACTAATTAAATTATAACTCAATATAATGATCAAATATTATGTTCCATCAAACTGCTCTGCTAAGTTCGTTATAATTTATACATTTCTCTTCTAACATTTCTAAAATTTCACTTCTCTAGCCTGATGTTATATTGCCTCTTCCATTCTCTTTGTTTATTCCTTTATTGTTTATTCTGTCAATTTAGTGAATTTAGGAAGAAGAAATAAACATATTTATTCTAACCTCTATGTTTAGCCAAAAGTCCAAAGCCAATTTTCTTAAGAATACTTAGAAAAATGAAAAATCCTCACTTAGAAAGTGGAGACCCCTGTCCATTAAAAATTTATGGACTAAATAAAGTATCACTTCATCTTTTCTTATGGATTGATTTTTTACTTCACTAATAAATGTCACTGCAGCCCAATCTCCAAAACTATCACAAACTACATTTTTAGTATTTATTTACTATATAAATACAAACTTATTCATATAAGTTCTGATCTTTATAATGTGTTAGAAACAATATTAGATTTAGCTATAAATACAATATTAAATTAGAGCACTGACTCAGAAGACATTGGCCAAACTGAACACTTTCACCACAAGAGAATTTAAAGTTATTAACTATAAAGTTGTTAAATATATTCAAATCACAAATATCAATACTTAACTTCAAGTAAATGACATCTTGGGAGTTTGATTATCCACAAAATCAATGAGAATTCAAATAGATATGAAAATCAAGCTCAGTCTATAAAAACTGGAAAACAAAAAAGTACAACTCTAACACCTCAAATAAAATACAACTAAGAAATATGGAATTAACGTATGTATTTATAAAGCATCTTTTATTTTATTTCACTCTCATATTTCTGAATCTCACACACCCAAGTAAAAGCAGCAAAGGAAAATCTGAGGCACAAGAATTCAAACTCTTCCTTACCTAAGAATCCAAGGTAGTTCAGTTCTGCAGTAAGTGTCAGATTACCAAAGGACAGCATGTGGTGATTATATATTGTTAAAGGATAATAGCATGCCTTCAGCCTCAGCTTATAAGCAGTCTTTAATAAAATCAATTTTGGAAAGCAGCAAGATTTGTGCTGGATAAAAACCAAGTATGGATACAATTTGTGCAACTTAGGCAAGCCTATTTTCCCAAATATATGTTTTAACTTGCTTAACGGGCTTCTAATTTTATTTAGTAAGAGATTTTTTTTTTCCAATTAAATCTCATACAACATAGATAATTTGACTAGTAAAAATTTCAGAGGTTTGAATTTATAATATTTATTTTAGTATTTATAAACATATGAAGTCATGGGTTGATTTATTTATATGTTAAACATATACTTAATATACATTAAGTGATTCTATGTATATAAATATTTATAATATTTATTATAAAGTTAGCTATTGAGAACAGTAAGACTGTACTAATATTTGAAAGTGAGGTTATAAATAAAACATCTTAATCGGCTTCAGCCTCCAATGAATGTCCGCATTTCACTTTGGCTACTTGGTAAGTACACTGCTTTATTCACGTAAGAATTGTAGATGATAAAATTCTTTTTAAAGTTTGTGTTGCAATGTCCAAATAGTTTTCAATTCAATGTCCAGACAGTTTTTCAATAAAACTTGAAAAAGAGGTAGTAAGATGGTTTTCTTTCAAAGTTAAAGTACCAACAATATCTAATAATAACTTATATTATTTATTACATATGTAAGATGGTCAGGAAGCTTCTAAAACTTCCTCAAATGCCAAAAACTTTATATGTAATATTATCACATGTGGACAACTTATGTGGACTATGTTATTGTCCCACAATGCCACACAGCAGAACTTCCTCAAATGCCAGAAACTTTATATGTAATAATATCAAACGTGGACAATTGTGTGGACTCTATTATCGTGCCACAATGACACAGAGCAGAGCATACACTTTGCATATGTCTGAATCTTCATTAGGGCTATGCCTAGGCACTAGTATTAAACCTACTTGGAAAATATTTGGTCACTGGTCAAGTGCAGGTTTGACTTTTAAAGGCCCAGGGCAGAAATAGAAAATATAAGTGGTATCAGAAGTTTTACTTTAGTCATTTTTTAAAATTGGCCTAGCAGCCAATATAAACATGCTGCTGATCTGTATATATTAAATGTTTGGTATATAACACAGGTGAGTCTGAAAGTTATTTTAAATAAGAGTCTTTAATTTTTTGTTTAAAATGTGCATTAGAATTAACTTTGAATCTGCTTTAGCAATGACAGATTAAATTGCTTCCAAATAATCTTCCATTGAGAACAATCAGAAAAGCAGAAAAACTTTTTAAAAATTTGTTAAAAAAATATCAGTAACCACTGATAGAATTTGCAAGACTGTGTAACAAATTAATAAAACATAAAAAATAATTAATATAGAAATAAGCAGAAAGCAGAGAAGCAACAGAGAATAAAAAATATGACATAAAATGTATGAAATGCAGATAAAGATACGAATGCAGGAAAATTCAAAGTTTTGAAATGCATATATTCAAAAACAAGGATGCAAATAAAGGACTTAACCATTTGGCTTAAGGAATTAGAAAAAATAAAATAGAAAAAAGAAAATAATGAAGAATAGTTATTAATGAAAAAGGAAAAAAGTTTACATTAGAGAGGATTAGCAGACCAAAATATTTGTACTTTGAAAAGACCTATAAATAAGTAAACCCTTGACTCTTCAAGAAGAGAAATGGCACAATCACTATCAGAAGTGAAAAAAGGATATCACTCCAGATTCTACAGACATCAAAAAATAATAAATATTATGAAGAAATGTATGCCAATAAACTTGGCATGGGCAAATTAAAAAAAAAAAACCCAAACCCAACAGATACAAAAAGACTAGAAGACTCTTAATAGACTTATACATTATGACACTGAATTCATAATTATTGGGTCCACATGAAATTAACACTTAAGGAAGAAATAATATCAATTTTACATAGAGTTGTCCAGAGAATAGAAAAAGAGGGACCACCTCCCAACTCATTTTATGAAATCAGCAAGCCTTTATAATTTTTAGTGTAAAATGTACATTAGAATTAAGGTTGAGATAGATGTAAAAACCAAATCTAGTGCTATATAAAAGGGTAATAGATGACAACCAAATTGTGTATATACCAGAAATGAAAAGTTGTTTAAATATTCAAAATTTAATCAATTGAAGTTACCACATTAACAAGGTAAAGAAAGCTTATATAATCATCTCAACTGATACAGAAAATATTTCATAAAATCCAATACAGGGAGGGGGAGCATCACAGACTGTGGTCTGGTGGCGGGGGTCCAAGGGAGGGACAACGTGGGGTTGGGGGGTGGGGAAGTCGGGGAGGGATAACATGGGGAGAAATGCCAGTTGTAGGTAATGGAGGGGGATGGAGGCAGCAAACCACACTGCCATGTGTGTACCTATGCAACAATCCTGCATGATCTGCACATGTACCCCAGAACCTAAAGCACAATAAAAAAAACAAATCCAATACAGTCACGAAAAAAATTCTTAAAAAGTGAGAAAAAGAAACCTTCTTTTATAAAATATAAATATGAAATACATGCTTTTCATATAATACAAGTATCAAAAACCTTCAGTAAATGTTTTACTAAGGGTAAAATATTGAAAACCTCTCTGAGTTTCGGATCAAGATATAGAGGTCTGCTATCAACTCTTTAATACTTGAGGTCTTAGCCAATGCAATAAGATACCAAAAAAAGATATAAATGTATTTAGACTGGATAGGAAGAATGTGTTATTGTTCACAAACATGATGATATACAGAAAACGCAAAAAAAAAAAAAAACAAAAAAACCCTTATATATGCACTATTTGAAGTAATAAGTGAATGCAACATGGTCATTAGCTAAAAGGCCAATATATGAAAATCAAATATATTTCTATATACCAGCAACAAACAATTTGAAAATAAAAATGTTTTAAAAGACACCACTTATAACAGCATCAGAAAAATCAAATACTTAGGAATAAATCTAACAAACGATGTGCAAGACTTCTACACAGAAAGCTAGATAGTTTGCTGGATATTACTGACAGAAATTAAATAATCAGGGGAAAATCACACTGTGAACTCGAAGACTCACTAGTATAAACTCCAAATTAATTCTTAGATTTGTGAAATTCCAATCCAAATCAGGTTTTTTCCCTTTTCTTTTTTTTTAAATGAAAATTAGAAAGCTAATTCTAATATGTATATGGAAGTGTAAAAAGTCAAGAATAGCCAAGACAAATTTGAAGAACAACCACAAAGTTGGAGGACTTTACCCTCTATCCCGGTTTAATAAAAATATACCATTATTAAATACAAAAACAAAACAGACAAAACGATACACAAGAATAGGGAATCCAGAAACAAATCCAAACATATATGTTCATGATTTATGACAATGGTATTATTGCAGAGTAAGGAAAAGAAGGTCCTTTAAATAAATGACGCTGGTTCAACTGGATATCCATGTGGAAAATAAAAGCATTGACTCCTATCTCACACCATAGACAAAATACAGTACTAGGTATATTATAGATCTAAATGTGAAAGGTAAACAAAAAACTTTCCAAAAGATAACATTAGAACATACCTTTATGAGCTTAGGGTGGCCAAAGGTTTCTTAAACAAGGTAATAGTATGCATTAGCCGTAAAGGAAAAGACTTCCAAATTGCATCTTCCATTAGAATTAAGCACTTGTATTTAGCAAAAGACACTATTAAGAGAGTCAGAAGGCAAGTCACAGAGTGGGAGAACACTACACACACACACACACACACACACACACACACACACACACACACACACACACAGTATTCTGAATACAAGCCTGTTGTTGAGAAATATATACATATATATATACACATAGGATATAAAATATGGATTTTTCTCACAACATGCACATATTCAGAATTCACAAAGAACTACAAATCAATAAGAGACAACTCAATAGAAAAATGGGCAAAATATTTGAACAGGCACTTCACAAAAGAGAATATCAGATAGCCAGTAAACAGAAAGGCTTTCCAAAAGAGTAAAAGAATACTGGTATGGAAACTATAAAGACAATACCATTCAGGGAGGAGACTGATTTACTGGATATGTATAGGCCAGTACTGGAGCTGTCCTACTGTTCACTATGAAGGCTTTGAATGGCAAACTAAAAAATTAGAAAACCAGTAATTCCACAAAAAGGTTTTCCAAGGAACACGTATCACAAGCTACTAGTAACTATACTTAAGAAAACAAAGTGTTCTCGGGAAATATTGGGTGTTCCAGTTACTCTCGCTACCTGAAATATTACTCCAAAACTTAGTGGCTTAAGACAACCATTTACTATCATAATGGATTCTGTGTGTCAGGAATTCAGAAAGGGCACAACAAAGATAGCCTGTCTTTGATCCAAAGTCTGGGACCTTAGCTGAGAAAACTCAACAGCTGGGTGTGATTTCATCACTGGGGCAGAAGTCATCTGGAATTATCTTTATTCATATGCCTGGTGACTGATGTTGTCTTGACTGATGTTGGCCTGGAACACCTGCATGTGTCTTCTCCATTTGGCCTGCCAATATGGGCTACTTTAGGTTTCTTCAGAAAATGGTGGCTGGGTTCCAAGAGCAAATGTCTCAAGAGTACCAGATTGAAGTTGTATCACCTTTTATGACCTGCCCTCAAAAGTCACATAGCATAACTTCCATGTTAGACACAAGTCCATCAATATTCAAAGGCAGCATGTTCTTTTTACAGTATGACTTTGACATTTCTACTGAGAGGGTCAGTAGAAGTATCAAAGTCTTATTGTAAAAAGAACATGTGGTATGGGAGTTACTATTGTGGCCATCTTTGGAAAACACAATCTGCAAAGTTAAGTTAAACCCAAAGGCACATAAGCTTTAGTTCTGCAGAACTTTTTCAAAGTACACTGGTAAGAATTCAGAAAGTTGAAGAGGGGGACACAGCATACAACAAGGGTCCACAACCTCAGGCTATGGACCAGAACTGGTTAGGAATGGATCACATGGCAGTAGGTTAAGTGGCAAGCAAGCATTGCTGCCTGAGCTCTGCCTCCTGTTAGATCAGTGGAGGCATTAAATTCTCATAGGAACACAAACCCTACTGTGAACTGTGCATGTGAAGGATCTAAGCTGTGTGCTCCGTATGAGAATCTAATGCCTGATGATCTGAGGCAGAACAGTTTCATCCCAAAACCATCACCCTCATTCCTCGCCATTTGTGGAAAAACTGTCTTCCACGGAAGTTGCCCCTCAAACCAAAAATGCAATCTTTTAAATACTGATTTGACCATATTTCATCAAAGGTGATCCTAACTAATCTCTTTCATTAACATCTCATCTCCTTCCTCAGAATAGTTTGGGAAAATGTTAGAGGAAAGGGAATCTGGTGGCTTTTAAAAGGGAGAGGGACTGGATTAAACTGGTTCTTTTAAGAAGACTATGAAAGACAGAAAAAACCACAAGACTACACTAGAGTTTGGAAGCTATCAAAATCATCTTGCTTAGATTGTTTTGGTAATAATCAATCAAATACAGGCAAGAGTGGAAATGAAAACGGAGTGAATGAGAGTCTAAAGTCTTGGTAATGATGTGGAGAAGTAGGGAAGGGAAAGGAGCAGAGATGACAGATTTTGATACCAAACATGAGGGGAATAAAGTGCTACTCACATATATATATGGGAAATATAAAAGGAGGGGGAAGTTAGTGGGAGGAAAGGAAGCTGGGATTAGTTACAAATGTAGTTTAAGTTTCAAGAAAATAAAGAACAAGGCCAGAAGACAATGTGAGCCACAGAACTAAAGCTTGAGAGAGAACAAAGCAGACACACAGTTTCTCTGGCTGCTTCTTAAACAACTCCTCTATCCTGGCTTCGATGCCACCTTCCAGTCCTCACTGAGAACATTTTCCTCCCCCTATTCCCTGTTCCCAAAGGTTCTACCCTGGGTTCCCTTCTCTATATGCTCTCCCTTGGAGATTATATCCACTTTGAGAATTAGCCACATGGAAGAATCCTTATATCTACTTCTCAAGCTCCTATCCTGATTTCCCAACTATTGAGCATTTTCATCTGGGTGTCTCATTGATGCATACAACTTTTGCAGGGCAAATATCAAAATCATCTTTTTAAAAAATCAACTCTATAAACCCTACATCATGACTTCTCTGCTGCCATATATAAAACTACTATTTTCCCAGTCACCCTAATTCAAAAGCTTCTTTGGGCTGGGCGCAGTGGGTCACACCTGTAATCCCAGCACTTTAAGAGGTCGAGGCGGGCGGATCATGAGGTCAGGAATTCGAGACTAGCCTGGCCAATATGGTGAAACTGCATCTCTACCAAAAATACAAAAAATTAGCTGGGTGTGGTGGCAGGTGCCTGTAATCTCAGCTACTTGGGAGGTTGAGGCAGGAGAATTGCTTGAACCCGGGAGGTGGAGGTTACAGTGAGCCGAGACCATGCCACTGCACTCCAGCCTGGACAACAGAGCAAGACTTTGTCCCCGCCCCCCAAAAAAAAAGCTTCTTTGACAATTCCTGCTATATTTTGAGAGCAATATCCATAGGTAAGGAAAAAAGACATTAGCAAAAGAATAAAAAGGAACAATTAGAAATAGGCATTAACTAAGACATGTAAAGTAATGTAAGGCAGTGAGGAGTGTTTCAAGAAAGTTGTGGGATGGTGATAAAGTTTTAACAATAGATATTAATAAATGTCCAACAGCATAAGAACAAAGGCAACAGTAAGAACTACATCTGATAGTGCTTTCTGTAAGTCAGGCACTGTGCTAAGCACTTCACAGATACTATCTAAATTTAATCCTGATGACAACCCTATGAGATGGGTACTATTATTTCATCCTCCTACCCCAAGAAAATATGTGAGGAGAAAACTGATTGAAAGACATTAAGCAATTTACCTAAGTCACACAGCTAGTAAGTTGTAAACTGGCAGAGTCAGAATCAGAATTTGAACACAGAAATGTCTGAAAGATTCCAGAGCTCATGTTCTTTACTTTAAAAATTTTACTTATATGCATACATATAATTTCACTTATATGGATACATGATATATAATGCATGCTGTGATTTTTATAAACAATTATTGTTTAATCTTTTGCATTATGCCTCTACTCTACCTCCTCCTTACCTCCATTCATATCACTCCCAAACCCGTTACTTAGTATAAAGTCTTCCATATTCTTCTATAATTACACACAAATATATATTAAGCATTTATGTATTTTTTCTTGAGTTACCAGTGTTTGACAAATAGTAGCATATTATATACACTTCTATGCATTTTGCTTTCATACTTAATAACATATGGATATCCTGCCAAGTCAGAGTTTATATAGCTAATTCATTTTTTAATAGTTCCATAATGTGGATATACCATAATTTATATGACCATCTCCCTGTTGCCAAGCACTCAATTAGTTCCCAGTTTTTTCAGAACAATGAGCAATAAGCACCCTTAAATACCCATGTTCTTACATATATTCATATCTACCAGTGCTTTCGTTATTATAGGCCAGTTTGCCAAGTGTAAAATTACTGGTTGAAATTTAATAGATCTTGCCAGATTATTCTCAACAAAAGAATGTAATTCTTAGAAAGCTATCTTTCCCTCTACAACCCTATCATCACTAAGTGATACCACTGTTTCTAAGTCTTACAGTCTTTGGATATAAAATACCTTACTCTTTAATTTGCATTTCACTGACTACAAGTGTGTTTAAGCATTTTTTTCACATTTGTTAGCTTTTTAGACCATCTTTTCTGTAAATTTTCTCTTCATATCATTTGCCCAGGTTCCAAGTGAGTTATTTATCTTTTTCTTATCAGTCTATAAGAAAACTTTGTATAATGCAGATACTAACTCTTTTCTGGTCTTCTATATTGCTTCCCAGGTGTTTATTTTAATTTTTATTAATTTCTACTTCTAAACATTTCATCCAGTATATACGGATCCAGCTTTATTTTCTTTTACATGGAAATCTACTGTGTTAATACCATTGAAATACAGAAACCATCTTTTCCTCCACTAAATTAACATATTTTTTTCATGCATTAACTTTTCATACTTACTGAGAAACAGTTTTTGAATCACAATGTTATACTGCCAGTGAGCCTGGCACTGGGGTCCATGGTTTATTTTTAATTATATCGTAGGGATAGGAATCAAACTGATAAACCTCAGCAGTCAATATGGCCACTGAATGTTACCTGTTTTACTTAATTTTTGTTTTTTCTTAGATTTACCTCATTTGTCAACTATGTAAAATCTTCAGTATTCTTCAAGGGAAAAGAAGGAAAGGAGAAAAAGCTTTTGTTTTCTTAAATTTATTTTTATTATTATTTTTTTGAGATAGGATCTCACTTTGTCACCCAGGCTGGAATGCAGGGGCACAATCTTGGCTCACTGCAGCCTCAAACTCCTGGGCTCAAGTGATCCTCCTTCCTCTGCCCCACAAGTAGTTGGGACTATAGCCACACACCACCATGCCTGACTAACTTTTTGGTTTTTTGGTAGGGACAGGGCTTTGCCATGTTGCCTAGGCTGAAAGAAAGAGCTTTTAAAATCTGAAACTATATGACAACTTAAAAAGTTTTAATGAAGTAAATATAAATTTTTCATTTCATCTTCATTCCTGGTTTCTTTTTGCTAGAGTTTGAAAATTCCTATTTTTACCTGTCAGTGACATGCTACAGATGATTTTCAATTTACTAAGGCCTATATTATCTTCTCCAATTCCTTCCCCCATTTCCCTTTTATTAGTGTCTCTAACAAGGAATTACCTGGGACAAAAAGAAAAAAATTTATATCTGTTCATTCTTCATCTGCTAATTAGAGACAACTTTGCAGAGGTTTAAAATATTGAGTAACATTAGTCCATAAATACAAATAACCTAGAACTGTTATTAGTTTTTCCAAGAAATTCCATGTATATCGAAAGTAGCACTCCTTGAAGGATGAAATGTTTTAAAAAGAACCAAAAATAGTTATAAAATTGAAAAAATACTAATTAAAATTAAAAATTTGCTGGATATGCTCACTAGTAGAGTGGAATTGACAGAGAACAGGATCAGTGAACTTGAAAACAGATCAACAGAATTTACTCAGTCTGAACAGAGAAAAACAGACAAAGAAACAAACAGGGCATCAGGGACTTGTAGGACAGTAACAAATATTCATACAATCAGAGTTCTAGGGGAAAACAAGAACATATGGTACTGAAAAAATAATCAAAGACATAACAGCTGAAAACTTCTCAATTTGACAAAATACATAAATCTACAGAGTCAAGAAGCTGAGAAAACCCCAAGTAGGAAAAAAAAAATACAGCATACATCATAAGTCAAACTTTAGAAAACTGAAAACAAAGAAATCTTAAAAGCAACCAGAGAGAAATGACACATTATCTTTAAGGGGAACAATAATTTGAATGCCATCAGATTTATCATCTGAAACCATGGAGGCCAGAAAGAAATGGCACATTTTTCAAACATTAAAGAAAAACAACTGTCAAGGCCAATTCCATATAGAACAAAACCATCCTTCAGGAACGAAGGGGAACAACATTCTCAGATGATGGAAACCAAAATAATTTGTCACTACGGACATATCCTTAGGAAGTTCTCCTAAAAGAAGGAAATGATGCATGAATAGTGTTTAATTTGAGTAAAGGAAGAACACTGAATTGGGTAATAGTAGCGGTAAATATAAAATCAACTATTCTTCCCCTCATGAGTTTTTAAAATCATATTTGATAGTTGAAGTAAATGTTATAACAACATTTGATGTGGTGTTCAAAGTGTATAGAGAAAATACAACTATTAAATTTTAAAAAGGGAAAGGGTAAAAGGACCTAAATGGAAGTAAGATCTGTATATTTCAATTGGCAAAAGGCAATACAAGTAACCCTTGTGATAAGTTGTTATGCCTATTGTTATACACAAAGCACACTAAAAAAGATTTACTAAGCCAGATAGTCAAAAACACTATAAACACATCAAATAGAATTCTGAAAATACTCAGCCAACCTATAAAAATATAAGAAAAGAGGAACAGACATGAAAAACAGGAAATAAACAGAAAATAATAAAATGGCTGGCTTAAGCTCTAACACAACAACAATTACTTTTAAGTGTAAATGATATAATTATACCAGTTAAAAGGCAGAGATTGGCAGAGTAGTTTCTTTTTTTAAAGACCCAAGGATATAGTGTCTATGAGAAATTCACTAAAACATAATGACATTAGTAGGTTGAAAATACAAGTACAGAAAAGTTATGTCAGGCTAACTAATTTTTTTTTTTAAGTAGGGATGGTTATATCACCAGCAGATAAAGTAGACTTCAGAGCAAGGAAAAGTATTATACAAAGATAAAAGGATTAATTCATCATGAAAACATCTTAAATGTATATGTGCCAAACAACAGATATTTAAAATACATGAAGTCAAAACCAACAGAGCTAAAAGGAAAAACAGAGATATTCATAATTATAGTTGGGACCCTCAGCAACAAAAATAACTATTAGACAATCAACAAGGCAGAGAAGAATAGAACAATACCATCAACAAACAGAACATAACTGACATGTATAGAAACTTGCAACCAACCGTAGCAGAATACATATTTTTTTCAAGCATACATGGATCATCCACCAAGATATACCATACCCTCAGTCATAAAACAAATTTAAAAATTAAAAATTATACAGCTTATGTTTTCTGATCATTGTGGAAAAAACTAGAAATCAACAACAGAAAAACAACAGGTATATCTCCAAACACTTGGAAACTAAATGACATACTCCTAAATATTTTCATGGATCAAGGAAATTTTGAAGGAAAAATTTGCAATATATAGAAATGAATGGAAATAAAAATACAAGAGAGCAAATGTGTGAGATGCAACTAAAGCAATGCCAAGAGGGAAATTATAGCAATAAATGCTTACATTAGAAACAAAGAAAGATTTTAAATTAATAATCACAGAATTAGACAAAGAAAAGCAAAATAAAGGTGAGATGGAAGAAAATAATAAATGTAAGAGCAGAAATCAATGACATTGAAAATAGAAAAATAAAGATGAAATAGTTAGTTCTTTGAAAAAGATTACTAAAATCAGCCAACCACCACTGTAAAAGATAAAATGACGCAAATTACTAGTATAGTAGCAATAATGAAACAAGGGTTATCACTAAAAACCATGTAGAATACTATTACTCTACCAAAGTCTGACAAAAGCAGTACAAAAGAAACAAGCAAAAAACTACAACACACCTCTCATACCTATACCTTAACAAAATAGTAGCAAATAGAATACAGAAATATATGAAAATTATTTACCATAACCAAGTGAGATTTATACCAGTTATGTTCAACATTTGAAAATCAATGTAACTCACCATATCAACAAGCTAAAGAAGTATTAATTCACTAAACATACACTTACCACATGATTTAGCAGCTGTACTCTTGGGCATTTATCCCAGAGAGGGAAAAAGGTATGTTCACTCAAAAAACTTCACATAAAGGCTCATAGAAGCTCTATTTATAATAGAGTAACCCAAATGTCCTTCAATGAATAAATGGTTAAACAAACTGTTGCATAGCCATCCCATGGAATACTACTCAGCAATAAATCCTTGCAATAACAAAATTATGGAGATAGAGTAGTGGTTGTTATGGGTTAGGGACACGGTTGGGACAAGATAGTCTGACTATAAGGAGGCAGCATAAGGGAGCCTTGTAGTGATGGAATTAATTCCTTATCTTGATTATGGTAATTATAAGAAGCTACACATAGACCTGTGTACACACACAAATGAGTCCTTATAAAGCTGGTGAAAAGGAAATATACCTGTGAATTGTATCAATGTCAATTTCTCAGTTTTAATATTGTACCATAGTTATTCAAGATGTTATCATCAGGGAGGTAGGCTGAAGGGTACACAGGAACATCCCTGTAACTTCCTGTGAATATGCAATTATTTCAAAACAAAAGATTTTAAAAAATTATTAATAATTATATACATATTTAATTGCAATCCGTATAAGTGGTATGAAAGGGGAAAATTGGGAATCTTAGTACATAGCCCTACGTACACTTGAAAACATATGGGTGAAAGTCAACATAATACAGATGATGTATAAACAAAATTTTTTTTACAGTCTGCTTTAACTATTTGTATCAGCCACATCTTCTCCAGAATAACACGTAAGAACAAGTAATTGTTTTCTGTATCCTGACTTGATCACCATCAAGCCCCTTGCAACAAAACCACTGCTTTTCACTTCTTTTCACTTGCAAATTATATTCTTTTCCTTTCTCAATTATATTCTTTTTGACTAAAATGTACGTAATTAATAGAACAAGAAATTGAAGGTCAAAGATGTTTACTCTTTTGTGTTTTATTTTTTTGAGATGGAGTCTCGCTCTGTCACTCAGCCTGGAGTGTAATAGCAAGATCTTGGCTCACTGCAACCTCCATCTCCCAGGTTCAAGTGATTTTCCTGACTCAGCCTTCCCAGTAGCTGGGACTACAGGCACCCACCACCATACCTGGCTAATTTTTATATTTTTAGTAGAGATGAGGTTTCACCATACTGACCAGGCTGGTCTTGAGCACCTGACCTTATAATCTGCCCGCTGTGGCTTCCCAAAGTGCTGGGATTACAGGTGTGAGCCACCACGCCTGATCAGATGTTTACATTTTTTTTTCAAGGTCATAAGCGTTTAAGTGACAAAATAAATTCTACAGTCTTCTGAGACCTATTCCAATATTTTCCAGTCACATATTACTTTGAAATATTATATAACACTAAAGAACCCAAAAAAACAAACTGCAAAATATTGTAAGCGAAAATCCAAGTGAAAATGAGTATATGTTACACCAAGATTCTGTGCAGTTGTCTTTGCTCCTGGTTGAAAGACGAGCAATTTCACAACTTTTTAAAAATGACTTTTACATTTCACCTACTTTTGGTATATTCTGCACACTAACCCCAGTGAGATTCTTCTTTGTGCAAGTGGGTCAGAAAATCAAGCTAAAATAATGAAGATAAAATTCATGACTATTGCTGAGGACATATTAAAAACTAAAGCACACACTACACTCACGATTAACTTGCTGAATTATCTTTACTTGAAAAAGGCAATTTGTTTTGCATAACTCCTTTGCTACGTCTAAGGTGGCAACTATGACATCAAACTTTCTTGCAGTCTCAGAAGACTGTAGAATCACACACATTTTTTTTAATGTGCCAGAGAACAGCTTTCAGCTTCTGGACATCAATTAAAGCCAAGAATTTCACAAGTGTACAAACTACTTATCTATATTAAATACACTCATTAGAAATAACACACTAATTTCACTCTGGTTGAAGTATACTTAAAGTAGACTTCAGAATTAAGTGCTTAATCTTAAATATATTATGGTGATACTACAAGGGAGAAAATGCTGAAAATAGAGCAATATTTTAACAAAGAAAAAAGTCCTCCAGTCTAAAGGCATTAAGTTATCAAAAAGCAAAATATTAAAATACAAAATTTAGACGGGCACCCATCGTGTTGCATTGATTGTCCCCTAGAATGCTACATGCTGGAAAGAGGGGCTTTAGCAGGTTTCCAAGCCTTTCACCTTTAGATGGAAAAATGGGGAAACACACAACAGAGACACTCCTACTTACAGTTTCAGAAAGAAGTTTAATTAAAAAACAGCTTTTGAGAATAAACACTCTGAAGATGTTCCTAAATCTTCTGGGTTTCTTTTGGTTGTATCTCTTTCTCCATACAAATTTGTTCTTCCAGCTAAAGGACTACCAACTCTTCCAGTGTTTGGCATACAGGACACAAAGCAGGTGTCCGGTAACTACTTGCAAGGGAAGACACGAATCAATCAATCAAGGAATAAAGTGTTCCAATATGCATCCTGTCTTGCGTGGGGAACAAAACCAAACTAAAATCCAAGGGAGAGAGTTTACAGTTAAGGTCTTCAGCGTGAATAAAAGGCGGCGTGAGCACTAAACGCTGGAGGCAAAGAACATTCCCGGCTCAGGGTTTGACCCCTCCTAGCCATTTCTTCCCGGCCGGTTGCTCAATTTTTTGGCCTCTACTCCACCATGCGGGTGCCATAAGACTCCCCCACAGGTGGGCTACATTTAGGGGTTCAAATGCTGCATTCCCGCGCTCGGGGGAGCGACTGCCCGGCCTGCAGCTAAAGGGAATCCCAGGCCAAGTGGCTCCGAACCCACGAGCTGTCGGAGCAACATTATTCCCGCTACTACGGACCATCTGTTCCAGGGCAACAGGGGCTCTGCGAGGAACCATAGAGAAGAAGGGACGCCAGATCCCGCTTGCCTGCCCGCCTGTCCTTCCTTTGGGCAGTCACCCTAATCACGGGAAGCTGTACCTCACCTGTCCGCCTGCTAGGCGGCCGGCTCTCCCTGACGGTCCTGGGAAGACTGCACGGGACTGGAAGTGCGGCTTCCGGTGACGTCACAGCACCGCGCCGTAAGCTGATCCGGGAAGCCGATGTCAGCTGGACGCGCGGCGCACAGCGGGCTGGGAGTTTTCTGACGGTGGCTTGGAGCCTGTGGTCCAGATTCGGAGAGACCTCTCGGAGGATGTAGGAGTTTTCCGTTCTTTTTCATTTGAATTTTATCCGCCTTTTATTTTCTGTCATCCTTGGTATACTTCTGGCTTCCCTTCTCCCTCATTCGTTCTCCATGTCTGCCCCTCTTTCCCCCTTTTCCCATTTCCCTCTTTTTGCATTAACAGTTGCATATTATCCCCACATACAGAGGAAAGTTGATTATCATTTGACCATGTTCATAAGCATAATCAATAAAGTATTTTTTAATTAAGGTATTGCCAAGCTTAAGTAAGAAGATTCAGAAAATACGATTAAGTGTAGAGTTTATTTGGGCTCAGTGGTTGAGAATGGCCACTCAGGAGATTAGATTCCAGTTGCCTTGAATATACACACCAATTACCAGCAGTCACAGTGGGTTTTTAAGGAAAGAAGAAGAAGCAGATCTTAACTTGTTTACCAAGAATTAATATTTAAAAAACATAAGCTATTGACTGGCTATACTTTCTTCCTTGCATCACAAATTCCGGGAACATAAAGAGAATGGGTGAAGCAGCTAGTCAAGAACAAAATGCCTTTAAACAATTGCCCTTAGGCCTGGGAACGCTTGGCCAAAGCCCGGTATTCACATCTGTCTGGGTCTAATAAATTTTGCATGCCTCACATAGTTCAGACTGCTCTGACCTATTTTTGTTTTCTTAGTATGTACATTTTTTAGACATAATGCTGTTGCACACAATAGTCTACAGTACAGGTAAACATAACTTTTATATGCACTGGGAAACCAAAAAATTTGTGTGAACTGCTTTATTGTGATATTTGCTTTATTGTGGTAGTGTGGAACCAAACCCCCAATATCTTCAAGGTATGCTTGGATTTTAAAAAAAGAGGTTTATTTAGCTCATCGTTCTGCACATTGGAAAGCTCAGGGGGCATGGTGCAAGCATCTACTCAACTTCTGGTTAGAGTTTTTTGTGTGGTGTCACAACATGGCAGAAGGTCAAAGGGGGAGGTGATACATGTGCAAAGGGACCAAACAGGAGGTGGAAGCTCACTGTATAACAACCCACTCTCTCAGGGACTCTCTTTTCCAATCTCTCAAGAGCTGTTATAAAACCAAACTGGGATTCAATCTCCCTGTACAGCAAGGCCAAACACCAACATCAGGATTGTAGTGAAAGAAAGTGAGACATTTGTTGTAGGGTGCCAAGCAAGGAGAATTGGGCAGTTAGTGCTTAAGTCTTGAGCTCCCCAGTTGTTTATTGGTTATGGTTCTTGTTCGTTTGTTTGATTTTGAGATGGAGTCCTGCTATGTAGCCCAGGCTGGAGTGCAATGGTGCACTCTCAGCTCACCGCAACCTCTGCCTCCCGGGTTCAAGCGATTCTCCTCCTCAGCCTCCCAAGTAGCTGAGATTACAGGCACACAGCACCACAACCATCTAATTTTTGTATTTTTAGTAGAGACGGGGTTTCACCATGTTGGTCAGGCTGGTCTCGAACTCCTGACCAACACCCACCTCAGCCTCCCAAAGTGCTGGGATTACAGGCATGAGCCACCTTGCCTGGCCACACATAAAGGTTTTTTTTTTTTTTTTTTTTTTTTTTTTTGAGACAGAGTCTCACTCCGTCACCAGGCGCTAGGCTGGAGTGCAGTGGCGCGACCTCGGCTCACTGCAACCTCCGCCGCCCGGGTTCAAGCAATTCTCCTGCCTCAGCCTCCCGAGTAGCTGGGACTACAGGCGCGTGCCACCACGCCCAGCTAATTTTTTTGTATTTTTAGTAGAGACGGGGTTTCACCATGTTGACCAGGATGGTCTCGATCTCTTGACCTCGTGATCCGCCCGCCTCGGCCTCCCAAAGTGCTGGGATTACAGGCGTGAGCCACCGCGCCCGGCCTAGATAAAGGTTTTTAAAGGCAGGGTTACCAGAGGTTTTAGGCAGAGTCATAAATGAATATATAGAGGTTGTATTATTGGTTTAACCTAAAGATGCAGTGAGGTAGGAGGCAGGACTTGAACACCAGACCAAACTGAGGACTAACTAAAACAGGGCCAGGGAGGAAGCAGCTTTCCATAAGACATACCCACCAGAGTGTCATGTCAATTTATCATTGCCATGGCAACAGCCAGAAGTTAATGCCCCTTACTATGGCAACAACCTGACAACCCAGAAGCTACTACCCTTTTCCTAGAAATTTCTGCATAATCCACCCCATAATTTGCCTGTAATTAAAAGTGGCTAAAAATATGACTGAAGAACTGCCTTTGAGATGCTACTTTGGATACACTGCCTATAGGGTAGCCCTGCTCTGCAAGGAGCAGTATCTCTGCTTCTTCTAGACACTACTACTTCTATAAAAATTGCTGTTTAACACCACCAGCTCACCCTTGAATTCTTTCTTGGTGAAGCCAAGAACTCTCCTGGGCAAATCCCCAATTTGGGGCTTGCCTGCCCTGCTTCGGCAGGACATCTCAAAGAGGGGGGGCCCACAGGTCATAGGTGGATTTAAAGATTTTCTGATTTATGATTTGTTAGTAAGATGAAACTGTCTAAAAATCTGAGATAAGCAGAAAAGAATGTTAGCTTGGGCTCATGGGCATGGTCTCCGTAAGGCCCCTCAAGAAGAAATTTAGAACAAAGAATAGTAGTCAGAGTTTAGTCTTCAGTTCTCCCCCTGTTTGAGGCCTATGTGCCAGTGGATCCATTTAGTGGGGATCTGGGTTTCTGAAAAACAACTTGGGACATATGTTAAGTTGTTATCTTTAGTTTTTATAGGAAATAAAATATCCTGTGACATTAATTTTTTGGCTATTGTTATAAGTTATTATTATCTTGCTTTTAAGTTTTTGTTTGTTTTTTTAGGACTAGCTAGATGTCTGGAATTTTCTTTAAGGAAGTCAAGATTTTTTAAATTTTCATGTTTTGGTGGAGGGTCCCCAGAAAGCCCTTAAGAGGGATACCTGCCCTGTCTCAGAACAAGAACTGACTTTTGCGAGAACAGCGACAATCTCTTCATGAGGGATCCACCCCATGACCCAAACACCTCCCACTAGGCCCCACTTCTCAGCATCCCCCACACTGGGGATCAAATTTCAGCATGAGCTTTGTTGGGGACAAACTATATCCAAACCATAACAACACATATTGTGATAAGAAATAAGCTATGGGGATCAAAATTCAGCGTGAGTTTTGTTGGGGACAAACTATATCCAAACCATAACAACACATATTGTGATAAGAAATAAGCCTTTGTTGCTTAAGACTCTGGAGGTTGTTGCTGTTGTTTCTTACCATAGTGCAACATAGCCTGTCCAGATTGATGCAGAGGGACAGCCACACAGAGATTCCTTTTCTCCCTCTTTTGCTTTTAATTCCTAATACCCAGGAGAGAATTTCTGATTGGCTCAGCTCGGGTCTTGTCTTAGTCCATTTTCTGTTGCTTATAGTAGACTACTGGAAACTGGCTAATTTATAAAGAAAAAAATTATTTCTTACAGTTATAAAGGCTGAGAAGTCCCAGGTCAAGGGACTATACTTGGTGAAAGCGGTAGTGACTCTCTGAAGAGTCCTGAGGCAGCACAGGGTTTCACTTGTCCAGTGCGCTGAGTGTGCTAGCTCAGGTCTCTCTTCCTCTTCTTGAAAAGCCACCAGTTCCACTCCCATGATACCCTTTAATCTAATCCATTAACCTATTGATTCATTAATCTATGAATGAATTAATCTATCCATGAGGGCAGAGCCTTCATGATTCAGTCACCTCATCATAAAGGTCCCATCTTTTAATACTCCCCATTGGGGATTACATTTTAACATGACCTCATAAATATATACACCTACTATGTACCCACAAAAATAAAAAATAAAACAAACTATTTAAAATAAAATAAATAAATTTCAACATGAATGGTATGGTTTGGATATGGTTTGTTTGGCCCCTACCAAGTCTTAGATTGAAATATGGTCCCCGATGTTGGAGATGGGGCTTGGGTTTCTGAGTCTGGGTTGTGAGTGTGGATCCCTCATAATGGCTTGGTGCCATGCTCCCAGGAGTGAATGAGTTCTTGCTGTTAGTTCACATGAGAACTATATAGAGAGAGATGAGGTCTTGCTATGTATCCTGCCTGAAACTGGGTAATTTATTTTTTTTTAATTTATTTCTTACAGTTCCGGAGGCTGAGAAGTTCAAGGTCAAGAGACTGAATCTGGGTAAGTCCCACTCCTATGATAACCCATTAATCTATTATCCCATTAATGTCTTAATCCATGAATGGATTAATCCTTTCATAACAGCAGATCCCTCATCATCCAGTCACCAACATAGCAGGTCTGGTGTCCAGCAATCATCCAATCATTAGTGACAAGTGCTTATGGTCATATTGACTTTTTGCAGTAGGTAAGAGGATTCATAGTGAATGGGGCAGACATTCCATAAAGATGTCTACTATAATCACAGATGGCTAAAGTTAGACCACTGAAGACTGATTTAAAAACAGTAAATGAAAAACTATCACCTTTTGCATAAAAATTTTAGGCTCTCGTTACTCATCCATTTTTTATTGTCTGTTACATTCCAAACACTCTTCCAGGCTGGGAATACAAAGGAAACTCAAAGAGAAATGTTGTTGTTCTCACAGACACAATAAACAAACTAGAGAAATTAATATATAATGACAGAGCAAGGGGAATTAAAAGGCAAGGTTAGAAACAGAAAGCGAGGAGTGCATTAGTTATCTCTTTATCCAACTGCACCAAAATATATCAGCTTAAAACATAAAACATTTTTTATCTTATACAGTTTCAAGAGGTAGGACACCAGTAGCAGCCTAGCTGAAAGGTTCTAGCCAAGTCTTTCATGAGGTTGCTGTTAAGCCTATTGCTCAAGGGTACGGTTATCTCAAGGCTCGACTTGGGGCTGAAGAATCAGACTAAATTATATGGTTGTTGGCAGGTCACACTTCCTCACGGGCTGTTGGCCACAGTTCTTCACCATGAAGACCTCTCCACAGTGCTGTCTGCAATATGGCAGCTTTCTTCCATCAAAGGAAGAGATAGAGGATACAGAGAGAGTACCCAACACAAAAGCCACCAGTCTTTAATAACCTATTCTCAGAATTGGCATACTGCATCATTCCCTCAGTGAGATGAATGACTTATCATGTCTATATGCTATTTAATGTGGGAAGATATGTGAATTCTAAAAGGCTGGGACCATTGAGGGCCATTTTGGAGATGGGCTGCCACAATGGTGCATTACTTTACATTGTGCAGGCACGAAAATCCTGTCTTAGGTAATTTTGAGAAGAGAGCTCCATGAAGCTAGGAAATAAATGTGGGATAAGGACAGTGGGGGAATCCAGAAATACTCTAATCTCACGTGTCTCTTGCTTTCATTCTGAACTGATGGCTCATATTTTCTAAATTATCATAAGATAATCATATGCTCCCTTGATACTCTCTCTGTAGTATTATTTTGAATTGTTATTTAACACCCACATGGAATTTTAAAGCATTTTATTCACTTATTTATTTGTATTTTTTTATTTTGTGAGGCAGGGTCTCACTCTTGTTTCCAAGGCTGGGGTATAGTAGCCTGATCACAGTTGACTGTAACTTTGACATCCCAGGCTCAAGTAATCCTCCTACCTCAGCCTTTCGAGTAGCTGGGACTGCAGGCACATGCTACTTCACCCAGTAATTTGTTCTACTTTTAGTATAGATATGTTTTTGCCTTGTTACCCAGGTTGGCGTTGAACTCCCGGGCTCAAGTTATCTGCTCCCTTAGCCTCCCAAAGTGCTGGGATTACAGGCGTGAGCTACCATGCCCAGCTAGAATTTTAAAGCATTTTAGTTTTCTCTAAAACTGTAAATTTTAGGAGATGCTGCTACTTTTAGGGGTAAAAATCATGCAGTTAAATTAGTTGCTCTAGTTCATTATTGATTTGTATTCAACTCAAAATATTGGTTTATTATTATTATGATTGTTATTCCTAATACTAAATAAATCTATTGAATCTAATATAGATCTTAGTATAAGGCACTGATATGGTTTGGCTCCGTGTTCCCACCCAAATCTCATTTTGAATTCTGATCTCTACATGTTGAGGGAAGGACATGGTGGGAGGTGATTGGATCATGGGGGTGGCTTCCCACATGCTGTTCTCCTGATAGTGAGTGAGTTCTCACAAGATCTGATGCTCTAAAAGTGTTTGGTAGTTTTCCCTGTCTTCTCTCTCTCGCCTGCCATGTAAGATGTGCCTTGCTTCCTCTTCACCCTCTGCCATGATTGTAAGTTTCCTGAGGCCTCCCCAGCCATGTGAAACTGTGAGTTAATTAAACCTCTTTCCTTCATAAATTACCCAGTCTCTGGTAGTATCTTTATAGCAGTGTGAGACTGGACTAATATAGGCATGTAGAGAAATGTGTAATCCTGTATGGTGTATTTGGTTGGATAGCAAAGCTGAGCATAGTTCCAGCTAAGAAATTGAATAGAAAGTGACATTTTGGCTGAGATAGTATGGCATTTGAATAAACAAAACTGAAGCAATGGGTGACATGGTGGACATTTTTTTTTTCTGTTGTCTAGTTATCTATTCCCACCCCATACCCCAGTTTGTTTTTTTTGTTTTTGTTTTTGTTTTTTTTTTTTGAGACAGTGTCTCATTCTGTGATCCAGGCTGGAGTCCAGTGGCATAATCTAGGTTTACTGCAGCCTTCAATTCTTGTGGTTGAGGAATCCTCCTGCCTCAGCCTTCTGAATAGCTAGGATTATAGGTGCAAGCAACCAAGCTTGGATAATTTATTTTTCTTTAGAGATAGGGTCTCACTGTTTCCCAGACTTGATCTCAAACTCTTGGGCTCAAGCAATCCTCCTGTCTTGGCCTCCCAAAGTGTTGGGATTACAGGTGTAAGCCACAGTGCCTGACCCTCTTATTCCTTTCTAAGAATACTTATTCTTTCTCCCAAGAAGCTCATGTCTTTAGCGGGAGCTCTGGGATGGCCCTTGATTGGCTTTATCAGTCATCATATTCCCCTTCTCTGGCCTTGGTCACTGGTCCCTGGCTTGATCTGTAACCTAAGCCCATTCTGTCAGGGTGAAGCTTGGGATGCTGGCACAGTTGTGTTTTTTGTCTTTCCAGATAATGTGCTATATGAATATGATGCCTAAAATTGCTGCAGACATTTTTGTTTCCATGATGAAAAGTTAAAATAAGGAAAAGAAAAGACATGGAGAGAATCACAGAAAAAGGGAGGGCAGGGTCCTGATCATCATGCGTGAAGTCTGCTACTGTCTGGACATTCCAGTTGTGTGAGCCAAGAAAGCCCTATTTTTAAGTCAGCTTCAGTTGTGTTGTGTTATTTCCAGCAGAGAGCCTCCTAACTGATAACTTCCTTACCTACTCCAGGGGTATCTGAGGACTCATCATAAAAGCCTTGAACGGCTGACTGCCCATTTCATTTGGTTTAGCAGTGGCCACAAAAAGATGCAGTGAAGGGTTTCCTGATTATTTAACTTCACAATTGGGTGATAGGAAATAACTTATGGAAAGGAACTCCAGAATGTAAATTGAGACATAAAATATAGGCAAATTGTGAAATGTTAAGGAATGTGCAAATGATCAGAAGAAGAGACTTTTGTCAAATAATAATATTTGCTGCATGTCAAGTTCTGTGACTTGACAGAGAAATGTCAGAATGCTTTACATGGGTCTAGATGGGGCAAAGAAGTTTGAGGGCAAGTTGAGGATGATGGTCTCAGACATAAATGGCCCCTCTTTACCTAATTCATATGGACTCATGTCTGAGTCCTGTGGAGAGAAACTCTAGCAGTAAGAAGAAATACTTCTTTCACAAAATCTAGGAGAGATTTTGGGATCCAAGGCAATCCTCTGTGACAGGAACCACTGTGACAGGTTATAGTACCAAGGAATATAGCAGAAAGGAGAAAACTACCTCTTGTAGAACAGAGAAATCCAATAAAGTGTCCCGCAGACATGAAATGGTTTTAGAGGTCTATCAGCCACCCTCCTTGTGCAGCACTTACAGGGAGGGAATTACAGTGGAGATAGTACAAAACCTTTTGGCATTTCATGGGCAGCTTCACTAAGAAGAAGAGAGAGGGAAAATGCTCATTTCTCCTATGTCTGAGATCAATTATGCAGAGACCCTTGAAGGAAACTCCTAGGAACTGCCACAACTGGAGAACATTTAGTGGGGGTGAGGGATTAGTTGGGGACACTTCATAGCAAGGCTGATGATGTCACAATAACAGAAAGCTTGGAGAAATGGGTAATACTCAGATCTTCATGGTAGGGAGAATAATCTGGTGGATATTAGAATGCTAGAAGGACCTGTGCTCATTAATTTAAAACGTTCCCCTCTTCCTTATTATTCCTTACCACAGCAAGTGGAAACTTCTTGGTTTAGACATCTGTTGACTTAGTATATGTGGTTGATGATTATACAAAAAGCAGAAACAGGAAGAAAAAGGAAAGAAATAACAAAGAGATGAGAGAAAAAATAAAGATTTTTTCCATAATATAGAAGACAAAGATTTCGAACGTGTACTGTAAAGACCATGAGTCATAAACATTAGTGAATTTTGAATTATGGTTTCCCACTGGCTCTAAAACTGAATTTTCTTGTTTATACGTTTATAAATAGAAATGATTATACATGCTTTAAAACATATGATTATTTAATGCACCCTCTACAAAATGGCACTGGCATACCCTGAGATCCACATTAATTCTTGTTTCAAACACTGTGGGTCACAAAAACAGATCACATAATTATTCATCTTAAGCATAAATTAAAAATCAAGATCCATTTTTTAAAATTTATAAACATATTATTTTAGTCTTTAAAAATCTACACAGAATAGAGATAATAGCTACAACTTCAAAAAGCCATATTTAACTCCCATATTATAGCTAAGCTCTTCCTCCTATCATTTAATTATGCTAAGACCCAAAGAGATAGATGGTCTTGAAAGCCAGAACACTTGAGCTGTGAGACTTGGAGATTCTTGCTGGCAGACTGTTCATTGATAGTACTGCCTTCATAGATGTACTTGGCTTGGAAAATGAATAAGAAAACCTGGCAAACACTAACATTTAGATGTTCCTGCCATCAAAAATTATACAGAATATATGTATATACTCACATACATTTGTATATAAGTGTATTTATATATATTATAGAGAAACTAAAATCATATTTTTCAGCCTTTTAAGGTAATTCGCCATTCAGTGTAACTGCAACTCCAAATGTTTTGTATTAATCCATGATAGGACCCATTAGGCCTCCTCAATGAAACCACATCATAAAGAAGCTTTTAGTGGCAGGACAGGGGTAGGGTGAGGATAAGAAAAATATGGGAGATGTAGCTCAACTATCCCTATAAATTAAAAACAAAGTAGAGATTTGTAGGATTAGCTGCAGATGAATATCCCTTTAGAGTACAGTATGTTCCCATTTTATTGGATTCCTCAGAAACTTATTGTCTTTTCAACAAAGTTTTTGTGGGTTAATAATACTGTTACAGGATTTTCACAAATCATTCCTTTTTATTTTTTAATGGAGACTTTATATTCCCCAGTAAAACAAGAATAAAATTTTTTATAGACAAAACACCTTTCCATACCATCCACCTATCCAACTGTGGTAAACTCAATAATGGCACCCCAAAGATGACCGTGTCCAAATATCTAGAACCTGTGATGCTACATTATATGACAAAAAAGATTCTGCAGATGTGATTAAGATGTGTTAAGGATCTTGAAAAGGAGAGATTATCCAAGATTATCTACGGGGGCTTAATATAACCACAGGGTCCATATAAGAGGGACACAGGAGAGTCAGAATCAGAGATGATACAGTGATGTTGGAAGCAGGGGGAAAGAAGGAGATGTGATGGTGGAGGCAGCTGTCAGTCAAAGAGAGGGACTGGCAGATGCTGCGCTGCGCGGGCTGGAAGGTGGAGGAAGGGGTCACAGACCAAGGAATGTAGGCAACCAATTGCTGGAAAAAGCAAGGAAGTGAATGTTTCCTGGAAATTCCAGAGAGACACAGGGCCGCCAGACATCCTGATTTTAGCCCATTAAAACCGACTTTGAAGTTCTGACCTCCAGAACTGTAAGATAACACATTGGTGGTGTTTAAGGGCTAAATTTGTGATAATTTGTTGCAGCAACCATAGGAAACTAATAATCAACCAAATGAAGGCTCAGACCATTTCTGTTTTGAAAACAAATGAATGACATTAGCTAGTAGATCCCAACCTTCAGAGTACTAGCTGTTGCCAAAATACTATTATGGTTTCTCTGTTACAATTCTGCTTTCTTGGATTTAGATACCTTTAAAGCGGTCTCATGTTTGCCTGCCTTTTCAGAGTGAGTTTGTAATCACCGAAATATAGTCACACTGTAGCACAGAGTTCAAATCCATTCTTAGATTTCATTTTCATTCATGGTTTGCTTTAGAATTCTTAGCTGAAAATCAGAGTTAAACTAAAATCTTTTTAAAATGTGAATTTCTAATATTATTAAAGTTTTGGAGTCATCCCTTTTGTGTAACATTTCAGAGAATTGGGGGAATCATATTCATTCCTTTCCCCCTTCCCCCTCCTTCCTTTCCTCCCCCTCCCCTGCCTTTCCCCTCCCCTGCTTCTCCCCTCCCCTGCTTCTCCCCCTCCCCCTGCTTCTCCCCCTCCCCTTTCCATTCCCTTTCTCCTCCCCATCTCCCTCTCCATCTCCTTCCCTCCCTCCCTCCCTTCCCTCCCCTCCTTCCATTCCTTCCTTCCCTCCCTCCCTTCTTCCATTCCTTCCTTTTCTCCCTCCCTTCCTTCTTTTCTTTCTCCCCTCCCTTCCTTCTTTCCTTCCTTCCTTCATTCCTTCCTTTCTTCCTTCCCTGTCTCCCTCCCTCCTTCCCTTCCTTCCTTCCCTCCTTCCCTCTCTTCCTTCTTTCCTTCCTTTCTCTCTCCTTTCCTTCTTTCCTTCCTCCCTCCCTCCCTTCCTTCCTTCTTCCTTCCTTCCCTCCCTCCCTTCCTCCCTCCCTTCCTCCATTCCTCCCTTCCTCCCTCCTTCCCTCCTTCCCTCCCTCCCCCCCTCCCTCCTTCCTTTTATTTCTTTCTTTTCCCAAGATGGTGGGGTTGATATATCAGCTCCAAAGAGTGTCTGCTGTGACTGAGTAGGTACATTAACTTTTTGTCAGCCCATGTGTGGATACGGCTCTCTTTCTGTTTGGAGAGTGCCCCTTTGTGATAAGTTCTATAACATCCTAAGCATTGTGGTAGGCTTGGTTTGAGAAAACTCCCTCTACTCGAGAATATATTAGCCCATGTAAAATTGTGTTCATTCTGTCTACCAGCTCATCATCAAGAACTATATTGTAGAGCACGCTTTTAAGAGTCAGAAGAAGGAGAATCCAGTGAACTATAAATGGTTAGGAAGGGCTTTTGACTGAAGAATATTCTTGAATTCTGCCTGGAAAGATAGTATTTGCATAAAGGAGAGAAAATTGCATTCTAGATGAGGAGATTAATTTAACAAATACATAAAATAGTCTGAAAAAGCATGATCCAGTGAAGAAAACTGGACTGGTCCCAACTCTGTACAATCAAGAGCAATAACACTTTTACCTCGCATGTTTTTACTAGGGTTGCACATAGTTTGTGCTGCAGAGCTGTTTTGTCTGTTTCAACATTCTTTTCCAAACCTCTGTACCCTTACATAGCCTATGCTGTCTGTCTAGAATACTATTCTCTTCCATGATTACCCTACCTCTTTTAGCCCAGAAAGTTCCTACACATATTTTAATCCTCAAATATCACTGTCCCAAGTTTCCCAGGCAGACTTAGGCTCTTGGAATGTCAAGATAATATACTTATTACATCTGCAGTATGTTCACATCACTATTTTTTGTTTGTTTGCTGGAATATTTAAAAGCAAATTTCAGATATCATTATTTTAACTTTAAATACATCAGTATGAATCTTAAACAGATAAGGACTTTAAAAAGTAGAACAACAATACCATTGTCACACTTCACAAAATTAACAGTAACTCTAATATCTTCTAATATCCAGTAGACATTCAATCTCTTGAAAATGGATTTGGCTGACTGCATTCTTATGGTTCCAATCTGAGGCTTCTAGGGCAGGAATAAGTGTTTGCATTTTACTATGGGAGTACCTTGATGTTGTCATTTAATCTTATTGCAGAGCTCTAACGGGCTATTTGAGAGAACACAGCAAGGACAAAATTTAAAATGGAAAACAGAATGGAGAATAAAATTTCCATCTTGAGCACAGAATGGCTTTGGATTTATCAAATATGTACTCTGGGTCAGTTCATAGCCTTTAGGGGGCAATCCTCACCTTGCCCATTAGCAGTCCCTGAAGGACACCCACAGAACAGTTCTTGGTGTAGAGCCTGTGGAGGGTAGGAGCAGGACTCTCCTGAGGAGTCTGTCTCTTGACGGATATAGACCATAAGGTAATGGTTAAGCCAAGTGAGTTTTTAAAAAACCAAATGAAAACAAAACTAATAAGCTGGAATATATTTTCCCTTCTCAGTGTTTCTTTTTGTTTCCTAAAGACTGGTTATCACTCTGTCACCCAGGCTAGAGTGCAGTGGCATAATCATAATCTGTAGCCTCTAACTCCTGGACTCAAGAGATCCTCCCACCTCAACCCCTTAAGTAGCTGAGACTACAGATACGCACCACTACACTCAGGCAATTTTTTTGTAGAGACAGGATCTTGCTGTTTACCTGGGCTGGTCTTAAACTTCTGCCTCAGCCTCCCAAAATGCTGGGATTATGGGTGTAAAACACTGCACCTGATCTCCAGTGTTTCTTTTAATGGTGAGTGGCTTCAATTAGTGGAATGATCTTGGCTTCAATCCCTTCCTCACCCTGCCCCAGGGAAAATGAAGTGACTTTCCTGCTATCTAAAGTTTGGAAGCATCACTATGAATGCTTAAATCATCTGTTGTCTCCTTCTTGGAGCTAGCTTCCCACAGGAAATGGGAGGTCTTTGTTTCCCCAGGATCTAAGAATAACCTGGGAAAGTCTCCAACCCAGGAGAACATTGTCTGTGACTGTCTAGGTAAGTCTGTCTAATTCTGGGGTTTTCTTTGCAGGCCCTTTTGACTCTTGTACTAGCTATGGACCCTAATATAACCTTTATCAGACATAAAGATGATATTTTGGTCTCCAGATGCTTTATTCCTAGTCTGATTGTTCAGTATTTTTTTCAGAACTCAGATAGGGATGAAGGGTACTTATTTTGGGGGTCCTCTAAAATATAAAAATTGTAAAATATTATTTTATTATGGCACTATATTCTACTTGCTAATATTTTATATAGGATTTTATACTGATATTTTAAAGTAAGATATATCTGTGGCTTTCTTTTAGGATTTTTGTAACCAATATTATACTAGCTTCATATAAAGGATTTAGAAGTTTCTCTTATATTCTATGCTTTGGAAAAGTTTAAATAATGTTGGGACTATCAGCAATTTATGTTTTCTTAAAAATCACGCTTTTAATTCAGGTACTGAAATGTATTTGCTTAGAGTTGAGCAAAGTAGTTGCTTTTGGATCTTTCAATTTATTAATATATTTGTGGTTATTTTATTAGCATTTCAACTTTTGTGCTTTTGTGATATTGCTTATTTCCCCACTTGTTAAGATTAAGTAATGGTTTATGTTTGTATATTTTTAAGATTTTCAGTAGAAGCAGTCTTTGAATTTACATATTAATTCTATAAGCTTCTCGTTAAATTTAATACTGATTTTTAAAAAATTTGTGATTCTTCTCTTTACCTTTCCTTGGGATTTTTTTTTCTAACTTGGGTCCTATTTGTAAATATAAATCATTCAGCTGTTAATTTTCCTCTGAGCTTTGCCTTGATTATATCCCATTTTCTGATATACTGGCAAGTAAACAGTCATTTGATAAGCAAGCACATTTATTCAGTTGAGTGATCATTCTGTGGATATAATTGGGTGATCTGTCCTTTGGATAAATATATTTTCAGGAAGTCTCTTAAACAATAAAATTACTCCTAATAATTTTCTGCCCTTCCCAGTGAGACATTGTATTTTGTGCACCATTGACATCAAGCTTGGGTTTGTGGCTTGTCATAGACAGTGGACTGTTAACAGATGGTCCATTGTGGGATTCTGCCATTATGGAATTCTGCCATTCCTCTTTCTCTCCCAAGATAAGTTCAGCATGTCCCAGATTGTGGTGTTCCTTTGTCTTGTGTCCCAGAATGAAGAAGATGTGGAGTAAAGGTGCAGCCAACCTGAGAAGGACATGTAATGGGAGCAAGAAATAAATCTTTGTTGTAAATTGTTGAGACTTTGGGATTATTTTTTATTGCAGCAAAAGCTAACAAAAGTGCTTAATACAAGACATATCAAATATGTAGGTATATATATATTTTGTATGTAGCTTTAAATATTGTATTATATATAACATAACATATAATATTAATGTACATCTAAATATGATATAGTAACATCTTTTGAACAAATAATATTTAAGTACATTTTCTGCAACTCGAAACACAAGTTTTGCTGTTTAAATTATTATTATGAAAATTTATAGCTGTGCCTTTGCTTTTATGATGCATTTTGCAGACAGTCATGATTCATTTGATGCCAAGATTTTGATCAAAAAAGTTTCCCTATTACAGCTCTGTTTTTCTGAGGAAATCCCATTGCTCTATGCCCATCAGCTTTGGGACGTAGTTCTAGAAATACATTAATATAAAAAAAGACTTTTTTTTCTTGTTTGCCATATTCAAATTCTGATTATATCAGTCCTTATAACAGTTAAAAATAACTGATAGGACAGGCATGGCGGCTCACGCCTGTAATCCCAGCAATTTGGGAGGCCAACATGGGCGGATCACAAGGTCAAGAGATTGAGACCATCTTGGCGAACATTGGTGAAACCCCATCTCTACTAAAAATACAAAAATTAGCTGGGTGTGGTGATGCATGCCTGTAGTCTTGGCTACTAGGGAGGCTGAGGCAGGAGAATTGCTTGAACCCAAGAGATGGAGATTGCAATGAGCTGAGATCCTGCCACTGCACTCCAGCCTGGCGACAGTGAGACACTGTCTTAAAATAAAGTAAAATAACATAAAATAACCCGATAAGCGGAATGACATCATATATCTTTATAAATGTCTCTTTAAAAATAACAAATATTTTGAGGATGTGGAGAAAAGGAAAGGCTTATACCCTGTTCATGGGAATGAAAATTAGTGCAGCTTCTATGGAAAGTAGTATGGAGATTTCCTAAAAATTCAAAATAGAACTGCCATTCAACCCAGCAATCTCACTACTGGGCTTCTCTTCCCAAAGGAAAAGAAGTCAATATATCAAAAAGATACCTGCGCTCATATGTTTTTTGAAACATATGCAAAATAGCAAAGATATGGAATCAACATAAGTGACCATTAACAGATGAACAGATAAAGAAAATGTGATATTTATACACAGTGGAATACTATGCAATCATAAAAATGAAATCATGTCATTTGCAGCAACACTGATGAAATTGGGTTTCATTAGCATAAGTGAAACAAACCAAACATAGAAAGACAAATAGCACGTATTCTCAGTCATAATTGGGTGCTAAAAATTTGTTCACAGGTTGTAATGACTGGAATGATAGATAACGGAGACTTGGAAGAATCAGGAGATGAGAAGGGGGAGGATGATGAAGAGTTGGTTAATGGACATAAGGTATGTTATTTGGGTGATGAATACCCTAAAAGCGCTGACTTGACCACTACACAATCTATGCATTTAACAAAGTTGCACATATACATTTGTACAAATAAAAAGGAAAAGAAAAATGAATGTTATTTCAGCATCATTGATAATTAGAGAAATGCAAATAAAAGCTACCATGATTTACTTCTACCTAAGCTATTACTGTTTTACTTAAAAAACTACAATGAAGTAGCATCTCAACCCAGTTAAAGTGAATCTTATCTAAAAGATAAACAATAACAATGCTGGCGAGGATATGGAGAAAAGGAAACCCTCACACAGTCTTGGTGGGAATGTAAATAAATTGGTGCCAACACTACAAAGAATAGTTTGGAGATTCCTCAAAAAACTAAAAATAGAACTACCATATAATCCAGCAATCCCAATGCTAGATATATACCTCAAAGAAAGGAAATCAGTGTATTGAAGAGGTATCTACACTCCCATGTTTATTTCTGCATTATTCACAATAGCCAGTATTTGGAAGCAACCTAAGTGTCCATCTAGAGACAACTGGATAAAGAAAATGTGGTACCATATACACAATGGAGTACTATTCAGACATACAACGAATGAGATCTTGTCATTTGCAACAATATGGACGGAACTGGAGGCTATTATATTAAGTGAAATAAGACAAACTTTGCATGTTCTCACTTATTTGTGGGAGCTAAAAATTAAAACAATTGAACTTATGGAGATAGAGAGTAAAAGGATGGTTACTAGAGTCTGAGAAAGGTAGTAGGTAGTGGATGGGGGGAGGGAGGAAGAAGGATGGTAAATGAGTACAAATATATAAATAGATAGAATAAATAAGATCTAGTATTTGGTAGCATAACAGGGTGTCTACGGTCAACAATAATTTATTGTACACTTAAAAATAACTAAAAGAGTATACTTGGATTGCTTGTAACACAGAAATGATTAGTGCTTATGGTGAGGGACCTCACTTACCATGATATGATTATTACATATTATATGCCTGTATCAAAATATCTCATGTACCCCATAAATATGTACACTACTATATACCCAAAGAAGTCAAAGATAAATAATTTTTTAAAATAAAATAACTTTTTAAAATTCTTCTAAATAGGGGGAAAAATTTAACTTTTTCTTGAAGACATAGTTAAGAAGTTAAAGATTCCAAAGTGAATATTATATTTTTTAATCAAAGATTGACTTGTGCCTTTAACAAGTACTTATGTAATGTTTTAATTGTTTTCATGTATCTCATAGATAGATCTAAGCAAAAATATATCGAATGCCAAAACTATTTGAAAAGAATGTTTTTTGGTTTAATGCCTCCTGCATTACATTGCCATTATGGGGAAACTGGCATAAGCGAAAATTTGGTGAATGTTCTAATTTTGTTCTCATAAACCCCAATTCTCTGTTAGTACAAATCTGAGATTTGTTCCTAATCTCTGAGCAACCAAATATGCCTAGAAAAAAAAATCTATAGGGGAATTGCAACTATGGATCATATGATTTGCATTATTAGTACTTTCCATGCAATAGTTCTACACATTGTTACCATTAGCAACACTATTTCAATCATGAGTATCACGAAGTTCAGAAGAAATCATTTCTGAATTGTCTCTGTTAGACCATGATCAAGAGGAAAAAATACAAGACTGAGTTTTCCTTTAGTGTTGTATCTGACATTTTAAAATAGACTCATTTTCTGTGGTTTCATGTGACCTATTTCATTTGTCACTGGATGGCAAGGAGGCCTGTCTCTCATTAGCACTTCCGGTAGTACTTGAGAAAAATATCCCGCAAGAAAAAAGATTCCATTTCCTTCCCCCCTGGATTTGGAGGCACTTGATTTTTTGAGAATTTCAGTGAATATTGTCTCTAATTTTAGTTGAATACTCCTCACCATATGATGTTACAAGATATAACTAACACACTATATGTTTCTCTTTGATCCTAAAAATGGCTCTTGATTTAAAAATTGGCTCTCCATTATATTATGGGCGAGATAGGATTTAAGTGTGTGTGGGCAGGCAGGGGTAGAAGACTGATCTATAAAAGACAGAACAAAAGAATAGATCAGTGTTAAATTGTTAATTTTTAAAATCCATCTCTTAATCTTTTCCCTTTTTTCTGCTTTTTCAAGCCCCAATGTTACTCTAAGACCTCTGCAGATTTGGAGTGTGTCTAAACTGGGTTTGTTCTGTGTGTGTGTGTATGTGTGTGTGTGTGTGTGTGTGTTCTCCTTGCAAGTGAGTCCCAGTTATTTGCCTTGCTCCTCCTTCCTTTTTCTCTCACCACCAGAGATGTTCTTAGCATCTATTAGTGACTGTCTATTGGGGTGATCCATTTGGGATGAGACAGAATTCCCCTTGCATCACTCACTGATAGCTATATCCTAGAGTAGGTGGTGAAATCTCTTTTAGTTGAAAAATCAGATGGTGTCACTCTCATGCTGAAAATTGCTAATCAGCTCCCTCTTATCAGCAAGATGAAACCCACACTTCTCTCTCCAGCTTATGAGGTCTTCATCATCTGGTTCTAATCTCCCTTTATGGTCTATCTCCCTCCCCCAAGAGTCTAAACAACCTAGAGTTTCCCTACAAGCTACAATCTGACCTCTCTGTCTTTACCACACTCTGTATGACCAGGAATGTTCTTTGTGAACTGAGGAGGTGAATTAGTTCCGTTTGTTTTAGCTCAAATGTTCCCTTTTCAGTGAGTCCTTTTCTGTCTGTCCCAGGCACCCTCCTGTGTTCTCACTGTACTTCGTATACACTTGCTGAGGCAGAGATGGCGAATTGACAGACAATCCAACATCCATTCTCCCCTCTTTCCCCACTAAAAGATTCCTGATACTATCTAGAGTGCCAGTGTGCCCAATTTCCAACCTTCTTGTGTCTAAGCAACCAAGTTCTGGCGAACAAAGTGCAAATAGATGCTGAATGGGACTTTCGAGAAATCTCAAAGGAGGACAGATATCTGGCCCTGGCTCTTTTTGTCTTTATGCCTCCCCCTTTCTCACACTACCTGTAATGTGGATGTGTTGGCTGGAGCTCCACCATCCGTATTGGACCATGGGGCTTCCTTGAGAATGAATACTATGCATTACAGATGGTGGAGCAGAAAGATAAATCCCAAGACTGACACTATGAGGCTGCCATACCAGTCTTGGACTATGTATCTCTGAGTTTCTTTTACTTGAGGGATAGAGGTTTATTAATTTTGTTTATCCTTCCCTTATTTTGGTTTTCTCTTACATGTTCCAACTCTAATCTTGGTTAATACATCTGAATTAGAGCAATTACCAAAGTGTATAATATTGGTCCATTTTTATTTTTTGAGAGAGGGTCTGGCTCTGCTGCCCAGGCTGGAGTGCAGTGTCAGGATCTTGGCTCACTGCAACCTCCACCTCCTGGGCTGAAGCCATCTTCCCACCTTAGTCTTCCAAGTAGCTGGGACTATAGGCACACACCACCGTGCCCAGTTAACTTTTGTATTTTTGGGGGGGAGGGGGCGTAGATACAGGGTTTTACTAGGTTGCCCAGGCTGTTTTCAAACTTTTGGGCTCAATTGATCTGCCTGCCTCAGCCTCTTAAAGTGCTGGGATTACAGATGTGAGCCACCGTGCCCATAGGTACATTTTCTTATATATATTTCCCACTGTATTATTTCATTACAAGAGTGCTGGGGTTACCGTGTTTTGTTCTAATCTAATATGGCTATCATGCTGATTCCTGCTAGGGCATGACTCTTGAACTGGTGGTAGGGGAGTGGGGGAAGTGAGGACAGGCTCTTCCAAAAGGCCGTTCTTGGTGTCTTTCATCTCTAGAAGAGGCAAAGTCTTCAGATAGGACCAGAACACTGTAAGGTGGGCCTCAGTTGATTGGGCCTTTCTCACTCTCTCTGAGCCTGAGTTTTGAGTAGTCTGTGTTTCCCTAAGAACACTTTCAGGGGGAGATATGTTCAAGAATGCCTTTTTATCCCTAGAGGCAGATAGAGGCCTATCTGAGTGGGATCACTGTGGTGAATCACAAAGTAAGGATAAGTCATAGCTTATAAGCCAGTTTATTCTAGATGTGTACAACCTACTCTGTGTATTGCCATTTAAAAAATTTCAGCTTTATCAAAGTGCTGGTTGGGAGAGCCAAGGCAAGGGCTTGTGTTCACCTTGGGTGTGAGCGTATTCAGAATCCTTCTGAAGTCAGCACAAGGGTAGCAGTGGGAGTCAACCAAGGACCACAAGATTAAGGGAAACTCAAGAGGAAAGGATAAGTCAAAGGCCAGTAACCCCTTGTACCAAGAGTGCCTGCATCGAGCACAAGATCCCCCATTAATGAATGCTGACTTTCCCTTCAAGCATGAACGTGTATGATCATTCTGAAAGAATGTGTAGAAGTTATTTGGTCCAACCCTCTCATATTACAAATGAGAAGCTGAGATCCATTGAGTTTACATGAACTTGCCTGTATTAGTAGCAGAACAAAATCAATTTTCAATGAAATAAAGTAAATTTTAAAAATTATGCATTTGTGCATTGTTTTGGAGAAGAAATTATTTTTTTAAAATCAAATTTATAAGGGCATCCATTATTTATAGCTGCAAATAGTAACTATGGTTGGGACTGGCAGTTTTCATCACAATTTCATCTATTTTTCCAAGCTCTTGAAGATGAAATTCCAACAGGAAAGCCCCCAGTTCCACCTACCAACCAGTTTTCTCCTAAAGGAAAGTACCCTTTGTTCTCCTTCCTCCTTTGATGTTCACTTTGCTTGTACTTAAGGCTCTGAAGGAAAAATGCTTTTACTAAAGTAGATGCTTAGTTCAGAGGCATCCAACCTGCATAAAGATGAAAGTTTGTTTTCATTGCCATTGCTTGCATTGAAAGACCTAGTGTTCTTTCCTTGGTTCTGATATTTTTATTTGTTCTTCACAAGTATTTGCTCAGTTCAAACTAACAATTTGAACTTGGATGCTAGTTCCGCTACTATGATTTCTGACCTGTGTTGACTCTGAATATTATGTTTATTTCCATAGTGAGTTTCTAAACTTCATTATTTGATATTCTGTGCATAACATTTTCTTCATTCAAAGTAATTAACCAACTTAATAAAATTTCAAAATGTTAACATCATTGGTGAGTGACTGAGTGAGTAAATGAATGAATGAACAGCATCTTTAAAAAGAAGTGTTTGCTCTAAATGTAGCTGCAGATGGAGGCCACTAAGTTGCCACTCATCTTGACTGTGTTAGTGGTGTCTCAAATCTGCTCCATGCTTTTGACATTACATGTGAAACGTGATGCTTTTGAAATACTAGGGAATCCAGTTTTGTTTCTGGTGTGTTCTTATGGCCCTTTTCTACCCAGTGAAGCAGGCATTCTACATTGCCTGCAGCAAAGGAGGAAAGATAGAACAAAACAGAAAGAAGGCAATCCTTGCTTTTGTGTCTGAAAACTCTAAACCTCAGTGAAAAGGAGGAAATCAAATGACTAGATTATGGATTTGGAAGACTATGTGGTAGGAGAGAAACTTAGGAAAGTTCCTTGGGCTGGGAGGGCTGACAGAGAATGGGAGAAGATCCAGTTAACTAGTGAGGACCATGGTGGAACTGGGATGGATCATGGGGAAAGAAAGAGATGGCACTGGAGAGCATTTGGCATCCTACTTGAGTAAGCAGCCAAGATATTCACTACCCATGAGTCATAAAGGAGTTAAGTCAGTGTGCCCAGGTGTCTGGTCTCCCTTGGAGTATTCCCTGGGTTAAAGAGCCATGCTAATTTTTTTGGGTTTAGCTGCCTAATGAGAAGTTTCCTGAGCAGTGGTCAGCATGCCAGCTATGTCCCTCAGCAGGAGTACTGCTGACATTCTTCAGAGCTTTTGATTGGCTTCTACCAAATCTACTCTGTGTGAGTCAACTTCTCACTTGATCTCTAAGACAACGATAATCCCTCTGAAACGGAAGCAGCATCCAGATCTGGAAGTCTGGTGGTGAGTGTGAGCCAGACTTATGACCTTAGGTTTAGGTTGAATGGGACACAATCAGCTCAAAAATCTCCACCAAATCTCGGGCTGTGGTAAAGCACGTCTTGGTGGTCTGACTGTGTTGGGAAGGGAAGTTGTTACGGAGTTGCAAATAGGAATCAGGATTATTGTTTTCAGTGACAGAAAGGTCCTAGAATCAAGGGGTTGAACATGAAGCTGCCATAAGTTGGTGGCGGTTCATCTGTGCCCATCCATGGCACTTTAGTTGGGCATCAGTTTTTTTCAGCTTTAACTCTTCTCCCTTTTACCCATTCTGTAGCCATGGCCCATACAACTAGAGACCACTCATGCTTACCTTTCCCCCTAAGTAATGTTCCCCATTGGGATCCTCATAAAAATGATCCAAGACATGGAAATGGGCAAAAGAGATTGATGTACGTCCTTTCAGTGGAGGACTGGGTGTTGTCACATGTACACTAGGGGAATGGTCTGATTGTAAACAGGTGTGCTCCTTTAACTGCTTTTTCATCAACTTTCTGTGGAATTAGAAGTTAACGCATAAGTAGAAATTAATGCATGTGATCACTGTCCATAGCAATGCAAATTAATTTTGTTTGGTAGAGATAAAATTGATTTCTGTATTGTAGAAAAGGGAAGAATACCTTATTGAGCTTTAGAATATTAATCAGTTTTATATCTATTAGTAAATTGATTTCAGCATTCTAAAGGTATTTCAGCTATATGAATTCCATATACACATATATATGGAAAATTTTGTAAAAATTTTTTTATTGCTGTAAGTGGTCATAACATTAGATGTAAACACAGAGGAATTTGGTTGATTGCCACATGCACTAATTTTTTAAAATCATAGGACATTTCTGTTCAAATGGCTTTTACCCTTTTTGGCTTAGTATTATAGGACAAGGTGTACTTGTAAATCTAACTAAGTAATTTGCCCAGATTCATGTGTACAGAGAGGCTGGACATTAGCAAATGTTGATGAAACTAGCATTATTATGAGAGCAGACTAAATATCTCTTCTCTTTCTAATGATTATGCCTGAGCTGGGCCCTATAAACCACATTAGACTTTTTTATTAGTATGGAATAAGGCAAGGCCCACCCAGGATAAAAAAGTAGTATAAGAAAAATATTGGAGGGTTATGAGCATTGTAATGATCAAAAGTGAAGAAACACTTTACTGCTTGGGCAGAAAATTCTAAGGAGGAGAGATGGAAGATAAGGCTGGATGAGTTAAATGAAGGCCTTTGAAATTTGTCCTACAGGAAATCGAGAAGATATTGATAATTCTGGAGCAGGAATTTAAACATACATGGCTTAGGAAGAATACTATGACAGTAATGTGTCAAAAGGATTGGATTTGGAGGTGGTTGGCTAGGGGGAGGGGAGCAAATTAAAGATATTCTTGGAAAGTGAAAAAAGGATAAAGGAGGTTTTTCAAAGGTTTAGTGATCTATGGAACAGAAAATGAAAAAGAATGTGATATTAAAGATGACTTCAAAAATTTAACCTTAGGTGGTCAAGTGCGGTGGCTCACGCCTGTAATCCCAGCAATTTGGGAGGCCAAGGTGGGAAGATCACTTGAGGTTGGGAGTTCAAGACCAGCCTGGCCAACATGTGAAACCCCATCTCTACTAAAAATACAAAAATTGGCCAGGTGTGGTGGTGAGCACTTGTAATCCTAGCTGCTTGGGAGGCTGAGGCAGGAGAATCGCTTGAATCCAGGAGGCAGAGGTTGCAGTGAGCCGAGATTGTACCACTGCACTAAGTAAGTTAGACCTTAGGAGTTTGGAACAATGGATGTGTGATGTTGATGAAAGTCAGGATAGACTAAATTTCTGTTTTCTGAGTAGATCTGACAGTATAATCTTTTATATCATAGGTTTGTCTTTCTTTGTTTTTTAATTTTTGAGGCATTTCCCCAGTTTGTCTTATTTGGTAGTCACAGCAATCTGTGAGGAAGGCATGGCAATTGTCATTTTACAACTGTCATTCTTACAGGAGAAGAAACTTCTGTAAGAAGCGATGGTAAGTAACAAAATAATTTATTCAAACTTCAGGAAAATGACCCAGCTTAGACTGATTTGGTCTTTGATCAAAGAAGTAGATAAAATAATGAAATAATATAGAAGTCCCATAGGAATTTAGGATAATGAGTGAGTGCTCAGAGAAAAAAGTGAGAGGATTTCAGACAGAAGGTGTTTAATAAGAGGTGGGGCCTTGTGGATATGGTCAATACTCTTCTGCATGTGAGATATGTCTACCGTGGACATGAAACAATCAGACATTCAGGGTCCAGGTATCTGGAATGTGACTTTGTAGTGTTAATCCAAATTGAAAGTCAAGTTCTACATGATCTCATTCTTATTTATGGCTGCATAGTATTCCATGGTGTATATATACGACATTTTCTTTATAGAGTCTATAATTGATGGTCATTTAGGTTGTTTCTATGTCTTTGCTATTGTGACTAGTGCTGTGATGAATATGTGCCTGCATGTGTCTTTGTGGTAGAATGATTTATATTCCTTTGGGTACATACACCAAAATGGAATTGCTGTATCAAATGGTAATTCTAAGTTCTTTGAGAAATTGCCAAACTGCTTTCCACAATGGCTGAATTAATTTACATTTTCACCAGCAGTGCAGAAGCGTTCCCTTTTCTCCACAATCTCGACAGCATCTGTTATTTTTTGACTTTTTAATAATAGCCATTCTGACTGGTTTGAGATGGTATCTTATTGTGGTTTTGATTTGCATTTCTCTAATGATTAATAACATTAAGCATTTTTTCCATATGCTTGTTGGCCACTTGAGTGTCTTCTTTTGAAAACTGTCTGCCATGTTCTTTGCCTACTTTTTAATAAGGTTGTTTGGTTTTGGCTTGTAAATTTTCAGTCCTTATAGATTCTAGATATTAGACCTTTAGTCAGACACATAGTTTGCAAATATTCTCTCCATTCTGTTAGGTTGTCTGTTTATTCTGTTGATAGTTTCTTTTGCTGTGCAGAAGCTCTCCAGTTTAGTTAGGTTCTATTTGTCAATTTTTGTTTTTGTCACGATTGCTTTGGTGTCTTTATCATGAAGTCTTTGCCAGGAATTTCCCAAGCTATCTTCTAGGGTTTTAATAGTTTTTAATTTTAGATTTAGGTCTTTAATCCATCTTGAGTCAATTTTTGTATCTGGTATAGGAAACGGGTCCAGCTTCAATCTTCTGCATATGGCTAGCCAGTTAACCCAGCTCCATTTATTGAATAGGGAGTCCTTTCCCCTTGCCAAATTCTCCTCCATATGGGACCTATCCCATTTTGTAGATCCACCAGCAAAGTACAAAACATCCTGTTTCCCACAGTCTTACCAACAGAGTGCATTGTCACACTTTTGAATGTTTGCCAATCTATTGAGTAAGAAACAGTATCTCGGTATAGTTTTAATTTGCATTTCTGATACTATGAATGAGGGCAAACATCCTTTCTTATGGTTTAAGTTCATTTTTTGTATCTCTGTTTGTGAATTGTCTGTGTTGTGCTCATTTTTCTAAGACTTTTCAGTCTTTTTCTTCTCAAATTTTGAATTTCTTTAAAGTTAGAGATATTAGTACTTTATCTGTGATACTTGTTACAAATATTTTCTCCTACTTTTATTGCCTCTGGATTTCAGGAATAGTTAGGAAACCTTTCCCTACACTGAAGTTAAAGTGAAATGCACCCATGTTTTCTTCTAGTACTTATGTGATTTTCTTTAGTTGACTTTGGTATTCACTTAATTCCCAAGTTGTTTTTGTTTTTGTTTTCCTCTGAAGATCCCTGACTTTTTTTGTTAGCTCAGCTATTCATTTTGAAAAAGTCATGGGTGTTGAGGAATGTGTTAATTACTTTGATTGTGGTCATTATTACACAATGTATACATAAATCATTATGTTATACAACTTGGAAAGATTCAATCTTTGTTGATTAAATATTTTAAAATAAAAATTAAGTGAAATAAAATAAAATGAGCTTAAAAATAGATAAAGCATTTTGTTTAGCTGTTTCAGTGGTATTTATAGGAGAATCATTCAGGGTATTGAGTCTGTCTTGGTGCTGGAAATATAAATAAGCTAATCTTCTCTGTAGCCCTTGAAGAAGATTAGTTTACCCATCCAATTCCTAAACCCATATTCTTACCACAACATGTCAATCATTTTAGAAATATGCTTTTAGATCATCATACTATTTTATTTTAAAGCTATTGAAAATAAAAGTGACCATTACACTACAATAGGCAAACTACACTTAACTCACTAGTATTGCTAAAACCAGGTCCATTAAGTGGAAAGCCTTATTCCTGAAGAGGTATGGATTAGCTGCCTTACAAATTTACTTAAAAAACCAGCAGGTTACTTTTCTCCCTCATCTTTTTTTTTCTTGTTGATTTTTTGAGTGAACTATTATGTGTAAAATTGGATTTATCAAAGAAAAAAAGATTAAATTTTATGTTGTGAAATGGTGCATAACTTTTCTAAAAGATGCTTTCTGTATTTGCTTAAAATAAAATATAGATTTAGATTAAATACTTAAATATAGATTACTTAGTTGAATCTATATTTTTAAAAGAAGACTTTAAGCAAGAGCAAGTTTAATTTGAAAACATAGTACTTGAATCTTTATGTGACTACCAAAATATTAAGACAATTCAAATTTTTCTCAAGATATGAACCCAAACAGAAGCATGCTATTCAGAATCAGCAATATTAGTTTAACAGAGAAATGAAATTCAAATACTCTTAATAATTAATTAAAATTTAAAATAGTTCTTATCAATGCACAAATGTACTTTAGTAGGTGGTTATTAACTACTATAAGGTACCCATATGGCTTTCTCTGTACTTTAGACTTGATAAGGCATGATAGCTCATACTGTACACATGGCTTTTTATAGTCAAAAAGTACCAGAATTTCACATAGTAACATTTCCATTTGTCAACAATGTTATAGATGAAAATGAAACTCAGATTTTTGGAAAATCCCTCTTTCTAGTCCCAGTATCTATTCCTGAACTTGATCTAGTGCAGTTGTTATTTCTGGCACTTGGAGCTTTTGAAGTCAATTTCACAGACATTGAACTGGGCAGGTCTATACATAAGTCTAAAGATTTTATGCAGGCTCTATCCAAGGAAACCTTAGTTTTCTATCAGTTGGTTTTGGGTTCCCTACCCTCCAAACTGCACTGTAAATTCTCTTGTCTCCTGGATTTGGTAAAGTGTTTTAGATGAACTGTTGGTTAAAAGATAGAGCTGATAGCTTACCAGATAAAACGTAATCTCCACTGCCAAAGATACATTTTGAAAATCATTGTAATTTTTAATAATTAAGTGAGAAACTCTGAAAACATATCTTTGCTTAAAATTTTTTTTCCCACAAAATCCTCCTAAAATTCACATTCTATAAGGTATACTCCTCCTTAATTTCCTAGTTTCTAGCTGCTTCCAAGGATCTCTGTAGCTGGAACTTTGCAGAGTGTTTGCTTAATAAATATTTGTGGCCTGAAAGAAGAATCAGATTATAATAGACAGTATATGAGGACATGGCAAATCTCATAGATCTAAAATGGTTCAGATGATGGTCTGATACCATATAATTTATAATTTAGGTAGATTATAATATGGAGCTATATCTGTGTAAGTCTTTAGGTGAGAAAGTTATTGTCTTCATAGTTGGCTCTGGATATGGTAGGACACATAGGCAGCAGCGCCAGACTATGACTAAATTAATATAAGAATGTGAAATATTTGAAGGCCAAAGCTATGGATAAAATCAAAGGAAACTCGGTATACTGAAACTACATGATGTCTGATATGAAATATCTGTAGAAAATTGGAAACTTCCTTCCTTTGCTCTGGCTCATGGTGGGTTTTAGACTGTATTCATTGACCTGTTTCCTGTTTGAAACTCACGACAGCCTTATGGGGCAGGAGGCTCAGAAGGTCCCTGCCTTTTTGAGGGGTGAAGAATTTTAACCTCAGGAGGGTTTGTTGACCCTCTAAGGTTTTCCAGCATTATTGGCAGGTTTTGGACTGAAACACAGACTTCTAGACTCTTCATCAGGTGCTCTTTCTCATTCTAACATCAGGAGAAAAGAAAGCATAAGAAGAAAAAAAGAAAAAAAGTTTAATTTCATAGGTTGTTACAGATGATAGACATATTAAAGGTTATTTTAAAATATAATAAATATGGTGAATTTTGTACTAGATTTCCTGGGAAAAGTTTCTAGTGGTTCAATGCATTTACACGTCAGTCTTTGAGTTCCAGCCCTTTTCAGGGCTTTGGGGGCAGATGAGGATGAAAAGAAGGCACCTTGGCCTAAAGCTCCCTGTTTGGGCATATTTCCATGCTCAATTCCATTGTCTTCACTAGCTTCCAGAATGGTCCTCCCGAAACACAAATCCAATCATGCCACACTCACTTAAAACCCTTTTGGTATTCTGCCCCAGCTTCATCTCACACCTTTCAAATAGTCCACACTAAGGCTCTTTTATGTTTCTTCATCTTTGCTTATGTGGCCCCTTCTACCTGGAAAAACAAAGAAGCAAAGAAACAAACCTATTTAGCCTTCAAGGCTCTGTTTTCATATCTTTTCTTCTGTGAAGACTTCTGTGATCTTCCACCCCTACTTGTACTTCTAAGATAGAATTAGGCCCACTCTTCTGAGCGTGCCCACGGAACACAGTACTTAGTTACATATTACATGGCAATTGTGATGCAGGTCTATATAAAAGTGCAAAGATTTTATGCAGGCTATATCCAAGGAAACCTTAGTGTTCTCTCCGTTGATTTGGGGTTCTCAAAATGTGTGCACACACACATTTGAGCTATATTTTGAGCTTCTCACTGGCGGAGAGTTGTCTTCTTTCCACATGTTCACAGTAGCAGCTCTTAGAAAGTGATTAATTAATAAACTAAAGAAACAAATGCAACAGTCCCAGAAGAACCACAAGGTTTCTGGTTATCTGGGAGTTCTCTTTACAGAAGATAATGTGAACAGTGTCCCAAGTTCAAAGGAGTTTTATTTTGTCCTGACTTCTTATGTGGAGATTAAACACAAAAGTGTTGAGGGTAGGGGAGAGGCCAGGGAAAGACATGAGAGTTGCAGACACTGCAAAAGCTGAGGTTACTAGAAACCTGGACTTTAAAGCTTTGTAAAGCTTTGGGTGATGTTATTTTATTCTATTAAAGGAGAAACCACACGTAAAGTGAGTATCTGGCAGATAATTGATGCTCAATAAAATAAGGTCCCATCTCTGTGCACTTGTCTGATGAAATGCAATCTACATTCTCCTTAAACTTGTTCATTACTTTACTCAACAATTGTTTATTGAGTATCTGCTCTCTGCCAGGCCTATGTTAGGCTCTTTTCCTAGAAGAATGTGTGGAAGAGAACAAAGGCAAGAGTAAATCCTGGAGAGATGTTTGCCATCTAGCCTCTGTTGTCTTCTATACATTCTTCTTGGAAGATCTCATTTATTTTGGGGGTTTCATCTATATGTTAAGCACTCACCATTTTATCTCTTTCCCAGATCTCTCGCCTGATTTGTATATCCAATGCCAATTAGCCATCACTACCCACAAATGCAACATGCCCATGACTGACCCTGTTATTTTCCTCCCAGTGCCTGATATTTTTCCCTTATCCTAGGAAATGTCATCACCAGTCGTGTATACTCCAAACCCTGGAATCATCAACTTCAGGGAATATTTGTTGAGTGTCTCCCTTGGACCTTGCACTAGGAGAATATTTTGATAAATATTATCTGATCTTTGTTTTTTCCTTCCTCTTTACACCAGTCCTTCACTCCCACTTCCCCATATCCAGCCTGACTTCAATATTCCTACAAAGTTTCTTTTTCCTCCTCCTCTTCTTCTCCATAGCCAGTGTCCTGATTAAAGTTTTCAATATCTCTCATTTTTACCACTGGAATATATTCTCCTCTTCAATGCTTCTAGAGTATTTTCTGAAGTCTCTGATGGCTCCTCTTTCTTGTAGAATGAAATCTACCCTCAGTTTGCCATCCAGAGTCCTAAATGATCTGGTGATTACCCACCTATCTAGCTTTATCCTTCTGTGCCTTTCCCCACCCCAGAACCTTGATCTCCAGCAACACTGATTGACTTATTTTTTTAAAAAAATATGCCCCAATATTTTCTACCATAGCATCTTGCTTGAGGTGTTGATCTCCTTGGAGGACTTTTCTCCCTTTGAAATCTTACCCAGCCTTAAAGGCCCAGCTTCATCTCCTATCTTTCCAGTTTTTCAGCATCTCCTTAGACTATAGTAATGCTTCCTTCCCTCCTACTTCCAGAGGGCTTCCTTTGTATTGTGGTAGTCAAGCCACCCAGGGGAGCTCATTGTGAGTGCTAGAGAAGACAGGCTCTGTCTATAGTTCATACGTCTGGTTCCACTTCTAATTTCGAATGGGACATTATATAACTGATCGTAATCCCTATGATCTTGGGTTATTATGCTCTGAATCTGTGAAGAAAGAGCATCCCAAACCAATGACCCTCCAGGAGCTTTGCTGCTTGATTTAGTTAAAAAGGAAAAAGTTATTTGGAACACATAAATGTCCTGTGAAAACAAAACAAAGCCAAACCTTGTATGAAGTATGGAAGAATCATCGTGGGAGTTTAAAGAAAAAGGGCAGGGAGTGGCTAACGGCTAACTAGGTTAGGGAGGTTTAGCTAGAGAGAATAATAAAATGCAATGACTAGAGGAGTGATAACATCAAGGCAGGTTCTTAAGTGATTTTCATGCCGTTTGTTAGGGTACATTAGGTAATAGTCCTACTTTGTCCCAGCTGGTGTGAAGCAAAATAACTTGGCAATGATTATTGCACAAAAACATGATGACATGATGCAATAGAGGTTGTAGGTAGTGTTAGAACTTCATATGGAGTTAGAGGAGGTTTGATCCCAGGTAAAAATCAACAGATTGGAAAAATATAGGAAATAGAGCATAATTTGATTATCTCTAGGGAATCTATTATTTTCTATATATGGAAAATAAGGAAAAACAGTAACAAAAACTACATTTTCTCATTTATAGTTTACCCCTTAGAATATGTAGAAAATCACTTCAAGACTCTGGTTTTCTAGTAAAGCAGTGCACACTAAAGTCATACTGACCCTCGAAGTCATTCAGACAGTGGAAAATAAAATCATCCACTGAAAACTTGTGGTGCCATTGAAACAAGTAAATATGTCTCACCTGAAGATGTTATTGAGTTATGAGGTCAGGTGATATCTGCTCTGTACAGCTGCTTCTGTCTCATGTCCCCTGCCACCCTGCCCAGGCAGTCTCTTTCTTTTCTGGGCTCCCACAGTCTCATGGGCATATATCAATTACAACATTTTCCAGACTCCCTTTAATTGTGTTGTTTCTCCTCTAGACTGAGTATTTCTCAAAAAACATTTCTTACATGTTTTTGCATTTCCTCCAACAATGAAATTCCAAGTTTTGTTTTGCCTTTTTATAATTACCTTTACTTAATGAGGAAAGAGGACAGAACAAGAACTTGGAGGAAAAATGTGAGCTGTTTCAACTGGAGTCCTCCCATGCCAGAAAGGAATGAGATGAAATACAAACATCAAACAAATACAGCTTGATGGTCCGTTATAAAGGGGTGAGCATCTGCTGAGGATCTTTCTTAGGAAGGAAGAAGTTGACTGCATCATTATAAGTCAGGGTTTAATGAGGAAGAGCTATTCAGGACTCGGAACTGCATCAAACCAGGCAGCTCCATAGGCCAGGAGACAGGGGTAAATAGAACAGTGCCTTCCACCAAATGGGGAACAGGATTCCCCACTGGGATGGCTGCTGAAGAGGGGCTATACATGTGAGGAAGAGACTGAGGTGCACTGCAAGAGTCTGCGCTCCCCCCAACAGGCAGGACCTCTTTACTGAAGCCCTGTTTTTCATGCAGGCACCACTAGCAACCAACCGGGTAACCTGGAGCTCTGAGCCTGTTTCACCATCATTCTAAGGGGTCATAGAAATCTCCTGTGCCTGAGTCTTGGACGCTCTGAAAACCAGTGAAGTAAAGGATGGAAAAGTGCTTTGTATTATCATGTCTTGCACCCTGCAGGAGCTTGTCATGGGCAGCTTTGCCTAGAAGGGATCTGAACTTATTATCAGTCATTAACTTTTTGAGTTGTTCCTGAATGACTCTCTCTGGGAAAGGGGTTTAAAGGAAAGATGAAAAGAAGTGAGTCTTGAGGTCCAGTGGTCTGCAGGAGGAGTGAAGGAGGAGAGAAGAGGAAGACACCACAAAGCACAGTGCGAGAAAGACCGATGGAAAGGGACAGAACATCATCCCTGCCTCAGTTGGCTGCTGAGCTGGGCTTGGCCTAGAGAACCAGGAGATTGAGCCAGAGACCCAGCCTGCTTGGTGTGACCTGGGGGCCTGACCCAGGCAACGGATCTGGGAGCAGGAACACAACCTGAGGCAATCATGGCCTTTTTCTTCACTGAGGGCTGGAGTCAAGTTCATAAAGAGAGTTGTTAGATGAGGGACTGTGCCAGAGGAAACAGATGAACAAAACAGAGCCCCACCCAAGACCTCAGCTGGAGAAAAGGAACATAGGAGCATAGATTTCTTTTTGAAACAGGAGTGGGGGTATACATGGCAACATATGTGAAAGCCCTACTGGGGAAAGACAGTGTACGAAGAGGTTGAGTCCTTTCAAGGTCAGTGTTCATCTTGGAAGTACACTTCGTTTTTACCTCCTTAAAAAAGCAGTGCTGCCAGGTGTGGTGGTGAGCGCTTGCAATCCCACAGTTACTTGGGAGGCTGAGGTGGGAGGATCTCTTGAGCTCAGGAGTTTGAGATGAGCCTAGGCAACATAGAAAGATCCCATCTCAACACAAATAAGAAAAACAAGCAGCCCTTGAAACAGGATTTCTCAGCCACAGCATTATCGACAGTTTGGGTACAGAAAGTTCTGTCCTGTGCATCGTAGAATGTTTAGCAGCACCCCTAGCCTCTACCCATGAGATGCCAGTAGTGCCTTCTCTCCGCTTGTGACACCCAAAAATGTGTCCATGTTCGATGGGAGTCTAAAACTGTCCCCAGCCAAGATCTATTGGCTTAAATGTTCTAAAGCAGGAGGTTTCTTTGTTAGTTTGTTCAACTATTTCCTTATCTCAGTTTTTCCTTTTTCCTCACTGGAATAAGTTTTTAAACGCTGCTTTACATAATTAATTAATTTTCTCATTCATTTAACCAAGTTTCCTTCTCATTAAGGTGGTAATTAGCAAGAAATGACATTTTGGCGGTTTAAATGAGACAGTGTTTGAGCAAATGGTAGATAAACTGTGTCTTATTTAACTAATTAGAAAGTATAATTAGCATATTTGCAAAATTATTGATGGAAGCAGTGTAGAGCCCTTAACTGAAATACTGAATTTGGAGTCAGAAACCCTGTTGTCAAGTTTCTGCCCACATGGGTGGGCTATGGCAACTCAAGCTTAGCGTCTTATGATCCTAATGGGTTTAATGTGGTCATGTGGTACATTACTGTGGTAATATCATTTTATTTTTCTACTTTTATGAACCTAAAAGCAAAAAGTTGTCACTAGGAAGTTTTCTGTTGAGTAGTTTGCCTTTGTCTCAAAATAGTAATACCTTATGAATTGCATCAAACACGAGTGGGACTGATTTGTATTGATGAACCCATAGAGACATGTAGGTATGGCAAAAAAAACAAAGAAAATAGTAAAAGAGAGGTAAGAAATCTCAAAAGGATTCAACTTGATGAACTAAATTGATTAATTAATTTATAACCATTGAATCAATATGTGAATAACTGCATACATTCTTAATAAAAATAGGAAAATAAAACAGAAATATTTTTAGCAAGGAACTGATTCAGAAAAACACTTAGAAAAAATACAAAACTTCACAAGAGGCTGAAACTGATGTACTTCATAGCTGCTCTGAAGGTGAAACCTTAAAAGAAAGGTAAGTGAAAGCAGCTTATGGTAAATAGACCATGAGCAAGTTGGCTATATGTAAATTGACTTTAAAGGCATTAACTTTAGGCCAGCTGGCTTTAGTTAAGCTGTTTTCTTAGAAAACTGTACTGCTCTGTTGATTCTGAGGTTAGAAGGTCAGTCTTTGGAGTAAAAAGAAAAAAAGTTAGGTAGATACAGGAAAAGTGAAATCAGGCAGACTGAAAGCACAGATTTCTGCCCAGAGACTATATCCTGTAGTCCTGGCACTTGAGGAGATGGAGACATGGCTGAGCCTTACCTCCAGTGGAGGTCCCCTTAGCTGAGTTACCTTCCCAACTAATCTCTCCACCTGTCTCTCACCAGCTTCTCATCCTGCCTTATTTGTTTTCTCACAGTATTTGTCATGTCCTGAGTTACGTATTTATTTGTCTGTTTGCTTATTATGGATCTCCTGTACCACCTCAACCCCCTGCAGAGACACACAAATACACGCAGACACACACACACGCACACACACACACTTGTTCACACATGCATGCACACACATGTGCAGGAATGTAAAGTCTTCAGTTGCTATTGTCTTCTGCAGGGCTTTTCTTTGTCAGGATACTTAGGCATTAAAATTATTATTAAATTAATAATAACTATAAGTATTTATTAATTTTAAAACTCTTAAATTATAATCAATATTTATTTAGCCATTAGCTGATGAACCTCTTGTGCCCTGATCCTCGATCCTCACAATAGCTTTGCAAAATGAGGATCATGTTACATCTTCAAGAAACTCACAGGTCTAGGTGGGCAGGTTAAATGTATTCACAGTAAATCTTTGTTTGCTCAAAAAGGTTCAGAAAACAAACTTAAGATCACACAGGTAGTAATTAGCTTAGCTAGTACTTAAAGTTGGGTGAATGAAAGTCTTTTCAAAATGCCATAGTGCCCCAAAGGAGCAATGAGCATCAGGCAGAGAAAGGCCTTTCTTTCTGTTCTAAAATATTCTTAAAATTCCACCAGTTTCTCTTGTGATATTTTGGTCTGTTCCATGCTCAGGTGCAGATAAGAGCCCTGGAAGCCCCTTGGAAGGTCACTGGGTTCAAGTGACTGACCTGGCCCAGGTGGGGGACACCTATGCAAGGTCACCAGCTTGAAGCTCCAGAACCTTTTAGACATGATGCTAAAGTAGCACTTTCCAATTGAAATACAATGTGAGCCATAAATAATTAAGAGTATCCTAATAGCCACATTTAAAAAGGCCAAATTCATTTTAATAGTATATTTTGTTTAATGTAATATATCTAAAATATCATTTCAACATGCAATCAATATAAAAATGAGTAATGAAAAAAATGAGTAATGATATGTTTTACAGTAATTCTAACATTAGATTAATAAAAAGAAGCCAAAATGTAAAATTCTGTTTCTCCGTTGCTCCAGCCACATTTCCAGTGCTTGACATCACATGTGGCTGGTGATGGCTTTTGTGACAAGTGAGATGTCAGAGAAACACTTGGTGCTGGCCAATCAGATGGAGGATCTTCCTCATGCATCCTTTGTGTAATATCTCCCTCAGGATTTTGGAGTTTCTCCAGCACGACTGCTCAGGGTTGATAGCCTGCTTACCCAATGGCTCTGTGTTCCAACAAGCAAGGCAGAAGCTTCACACCTTGCACAATCCTCAAAAGTTATGTTGCATTAGTTCTTCTATACCCTAGTGTTTAAAGCAGATGCAAAGTCACCCAGATTCATAGGCAGAGGCCACAGACTGCCCCCCGTCCCTTGATGGAAAGAACTATCAAATAATTTGGGGCCATGTTTTAAAACCACCACTTCTCTTTAATGGGTTGATTTGTGTCCCAAAAATATGTCCAAGTCTTAACTGCTAGTACTATGAATGTGACCTTATTTGGAAATAGGGTCTTTGCAGATCTAATTAACTTAAAGATCTCAATATGAGATCATCTTGGATTTAGGGTAGGTCCTAAATCCAGTAACTGGTGATTTTTTTTTTTTTTTTTTGAGACAGAGTCTTACTCTATGGCCCAGGCTAGAGTGCAGTGGTGCTGTCTTGGCTCACTGCAACCTCCACCTCCTGGGTTCAAGAGATTCTCGTGCCTCAGTTCCTGAGTAACTGGGACTACAGGCATGTGCCATCACACCTGGCTAATTTTTGTATTTTTATTAGAGACGGGGTTTTATCATGTTGCCCAGGCTGCTCTCAAACTCCTAACCTCAGGGAATCCTCCACGTTGGCCTCCTAAAGTTCTGGGATTACAGGCGTGAGCCACCACTCCTGGCCAAGATAACTGGTGTTTTTATTGAAGAAAGAAAAGGGACATTTGAGACACACAGACACAGAGACCTAGGGAAAGCATGTGAAGATAGAGGCAGAGACCAGAGTGATGTGTCCACAAGCCAAAGAATGCCTGAACCACTGAAGCTGGAAGGAGCAAGGAAATCTTCTTCCCTAGAGCCTTTGGAGGGAATATACCCTTGCTGACATCTGGATTTTGGATTTTTGGCCTCCAGAACTGTAAGAGAATAAATTTCTGTTGTTTTCAGTTACCAAGTGTGTGGTAATTTGTATAGAAGACCAAAGAAATGAATATACTCTTCAAAGGATTACAGGATTGTGGGAGTGGGTGAGTTTTCTGCTTTTACTTTTTCCAGCCAATAAAGATTGGGGAGTGCAGGTGGTGCACAGTACATCTCTCTCCTCCACCCTTCTTACAATAATATGGCTGGATACAGCCCTGTCATCCTTGACTGTCCTTGGTGTTACATGTTCAACAGCACCTCTGCCACCACTCTGCTCAGGAAATTCCCGTTGCTCCCAGTAAGGACTTGATTTTGCCTCCAAGGATGGGCCATCCGCTTTGGAGAACCGTTTTCTGCCACCTTTCTCTGAGATGTCCAGACACAAGCACCATCTCTTGTTTTCCCCCCCCTGACCCTGTTTGATCTCCACTGCATTTCTCATAGACTGTGGTTCAGGGTTACAGATATTTCCTCTTTTGTCGAAGGTGAAGCTTAAATGTTAGTTTGATTTTTGTCTCTTTGTTGCTTTGAGGTGATTCCCAAGATAAGAAGATAGTAACATCTTAACTTTATCTAACATTTAAACTGGGAGTCCACATCATGCCATCCAAAATTTTGATATTCTACAGGAAGGGTCAACAAATTTTCCTCTCAAGGGCCAGATAGTAAATATTTTTGTTTTTTTACTGCAGCTACTCAACTCTGCCATTGTAGTATGAAAGCAGCCACAGACAGTATATAAACAAATGAGCATGGCTGCGTTTTTATAAAACTTTAAGGACATTGAATTATGAATTTCATGTAATTTTTATGTGTCACAAAATATTATTCTCATTTTGATATTTTCCCCAAACATCAAAAAATGTGAAAAACATTCATTTTTTTTTTTTCTTTTTGAGACAAGGTCTCACTCTGCCACCCAGGTTGGAGTGCAATAGCACAATTTCTGCTGATGGCAGCCTTGACCTTCCAGGTTCAGGTGATCCTCCCAAGTAGTTGGGATTACAAGTGTGTGCCACCATGCCCAGCTAATTTTTTGTACTTCTTGTAAAGATCAAGTTGCTGCCCACGCTGGTCTCAAACTCCTGAACTCAAGTGATCCTCTAAAGTTGGAGGATTACAGGTGTCAGCCACTGCGCCTAGCCTGAAAACTATTCTTAACTCATAAGCCATATAACAATAGCAGTGAGCTAGATTTGGCCCATGGCTGCAGTTTGCTAGCCTCTGTCCTGCAGTATCGTCCCTCTACCTTTTGAGAGAAGCTCCCCTAGAGGCAGTGGTCAAGTCTCTGGTTCATTGTAGGGAGAGTGGGTGGAGGTGGCAGGGCTAGGGTCAGACAGCTGTGGTTGTGGATTCCTCACACCTGGCCCCTTCTCCCAGGATCCTGAAGGCTCTGAAAGGCCTTTGAGTTCATTTGAGGTGATCTGACTCACACAGATTGATGAGTTGAGGAGAAAGGGAGAGGCCAGAGGTAGAAAGATGGTTTATGTGGCTACTTATATGGAGGTAGCCAGGTGAGAGAGGATGAAGTCTAAACTAGAATGAGGCCACAAGGATGGGAACAGATTTGAGAGATACTGTTCATTGCTGCAAATGCATAAATTATCTACAGTGCTTTCTTCTGAAGTCGTATTATCTGATCTGGAGTCTTATTATCTTCTGGAGTCTTCTTATCTGATGTCTTTTTTCATAACACCTGCCAAATTAACCAGAATGCTAGGCACTTAGGCATCAGTCATGCTATGATGATACCTGGTCTGCTAAGTGCTGGTGTTAAAAAAAATTATGGATGTGTATATATACATGATATATATGTATATATGTGTGTATATATATGGGTACATATTATAGATGGATCTATATGTATTTATAGATTATGTGTGGGTATGTATATACACATATATACATGTATACACACACTATCTATATATATATACACAGATAAAATTTGCCATTTTAATCATTTTAGATGTACAACTCAGTGACATTAATTACATTCACAATGCCATGCAACCATCACCACTGTTTATTTCTTAAACTTTTTCATTGCCCCAAACCGAAACTGTACCCATTAAGCAATAACTGATTTTCCCTGTTCCCAGCCCTGAATAACCTTAAATCTACTTCCCATCTCTATGAGTTTGCCTCCTCTAGATATTTCATGTAAGTGTAATCATACAATATTTGCCATTTTGCGTCTGGCTGATTTCATTTAGCATAGGATTGTCAGGGCTCATCTATGTGGCAGCATGTATCAGAACTGCAGTATGTTTATGGCAGAATAACATTACATTGTATGCATATTCTACATATTGTTTATGCATTCATCTACTGATAGACACCAGGGTTGTTTTCGCCTTTTGCTTATTGTGAATAATGCTACTGTGGACATTGACATACAACTATCTGTTTGAGTCCCCATTCTGGATTCTTTTGTGATATATACCTGTGAGTGGAATTGCTGGATCAGTGGTGGTAATTCTCTGTTTAATTTTCTTCAGGAACCACCAAATGGTTTTCCAGAGTTGTAGCACCATTTTACATTCCCATCAGCAATCCATGAGAGTTCCAGTTTCTCTCCATTCTCACAGATGCTTGTTATTTTCTTCTTCTTAATGTTATAGCCATCCTAGTAGGTGTAAAGCTACTGCTCATTGTGGTTTGTATTTGTGTTTTCCTGATGACTAATGTGGCTGAGCATCTTTTCATGTGCTGACTGGCCACTTGTGTATCTTCTTTGGAGAAATGTCTCTTCGGGTCCTATGCTCTCTTTTTCATTGGTATTTTTGTCTTCTTATTGTTGAGTTATAGGAGTTCTTTGTATATTCTGAAAATTAACTTATTTGATATGTAATTTGCAAATATTTTCTCTCATTCTGTGGATTACTTTTTATTCTGTTGATAGTGTCCTTTGATGCCGAAAAGTTTTAACTTTTAATGAGGCCCAATATGTCTACTTTTCTTTTGTTGCCTGTGTGAGCGCTGGTTTTGATATTTAGTTTGATTATCCACTGATGTTGGGTAAACAGTGTGGGTTTGTGTTGCTGAACACTTAAATCTTTGAGTAACTATGTTCCCATGGCTAGACTAGAGAAACCTGTTTTCTGGAGGTGGATCCAGGGCACAGATATCCACTCTGGGTAACAGAGGAAGTCTGCAGAGAGAGCCCAAATGTCTCTTTGGTCTCATCAAGAAGTGCTCTTTGGAACCATTATTTGTTTAATCAGATTCCCAGATGTTCTCAGTTTATCTAGGTGACTGACCAAATTATGGGAGAAAATATATTCAGCTTGTTTTAAATCTCTTCGATATTCCCTGTCACTCTCTGCTTTTTACCTTCTCAGAGATACCTGTGCCCAAAGAGAATGAAGAATGGCTAGTTTCTCTTTTACTCTTCGTCAGTTAAATTTAATCTTCTAACCACCATAACTTCAACTGTAACTACTGTTTTCTGTATCAACAAGAGGGCATCATGTGGATTGTATAACCAGCGATGTCTTCTTGTCAGCTGAATTGTCCTTAGTATTCTAATGCCTATGAGATGCATAACATCACCAGTTATGCATACATTATGGTTAGTTTTCTTCCCAGAAATAAATTTTGTGTTTCTTTATTTTTCATCTTTTGCTCTTCAGGGATAGTAAGTGTGGACGATACGGCACAGAAATTGTGTGCCTGTATGTAGGGGGTGTGTGTGTGTGTGTGTGTGTGTGTGTGCATTCAGATGAAAGCATGTTAACTTTGTGGATGCATATGGATTATCCAAGTACCCCAGATTGCAAAAGACGTCTTTACCCTTTCTGGACTTAAAAAAAATGTCTTTAAAGTCTAGGAAGCAAAAGCATATACGTAGAGTACATCCAAACACCTATGAAAAGATCTGGGAGCCAATTCCATATACTCTTCCTTTCAGAGTAGATTTAAATCTGGTGGAAACTGCCAGTCTATTGACTTAATCAATGTAAAAGTTAAAAGACAAACTTGATAATGATCCTCATGATTTCACTACATTCACATTCCCACACAAGTGACATCAACCTGGAAGAAATGATCTGAAAAAGCAGAGTTGGGAAAATATTTAAATAAGTCATCAGTTCTGCCACCTCAGCACTGTGGCATCTTGACTGAGCATTTGGAAGGACAAGAAACAAGTCATAAACCTCTGTACCCTGGGCATGATGACAGCTGACACAAGAAGATGCAGGGCAGCCTCACCAACCCACCACAGCTGCTTCTTAGAGTGTGTTTCCAGCCTCTCTTGGAGGAGGGCATATGGAACCCAAGGAGCCTGTGCAGACATTTATCCACAGGCAGGGAACAGCAAATGGGAAAGGATGGGCACAGGAGTAAAATACTGCCAACTACAGCTTTGTGTAAGGTGGGGTCTGATGAAGAAGAGAAAGAAGAAAGAATAGTGCTTTTCTTTCTAGAGCCACCCAGCTAAAAATGAATGTGGATGTAAATAAGTGGAGTGGGAGAACTCACAAATTCTGCTCTATACATTGGTACCTCTTCAGTTTTACATGTGCTTAGGAATATCCTGGGGATCTTGTTAAAATGCAGATTCTGACAAAGTCAATCTGAGGTGGGATGGAGATGCTGCATTTCTAACAAGCTCCCAGGTGATATGATGCTGCTGAACTCCACTTTAGGTATTGAGGTTATAAATGGAAGATAAGGTAGTAAAAGAATGAAGAAGGAAATGAGGGTGGGTGGAGGGTCTTAAACCCCAGTACTCTCCCTGCCTGTCATGCCCTGGGACCACTTCCATGGAGGGATCCTTTGGATTCTTCAGCAACTAAATCTCTTTAAGTGAGGTTCATGACAGAATTCCTTCTTATAAGAATGTTAGCAATTTACTTTTCTCAAATCTGTGTGACAAACAGTGACACAGAGTGTTGGAGTCATTCATTCTCCCCATTTTGTGGAGGGGAAACACCACGGCTTCATGGTTGTGAAACCCTCACATCAGAGATAAGCATTTCTGTTCCAAAGGCCTGAAACAGGAGAGGCTGGATGAAATCTAAGTGGATAACTGAGCATACAGGAGACATCCCGGGGAATGCCTAGAAATATCTATATTTTTGGCGCACTTGATGGGAGTTAGAGAAATATGTGTCCTTTTAAGAACCACATGTGTACTGCTCAGGGGAGCCAGCATTGTGTCACCTGCCTGCTCCAACAACCCTTGATAATGATCCTCATGATTTCATTACATTCACAATACCAGGGGGGAGTACCGCCTTACTCCTCCTTCCACCTCGCTGCTGGAGAAGCTAGAAGAGGGCAGCTGTGTGAAAGCCAGCCTATTCCCTTGTTCCCTTTCTCTTCCTTTCCTCTTACACATTCACTGCTTTTAAACACATTTTAATGCACATTTTTCTTTTACTGTGAGCTTGTATGTTTATAACTTTTGCCAATGTTTTTCTATTGTTTCATGTTTTCTCATTGATTTATAAGAGCTCTTTATATATTATATTATATAATTATAATATATACTATATGTACTATAATATATAAAGTAGAGACATATAGCTTTCAAAGGTGCAGATACTACTACTTCTCTGGGCAGTGGTTCTGCAGAGTATTAATGTCCTGTGGGTCACAGTGTCCCCCAAATACTATTGCTGCATAACAAAGCACTCCAAACTGAGTGGTAGGTTGAGAAAAAGTGGGGGTTAAATATGAATATGCATATTCAAATATCTCATGAATATTTAGCACCTCATGAAAGTTCAATTCATCACATGCCCCATGAATAGTGAGTTCCTCCTTGGTCCTTCCGTATATTCCAGTCCATGTTTTGCACATGTATGCTCTACTTCTTTCCTGTCTAATGTTTCCCACATGATACCTACTTCTGTGCTTAGTTTCTATTGTCCTTATTTGTTTCTCCAATATTTTATTGCAGAATTGAAAAATATTTTTTTAAAAAATCTCAAACATTCATTACTTTTTCCAAGGCAGTTTGCAAAACTTTTGAGATGCAACCTAGGAGGCATGCTAGGTGCAACCAAAGGCTCTTTTCTTATTGAGGTTTCTTTCCCAGTCTTGACTACATCATGGTTTTGGGCCTCAGAGAGCATGGCAGGAAAATCCAGCAACGTTCTTTCCTGTCAAGGCTGGATAAGTCCACATGTTGGATTGTCAGGAGAGTTTGCATGCTCTGATAGCAAGATGGGGGTCATTCTGGTGCAAGCCTCACTGGAAAGTGTAATTGCTCAGATATTGTAGCACGGCTTTGAAGGACACCAGATTTTTACTGAACATACCTGTACTCTGGAGGGTGAAGGGAGCGGATGGTGCACTCTTTAGTTATGTGCTAATTCTGTACAAAGCTATAACTGCATTTGAGATCAAAATTGGAAACAAATCCCTTCTTCCAACATTTGCAACAGTCTCATATAATTAATGGACAAAAGTGAAAACTTTAAATTGCCCTCATAAAATGAAAATAGTTGCTGGAGTAAACTTTATTCCCTCCATTTAATGAGAATCATTAGGCTTTTATTTTACATGGAAAATGGGATCAAAGGCATTAAAGACCAATTATTTAAAATCAAAACAATGTTTTATTGGGTTTTCATGAATTAAAATAGGTCAAGAACTTTTCAAAGTTCAGAAACAAAGTGAATAAATTTAAGAAGAGAATGTAGCATGGAAGGGAAGAAAGTTAAAATACCAGAAGTTCTATACCTAAATAATAGGCTTTACCCTCCTTCAACTCTTACATTTGATAGAAAAATAGAGATGAATTATTTTCATTACTAAGCATATTCTAATGTTCTGTTAGCTAAATGCAAATCTTACTATAGTCCCTGGTGGAATAATTTAAGCTAGTATTCTTTATGTAGCTCTGCATGAAAGTATCTAACTTCAGAGATTTAACCAAGGTCCAAATCAAACAAAATTTGTTAATTTCATCTTTCAGTAAGACATCGTTCAACTAACATGCAGGTGTACTCTTTGGAAAGAAGCCAGCCAGAAAATACTTGAAACTGAGTACAGATAAATTATCAGAATTTACTAAAGATCATAGGTTATAGTTTTAATTACTTAAAGAGCAATTTATTTGAATATCCAGGAGGGGTTTTAATCTTAGGTAAAATGTTTGAGTAGGTTCCAGTTTGCTTTCTCCTTATTCTAGAATTTAAATCATTTTGGGTATTATTTTCTCCCCAAAGTACCATACTGCTTTTTGAGTTATGCCAATAAATACAAAGTTCCTATTAGTTGAAATATGGGCAAACAAGAAATATTCACTCAATGTCTAGGTGTCTTTGATTCACATGTCTAAAGTACTGAGGATAAATGATACCGATGCCTCTTTGTTCTGCAAAAAGGGTCAAAAATCTCCAAAGATTAGATTTTCTTGCAGAGTTTCCAGTAATAATACTTGATTACACAAGGAATTGATGTAGTAATAGTTTCAGACAGTAACAATGCTTAATACTTAAGCATTTGTTGTCTTTAAAGTGCTTTAACTGTTTAATCTTCATAAAGCCTCTGTGGAGTTGAGAAAGTCAGCAAGCAGCATATTATTCTCACTGCATAATCTTGAACTCTAACCATAGACGTGTGTTTTCTCCTCCTTGGATCCAGCTGGACTGGATGAATTGTGAAACATTCTTCCTTCACCATGTTGTCTCACATAAATCATGAAGCTGGCAGAGAGATGCTCTGTTTTTTAAATTATTATCAGTATTTTATATTATAAACATTAGTTCAATTATCTTAACTTTACAAAAATATCTGGTGAATTCCTTCTGTAATACAAATGAAACACAACTCCAAATCTTCTGCCTTCTAATTCTGGAACACTAGATTTGGGATGTCCTTATTAGTTATTACAGAAAGTCCCTTTGCTTGAAAGATAATCTAAAAATAAGAGGAACTTTGAAGACTTAAAAGCATTTTAAGAGAGTACAAGGATGGTTACCAGAGGCTGGGAAGGGTAATGGCAGGGTGAGGGGGGAGGTGGGGATGGTTAATGGGTACAAAAAAAGTAGTTAAAATGAAGGAATAAGGCCTGGTATTTGATAGCATAACAGGGTGGCTTTGGTCAATAATAATTTTATCATGCATTTAAAAATAACTGGGGAGGCTGGGCGCAGTGGCTCATGCCTGTAATCCCAGAACTTTGGGAGGTCAAGGCGGGTAGTTCACGAGGTTAAGAGATCGAGACCATCCTGGCCAACATGGTGAAACCCCATCTCTACTAAAAAATACAAAAATTAGCTGGGTGTGGTGGTGCATGCCTGTAGTCCCAGCTACTCGGGAGGCTGAGGCAGGAGAATTGCTTGAACCCAGGAGGCGGGGTCTGCAGTGAGCCTATATCACGCCACTGCACTCTAGCCTGGTGCCTGGCGACAGAGTGATATTCTGTCTCAAAAAAAAAATAATAATAATAACTGGGGAAGTATAACTGGATTGTTTGTGGCACAGAGGATAAATGCTTGAGGGGATGGTACCCTATCTTCCATGATGTGATTATTATACACTGCATGACTTTATCAAAACATCTCATGTACCCCATAAATATATATACCTGCTATGTACCCACAAAAATTAAAAATCAAAAAAATTCCAGAAGAAAATAAAAACTAAACAAGAAATGAAAAAGAAAAGAAAAGTGTGTCACCGTCATACAGAGTCAAGAGTTTGGAATTATACAAAAAGTACTTTTTTCTTAGATTTAAGAGGGTAATTGAAAGTTATTAGTTGATTTTAAAAATCAGTTTGAGAAAAGAATAACAGAATTCAATCACTGCTTCTAAAGCCTGTTACTCTTTACTCTAATCTTAAAGCTCTAGTTGAAAACATGGTGTCCTCTGGCCCCTGGGTTCTGCCTGGATCCTTCCCTCTAGGAAAGATAAACGCAAACTGGGTCAGAAGGGCAAGGATCTGTGCACCAACGGGCTTGATTTCCTTTGTTTTCATTTCTGCAAACTTGGTGATTTCAATCAATTTTCTAAGTACATACAATGGGAACACCCATCTCCTAAGATAACCAGGGAACGCGGCTGTCCTAGGAGCCATCCTGGAGGAGCATGCAAAAGATAATTACAGAATGAAGTAAAGCTGGAAGAACATATACTTTCAAACCAGAGCTCTCTGGGTTGAATTCCAGATTCTAAGTGACACTCATTACAGCCTCTGGAAAGTTAGAGTTGAAAGTGGTCTTTAAATGTCTTCTGGAGATTGTTATGAAGTCAAAAGAATTTTGCTTATGAATAGTGTCAAGGCCTTTATCCTGTCTGAGCTCCCAGTCCACCACTCTTCCACCACACACACCCAGCTCTCTGCCTACCGTGATCTGAATGTTTATGTCTCCTCAGTATTCCTGTGTTGAAACCTAGCTTCCAAGGTGATTGCTTTAGGAGGTGGGGACTTTGGGAGGTGATTAGGTCATATGAACAAGGCTCTCATCAATGGGATCAGTGCCCTTAGGAAAGAGACCTCAGAGAGCTTAGCTCACCCGTACCATCTTCTGAAAACACAGCAAGAAGGCACCATCTATGAACCAGAAAATGGGTTCTCACCAGATGCTGAATCTGCCGGCACCTTGTTCTTGGACTGTAAGAAATAAATTTTTGTTGTTTATAAGCTACCCAGTTTATGGTATTTTGTTATAGCAGCTCGATGGGATGAAGACACTGCCTATCAGAGAGAGAACTGAAACTCATTCACAGTGTGAAAACCATTTCTAATGGCCACTCAGGGTAAAATCCTCAGCGCCCCCGTGTTTTACGCAGGTGCATGTGAGAATCTGACAAATGTGTTTTCTTGAATAAATGAATGTTTCCAACAGGGAATTATTCCACAGAGAGAGACTTTCAGCATAGCAGGCCTTGCTGGGGGAGTGAGGTGGGTGTGGAGTAGGGTGTCTTGTTGTCTTGGACTTACAGCTTCAGAACCCTAGCCACAAGGTGCATCAGTTCTGCCAGGAGCCCCAGGGATGCCACCATAATTCCAAAGAGAAACACAGGGAGTAGGGTGGGGCCATTTAGTGTTCATTTTCCCAGAGGCTTATTCCTGCTGGTCAAACCCAGACCAAGATGTTGGCTTTTGCTCTGATTTCTTTCCCCTTTGCACCTCTTTTAGGCTAGCACAAATGCCTGTAGTCTGCAAATGATGGTGAGGTTCACCTTAAGCCAGACCTGGCCCACTTCCCAACACTAGCCCCTATTCCCTCCATTGGTGCAGGGCCCTTATCCTTCTCCTTTCTCTTGCCTCTTGGGTTTCTTGTCCCTCAGAGTCTTGCCTGAGGTCTGGGATTTGAGCAATATTGACACTGAGCAGCAGAGGTTAGGATCCCATGGCTGCTGCAGATCTGAGAAGCTGTAATGAGAGGCTTCTTCAACTGCCTTCCTGCCAGCCTTTCCAATCCCCTGCCGTCTGTATCCTAGAAGAGTCTTCTCCACTGTGGGTGGCAAACCACAGCAGGGTGCCTGAAGGTAGTCGAGTGGGCCTGCGGAAGTCCTCAGACCTCAGCTGGTTTTAATCCCATAAAGCTGAAACTTAATATACGAGGCAGATTAGATAAAAATGCTTTAATGCTGCATCTATTTCTGTGTTGGACTCCAAATCCCATTGGGGCATTCAACTACAGTAATAATGGTGATGATAGCAGTAACAATAGCAATCATGACAACCATGTGACAATAAATGAGAAAAAGCAGAAACCAAAGGGAGAATCCTGACACTGATTTTGCCCAGCCTGGTGTGTATGTATTGTCTTTGTTGATTAAACAGGAAGCCCAAGTTATAGGGCCCAGTGACTGCAAGCCTCCTGGTCTCAGCAGCTCTGCTGCTGCCAAGGCTGCTCCCAGGATTGTCCTCATGCCTGTGTCTGGTTGCCCAGAGCTTAGCCTGGGAGTCCGGTTTGAATTTTGTTGGTGACTCTCTAGCTAAATTGGCCTGGAGGCTCCCAGAGGCACTGGCCTAATGGGGTAGGAACATTTGTCTAGGTTTTCTCCTGAAGAGACTCTGGCAGCTGGAGTCAGGACAACTAATTAACAGCTGAGAGTGAGTGACCAAGAAAAGACAGAAAGCTCACCAGAAAAAACATTTCCTCATTGCTTTTTGCTACTTGATAAACTCAATACAAAAAAAATCAGGGCCTTTTACATATTGATGGGTGATCACCTTATCCAGCCCCACAGTGGTGGTTTCAGCCTTGTCCACCCCACCAACCCCTTACCACCACAGCTTGCTAAGCTCAGAAGCCCAGCCTTCCCTCTCCTCTCTCCTCCACACCTCAGTGCCTGCATCCTCCTGCTCCACATCCTCCCAGCTTCCCCCTCCGATTTTGGAAATTGAGGCAAATCCAGTTCATTTCCAAGGCCAGTCACTCTACCTTGCCCTTGACCTCATTTTCCCCATTTCCCACTTTTGGACCATCAAGTCCTCTGTCATGTATGTTTAGCAACTCCCTCCACTTGGCCTATGAACTTGCTCAAGTTGCTCCCTTCCTAAAGCAAAATAGAAATTGATGACCAAATCGCTTTCATCTTTTTTCTTTCTAGTTCTCTTCTTTCCTTATGTCCTATCAGTCTCTCTCTCTCTCGACCATTTTCTAGTCTTTTTTTGTGTGTGGTTAAATGTATATAGCAAGAAATTTACCATTTTAACCATTTTTAGGTGCACATTTCAGCAGCATTAAGAAAATTCCATTGTTGTCTAGCCATTACCCCTGCCATTCATTCTCTGTGTCATTCCCTGCACCCTGCCTGCCACCTCCACCACTTCGCTAGAGCTGCTCTTGCGGAGCTCATCAGCAGCCTCCTGATTTCTCAAGGATTCAGGTCTTGTTTAACTGACCTCTTTGTGGCATCTGACACTTGGTGCCGCTGCTCCCTGTGGAGAGACTGCCTTGTCACCCTTCACTCGAACCATTCCCCCTGCAACCATCTGGCTACATCCCCTCTCCACTGTGGGGTACTTTTCCTCTGCCATAGAAATCATAGCTCCTTGGGAATCCATCCATAGCTCCCTGTTCTTCAGTCCACTTGCCAATTATCCCCTGGTACTTTGGCCAGCCCTCTGTAGGAAAAGGTATAACAAGACACCCATGTTCTGAGAGTGAATGTCCTGAGCTACAGGCCTATTGTACTTGAGAGGCAGAAAACATTATACAACCAGCTTCCCCTCTAAGGAGCTTCTCAAGTATTCATATCCAATAGCTGCAGGTAACTGAAGTGTCTGGTTGGTAGAGGACCTGAGCAAGTTGGAAGATTTGGTGACTGACAGCACAGACTAGAGATAAATTAATTTTAAAGTTCTTATGAAGCAAAGAAGAAATCCCCAACTAACTATGGGCAAAACAGATGGTCTCCCCCGTATGTCGGAAAATATGTTGTCCTCTCGTCTTTGCACCATCCTCAAAATCTTCACTCCTATAAGCTGGAGGAGACTTGGTCTTCTAGCTGCCAGCCTTGTAATCTATTATATTAGAAAACAAGGTGGGGGGTGCAGAGGAGACACTGTGTTCAGAGAAATGCAGTGTGAGAGGAAAGGTTTTCACCATCTGATATGGTTTGGCTGTGTCTCCTCCCAAATCTCATCTTGAATTCCCACACTTTGTGGGAGGGGACCCGGTGGGAGGCAATTGAATCATGGGGGCAGGTCTTTCCTGTGCTGTTCTTCTGACAGTGAATAAATCTCACGCGATCTGATGGCTTTATAAGGCAGAGTTTCCCTGCACAAGCTCTATCTCTCTGCCTGTTGTCATCCATGTTAGACGTGACTTGCTCCTCGTTGTCTTCTGCCTAATTGTGAGGCCTCCCCAGCTACTTGGAACTGTAAGCCCATTAAACCTCTTTCTTTTGTAAATTGCCCAATCTCGGGTATGACTTTATCAGCATTTGAAAACTAACACACCTCATAATCCCCACCTGTCATGGGAAGGATCTGATGGGAGGTAATTGAAAGATGGGAGTTGTTTCCCCCATGCTGGTCTCATTATAGTGTGTTCTCACGAGATCTAATGGTTTTATAAGCATCTGACATTTCCTTTGGTTTCACTCGTTCTCCCTCCTGCTGTCCTGTGAAGAGGTGCCTTCTGCCATGATTGTAAGTTTCCGGAGGCCTCCCCAGCCATGCAGAATGGTAAGTCAATTCAATCTCTTTTGTTTATAAATTACCCAGTCTTGGTATTTCTTCATAGCAGCATGAGAATGGACTAATATGCCATCCTAGAAGGCAAAGAAAAGAAGCCTAAGGACAGGCATGGGCAAGTATAGGCACTGTTGAAAGGCCCCTAGGGACCCACTGCTTCTTTATTAAATTGAACAATAAATAGCCATATAGTAACTGAGAATACACAGGCCCTTTCTCACACTGGGTGCTCAGAGATTGTTCTAGAATGAGATGGACCTGGGGAATGAGGTGGACTCCCCCTGGAGTTGCTTGACTCAGGGTCTGATGCTTATAGCACAAGCAACAGCCACCCAATACCAGAACATTGTAGCTACAAGCAGCCAGTGCTGGTGGTAAACTGTTAGCCTCTTAGGGAATCTTGAGGAGTTAATCTAGTTAATTATAAACTACTGTATGGTCAGGTTCCACAAAGAATAGGAAAATCAAAACACCTGAAAATGGTTAATGATCCTCACCAGAGAACACTGTTTAAATCCTCTCTCTCAACAATTCCTACCAATTTTTTGAAGACATAACTTAAGTGCCTTGACCTCTGTGAGGTCTTCCCGTCCCTGGCAGACTGAATTTCACAGCCCCTCCTCTGTGCTCCCTGTGTCTGCACTTTGGTCATATAGTATTTCTATTTCATCCACTGGACTGCATGCTCCCTCAGGGTAGCACATCTATTTCTGATGTTCATCATGCCTGACATACAGAAACCTCTTAGGAAATTTTGGATAAATTAATGCATGAGTGATGAATGAATGAATGGATAGATAAATAAGTGAATATTTGAAGTAACTGGTTCTCAGACCCGGACTAGGAAGTCACTTTCTAATAATGGACACACATTGCTGTGTATGTGTGTCAAGCCTTAGAGACTTAGGAGCATCAGGTGGGTACCAAGCAAGGGACACAGGGGATTGTGTAGTTTAGGCCTTCCAGAATAAGCACACGTTATTTCATCAGATGTTCTCTGTGAAATACCAGGATAAAATATTGGGCAGTTTATGGTGAGAATCTCTGTTCATTGTATGGCTCAGAAACACCTAACAATTGAGCTGAACAGGGACACTTGTGCTTATTTCTTCCCCAAATAGACTGATGGCCTTAAGGAGGGAATCTCTGATAAAAGCATCCCTATAACCCGCTGAACTCTACAACAGATTTAGAAGAGAAGTGTAAGTCCTGAGTTTGGCCATTGTCAATGACTGTGGCTAATATCAGTTCACTTGTCCTGGTGAAGACCATTACTCTGTCTGAGGCTGAGCCCAGGATTGCCTCTGTAACACCCCTCTCCATAGTACCAGAGGGTCAGAGTGTTGGCCTATGGACTGAACAAACGCTAGTCCTTTCCATTATTAAACCAGTTGTTTTTATACTTAAAAAAATAAAACCCTTTCTCATAACCCTTTCAGTGGCAGGGAATTTGGACCCTTTTCTGTATAAAAGGAGGAGGCCCCAGCAAAGAAGAGAAGGCATTCATGTTCTGTGTGTGCTGGGGAAGAATGAGAAACAGATTGGTGGAAAAAAAGGCAAAGTCTCCCCTGAAGTGAATTCCTATCATCCTGACTCTGAGGGTTGAAGATTTGTCTCAGAGTATTAGAAAGAAATAGATTCTGGACCCCTCAAGCCTGGTGGGCTGCTTAGCACCTTGAGTTGGCAGATCTAGGGCTGGGACATTGTCACCATTTTTGTATTATTTTATTAGATTGCTGACAAACACATGGAAACAATTCACAGTTGGGCACTGATTACATTTTCCTTCAAAGGCATGCCAGGCCCTGTGTCTCCTGTGAAAAATTATCTTAATCCTTCATTGACATTTAACCCACCCTCACAGTTTCCAAAATTTCTTAGTCATGCTTTTCGGGTTTTTTTTTCCCTAACTTTTATTTCAGATATGGCAGTACATGTGCAGATTTGTTACATGGGCATATTGGGTGATGCTGAGGTTTGGAGTACAGATCTTGTCACCCAGGTAATGAGCATAGTAGCCAATAGGTAGTTTTTTAACCCAGCCCCTCTCCACCATCCTCGAGTAGTCTATGATGTCTATTGTTCTCATATTTATGTCCATATGTGCTCAATGTTTAGCTCCCACTTATAAGTGAGAACATGCAATTTTGGTTTTCTGTTGCATTAATTTGCTTAGGATTATGGCCTCCAGCTCCAACCATGTTGCCTTGAAGGACATTTCATCCTTTTTTTATGGCTGTGTAGTATTCCATGGTGTATATGTACCACATTTTCTTTATCAACCCTGCCATTGATGGGCACCTGGGTTGACTCATATGGAACAACAACAAAAAAGCCCGAATAACCAAAGTAATTCTAAGCAAGAAAAACAAAGCCAGAGGCATCACATTACTTGGCTTCAAACTATAGTGTAAAACCACAGTAAGCAAAAGAGCATGATACAGGCACAAAAACAGACACATAGACCAATGGAACAGATAGAAAACTCAGAAATAAAGCTGCACACTTACACACTTACAACCATTTGATTTTTGACAAGATCGACAAAAGCAATGGAAAAAGGACCCCAGATTCAATAAATGGTGCTGGGATAATTGGCTAGCCATATGCAGAAAATTGAAGCTGGATCCCTATCTTTCACAATATGCAAAAATTAGCTCAAAATGCATTAACAATGTAAATGTAAGAATGCAAACTCTAAAAATCCTAGAAGAAAAACTAGGAATTACTCTTCTTTACATCAGCATTGGCAAATAATTTTTGGCTAAGTCCTCAACAGCAACTGCAATAAAAACAAAAATTAACAAGTGGGACCTGATTAAAGAGCTTCTGCGTAGAAAAAGAAACCGTCAACAGAGTAAACAGACAACCTACAGGATGGGAGAAAATATTTGCAAACTTGTCCCAGGACAAGTTAAGACCAGCTATTTCTGTTTCAAAAACTGTTGAAACATGTTCTCTCTCTCTCTCTCTCTCTCTCTCTCTCTCTCTCTCTTTTTCCCCCCCCCCCCGGTGTCCATTTGCCACACATAGGCAGAGTAATTCTGTTACAACGTAAGATAGGTCTTGTCAACTCTGCACAAAATCCTCTAATGTATTTATTCAACCGATATTTATTGGCTATTTTGTGCTAGGCAGTATTCCAAGTGCTGTTTTAATAGGGGAAGGCAGACAATAAACAAAAGAAGTACTAAACTATATAGGATATATAAATACATACAATATATTTTATATGGCAAGGGGAGGCCATGTTGAAAGGTGAAATTAAAGCAGGTAGAAAGGAGGCCAGTTGGACATCTAAGGATGATGATTCTGGAAGAGGAAACAGCAAGTGTAAAGGCCGTAGAGTTTGACTTTTTTTTTTGAGATATAATTCAACTGTCATAAAGTCTACAAATTAGTGGTTTCTAGTATATTCACAGAGTCACCACTACCTAATTTCAGAATGTTTTCTTCACTCCAAAAAAACACCTGTAGCTGCATTATTCATAGTAGTCAAAAAGCAGCAATGATCCACGTGTCCGTCAACTAATGGGTAGGTAAATAAAACGTGGTATATCCAAACAATGGAATATTCTTTGGCAATAAAAAGAAAGGCAGTACTGATACATGCTACAACATGAATGAATATTGAAGATATTACACTGAGTGAAAGAAGCCAGTTAGAAAGGACCGCATATTGTATGATTTTATTTATATAAAATGTCTAGAAGACGCAAATCCATAAAGACAGAACATAGACTAATGGTTACCTAGGACTACAAAGGAAGGGGAATTGGGTGATAATGGCTAAGGGGTGCAGTGTTTCTTTTTGGAATAATAAAAATGTTCTAGAATTGTGTAGTGATGGGTGCACAACCCTGAAATACATAATAAAAACCATTGAATTGTACACTGTAAGTGAATTGTATAAAATGTGAATGATTATATCTTAGTAAAGATATAATCTTTATTATATAATAAATAAATACATTATATAAATAATCTATTTATATAATATTAAAGATATATAATCTTTATATAATACTTATATAACCTTAAGTTAGTATATAATAACTTAATAATATAAGTTATATACTAATAAGGTTATTAAACTTAATAAGTTATTATATACTAACTTAAGGTTATTATAAAATAAAGATATAATCAATATTATATCCTTTTTGTTTTGTTTTGTTTTTAGACAGAGCCTTATTCAGTCACTCAGGAGTGCAGTGGCTAGATCTCGGCTCACTACAACCTCTGCCTCCCAGGTCAAGCTATTCTCGTGCCTCAGCCTCCTGAGTAGCTAGAATTACAGGCACATGCTATCACATCCAGCTAACTTTTAGTAGGGACGTGGTTTCGCCATGTTGGACAGGCTGATGTTGAACTCCTGACCTCAAATGATCTACCCACCACAGCCTCCCAAAGTGCTGGGACTACAAGTGTGACCTGCCATGCCAGGCCCTATTATTATTATCTCAATAAAGATATATTTTTATATTTCAATAAAGATATCATCATTATTATCTCAATACAGATATTTTTTAAATGTTTAAAAAAAGTTTTGATAAAAGGAACTGCATGCCATTATCAGCCACTCTCCATTCTCTTACCTTTTCCTAGGCCCTGGAAACCTCTAATGTGCTTTCAAAAACAGATATTTTAATTTCAATAAAGTCCAATTTATTTACATTTTCTTTGGTTTCTTGTGCATTAGGTATCATATCTAAGAAACCATTGACTAATCCAAGGTCATGAAGATTTATACCTATATTTCCTTTGAAGAGTTTTAGAGTTTTTACTCTTAAATTTAGGTCTTTAATACATTTTGAGGTAATTTTCGTATATTGTATGAAGCAGGGATACAAATTCATTCTTTTACATGTAGATATTCACTTAACCAAATACTATTTGCTGAAAAGATTGTTCTTTCCTAATTTAATTGTCATAGCACTTTTGTCTTAAATTAATTACTGGTAGAATATGTGAGTTTCTTTCTGGACTCTTCATGTTATTTGATTTTTCTTTTTTTTTTATTGTGCTTTAGATTCTGGAGTACATGTGCAGATCATGCAAGATTGTTGCATAGGTACATTCATGGCAAGGTGGTTTGCTGCCTCCATTCCCCCATCACCTATGCCTGACATTTCTCCCCCACATTATGTATATCCTAATGCCAGTTCGACACAGTCTTGATTACTATAGCTTGGTAGCAGGTTTTGAAATTGTGAATTGTGAGTCTTCTAACTTTGTTCTTATTTTCCCAAGATAGTGTTGATTATTCTGAGTCCCTTCATTTCCATATGAATTTTGGAATCTGCTTGACAATTTCTGCCAAAAATTCAGCTGGAGTTTTGATAGAGTTTGCATTGCATCTGTAGAACAATTTGGGAGTAGTGCTGCCTTAATATCAAATCTTCCAATCTGGGAACACAGGATATCTTCTCAATTATTTAGGTCTTTAATTTCTTTTAATGATGTTTTCAGTGTACAAATCCTGCACATCTTTGTTATTTTATTCTTTTTGATGCTTTTAAAATGGATTTGTTTCTTAATTTAATTTTTGGATTGTTTATTACTGCTGTGGAAATACATTTGATTTTTTGTATGTTGTATTTTATGTTTTGTGTGTTGACTTAATATCTTTCAACCTTTTCAACCTGCTTATTAGTTCCAATAGTTCATGTGAGTGCATATATATGTGTGTGTGTGTTATTATATTCAGTACCATCTACAAATACAAATGTTTTTTCTCCTTTTTTTCAAATATGGATGCTTTTTATTTCATTTTCTTTTCTGATTATCCTGGTGTGAAGTACAATGCTGAATATAAGTGATAAGCAAGGACATCTTTTTCTCATTCCTGATCTTCAGGGGAAAGTTTTTATTCTTTCATCATTAAGTATGAAGTTAACTCTAGGTTTTTTTTTTTCTCTCTCTTTTTTTTTGTAGATGCTCTTTAACAGGTTGAAAAAGTTTGCTTTTATTCTTTCTTAGTTTGTTGAGTTTTTTTTTAATTATTATTATGAAAGGGCTTTAGATTTTGTCAAATGAGATGATTATGCATTTTTGTCCTTTACTATGTTAATATGGTATATTATACTGTTGAATTTTCATATGTTGGCTCAATGTTTTATTCCTGGGATAAAACTCACTTGGTCTTTTTATGTTACTAGATTTGGTCTTCTAGTATTTTGTTGAGAATATTTCATCTAATTCATAAGAAATTTTTGTCTGTAGTTTTCCTTTCTTGTGATGGCTTTGATTTGGTATCAGAGAAATACTAACCTCATAGAATGAGTTGAAAAGCTCTTCTTCCTCTTCCGTGTTTCAAAAAAATTTGTGAAGGATTTGTGTTAATTCTTCTTTAAATGTTTGGTAGAATTAAACACTGAAGACATCTGATTCTTGACTTTTCTTTGAGAGAAGTGTTTTGATTACTTATTCAAACTGTAGTTTTCATAGAACTGTCAGATTTTCTATTTTTTTTCTTGAGACATTTCAGTAGTTTATGTCTTTCTATGAGTTTTTCTATTTCATCTAGGTTATCTAATTTGTTGTCATACAATTGTTTATAAGATTCCCTTATATTTCCTTTTATTTCTGTAACATTTTTCATTTCTGATTTTAGTAATTTGAGTCTTCTGCCTTTGTTTTTTTATGGTCAGACTTTTTTTGTTGTGTTGTATTTATATTTTCACTAATCTCAAAGTATTTTATAATTTCCTTTGTAATTTCTTATTTGGTTCATTGGTTATTTATGAGTGGTTTAATTTTTCATGTATTTGTGAACGTACTACATTTTCTTCTTTCATTGATTATAATTTCAGTCCATATAGTAAAAGAAAATACTTTTTATTTTGTAATCATTTAAAAATGATTGAGACTTGTTTTGTGGTTTAATATATGTTCTATCTTGAAGTATATTCCATGAGCACTTGAGAAGACTATGTATTCTGCTATTGAGTGGAGTTGTCTCTAGATTCCTATTAAGTCTAGTTGGTTAATAGTGCTGTTCAGGTCTTATCAGTCATCTATATTTTTGATTTTTTCATATGCCATCTAGTTGCTATTTTCATTATTAAAAGTGGGGTATGGAAGTCTCAAAACATTATTGTTAAATGGTCTGTTTACCTCTTTAATTATGTCAATTTTTGCTTCACATCTTATGGGGCTTTATTGTTAGACATTTATTAATGTTATCCTTTTATCATCGTAAATGTTCTTACTTGTCTTTACGAACATTTTTTATCTTAAACTCTCTTTAGTCTAATATTTTAGTTCTCTGTTATCTTTGGCATTTTAAAATTCTTCAATTTTCAACCTATTTTCATTTTTGAATCTAAAGTATAACTCTTGATAGGAATAGTATTGAATCTGTAAATTACTTTGGGCAGTGTGGTCATTTTAAAGATTCTTGCAATCTATAAACACGGGATGTTTTTCCATTTATTGCATCATCTCTGACTTCTCTCAGCAGCGCTTTGTAGTTATTTTTGTAGAGATCATTCACTTCCTTGGTTAGCTATATTCCTAGATATTTTATTTTCTTTGTGACTATTGTAAATGGGATTGTGTTCTTCTTTGACTCTTATCTTGGACATTATTGGTGTATAGCAATGCTACTGATTTTTGAGCATTGATTTTGTATCCTGAAAGCTTGCTAAAATTGTTTATCAGTTTTATTCACAGTACTCAACTTCAAACTATACTATAAGGCTATAGTAACCAAAACAGCATGGTAAACAGACACATAGACGAATGGAATAGAATACAGAACCTAGAAATAAAGCTGCTCATCTTCAACAAGGCTGACAAAATAAGCAATGGGGGAAAGGACTCCCTATTCAATAAATGGTGCTGGGATAAATGGGTAGCCATATGCAGAAGAATAAAACTATATGTTTATCTTTAATCATATTTAAAAAATTAACTCAAAATGCATTAAAGTTTAAATGTAAGACCTCAAACTTAAATCTTCTAGAAGAAAACCTAAGAAATACCCTTCTTGACATTGGCCTTGGCAAAGAATTTTTGTCTAAGTCCTCAAAAGCAGCTGCAACATAAAAATGGACAAGTGGAATCTAATTAAACTAAAGAGCTTCTACACAGCAAAAGAAAGCATCAACAGAGAAAAAAGACAGCCTGCAGAATGGGAGAAAATATTCACCAATTGTACATCCAACAAAGATCTAATATCCAGAATCTGTAAGGAACTTAAACCAATGAACAAGCAAGAAACAGACACATCACAAAAGACATACAAACAGCCAACAAACATGAACAAATACTCATCATCACTAATCATCAGAGAAATGCAAATCAAAAGCACAATGAGATACTATCTCACATTAGTCAAAAAGACAAAAATCAACAGATGGTGGCGAGGCTGCAGAGAAAGGGAATACTTATATACTGTTGATGGGAATGTAAATTAGTTCAGCCACTGTGGAAAGCAGTTTAGAGATTTCTCAAAGAACTTAAACAGGGACAATTTGACACTGTTTGTGAATGACATAATTGTATATTTAGAAAAACCACATGGTCTCAGCCCAAAATCTCCTTAAGCTGATAAGCAACTTCAGCAAAGTCTCTGGATACAAAATCAATGTGCAAAAATCGCAAGCATTCCTATACACCAATAATGGACAAACAGAGTCAAATCATGAGTGAACTCCTATTCACAATTGCTATAAAGAGAATAAAATACCTAGGAATACAAATAACAAGGGATGTGAAGGACCTCTTCAAGGAGAACTACAAACCACTGCTCAGGAAAATAAGAGAGGACACAAACAGATGGAAAAACATTCCATGTTCATGGTTAGGAAGGATCAATATTGTGAACATGGCCATACTGCTCGAAGTAATTTATAGATTCAATGCTATCCCCATCAAGCTACCAATGACTTTCTTCACAGAATTGGAAAAAACCGCCTTAAGCTTCCTATGGAACCAAAAAAGAGCCCGCATAGCTAAGACAATCTTAAGCCAAAAAAAGACAAAGCTGGAGGCATCACACTATCTGACTTCAAACTATATTACAAGGCTACTGTAGTCAAAACAGCATGGTACTGGTACCAAAACAGAAATATAGACTAATGGAACAGAACAGAGACCTCAGAAGGAATGTCACACAACTACAACCATGTGATCTTTGACAAACCTGACAAAAACAAGCAATGGGGGAAAGAATTCCCTATTTAATAAATGGTGTTGGGAAAACTGGCTGGCCATATGCAGAAAGCTAAAACTGGATCCCTTCCTTACATCTTATACAAAAATTAACTCTAGATTAATTAAAGATTTAAACATGAGACCTAACACCATAAAAAGTCTAGAAGAAAACCTAAGCAGTACCATCCGGACATAGGCAAGGACAAGGACTTCATGACTAAAACACCAAAAGCAATGGCAACAAAAGCCAATATAGACAAGTGGGATCTAATTAAACTTAAGAGCTTCTGCACAGCAAAAGAAACTATCATTAGAATGAACCAGCAACCAACAGAATGGGAAAAAATTTTTGCAATCTACCCATCAGACAAAGGGCTAATATCCAGAATCTATAGAGAACTTAAACAAATTTGCAAGAAACAAACAAACAACCCCATCAAAAAGTGGGCAAAGGATATGAACAGGCACTTTTCAAAAGAAGACATTTATGGAGCCAACATACATAGGAAAAAAAGCTCATCAAATGCAAATCAAAACCACATTGAGATACCACCTCATGCCACTTAGAATGGTGATCATTAAAAAATCAGGAGACAACAGATGCTGGAGAGGATGTGGAGAAATAGAAACCCTTTTACACTGTTGGTGGGAGTGTAAATTAATTCAACCATTGTGGAAGACAGTGTGGCGATTCCTCAAGGATCTAGAACTAGACATACCATTTGACCCAACAATCCCATTACTGGGCATTTACCCAAAGGATTATAAATCATTTGATTATAAAGACATATGCACACGTATGTTTATTGTGGCACTGTTCACAATAGCAAAGACTTGGAACTGACCCAATGCCCTTCAATGATAGACTGGATAAAGAAAATGTGGCACATACACACCATGAAATACTATGCAGCCATAATAAAAGATGAGTTGATGTCCTTTGCAGGGACATGGATGAAACTGGAAATCATCATTCTCAGCAAACTGACACAAGAACAGAAAACCTCACACCATATGTTCTCACTCATAAGTAGGTGTTGAACAAAAAAAACACATGGACACAAGGAGGGGAACATCACACACTGGGGCCTGGGGGGTGGGGGGCTAGAGGAGAAATAGCAGGGGGTGGGGGGATTGGGGGAGGGATAGCATTAGGAGAAATACCTAATGTAGATGATGGGGCAATGGATGCAGCAAACCACTATCATGGCATGTGTATACCTATGTAACAAAGCTGCACGATCTGCACATGTAACCCTGAACTTAAAGTGTAATAAATGAATAAATAAATAAATAAATAAAACTTAAAACAGAATCACCATTCAACCCAGCAATCCCATAACTGCATATATACCTAAAAGAAAATAGATCATTATACCAAAAACATACATGGACTCGTACATTCATTGCTGTGCTATTTACAACAGCAAGACATGGAATGAATCTAAGTGCCCATCAGTGGTGGATTGGATAGGAAAATGTGGTACATATACACTATGAAATACTATGCGTCCATAAAAAAGAATAAAATCATGTCCTTTGTAGAGCATGGATGCAGCTGGAGGCCATAATCCTAAGTGAATTAATGCAGGAACAGAAAACTATTGCATGTTCTTACTTATAAATGGAAGCTAAACATTGAGCACACATGGACATAAATATAGGAACAATAGATACTGAAGAATATTAGAAGAATGGATAGATTGAAAAACTAACTATTTGGTACTATGCTCACTACCTGAGTGCAATCTACCCATGTAACAAACCTGTACATGTACTCTCTGTATCTAAAATTAAATGAAAATTAAAAAAAAAGGTGTAACTCTTGTAGATAGCATATATTTTAATCCTTTAAAAAAATCTGACAACCTTTACCTTTGGATAGGAATGTTTAATATATTTAGATATAATGTAGTTACTACTATGTTGGGATTTACCTCTGTCATTTTATTATTTGTTTTCTATATGTCTTATGTCTTTTATTTTTCTATATTCTTCCATCACTGCCTTCTTTGATGTTAAATAGATATTTTCTAGTTTCATTTTAATTCCCTGCTGTTTCTTTATAAATAGTCCCTTTTATTTCTGTAAAGCATTTCATGCTTGTACATATTCATATGTGTTTCTTCTTCTTCCTCCTCCTCCTCCTTTCTTCCTCTTCTTCTTCTTTCTTCTTTCTTCTTCTTCTTCTTCTTTCTTCTTCTTTCTTCTTTTCTTGTTCTTGTTCTTGTTCTTGTTCTTCTTTCTTCTTTCTTCTTCTTTTTTTTGACTCGGAGTCTCACTCTATCGCCCATGCTGGAGTGCAGTAGCACAATCTTGGCTCACTGCAACCTCCATCTCTTGGGTTCAAGTGATTCTCCTGCCTCAGCCTCCCAAGTAGCTGGGATTACAGGTGCCCACTGCCACACCCAGCTAATTTTTTTTTTTTTTTTAAGTAAAGATGGGGTTTCACCATGTTGGTCAGAACTCCTGACCTCAAGTGATCCACCCACCTTGGTCTCCCAAAATGCTGGGATTATTACTTATTTTCTTAGTAGTTGTCCTGGTGATTACAATTAATATCTTAAACCTATAACAACCTAGTTTGAATAATATGAACTTAGGTTCAAAAGTATATTCCTATACAACTCCTCCATTTTATATAGTTATTACTGCAGATTACATTTTTATACATTGTGTGCCCATTAATATAGATTTATAATTACAATTTTGCCATTTAAATAATATAGAAAATTAGAGATGTTACAAAGTAAATGAAACTGGGTTTTATATTGACACATGCAACTACTGTGTAACTTTTACTAGTGTTCTTTATCTCTTTATATGGCTCTGAGTTTCTATGTCCTTTCATTTTGACCTGAAGGACTCCTGTTAGCATTTCTTATAGGTCAAGTCTACTAGAAACAAACTCTCTTAGCTTCTTTTTATCTAGGAATATCTGAATTTTTCTTCATTCTTGACATTTAGTTTAGTTATCTATAGAATTCTTGGTTGACTTTTTTCCCGTTTCAGCATTTTAAATAGTTCATTCAGGACTGGGCATGGTGACTCATGCCTGTAATCCAAGCACTTCAGCAGGCTGAGGTGGGTGGATAGCTTGAGCCCAGGAGTCCAAGACCAGCCTGAATAACATGATAAGACCCCGTCTCTACAAAAAAAAAATAAGAAAATTTGGTTAGTGTGGTGGTGTGTACCTATAGTCCCAGCTACTTGAGAGGCTAACGTGAGAGGATTATTTGAGCCCAGGATGTTGAGGCTGCAGTGACCTATGATCATACCACTGCACTCCAGCCTGGGCAACAGAGCAAGACCTTGTCTAAAAACAACCAAAAACAAAAGTTCATCCCACTGCTTTCTGACTTCCATGGTTTCTGGTGAGAAATCATCTGTGGATATTATTGAGGGTCTTTGTACATGGTGAGTCACTTTTTTTCTTTCTTCTTACAAAATTCTCTCTGTATCTTTGGTTTTTGACAATTTTACTACAATGTAACTCAGTGTCAGTTTGTTTGAATTTATCATGCTTGGAGTTCTTTGAACTTCTTGAATGTGCAGATTCATGTATTTCATCAAATTTGGAAAGTTTTTAACCATTATTTCTTCAAATATTTTTTTCTGCCTGTATCAAGCATATGGTGGTATGCCTGGCAGTGTTTCACATGACTTGAAGATTTGTTCCTTTTTCTTCATTTATTTGGTTTTCTGTTTCTCAGATTGAGTAATCTCAATTGTCCTATCTTCAAGTTTGCTGATTCTTTCTTATGCTTATTCAGAGCTGCTATTGAGCCCCTGTAGTGAATTTTTAATTTATTATTACACTTTTTACTTCCAGGTTCTCCAATTGGCTCCTTTTTAATAATTTCTATCTCTATAGATATTATTTATTTTGGACAATATCTTTCTTATGCTTTCTTTTAGTTCTTAAGATATGGTTTCCTTTAGTTCTTTGGACTCATTTGTAGTAATTGATTTAAAGTGGTAGTCTAGTAAGTACAATGCTTGGATTTTCTCTATTGGCTGCTTCCCCACTCCCTTTGCCCTGTATAGGATATACTTTTCTTGCTGCTTTGCATCTCTCATAATATTTTATTAAAAACCAGACAAATTAAATAATACAATGTGGCAACTCTAGAAATCAGGTTATCTGGCTTCCTCTGGCTTGTTGTTGCTGTTTCTTTTTGTGATTGTTTCTTCAGGGACTTTTCTGAACTAATTCTGTAAAGTCTGTATTCTTTGTTGTGTGTGAACAGGGTCATCTCTGCTTGGTTAGCTGAGATGTCAGCTAATGATTGGATGGAGATTTTCTTAAATGTCTGGAACTAATAATTCTTCCAGCCTTTGCCTAGGGGCTGTATGTATATGTTGGTGCGTGTCTCCAAAACTCAGTCAGATCGTTGATGATTCTGTCTTTGCTTTCACTTCATGCTTGTCCAGAGCCCAAGGCCAGCCCACAGAGAGTTTAAGCCTTTCTCAGGTCTTTCCTGAGCATGTGCACAGCCCTACACATGCATGTAACCTTCTAGAATCTGAGGTATATGTCATAACTTTTCAAGTCCCCTATGGATAGTTCCTTCCCAAGCTTTTCTTTGTAAACTTCTTTGATTAGCATGTTGTTTCCCCCAACTGTTTCCACTGCCTCAAAGCAGCAAAGTTAATCAATTGCCTCTAATTTGTTTTGGCAAACATTCCTAGGGAGAAGGATTTTTGTAGCTGGTAAGTTATGTGTCAGGTCAAATAAAGACAACTTTGTAGATGGGGTCTTTCAGAAAACCACCACATCCAGGTGAGGTAATGATAGTTGTCTGGGAATTAGACTTTGAGGGGAACTCCATCACCAATCTACCCCTTCATGGGCTGCCAGGCTGATGGTTTTTAGAGTGATTTAAGGCTGTTGGTTTATAAGGTTTCCATGGAGCTGGAGCTGGAGCAAGAATGATGGAAAAAGGGCAGGTTAAAATGCCTAAAATCACTCTGTTCTTTTCAAAATTAAACGTTTTTCACATAAATACTCCCCCTGATTGCTGCCAGTGTTTAGTTTATTTCCAGAGTTATGAAAAAGCTGATTTTGACAAATTTTTCCATTTTTCCCAAATGCTTCTAAGGCAGAATTTTCAGAGGTCTTTGCCGTTTTTGGTGATGTCACATTTTTTTCTTTTAATTTGAGGAACAGCCAGGGGATACTATGGCTGAGGCAGAGTTGGGGAATGTTGAGGTCAGAGAGGCAATTGTGGGTGGGGGAGCAGGGCGGCCAGCGTGCATAGGAAGGACCTGAAGAACCGACTTTAAGGCCACTGTGAGGACTGTGGATTTTACTCTGAAGTGAAGATGCAGCGGGGACTTTGAGCAGATAGGTGCCACAGTATGACTTAGGTTGAAACAGAGTCATTCTGGCTGCTGGGTACAAACTGAAACAGAATTTGAAGTGGGAAAGAACAGAACCAACTTTCTCTTAGAGAAAACCCAAATCCTTTCCCTGGCCTGCGAGGTCCTACAGGATCTGCCTCTGGCCAGCCCTCTGACCCCATATCTTAGCACTTGACCCCTTTTTAACTCTGCTCCAGCTACACTAGATGATTTAATTTGCTTCAAATTCTGCCCTTGCCCCAGAGCCTTTGCACCTGCTGTTCCATCTACCTGGAGCACCTTTCCCGGTGTTCACATGGCTCATGCTCTTCCGTATGATCTTTGTCCAAATGCCACTTTATCAGAGGGACTTCTTTGACTGTTTTATATAAAATGGTAACTCCCTTCCCTCTGCTCTTTATCCCATTACCCTCTTTTATGTTTCTTCAGAGCCTCTATCAACACCTCACATGTTACTTACATATTTATTATCAGTCTGGCAATAGAAACTGATTTATTCCAAGTTGTCTTTTTAGCCTCTAGGAGGAGGAGGAATTGAAAAAAATAATTTCCCAGGCAGAAGAACACATATTTTTCTTATTTTCTGAAAGCCTCCTTCTCAGAAAGGCCCTCCTAATGGAAACCTCCTCTTCAGCCCTGTAGTGTGTCAAGTCCTGGGGCATTCTTGGGGTTGAATGAAAGCGTACTGAAAGAAGGGCTAGGTGGAAGGAAGGGCTGATTAAATGTTGGTTCTAATGATCTCAGAAAGCCATTGGATTAGTCAACATCACCTTGTCTAACTTTATAACAAGGGATGCTGCAGACTCAGCTGCTTCTCACAGGACAGGTTTACTCCCCTCCCCTCCCCTCCCTACCCCTTTTCTTTTCTTTTTTATGTAGTGAATACTTGTTATTTAATATGGTAGTTACATTACAGTTTTTATCTCATGAGTGATGGAACATTTGGTGAATCAGATTAACAAACTGAAAATGATGATACCGTCTAAGACACTCTTCTGGAGGCACACCAGTCCCACTGACTCATGTTACAAATTCAAATTGGCATCCAACTGATTTGTAGAATGTGTTATCCTGATGTTTCTGCATTTATGCCACCTGAAGAGGGTCCCTGTCAGTCTCTGATAGGATAATATTTATCTTGTTCTCCAAGTGAGAGCCCAGCATATCTCGAAGATCAGAAAGAAAGCCTCGTTCAGTGTTGGTATGTTCACAGAGGATGACATTTATTCCTTGGGAAGCAGCATCCAAAATATCATGATGGGACATCTCACCTGTGAAGTAAAGGTCAGCCTCTACACCCTGCAGAACGCTGCTCCCAGAACCAGCACACAGGGCCACAACTTTGACCTGGGACTCTAAGGTTCTCCCTACCCCAAGGGCTAAGCGAATGTGAGATAGTTTTAGGTGTCTTTTGATTCGATCAATCATGGATGCCAGAGAGACAGATTCATCCAGTGTGCATAACCGTCCTATTCCAGAATGTAGAAGCAAAGGCTTCTCTAGTGACAGAATTTCTGTCTTCTGATAAAGTTGTTTGTTCCGGGAAAGAAAATCTACCACCTGCATCAAAGCCTTCTGAGTACAATTCAAACTAACCCATGTGTGTTCCTCATCATCAATCCTAGCAGAAAAAGAAGTGACAGAAACATCTTCAATTCCTTTCACTTCAGACATGACTTTGTCCAGGTCTTGGCTGTGATTAATGCTGAATTCTACTCAATGGTTTCCCTCTGTAGGGTAGCTGGGAGCTTTGGAAGGATGTATGGACCTGGAGGTACAATCTCCAGTCCCAGAAACTTCGCTACGACCTCTTTTCTTTTTTTTTTTGAGACAGAGTTTTGCTCTTGTCACCCAGGCTGCAGTGCTATCTTGGCTCATTACAACCTCCGCCTCCCAGATTCAAGCGATTCTCCCGCCTCAGCTTCCTGAGTAGCTGGGATTATAGGCACCCACCACCATGCCTGGCTAATTTTTGTATTTTTAATAGAGAAAGGGTTTCACCATGTTGGTCAGGCTGATCTCGAATGTCTGACCTAAGGTGATCCGCCTGTCTCGGCCTCCCAAAGTGCTAGGATTACAGGTGTGAGTCATTGCACCCAATCAGGACAGTTTTATTTCTTACTCCCAAGGTCAGATGTAGATTAAATGGCTCTTCTTGGCCATACTCCCCCATGCAGTAACTAGGAATCCTGGCTCCTTTACCTTATGATGTTGCAATCTTAAATATGTGGGCTCTGAAAGGAAAAGAGAAACCCTGATGCAAGCACACTGACCTTTGACTGCCTTAACACAGGCGTGCCACATTTCACTTCTGCTCATATTCCACTGGATAAACTCAGCTACATGCCTCTCCCTCACTGCAAGGGAGGCTAGAAAGTGCTGTGGCTTGTATGTGGCAAACACAGTGGTGTTTCTCTGCCGCAATCAGCTTGAGAATGCAGATGGACAGCTCTTCCCAGTGTCTGCCCAGGAGTCACCTGGAGGTGAGGGAAGAAGTTGTTGGCTGCACAGGACAGGTTCCTGAGAGAGGCCGACTAACCAGGGAGGCCTTGGTGGATCTGGGATGAGACTGATGAGCTCTGGCCCAGATAGCCTCTTCCCTGTAAGCAAACCATCTTCTGGACATATGAATTCCAGAGAGCTTCAAACTTGAGCCCCCAGTGACGTGCCCCATTGGGCATTTTCTTGGCAGTGTCTAGTGCCCTGAGGCCATGTTACCAGTGCCTCTCTGAGCTGACGTTGGAAAGCTCCTCAGGTAGAGCAGTTTGTTTTCACAGTGTGAACAGCAGCCTGAAATCAGGTTAGCTTGGCAACTTGCACAACAACTTTGCACTGGGTTGTGATGAGCAGGGGTAGGAGGCGTTTCTTAGAGGTTGATTGATCTATATGTGTTTATGCAGATTTTCCTTAGAGAGCACACCTCCTCACCCTGACAGTCAGTGTGTGCACAGGCCTCCTAATGCACTGTGTACTAGTTAAAATGTCCAATGTGGAAAGTATTATAACAGCTATGTAACCACCTCTGATTGGAAGCAGCTTTTGCTTCAGATACGATCTGTGTTACCAGAAAATCAGGCATATACGGGGCTGGCTTAATTTCTTTATTCTTTTCTCTTCTCTTGTTTATCATTTTTTAACCCTGGGAGGTGAATTGTAAAGCTCTGTGGTCCCTGTAGGGTGTCCCATGACATTTACATTGAGAAGCAAGATACATAGGCACATGAAAACCATTTAGACTAGCAAGGGAGCTTTTGAGTGTGGGATTTTTCTTGAATAGTTCATTCTCAGGCTTTGGCATATTACTTGAGAGGTGGAGATTCCTTTAACCCAAACAACAAACCCAAGCTAGGTACTCAGGTGCAGAACCAATGCCTGATTGCCTTGTTGTTTTGGGTTTTGACTTCCCTAACTACCCATGATTATTGAATATGGATCCATGCCCTCCTGCAGGTTCCCTTGTAATCTTATCTAAAATACAACCTGGTTTTGTAATGAAAGGGAGCTATGTTCCCACTTAGGGTCATTCAGTTTGTGTGAGGCATAACGGCCTGGCTGAGGGGGCTTGTCAGGCTGGAATGCAGCCCTTCTTCTTCTTGCCAGGCCCCACTCTTTGGTCCTGAGCTGTGTCACACCAAAGGACGGGACATCCTTTTGTAATCTGAAATCTCAAAGGGGCACCCTCTTGCCCAGAGGCACGGCACAACATGTGCTAAGCAGCCCCTGCAGGGCCACCATGCCCCTCACCATGTCCAGGGTCATCAGTGCCCTCAACCTCCAGGTGATTCTCAGAATTCTCCATTGCCACCCAAGAAGAAAAGACCAGAGGTGGAGCAATTTCTCCTCTAGGGCCACTTCTCCCAAGTCTATGATCTCCTCTATTTATTCTCAGCCTCTTTAGTGACATGACTGCCTACAGATAATTCAGCACACATGAGGAATTTTATTGCACACCCAAACCATATAAGAATGTGAAATATAGCATGACAACATTTTGCTAAGTTAACTTATGTGGGATTCCACCCCCCCAACCCCCCCGCCATATTTTCCTCTTCTCCTTCCACTCAACCAATTTAAGTGACAAAGCCATTTGATGCTCAGTCCCTCAGGACACATATGGGAGAAGTAGGAAGCTGTAAACAAGAGTTGTCTTGACAGGCATTTCCAGAAGCTGTATTCTCAAGGGAGTGGAAAGACTCCACCTGTATACACGATGGGAGGGGACATCCTGAGTGACAGCAGAGGTTTCACGCCTTCCCACTTTGGGGAGGATGCCCCTGGGTGAAGGAGGGGTGATAGGCAGCTCTGTGCTCTACCTGTTGGCAATTCTCTCTGGGAAGATTTCTGTGCCCCAACATGGCAGAAAGTGAGTCCTGTGCCCTCAAGGGTGGCACAGAGAAGCTGAGAGACTAGTAGGATCTAAAGGGTCTCAGGCCTGGAATGAGGGCAGCCCTCCTGGGGACTGGTATGGACTAAAAGCTGAGGAGCAGATGGGACAATGGGTACCTCAGCAGTGCCTGCATGGGCACGATGCTACCTCCCCCTCCCAGGCCCTCAGCACTACGAGCTTCTCAGAACACAGCCACAATCCTGGGGAAACCAGAGGTGGCATAAGGAATGCTGGAATTTAAACTTCTGCCATCCCCCAAATACACACAAAGTTACAGAAAGACAGATGAATTGCACACCTCAGTGCTGGACAGTGGTTTGGGAAGTATGGTGAGGGAGGTATAAAACAGGTCCATTTCTCTCCTTTCCCTTCTACTCCACCCACCCTTTCTGTCTAGCCTCCTTTCTAAGAGTCTATCTGTGAAAGAAGCTGGTGAGTGCTGTGGGGCTGCTGGGTGGAGTGAGGGCTACGAATCTGAGGCCAGGTGTCACTGAACATTAAACTAGCTGGAGGGTCAGCTTAGCTCAGGGCTTCACATACTTCTTCACCTTGTGGTCAGGACAAGATGTGGGTCTGCCATTTTAACATGGAGCAAGGATTTCTCCAGCCCCTGCCACTTCTGGCATCTGCTCCATGGAGGCTCATGCCCTGTCTCCAGGGTCTGGATGATGAGGCTACTTTGCTTTCTGGAATCTAGGGCCACTGCTCTGGCTTCTAAATGAAGGTCACTTTACACAGGCAGGCTTCACAGCCACTGGGGCTGGTACATACCAGCTGTCACCGAGGCTGTAAGGAAGTGAGCCCAGGGCTGGGAGCAGGCCACTGAGATTCTGGTCCTGGCTCTGGCACCAGCTTGCAGTTTGCCAGAACACATTCCCACACTTGTTCAAGTCCTTGATGCATCCGTGGAAAATGAGGGGATTGGCCTCAAATAATTTATAAGGTTTCATTCAGCTCTTCAATGTCTGTAACTGTGACAACGTTTGACATTTATTCTTTTGGGTTGCATCTTTTATACGCTTATAGATTTCTATGGGTTTCATCCCCTTCGCCTAATAATGACATCAGCAATGTCTCCCATGTGAACAGGGTGTTCCAGCTTAAAATGCTATCTCCGTGTCAATGAGCCCGTGTGAGTCCCAGGATTCAGGACCTGCTGTCGTGGAGCCCCTTTTCTCCTTTCTTTCTTGATTGCCTTTCTAATTCTTTCTTTCTTCCTTGGAGGCTTCTGAGTTTGCCCAGGGCCAGCCCTTGGCCCCACTGTACATAGTTACCCTGTCCCCTGTCAGCTGTCCTCTAAGAGCTCTCTCATGCACATTTCCATGCACATTTGTAGGGACCAAAGCAAATGACTTTGGCCACACTTTAAGCATCACTCCATGCCTTCACACACATGAAGAATTTTTGCTGTTCTTCTAATTACAAATGTCATATATCATAAATTTATGTAGAATGCAGGTATATTAGAATGCTTCTCATAGACGGTGCTACCACCAAAAAAGAAGCACTATTAGGGTTTGGTGCACACACTGCCAACGTTCTCTCCTTCTGAATGTAGGCTCTCCTTCCCACTGCCTTTTCTTTAAGCCTGATGCCTCCTAAGGTTGACAGAGTAAAATGTTTTTTGTGCAATCTGACTCAAGTGGGCAAGAGAGAGACTGCTTCCATAATAAGGAATAGGAGACAAGCTAGCAGGAAATTAACCTTTTCAATGCACTTTTCAGTATTTTTAGCTTCTCTTCTCCTATCATTGATACTTCTCTGTGGCCCCATCAAGTTGCAGACACAGATGAAGAGGAGTTTGACACTGACCCAATCCTATGTCCAGACAGTAGCACATCGGGATCTGGGTGGCAGTGGGATGGGCACATCTCTAAGTAGTTATTATTCTAAGAGACATGTTGGTTCATGAGGAAAGGCCAGTATCATGCAGATCTATAGTTGGAAAAGGGAGGAGTGTTTTACTAATCTTTTCAGATAATTGTGGATATTCTTCTGTGATACTGTACCAAACTCAGCCAGTACCTAGGAGTTAACTACAATGTGAAATCTGAAACCACGCTAATGAACTTTTTTTAGTCTGTTACACTAAAATCTATTGATTTATCTTGCTTCAAATAGAAATATTACACATGTATATTTTGTACCATACTAAAGTGGCTATTTTGAAAATATTGGTTCACTGAGTTATATAGATCTTCTAAATGTTGGTCAATATATTTCATTAATATAAAATAATCACATTCATTAATACTGCTACACATCTGTGATTGTTAATACTGAGTGTCAACTTGATTGGATTGAAGGATACAAAGTATTGATCCTGGGTGTGTCTGTGGGGGGTATTACCAAAAGAGATTAACATTTGAGTCAGTGGGCTGGGAAAGGCAGACCCACCCTTAATCTGGGTGGGCACCATCTAATCAGCTGCCACTTCACTAGAATATAAGCAGACAAGAAAATGTGAAAAGAGAGACTGGCTTATCCTCCCAGCCTACATCTTTCTTCCGTGCTGGATGCTTTCTGCCCTTGAACTTGGGACTCGAAGTTCTTCAGTTTTGAAACTTGGACTGGTTCTACTTGCTCCTCAGCCTGTAGTTCACTGATCGTGAGACCTTGTGATTGTGTAAGTAAATACTTAATAAGCTCCCCTTTCCATATATCTATCTATCCCATTAGTTCTGTCCCTCTAGAAAACCCTAATACACCATCTTATCAGAAAAGTAAGTATTGGAAAGCTGTCAAGCCCATAGAGACTGATACAAGTTTTCCAAATTCTTAATTTTCACTTAAAAGTTTGAATTTTATCAGTGGCAACAAAAAACCATTAGTGTTTTTCTTGAAATGATGGGCTTACTTTATTCATTTTCAAGGAAATATCTGCAAAAAACCTGAGTTTGAATAACCATGGTCAGTTTTCCCGTAGACTAAAGGTAGTTCTCCATGAAAAAAGACAAGAAAAGAAAAAGGCTTGTTCAGTTTGCAGCTCAAACAATGGTACAAGTGCTTTCTGTTGGACCAGCCATAGTCCTGGGGGACACAGTAGAAGTGCAAGATAAGTATCTCCCGTCTTATCACACAGAATGTTAAAAAAGATTGGCTTCAATAAAATTGATAACTTTTATGGTTTCATCAAGAACACTTTTTTAAAATAGCATATTCTATTTAACACAGTATATTCAAAATATCATTTCAACATATAATCAATACAGTCATTGTTAATGAGATATTTGACATTCTTTTGTTGTGTGTCTTTGAAATCTGTTATGCATTTTACTCTCATAGCGCTTCTAAATTCAGACTAGAAAAAGTATTCAGCAGCCACATAGGATTACTGTATTATTTAGCCTAGAAAATAGGGCCTTTCAAGAACATTCTTAATTCCAGCTATCTTAAAAAAAATTTACTGTGAATGTGTGGAGGTGAAGAAATCAACTGTCCTGTACATCACTGATACAGATGTCAGCACAGAGAAAGGTAAATGCTGTCTTGGTATTACTATGAAAATCAGTCTTGACCTCCTGGATCTTTCAAAAGGGTCTTGGGGACCCTATAGCCTCACAGACCATACTTTAGGAACTTCTAGGCTAGAATTAAGTAGGATTAGACTCTAATGTCTTGGCTTTGGTGTTTTGCTGTCTATGCGAATGAAACACAATCTGGAACTGCATATTTCAGGAATAATGTACACATTAATTCATTCTGGACACATCTGAGTTTGAGTTATGTCCATGACCCTGTAGAAAAAAATGAACCAGGCCACTTCCAGAGAGCAGCCTCTGAGGGCTGATTTCAAAGACGGGTTTGTTTTATGGCATCTCTGCACATCCCGTTTAGGGGAAACACCATGGAGCTGGCCAAATGGTTCAGGAAACAATTAGGAACATTGCTGAGGCTTCCACATCAAAGCAGATGGTAGGACAACTGTCTGTCAGTGCTATTGCCGGTGAGATCAGCCGATAGCTGGAGGGTCAGTGGGAGGTGTCCTCTGAGGGAAATGTGGCCACATGGTTGGGGCAGGGTGGTTGCAGTTGGCTAAGAGCTGGGTGACGGGAAGCCTGGGTCCCATCTGAGCAACTGCAGAACCAGCCTCTCTTCCATCTGGCCACTTGGAGTCCTAGCCTCAGTTTCCATGAGAATCTCATACAGGGCAGATTGTGGTCGCTGCCTGGATTGCATTTGTCCAGGGCTTCGTATTTCCAGGTGATTTCCTATTTGTTATCCGGTTGGATTTTTCAACCAATTGTGAAAGCTAAGCAAGGCAGACTTTATTCTCATTTGCCAGAAAATAGAGGCTTGGAAGGGAAGAGTCTTTTCCCAAGACCCCATAATAGGGTCTTGTAGTAACTTCTCCAAGGACACAGACAGCGGTGGGTGTGGGACTGCAGTGTAGACTCTTCCAGATTTCTGCTCTCTGCTTTACCAGGTGTGTGTGCGCTAAGGGTTCCTTAGGCCACAATTGTGTGTGTTTGTGTGTGTGTGTGTATTTGAGAGAGAGAGAGAGAGAGAGAGAGAGAAAGGAGAGGAGACAGAAGAGTGCTACCCTTTCAGTTTTGCACAGAAAGACTTTCTTTGGGGCTCTGGAGGGCTTTCCAGACAGCCCAGGATACTTCTTGCCATATCTGGAAGCAGAGGGTGCAGACAGGGAGCTACTAATCTCTGATTAGTGGGCTCCCTTGATAGAAAAGCAGGCTTTGATTTGGGGGTGCTGTCTGTGGGTGCAGCAGCCTAACCTTGGTTTCCTGCTGGATTTCAGAAGAGTGATATGACAGCTCAGAGGACACCTGGCCTCCTGCTATCCTCCCACTCCGGTGACACAGGCCAGCGGGGAAGTATCTGCAGTTGCTGATCTCAGCGTTGTCCTGTCAAAGTTTCTGAAAAGTCCTGATGTCTAAAAGCTTCGTAATTATAACTTGCCTCATTATATTTTATTAGGTGTCCAGGTCTTTGCACTGCTCCCTCTGGACACTAGAAGGTAACGCTACCATTTTTTTGCCAGGGGAAAGTGTCTGAGTGACAGAGAAAACAAGCTCTTAGCCCCACTGCGTCTCCTAGCAGCCTCCGCCTCCGGCTCTTGTCCCGCTCTGCTCTCTCTCTGAGCAGCCTGCCTCACCACCCAATTGGCTTAGCTCAGCCATTAAACTCTGTTTGAAGTTTTATTTCCCTCTATTCTTGCTATCTCAATGGGCAATCACTCCCAGGACATTTTGTAACAAATAGCATTTTCTGTTCTGTGAGAACACAGACCTCTGGCCTGCAGCCTGCTTGTATCTGACAGCCTAGTCCATCCCTTCCCCCAACTTGGACCTCATTCTTTCTCCCTTCTTGTAATTAAAAAAAAAAAATAGTATTGTCTCTTCTGAAGGCCTCAAGTACATAGAATGAGGTTCAGTGACACTAGCATCAAGACCTGTCTTTTGTTTTGCTTTATTTTGTCCCCATTTCTGTCCCATTCTCTCTTTCCATAGGAACCCATTTGTAAGGTCCCACATCAACACCTTTGAGTCTTATAGGCCCCTGCTCTTGCCAAATATGCCCCCACCCAGCAAGAAAGCCTCCCTGCCTGGCTAGATCCCCTATCAACTGTGCCAGCTGTGCCCCACCCAATCTTCAGCCCAAGGAGTTTCACCTCCCTTCCAACCCAGGAAATTATTCAAATAAACCAACCGCATCCTCCCCCGGTAACTAGGGTACACCCCAGCCTCCTGTTACTACAAAGCTGCCCCTCTGGGTTACTCAGCTCCCAAGTGCAACCCCCATATGGCCTTGCATGGTGTGCCTTGTCCTCTTCTCCTGGCTGTGAGTGTACGTGGCTAAGCTGCTGTCAGTATCACCTGTCTGGTGTTGGGGATCCCTCCTTCACCAAAGGCCTGAATAGTAGGTGATCAGAGCACTACTCTAGGGTGTTAATGTGTGCACTTCCAGACCATGTTCCGTACTTTCTTTAGACATCTGTGTAGCCATTTAAAATACATCTTGTGCTTGCACCTTGCACGAGGTTCTGCACTCTACATCTCACTGTTTCTCATCTGAGCGCTGGTCTCAGGGCTGCACCCACATCTCTTTGTCACTCACTGTTGCTGGATGTGCCAGTGGCTTTTACTGTGTACTCCTAGGAGACTTGGAGGGCTCTTTCTAGTGTTAAGAGATAGGTAGGCTAGAAGTGGCCCTCAATCAACATGGCGAGAATACTCAGCTGTCCATCAGCACTTCCTGAGATCATCGCCTCAACAAACAAGTTGCACTCAAATCCTTGTCTTGTGTTCTGCTCTTGAGTTATCTTGTACTTGAGAACTCCACATGTTGCTCTCTGCAGTCACATTTTCAGTGTGTCTGACTGTCACACGGAATCCCAACATGTGCTCATCACTACATGCTACACACCCATATCTCTGGCAATAGATGCCAAGATTGCCCGTAGCCAGTCTGCTGTCAGACACAACGCTGGGCCAGCCATGCTTGGCCACCTCTTTGTGTGAGTGGGTGAGGTGGGTGAGCTAGGCTCTCTGGGGCATACACCTAGGCGTGGGATTGCTGGGGTTCAGAGAATATGCATACTTAATCTCACTAGGTGTTGTCAGACTTCTCTCTAAAGTGGCTGCACCAGCTTATTCTCTCACCAGCAATGTGTGAGCAGACTCCCTCTGGTTCATAGGCTGGGTTCTCCAGAGACACTGAGAGGGTGTTTGGCGAACAAAAAGCTGATTATAAGGGATCAGCACCTATGAGGAAAAGCGGGAGGAAGTGAGACTGAGTAGAGGAAGAAGCTGAACTATGAAGTGGGCACTGCAAAGTCTCGGCTGACCCTGTGGGGCCCTGGAGTGAGCACTGCTGAGATGGCCAGGCTGGCATAGTCCATCTTTCCCCTGCAGCTGGGGCTGATCCCCAGCGAGGCTGTTTGCTGAATGCACGCCTTGTGCTCCCTTCCTTGAATGGGCATCTTGGGGATATCTCCCTGCCAATCTGACCTTTGAAAGTGGGAACTCATTGTTATTTTCATTTGCATTTTCCTAATCATGGGTGAGCTTCAACATCTCTTTATGTGCCCAATAGTAAAGCTGATATTCAGCCAGCGGGGAACCAGTTCTTAAAATATCCTCTGTCTGAGCCCTCAAATGTTCCTCCGCACTGGTTTTCCCAACCCAGCTCCTCCACTGGGACCCCCCGGGCCTCCCCATATCCAGTATTCACAGGGGTGCCTGACCCTGAGAGACCTTTCCACAACCCTGCAAAAACACTGCAGTCTGAGCCTATTCAAATTGCTCGGCATCTATGCCATATCTGCTGTGAACTACTCAGAAAATCATGGGGAGTATTAGCTCCTGCTGCTTCCTTTCTGTGAATTGCCTATTTACAACTTGTTCCCATCTTTCTGTGGGGTGTTAAAAGCTCACTCTCAAAGCACCCAGGAGGATTCTGTTTCAGGTTTCTGGATGTTGTTAAAGGTGGGTATGGAGTGGGGGAGGGAGGAAAAGTGAGAGGTGGGGCGCAATCTCGGCTCACTGCAACCTCTGCCTCCTGGGTTCAAGCAATTCTCCTGCCTCAGCCTCTCGAGTAGCTGGGACTATAGGCACGTGCCACCACGCCCAGCTAATTTTTGTATTTTTGGTAGAGACGGGGTTTCACCATGTTGGCCGGGATGGTCTCGATCTCTTGACCTCGTGATCCACCCGCCTCAGCCTCCCGAAGTGTTGGGATTACAGGCGTTAGCCACTGTGCCCGGCTACATCCCTTGAATTTTTAAAGTCTTTCAAAAGCTCCTCCTTGTCTATAGCATAAGATCCCTTGGCCCAGAACACAAGATCCTCCCTAACCTGGCCCCAAACTCTCATCCCTGCCCCATCTCCTGTGCCCCGCCCATCTACCTCTGCCTCTCCTCCATCCGCAAATAGCTCTAGCGCTCTGCAACCTGTGCCTTTGCTCACGGGCTTCCTTCTGCCTTGAATGTCTCCCCATCCTTCCCTCCTGGATGGTTCTGGCTCTTGGGTCTATGTCACCTTCTCTGCAAGGTTTCTCTGACTCCTCCTGGTTAAAATGAGTGGCTGTCTCCACAGGGCTTTCCCATGGCATGAGTCCTGGGATCAGAGTTAAACAATTTACCAGGTGAAGGAAAAGAAGAACAAAGAAGGGTATTCCAGGCAGAGGGAACGGCATGAGCAAAACCTGGGATAGGAGAGAATGTGGAAGATTTGTGCCTCAGCAGGCAGTAGCTCAGGAGAGCTGGATGATAAAGTGTGTGAGTTGTGCATGTGTGAGGGGGACCAAGTGGGAGTGGCCAGAAATGACATCCAAGAGAGGCAGAAGCCATTCAGTGGAAGTGTGACTTCCCTGCTGGTGATGGGGCACCGTGGAGTGAGTTATGCAGGGAAGCCTGGCCAGCTTGTCATTGGGTTCATCTGCCTCCTATAGGGCTGGTCCTGCTCAACAGATTACATAGCTGGAACTTTACCCAGAATCCTCTGACATGTTGAGCTCCCACTGACACTGGATGCAGGGACTGGCCTTCCTCAGCTCCTGGAGACTTGCTGCTTTGTGAGTAGTTTTGTTCCAAGGGTCCTGGGACTTCTGGTCCAAGGATAGCTGAACCCAGGTAAACCCTGGACTCACCCCTGAGGCTTCAGCTCCTATTAAAGTTGCCCCCTTGTCTTAGTGGGATAGTTTCTGGGAGGCAGGCAGTGGGCATGGAGACCCTCCAGCTTCACTCTTGGCTTCGCTGTGGCTGGAGGGCTCCATGTCTTTTGTGTTTTGACCAGATGGACTGTTTGTTTCAAACAGCTTTCAGAACTCAGGGTCCAACCAAGAGGACGTGGGTGCCATTCGGATAGAAGTAAAGGACAGTGCCCCAGCCTGAGCCCAAGACCGCCCCCATCAAGGAAGAGCTCTCGCTGTGGGGGGCCCCACAGAAGCCCGTGTTTTCATTACTAAGCAACTTTAGGAGGAGTGTGTTTGAGGAAAGAACAAAAAAGACGGTGCGGTAATAAGTCTGCAATAATGGGTGCCATGTGGAGGGAAGGCAAAGTTACCCAGTGAAGGAATAGAAAACATGGTTTATATTTTCAACAGTTGGAGAAAGAAATGAAAACTGAATATTTGCTGCACCTGTGAAAACATATTTGATCATGATGGCAAGCCCAGCATTCTTAGTGTGGGATTCATATTTCATAACTCATGTTCAAACAAGAAAAATGATTATAATGTTAAGTATTTCCTGAGTTTATTTTGATGGATGACAGAATAAGTACTGTATCTTTCACTCATTAAAATACAGATTGGTGTAATTTAATAAATGAACTTAATGCACAGATGTTCCAGGCTGTTTTAGCAGGGTGTATATTAATCAACTTCTTTATATATGATCTTCTTTTATATTTTTGAAGAAACTTGCAGGAGCCAAGAATTTATTAGATTTGCATGCTCTAGGACGAGTATCAGATATCAGGTACATGCAGGAGTGTATTAAGATGAAACGGAGCCAGATCCACAGAGCAGCCTGGCCCCCACAAGGGTCGTCCCTGGGCTCCTGGCTGGCTCTCTGCGTTGTCTCAAAGAGGTCTCAGTTCCCTGCTGAACTTGCCTGCTGCCACTGCCTCAGGGCCACTCAGAGGTGCCTCTGGAGACCTGGGTGGGAATGGTGGCCTTGGATAATTTGGTGGCCCAGACTGGGCAGTGGCTATCGTGGGTGGAGATCTGCAGCCCAGCAGGGGCCTCAAGGGCCCTTCTCAGGTTCCCTGGCCTCTCCCAGAGGCCTCTCAACCCAATGCTGCTGTCCCTTTTCTCACTTCCTTTCGGCAGCACATTCGGGGATGATGCTTTGTTCAGTCTGAGCTTGTTTCACAGGAGGGAATCTTGTCTCGCTAACAAGAACACAAACTCCTGAAAGCAGGGGCTGTACCTTCTTCATCTCCCACAGTCCCTGCTCCAAGAGTGTGGCTGATTTGTCCCCTGTCCTGAATCCATCAGCGAGCCAAGCCCAGTCTCTTGCTGGACCTGGCTTTGGAAGGAGAAACAGAAAGCTCAGCTTAGGCATCCTGGAGGGTTCTGGCTGGGAGTGGTCAGCGGTGTGAGGACGTTGTGCTAACTTAACTCTCTGGCTGTGGCCTGGCCCTGCAGAGGAGAGAGAAAGCATCAAAATGGGGACTTCACTCCAGCCACCCTCTCCTCTCCTTTGCAGATCCTGTTGAAAAGCGATATGGGATCCTAGGAAAGTTTGTCTCTGGCTGAGTGGTTGTGTGGAAGGCTAGGGGGAATGTCTTAGGCCAGATAACACATATTTTTGCAGCTGCTCTGTCCATACAGAGCATATAGTTTTCTCTCAGAGCACCTTGCACACTCCTCGTAGTTCCAAAACTGCAGTTATCCTACCTGATGCACGCACCAGCCAGGGACCTCTCCAGGCCATCTCATCCATTTCTGTGCCCCTCTCCTCATTAGTGTTTGGGCAGGGCTTCCACGCCCTCCTGTTGTCGCCTGGGTAGATCGTGCAGGTTGGCTGGTATGGCTTTTGTGAGATGAGCTGCAGCCCAGAACACGGGCTGGCGTCACTCTGGGCCCCCCAAGGACTGGTGCCCACCAGCGGGCTGCAGCTTGAGCTGGCCCTTTCCCCCTGCGGCCCCCTGCACACCTCAGTGGCTCATCAATCACATGGGCAGGTCATGCGGGTGGGTAGTGGCTCTGCTGTCACATGCCTGTTTGCAATAAGCTCCGGTCAGAATCATTAATCATTCATTGAGGCTGTGGTTAGCGGCTCTCAGTCAAGGGGATGGTTTCAGGTTTTCCAGGCTAAGTGCCTCACCAGCAAGCATCCTCCTCAGCGCTTTCATGTCCAGTCATGTGATGTTCTGGGCACGCCAGAGCTGGCCACCAAGGCCAGGCTTTGTTCTGGAGGGCTGCTCTGAATGCTTCCCCCAGGCCCAGTAGAAGAGAGTTCTGGGCCCCAGCTCCAGTTCAATTGGGTTCAACAAACATTCAAACATTTCCCAAGCACCTCCAAAAGCTAGGACCTCTGCCACTGGGAAAGGAAACATGCTGAAATTGCAGAGAGGAGGGTTGGAGGATGCTATACCCAGGGCTATGCCCGTATCCACAAGGGTCCTGCCTGGCTTCAAGGGGAGGGATTTCAGTGTCTGAAGCTATAAGAGTTAGGGCAGGGCTGAGAATCTAGGCACAGAGCTTGTTGGCCTTGAAATGCTAACTGGATTGTGAAGATGGCCTGAAGATGTTACTGAGGCTGATGCCCCAGAGTCTATTTCACTTTCCCCAAGAATTTTTCTTGCCAAGACAACACATTCACTGTGTGATCATCCATTGAGGCTCTACTTTGATCTAATATTAGAACTCTGGGTCTTCAAAGGCAAGAAATCACATCTGGTTGAGGAAATCAGTCATGGAAGTCTGTGGATAAGAGGTGGGATTTGGCAGGGCTGGAACCTCAGCAAAGACTTCCTCAGGCAGAAGTGGGCTAGGGAAGGCTCTCCAGGTCAACAGGGCAGTGGAAACAAAGGTATAGAGGACAGTCTGAGTCACTGGTGGCTAGGGTCCCTGTGCCAGGGCAGTAGAAAATGAGGGTGGGAGACCAGAGTGGTGTGGAGGCCCAGAATACTGGGCTAAGTCTCTAGCACTGAGGACCCTGGCTGTGACCACCCTGCCTGGTTGGTCCCTGTGTTCTCACCCACACCTGTCATTCATTCCTGCCACACGAGATGCTTTTTTTTTTTTTTTTTTTCCCAGCTGAACAGCCATTCTCCTAAAGCTTTTCTGTTTTTCTCACATTGTTTCTACCACCTGGAAAAGTTTTTCTCTTTTCCCCCTGGAAAATTTCTACTCATCCTTGAAGATTGAGCTCGATGCCACTCTTCCTTGCAGCCTTCCCTGATTGCCGGGGTCTGCATAAATGGCCCTCCCTCTGGACTACACACTGGGGGAGTGTTTGATGCTGTTTACCAACCACCTGGAGCTTACTTTTGGCAGGGGAGTGTGGGTAGTGATGGCCTGAGATCTGCATCTGCCACCCACTGCCTGTGTGGCCACCTCCATCACTTCTTCTGTAAGAGGCAAACAATATTACAAAGAGCTTTGAGTAGCAAGAAATTGAATTTTAAAAATGGCATGTGTAATGTGCTCACTGCGAAGCCTGGCATGGAAGAGAGGCTCAGACAAGGTTAGGCTGCCTCCTTTCCTGAGCACAGTTTCCCTATATCACTTCCGCATTGACAGGTAAGTCACCACCACTAGGCTGTGTGAGCCATCGGGGGAGTCTAGGTTTCTAGCACCTTCTGCATCTAGCACAGTAACTGACTGGCACAGAGCACAGGCTTATGCTAGGGCCATCTTGAAGTCCTTCACAGGGAGAAGGAGCAACACTGAGCAGGCCGAGCTGGAGATGTGGGGACCGAGTTTGTTTGCTTGTTTGTTTTTCTTATAAATATTCTGATTAAGCTAGAAACTTCTGAAGTCATACCATTCCTCTATCCCCAGAGAAGGATTTGAATAAAGTATCCTCCTGTGGGAAGGAAAATAGGAGGTAGTTAGTTCAGTGGTTTTCAGACTTCATAAAGGACGGGAACCACTTTTCAAATGAAATTTTATGTGGAATCTTAAACTACCAAAACAGAGCATTGTTTTATGAAGATACGCATATTTATCTATTATTTGTATTAATTATTGATTAATAATAGATTAATTTATCATGTTGACAAATATATTTATTTTATTATCTCGAACTTATAACAAATAGAAAAGCACAATTAAGCTGTTTTAATCAGCACCAAAATTAGAAATGGGGCATTAATGGGGATCCATGTCTTATTTCGGTTTTGGAATCCAATTTGCTCGCATATTTCTTTTTGTTTCACAGCTTGGAGAAAATCCGAATTTGCAGTGCTGAGTAGATGTAAATGATTATTGTTCTGTGACAGTCTGTCTTGCAACCTCATGGCCCTTCCATTAATCAGATAAGTGGCAGGAGGAGCTTTGTGATGAGACTTCAAAAAAAGTGAGTTCACCTGGTCACAGTCTTTCAGTTGTTCATCTGCACAGTGTTAGGATTGCCTATCTTATCAATTGTATTAAATCACAGTATTATCAATGACAAAAATACTTTTTGAATATTAAGTTTTGAAATGAAACATTTCTGAAACCCATAAAGTAACTTCATGGGTCTTTGGGATCTGAAGCACATGATATAAAACACTGATTGAGTCTACTCCTGTACATTACAGATGAGTAAACTGAGGAATATGACAAGGACACATCCAGGCCACACCGAGAATTGTTGGTGGGCTGGGATGAGACCTTAGGCCTCCTGCATCCTACCCCAGGCCTCCTTCAACTGTGTTTTCTACCACTTTTTCCTAATTTATGCTAGTAAAAAAGTGTTTTGTTGTTATTTTAAAAAATAAGTTAGATATCCCAACTCTGTAGTTTGGTTTATAGCCGAGGCCTTCTTAAATTCGAGCATTGAGCGTGAAACAGGCTGCTTACTGGAGTCAATAGTACAACCCGGAAACCTCCATCAGTGTCTTTCCATCTCACTGGGAGGATTCTGCCCTAGTGTTAGATAATTGAAATGGATTTGGCCAGCAGGGCCTACATAAAATGATGACTTTATGTTTGTTCATCTGTCAGAGAAGTAGAAAGCAAAGCTGGTAATTTGTGTTAACTAAGCACCTTCATTATAAGAACTCAAGGGAAAGGGTGGGGAACAGAACATTTTTTCGTCCAGCTGTCCCGGATCCTGAGGATAATTTGTGTCGTTAAGAAGAAATTCTAATGATGTTGAGCGTATGGAAAAGTTTAAGGCGAACATGATGGGTCATTTTCTAAGTGTTCAACTTGAATATCAAGAGCTGTGGAGCTTCCTTTCCCAAACTCCTGCTTTTCCTGGCTGGGCCATCTCATATTGTGCCTACTGCAGGCTGCAGAAGTGGCCTCCATGAATTCTCAGCCCACAGACGGCACCTATGCAGTGAGCCATGACCTGGGAGGGAGTGTCACAGAGGGACCCACCCTGCCTACTCTTCACCTAAGAAGGCAAGACAAGCCCGGGTGCGGTGACTGACGCTTGTAATCCCAGCACTTTGGGAGGCCTAGGTGGGTGGATCACCTGAGGGCAGGAGTTAAGAGACCAGCCTGACCAACATGGTGAAACTCCATCTCTACTAAAAATATAAAACTTAGCTGGGCATAGTGGCGGACGCCTGTAATCCCAGCTACTTGGGAGGCTGAGGCAGGAGAATCTCTTGAACCTGGACGGTGGAGGTTGCAGTGAGCTGAGATCACGCCATTGCACTCCAGCCTAGGTAACAGAGTGAGCCTCTGTCTCAAAAAAAAAAAAAAAAAAAAAAAGGCAAGAAAAGACCTTGCTCTTGGGTGTGTTGGATACTTACTCATGGTTGCTGCAGTCTTCTCTTCACCCTCTCCCTCCTGACTGCAGATTCCATCTGGCAAGTGCTCAGCACCCAATTCCAGACAACACTTTAAGGGTGACCCCGCTTGTATTAAGGCAGCCCTTTCTGGGGTTGTTCTTACTTGTAGCGAGAATAGACTAACGGTTCCCAGCAGACTCCTCTGTTCCCCAGACATTCTTCCTCCACTTGATCTTCCTATGAGCCTTGAAACCACTTCTCAGAAGACAACCTTTCCTGTCCCGGCTAGAATTCAGGGTAGGAATGAATCCCCCAGAAGAGGGAGACTGACTGTCTTGTTGGGGTAAGTGGCCGGCATTGCTTTTTCTTTCAGAGCAGACATTTCTACAGGATGTAGAAAGCATGAGGGCTCTGGGAGCCTGCAATTGTAGGACAGGACCCCTGAGAAGAGAGGAGAGGAAATGGGGGGAAGTTCGAGGTGCTCAGATAGACTGGGCTGTCGGACCTATTTTGCCCTAGGAAAAAGAAAATAAAGAAGGAGCCCAATCAGGTGGGATATTTTGAGGTGCGGCTGTCTTGTACCCCTTGGGAAAAGGAAAGCTCTCTGTCTGACCAGGCTTAACTATTAAAGGTGATGAGTGATTCTTTAACTTGCAACGGAGATTCTCTCTTCGTAAAAGGGTTGAGAGCTGAGCTTTCTTGTAGAACAAATTTCAAATAGGATTTGATTCACCTACACGGAGGGTGATTTACCCTCATACCTTCAAGAACACTTCTGTTATGCAAAGTGAAATTGTAATTGGGCTTCAAAGGTAATCAACAAAAAATAAAGTTTTTTCCCCCCCATTAGTGAGTGAGGTGTCCCTGCCATACAAATAATGTTTACTAATTCTGAATGGTGTTGCTGTAGAGAAAGGGGAGAGAGTGAGATATGTATGTTTGTTGGTCTTCAGCTTGAGGTACCCCGTGTGGCCTTGAGTTTCAGGTGGTCCACTATGGCATAGCTACAGTGTGGAGTGACACACTGAAACTAAACTTAGAGGAAAACTGAATCCTTTGAGACCAACATGTGCATCAGCACAGCTGCTCCTGACTGCAGCTGCAGATGATAGAGCCTTTCCCTACCCACCCACAATTTCCTTGGCTAATTAGGAACATCTTCCCTGCATGGCCACCTCTCTCAGGAATTTGGACACAAGGGCACAGCTGAATGCCTCTCCCTTTACTGGATGCAGAATCTTCTTTCTGAGGAAGTTGAACACGAAGAGTTAAAGGCAGACCTGACAAAATAAGGATCGAAATGTTGCCAATGAGTTTTTTTTTTTTTAATTGCTTTTTCTCTTGGAGCCTTGGTTGACCTTTATGTGTGAGGGGGGTAGAAGTGTCCCCCAGGAAATCTTAAAAAACCTCAGAGGAAGCTGTTGACAGACTTCCAGAGAACTGGGTTTTTGTTTGTGTTCTGCAGGCAGAGAATAGCAGATGGACTTTGACGTACTCCAGACAGATGAGCATAATCCTAAAAAGGTAGGTTTCTTACTTTTAGGCAATGTTTTCTCTTTGGCAGCATTACAACCCTGGGATAAAGAGTTTCATGGCACTATGGTGGGGCTGTGGTTCGATGGCAGTTTTTGAAACATTATAAAGAGCAGTCGCCCGGAGGCAGAAGCCCTGTTTGTCAGGCAAGTCACCCAAGCGTCATCCATGGTTTTCTTATTTGTAAGTTGGGATAATGGAAAAAGTGCTTCATATACCCCTGAGCTGTTGTGAAGATTGGATGGGCTGCTGGAGAAATGTGAAACACTTCGTAAGCAAATAGAAAGCTACAATTACAGGGGCAGGACAACGTGGAGGGAATGCAGCCATGCAGGGTGAGATCTGAGGAAAGAGGAGTGGAGGAACACTTGAATTAATTCCAGAGAGAGACATTTTCTCAGTCTCCACAGAGATACCTGATCTTCACGTAGAGCCCTGAGCCCTGCTTCTATTCCAGCTCAAGGATTCTAGTCCAATAGGAATAAAAGGTCACTGCTGAGACCAACCCAGTGTATTGATCTCCTTAGAGTTCCCTGAGCACGTGACCAGAGGAAACATCCAAAAATGGGTAAGGCCCTCCTCTTTTCTTGGAGCCTTCAGTTCAGCTGAAGCCTCCTCATCCCTGAAGTTCCTGCTGCCAGTTCATTCTGTGGTGCTGGAGCAGGAGTTGCTGGTGCATCCACAGTGAGAGCAGCAGAAGTGGGACTCACTGTATGGAGCACAGAAAAGGAAAGATGGGTAACATTGAAGGTGGCTAGCTTTTCCATGGGCACTTACCCTGAAATGAGATCATAAAAGCTCTTAACTCCTGTGCAGCCTAGGCCCAGAATCCTAGTCTTTAGTGTTAAACTGGCTTAGACAGGACTCAGGATCATAACCACCACTCACTTGTGGACTGCTTAAACAGAGGCTATGGAGCCTCCAAAACCCAAGTTGGGACCATTAGTATTTTTGAGATTTCTAAACTCACTGAGCTGAGTATCTGGTTAACGGAGGTGATCAGCCTCAGCTCTTTTCTTTTCCCATCCCCCACCACTCCTAGAAGAATCCAGGATTCTGGTCCAGTCAGCTCCCCAATAGAGGTCAGAGCTGGAGCTCTCCAAGGTGCTGATGGCCAGGCCAACTCCCCCAGAGGGCACATTACAGTGTAATTATGCCTTGAAGCCCACACAGGCTACTTGGGGACATTTCTTTGCCTCTCTTCTTGTGACAAGGAGGACACTCTGATAGGCTTGAGTGAAAGAAGAGGCTGCTTAGGCATTCCAGGTTGCTATAAGAAGACTGACCAAAGCTTTTGAGCAGACCTGAACGTGTAAGGATCGTGCCCTGTAAAGATGCCTGGAGGAGTCTGGCTTGGGAAAAGCCTTGGAAGTAGCTACCTTAGGGCCAGCTATGTACACACAAGTACATTTTCATCACCTTTGAGAAGTAGGAAAATGATGCTTTTGGTGAGACTCTAAACCTGGGCAGAGGGTGGTGGGTACTTGGGGCATGCTCTCAATAGACTGTGGACATGACCAGTGAAACCAGCTGGAGGTTGTTTGAGTAGTTCAAGCCAGAGACAAGCACTGAATTACAGACAGTGACTTTATCACTTGGAGGATCTTTAGAGCCCATCCCAGCAGGGCTTAGTGATCACTGGATGTGGCAGGGGAGGGAAAGAGAGAAGTGACCTTTTATTATCAAGTTAATGTCTTGGGAAACTGGAGAGATGGTAATACCATTCAGCAGGAGAAGTAGCAGGTTTGGGAGGGGAATGATAAATTAAATTTACAACTGCTGAGTGTGAGGTGCCAGTGGTACTTCCAGATGGATTGTCCAATAGGAGTTGAATATTCAGTTATGGAACTCAGCAGAGAGGCCTGGACTAGTGTTATAGACTTGAGAATCATCAGTGAAGAGGATATGGTTTAAGTGCTAGGAGAGAAATCAAACAGGGAAAATGTGTTGGGTGAAAGGAGAAGAGGGTGGAGAACAGGATTGTGATGGGATGTCTCCATTTTCTGGCTGTCATAAGGTTCTGACACTGTCACAGGGCTGTCATCATCTGCTCACTGACCACTTTGCCAACCTCACACTATTCAAGTCACTTCCTTTTCACTCTCCTCTGGCCACAGAGACCTTTCTTTTCCAACACACCAAGCTTGTTCCTGCCTCAGGGCCTTTGCATTTGTTATTTTCTCTGCCAAGAAAGTTTTTACTGCATTGCTTCCCATAGCTGTTCTTTCTCATTATTCATGTATCAGCTCAAATTAACCATCCCTGAAAAACTTATTTAGGTAGTATTCATTCTTCTAAGTCCCACTCTACCTCAGAAACCTGCTTTATTACCCTGTAGCATCTATTATCATTGAAAGATAATTGTTACTGTACATTCTTACCATCAGTTTTCCCCAACAAAGGTATAAACCCCCTGAGGGTAAGGACCTCATTTATCTTGTTTTCTATTATATCCTCACCTTCTTGAACAGTGCCTGCTACATCATAGCTACTTAATAAATAGTTGTTGAATGAATGAAAGAATTGTATTATAGGGGAAATGAAAACTAGAAACTGTGAGATTCGGTTCAATAAATACTTATGGAGCACCTATTCTGTGTCAGGAATTGGAGTACATGAAGGGGCATAAATAAATAAATATGATCTCTATAACTTTGGAATTTATAATCCAAAGGGGGAGATATAGATATGAATACATACTTTTGAAAGAGATACTCTACTAGAGAAATAAATGCCAAAAGCTATGGGAATTTAGAAGAGAGGTATTTTGTAGGCCCTAGAGGTCATGGAAGGCTTCCTATAGGAATCTGAGCCTTGGGTGAAGAGCCAGAGTTAGCCAGGTGGACAGGTATGAAGGAGGAATAAAGAAAAATCAAGTGAGGGAAGTTCTGGAGAAGATGAAAAGAGGATGAGTCAAGAGTACTTTGAAAAGGAGGAGGGAGACATCTTCCTTGGAGATTGAAGAGAGGAAGATTAAAATGAAAGTAAATATTGATACATTTGTAGGTATGTATGAAGAGGAAGCTATTGATGTGGTTTCCTCCTGGTAGCCAGGATTCTGTGGGCATGAAAGTCACCTCAGCACCCATTTGCCCATGAATTCCAGGACCAGTCAGATGAACTCAGATTTCGGTGTATTAAGAACATCAGTGGTGTATTAGTCCACTCTCATGCTGATATGAAGGAATACCCAGGACTGGTTTATTCATAAAGAAAAGAGGTTTAATTGAATCACAGTTCTGCATGGCTGAGGAGTCTTCAGGAAACTTAACAATCATGGCTGAGAGCACCTCTTCATAGGGTGGCAGGAGAGAGAGAGTGCCAGCAGAGGAAATGCCAGACATTTAAAAAACCACCAGACCTCATGCGAACTCACTCACTATCACAAGAACAGCATGGGGAAAACCACACCCACGATTTAATTACCACCTACCAGGTCTCTCTCTCACACATGGGGATTATGGGGATTATAATTCAAAATGATTTGAGTAGGAACACAGCCAGACCATATCATTCCACCCCTGGCCCTTCCCAAATCTCATGTCCTCACATTTCAAAACACAATCATGCCTTCTCAACATTCCCAAAGTCTTAACTCATTCCAGCATTATCCCAGAAGTCAAAGTCCAAAGTCTCTTCTGAGACAAAGCAAGTCCCTTCTGCCTATGAGTCTGTAAAATCAAAACAAGTTAGTTACTTTCTAGAGACAATGGGGGTACAGACATTGGGTAAATATACCCATTACAAATGTGAGAAATTGGCCAAAATGAAGGGGCTACAGTCCCCATGTAAGTCTGAAATCCAATAGGACAGCCATTAAAGCTTAAAGTTCCAAAATGATCTCCTTTGACTCTATGTCTCACATGATGCAAATCTCACATGATGTAAGAAGATGGTTCCCATGGCTTTGGGCAGCTCCATCCCTATGGCTTTGCAGGATACAACCCCTCTTCTGGCTGCTGTCAAGGCTGATATTGAGTGTCTGTGGCTTTTCCAGACATACAGTGCAAGCTGTCAGTGGATCTACCATTCTGGGGTCTGGAGGTTGGTTGCCCTCTTCTCACAGCACCAATAGGCAGTGCCCCAGAGGGAACTCTGTGTGGGGGCTCCAACCCCACATTTCCCTTTCACACCACCCTAGCAGAGGTTCTCCATGAGGGCTCCACCCCTGCTGTAGACTTATGCCTGGACATCCATACATTTCCTTACATTCTCTGAAATCTAGGCAGAGATTCCCAAACCTCAGTTTTTGTCTTCTGTGCATCTGTAGAACCAACACCACATGGAAGGTACCAAGGCTTGGGGCTTGCAGCCTCTGAAGCAATGACCTGAGCTATACCTTAGCCCCTTTTAGTCACAGCTGTAGCATCTGGGACACAGGGCACCAAGTCTCGAGTAGCACTCAGCAGGGACCCTGGATCCAGCCCAGAAAACCATTTTTCCCTTCTAGGCCTCTGGGCCTGTGATGAGAGGTGCTGCCATGAAGGTCTCTGACATGCCCTGGAGATATTTTCCCCATTGTCTTGGTGATTAGCATATGGCTCCTCATTACTTATGCAAATTTCTGCAGCGGGCTTGAATTTTTCCCCCAAAAATGGGTTTTTCTTTTCTACTTCATCCTCAGACTGCAAATTTTCTAAACTTCTGTGCCCTGTCACCTCTTGAATGCTTTGCTGCTTAGAAATTTCTTCCACCTTAAATTATCTCTCTAAAGTTCAAAGTTCTACAGCTCTCTAGGGAAGGGGCAAATGCCACCAGTCTCTTTGCTAAAGCATAGCAAGAATAATCTTTACTCCAGTTTCCAAAAAGTTTCTCATCTCCATTTGAGACCACCTCAACCTGGACTTCATTGCCCATATCACTATCAGCATTTTGGTGAAAGCCATTCAACAAGTCTCAAGGAAGTTCCAAACTTTTCCACATTTTCCTGTCTTCTTCTGAGCCCTCCAAACTGTTGCAATGTCTGCCTGCTACCCAGTTCCAAAGTTGCTTCAACATTTTCCGGGTATCCTCATAGCAGCACCCCCACTCCCAGTACCAACTTACTATTTTCATTTGTTCTCATGCTGCTATGAAGAAATATCTGAGACTGGGTAATTTATAAAGAAAAGAGGTTTAATTGACTCACAGTTCTGCATGGCTGAGGAGACCTCAGGAAACTTACAATCATGGTGGAAGGCACCTCTTCACAGGGTGGTAGGAGAGAGAAAGTGCCAGCAGGAGAAATGCCAGATGCTTATAAAACCATCAAATCTCATGAGAACTCACTCACTATCACAAGAACAACGTGGGGGGGGGAGAAAACACCTCCATGATTCAATTACTTCCCACTGGGTCCCTCCCACAACATATGGGGATTATGGGGGTTACAATTCAAGATGAGATTTGGGTGGGAGCACAGGCAAAGCATATCACATGATAAGAGCTGCCCCAAAATGGAAAGTGCTGCCTCTGGAGGCAGTGAGCTCCTCATCCCTTGCTGTGTCTGAGCCGGACCATTGCAGGCCTTGGGCTTTGGATTCGGCATTGTAGTCCAATTGTAGTCCATTGGATTGGGCATTGTAGTCTACTGCCTTTTGGTCCTTCCTGAAGCAAATGGTCCTTCCTGGAGCAAATGGAGGGTAATTTGCTTTACTCAAAGTCTATTGATTTAAATGTTTGTTTTCTTTTGAAACAGGGTCTTGCTGTGTCACCCAGGTGAAGTGCAGTGGCATGATCTTGGCTTACTGCAACCTCTGCCTCTCAGGCTCAACCAGTCCTCCCACTTGAGGCTCCTGAGTAGCTGAGACCACAGGCATGTGCCACCATGCCTGGCTAGATTTTGTATTTTTTGTAGAGGCAGGGATATCACTATATTTCCCAGGGTGGTCTCCAACTCCTGCACTCAAGCAATCTGCCCACCTCAGCCTTCCAAAGTGCTAGGATTATAGATGTGGGCCACTGTGCTAGGCCTACTGATTTAAAAGTTAATCACATCTGAAAAATACCGTCATAATCACATCTAGACTATTGTTTGACCAAATATCTGTATACTATGGCCCAGCCAAGTTGACACATAAAGTTAACCATCCTCAGGTGGGACACCTGCTGTGAGCCTGTTCACATCCATATCAGCTGTGGGTAAATAACTTCCCTTGTTCTTTAAGGGCCAAGGTGTCCCTCCTTCTCACTCTGCTCACCACAGGCATGCACTCAAGGATGGAAGAACAGGGAATGTTGATACCCTTCTCAGAAATTGTCCACATTCCTATCCAATCATATTTGCTCCTTCAAACCTGATCCTTCGACATTCTCCAGTCAAAATCTCACTTCAAACCCCTTTCTTCTGACATTACTTTTTGGACAGTCTTCATTCTCTCCCTGGAAATTCTCCCTCATATTTGATGCTGGTTTGGAACACATTGCCCCTTCCAGCAAATAATGGATTCTTCAGCTCCCACACTGTCCCTCACAGGTATGGGAAGGTTATGAGACAGAAAAATTCTCATTTTCATTTTGAAGCTGGAAAATGTCCAATGGAAAGGAATTATATTACTTGCCCCCCCAAATCTTTCAAAGCAATCTCGTGCTGCCAACAGTGGGGTTTTCTGCGTAGCCACACTGTTCTCCATCTGTGTCAGAATCCTCGGTGCATTTTTCAAGCTTAGTGTCCCAGATATCTCCAGCCTAATAGGAATAAGGTGCCCTGGGCTGGTTCCCAGCCAGGGAGGGAGTGAGCAGATACACATTCCTTTGAAGCCGGTTTCACATTCTGGAATGCTTTACTGGAAACCACACAATCTCAGGAGAGATCCATCACCTCTCGGTGCTGCCTTTGGACTAGGTCAGGACAGGGGCCCTGAACCCCTGAATGAGACAGTGTCTGCCCTGATTAGTGGCTTCCTGTGTGGTGGCTGCAGGAGTTATTCAGATCTAGCCTGGGCAGATCTGGCTGAAATTCAGAGTGAACTCCCCACCTCATCTCCTCTCTTGCCAGCCCTCCTCTTTCCTCATCCCATAGTTAGCTTCTACATATGCATGACTGAAAGCTGCTCACAGAGTGAGGGTGAGGGTTTAGTCTTTGGCAATCTGGACGGAAGCCCCATGGCCAGAAGCACAAGCAGAGAAAAGTGTCTCTGGGCTTGGACTTAGAAACATTCTCCTGCTCAGCAACTGGAGATAGGATTTGCACATTGAGGTGGAGGTATCCCAGGCAGGCAGCTGTGGGGGATAGTCATGTGAGCTCTGGTTATGAAGTCAACTGCCTTGAGACCATGTGCTGATTCTGCTGTTCCCTTCCTGGTGACCTTAGGCAAGTCACTCAGTCAGAGAATAGTGATTGCCAGATGTGCCTATGGGAATCATCTTTCTATTTCTCCTATTTTAGAGTTGGGGAAGCTCCAGGAATCCACAGGACTGACTTAAGGTCTCAAAGTGAGGTGGCGGTAGAGGCAAAACTAAAAGTAAAGTATCCCAATCTATATATTTTCCAATCATTGCCTCCATTCCTCCTTAATTTCTCTAGACTTTACATTTTTTCCACTGTCAAATGAGAACCAGTAACATCTCCCTCTAAGGACCCTGTAAAAATCAAATGCAATGATAAAGGTTCTGAAAAGGTGACACTGCTGGGTTCTCAGAGGCCTCTTGAAGCCTTAATGGCACCTACTTACATGTCCTGACCTGGGATCAGCTGTAGGTTGCTGTCGTATTTGATGCCATTCAGCAACAACGTGGGTGTGAATTGCAGAGTGGGGGATGCCAGGGTTGATGCCCAGCTGGTGCTCAGGATTATGTCTGTAATTGTTGTTAAAAACTGCAACACTTGCTGCCCCAAATAATCTGAGTGCCCTTCTGCCACCCTGGCTGCTCCCCCAGTAATTGTTGGACCTTTTCACAATCCAGAAATTAAAGGAGAAATATCTGACATAGCAGGAGGTCTCTAAGGACCCTGCTCCAAGCCCACTGCTCTTCAGCATGGTCAGTGCCCCATCACATAATATATTTTGAATATCATTGTTTTGTTTACCTCTTTTTATGCAACAAACTGCCCTGAAACTTATTATTTGTGATTATCTTTTAAAGGGCTGTGGGTTGACCAGGCTCAGCTGGCTGGTTCCCTGTAGGAATCTTTCACGTGAATGTAGTCAGATGGTGATTGGAACTGAAGTTATCTGAACGCTCAACTGGACTAGACATCTGAGAGTTTGTTTACGTTGCTGGCCATTGGTGGTAGCTATCAGTGGGAGTTCAGTGGGGCTGTCAACTGGAGCGTCTATGCTTGGCCTCTCCAAGTAGCTTTGGCTTCTCACAGCAGGGTGCCTGATTTTGTAGAAAGAGAGCATCCCGAGAACGAACATGCCAAAGGCAGGAAGCAGAGCTGGTCCTATATCACTTCCACTGTGCTCTACTTGTCAAAGTGGTCAAGAGCCCTCCTAAATTCAAGGGCGTGAGAGAGTGCCAAGGTCACGCTGCAGAAGAGCAGATCAGGTGGGAGATACTCATTTTTTGATAATCTGTCACTGCTGGAAAACCTCACCAGACTGGAAATCAGGCTGTCTGAAGTCCTCTCCCTTTCCTTACCTGGAAGGTCTTCATCAGCTCAGGTACGAGAGTCTCCTCCCTTCCCTGAAGCTCCCTGTCCTTCCTTTTTACCTCTTTATCTAAGAAAAGAGCTGCCAGCAGTTTTTCACACTCTTATACCAAAGGCCTCTGCAGACAATTTGGCCACATATGCATCAACTACAACCTGGCATGCCATTTCCTGACCAAAACAGAAAGTGACACCAACCTCAGAGGTGTGAAGGAGACCAGTGTGCAATTTCTTTTCCTGTATGAATGTTGCAGAGAGGGGGAGTGTGGCAGGAAACATTGCTGTCAGAGGTTTTGGGACAAACTTTGGTCCATGCCAGAGAAATGGGTCTGAGATGATGATGGAATAGTGTGTCATGAAAGAGTTATCTGAAAGGACTTTGCATTCCCTAAGCAAGTCAAAGCTTCATATCTTTGCAATTAAATCCTCACTTCTACCTGCAGGTTCCTGTCCACCTAAGCTGCATTCTGAGAGGTGCTTGGCCAGCTCCCGTTGCTGCTCGGCCAGCTCCCGTTGCTGCTCAGAAAGGCTGTTCCCCTCACGTTCCACGAGCCAGGGCAGGGATTGGGGTCATCGCCAACCATCATTAGTGTCTATGGCCGTTGCATTAGCCTCATTCTCCCCTTCCAGTGTAAAGTATGAGTGCATCTCAATCCATGTCCCTGCCACGCACTCCCCTAGCACCTCTGCCTGTAGAACTCTTGCCAAGTTGTCTCAGGGGAGAAGAATTTGCATGCTCTTTTGTTCAGCGCCGGAAAAGCAAAAAATGAAGTGACTTTTTGACTCTCTCCATTCAATCAACCCCCAATGTGCTTTGTAACTAAGGGAAAAATCTGTTATTCATAAAGAAAAACAAAGGATGATAAATTATATGACCTTGTAAAATATATTAACATGAATCCACACTTTCTTCTGGATAATCGAATTTAGGGTGACACCAGCCAGAATCTGCGGCTTCTGCAGGAATGCCAGCCTCCCTCTCTTGCTTTTCATTCTTTTGGTATGATCTCACAGAGGCCTGGCTAAGTCCAAGGGCCTCCCACTGTCTCCAGGCCAGCACATGTTGTAATCTTGTCCACAATTTCATTGCTCAGTCTGAGTTAGGAGCTTCATTAAAATGATATGTCTTTTTCAGAGTTGTAAATGACAAGTGACCTTCTAACAAAAAGTGGCCTCATTAGATGACAGGAAGAATTAAATATCACGATGCAGGATGGCAAGGTTTTGGTATTTATGAAGGTCAAATCAAGGGTGAGTAATATAACAGAGTATTCCACTTAAAGTCATACCAGTGTTCCTGGGAAATATTGCTGCTGCTGCTCTTCAGTACTGTAAGAAATGGGTTTTCTGTAGGCTTTGCTTGTATTGCAAGGTTGTGGGCTGTTTATGGTTTGCATGAAACAACCACCATATTTTAATTACAATTGGATGACTGATTGGGGAAAACAAGCTGAAGAATGTCCAGAAATAACTCATTTCTGCCAATGGTTTTAATCTTCCACTCTAACCAATTATTCATTGGTGAATCGGCATTTGGCCAAAGAATAGGCTTCAGGAGACAGGCTGCTTTGCTCATCTGAGAATCCCAGTGATTTGGCTCTGTTGGACATCCTGTCTTTGCAGGTCTTGTCTTTACCTCTTCAAGTAATAGAATGAGTCTGGTATTTATTTATGTATTTATTTATTATATTTTAAGTTCTGGGGTACATGTGCAAATCGTGCAGGTTTGTTACATTGGTATACACGTGCCATGGTAGTGGTTTGCTGCATCCATGGCCCTGTCATCTACATTAGGTATGTCTCCTAATGCTATCCCCTCCCCCAATTCCCCCACCTCCTGCTATTTCTTCCCTAGCCCCCCCACCCCCCCAGGCCCCAGTGTGTGATGTTCCCCTCGCTGTGTCTATATATTCTGAGTCTGGTTTTTAAAGCTAAGCTTAGTGCAATTCACTGCGTTGGGGCTACTCATTGGAATGGCAAAAGGACTCGGGGTTTATAGGAGTTGGCATTCTGATTGACACAACCCTAAGATCTGGAGGCTGTTGGAGCAAGAAGCAAGGGAGAATTGCAGGGGTGAAAAATGATGAGACTCACAGGGGTGGTCCATTTCAGGTACAAGGAGTTTGTCTTCCTAAGCCCCCATCTTCTTGAGGACCCAGGAACAGGACCGCCATGTAGAGTTGTGTAGGTTGTACACAAGTACACCTGGTCAAAGGGATGAGCTATGGACAAATTTTCACCTGTGTTCCATTTGCTAAGCCCTGGGGCTAGGCATCTGTTCAGAGCTGGGCTTGGCAAACTGTGACTCACAAGTCAAATCAGGTCTACCACCTGGTTTTGTAAATAAAAAAGTATTTTGGAACTCAGGCCCATTTATTGATGTGTTGCCTATGGCAGCTTTTGTGCTACAGTGGCACGGCTGAGTAGTTGTGAAAGAGACCTTATAATCCCCAAGGTCCAAAGTATTTACTCTCTGACCCTCAGCAGAAAAAGTTTGCAGATAACTGATCTAGAGGTAGCGGCATCTTTTTCTAATTTGCAAAAGGTGCTCTTCCTGCCAATTCCTGCCAATTCCGGGTTGCATCTTAAAGATAGGGCTGTCTTTTTCTAATTTGCACAAAGTTGCCTTAGGGGTTAGCAGGGCCTTAAGGAGGAGATCCCATGCATGCCCCTGACAGGGTGGAAGCCTTGGGGGAGCCAGGGCTTGCCTGGCCTCACCCCAGCCCACTGTAGGCTATTGCTGCACTCTGGAGCTGGTTCCAGGCAGTAGAAGAGTCACAGGCCTGTTGCTCAGAGAGACTGTTTGGGGAGCCAGGGGCTGGTTGCTCCCACTCCCAGAGGTAAAACAAATGCTTTCCTTGTTCCTTTTCCAAATAACCGTAAAAGAGTCGGTTTGTTTTTGGATCTTTGTCGCTGGCCACTCCATAAAGAAATGCAAACTGTCTCATGACTTATCATCTACCACTTGTTTACACAGCAGGGCTGATTGACACGGTTTATTTTTCTGCGGTTTTTCTTCTAATCTAAAGTGAAATGTGAACTAGAGAATTCACGGAGTTCCCTTCACCTTTTGCAACCCAGAACCTGCAAGGGAGGTGCTGTTGGTCCTCATTGCTGCCTGGTGACTGTTTTCACATGTGTGAACATTATATGTCCTACTCAGATCTAGTTGCACCCACCTGAAAGGTCCGGCCAGCTACACCTGAAACTCCAGGATCCCTTGTCCTCCTCAGGAAATCAATGGACCAAACAGGACCAGTGCTTTGTAGAACATGCATCTGGAAGGGAACTCAGAGTTGTCCTGTCTTTTGGAAGCTCTGGAATCCCTCCTTGGGTTCAGAGAGGAGTCGACCCTAGTGAGGTGTAGCAGCTTTCTCAAGACCTCACAGAACTTGGTGGTACTTCCTCTGGTCAACCATCTGTGAACAGGACTTGGAGTCCAGGCAGGACTTTGTGGCAGGAAAGAGAGCCCATGGCAGTCCAGATCGCAGGCCTGGTGGGAAAAATGGTGTCTACAGTTTCAGCATGCCCAACACGTGTAATCTCATTGGGTACCCCCAACATCCTCTGAGGCTGACACGCATCCTCATATTCCATTAATTGTTGTGTATAGTTTACAGATCATTTCAAATATGTCTGTCTGGATGGGAAGGGATGATAAATCTAATGGCCTGTACATGTTAAAGGGACAATATAATGGGAAAAAAGCAAGCAAACAAAACCTCCAGTCTCATTAAGGCCATAACCTGTTTTTTAGAAAGTTGACTGTGTGAAATAAGAACACAAATGTGCTGGGTACAGACAAGGTCGTGAGAACAGGCCTAGGAGTCTGAGGTTTGGGGAGCTTGAATCAGGGATGAGAAAGCTCTTCTTGGAGAATAGTGCCACAATGGGCTGCATCGCGTGGGACAAAAGCCCAAAGCTGTTAGTTGCCCCTCCTTGGAGGAGAGAGACATCAAGATGGGCAGCATACGGACCGCACAGGGTATTTCCAGGCCACTTCCAAGGGCTGCAGCCACTCCTTCCAGAACCCAAGACAGGTTTGTCCTTTCCCTTCCTCCTGGTCTTGTGCCACCAGCCTGTTGTCCACAAGGTTGTGGGAGCCCTAGAGCTTGGCCTGGGTGTGTTATGCAGAACATATACAGTACTGAGGTCTGTCTGGAGCCTGATTTCTGCAGGTCTTCATGCCATGTTTCCGCCCTGCCTCCCATATCTTCACCCCTCCTCACTCCATACAAATCCACATTACTCACAGAGACTCTGTATTGGCTACAGGAATCTTTTGTGGGAGGATGTTTGGCTCTTTTTCATTTGGCATCTTTCTCATAACTGAGACACATCAACTACGTTTGCTCAGCAAATGAATGAATTCCCCAAAAATAAGTTGGGGGAATGTCATTGATCTTAGGACACACTGAGCTGAGCATGAGTGTGTGTGTGTGTGCATGCATGTGACTTCCTCATGGGAACCTTGTGAACCCTCTTTGCCTTCACTGAGTGGACTTACATGCAGAAAGCCAGATGAGATGTTTCAGTTGACACGTGGCAGGGTTTGAGGCCTGGGGAGAGAGTGCGAACCCTGGCACCTCTCCTTGAAGACATCTCTCATTCTATAAATCCCAGTTTTGGAAAAGGCTCTCATTTATTTGGGAATGTTTGTTGGGCCCCTGATTTGCCCACTGGCAGAGGAAGGATTTGATGGTCTATAAAGGCCTGTTCCTGCTCAACAGTTTGTGGTTCAGGGCCAGATGGAAGATAATAAAAGTCCTTACATTCAAGTTATGAAATCTTTATCAGAAAAAAATCAAATTCTGTCCTAAGTTGTCTCTCAGAAGAAATACCACCAGTCAGAAGCAATTCTGGAAAAAGAGGCTTGTGTATGCAGGGCCAGCAGTTGATTAAGATCCTAATTTCTCCTCCCTACTTACGCATCTCTCTTCCTGTGAGTTGGATGAATCATCTGAGTTTGGTGGAGGCTACTTTGGTCAGGGCTCCACAGCACCAGAACTATAGAACCGTAGTTCTGTTCCTTTTGTAAGGAAGGGACCCAGTTCTTGGGTTGTACCAGCTAGAAGAAGGAGCCTCCCAGGATTCATTTCACTTGAAATCAAAGCCAAGAATTCCAAGGTGCCATCCTGTGCAGGGAGGGCAAGGTATGAACCCTGGTACAGGGTGGGAAGGAATCAAAACAGACTTCGGTCTTTCAGAGGGGATGGCACAGACTGGAGTCCTGTGTCGTGGAGACTAACCTAGCCATGTACAGAACAGACGTTTGCATGTTCCAAATCTTTTTCTGAGTCAGACCGTTTTACACAATGAACCCATGCTTTTCTCTCTCTGCAAATATGCTGTGAACTGATGAGTAGAGTCTTCCCACTTTTCCACTCCCCAAGCACTGCCTCTTCAAATTCCCTCCTTACTCATCCTTTTCTCCTTCTGGAAGTCTTCCCTGTCCATCCCAAGCCCTCACTGGTGGGAGCTCTCACCTCTCTGAGTGCTCATCTTGGTGATGAGCATAGGAAGTAGCCCAGCTTCGCTCTCAGACTTTTCTTTCTAAAGGCCTCCTCTCTCATAAGCAGCTGTCATCAGTAAGCTTGGTCAGTTTGGGGAAACAAAGGACTTGGACCCAGGAGCTTACCCAGGTAGGTGGGGGCCTGGCAGAAGTGAGGCTATGTATAAATCAGAACACCTCTTCCGGAATGCAGCACTGACTAGCTTAATTCAGAAGTGTAGCGTGAGCCACGTCCCAGCTGCTTGATGGATGGGTTCTTCCCAATCTCCCAGGGCTTTCTGTCTTGCCACAGTTGTGACAGGAAGTTTTAGGTCCCAGGGCTACATCTTTTGTTAACATCATTAGTGTTTTCAAGAGGTTATTTGTACCAGCTGTACAGCTTTTCCCCTAAATGACTGGACACCATGACCATACTTGCTTTTACCCTTGCTTTCTTACAGCCTCTGAGATTTTAGGGGCTGGCCAGAGTTTCCAAACTCTCAGAGGACTGTTGAGCACTGATGACTAGCTAGAAGCAAAGGGCTCACAGAGAATATAAGGCGGTGGGCATTTTGTCCTTCCAAAGACCACATACATTTAATATTTAATCCCTGGATTGTATTTTTTTATGCTATTGGACATCACCAAACATCTTCGAAAGTAAGAGCAAGATAAATATCAATCTCTTGCAGGTCGTTAGGAAGATTTCTCCCCTTCTTTCTTTGGGTCCAATATCTTCTGCTTTGGATAGTGTCTGTAATTGAAGGACATCTGACTGATAAAAAAAATTTCTCCCTGAAGCCCAGAATCATGAGTTCAAAGACAGTTTTTGCCAAGAGTACGTAACTGCTTAATGGCTGGCATGTGTAGCAAGTGCTTAGTGGTCTTACTGACAGTGGAACCCATTAGTCCCAGGAAGACGAAAAAGATTTAATTTGGCAAATACTCATTTGGGTTCTCACTCAGAGGATGGGAAGTTACCAAGACATATTGCCTGGGGAAAGGATGATTTTGGGGAGACTAGTCGTGGTCTTTGGATTTCTCATGGGGAAGATGGAGAGGAAGTAGAATATGTGGCCCCAGAAGGCAGGGGTAGGGCTGATAGGAAACTTGGAGAGAGGCTGATCTGTTGCCAATAGAAAGCAGAACTTCCCAATAATCAAAGAGCAGGGATACCTCCAGTCCTGGGGAAAGACAACAGAAGCTGGAGGAATATTCATCAGTGATGTTTCAAAAGAGTTTTCCTATAAGGCAAGAGACCTAAAAAGCCAAATGTACAATAAAAACATGCAGTCTGGTGAACCTAAGTAAAATCCACCCCCCTCCCCCAACACACACCTGGTTTTAAACATTTTAATGGTATTGTTCCTTTTTAGTGCAAAAATAGTGAAGCAGGGGGATAGAGGAAAGAATGGTACAAATTTAGAAATTTACAAGACATTTGATTATCATGTCTCTTGTTAAAGAAGCAGTGATTTTTCATCCAAGGTTAGAGTAGTACTGGCAATCTTGATCAGAATTTGATCCTTTCTCAGCTTAAAGGAGAAGAGCTCCTCTTGGAACAGAGTCAAGCCAGTCCTGATGGCTCCTGAAAGGAAAGGTTTACAAGGCAGGTCCCCCTGGGAGACCAGGAAAGCTGGCTGAGATCCCCCTCTGTACCTGCCACCCACACATGCCTGCTCCTGATGCATATGATGGCAACCAGCAAAAGGGAGCCACCAAGTGCCTCATTGCATGGCAAACCTCAGCGGCCATCTCATGTCCTCCATCGTCCCCCACCCCACCCGCATCGTGTGTTTCTGCATCTCTTTGAGATAATGCCGGCTGCTGGGTTGCAGTCCCACCCTTTTGCTCCTGCTCAAAGGGCACGCTCAGGCAACCCAATAGTAAAAACAACTCGAAGGGAGACCAGCTGTACTTATAAATAAACATCCCAAGCACATTAATCTGCTGAAGGTTTTTATGAGGGGGAAGCATAAAATTTCAAATAAAGGTCTAATGGGAAATATGTCCAAAATGTTGGAATTAGTGATGCCGTACAGTAGGGAACTGCCCAGCTAGATCCATAAAACGAAATGTAACTAACAACTGATTCAGTTTTAAGACCCCGGCCTTCTCACTCCCACACCTGAGTTGTATATTTTATCTGAAGGGCTGTTTCATGTTCCAGAATCGGCTCTGTTTGCAAGCGAGCTGTCAAAATTTTATGGCCTCAACTTTAAAGAGCAGGACATTTCTTTCCTGGAGAAGAAGGCTAATAGGAGGTAAAATGCAGGGATTATGGGCTCTCCCACAAATCCAGGCTAGCAGATGCGCCTCTTTCTGTAATCAAAATGAATGTTTTCTTTGGACCCAGCTAGGAAGGCCCCTTTCAGATGTCCCAGGACCAGGAGACATGTGCCAGGCTAGATAGCAGTTTGGAAGCAGATTGTGAGGGAAGCAGGTGTCTAGCTCCGAGTGCCTGCACCTTCAGCCATTCAGGACAGGTAATTTTTAAAAAATGATAGGCGATTTTCTTTTTTTTAAGTGAAAAATAGGAGATGGCATATGGTTAGCATTGCTCCCTGCCCTGGCCTTCACCTCTGTTGACAATCTGCTTTATTCCTTTTTCTGGGATGATGCTGAGCTCTGCCTGACATTCTTTTCTTCCTTAATTCCATATCTCAATGCCCCACTCCCAGCCCCAAATAAGAGCCTTTGGAGCAGTGAAAAGAACTTGGACTAGGGAGTTAAAATGGGTTCAAATCCCTACTCTGCCACTTACCAGCTTACCAAACAAGTCATTTATCGTCTGTGTTCTCACTGGGAGAAAAGAGGGAGAGACACCAACATCACAGGCTCATTGTTGGCATTCCACGAAGTGGGCCAAGTGGCAGCCGCTGCTCGGGCAGGGCCAGGCTGCTGAGGGTCATAGTCTTGGATCTACCACTGAATCCTTGATCTCTGAACATTCTCTGCTCTCTGAGCCTCAGTTTCCTCAGCTATAGAATAAGAATAATAGCCCCCCCACAGGGTTGTTAAGAGGATGAAAGGAAATACGTACAGAAAGTGTCAGTGGAGTGCCTGCCTCACAGTGGGAGCTCAATGAACCTTTACTCTTCTTGCTATTATTGAAGCAGAGATCAGGCTGTTTTGTAGTCTGACTCACCCAAACACCACATGAGCTAAAGTCCAATAAAGGCAAACCCAAGCCATCCATACCCTCCTTACCTTGCTCGTAATTAAGCCCTTGTTAATTCAGTTCCAGCCCATGGCTAACCCTGGGCTTGCTTCTCACTTCCTGGTCAGCTCATATGCGTTGGGCTCTGCCTACAATCTGGCTTTACCATGTTTGAGTGACTCAAGACTGTCTAAGGGTTTGGCTTGGATTCCCCCAGCTGTATCATTCTCCTATACCTCAGCCAGAGTCTTCCCTCTCTTCCATGCTAGCTCCATTCCCTGCATCCCAGATACCAGCTCTGGTCTGTTCAGCTGCCCTCAGGGATGAGGGTGGGATCAACTTCAAGCCCTGATGGGAGGAATAAATGATTGAAGGTGGAAAGAGAGAAGTTCATCCTATATTTCTCTCTCCCTCTCCTATTCTGGGGTCCAAACACTTCTTTCATCGCCTGCTCTACTCACTGCAGTCTGACATCGAGGCAGAAGAAAACAAACACGAACAAAACAAACCACTTGCTAACAGGCATGGGAAGAATGACAGCACCAGAGCCAGTGCCAGTGGTGTGACGTTTACGATCCATTCCCAGTCCGTTGTCTTGATGGATTACCTTCCACTGTGTTGACATCGACTCATCTCGGACTCTTGTCCACCTTGCCTGGCTTGTGCTAGCTCCTGTGGGCTTCTTCAGTTTCTCTTGATTTGGGGGGCACCATCTCCTGAGTGAGGATGAATTAGTGAGAAGTGGATAGATACCATGGCCTAAACCTCTCTGTTTAAACCTCTTGTGTCTCCTGTCACCGAGAAGAACCTTAATGAAGACCAAAATGAGGAAGCCTAGGCCATGAAGAGAGTCCATGTTGGAGGTCCTCAGGCCAATGGCAACAGTGGGGGTCTCTGTCTCCTCTACTGCCTGACCAACTGTTTGAGGGGCCTGAATGAGAACCTGCTAGCTGAGCCCAGCCACCCCTGGAAACGTGAGGAATAATGATAACGAATGATCATCATGAAGTACTATCAGGCTGGGGTGTGGCTTGTTGAGCAGCAATAAATACCTGGATCACTGATCACTTAAACAGCTCTTTGGTTATTGGCATAGTCACCAAAGTCACAAGTCATGTCCCTGGGAGAGGCTTAAAGTGCCACCACCAGCTGGGGATGGGTGGTGGCTCTAGGTGGTAGCAGCACCCCTGCCTTGACTGCATGCCAGGCCTCAGGACTGACAGGGACCTTGGGCTGTGGGATTCCTCTGGCTGGACCCCTGGCCTAGGGAGGTGTTGGCTGCCTGGCCCTTGTGGGGTGACCCACCCTTCCTTCTCCAGCAGAGCTGGGAATGAATCCAGGGCCAGCTGTGTGCTTTGGAAGGCTGCTCCTCGGGTTCCTCAGCTCTCTCTCCAGTGCAGGAGTATAGGATTAACCTCCAGTTTCACACCCTGGAACTCCAAGTACCATACAAGGTTCAGTGTTTTTCAGGTGCAAGTTCTTTATTTGGCTTTTAGCAAATGAGTACAATAACAAGTTAGAATATGCAGGTCCTCAGGGGGTGAATCTGTGAATCACAAGAGTAAAGGGGTTTCCAGTTACCCTCTGGCTTATGCTCAGAGTCCTCACTCTCCCTAAAGAATGGGTGTGAAGGCTCAGGCTACGCAATGGTCTGGGAATGGAGACTTGGAAGAGAGGACTGAGGTTCTTCAGAATCACAATACATGCCTTCAGCCAGCAAGCAGGTGGTCAGACAGAAAGGAAGGGGGGGGCGCTATAATGAGGCTGTGTGATAAGCAAGCATGTATGCTCTTTTAAGATGCGTTGTGCAGCAGCGGTTGGGCTATGCATATCTATCAGCCCTGCTATGGGCTGAATGTCTGTGTCTTCCCAAAATTCACATGTTGATGTCTTCATCCTCAATATTATGGCATTTAGAGGTGGGACCTTTGGGAGATAATTAGGTTTAGATGAGGTCATAAGAACGGAGCCTCCATGATAGGATTAGCACCTTTGTAAGAATAGGAAGAGAGCAGAGCATACTCTCTCTCTGCCATGTGAGGATATAACACAAAGACGGCCACCTGCAGGAGAGGCCTCATGACCTCATCAGACACTGAATCTGCTAGCACCTTGACCTTGGACTTCCCAACCTCCAGAACTGTGATAAATACATGTGTGCTGTTTAAGCCAGTGGTCCCCAACTTACTAAAAACAATTTTTCCATGGACAGAGGGTAAAGTAATGGTTTTGGGATGATTCAAGTGCATTATGTTTATTGTGTGCTCTATTTCTATTATTATTACATTGTAACATACAATGAAATAATTATGCAACTCACCATGATGCAGAATCAGTGGGAGCCCAGGGGTTGTTTTCCTGAATCTAGGTGGTCCCATCTGGGAGTGATGGGAGACAGTGACAGGTCATTAGGCATTAGATTCTCATAAGGAGCATGCAACCTGGATCCCTTGCATGCGCAGTTCACAATGTGGTTCCTGCTCCTATGAGAATCTAATGCCACTGCTGATCTGACAGGAAGCAGAGCTCAGGTGATAACGCAAGTGATGGTGAGTGGCTGTGAATACAGATGAAGCTTTGCTCACTCACCCGCTGCTCACCTCCTGCTGTGTAGCTGGGTTCCTAACAGGCCACCAACCTGCATTGATCCACGGCCTGGGAACTGGGGACCCCTGGTTTAAGCTACCCCAGTTTATGTATTTTTGTTATAGCAACCTGAGCTAAGAAAAGCCCTAAGACACCATTTTTACTTTGTCTTGTAGGCCTGGAGGAAGCTAAGTGATCATCTCCTACAGCCTGGCCCTCTTACAGGTGACAATCACTATGGCTTAGGGATATGCCCAAGGTCAAACAGCTGGTAGGTAACAGAACTCCCTCCACAGTGTATGTGGACTGCATGGAAAGACCTTAGTTCTTAAATTGGAAAGTCAATGGCTTTCACTGGTCACCAAGTCCATCTACAAGAGAAAAGGAGAGAACAGAGACAATTACCCAGCAAATCCACCAAGCAAACCCCATGGAGGAAAGAGGGAATTTCTCGGCAGGGTTTTGTTTTCTATAGAGATCGGAAATTCCTGGGTCTGTGCTTGTGATTCCAGGCTACTTAGGAGAGACACAGCCAGAGACATAAATGGTCATGCCCCTACGTAGCAGAGCTCAGTTCCCTTGTAGCTTTTTTTTGTTTGTTTGTTTTCGAGACGAAGTCTCTTTCTGTTGCCCAGGCTGGAGTGCAGTGGCACAATCTCGGCTCACTGCAACCTTTGCCTCCCAGGTTCAAGCGATTACCCTGCCTCAGCCTCCCAAGTAGCTGGGACTATAGGCTTGCACCACCACGCCCACTAATTGTTTTGTGTTTTTAGTAGAGATGGGCTTTCACCATGTTGGTCAGGATGGTCTCGATCTCCTGACCTCGTGATCCACCTGCCTTGGCCTCCCAAAGTGCTGGAATTACAGGTGTGAGCCACTGTGCCCAGCCCCCTTGTAGCTTTTCAATTCACAAGAAGCCTGAGTTTTGCTCTGTAGACAGCCTACTTAAGTTCAAGTTCTGACTCTGGTACTACTAGCTGTGTGACCTTTGACAAGCTACTTAACATCTCTGTGTCTCAGTTTCCTCACCTGTAAAATGAATACTAGTAGTACTTGTCTTATGAGATTGTCATGAGGATTTTATCTCACCCTCTCTCTTTCTCTTTCTATCTCTACCTATCTCAGAGTCCTGGTTATTAATGCAGTGTTATTTGCCATTTTATTTATCTGAACTTTAGTGTTCATTGTAACCAGCATTGTAGAGCTTATAGTATTTAGAGGGCACAGATGGTTTGTTTTATTTTGTCAACATGGGTTTTAACACAAACCTGAATTTGAATGTGTTTTATGGGACACACACTCTGGTTTGCCATAGTTCCTTGACACTTACGTTACCAGCCAGGCTCTCTGTAGGCCCTTTTTTTTGTAGGTGTGTGACTTCTGGTCTATTAGGGAGTCAAACTGGACCAAAAAGGACATGGTATTCACGGGTGCAAGATCTCTGACAAGGGAAGTGATGAGTAAAGTCAGTGAAGCCATTTTTGGAGTGCACCATGGTAGAAGTGAGGCCAGATCCCTTCCTCTTCTGCTGCTGCTGCTCCCAGTGCCCATGGTGGAAATGACAGGAGCCGGAAGAGTCTGCAAGCAGTGGCTGCCTGGGCGTAGAAACTCACATGTATGCACCCACATGCACACAGATGCCCCCGTGCCCACACAACGGCACTCCCAGCCCAGGGTGCTGCATGCTGCTGTAAGACTTCTTCAGTGGCCCCGTCTGATCCCTTGGTGGTGATGGATGTTGCTGCTCCCACATCGAGGTGCTCTCTCTTTGAGCAGTCATCAGCTCCAGGCGTGGAGCTCTGGGGCTGGAGCTTCCTGCTGATGAATGGCCCACCATGAGTAATTTATCTTTGCTGTGGTTTCCTCTGAGGCTGATTTTTTCCAGATTCTAGTAGGATGGACAGGCTATTTCAACACTTGCCACAGTAGCTGGGAAGTGAACTGTCAGGAAGCGGTAAGCTTAAAGGTCTTTTGTCTTCATTGCTAGCTTTGAATCATATGCTCTGGGAAGCAGCATAGGCACGTCCTTTTCCTCAGACGTGTCTGTCTCTTCCATAAGAATTTCATAAAAGGCCTTGCCTTTTAGTTGGCAAGGTTTGTCCTTGTCTTGAGTCTTTTTTTTTTTTTGCTTTTGTCTCCCATATGCTTATTTTTGGCCTCTGGCTGCTCAAAACCCACCATCTTGATGCCCCATAAGGCCTGCCCTCTTCCCCCAAGTGCCTCAGCTCCAAAAGCTGCTTCCCCAATCAGCCTGCACTTATTCCCTTTCTTCATGGCAACAGAGCCCAGCTAGGCATCGGAGAAAACTTACACGAAGCAGAGAAGGACAGATGGCCTACTTTACTCATCCTAAGAGGCCTTGTAACCTTTAGAGATTGATCAATGAAATGGATCCTAACTAGGGAGGTTTTTGATGGCAGAACCAAGTCCAGTTGACCCTAGAACAGTGTGGGGGAGTTCAGGGTACTGATTTCGATGCAGTCAAAAATCCACATATAATTTTTGACTACCCCAAATCTTAATTGTTGACAAACTACTGTTGACCAGAAGCATACCAATCACATAAACAGTCAATTAACACGTATTTTTTATATTATATGTATTATATACCGCATTCTTACAATAAAGTAAGCCAGAGAAAAGAAAATGTTATTAAGCAAATCATAAGGAAAACACACTTACAGTACTGTAGTGTAGTTGTTGATACTGTAATTGATGTCTCCTGTTTACAAGATGAGTTGTCTGTCTGAACGGTGGACAACACAGCTGCAGACCTCAATCTATGGTGCATATCAAGCAATTCAACTTTTTCTTATCATGTCATGACTTGTTTCTGCTTCTTGGGAGCACTTCCAGCATCACCAGTGACACTTCGTATGGGTCCCATGGTGTTATACAAGGTTTATGGTATTGCATGAACTGTGATGAAAAATACATAAGAACTTCAAAAGATCACTTGTTATTGCAATATACAATTTGCTGGAGAGACAACCTTCTCACTTGGAGGTGAATGGCATCACGTGGCATCTTAAGCAGATTCTTGCAACACTTCAGCTCACCACAATAGCAACAGGCAGTGACAGTGGTACAATATGTACTACAGTTAATTTTAGGCAGTTATGATTCAATACTGCGTCTTTACATTTGTTTACATTTTTCTCCACTGCAAATGGTGTCATATACTGTCAGTAAGAATTTGTGGGTGTAAGTTTTGACAAATTTTAATTTTTTATAATAGATCTGTGTCTATTTTATGGTAGTAAATTATAAAAGAGACTTGTATCTACATATATTTTATGCATTCATGATATACCTAACTTTTTCTTAATTTTTGTTGGTATTTCTAGGCTATGCAGTTTGTCTGGGTGTTTTTTTTCATATTGTTGCAAATCTCCAAAAAATTGTCTAGTGTATTTGTTGAAAAAAATTTGTGCAGTTCAAACCTGTGTTGTTCACGGGTCAACCATGAAAGGAAGAAGTGTGGGAAGAATAGATGTGGGGAGGTGGAATGGAGGGCTTGGGTGGGTCTATGATTACAACTGGTCTTGAGTTGCTGTAACACTTTCTAGAACCTTCTAAAACTCAAAGGCCACTCACATTGTGGCCAAACTTTGCTCATCTTCCCTCTGCACTTACGGCTCCTTTGGCCCGGCCTAGACTGGCTTCAGGAGAGGAAACTGCCTGTCCCTTGGAAGCTTCACTTTGGCTTGACTGTTGTGCCACCAGGAAGACGCACTATCCCAAGGCAAACACCCTTGTTTCCTGGTCATGCAGGACCCTCTGCCTCCCTCACCCAGCTGGGGCAAGCCAGGTCTAGTGAGAGCAAAGATGTTCTCATTCAATTTGGGGGCAAGACAGCCAGATTTAATCTAAGTAGGCGGAGGGAGGGAGTTGGAGATAGTCTTGGGCTTACCTGGGATAAGCTTTAATTCTACCCCGAGGATTCTCAATACTATATGACTAAACCAGCATCAAACATATTCTGTGTACTTATTTCTGATAACGCATGTACATGGCGTAAAATTCAGTGGGCATAAAAGCATATGAAGTGAAAAGCAAGTCTCCCTCTCACCCCCATTCTCCCGGCTTATTTCTCTAAAGGCAACCTGTGTTACCAGTTTTTTAATATAAACTTCTAGAAGGACACTATGCATATTCAAACACATATAGTCTATTTTTTTAAACAAATGATAGCATTCTATACAAATATTCTGTCTGTGTTTCATGTTACACATCCTGCAGTTCATTCCATGTTAGGACATACAGAACTGCCTAAATATAATTACAGCTCTATGATATTTCACTGTATTGATATATTTTAATGTATTGAATTAGTTCTCTATGGTGCACATTTGAGTTGATTCCAGTCTTTTGCTTTTGTCAGAACAATGGTGCAATGATTATCACATATCACATATCTGCAGGATAAACACCTTGACCTGGATTTGCTGGGTCAAAATTATTGCCTTTGGGATTCTGGCACCTATTTTGACACCTATTGCCCAACCATCCTTGGTAAAACTTGAGCCATCTTCTCAGCAATGCATGAAAATGTATATTTCCCTACATCTGTGCCAATGCAGCGTGGTGACAGGGCTTTTTAACTTTTGCCAATCTGGTGGGTACATATAATGATAGTTCACTGTGGTTTTAGTTTAGATTTTCATATAATAAAGGAGGTTTTGTATTCTTTATGTATATTTTTGTGTGTATCTGAATTTCTTTTTCCATGCACTGTCTGTTCATAACCTCCTGCCATTTTTCTAATGTATTGTTGCTCATTTTCCTACTGATTTGTTGGAACTTGCTGAAAGAGAGAGGGGAATTCCCCTTCTTGATCTTCCTGATGTTTTAAACTTCTCAATGAAAGGACATCAATGAATGTAATTCTTGTCCTTGTTCTGGTCCCCTTCCCTTCCCTCACTCCTACTGTGAGGAGGAGAGGAAAGTGATCTGATTGCAGGTTTGAGAGGAGGACATGTGTATGCCTACCTCAGCCCTTCCCTCTCCCTCCCTGCCCTTTGGAACCAAAACAGAGAACCTGTGCTCTGGGTGCCCTCAACTTATGCCCTGGCCTGCAGGCATCTAGAGCTGCTTGTGGTGTGCTGGGCAGATCTGTTTCATCCTGGGATCCAGTATGAGAAGACCTATTCTTTACACACCTAAGTCACATTATCGGGCAGATCCACCAGTAATAAAGCTGAGTTTTGGATTCTGACTTGCCTACTGCCTCCTTGGTAGGGAATTTTGGCAGAAAAAGGGGGATGCTATTTATTAGACCCCTCAAACCCTGATGGGCTTTGTAAGTATTGAGGGAATAAATGTTTAACCTGTGATATAAATTCTTAGTATTTTTCCAGCTTTTTGTTTATCCGTTCATCCGTTTTTTGGTGGTGTTCTCTTTTAAATGGAAATCTAGTGAAACTGACCAAGTTCATATTTTATGGATATTGAGGTTTTGTGTCATACTTAAAAACACCTTTCTCACTGCCAGATTATAGAATATATTTTCCTGTGTTTTTCTTCAGGTAAGTTCCTGGCTCCATGTTTCATGTTTAAATTCTTGTGAATTCTTTCCTGGCATGGGATGATACGGGAAGCCTGGATTGATCCTAGGGACGGGCACTTGGGAGGTGGCAAAAGAATTTCCCTTCTAGAACCTTCTAAAACTCAAAGGCCACTCACACTGTGGCCAAACTTTGCTCATCTTCCCTCTGCACTTACGGCTCCTTTGGCCTGGCCTAGACTGGCTTCAGGAGAGGAAACTGCCTGTCCCTTGGAAGCTTCACTTTGGCTTGACTGTTGTGCCACCAGGAAGACGCACTATCCCAAGGCAAACACCCTTGTTTCCTGGTCACGCAGGACCCTTCTCTGGCCTCCCTCGCCCAGCTGGGGCAAGCCAGGTCTAGTGAGAGCTCTGGTTGGTGATATGTAGTTATGTGTTCAGATGCAGCTTCTGGAGTTGTCTGGGCACTTTGGCGGGCGGCTGTGGTTGGGATGCAAAGCCTGAGTAGCCTCCCTCGGGAGCCCAGAAAGGGAAGGGGCTCTCTGAACTCACTCTGTGAGTCTGGGTGCTAGCAGGACTAGAGCCTAGGTCTCCTAACAACAGACCCGGGGCTTGTTTTCAGGTCTCACTGGAGTCTAAACCCAGCTTGGTTCCAGTTAAATCCAAAAACTCAGGGGACAACAGGTCCAGCTGTGAGGCTGATGGGCCCCATCACAGGTCCTGGAAAGCCTTGCTTTATGGCCTGGGGTTGGCCCACCTCAGACTCCTGCTGTGGATGCGGTGGATTCTGGTGTGACAACCAGAAAACCAAGGCCAGGCTGCGACCCGCAGCCTCTAAGAGGAAAGGGGTGTCGTGGCTCCTCTCTTTCGACTTAAATCAACAACAGGTCGCAAACGTGGTATCATTTAGAGACCAAAGTCTTCCTGTGTCGGGTACTTGTTGCTCTAAGTTCCTTTTGCATGTTATAAAGGAGCACACCTTCAGGGAAGCAGAGTGGACAGTGCGCCGCTCTCCTCTCAGCCCTGGGTACTCAGTAGGCTGAAGAACAGGTGATGAGCAGCTCGGTGGGTAGCTTCTCACATGGTACTGTCAGGCCCCTTCTCTTCCCACTGGCCTGTCCCTGAATAAAAAAATATAATCCCTAACCTTTTGTTTTTCCTAAGAATAAGTAAACACTGAGTTCTTTGGTTGCTCTCTGAAGCTTTTTATGTGAATTAGCATGAGTCTGCATGAATGTGTTAACGCCTTATTACAGATGTTCATGTGCTGTGTGTATTAAATCTTGTATTTAAATTTTTTAATACATTTACATTTTACGTATGAAATATATCTATATATATATATTTTTTGAGATGGAGTCTCCCTCTGTTGCCCAGGCTGGAGTGTGGTGGCACAATCTCAACTCACTGCAACCTCCGCCTCCTGGGTTCAAGCGATTCTCCTGCCTCAGCCTCCTGAGTAGCTACAGGAGCATACCACTATGCACAGCTAATTTTGTATTTTTAGTAGAGACAAGGTTTCACCACATTGGCCAGGCTGGTCTTGAACTCTTGACCTTGATCTGCCCGCCTCGGCTTCCCAAAGTGCTGGGATTACAGGTGTGAGCCACCATGCCTGGCCTGAAATCTTATATTTTCTTTTCCAAGTGCTGTGATAAATTCTGTGTGACCTCTGGTCTTTCTTTCTTCCTTGCTATCTTCCTTTTCTGCTCAGATAGCCCTGACCAGTCTCCACCAAGGCCTCTATATACAGTTGCACAGGCTGTGTACTGCACAACTCCAGGGAGTACCATTGATTTTATAATCTATAGGCTGGAAAGTATCTTTGGAGTTGAGGATTATGGCAGCCCTGCTTCCTTCCATCCATCGTGTGGTCACAATTTACATAAGCAATTCCAATTCCGTTGTATAATTAATGACTCATAGGTTATATCCCAGAGCCACATGGAAGTATTTTTGGGGTTACCTGCTGTTCTGTATTATCCATGCTTGATTCTCCCACTAATGCATGTGATTAAGAGTTACTCCTACTCTCTCAGTTAAGCTGAATCAAGGGAAGAAGAGCAATATGTCAGTATGAGAATGGATTAATACAGAGAGCAAGAAGGGGAGTGGTGAGCAGCATTCAGACTGTGAACTGGGCATTAGAGTTGTGGTAAGACCCAGGCTGCTGGGCAACCCTTTATGCTAGGAAGGGCCTCTTTCCTCCACAGGTAGGGAGGAAATCTGTCTTTGCTTCTGCCCTCAACTTTAATGTCTACTAAATAGGATTCTGTGACTTTGGACAGCTGCTTCTTCGGCCTATGCCTCAGTTTTTCCATACAGAAAAATGGGGTGACACCTGCCACGCTAACATCAAAGAGCTCTTGTGAGAACCAGGCATTTTGTGCTGAGGTCACGGTGAGCCAGCCCTGCATAGAGAGCTCAAGACTTCTGGGCTGAGGCTGAGGGATTGGGTCTCGGGAGCTCCTAACTTCACATGCTTGGAGCCTCTGCGTGAGGCATGCCTGGTGCGTGTGTCTGTGTGTTGTGTATGATGTGGTGGAAACAGGCCTTAGGGACATCCAATCTAGCGTGGCTCCAGGCATGTGTCTTGGATTACTGAGCCTCAGTGGGTGAGCAGATGGCAGAATCCTGCTTTAGAGAATGTGAAGGGGATTTGAATGCTTAATAGGAAAAGAATGGACCAAACATGCTGCAAGAAATCCACAAAATGTCACTGGCATCTGCTGGTCTGCCCCCTCTGGTGTGTGTTGACAGGGCTTTGCAAATAGTCTGATTAATCCCTGTCCTCCTGTGACCTAGAAATTCACAATTTGGGTTTAGGTTTGTTCCTGGGACTTAGTGTGTTGGTTGGCTGCAGAGAGAAACAGAGGAGACATGGAATTATTGCTTGGATTCACGTCCGAAAAGCCCCATAAACAGCTCATTGACCTTCAAGAGCCCCCGTTCTATACACACCAGCAAAGGTGCCCTACTTGGAGCTCTGAAGCACCTGATGCCTTATGTCCTGTGGGTTCCCAGCCAGCCCATCGAACAGCCTATAATCAGGGCTGAGGGTGAAACTCCAGAGCCCTAGGAGATGTCATCCACCCCATCTGGGACACTCCAGTCTACTTCTTAAATACCCAGTCCATTCTTTGCCTCTTAAAAGCAGTCATTCAACATCAAACCGTAAAACACTGCATAGAAATGGAGGCCTTCAGGAGCAACTTTTAAATGTATTAGGTTGGTGTGAAAGTAATTGCGGTTTTTGCTTTTAAAAGCGATGGCAAAAACCACAATTACTTTTGGACCAACCCAATATGAACCACATTAATCTCACTCTATTTCATTTCAACTATTTCCCCCACAACAATACTAGTTTAGCCCCTATTTTGCTGGTACCTCCAGGTGTTTCTGGCACTCTTCACCCAGTTTACTCCCTCCATCCCCATATCTATCAGAACTTAAAGCTGAAAGGTTAAGTTGACACTAACGGTTAAGAGGTCATCATCTGTCATGGCCCCAAATAGCATGTGGAGCTTGTAGGTTACGATCCCTCTGTACCCAAAGCTCTCCCCGTGCCCCTGGGCACTGTTGCCTAGGGAGAAGCCAGATCTCTGACCCACAGAGGCCCTTGCCTTCTGTTTTCACCACCTGCTTCCCCCCTGGCCCATTTGCTGAGGACTGTGGGCTTCTGCATTTCAAGGGAAAATATGAGGGGGGTCCCCTAGCCTGGCCCCTTAGTCTGGAAAGAAATGGACAATATTCTATTTTAGTCATAAAGCTGAGAAGGAAGGTATGTGCTCAAGACACATTTCTGGGGACAGGAAATTTCGCAAATCGTTCACTTTTCCCTATAAAAACACACTAAAACAGTAGTATAGCTATTTACTTACATGAATTAATGTAACATCATTCAAAATTACTCTGAGTTTGAGCTTACAACGTTGAGTGCCTGAAAATATAATCACCTTCCCCTTCAGATAAGCATGACCCATACTCCACAATAAGAGCACAGGATGATAGAATCTGGGGACTGGAAGCATTTTTCAAGTTTATTTTGTAGATGAGGAAACTGAGGCCCAAGGAGGGGGTGCTGTTTGGCTGTTGCCAATATAAAAACTCATCATCTGGTACCCCCAGGGCACCAAGCTCTTCTGGGACCTTCTTGCTGTATTTCAGGAGGACTCACATATGAAATTGTCCAGGCAGTTGCTGCCTTCCATTTGAACGCTGCAAGTGGTTTGGTCACAGACTGCCAGGGGGTAATGAGAGCCAAAGGGGTTGCTGTTTCCTTAGATTTCCAGGCCACTTGGGGCACTCAGCCATTGTCTTGTTCATGGTAGAGAAAAGCTTGTGCTGACAAGCAGGGTACTTTTTCAGTTTTAATTTTTCAAAGAACAAGAGAGAAGATGGGTCCCACTAGGAAGAAAAAGCTCTGTAAATCTCTGACATTTGAGCCTTTGCGGATGGTCCCCAGCAAATGCCAGTGCCCACTGGGCAAGGAAAGGGCATGTTGTTGTGAAGCAGCCAAGGAGGCAGCAGATTGTTCCTGCCAACAGGAAGCTGCCCAGAAACGGCCGAGATAGCCCCGAAGGAGGAAAGTCGTGAGGGAAGCGGGAGTGGCTCTCTGCTGCTCGGGTACCTCGGGGCCAGGCTTGTCCCCAGAGCATCAGCCAGTTCCCAGCAGCGTGTGTCATGTGTGTGCTGTATATGTGTGTTTTTAATGTTTGTGGTGTGTGTCTGCATGTGATATATGACATGTGTAGTGTGTGTATGTGGGGGAGAGTATGTGTGTAATGTATGGGTGTGGTGTGTGTATGTATGTGTGGTGCTTGTGGCATGTGTGTAGTGTGTGTGTGATGTGTGGTATGGTGTGTTCATGTGTGTTGTCTGCATGATATCTTTGTGTGTGTGTATGTGGTGTAGGGTGTGTGTGGTGTATTTGTGTGTGATGTGTGGTGTGTTTGTATAGTGTGGTGTGTCTGTGTATGTGTGCATGTGTATGTGGTGTGTGATGTGTGTGTGTGATATGTGGTATGGTGTGTGTGGTGTGTGATGCATTCGTGTGATATGTGGTGTGGTGTGTGTGTGTGGTGTGTGTGTGATATGTGGTATGGTGTGTGTGGTGTGTGATGCATTCGTGTGATATGTGGTGTGGTGTGTGTGTGTGGTGTGTGTGTGATATGTGGTGTGGTGTGTGATGTGGTGTGTATGTATATATGTGTGGGTGTTTGTGTATGTGTTTGGTGTGTGTATGTGGTATATGCAGGTATGTATGCATGTGTATGTGTGTGTATGTGATGTATATGGTATGTGTGTATGTGCATGTGTGTATATGTATGTGTACGTGTGGTGTGTGTGTATGTATCTGTGTGATGTGTGCGGGGTATGTGTGGGGTGTGTTGGTACAGGGCAAGAAGATTCCCCTTGGTGATGGAGGGCACAGGACATTTTGATGGGGCCATTTTGACATAGAGACATGCTGCAGTGGCATTAAGAAAATACCATGAAATGCATAGCCTTTCTGATTTTAAATTCCTAAGGCATGTGTATAACAGGGCTCATCTGCACCCATGCTCAGACACAGGTGAGGTGAGGCTTGGGGCCTAGGTATTAAACAGAGGTGTTAGTCACATATGTTAGTTGATAAAAACAAAACAAAAAAGACAGTGGAAAAAATGGAGTTCTGATATATTGGAAGGGACTCCATCCAAAAGTCGGCAGTCCCAAACTGCTGCATCTAAATCTCTAGCTTCAGGCTTCAGCTTGCTGGCAGCTCTGGGGAAGTCCAATTGAGAGGCTGCAGCCCAACAGCCCTCCTGGGTCTGTTACCAATAGGCAGGTGCCCATCAGCAGGGCTCTCACCTCCCTGTTCAGACCTCTGCACCCCACTCACCCCATTAGGCCCTCGTTCCTTTACCACAGGACTCCTTCCTCTGGTTTTTCACTGGGGACTTCAAGGGAGGCTGTGAGTTGGAAAAGCAGTGGGGCGGGGGGGACGGGGGAGGGGGGCGTGAAAGACTTTGGACAGGCAGGTCAGCCTGGGTGCCTGAGGCTACTGTGGTGGTTAACCCTTCCTCTGCTGGCTATAGGGCCACACAGATCTGATCCTTAGGTTCCATTTCTCCAGAATCAGCACTAGTGATATGTCCTGGACCTTCGGCTGATTCTGAAGAGAATCACTGAGAATGACTGTCTCTAGGGATGTGTCCACGTGGCCTGGCTGGGCTTGGGCCCCTGGAACTGAACGACAGAGGTCTTCATCTCAGGAAGGGCTGCATTTGGGTAAAGTGATTGAGTCAGAGCGACAGGGCCTCAGATTAGCCTTGCGGCACTGGGTGTGCCCTAGTCCCCTCCTGAGCATCCTGGGTCTTTGCTTGGGACTTGGCATACACTTAAAGAGCAGGAGAGACTGTCCTGGGCATCAGACCCAGACTGCTGTTGCTGTTCCACTCCTTGGAGCTCTTCATTCATTGGAACCATAAACCTGCCCAGAGACGCAGACAGTGAGGAGCAAGGAGGTACGCACCAGGCAGAGCTGTCCAGGCTGGAGGACTAGCAGGCTGTGCAGACCAGCGTGCCTGCATGCAATAGGGGCCTAATTCATACTCTTATTGGAAGAGTTGAATGGAAGAGAGTTGGTGAGGCAGCAGAGGGGCTTCCCTGGATTCCAGTGAGCTCTGCTCAGGCACCAGGCTACCCTGTGTGTGGCAGCCTGGCGTCCTGAAACGTACCATTGCCCGGAAGCTGCTGTCTGACATTCTCTGACAGGCACCAACTCCAGTGCCATAGACTGACACAGAAAGATTTGAGTGTATTACTCCTCGTTCAAAAACCTTTGTAGGGTCCCCTCTAGCTTCAGCAGTGTTTCCTGGAGTATGTGCCAAGGGATGTTTGTCCCATGAGATGTTCCTTAACAGCTGGCTTTGGTGGGAGTGCTTCCCCTGTTAAGGATGTAACCCAAGGGCTCTGAGGAGTCCTGCAGGGGCGGAATGGGTTTCCCAAGTTTGACTATGGGACGCTAGCTCCTGTCTTTTGTTCTCTTAACCCCTATTGCATATGGCAGAGTATGGAGCATAGTTTGGTAACAGTAACCCATAGCATAAAAGCCAAAGTGGGCCGGGCGCGGTGGCTCACACGTGTAATCCCAGCAATTTGAGAGGCTGAGGTGGGCGGATCACAAGGTCAAGAGATTGAGACCAGCCTGGCCAACATGTTGAAGCCCAATCTCTACTAAAAATACAAAAATTAGCCAGACGTGGTGGCGGGTGCCCATAATCCCAGCAACTCTGGAGGCTGAGGCAGGACAATCCCCTGAACCCGGGAGGCAGAGGTTGCAGTGAGCTGAGATTGAGCCACTGCACTGTAGCCTTGGCGACAAGAGCAAAAAACTCCATCTCAAAAAAAAAAAAAAAAAAGCCAAAGTGGTCTTGCATTCAGTCGATCATAAAATCTGGCCTCAATCTAAGGTTCTCCCCCTTCTCATCCCTGCATTGCTTCTCCTTCCTAGGCCCCATGGACCCCCTTCCTTGGGCATGCTGTGTGTCATTGACTGAATCGTGTCCTCCCAAATTCACATGTTGAAGCCCTACCCCTAGTACATCAGGATGTGACTGTATTTGGAAGCAGGGCCTTTAAAGAGGTGATCACGTTAAAATGAGGCCATTAGGGTGGGCTCTAGTCTATTATGACTGGTGTCCTTATAAGAAGAGCCAATTAGGGCAAAGAAAGAGACGAGAGGTCTGCATGTGCACCAAGGAAAGACCCCAAGAGGATGCAGGAGAAGGTGGCCATTTGCAAGCCAAGGACAGAGGAGCCCACCCTGCAACACCTTGATCTTGGACGTCCAGACTTCAGAACTGGAAGTTTCTGTTGTTTAAACCCTCCAGTCTGCAGTACTCTGTGATGGCAGCCAGTGCTGACTGATCCCCCTGTGCCACCTCTGACCCCCAGGGTACCCTGGACCCAAAGTGTTCCATCCCATAATATGCCTATGATCCCTCCCTCCTGGGATGCTGTGTTCTGCCACCATTATTTCTCTCTGCAAAAACCAAGCAAAACTAACATACCATAAAATTCAATTCTGCTTGTCTTTTAAGGCCTCACTCAAATGCCTCCTCATCCAATGAGCTCTGCCTGGCCCATTCAGCTGAAGGGAGTCCCTCTCTGTGCCTGTGGAAGGTCAGTGGCTCCTGCCAGCATACTATTGATTTCTTGGGGCAGAACTCATCTATGTCTCAGTTCTTAGCACGGTGCCTGCCACTTAAGAGGTACCCAATAATTATGTCCTAGACGCAATGAAAACTACGCCTCTGCTGTTCCTCATGCCTGCCTGGCGTCTTCCAGCTTTTGTGATGCCGGGACCCAGACTGTAGTCTCTACCCTGGCTCAGGGATGCTGTGGGGTGGGGAGCTTCTGAGATGGGCCTTGAAGGGTACAGAAGAGGTGAAGTCACACCTCGGTGACAGCGAGGAGCAGAGAGCTGGTGTATCTGAGTTTCCTTGTAACTGCATGTATGTTTGACCTGAACACACAGGTACTCTGAGCCTTGCACATGCAGGGGACTCTAACCACACGGTGAGGATGGAGACAGGCAGTCAGCCGGCAACCCTGGGCGGCTGACTCTGTTCTCTAGGGAAGTTTCTTCCAGTGACCCCACTGGAGTTGGGAGGCACAGGCGACTGGGCAGCAGGTGGAAGCTGGGACCTCCTTCTGGAGGCCTGGACTGGGTTGATGTGTGTGCCCTGCCACCAGCACTGGAGCCACCAACCCCTCACGTGGGGTTTGTCAAGCGTCTCTGCATCCCTGGCCTTGGGAAGAAGGGCCACGGTGGGAGGGGAGCATTGACACCCTCCCCTCTGATCTGAACACAGGTTTCTAATTTCCCAGTAATTTGCCTTTCTCCCTCTCCCCCCGGTTGGCTTCCCTGTCACTTCATTTCCTGCCGTATTCTCATCTTACAGCGAAGGTGAACAGAGTTGACCTCTCCTTGCCCCAAAGTGGAATAAAATCCAGAACAGATTTTTGTGAATAAAAATAGGCTTGAATACCCCCAGCCAGCCACCTTGGGCTCCACTCAGCCCATCTGGCCTGCACAGTTCTCTCCCCACCCGGCCAGCCCATAGGGCAGAGCTGGGGAGGGAGAGCCTGTGGCCAGGCAGAGCCAGAGCAGGGCCAGCCGGGGGCTGTTGGACAACTTTATCCTCTCACATGGGGGAAGGCTGCCTTTGCCAGTGGACTAGGGAGGAAAGATTGAAATGTCAGCACCTGGTGGGAAAAAAAATTTCTGCCTAGAACATTTGGGAAAAGTCCCAAGAGGGATGCAACTCATCCCCTTCCCTCTCCTAGTGTTTTCAAAGGGATTGTGGCTTCAGAGCCAGACAGACCCCAGGTCGGCTCTCCGCTCTTTGGTGGTTGGCTGTGTTATCTAAGGCAAGAAACTTCGTCTCTACAAACCTCAGTTTTGTTGTCTGAGAAATGGAGATAAGGTTCTGCAGGTAGGCTGGGAGGATGAGCAAGGTGATTGCAGGTGTTCAACACAGGGTTTTCTATGTGTCCTTCCCATTCATGTTTCGGCTTAACGCCAGAGGGGTGTGATGCCCCCCTCTAAATGCAGTGGCCAGCTCTGGTTCATCAGTTCCTCTGTTCCCTTTCGATGGTGGGATGTTTGCTTGTTTCTTTGTTGATGTGTGCTGTCTGACTCCTGCTCCTAGCAGGAAAGACTGCCAGAGCAGGAACACTGCAATTGGGGTGCCCAGTCATGCTGGCAGAGAGGGCACTGGAGAAAGATTTTATTGAAAAAGTGAGTGCAGAAATGACAGCTGTTGTTTTTATTGTGTCAGGGTAACTTTTTAACATATGTATTGGTGTCTTTACCCTTCCCTGTATTTTCCCACTTTTCCATCCCCTTTTCAAGCAGTTAGAGGCCCTGGGCATCCTCGTCTCAGGGGATGTTTGTGGCTAGCTTAAAAACAGAAGTTGCTGCAAGATACTTTCCTTCCTGGATTTTATTCCCAAAGAGTCTGAAATTATTGAAAAGATTGTGCTAGTTGTCTGGAAGGTTTAAGGAGAGAAAGAAAATGAGAGAGAAGGAGAGAGACTTTGGAAGTAACATGAAGAAAGAGGGACTTCCGGTCTTCCTCCTCCTTGAATCCAAAAAAAGATTTCTGGTGATGGATAGGGCAGGAGGAAGGTCCAAGGGTTCTGTGAGCAGCAGTGGATGCCCACATACCCATGAGACAGCTTCCTGAGAAGGTGGCCAGCATGCAGAGGAGGTAGGGACTGAGCACTGGGGTTCCCCCAGGGATGGGAGTGGCACCAGAGCAGCAGAGTGGCCTGGTGTGGTGGGCGTGTGGGTAGGGCCAGCTAGGGCTACTGACCAATGCCCACAGGGGCCTCCCTGGCACTGTGATGCTGCTTACAATGCTGGAGAAGGCAGAGCCCTAGAACGACTGAAGCTCAATGAGAGCTCAGAGTCAAACTGAGTTGCTCACTCTGCTCTGCTTTGTTTATTCACTGAGTCCTTCCATGATGTGCCCTGGGCCGGTGTCTGGAGAAAGGCAAGGGTGGGTGCGAGCAGAAGCGTTGCAGGTTCTGGACACCCCCTGAGGCACAGCGCCGCTGTACCCAACATCACTCCTGGGCTCAGATTGGCTCTGCTCGGCCCGGGCTTCACACCTGTGAAGATCAGAGGGGACTATGTATCAGGTGTACATTCCCTATCCCTCTACGAAAAGTTGGTAATTCTTTATTTTTCTACAACACAACTAAGTCTAGTAGAAGGACCCCTTGTACCACAGTTGATGTCTAATATCTGTTGCTTTTCATGGCTCTCTGTCCCTCACTGTCATATGAGAAGCTCAGGGCTTTGTGATTCAGAAGTGTGGAAGAGCCCAGGGCTGCAGATGTGAATGGTTGCACGGCTATAGCTTCTTGCTCAGGCCACGTGGCTCATTAGAAGACAGCTGGCTCCACTGTCAGCCTTGTGTTTACTCTGCCAAGCTCTGTGAGGGGTGCTTCCAGGGTAGGCTCAGCCCTGATGCTCCTGGCCACATCTCCATGGCACCTCTGGCAGGTCCAGCTGCTCCCCAGTTCTGCGTGTAACTGGGATAGGGACACTTCCATCTTCCAGCCTCAGGATCCTGCTCCCTAGGGGCAGGCCTCTTCTCTTTGCCCCTTAAATAACCAGCTTCAATTCCTTCCCAGCTAGGTCAGAACCAGACAATTCTTTTTGTGGCCTTGATTTTCCAAGAGAAGGTCATCTTTGTTTCACCTGGTGATATCTCCTTTGAAGCACAGAAGAGAATCACGAGTACTTGTTTCAAAGAAAATGACCAAAATCTGTATTAGCTTCCCATCACTGCTGTAACAAATTACCACAACTTGTTGGCTTCAAACAACATAAATGGATCTTACAGTTTTGCAGAAGTTTGACACGAGCTTCACTGGGCTACAATTAAGGTGTTGGCAAGGCTGTATTCCTTTCTGGGACTGATGTAGTTTGGCTCTGTGTCTCCACCCAAATCTCATGCTGATTTGTAATCCTCAATGTTGCAGCAGGGGCCTGGAGGGAGGTGATTGGATCATGGGGGCAGACTTCCCCCTTGCTGTTCTCGTGATAGTGAGTGAGTTCTCACAAGATCTGGTTGTTTAAAAGTATGTAGCAATCTCACACCTCCATCTTTCTTCCTTATTCTCTGGCCGTGTAAGACGTGCCTGCTTCCCCTTCCCCTTCTGCCATGATTGCAAGTTTCCTGAGGCCTCCCCAGCCATGCTTCCTGCGAAGCTTGAGGAACTGTGAGTCAATTAAACCTCTTTTCTTTATAAATAGCCCAGTCTCAGGTAGTTCTTTACAGCAATGAGAAAACAAACTAATACAGGGATGAATTCATTCCCTTGCCTTTTCCACCTTAAAGAGCCTGCATTTCTGGGCCCCCTGGCCCCTTCCTCCGTTTTTGAAGCCAGTAACCTGCTCACAAGGAAATGGCATTCTATTAGAGTAACAGACAGGTGAGCCCACAAATACAATCTTATGTGGTAAGTAAAGAATAGGTTCAGAAGGGAGCATGGTTAAACAAGGGCCCAGTACCCTGGGTGAGTCAGGAATGGGTTCTCCGAGGGCTGCTACTCAAGCCAATGCTTGTCTTACCTCCTCTACCAGACTGTGGAAAAACTTGAAGAAGGAACTGGGTATAACTCATCCTCTTCTTTTCCTTGATGCTAAATTCACTGTTTTGCAACCTGTAGACACCCAATAAATATCACTTGCAATGATCCAGTTCTGTTCTATCTGAGTCATTTTTCTCTTCTGGCTACAGTTGCAGATGAAAGATGAAAGACCGATGTCAAGCTAGAGGGCTGAGCTAGCATCCTCAGGGCAGAGCACTAGCTTCGGGGCTTGGCACATTTTCTTTATTGTCATGCATTTTCTTCCCCCTGGCAGAGATGAATTCCAGAATTGAAGCAGGAAGCTCTCTGTTTAGTTGTGGGACCTCACCAGGAATTCACCCCAGACATCAGGGAATTAGATTTAAAAACCCGCCCTTGAGTTCAAGCAGGGCTTTGGGATCACTTGGGGGTTGATCATTGATAGATGTCTCCTCATTTGAGTTTCTTCATAAAATAACATGCAGGGAGCAAGGGGATGAAATTGAGCAAGTGAAATACTTGGCAGAGTCTCAGAAAAGATGTTATGAGTAGATCTATGAGCTGTGCTCCAGGGGGGAGGGGGTTGCTCCTGAGTTGGGAGGTGCATGGGCGCGAGGAGGGAGCATCATGGAGCCTCTGTTTCTGAGCCCATGCATTGAGATTCCGGCCTCTGGTCAGAAACTCCTCTTGCAGTTTCTGCCTGGTCCAGCCCCTGAACTGTGAGCATCTTCTGATCCTCTTACCTCAGATTGTTCCCCATTCACTCTTCCCATCTTCTCCTTCACATGAGCCTCAGGATCAGGACCCCACAGAGGTCCTGGGACCCACAGGCTGCTGGGGAAGGCTGCAGGTGTTTAAAATCAGAGGTCATCACTTCCTGGCAGGGGCTGGCTAAGGTCAGGACTAAACTCTCAGTGGTGAGTTAATGTTTGCTGAGAGAATGAGTGAAGGAATGACACAGATGAAATGAAGCTAAATTATCCATTGAGGTTATCTGTGATACTTTCCATAGCTAAGTCCAGGGATAACAGAGCAGTGGGTTGGGAAAGCCTACTTTTTTTGAAGGGCCACTTTTTAATCAGCACTGGTGACCAATTAGTGTGGTGTGATATGAGTAGTGGATGAAGACCAGTCTAGCATTAAAAAACCAAAAAAGACAGAATTGAGGAATAAGGGTATTGCTTTGTAAAAATGTGTTGCGGTTTTGTGAGTGATGGTATACTAAAAGTGGTTTGCAATGTGAAATGTGTTTCCTACCATGGGTCAAGGTCAAAAGAATCAGAGCATCCAGCATCTCAGAATTGCTCAGCGCTCCCATGTTCCCTGAGGTCTGACCAGGCAACTTCAATTGTGAAATAAAGATGCCTAACCATCCACAACGACCTCCTCCTGAGACCTTGAGGGCAAGTGGAGGAGGACTGGCTGGGAGCAAGAGGCCAGGGTTCTGAGGCTCCATCTGTGTGTACTTACGGTGAGCCTTGGGCACGTTGCTAATCCCTCTTCCACCTGTTTTCTCCTCCAATGGGGAGGTTACAGTGTGTCTGTGTGCACTGCTGCCCTCTGGTGGTGAGCGCCATACTTCACTGCAGCCGTGACATCCACCTTGGGTTTGTTGACTGGCTTGTGGCTGTCCAGATTCTCCGGTCTGGTCTTCTGGTTCCCACAGGGTAAACCTTACCCCTAGGTGGAGTAGCATCCCACATGTGTGTTGTGAGTTTTCTGCAAAGACCCCTGCTGTTCAAGTGCCCTGCCTGGAGATACTCTCGTGAGAGTGTAGAGGAAAGGGCATAGCTAATAGGGAACTACTTTGTAGCCAAAGTTTGATGAGGTCCACCTGCTTCAGGGTACTTAGCCGTATGCCAGGTACTCTGGATGCATCTGCCAGCTCTGAATAGTGTTTTATGAAGCAGCTGGGAGAGTGGAACCAGATGTTTAGAAAGAGGAGTTTGTCTTGTCACTTCCCTCAGCCTCTTCCTTTTTTGATGGTATCAGCACGTCTTTGCACTTCCAATTAAGACTCTAGTTAAATTTCCTTCAGTATTTGACTCAACCTCTTGCAAAAGGCAAGAGAAGTGACTTTCAAAAAAAATTCTTACTTAAACAGCATGCTGCATTGTTTGGAGATTTATTTATAGTAAATCAAAAGGGGTCTGAATGTCCCCCAGCATTGTCATGGGTTTGATAAAGGTCAGTTGTCTTCAGAAATATGGACCTGAGTTATCTCCAAGGTTAGGGGTTTCATATTCATGGTCAATGCATTTTCAGATCCCCCCATAGCAAATATCTTGGATCATTGCATTTAATAGGTGCCTAATAATTGTGTTAGAAGTTTGATTGAGTGGAGTCTCAGAAATGGCACTTCAGATGGAGTTTCCGAGCTATGAAGTAACAGTGTACAGTGCACCATGCACGAAGCAGATTGGACAAGGGAACCCCACTATTACGTGGTAGGATTGGTTGGCCTGGAATCAAGTCAGAGTATTTAATTGATGAGGTTGAAAGACCCAAGTAAACATTTAGTAAAACTGGAGTTAAAGCACATTTCAAAACAATCATTTAGACTGTTAAACTGCTATCTTATAGAGTCGGGGGCCCGAAGTAGGGAGTGTTTTATTTTTAAACAATTTGCTTCCCTTCTGACTTCAAGAATCCCCATGATGGTTTGGTTTTGAGGACATTACCAGTCAACCGCAGCCAAGAAGTGATTAATAAATGCCTGCTCCATAGACATGGGTCTGACTTCTGGGCTGAGTTCAAAGCAGAGTTCTTCGAGTTTAATAATGATACAGTATTAGCTTTCCCTGAAAACTTCCCATGCTGGAACCATTTTGAGAAAAACAGAAATAACCATGGAAGTTTGGGGGCACAAATGAAGATGGAGAGAAAACATTACATGGATGTTTGAGTTCCTGTCCACAATCCTTACAATGCCTCCTGGAGAAGATGTCCCTCCCTTATTTGCTTGATAGGAAATGGCCATTGCTTATAATGGAACAGAACAAAGCAGGGGTTTACTTCCTCCCTTACACCAATCAATATGCTGAGAGCTGGCTCTAGTGCCCACAGAGCATGGATCAGTGTTATTGCCTTGAACATTGTTTACTGCTCTGTCATTTAAAGGAATCTAATTAAAGGTTTGAAAGAAATACTAGAATTCTACAAAATAATTTAGAGTGGCATTTCCCAAAACCATCAAGTACTGATAGTGGTTTGTGAGATGATTTTAGCCAAAATGTCGATAAATATTTTTATTTTAATGATTATGTATTTAACACCTATTACAAATATATACAATTAACACACCTTACCTGTGATTTCATGAATAATTTTGCTTAGGAAAAGGCTAAAAAACTAAGTAAAAATAATACAAAACAAAAAAGAAAAGACAAGAAAAGAAGGTATTTTAACTTAAAACAAATAATAGTTGGTAGTAAAAACTGTGAAGCTGGTGCTTAAAGAATGTGGTTTGGGGAACAGACTCAAAGGGGACATTATGTTTTTGCAGTATTATTAGGAGCAACTCTGCAGTATGATTCTGCAGTGACGTTTGGAACAGATATTCAAAACTACCACGTAGGGAAGGCTCAGGCACTGTGGTTGTGCAGGGAGGAAGCCTTGGGGGCATGGCCAGTCTCTTCTTTTCATAGGGAACCTTTTGACAGTGCAGTCTTTCTAGTGCCGAGTCTCTGTGCTCCACCAGTGAAGACCCCAGCAGACAATGATGACTGTGCTTGGAGTCTCCACACTGGAAAGTGGGCTTTTTCCCAGACTTGAGCCCAGCAGCTCTCAGAGGGAAGTGGACATCCCCAGAGCCCTGCCCTGTCCACCTGTCTGGCAGGTGGACATCCCTCTGCTCACCTGTAAGAGGTGTGACTTCCCACTAGTACCATGAAACCCCACGGTGCTTCAGAGTGCAGGCCAAGCTAGCAGGTATGTTTCCCATGAACTCGGGCTCCTCTACCACCTGGGCATGCAGGCTGGAGCATGAGCCTCACTGCATCTCTTTCAGCATAATGACATTCCAGAGGCTTTAGTGATACAGAAGTCGCCTAGGAAGGCATTTAAGAAGGCAGCTTAACTGTCCAGGTTCCTTTTCTGTGGATCCTCATCCTGAATCTTGAATCTTGACTAGGGAATTCACCCCCTGACCTTGTGCTGGACCCTTTAGAGAGAGAGGTGGGACATGAGATGTTGATGCTGGGTTGGGGGGGTGCAAGTGGACGTCTCATCTCACCGAGTGCTCTCCTAGAGAAGGAGTTCAAACAGTGCCCAGAGCTGGTGCTGGGGATGCCATTTGGTGGTCTGGAAGTTGCTGATTGCTTTCTCTGTCGCAAAGCCTTTGATTTCCACCGGCTTATGTGTACACATGTGGGTATTCTTGGTGGCCTGGCCATTGAGCATAATTAAAAGAAATGATTGGCTTTCTCTTGATGCAAACATCTGGTTTTACTTGAAACAAGATGACTTAGCTGTTTCAGAAACATTCTTGTAACCCTGGATTCACATTTTCTTCTTAAAATATATATTTTCTCTGTTCAGGCAGTATGTTAATATAAACACTCCGTGTAACTGACAACCGACAGTTTCAGAAGTACGTGGGGCTCCAAGCACCGGAGGAACCGCAAGAATGATTGTGTTTTTGATTTGATCACTGGAAATCTGTTTCAACAGTCACTCTGATTTAAACAATTACTCTGATTTATACTCCAAACGCTGTAATTTGCAGAAAATGTAACCATGTGAGGACATTTTTTGTAGAGTATGTCTTGGCAACCTTGTGTTGTTGTCATGTCATTCACTTCAGCTTTAAGGAAGCACAGAGGAAAGAGAAGAAGGAAAACAGCGTCCTTTTTGATATGCTTTCCTGACTGCCAGGGAAAATGTTCTCAAGTCTTCCTGGCTTACCACTCCTTACCGCTCCCAGCCCCTAAGACCAGCACTGAAGGGCTACAAATGACATTGAGGAGAGAAGCAAGAGCCAAGATTTCCTGAAGACCAAAGAATTAAGTCCAAGAGTGGGGGCAGCTGGTTTTGCTGTCCCATCTGCTGTCTGCGCAGTTAAGACGGGGTAGGTGGGGATGCCAGCTCTTGCATCATTCGTCAAAGCCCAGGTTTGCAGAGCTGCAAGCCCAGTGGAGAGTGTGAGGTTTAATACCTTCATTGCCCAGAAGGAAAGATCCAGATAGGTTAAAGAACACTGCGAAGGTTCTAGAGCAAGTTAGTGTTAGAGTTAAGAAAGGAACCAGGGCTCTGGTTTTCTGATTCTTTGGAAGATTGTAACTGTTGGCATGTATCCGTGAGTTGGTTCCATATTATGAACAGAGAAGGTATCTCAGTAGAATGAGAATAGAAAGTCATAAATCAAAATAATTAGGTGGTACACATTTTGTAGGATGCAGCTTAAGGGAGCTAGCATTCCAAGTATTAGTTCCATTTGTACCCTGCCCTCCTCCAACGAATCCAGCTAGGCTGGTGCTTGCTGCAGGGAAAGAGCCATGAGGGCACAGAAGGTGCTTCTGTCACGATGGGGGCAGAACGCCTCTGTGGATGGTCCCACGATTCTGAGTGGCGGCGGGGTGCCCAGCCCCTCTGACCACGTCTTCCTAGACCATCTGCCTTCAACCTAGTCCCAGCCCCAGAGAACCACAAAGAGGTGGTTCTATTTAAAGTTTATCTCCTTAACATCTGTGTGCTTCAGTTAGTTTTTCAGTATCTCCTTAAAATTGACTTATTTCCACCCATTGTTGAGGAGCAGTGCACTGTTTCGAGTCCCAGCTCCACCCGTGATTTACTTAAGGCGTCTTCTTCTTGTTCACACAGAAGAAGTGTGAAACCCCGTCTCTATTAAAAACAGAAAAATTAGCTGGGTGTGGTGGCATGTGCCTGTAGTTCCAGCTTTTCAGGAGGCTGAGGCAGGAGAATTGCTTGAAACAAGGAGGCGGAGGTTGCAGTGAGCTGAGATCGCGCCACTGCACTCCAGCCTGGCAACAGAGCGAGACTCCTTCTCAAAAAAAAAAAAAAAAAAAAAAAAAAGAAGGCGTCTGGTTCCTTTGCGGTGCCTCAGTGCCCTCGTCAGTTAAATGAGGGACAAGAGCAGAAAGTGCCAAAATCTCTTCCAGTTCCATCATTCTTGGAATCTGTGGCTCTATCATTTTGTGTATTTGTTTTTCTTATTTAAAAAGTAAAATAGGCTCATGGTGACAATTTTTTTACTTGAACCTCATATCTTGGGGGTGTGAAGCCCTTTCAGAGAGCTTTGGGGTGCAGGGGCACTCAGCTACAGGTGTGCCCCACAGCCTGGCATTCCTCCCTGGACTGTCCGGAACAACATTCTCCTACCAAGGTGGGCATCTTGCATGCTTCTTAATGATGGGATCCTTGCTAAATGGTGGGAAGCGCATTAATTCCTCAGCGAACACAGGAGTTGCCACAGGTGGCACTCAAAAATTGTTTGTTGGCCAGGCGCGGTGGCTGTAATCCAAGCACTTTGGGAGGCCAAGGTGTGTGGATCAACCTGAGGTCAGGAGTTCGAGACCAGTCTGACCAACATGGTGAAACCCCACTTCTACTAAAAATACAAAAATTAGCCAGGCATAGTGGGTTGTGCCTGTAGTCCCATCGAGTTGGGAGGATGAGACATGAGAATTACTTGAACCCAGGAGGCAGAGGTTGTAGTGAGCAGAGATCGCACGACTGCATTCCAGCCTGGGCGTCAGAGCGAGACTATGCCTCAAAAAAAAATTGTTTGCTAAACAGCACTGGATTGGACATTTGACTAATGTGTCATGGGACAATAAGTTTACCCATACTAACCACACTGACAAAAGACATGATTCTTTCTTTATTTTCCTAAAACTGACCTGATATTCCACATGAACTCTTATTCACTGGGTAATGGGGCAAAACAAAAGTACGATTTGGTTTAATTCAAGAATCCAAATTTATTCCTTTATTTGAAGAGTTTCTTTAGCTAAATGCCCTGTCCTTCAGCTTCTTCCCTTGCCCTTTGTCTCACCCCACATGGCATTTGGGTGTGTGAGGAGGGAGGAACACAAGGCATTGGTGAGCCTTTGGTTTCCAAGGCAGCGTCCCTTAGCCTGGTCACTGCTTGCCTTGCTGGCTTTGGTGGCTGAGGCCAGCAGTTGACAAAGTTTGCAATTTTTACCTCTCTTTTCCTGGTTGCCCTCGCTGTCTGACCCAGGGTCTGTTGCCTTCCTCATCCAGCTCAAACCTAAGAGGTCCACTTATGTACTACTGCTGCAGGGTCACTGTGCCACTTGCCATGTGGCCACACAGACTCCCTGGCTCCCAACTCCATTGCTGTATAATCCCCCCTTGGAGGGCCTGCGAGAATGTCTTGGTCCCAGACATGCCACAAGGAAACATGGTGGCTCAGAGAAGATAATCCACATCTGGGCGTCCCTCAGCTCTAGCACACAGCACAATTAGATTGACTTTGGTTCGAGTTGCCACCATGTTGGTATACCGGTAGACTGCAAGGAACTTAATCCAGAATTTGCAATGGTGAAAGTCTCTTCTTCCTGGCCTTTCTTTCCAAATTTCCAACATATTGTAACCCACCCATCTCAGCCCCGGATTTTTCTGCATATTCCTCCTTCTGTCCCTAATCCTTCTGGACAAGAGGGGTGGGTTTCTGCCATTTCTTTTCCTCCACATAAATTCTCCTCCTGAATTGGGCAGCAAGTCTCCTAGCTTATATATATATAGGAGATGGAGTTTTGCTCTTGTTGCCCAGGCTGGAGTGCAATGGCACGATCTCAGCTCACTGCAATCTTTGCCTCCCCCGGTTCAAGCAATTCTCCTGCCAAAAAGTTGCATGATCTGTTTTTTCAATGGATGTGTGGATTACTCTTACATTTATACATATCCTCTGCCTAAATCTCTATTCAGCAATCCAGATTTGAATATCCAATTGCCTTCCCAACCTTTCCACTTGATATCTAACAGGAATTTCAACCTCATCATCACCAAATCAGACTGCTTTGCTTTGCCGTCCCTGCAACCCCACAGCCTCCCTCTGCCCCAGGCAGTTTTCAGCCTTGGTGAATGGCATTGTCATCGACTCAGTTGCTCAGGCCAAAAATGGAAGAATCATCCTCAACTCCTCTCTTTCTTTCACATCTCACATCCGGTTCATCAGCACATCCCATTGGCTCTACTTCAAAATATATCATGAATCCAGAACACTTCTCACCATACTCACCGTTGGTATCTTATTCCAAGCTAGAACCTCTGTCACTGGGACCACAGCTATGGCCTTTTAACTGGGATTCCTACTTCTTCTTTTGTCCCCATAAGCAGAGGTTCTCATCCAGGAGCCATTTTGCCACCCCGGGAACCATTTGGCAATGTCTGGAATATTTTTGGCTGTCTCTGCTGAAGAAAAGGGGGGAGAAAGGCAATTGGCACCTAATGGATAGAAGCCAGGGATGCTGCTAAAAATTCTACAGTGGACAGGACAGGGACAGCTCCTCACAACAAAGAGTTAACTGGCCCAGAAGGTCAATAGTACCAAGCAACTGCCATGGAATTTACTTTCCCAAGATGGTAGCCAGGGGGATTTTTCTTTCTAATTAGAAAAAAATTTTTTTGACAGGGTCTTGTGTCACCCAGGCTGGAGTGCAGTGGGGTGATCATAGCTCACTGCAGCTTTGAACTCCTGGGCTCAAGTGATCTTCCCACCTCAGCCTCCCGAGTAGCTGGGACTACAGGCATGCACCACCATGCCCAGCTAATTTTTGTTTTAATTTTTCTGTTGAAATGGGGTCTTGCTGTGTTGCCCAGGCTGGTCTCAGACTCCTGGTCTTCTAAAGTGTAAATTAGATTGTGTCATTTCCATGCTGGAAAGAATAAAACTTTCTATTGCAGTATGAATATAATTGAAATTATTTGCTGGTTACAAGGCCTTTACAGGACCCACCCCCATAAACTTCCATTTTCATTTCTTTTTCTTTCTTTTTCTTTGAGACAGAGTCTCACTCTGTCTCCCAGGCTGGAGTGCAGTGGTGCGATCTCAGCTCACTGCAACCTCTGCCTCCCGGGTTCAAGCAGTTCTCCTGCCTCACGCTCCTGAGTAGCTGGGACTACAGGCACATGCCACCATGCTGGCTAACGTTTTGTATTTTAGCAGACACAGGGTTTCACTGTGTTGCCCAGGCTGGTAGCGAACTCCCGAGCTCAGGCAATCCGCCTGCCTCGGCCTCCCAAAGTGCTGGGATTCTAGGCATGAGCCACTGTGCCCGGCCTAAACTTCTATTTTCTACTTCTCCATTCTGCTTATTTATAATATTCCAGCAGCACCGATCCTTTGTCTCCTCTCTAATTTGCTAAACTTCTTCCTGTCTCAAGGCCTTTGCACTCGCTGCCACTTCTTCCTGGAACACTGTCCTGCAGACCTTTGCTTGGTTTCTGTCTTATAACTCAGGTCCCAGGTGAGTCAATCTTTCCGACCTTCCTATGTTAATCAATCAGCCCCTTCTGCCCGTTTCTCTGGAAGCGCACTCACCCACCACAGACCCAATTTCATCTTCCTCATAGCATTTGTCAACAGCTAAGATTATCTTACTTTTGATTGTTCCTTTGTGGTTTGTCTTTCTCCCTTAAGTTTTTTGAGAATAAGACTCTTCTTTTGGAAGCGTCTTAGTGCAGAGAAGGGGCCTAATGAATATTGCTGACTGCTTGACTGACTGGTTGTTAATATGTTGAACAGAAGCTAAAGTGATTTAGCACATCCTTTCTTGTCAATGCCTTACTTTGAGGCTAATTGTTTTACTGTGAAATCGCATTTCAGTAACATGAGCTGAATATTAACCCTCTATGCATTCCTGTTCTAGCAATGCTAGGCACCCCAACCCCAATAAATACTTGCCTTAGCTGGCTAAGAAATAGGTCATGTACAGGAAAATGCAAAAGAATAAAAATAGTTTTAAATTGTTATTTTTCAAAATAGTGCTCTGTTACAAGTGGAAACATACAAAGTGTTCATTTATTATGAAGTGTAAAGAAAACATCACTTCCTCCAAGGGGCAAACCCCGCTCTCGCTTCTTTCTCCCAGTGGGTGACAGGACCTGCCTTAGCTGCTTGGCCTGTTTGCACTGACCCTGGTAACTGAAAGACAGTCAGCTGCTTGCTTCCCTGCAGCGCAAACATTACTTAAGGTTATCTGTGCATTAGTGAACAGGATTTATTTTCTTGCAAGTTAGCAGAGAAGGCTAAATGCAGAAGTGCTGGATTCTCAGGAGCCATTTCAATGAACAGGCTCTCCTTTGCCAGTGTAGAAGCATTCGGAGATTTCACCCGTGCAACTAGGCGAGGCTGGGTGAGTGTGCTTTTTGTGCATGAGTGTGAATCACACTGAGTGTGTGTACAGGTCTGTATGTGTGCCTCGGGCGTATAACTGTGTCTACGAATATACCCCAGAGGTCAAAGATTGAAAATGGGAAAGGACATTTTGTGGATCACCCAGGGAAGGGCAGTGAGAGGAGCTCATTTCACAAATCTAGTGTTGGTCACGTGAACTAATATCATGGGGATAGGCCACAGTTATCTGTAGCTTTTTATAATTTATTTGCAGACGACCTAGTTTCAAATCCATTTGCTTGTTTGTTTTGGAAAAGCTAATAAATTTTTCTGAGCCTCAGTTTCCTGATCTGAAAATTATCATTGAGAATTTATTTATAATGGTCCCAGAACTATCAAAAGCTTACTGCATACCACCATCAGATGGCTCCCTGTGTCCTGCCCTTCCTGGCTGAGAAGCGTCTGTGTTTTGCTGATAGTTCTGGGGTCTTTAGTATCCAGATCAGGAGTGTGGGTGAGGGCAAAACATGGAGGCTCAGAGGATTTCTACTACAAATGGAGAACAAAGACAGAGCCAGAGGGGGAAGGTGAACGGGAGGAACAGCCTAGGCAGGCTCAGTTGGGGGCAATTTTCTTGGCACTAGGGAATGAGGCAAGGGAGAGGATTTGGGGGCATCTGCCAAGCATGTGAGACACGATAATAGAGGGAAGGAGAAGAAGATGATTTTCAAAGATTTTCTGTGTTAGGATGGTGTCAGAAAACCAGATTTTATTCAGGTTAGAACCAATTTGTGCTGTTGTCATGAGGGTTATAGATGGATTAAGTGCTATTTTGTTTGTAAATCTTAGCTAAGTGTCTGGTAAACATTAATTACTAAATAAAATTACAATTTTTATTGCACCAAGCTACAATTAGGATGCTAATCACTGTGTTGTTTCTCAAAAGACCAACTTGAGTCTTAAGAGTGCACGCTGTCTTTCTTTAGCACTTCCTGTTTGACATTTATTTAGAAACTGTTTTTTCTGGTGTGGATTTTCCCTCAGCATCTCCCCACCCCAGGTCTTGTTGGCTCAGAGCTGCTCATGAATCTAAGACTTCTCAAGGGTGTCTCGAGATGCAGAGAAATGGACCCATAGAGTTGAACCCCAGTTCCACCCTTCAGAAGCTGGTCACCCTGAGCCTGTTACTGAAGGTTTTTCATGCCTCAACTTTCTCATCTTTGAAGTGGGAATATTGATGATCTCTGCCTCATAGAGATGCTTATATGAGTTAATATTTAATTCTGCCTGGCATGTAGCAGTTGCTATGTAAGGGTTTGTGGGGGTGATGATGGCAATGTGATGAGGAAGATGAAGATAATTCTCTTCTCTTGTGCCTGGCAGCATCCAGCACAGGCCTGGGCACAGAGCTGGTCTCAAAAGATCTGCAAAGCCTAGGAGGACCACTGGGAGGCCCATGTAATGCTGAACTGACTCACGTGGTAAAATTTCCAACGACATAAGGGACTCTTTCCTTTTGGCTATGAACTTTCATTCCTTCCTGGGAGTAGGCTGCCTATGTTATTGTGTGAATAACTAAAATGTCTCTCTATCCAAATATTTGGAAGTTGTTGACCAGGGCGGTCAAAGGGCTGGAAGAGAATGGTTATGTCCCACTGCCAGGCTCTGTGTCCTGAGAACAGTGGTCAGAGCTAGCTTGCCAGGTTTCTTTGGTGGGGGAAAAATTAAAAAGTTGCAAAAAGGCACTCCATTTCCTGTGTCAGGAGGGGATTGGGTCCTGCTGGGGGTGAACATGGTGGGAGGAAGTGAGCAGAGGGCCCATGGGAGGGAGGTTAGGGCCCCCCCAGAGCTCTTTTGGTTTTGAATTAAAGCAAGCTTGATCCAAATTCTTATTTGCTTCTTCAACAGACTTTTCCTAAATGTTGTGGTTTTTTGACTCAAGGATTTGCTGGGTGGATAGTGACCTTGTGGGGAGAAAAAGGAAGCATTTGGAACATCTAGGCAAGAAGGCCCTAGAGTAAGACCCAGGCCTGAGGCTGAGAACTGCAGTGGCCTCTCCCCCAGGAAGGCTGTGTTCTGGTTCTTAGCCCTGCAACAGCTGACTGTAGAGAGGATATGGCCTGTGAACAATCTGGGGGGGGACACAGATTTCTTACTAACATTGACCTGAATTGATTAGAGGATTTATGTGTATTGTGTTGACTTCAGCTCTCTCCAGGGACCCAAGACTCTACTGTGGTCCAGTGACCCCAGCTACTTTGCTCAGAATTGCATTAGGGACTTTAACTTCTATGGAGTTAAAGTCTTCTATGGAGAGAAGATCTGAGGTATGTTCCTGGGAATGGCTTGGGATAATCTCAACCTTAGACACAATGAGTCACAAAGGAAATCCCAGAAAGAGGGATGAGAGAATTAAAATGAGTCACAGGAAAGGGCAGGTGAAATGTATGGGACGGGGCAGGGGAGGAGGAGATAATGCTGACTTTTCTGAAGCAGAGTCTCTGGTCTGGCTAGCTTGAATGCAGCTTTGATCCCATTAGACAGTGAGCAGGTAGAGATGTCCAACATTAAGTGCAATGAATCACATAACTTTATTCTAAAATCTTGGGGGACCCTTTCTTGGCAATTGTGGAGGCTCTGTCCAGAGGGGTCAGTATGAGCCAACCTTAAGGATACAGTGTTCCTGGCAGGGCGCGGTGGCTCATGCCTTTAATCCCAGCATTTTGGAGGCCAAGGCAGGTGAATCACCTGAGATCGGGAGTTTGAGAGCAGCCTGGCCAACATGGTAAAACGACATCTCTACTAAAAATACAAAAATTATCCAGGAGTGGTGGTGCACATGTGTAATCCCAGTTATTTGGGAGGCTGAGGCACGAGAATCCATGGAACTTGGGAGGTGGAGGTTTCAGTGAGCCGAAATGGCACTACTGCACTCCAGCCTGGGCTACAGAGTGATACTCTGTCTCTGGAGTGGAAGGGGAAGGGAAGGGAAGGGGAGAGGAGGGGGAAGGGGGGAGGGGGGGGGAGGGGGGGAGGGAAGGGAAGGGAAGGAAGGGAAGAAGGGAAGGGGAGGGAAGGGGAGGGGAGGGGGAGGGGAGGGGAGGGAAGGTAGTGTTTTTGGCTGTGACAGGGCCCTACAAGCTGCTCTCCGGAGCCTTGCGGAGCTCTTATTGCTATGGTTGGATATCCGTGGCATTTTGTGATTGACAATGATCCTGTTGAGTAATTTCCCATAGTGGCAGCAAGATGTGAATACACTGAGGAGCAGTCACAAATGCCCATGGGAGAAGTACAGGCAAAGTTGTGCCAGAGCTTCTCAAATTTTAGATTTTAAATGTGATTCAAAACAACAACTATTTGTTTACCTCACGATTCTGTGGATCAGCAATTTGGACTGGGATTATCTGGGCAGAGCTTGGCTTGGTGGATTCTGGTTGGATGCTCCCATGCATCTATGATCAGAGCATGAGCTGGTTGTCTAAATGGCTCTGTGGGATGGCTCGACTCTGTTTCATGTGGTCTCTCATCCTCCATTAGGCAAATCTAGACTTTATTAAATGACAGTGGTAGTAGAATCCCCAAGAAAGCATGTGGAAATATGCAAAGACTCTTAAGGCCCAGGCTCGGGACTTGTATAACATCACTCTCTCTGAATTCTATTATCCAAATCAAACTACGATGTCAAGAAATAGGTCCTACTTCTGGATGGGAGAGGCTGCAAAGAATTGTGGCAATTTTTTGCAGTCGATCACAGGTGTCCTCTGTGCTTTTGTTAGCTTTAAGGATTTACTTTCAGCCTTTTAAAGTCCATCAGATCATTCATGAAAGGGAAATCTGAGAAGCCCAGTGTTTGAGAGGTTATACAAATTCCTTTATAATATCAAAATATTTCCAAGACCCTTAGAATAGTTCGTGAATTTCTACATGAACTCTAGAACCACACTCCTAGAGCTTGAAACCCTACTTAATAACTGAAAGTTCCTGTACATTTGAGGAAATTTTGAAATAAATTTGTATCTTTTAATCAGAGCATCATCAGTATGCATTAAAAGTAGTAGTTAACATTTATATGAAGTAAGATATAGTAAGGCTACAGGCATAGATTAATGTGCAAATAGCCTCATGGGTCCTTTTTATTAATAATAGCTCTGAGATATGATAAAGATCCAGAGCTCTTAGGTGGGAACCACTGTTCTAGACCAAATGAAGAACTGGTCTAATGTCCTTGAATTTTATGCATCCCAGTCCCCTTGGACCATGGACACTTACATGCACCTTCCATTTGTGGAGACTGCACTAGAAACTGCCCTGGGTCCTTTATACCCACTGTCTTGACTACCAGACCATCTTTCCATCAAACCAGTCAGTGAGGTCTGAAATTCCCCTATGGAAAAGTCACACCTCAAGTTTACAATTTCCAGGGTTAAGATGCAATTCTCCTCGGTGCAGGAACACAGTGTGTGGTCACTACTGGTGGCTTACTCTGCAACCCCTCACCAGAGTAGGGAGGTGGAAGCAGCTCTGCTTGGCCACTGAACAGCGGTGGGAGACTGGAAGTCCTCTCCCCCAGTTCTGGGCTTCTGTTTTCTTGCAAAGAAATGAGAATTGAAAAGGCCCTTTTAGGAAGGTCAAGGCTGAAATGAGTGGCAGTAAAGACATGTGTTTTCCAGGCCAGGGACAAATAAAATCTAGTTGCTGTCTCTTTCTCCTTCATCTTTCTATTTGATCTTATTGCTCTGCCCCTCCCTAATCTCCTGGCAGTGGTAGAGCCACCTCCTCAGTTGGAAAAACATTGACTGTGAGAGGCACATCCCTTGAAAAACCTTGGCTGGCACATCCCTGCTTCACATTTGGGGATTTGACAGTGGGTTTAATGTGCTAGGAACCTGCAACTCCAGGACAGAGCATCCCAGTGAGTGCCTAGGGCCTAGTCACCCTGTGGCACAGCCTCCTTAGATATACAGGGCAAAGCAGAGGCAGGAGACCACAGGAAAGGAGCCGGGAAGAGAGCAGGAAAGAGCTGGGGTCTCTGTTTCCATGGGCGTTCTCCTTCTCAGTTGTCTTGGCAGCCAAGCTATGCTTCTGCTCTTTGATGCTATGAGCTACTTTATTTCTGTCCAAATTGTCTCCCTTTTGACTTAGGCCCGTTTGAGTGGATTTTTTTTTTTTCTGGCACTCTTGATGAAGACACATTAGCTTAACAAATTAAGACATATTCATTTGACGTTTGTGCGTGCCAGGCTCTGGCAGCTGCAATGTTGGAGTCACGGTCTCTGCTCTCCCGACATAAAATCTGGTACAGGAAACCAACACATGAACAGATAATTATAGTGTAGTGAACAGTGTGGCATAGGGGGAGTCATGGATTAATGAAGAGAAGAAAGACAGGGAAGGAGGAGTCAGACAGTCGGGTTTGATAGACCACCCGGAGCTCAATAGAAGCAGTAAGGTCACAAACAAGTTGCTGTGAAGCAGCAGTTCTCAGAACTCATGAGTGTGGGGGTTTGGTAGATGAAGGCAAGTGAAGGCGCTGAGAAGCTGAGGTCAGGTTAGCAGAGCCAGGTGATCCAGAGCTGCTCAGAGAACCTCCCAAGCTTGCTCATGGCTCATAACTGCTGAATTACAGAGATTGGGACAGATGTAATTTCATTTCCTGTATTTTCAGCAAAGGCATACAATTGAACAGTGTTGTCATCTGAACTGACAACGGATGATCACTGATTTATAAAATAGCACTCTTTAAAACATTCCTGCCAAATGTTCTCAATAGTGAACAAAAATACTTTGGAATCAAAGCAAGGTAGAAACAGGCCTCTTTCATCAATGGTTTCCATCTTTGCCGCTTCACGTCCACCACCTACAGATATCTCTTGCTTTATAAGCAAAGACAAATGTTTGGGAACAAAATGAAAAATGGTAAAAACGTTCCTGTGTTGGGACACTGTCATCATCCAACCACATGACTTGGCCAGCATGCGGTCAGATGTTTAGGGTAGCAGTGGGACAAGCTCTGGGGGCTGCAGAGTGCATCTCCCCCAGGTGAGCAATCACACACTTCCAAAGCACGAGACTGTTATGAAGACCTGGGAAATGAATCCCCCTCCAGCCCTCCTCAGAGAGTCCCACTTCTAATGCCACCTCTGTCAGCCAAACTCATGTTAGCATCAGTTTATCATAAAATATGGAGCAGCCTGTAGCTTTCATTTTTCTCTTTCAACTGGGATATTAAAAGAAGCTTTCACATTTCCTCCAAAAATGCATTTCAGAGTTCACATTTCCTCCCGAGGGCCTGCTCTGAATGAAGACTCCTCATTTCAAGCTTGATTTAATCCAGGAAGTGCCTGGGAATCAGATAATGCCAGCAACAACCAGCAAGCTAAAAAAACTGCTCTATAGGGCTTCTTTGCTGCATTTCTGCTCTAAAGGGCTTCTTCCTTGTGCATTTAAGTCAGGGGGTCATCTATAGAATGCTTACCTCCTGCTGTCATCTGTATACTAAGTATTCCTACTGCCACCGCCACCTGTTTCACCATCCCCACCATCCATCACATCAGGGGCATCACCACCATGGACTCTATAGCCCTTCCTCTGTGACTTGCTGCATCATGGAAGGCTAATTAACATGAAGGACACACCATCTGCAGGTCTGCATCCCTCCTCTCCCCCTCATCCTCTTGCAGAAATGGAAGCAGCAGAGGTTGGTCTAGCAACTCCCTGGGGTACCCCATAGATCAGCTTTCAGAACCTGTCCCTCTGGGAAGGGGATGCAGGTTAAGAAGCTGCAGGGCTCACCTTGCAAATAGAGACTGACCAGCACTATAAACCCTTGAATGCATGGGCTTGGCCTTATACAAGGAAATAAGTCACCCTGTCATATGGTGTCAGCAGATGCAGAGTGCCCTGCTCCCACACCCGCCCTCCTTTTTGCTGCCTGAAAATCCTTTACTACTCTAGAGAGAGTCAGTGTCAGCATGAAGACTCCAGGGGAAGACTCCAGTAGCTTATCGCTCCTCTGTTTCTGGCTGTACCTCTTGGGTGAGATTTAAGAACACTGGACCCTGAGGGATGTTATGTGGGGTCAGATTGTGAATTGTTTGAGTACAAGGCAGGGACTCAGTGTTATTTCACTTTGGGTCTCCAAGCCCAGTGAGTCCAGGGATCGTACTCTATATAAGACTGGATAGATGGATGGATGCTTGGGTGGATCAGTGGAAGTGTGGATGGAGGGATGGATGGATGGATGGATGCATCTGTAATGAAAGAATGAACAACTCTGCAAGGCACTTCTTGGCCACCTGCAGTGTGCATGATATTTGCCTCCTTTTCCTGGTAACTCCCATCCCAGGATATCTCTGGGTGACAGGAAGGATTGAAATGGGAAGTGGAGGAATGTCAGGAAGAGAGCCAAGTACCATACTGGGCCGTGGCCAATATTCCAGGACTGTTGGGACAGTGAACAGATTTGAAGAAGTGAAAGTCTTCTCAGAGAATGATGCTGCTGCTGGCAAATGCCTCTGTGGGTTCCCAGGCCTGGGTGTGGTTGGAGGAGACTGGGATGCGTGGGACATGGGTGGTACATCCTAGGTGGGGGAGTCAGATCATGGGCATGTAAAAAGTTAAACAGTCACACTAAGCTTTTGGCTCCATTGAGGATTATTTGATGATAAGAAACAAAAACTACTCAGATGAACTGAGGCAAAACAGAGGGATAAAGAGTAAGAACAGAGGGTTGCCGAAGTGCTACCAGGCCTCCTGGAATGTGGCAAACTATCAGGTGGTGCTTGTCCATCGGTCCCTCTGTCTCCCTCTGGGATGACATTGCCACCCTTCTCTGCTTCTTTCAGCTCAGGCTCCTTCTCTGGGGCTTCCTCTATAAGGAACTTCATTTCTGTGCTCTTAGCATTTCAGAATTTCAGTGCTTTGAGGATTGGGGGTTGCTCTGGCACCTAGTGTGGCCCTAACTCTACGTGCTCATTCTGTGCCAGTGCCCTGAGCTTTTTGCGCTATAGTTTCTGTACCTCTTAGTTCAAATTCTGGAGCGAGTAGGAAAAGGAGAGAGATCTATTAGACTGGTTTACCGTGATCGGATGCTGCCCCCTCCCCTCCCACTACCAATCCCAGTCACCCAGGCCCACAGCTGGGGCTGTGTTGAAACTCACATGAAAGGGGCATGGGCAGTGGTAATATTTCAGCAAAGACAGATGCAAGAGACACTGCAAAAGCCTGTTGAATGAGGGAGGGGAATTTCCAGGACTTTTGGCTGCCCTGTGACATGGTGAGAGGACTCCGAGGTGTGAAACCCATGAAATGGGGGAGTATGGAGAGTGGGAAGTTCACTAGGTTCAGGGGTTAGTGTTTGGGGGATGATGGGAAAGTCAGTTTGGGACTCACTGACTTTGACATACTCTTGAAATAGGCGCTTAATTCAATTGAGTGAAGTTTGTGGGGGGTGCAGAAGCTGCGTGCACGCTCCCCTCTGGAGGATGCTGGGATATAAGGGCAGGGTTCCCAGGACAGAAACCTGGGACAGGTGCCCCAGGACACAGAAATGTAGACTTGAAAAGGTTAAACCACAATCACTCACTGTGAGTGGGGGAGAGAATCAGGCCACATGGTTTAATCTAGTCGAGTCTCAGAAAACACGTTCCGAGTTCCCTAAGAGAAGAGACCGTTAAAATGGAAACTGTTTGTTTTGGGAGCCCCCAGAAGACCTCCACTCATTCAGGTCATCTGAAGTGTGGCTGGAAGCCCAGCTAACAGTTGGGAAAACCCTAGTTTCAAGGCCAATTTGGAGGTAAGAGGGTAACGACAAGGAAGAAGTCCAAGAAGCAGAGAGAGATATTCGAGGTATCACAAGCAGGGCAAGATCTACAACTGTAAAGAACAGCATGTGAGCCGCTGGGCCTTGGAGGAAGACGGAGAGTCCTAGGGCTTGGAATCCAGTGACTTTCCAGGTTGGGAGCCCAGGGTCACAGGTCACTGGGATTGTTCTCTAGGGCTGGAATGGTATCGAAGACCAAAGTAACTCACAGGGAAGATTGAGCCTATGCCTTCTAAACACTGTCCAGGAGGAACTTTGCCCTATGCCAGAGGAGTCCAGTTTAACTCAGAAGACATTTTAGAGAATGAACTGGTATCAGGAAGAAAACCAATGGCACACTGAGTAGCTGTTTGTCTCCTGGAAAAATCCACCCAGTTCAGGTAATGATAACGCGGAAGGCAAAATGGGTGCAGCCTTTTCCCCAGTCTGGGAGTTCTTGGGCATCCAGCCCAGAAGCACCTGTGCAGACACCAGCCCCAACTCTTTCCTGGCTCGAGCGACTCTCCAGGGCCCTGGACATGTAGGGGAAGCTGTAAGGAAACTCTAGCTAGTAGTGCCTGTTGGTGGTAATGGATCTGTCTGGAGGGTCAATGTGAATTATTAACTGAGACCTCATGACAAATTTCTGTATGTTATTATCTTATATTTGTGTTTGAAAGTCATCATCCTGGGCTGTGCAAATTGAGTATGGTCAATATAGAATTCCTGCTCTGTTTGGGAAAGTGGTTTTTGGCTGTGAAAGTGACAGACTGTCAATTGTCTGCATTTCAGCCTTCACAGTGCATTTCCTGCTCTGCTGTGAGGCAATAACTAGCCTCAGTCTGCTCCATGCTGATCAGAAACATTCTTGTCCCTCTGTCAGAGTCATGACAATTCTGTTGAGGCAGAGGCCTGGATTGGAGCCCCTCTGCTTTCCTGCCAGGTAGAAGCTCCACCTATGGAACTCAGCTCCAGAACTTTTTGGAAGAAGAACTAAAAGCAGTTCTGATTGGTTGAGCATCTTGGGATTGCTGTGGCCTGAATAAATGCTTATTGTCATGGTGGTGAGCTCAAGCCACTGGGCATGTGGTGGATGGCAGGGGATGGATGGGGAGTCCATAGACATAGCCTGGAGCAGTTAAGACCAGATTCTGGAGTTAGAGTTGGGTTCAAATCCCTGCTTCACCATTTCCTAGCTGTGTGTCTTTGGGCAATTTGCTGAACCTCATTGAGCCTTGGTTTTCTCATTTGTCAAATGGGAATAATAACACCAACATCAGAGGGTTGTGGTACAGATTAAGTGGAAAAAATGCAGACAAAATACTGCTCCTAGTATGCACTCAAAAAGCGTTAGCTTTCTTAGTGTCAACATTGCTGGTGCTACATTTGCAGTCTGCTTGATTCTCAAAGTCTGGCGTAAGCAGTGCGTGGAGGCAGGGAGAGCTAGCTGCGTGTTTTAAATAACATCCGTGAAGAATCTGTCACGTTTTGGAGATGCCAGCCAAAAAACATCTTATTTTCAGCCCAGCTCCTTGTTTGCCTGCTACAGAGTGTGACCTATTTATCAGAGACAAAGACACCCCAGCCCATTTTTCTTTGCTACTTCTCAAGAAGTACAGCCAGAGGAGAAAATTAAGTTGCGGCTTGATTGCAGCACAAGATACAGACATTTTCCTTTTTGATAGGCACATTCGCCCTTCCAGTGGCCCAGTAAAACATGCAGGAACTGAGAATCACTTATGGTCATTGGAGGAACTGATACCCTTTGAAAGAGGGTTGAGAACAATGTGAATGTCATGTGATCTCTGCTACGCACAGAGTATAAGGAACAAACCAATTAACTAATGGAATGTGTGGAGCATCTAGGCGAACTGCAGGGGCTCGGAAAAGCCAAGAAAAGCAGCAAAATGATCCCCACGTGGACAGGAGTCTGCTGCTGAAGGGTGGCCAGAACGAAAGCTCTAGTGGCTTTGATGAAATCTGGATCATTCTCCCAAGTTCTTATTTTTGTTCTAGGATGGGCACATCCCTCTTTGAAAAGCTAAGTTCCTATATCAGAGCCCAAATACCAAGCCCAGTTCCTCTCTGGAATCCTGAGAATCTGCCCAGGAAAAGCTTTGCCTTCATGCTGTCTTCTGTAGCAGGTGCACCTGGATGTAGCTTCTCCACTGGACTGCCAGCACAGGCTAAAGACCCCAAGTCTCACCAAGACTTGGATTCCTGAGACAGGAGCAAATTTTTAATGAGTGCCTAGCACACCTCTGGGAAAGGACCTCTGGGAAAGTGAACGACCTCTGGGAAAGTGAACGACCTCTGGGAAAGTTGTGCAATCCCCAGTCAGCAATATCTTCCATGGATTGGGGCACACACTGCATAGGTTAGCCAGGAACTAGTGCCTGGTAAGTGATTTAGAAATGTTTGTAGAGCAAAAAACCAAATAAATGAATGATGAGTAGAAACAGACAAGTGAGGCTTTCTCAGTGTCAACATTGCTGCAGGTCACACGAGCAGTTTGTTGAGGGCATAGACTAGATGGCAGTCTTTGGATTGGCAACTATGAATTCTTTCCCCTTGTATGATTTGCTCTAGCTCTTGGCTCAAAGCATGGGGCCTGTGAGAAATCACCAACAAAAGGAGGGTAGAAGAAAGAGGAAGGATCTGGTAAAGGCCAGTGTTCTTTCTCAGCTCCTGTTTGATCTGGTCAGAAACAGATGCATTTGGACTCAGCCTGGGGGAAGAAACCTCTGCTTAAAGGAGACAGGCTAGGCCAAGGAGATTCCTGGCTTTTCTACCACTCAAAAAAAAAAAAATTAGATGCAAGAATTTCCACTGGAAATTGCTGGTCACATTTATTCTCCATCTAGAAATCATTTGTTAATCAATGAGTGTAGTTTTTTCTTGGTATGTTGAATAACATCTGGAAATGATCTGTCCCCATAAATTGATGCTCAGGAGATGATTAAAAAATTCTGATTGTGCCCAAATGAGTATGGAAATGTTTAATAAGGAGCTGGGATCTTGGGATGCCTGTGAGGCACATTCTTGAATCCTCATGGTTTGGACCTCACTTTGGGCAAAGAGACCAAGTGGAGGATTAGGGAGGTGCTGGTTCAGTTTCTATTTCCCACTCTGGTGTGGAGCAAGAGTCCCCTGCTCCCCTGCTCACCCTTCTCTGTCCATCTGGAGCCCTACTTTCTATTGCTTTTTTTCCCAGGGAGGAGGAAAGGCAGGGAGGAAAACATGGGGATAACAAAACGTTGGCATCTCACAGAAACACCACGAGGATCTTGGCACATAGGGGCTATGATTCTGTTTCACCCTTGGAGAGGTTAAGTCATGCTGTAAATCTTTTTGAGCCTACAGTCCCACAGCTCTGACTTGCACAAGGTCATATAACAAGCAAGAGCCTGGTTGCTAGACTCCTAGTGCAGTGCTTTTTGTGTGCTGAGCTCTTTGGAACCCTCTCTCTCCTGAGCAGGTCTGTGGGGGTGGCTCTTCCTGTCATAGAATCAAACTGTTGAAATTTGGAGGATACTGGGGGTATGCATGTGTGGAGGTGCATCTGTTCATGTATGTGTGCATGCATGCATACATTCATGCAAATATGTGTATCTGCACTGCATGTGTTTGTGTGTGTATGTGAATAAACCTGTGTCTGTATGTAGGAATTTCTGCATTTCTGTGTCTTGTGTGTGCATGTGTTGGGCCAGGGGTCAATGTAATGTGGACACCTACGTGCCTGTGTCTATATATGCTTCGGTTACCGTACCAAGGGACCTACTCAGAATGTTTAGTACCCAGCCTACCACAGTCACTGACTAATCAGAATAAGCACCATCAGTAGTTCAGCATTGGCTAGAGTCTTGGGAGGCCAGAGGTCCCATGGGAGGAGCCAGAATGACTGGGGTATGTATGGGAGTTTGGGGGAGCTTGGGGGCAGCCCCTATATACCAATTGGTCCAAAAGTATTTCAATACTTTAATGGCTGGCATGGCCCTCCTTGTGCTAATTGGGAGAATATCAGTTCTTCTGTCGTCAGAAATAAACCTGAGTAAGTGATTAGGAAGATGTGTCCTGGTTAATGTTTGACTTTCAGCAAAAGGAATGACACAATTGAATCTGATAAGTTCAAGTACTCTGTTGGCTCTAGACAAGTTATTTAATCCCCCTTAAAAATTGGGATGATCCTACCACCTTCGTGTAACGTTGGTGTAAAGACAGAATGAACTTACACCCATGCTGTGTGTCTGGCCTGTGGAAGTTGTTACTATTATTGGTGTCATCCGATTTATTATAAAATGGCATAGTAAATGTTTCTGAGTGTGGTTATGGAGATCACACAGATCTGGAGTTTAGGCCTACTTGGCTGTTCATAAGTTTTAAAAGTGAAGCTACTTAACCTTTCTGAGCCTCAGTTTCCCCATCTATAAAATAAAGACACAGGATGTTACTGTGCGTTTGTTGCAGCACCATTAACATGATCTTGCAAGAAGTGATCGAGAGCTGGGTCCTGTTAAAGTATTCCTGATGATGATGGTGACGATGATAATGGTGATACTGTGGGGGCACCCTTCTGAAGTCTAACAGAATTTGAAGGTGCCTTTAGAGAACACTTGGTCCTATTGTTTCTTTGCATAGATGAGACTGACATGGTCTGTGGCGGTGTGATGGGGGTCTGACCTCAGGCCTCCGTGGGGCTGCTACCTGAGGGCCCACTGAGGCATGGGCAGCCTCCAGCTGGGAATGGCCTCTCCACATTGCTGAGCCCTAGGCTGCCCAGCTGACTTTGGGACTTGGAGAGACATCAGTGCCGGATGTGCGTTTCATTACTTTCAATAGATATGTAAGTTGCTGTTGACTACCGATAACTTGCTCCCATTCATCACACGTGTGCTATGGCAGACATCCTCCAGGGACCTGGGCTTCTAGTGACTTCAGAGTGGGGGGAGGAGGAAAGAGGGCATCACTAGACCTCTTCCCTGCTGGATGGAGCAGCAGCATGGCTTGTCCAGGTTGGCAGGCTCTGCTGGCCTGGTCACCAGAGAAACCACCTCCCCCACATTTTGAGGCCTGCATACATGCTGCCTTTAAGTGTGTATGGCAGAGGCAGGAACTCGACAGAGGCATTGGCCTCCCAGCACCAAGTGCTAAACATGACAGAAACCTATTGCAACTTTTGGGGGTGGTGAGAGAGGTAGAGGTGTTTGATTGGTACTCAGGGATGATCAGATAAAATAGCAAGCACTTAGATAGCATTTACATTGCATAAGACACTACTCTAAGCAGTTTCCACAGTGAACTTCTAAATCTTTATCAGAACTCTCTGAGGTAGTACAATGATTATTCCCATGTTCTATATGCAGAAGTGGAGGCACAGAACAGCTCCCTAACCAGTCCAAGGTCACCTGCTAAGAGCACATGAGAGCTGGAATTAGAACTCAGGCTGGAAGAATCTGTTCTTTCCATGTCCTCAGTTGGAGGTTGGGACAGAAGGACAAAGCTTCTTTTCCTTCATGAGATTTGGGCTGAACACTGGGAAACTGTGGGCATGGACATTTTCTCCAGGCGAAGAGAACAGCCCTGGAGCTTCAAGGAGGGTCCGGGCTGCTTGCTCTGCATTCCTCAGCCAGCGGCCACACTCAGTTGCCTGGTGAGCCTCTGGGGAACGCCAAAGCATCATCAATCACAGTGTGGCCCCTCCTGGGGACCGGCCTGCCTCACCCTGCCTCTCCTCACTCACTTGCTGAGTTCTCATGGAGAAAGGGACGGGAAGGGAGCACGGCTTTCCCTTGGAGCACAGGCTCCCAGCATCCATGAAGATGTGCGTTGGGACCAACTCTACCCAAAGTTGATCAACAGGGTTTTGTTGAGCCCCTGGCAGGGGCTTGGGTCTCCAGTCATGGGCTATGGAAAGGACGAGCCCTGTGAAACCCAGGCCCAGACAGGGGAAGGCACAGGGCAAAGCAACAGGAAAAGAGAGGGAAGATGGCTTAGAGGAGAGGGAGGTCTGCAGGTTGAGATATTGAGGGTTCCAGAGGAGGGGGCCTCTGGGAGCTTTTTGGGGGCAAGGAAGTGGGTGAAAAGGTGGCATGTCACTGAGAAAAGAGAGGGAAAGGGTCCGGAGCCCTGGAGGCACATCTGCTGAGCCCTTTTCCCCAGGTGTCAGAAGGGCTGGCTGCTGCTCAGGGTTCAGGTGTCCTGCCAGCTGTGGCTGGCCACAGAGCCCCTTCCTGTGTGTGGGACCGAGCAGAGAGCAGTGTTGAGCTCATTTGCTTATCCTCATTTGTTCACCTCCCCTAGCTCCTCTGTGTGCCCCATGGGCAGACCCCCAAGGTTTATGATAGGAACTGGAGGTGATGTATTGAGGAAACAAGAAAAACTAAGGAAAAGTGACCAGGGGGCTCCCTACTCTGACCTTAGTGTCCCAGCAGAGCTTGCTTGGGGCAGAGGGAGGGCATGCTCGGAGGAGTTAGATGTGGCCTTTACCAGCCCCACAGACATCTGGATTTGTGTCTGGGGGACACAGGACTATTCTGGTGGTGCTGCAGGGATGTGTCAGGAGGAAGCCTCAGCTCTGACCAGCACCCTTCACTCTTCAGCTTCTGGGGAGGGGCACCCCTGGCCCAGCCTTGCTTTACAGTGACCTCAGTGTCTGACCCTCAAAGCAACACAGTGGAGTTTCCTGAGACAGGCCATGGAAGGAAGAAGGCCTCCGCCTGCTCCCCAAGGGAAGACACAGATAATCAGGGTCACCCTCTTTCCCATTCCTCTCCAGAGTCTGCAAGTGACAGAAAGAAGAGCTCATCAGGGTCTGCATACCCTGAAGGATTGGAAGTTTGGTTTTCTCTGTGTCAAAAGCTGGAAAAGCCAGTGGAGAGTCCCCTCTCAGTGGGCAATGGGCTCCTTCCTCCTGACCCTGAGCAGGCCTGGCCTCGCCCTAGCCTGAGCACTGGCAGAGAAGAAGCCCAAGGGGCTGGATTCTAAGGGGTTTCCAGGCCTGGAACGGAACCTCTCCTGGGGCTGACAGTCTCATCTCCATCTCTCTGCTTCATTCAGAACTGCTCAAATTATACTTTAGCACTTAATTCAACAGTCGCCGAAAATATGCTGGTTTTAGTGTTTTCATCGTTTTGACCTAAGATCATGTTGGTGCCAATTTCCTTTAAAATAATTCCCTACTTGTGGGCCACTGGTGTGAAATCCCAGCAGCAGCCCCCGCCGACCCTCCCTCTGTAATTCCATGGCCTCCCCTGGCTCACGCTCCCCTCAGGGTTCCTTGGCCTCTGTGTTTATACACTAATGTTTTTTCTCACACATTCATTGTGCAGCTTTCCTTAATTTGGTGTCCCGCCGGGCGCCAGCAGGAAGCCACTCAAACATGATGTCAGTGATCTCAAAATTGAACCCCAGGGCTTTCTTCTGCCAGCAGATGTGTGGCACACTTTATTAACTCAAGTACCCACGAGTTGAAAATTTCATTAGTTTGAGGGGGAGGGCTAAGTCCCATCAAGAGACCTGGTCTGGACAGATTCTTTGTGTCAACCTGACCCCTAGCAAAACGGATTATTGTTCTAAGTGAGACAAGTGACCTAATGTTCTGCCTATTATGCACACATGGTCTGTAACCTTTTAAAATACGAGTGTGGGAAAACAGTGCATTCTGCCACATCTCTGACCAAAAATTCCTGACAGGTGGCAGCCAGCCTCTTAGCAACGCCACCAGGAGCCTGGAGTTACCCCGGGGGCCACGGGGGTTCCCTTAGGCCAGGTACAGGGTGGGGTTGGGAGACCACCGCTGGGAGGAAGGAGCCCATGGAGGCAGCGATCAGCCTCCACCGTGGCCCTGTGACAGGCCAGGGGACAGCCTTGGACAGGCCGTGAGTGCCCACCTCCAGTAGGCAGCGATCAGCCTCCACTGCAGCCCTGTGACAGGCCAGGGGACAGCCTTGGACAGGCCGTGAGTGCCCACCTCCAGTGCCCCCTCAGGGTGGACCCTGAGCTTTCCAGCCAGACTGGGAGAGTCACAGAGAAGCAGTTTGTTTGCTGTGCAAAGAGAATTTCCCAAGGCTCTGAGCTGGGCACCTATTGTGGCCGTATCAGGGCACAACACCCCCTTCTCACCTGCTCACCTGGCCCCGCTCACGCCACCTTGCTCCAACGGGCCTGACATTCTGCCTGCTACGCACACATAGTCTGTAACCTTTTAAGGTACAAGTAGGTAAGGACACTTCTGTCATGTCCATTACCACAAATTCCTGCCAGGTGGCAGCTGGGCTCTGTGGGAAAAGGATGAACATGCTCAGTTGGGCTCAGCACCTCTGAGGCCTCCTTAGCAAGGCCAGAGCCTGCTGGCCTGCGGAAGAGACAGGTGTCCCAGCTGTGGCCCAGATGTGTGCAAAGGTTGGGGATGAGAAGGTGGAAAGATATGGGATCGGGCAGGGAGATGTAGTCTCCGCTTGGAGCGTGGCTGGAGGACAGCAGCTAACAGAGGGACGAGGAGGGCTCCCAGGAAGGAAGGCCCGAGCAGGGCTTGAACTGGTCAGAGGAACAGAGTAAGGAGGGGTTCTGGGAAGGAACGCGCCAAGGTGTGGGTCTTGGGTGGAGTTTCTGGGTACGCAAAGAGGAGGCTGTGATCATGCGCAGCATGCTTGCTCTGGGCTGCGTTTTGGGTTCAGACACAGACCGGTCCCTAGACAGAGACCCCACCGGGTGCTCAGGCAACATTCTTCATGGGACCTCGATCTCCGGTGGGTCTGTTGTGGGGATGCATCTTCTGACAAACCCATCTCTTTTGGGGTACATGAGAATTCCTGGAGATCCGGGGATGCAGCCTTCAGGCCTGGGCTGCTTCTCCCTGGAGTCTCCGTGACCTGGCGTCCCAGAATGCTGAGGGTAGGGCTGCACTGGCCCCTACCTTCTGACAGACACAAAGCAGAGCTGGTTGTAAAAACTTAATTAAATGAAATATTTTAACAAGAAATTCCAAGAACAGAATGCCCTGCTCGTAAGCAAGCCATCACGGAAATAAAAGCTGACAGGAAGCGTGTGTTCCGTCCAGCAAGAGAAAGTTTCTGCAAGAAGCGAGATAGTGCAGAGAGCTGGCCTGTGCTGGACCAGTGGCCAAGCAGGCTGGTTCCTAGAGTCAAAGCCAGGCAGAGTCAGGGTGCAGCCCTGGGGCTGTGATTACTTGGTTCAGGAATGTGTGAACTCCGGACTATAATTCATGCATTCCACAAATTTTTCCTAAGCACCTACTGTGTGCTGGGCAGTATGCCAGACTCTGGGTGTACAATCCCTTCAGACCTCACCGGGTGCTCCTGTGAGAGGGCTATTTTGCAAGTTGAAGAAAGGGAGGTTCAGGGAGGTGATGGAACAGGGTACCAGTGAGGCAGAGCTGGGACTAGAACTCAGGTGTGCGAATCCTCAAGTCCAGGCTCTTTACCACCTGACCTACTCTTTCCACCACATCTCAGTTAGCAGAGGTGCTGAAGAGGAAACTCGACTGGGTTTGCAGGTTGCTAAATTGTGGCTGGCCCCATGCAAGGTCACCTCTGGGGCGAGAGTGTGCCATTTTACCTTCCTGGGGGAGCGCAACCAAATCCTGTCCTCATGGTGGACTGAGAGTGGACAGGGACACTCATTCCCATGCTGAGGAGAGGGCCTCAGATCAGAGTGTGTAGCTTCCCCAGTGGACTTCCTGGAGGAGGTGGCACTTGAGAGGACCTTGAATGTTCTGTAGAGAGTCAGGGGAGGATGTGCCCCTACCTAGGAGGGGAAAGGGAGTAAGCCACGCCTGAGAGTGGGGAGCAGAGCATGGAGTGATGCTAAGTGGCAGGAGGAGCCTGCATTGGAGGCAAGAGTGGAGCCTGGCTCAGACTGACTCCCCAGGGAAATGTTGCCCTCTGCTTGTATCAGGGAGGATGAGGCGACAGAAACACCTCCTGCTCCCTTGCCCATCTGGGGCAAGTATGAGGAAAATGCATTGTGTGCACAAGCCAAGGAACTGGCTTGATTTCCCCTGAGTGAAAATTTCCCAGGCTAGAAGGATTTTGGGAACAGCAGAGTCAAATCCTTCCTGCCACCCGGTGCCTTTGTTGCATACCATCTGGCATTGCCCTCAGTAGGACCTGGCTCAGGACCAACCTGATTTAAGAAAATTCCATCAAAAAAACCCCTGACATCTGCAAAGAAGACTCATTTTAGGTAGAATGGTTCACAGGGTAAGAGGAAACTTTGTTTTACAGGAATATTCTCCAGCAAGTTCTCTTATATTCAAATATTATTTGATTTATTCGAGCAAATGCCCAAACTTTACAGGATGTGGTGCGTGCATAAAGTGAGACGGGGCTGTGATTGGTTCAGAAATCAGCTTACAATAAGTGCCTCTTTCTTCGCAGCAGAGAAATTGACTTTAAATTCTATCCCCTACAATCCCCCAAGGACTTAGCCCCCTACTGCCCCAGGGAGTCTGGAGAAGGAAAGGGGAGTCTAGTGGTGGGTGAGTCCTATGTTTGGATGACTCTCTGCCTCTGGTATTATTGGGGAGTTGGGGTTTTATGTGCACTTTGTCCCAGTATCATGGCTTTGCCCCATTCCCAGAGCTGAGGGGAGGCCCTGCATCTCTGGTTTATCTCTGTACCTGGCATAGGAAAGAGTCAGCCCTGCACGGGCAGCGGGACCTGTGAGTGGGGGAGGCAGGGTGCCTGGGACGGGGAGGTGAGGTGGAGGGCAAACCCACCCAATACAGCATGACAGCAAGCCCTCAGTCAGCCTTGTGGAACTTGGGCCCTTCCATCTTCCATCCAAACCTTTTTCTGAGAGAACAAGCCTAGAAGTGCCACTTTAGTGTGTGCTTAGCCAGTCAGAGGACGGCAGCACACACCAGTGCTGAGTGAGTTGTCTCAGAAGCATCCATGCAAGGGAATGATTGTTTTCAGCAAACTCAGGGATTCCCCAAGAGGATGCCCTTCGACTACCCAGCCACAGGGCAGATATGGAGGAAAACTGATAAAGCCTCAGGGGAAGCCCCTTGGAATGGCCTGGTTGATTTCAGTTTGGCCTGGGGAGTGACACAGATGAAGACTACATCAAGGCAAGCACGTGGCCTGGGTGTGCTTCAGCAGGGATCAGAGGCGTCCTCAAGGACTAAGAGACATTCTTTGCTGGGCCTTGAAGGATTTTCATAGAGATGATAAAAAGAACCAGTCACTGATGTGAAAAATTTAGATGGTATAGGAGGACCCGGACTCATTCAGTTCATCTGGAGCATGTTATTGTTCTCTGAGTTCCCACTTTACAGATGAAGTAACTGAGGCTCAGAGAGGTGAGGTGACTGGCCCAGGTCTCCATGGCTAGTGAGTGGCACACTTGGAATTCACACCCATTCCTCTCTGCCAAGTGTGCTCTGCTACCTCCTGCCTCCTCTATCTCTGTGGTCCCAGAATCCCTATAAGTCCTCTTCATTTGGGTTCCTCTCAGACTGAACACCACGTCCAACCTCCCACATTTATTTGTTTAGTTCTCTGCCCTGAATGCTTAGGAGAATGCCTGGACTAGAGAAGGTGCTTAATAATTCTCTTGAAAAGGAGGAGTTGATCTACCCTAAAATCTCAGGTGAAGAGGAAAAGGAAGCACGAAATAATTTAAGTGTTTCATAAGAGCCATGCTCTTCAAGATTTTACTTTTTCCTCTTTTGTTTTAATTAATTCAACAAATAATATAACTAAGTCAGTTAATAGCATCATAAGCACCTACAAACTCACCCTCCAGCATGAGAAGTCACGAGGGTCACCCACATCGACCCATGAGTTCTCACTCTCCTTTCCCTGCCTCTCCCCACCAGATCGTAGCCTATCTTGAATGTTGAGTTTAGCATTTCCTGGCTTCAAAACTATAATCGTAGAAAACAAAGCATTTTGTTCTTGATTTTAACTTTAGTAAAAGAGTCTGGGACTGCACTTCATCTTCTGGGACTTGTGTTCTTATTCCCTATTGTGTTGTGATCAGATTCCTGTATGTAGTTGAGTATAATTGTAATTGTGTGTCATTTATTTTGACTTCTGTCAATAGAACACCATCGATGTATTCGTTTGCTGTGTGCCAAGATCCACGTATGTTACCTTATTTAATCTTTGTAACAACTCTGTGACATAAGAGGGGGCCACTTTCTCCTCCTGCTCAGTCACTCAACCTATTTTTCTTTCTTGATTTCCATTTTAATGGTGAAACTGAAGGTTAGGAAACTCAAGTGACGTTCCTGAAGTTGCATAACTCATGAATAGTGAAGCTTGAATTTGAGAGTGGGGACTTCTTTTGAGAGGAGGGAAGTATTGACTGTCCCAGTTCCCAACCTCAGCTCAACAGAGCTACGGGGCAGCAGTCGGCTCTCTTTATTGTTCTTTCCACAGTGATCCAACATCCCGTGTGATTAGAGAACTGTTCCAATGACCCTAGCTCCAACCCAGCTAGCCCAGTCCCAGTGCAAGGGCTTTAGGTCTTCTGGAGCTGTACTGACCTTCATTACTCTAGAAAGACCTTGGCACCAGCCTGGATGATGGAAAAACAGAGGAATGGAGAGGGAATTGGTGGATCTGGGCTACTGGTCCAGCTGTGCTTTCCTTCGGCACTGTTTCTGGGTTAGAGTCTAAACTCTGGATGCCTCTGCTCACTGTGGTTTGGTGTTCATGCTGCAGAGCAGACAGCCCAAGCCACAGTTTAAAAACAAGGGTGGGGACACAGGTCTGCAGTTCATGAATCAGTCCACCTTCAAGGCCTGAGTCATCCCTCAAAGAATGGGCTTTGGTGGTGTCAGTCCAGGGAGTAAAATGGACACAAGTGTCAGTGCTTAGTGCCTAGTGCCCCGGCATTGTTGACCTGAAGCACTGCTCAGACCTGGGGAAGGCAGGAGCTGGTCTATGTAGGAGGAGAAAGGCAGGGCCCTCTCCTTGTGGAAACACGTGCACCTACTCCATCAACTTTTATGAGGCCCTGGAATATTATTTGTTGCTGACCACCCAACCATCCCACCAACAAATGGAGCACTCTGAAGGGAGTTGTAGCTGACCTCTAAATGTGAAACAGCATACAAGGAGATGAGCTAAGAGGTAGGGTCTGTTTCTGCACATTTATCTCTGGTTATTAGACACTTTTAGAGGGAACATCTGTTTGTCCACTCTGGCTCCCCATATTGCAGGCCCCATTTGAGGGCCAGCTTGGCCCCTTCTCTGACTGAATTGGGACTAAGTCATAAATTAGAGTCAGAAGGGGACCTAGAATAGGGAGTTAGAGGGGGCTTTGCTCAACTCACCAAAAGAGGTGATTTGAGCTGTTCAACTGACCAGCCTTCAGGTGAAAATCAGAAGCAAACGGAGGTAGGTCTGAAGGCACCTGGTGGTGCTAAGTCCCATTGGACCCATTTTTTGGAAGGCTTATCCTGAGGACAGCACCACTACTCTAGGCGGGACCTGGGGAGTCAAACCGAAGCACACAGCTTGATCATGCTTCTGAAGCCCAGGGGCCTGGGCAGGGCTCCATTATTTGATTTCTCCTTTGGTTGAAAATTTTAGATATTTGTTTAATGTGATGAGTATCTGTGTTTATAGCAGGACCTTCCACGTCACCTCACAGTATGTTCTTAGCAGATGTACCTGTGGACTTACCCAGGAAAATAACTGTACAAAAGGAAAAACTCTTTGTTTTCTTTTTAAGTTTCTAAAGATAATTATACAAACATAAAATTATTGGAATTATTGGTTAAAATTCTCCTTTGTCCCTACTCCTTTGGATATTGTTTCTCTAGCCCACATTTCCAACTGGCCTGCTAGATATCTCTGCTTAGATACATCATTGCAAATGGAAACTCACTATGTGATCCCGTAGTCCCATTCCAGCTGTGATAGTTGATAAGTCCATGCCTTATACTAATAATCTCCCCCTCAACACTTTCCTCCCATTTCTACTGAGGCCCCATAGTCCTTCAAGTTGCACAAGTTCAGAATTTCCTAACTCTGAAGTCTGCTTTACCCATTCTTCTTTGTTCCTCTCTCTCCTGCAACCCTTTCAATTCCTGGTTCTAGTGACTTACCAAGGCAATTCCATTTCTAAGCATTTTTGCACCCGTCCTTTGTGTTTTACTCAATCAGACACCTGATTCTGTCAATTCTGCCACCCCAGTCTTCTTTTATCCTATCCTCCTCACCATTCCCAACCCTAGGGTGACTGAGGTGCTCCTCACCTGTTACTTGGACCCTGGTACAACCTCATAGATGTGGTTTGGGTCTGTGTCCCCACCCAAATCTCATGTCAAATTGTAATCCCCAATGATGGAGGTGGGGCCTGGTGGGAGGTGACTGGATCATGGGGGACAGTTCCCCTTTGGTGATGTTCTCATGATAGTGAGTGAGTTATCATGCAATCTGGTTATTTAAAAGTATGTAGCACCTCCCCCCACTTCCTGCTGTTCCAGCCATGTAGGACATGCCTGCTTCCCCTTTGCCTTCTGCCATGATTATAAGTTTCCAGAAGCCTCCCCTGTCATGCTTCCTGTACTGCCTGTGGAAGCAAGAACTGATTAAACCTCTTTTCTTTTTAAATTACCCAGTCTCAGTATTTCTTTATAGCAATGCTAGAATGGACTAATACACTCATATCCAGATTCACCCCATTATAATTCATTATCCGTATGTTGTCATATTGGTTTTCTTATATCACAATGCATATCACCCTTCTGCCCAAAAACTTTCATTGGATGTCCTTCAGCAAAGAGAGTGTCATCTTTTCACTCTGACATTCAAGCCCTCTGCAGTACTACAGATCTGCCTTTCCAATCCTGTCTCCTTCTTACCTTTCTGTGCTTTGGCTAAACTAGACAATCCAGTGTCCTTAAAACACACCCATCTATCTTTCTTGACTCATCTTCTTCCTAGACTGCCCTTTTTCCTTTAACTGTTTATTAAAGTCTATGTATATTCGAAATCCATTTCAACCTTTTCTACAAAAATCCCGATTCACAACTTTTTCTCTTTTAAATCCCCCATAATACTTTGTTTATATCCATCATGAGACAACACATTTCACCTTTGATGGACAAATGGGCAGACAGACATCCAGGAACTGCATCTTATTGATCTTCATCTCTTCTATGAACTGGACACATAGCCCTGCCTCCATTCTTTCTTCTTCCCATAACCTCATTTTAATAATCATCTAATGATAATGGCACTTTGTTTCCAGATGACATTAAAGGTTACAAAACTTTCACATATGTTATTTCAACTAATTTTCATGAAAAGTCCTGCAAGGCAGGCAGAATGGATATTATCTCCATTTCATAGGTGAGGGAACTGAGGCTTGCAGAGGTAAAATAAGTTGCCCAAAGTACAAGCAAATAAAAAATGTAGCTATTAATCAAACCCAGAGAAGTATCCAGATATGCAGTAGAAGACCAAAGAAGGGAGCAGGCAAAGCCCAAGCCCCCACAGGATCCCTTCTTCTTCCAACTTCATTCAGCACAACAAAGACATTCTGAGCTCATCAGGGGCCCTTTGTATGAGGGACATTGGTCAAGGAACTGGGCATTGGGCACTGTGTGACTGCACAATCATTTTTAATTTGTGGCTATTTTTTCTTCCTTTCAGTCCTGGATAGGTATCAACAAATGAGCACTGGGAATCTTGAACTCCCTCTTTCCCTCCAAATTAAGCCACAATTCCAGGCCTCCTTTCAGTTTGAACACTCACTAGATTCTTGCTGCTTATAGCTCATCAGGGAAACTCTTACAGAACTATTCCGTGTGGTGCCCTGGGTTTTGGGTCTAATTTCCATGTCTCTCTCACTCTCAAAACTGACCCCTCATTTATCTGCTCATTCATTCGCTCGCCCATCCATTCATCCATCCATCCATCATCCAACATACTTTCCTTGAGTACCGGATTCATACACTACCATGTATTATAGCTCCCTAGACTCTTTCTCGCTCCTCAGTTCAGGATAGAAGAATATTGTTAAAGCTATGTGTTTCCTTTTCCAGCTAACGCCTGTGCATTTTAACAGTGGGCTTCACCAAGAGAATGTGAAGCTCTATGAAAGGATGGTGGAGGTTGAAGAATTTTTTAATTAAAAAGGGGGCCTTTTATAAACAGATCTCTTATAGGATTCGGAAGGTAGTGACCTCCAATTTCTTAATGCTCGCAAGTTATACTCTTCCTCCACTCTTCAGTGTCATGGAAAAGAATGTGCTGTTTTGTAGCTGCCCTTGTCAGTGATATGAGTGCAAGTTATGTTGCACAGGTTTTTTTGCAGCTTTCTCTTTCTAGAGCTCAGCTTGGAGGCTCTGATTGGACATTGCCAATGTTTAAAATCAGAGTTTGAAGTGAGTGAATGTGGCAGGAGAAACCCTTGTTTTGTTTTATTTTGTTTTTGTTTTTATTTTTGTTTTGAGACAGAGTCTTGCTCTGTCTTCCAGGCTGGAGTGAAGTGGTACAATCTCTGCCCACTGCAACCTCGCCCTCCTAGGTTCAAGCAATTCTCTTGTCTCAGCCTCCCAGGTAGCTGGGACTACAGGCACCTGCCATCACACCTGGCTAATTTTTGTATTTTTAGTAGAGACGGGGTTTCACCATATTGGTCAGACTGTTCTCAAACTCCTGACCTCAGGTGATCCAACTCCCTCGGCCTCCCAAAGTACTGGAATTACAGATGTGAGCCACTGTGCCCAGCCAACCCTTGGGTTTTTATTATACTTGGGATTGTTGGATATTACATTTGAAAAAAATAAGGTTGCTTAAGAGCCTAAAGAGCATACATGTATGCTGTGTCACAGAATTGTTAGGAATCTACATCTCCACCCCTCCTCTCCCACTCATACTTCCTTTGCCTTGAAAGGATCCTGGCTGGCAGAGCTGCAGGGAGACATCTGGGTCCCTATTGCCATGAAGCCCTTGGAGCTAGGACTCCCTAGCCATTCCTTCTCCACTCCTGGCAGGCTGAGTGAAATAAAGGACCTGTTGTTTTATCTCAAAGCCTACCAGAGAGCCTTGCCTGGCAAAGGCAGACTGTCAGTGGGGGAAGACTATGTGGTGCATGAAGACACACAAGGTATTTCTCAGGATCAAAGTATGTACAAGCCTTTGTGAATGCTTTTTCCTTCCCACTTGGCAAATACAATTCCCGAGATCAATTACCTCTTCTTTTTAGGTGGCAATATATTTCCCTCCACAATTTCTCCTTTTCCATTTTTATTCTGTTACTTAAATCACACTATACGTTCTAGAGGTTTTGCAACGCCAGAACATTTGTATCAACGCCCTTGTTTCACTGTCTTTCAATACAAATGAGCCACATTGAGTGGTATGATACACAATAAAGACTCCATTTATTTGTTCCTCCTCCCTCAAGTTTAGCAAAATAACTCAGATCCTGATTTTCTTTAACTTGCAAACATGCCAGCTTTGGTGCAGGTCCAGTTCATATGTGCTTCTGCTTGTAGTCTACTGCCTATTGCAGGGCCAGCTCACTGAATGGTTTTATCAATATATGTGAAAAGTTCAACTGGAACAGAAGAATAAATGAAGATTGCTTTTGCTTTTAAAAAACTTAGAGGATGATAGTAAGTTCTCCTGGAGCAAGCTTCATGAAGGGGTTCATGACTGTGGTTGACTGTAACTTTTTCAATAACTCTGTGATATATCTCAGAAATGTGTGGTAGTTTTGAATGGACAGGTCAATCAATCTTTTGGACTCAGCAATAAATTTTTCGTTGTAATCAGAGAGTTGGTCTGAAAAATCTTGGAGTTTATATCTAAACTGCTGGTGGTAATCAGAAATGATTGCCTTCATTGCAATGGCCCAGCTTTTAATTATTTCCTGAGCAGTGGTAGAAAGCTCTTCAATCTTCTCTTTCCCTTTTCCATCCGCGTCAGTAAGGATGCTAAGATATTCCTGAATATTTCTGTGCAGAAATTGCTCAACTTGAGTTGAGAGTTGGGAAGCAAAGCCAGAGGCACTGACAGTATATTCAGAATGTAAGTCCTTAAGAGCAACTAATAGGTTCTTGATCAGACTGACTATCTTTTCTTCAAGTTCATAATATTTCACTGTCCAGCCGACTACACTTGGATCAAAATATTCTTCACGGAGGGCCATAATGTATTGATGGATCTGCTGTAACTCTTGAGAAGCTTCCTGAAGGTTGTTTTGAATAAATTCATTGAACTTATGTAGATTAAGGCATAGGACTTCTTTCAATAATTTAAAATAGAATGGGATATAATCATTGACGATTATGTTGATATCGTCTCGGATATAATTAGTAAGTTGAGTAAGTTTTGTCTCTTTCAGCTTTTTAATGTCTTCTTCTATTAGTTGAAAAATGAATTGTAAAAGCTGCTGAAGATTATGTAGCACCTCTGTGGTCTTTAGAGACTGCATGTTTTTAAATACCGTTTGGGCTTCTTTTGATAAATCTTTTAACAGTTCCCTATACATCAAGATTATATCTATTAGTTTCTGGCTCCTTAACTCAAAAGGAAGTTTAATCACTAGGTCTTGGAAATAGGAAAACAGTATTTCTGAACCATTATGGACTTTTGAACACACCTGGGACAGTACCACCCCTACCTCCCTTATGACCATAGTGCAGAGTTCATCTCTAGAGTATGTCCCAGGTTTCCCCTGGGAACTGGAATCTGGGGAATGTCAGAAAATCAATGAGTGAGTCAGTCAGATTCTTGACTTTCATACGGAATTCTTGAGTAACTCGTATCAAGCTGTCAAACACCTTATCCTTGAATCCCTGTAAACTGGCTTGGAATTCCTGAGTCAACAGTTCCTGGTACAGATTCTGGGCCTTGTCCTTCCACTTTTGGTAGTTCCCAGTGGTGCCACTGGCTGCTTTCTGGAACTGCATGTCCATGTCATCAATTTGCCTAATGGCCCCTTGATAAACCCATTCAGCCTTGTTCTGCAGATTTCTTCTCAGCTTTGAAGACGCTTCTCTCAGGGTGAGCCCCGTGTGCTCCCTGTGGTACTTGTTGACATAGTCATAAAGGGTCTGTGTGGCCTTGGGCACATTGTCTTTCAGAGAGGTTAGCAAGCCAGAAGCTGCCTCTTCTTCCCAATTGACTTTGATCTGAAGTTCCTCATTAGATTCCTGGTACCTCAGCTCGGTTTTGAATATGGTGAGCTTTTTATCTGGAGAGGTCTAAATACAGCAAATAAATAAATAAATAAAAAGAAAAGAACATGTTTTCAATTACTCCAATTACATAATACAGTACACTAAAACTTCATTAGCAGTTAAAAATAAAGATCAGAGAATCTTTCATATACTGAAAGGGATTTATCTTTCATATGTCAGTTCATGTGTTTACTTTATGGTTAAATAAGTCTACTGTTGTTAATTTCTCTTTATCACATGCCCAAGAAAGGATAAAAAAAATGCTTCGTGTTTGGCATTTACACTGTGACACTTAACATTACAGCCTTCCTGGGACTGAAAACTGGAAGAGGAGGAGGGGGAAGAGAAAGAAGAGCAGAGAGAAGAAGAAGAGTTAGGAAATGACAGATACGGAAAAAGATGTAGCAAAAAAGGCAAGTTGGAGCCCACCCAGCAGAGACCCAGAATCCCAATATTGGTATGCATTCTCCAAGCCCATGACAAACTTTTAGTAACAGTAATAGAACCATGTTTGGTCTTCTCCTCTGGTAATGTCATCCTTGATTGGACCCTGCCAGAGCTTGCAAATGACATGAGAGGAATTTGATGTATCTTATCTAGCAATTATATTATGGGGAAGAATTTTAAAGTTTTCAGTACTCCAGAAACTGCCACTCTCTGAAAAATACACTCTGCCTATGCTGAGCTTGCCTATGATTTAGTTGATGAGGTATAACCCCTATCTTTCTGGATTTGCCCAGAATTAATAAATAATAGTGCTATATGATGTCATATGTGTATCTAAAAATTAAAATCGGTCAAGGACTCATTGTAATACTTTCTAGAGAATATTTCATCAAAGAAGAAGCTGCTTACTGCCTGCCTTTCACCTAGTTTGAGGAATCTCTGAATGAATATTTGGTCCTGAATGAAATGTATCTGCCCCAATTCTCAACTTGCTCTTGGGGATGTGTCACTCATTAGGTGGTATTCACCTGAGGGCTGTAGTAGAAGTTCCATTTAAAAAAATCATCATCTTCGTCCACATCCATGCCCATGGTGCCTACGGCTGGGGAGGCTGCTGAGATGGAGAGGCTTTTTTCGTCTTCCTGGTAGTGGAGATGGAGATCAGTGAACGCTGGGCTTTTGATATCAAGGCGCGCTTTTCCTTCCCACTGTCTAAAAGCAGAAAAATAGATGAGCCATCACAAAAGCGGTATGGAAATGATGAAAATCACAGTGAATTTTCAAAAGGGATAAAGTTTCAATAGAAGCTCCATACTCAAGTCCTTCATATTTCTCATCTTCATATTCTGTGCTGAAGTCACGGTGTGCCAATGTTCCTTTAGTCTTACGGGTTAACCTACCATCTTTGATTTTGTGTGTTCCCACAACTGTATAGGAGAGATTTTATATTTTATTAGATTCATAACAATAGGATGCAAATATTTTCATTGTGAAAACTGGGAGAATTCTATCCTAACCAGATACTTTACTTATGTTTAAAAATATGCAATGTACAGCTCACAGTTATTTTAACATAAATAGTTAAAAGACATTGTTAGTCCTAACAATTACAGAAAAATCCATTTTCTTTAAAGCTGTTTGTCTTGAATGGCACTAGATTTTCTACAGTTTGGTTTTTACATGTGGGGTATACACATATCTCCTCTTACTTAAAATGTTGTGATACTGAGTAATTGTATATCTACTCATAACTAAATACATAATTATTTACTCATAACTCTCATTGAAAACACACAGTATCTAGGAGAGGAGGCAGGATATTTCTTACCATTTAGGTCATATTCCAGGAACTGTATTGTTGAGCTGCACGTGGAATCCAGGACTGTTTCAAGATGATCTGCTTTGTTTTTCAAACTGGCACTCCAAGTGACATTATACAGGGGAGAGGCTACCCCAAAGCGTGCAGTCAGTGCTCCAAAGGAAGGAATGAAAATTCCAGCAGGTACAGAGAACTTAATAGAAGGAATTTCAATAGTCTGCTCAGGCATGATGATGGTGGGCAACTCAAAGTCTGCAATCTTCTTGGCTACCTCATTTAGATCCAAAACAGCACCGCCAACTGAAGCACTTTTTGGAAGCGTGAACTGGGACACAGTTAACTGAGATTCAGGCACAGTTATCTCAAAAAAGGGAACCAAGGAGTCTTCTGGTTGAGAATATTTTGTTAACACATCAACTTCAGGGAATTTTACCTTGGGGAGTATTGGTAGGTTGAGGGCAAATGATGAGGTTCTCAGCCTCTTATACATTTTTATTTCTCTGAAGTCAAGTTTGTAGGATGGAACCTGAAGATCTGTAAATGGGACATGGAACGCAGGCATGACAAGAACTGAATTTAGATCATTTAGTTTCAGTCCAGGAATAATGAATTTATCAGCCAAAACTTTTACCGGGATGGAGAATGAATAGCCATTGGGGTTTTGGTGTACGCCAAGGCAGTTGAAACACTAAGATGCTGTCTCCTACCAACGCTGGTTGTTACATCCAGCTTTAGGAAGTCCCATAAACTCTTGTCATAAACTGGTAGGATGATATTTTTGAGAAACCTTAGGTGTCCTTCTAAGGATCCTGCAATGTCGAGGTGTGCCTCTTCTTGGTCATTGGAAAGCTCGACACGGCTGTGGAGAGACCCAGAATGAACCCGGGCTTCACTTTTCCATCTGATCTTCTGGTTCTTAGTGTTAGCATTCAGGGCCACTTCCTGACCAAGGTAGGGGATATCAAGGAAGGAATTGGGCTGACTTGCATGGACCTGAACAAGAGCTGACATTTCCCATGGAGAGAGTTCCAGGGTGGCTTTGCTTGTATGTTCTCCATTTGTGAAAAAGAGACCCTCTAGCTGTAAGTGGTTTTTTGTACTGTGCTCCCAGAGGGAATATATACGTTGGAGAGTGGCTTCTCCGGCAAAATTTTCTTTTACTTCAAGGTTCCAGATATCATCAATTTTACAAGTGCCATGCAGCTTCACTGAAGACCGTGTGCTCTTGGAATTCAAGTAAGTGCTGGCCTCACTGGCAATAGTTCCGGAATATTCCCGTAAAAGAACCAAACCCTTGACATCTCCTTTGGTAGATGACTCAATGGAAAAGTAAGAGGTGTGGCTTTCCAAGCTGAGCTTATGGTCAACTGCCCCTTTAGCAGTAGAGTACAGCATTGGAGAATTGAAATCATACTTAAATTCCATGGAGGAAGAGACAGTAGGTTTTGACTTGGTATTTCCATTAAGTTCTTGCTTGAAATTCATTCTCAAAATTGGAATTTGGACTTTTGTGGTTGTTACCACTGATGCTTCCATATATTTCTTGGTTAAGCTCACAGTACTGTTATGACTACCCTCCACAAATCTGTTGCTGAGAGACAGAGCTGTGGCTAACTTCAACCCCCTTTTTCTTGTCAATCTTGTGGTGCCCTCTAGTTTGTACTGCAGTGCATCAATGACAGATGAAGATGAAGAAAGGAGATGAGCAACAATATCTGATTGATTAAAAAGTTCAGCATTGGTATTCAGTGTGATGACACTTGATTTAAAGGAGAAATCATAGGTAATATTTCCCATAGCAGGAATAAAAATATGGCTTATGGTACACAATTCCTTGAAATCTGGAAGAGAAAGCTTGAGATGTCTAGGGACGTGAAGGACTGGCAGCTCTAAGGATGGCAGGGTTAATGTATATGAAGGCACACGGATGTCAGAACCTGAGATGGTGAAACTGGGCATGCTGACTGCTTTTGGGATCACATAGCCGAATGCCGACATCTCTATGGTGAATGGAGACACTTCAACATTGACAACTGGAACAGTGTATCCAGGAATTTGAAAGGTCCTGGGGGAGCTCGTTGTGAGATTTTTCAGCTTTGTACTTATCAAACTTAATTTTTGCTTCCTTATAGGATTTGGTGACAGAATCTAATGCATTGTTTCTAGCTTTTCCAAAATGCCTGTCAAAGGATTTGATATTCTGACTAATAAACTCATAAAGCACGGCCAAAGGATTTGTGATGGAATGCTTGTGTTTGTTTTTCTTATACTGAGCTTTTACACTTAAATCAAATGATTGCTTTGTTGTTTTCAAGAATTCCTTCAAGCCTGTTTTTTCCCATAAAGAGAAATCTTTCAGTGGGGGGAGTTGTGATTGTTGTGTAAGGTAGAAGCATTTCAGGAATTGTTAAAGGACTGTCTAAGAAATCCAGATTGGCTTCTCCATTTATTCCTACATGGACCTCCATGATGTTCTCATTGTTTTCAGCAGAGAAATTTTGGTCGTATTTATACTGATTGTACCTAGCACTTACTTGCCAACCTGCTTGCTGGGCATTGGGATTCAGAAACAGTGCATAGTTATTCAGGAAGTCTATCTTCCCTGTCACCCTTAATGGAAAACTAACTTTCAAATTTCCTTCATTGTTTGTGGATGCAGTAATCTCAAATGGCTGGGCTGAAAAGAAAAGAGAATTTTTCAAAGTTCCAATAACCTTTCCATTTAAATGAGCATCATGCCTACCAGTTAACTCTGCCTTCCCTTCTCCAAACAGTGCCGTGCCTTTAGCAGTTAGAACGCTGCGGCCCACATGCTGGGATTCAACTTGTGATTGAATTTCAAGTTTAGAAAAGTTGAGGAAGCCAGATTCATAAATGAAGTTCTGGTTTACTGTTAGGTGTTTGCTGTTGATCTTATTGGATAATTCAAAGGAAGTGAGGGGTCCTTCCATGGTGAAGCTAATTTGTGATTCATGTGTTCCCTCATCTGAGATTTGGGGGGCAGGCCCATTTCCATGACCCTTTTCCAGAAGAAGTCCATGCTACGTGACCAGCTTCCAACAGTGTCTTGACCTCGTTGCGCAGGTCAGCCTGACTAGAGAAGTCCAGTTTGGGGGATGTTCAAATTGTGGAAGTACTTAGTGTTGCTATCCATTGTAAGCTGATTGTTTATCTTGACAATCACTCCATTACTAAGCTCCAGTGTATTTTTTTCTGTGTGTAAACTTGCCACTGTGTTTGATTTTCCCTCGATAGCATTTCCAAAAAACAGCATTTCACTATCATGCTCTGTTCTCAGGTACTTGCTGGAGAACTTCACGGACTCCTTCAGAGCCAGTGGATTAATCTTAGGGGTTGAGAGTTGTGCTTTTGCTTGAAAATCAAAACTGAGAACTTCTAATCTGGACTCTCCTTTGGCAGTGATGGAAGCTGCAATACCTGCTTCATCTGCTGAAGTGGTTTGATTTTGTATGTCCGCATTTGCATCTAAAGTGAAAAGAGGAGATTGGATTTTCAAAATACCATACAGCTTGCCAAAAGTAGGTACTTCAATTGTGTGTGAGATGTGGGGAAGCTGGAATTCTGGTATGTGAAGGTCAGCAACTTGAAAATCACTAAGGTTGAGATTTGGGATTACGAATTCTGGAATTGCGATTTCTGGTAAATGGAAGTCTGGCAGGGTGATTCTCGCTAGAGGAATGTCCTCCACCTTCAGATCCCTGAGATATAATTCTGGAACAGGCCACTGCAGCTCACTGTTCAGCATCTGGTCAATGGTTCTGATGATCTTTACTTTTATTTCTACAAAGTCAATTGTAAAGGAAGGAATGTGGAAAGTGTTAAGGAGAGTAAATTCTGGTGTGGAAAACCTGGATGGGATTTTTATATCTTTCAACTCTTTGAAGTTTATCTGAACTGATGGAATCCTCAAATCTGTTAGGGGGACTATGAAATCAGGTGTCTGGAAGGTAGCTTTCTGAAGAGCCCGAAGACTGACTTCAAAGGCAGGCACAGTCCCCAGGATGGTCTTGATTTCAGGAACAGTGAACCCTCGCTCTACCAGTGCTTTCACACGCTTAGCCCAATCTTGGATAGAATACTGCTCTGCAAAGTCAGTAAGGTTCTTAGCAGCAAGAGTCCACCAGTCAGAAATGTAGGTGACAAGTGTGCTATAAACCTGGCCTACCAGAGACAGGTATCGTTGCAGTTCCTGCTGAATGTCCATTTGGTACATTCGGTCTCGTGTATCTTCTAGGGTCTCTGGAATTTCGCCCTCATGTGAGCAAAAGATGCTGAACTTAAAGCATCCTGTAACCAATTGATGACTAAAGTTATTTTGGTGTCCTGTAGGCTTTCCAGATACACTGCAACTGTGGCCTTGGTGTCCTCTAAAAACAGTTTCAATGCTTTAGCTTTTTGTGGTAGTTCCAGAGCCTGAATTTCACCATTGAGTCTCTGAGTCACCTCATGGATTTTGTTATTGGTTTCATTTACAAACTGATGGTAATCAAATGACCTTAATTTCTTTATCAACATGTCAAGGAATTTGTTTACATCTTCAATGAATGTTTTAAAAGATAATTCATCAAGCTGCTTGACAGCATCATCAATAAGTCCAATCAATTTCTCAAAGTAATCTTTTATCTTAACTTGTTGTAGGACGTTGCTTAGCTTCTGAGTAGTCTCCTTCAACTTGAATTGGTGGGCCAACTCGACTGATTTATCCATTAAAACCTGGATTTGTTGGTCTATTTCATACCTCTCAATTAACTCATGGACTTTGGTTCTGAAGGCATCGATTTTCTCAGCTACTTCAAAATCCCCAATAAGATTTATAACGAAGTATTTGACATACTCAAGAATGTCATTTATTCTTTCAAATGAAATTGTAGTTCCCAATTGATCTAAAAGCACTCTAACATCAGTAGCCTCAACATATTGTTTTACCTTTCCAGCTAGGTGCTGCATGTCCATATTCTGTATGTGTCTCTTAATCTGCTGCAGTTTTTCTTGTATCTGAATTCTGATTTGGTACTTAGTATCCACATTTTGAATCCAGGATGCAGTACTACTTCCAGTTTTGTTAAAATCAATATTTTCAATAAACAAATGTAGATCATGGATTGTTTTTACCAAATTTACACGAATATGATAATCCTCATCAAGACTTCTTAATTTTTCAATGATTCGATCAATAATATTAGCAATAGCTATTTTCAAATCATGTAAATCATAATTATCTTTAATATACTGATCAAATTGTATCACATATGTCTGCAGTTGAGATAGTTTTTCATTAAAGTTGATTTTGGCATCATCTAATGCAATTTGTATATCATTTTCTGTAATTCTGTACTTTTTTGTAAGAGCAGTCAGTTTCTCCTTGGCATGTGAAACTTGTTTCTCCCAATTGAGTGAATTCAGATAATCGTCAACTTGCTGTGGGAGTTTGCCCAGGGCTGCTCTGTATTTTCTTACAAATTGATTAATATTGATGTGCTTCAGGTCTCTCTGAATGTGTTCCAGTACAGTTATAATGGTTTGTAGATTCCTCTCAAAATATTCTTGCAAGGTTTCCAAAAATGGGAGACTGATGGCATGAACATCTTGGTTTTTATCATACTTTACAAAAGCAACAATGGTAAATTCTTGGGGCGTCTCAATGGCATCTTTCATCTCTAAAGCATCAATGACATTGACAGGCTCACTGAGTAAAAATGGCACTTTAATTGGGGAGTCTAGTAGAGTTAGGTCAGCCAGGGCTCGTCCACTAAGTTCCACACCAATTCTGTCTTTAGTGTTGTAAGCCTCCAAGTCCTGGCTGTATTCATTGTTGTTAAATTGGGTCTTGAGTTTCCAGGTGCCCATCTGCTCAGCTGGAGTAAGCAGGGCACTGGCTTTGTGTTCAAGAGTTGTACTGATGCTTTTCCTAGACATGAGGTGATGACTCGTGGAGCCTTTGTAATCGTGAGAGAAAGTAAATGCCAGAGGTTCTGCTTTCAACAGGAATTTGCTATACAGCTGCCCAGTATGTTCTCCCCAGAGGGCAAGTTTCCCATTGCCATTTGTATGTGCATCAATGGTCATGGTAAACGGGGCCATTACAGAATGGAAGACATTGCTGAAATGCAGTGAGTCTGAATTATAGTTTGTGCTGATGTCAACGGCTAGAGCCAGCCCAGCGATGTCTGTGTTGAGCCGATGGCTAAACTCCACACCCTGAACCTTAGCAACAGTGTCTGCTTTATAGCTTGCTGATAAGGCAGCATAAGCGAGGGTATAGATGTGTTTTATTTCATTGTGTCCGTAGGCTCCTTTTAGGTTACCAGCCACATTCAGCTTCAGGGGTTCTAGCCGTAGTTTCCCATTGTTGGTCAGATCCAGAGCATTGTATTTCAAGTCATTGTTTATAGTAGTTACCAGAGAATAGGGCTGTAGCTGTAAATTAAAAGTTTGCTTATAAAACTTGTCAGAGCTGTAAATGTTGTCAAGTTTTGAAGAGAAGTCCAGTGATAAGCCTGCAATATTCAGACTGTTTGTGTGGTCAAGTTTCATTTCGTTATATGAGCCCATCATGTCGTTTGAGAGCTTAAGTCCTTCCTGACTGATCTTGAAGTTGAAAAGGTTTTTGCTGTCAACACCCAGAATCATGGCCTGATAAGCACTTCCCAATGATAGCTCTGTGAGGGCGGCTTTCCCATCTAGACTGAATTTTGCATTGTGTTCCCTGAAGCGGCCATTTGTTGTTAATTTCATAGATGCCCCAGAGAGGCCAAGCTCTGCATTCAGTTCATTCTCCAGCACCAGAGGACTGTACTTCAAGCTGGTCATTGCACTGGTAGATACTCCATCTTGGGCAATCCTTAGTGTTGCCTTGTGAGCTCCACTATTAATTTTGTCAGTGCCCAAGATATCAGCATTTAACTCAAGACCATGGGAATTTAGTGATCCAGAAAGCAGGCTGAAGAAACTCAATGATTCATAATTGGCCTGATATTCAGAACGCAGCAGTGCATTTTGCTTAGAGAAGGTCATATCCATCTTGCTAGAAGTGGCAAAGTTCTTATACTTCCCATTGGTGTCAGATTTTAAAGTCAGTTCGTAGTTCTCGTACTTCAGGGAAGCAGTATTTTTAATGATGCCACTTTGCAGATCAGAGGTGGAGGTGAGGGAGAGGGTTCCATCTTCATATCTTCCTGTTATCTGGTTGGTGCCTTGGAGGTAGGTGGAGTTAAACCTCAGGTTGGACTCTCCATTGAGCCGGCCAGTGTTAGGATCTCTCTGACAAGACAGGCCATATGTGCCTTTAGCATAGAACGAAGAGACTCTGAACTGCCCATCAATCTTGACCTCTTTGACAAACAAATGTTGTTTCTTTTTGAGTCCAAATGAACTGAAGCAGACATCTGTGGTCCCCAGGCACTAGATGCATCAAATGTTAGTAAACCTTTTGAGACTGGGTTGTTTCCAACTTTTTCTACATGACTGAATTTGATATTTGAATTTAGAAATTTGTGGCGTAGAGACCCATCACATGATAGTGTGAGCGTATTCTTGTGGTCATACGTTGTTTCTCCAGATCCTAATATAAAAATGAAAAGGTTGTTTAAATTAAGCAATACATTTCCAAAGCAATCTGTATGTTAAAAGTCTTTCATAATAAAGTCGCATTTTTCTGGGCCAACTGTGCAACAGACTCCTCCATCTGTAATGCAAACAAAATCTGATAGCAAAAGGCATTCCTCCAGGAAGCCTTCCCTGACCACCACAGGCCTTGTTTACATTCCCTTACTGAGTGCTTTCACTTTACCTTATGCTTAAAAACTACATTCTATCATCACACTTCTCGCCCTGAATTATAATTGCTAGCGTATCTGTCTTTTTTCTGTTACTGCCTACTATGATATCTAATACATGTGATATATTTAATAAACATTTCTATTTGTTGAATAAAAGACTTCCAAGTAGCAAGGAAGATTATTGGAGGAGGCTCTCCTCTTAGAGTCTGCAGTGAACTAGCCCTATGTACCCTTTACCTGAGCATAGCTCACCTTGCACATTGTAGGAAAGCAAGTCAACCACAGAGTCAGCCTTCATGTGGTATGAAGCCCGAAGGCTGAAATGGTCTGTGCTGGTGTTGCCACCAGTGTAGGAGGCGGACCAATTGTACAGGTTGCTGTAGACATTCGTGGAGAGGTCTAGAACACCCAGGAGAGGAACTTGCAGTTGATACAACTTGGGAATGGTAAAAGTAGGGACTCGGAATTCTTGAGATGGCAGATGGAATCCCACAGACTTGAATTGGAGGGCTGGTGTCCTAATGGTCTCTAACATCTTTAGATCTCTGGAGGATTTGCCACCAAAAGGCAAAGGAATCTCAATTTTCAAACTGTTCTTGTTCAAGGTATATTTGACCCGGCCATCGCTGAAATGAACAACAAAGAAAACATCCCTACAGTTAGACATCAATCATTCAAAGTTCTCTGCCTCTGACCTTCACAGAAATATTGTACCTGCCCCATTCTCAAAGCCACTGTGCACTTTTCCTTGAGCTACTCCTATGCCTGGACTCCTTTGCTTTTACCTCCACCTGTCAAACACTCAAATCCTTACAAAGCTCTTCTAAGAGCCACTCCTCATCGTTATCATCCCACCTAAATTCAAGCTAATTTGTTTCGTTCTTTCAGTTACATAGTCCCTTGCACCTTTCTCAAAGAGCATGTCATAATTTTGCTTATATAATTAATTATTTGTCATTTGTTGGTGTCTACATGGTAACTTCCTAAGAGAAAGGACTATACCTTATCCAGTTTCTATCTTCTCACTGTCCCGAGTCTAGCATTTTGCACATAGGGGACACTTGATACAATTTTGCTAAACTGAATTGAGGCAACTTGATTTGTGGAAAGAACATAGGTATGGAAGTCAGTACGCCTGGGTTAAAGTATTTTCTTAGAATACCGCTTCCATTTACTGCTTATTGGCTGTTCTGACTCTCTGTAGCTTAACAGCAAAGCTGTGGTCAGTAATGCTTCTAGCTATACTGAACTCTTTACAGTCAGAGGGAGAATTTGCTTATAATGGAAGAAAGTTGAATGGTTTTCCAATTCAAGTTGTACTGAATAAAATATCTTAGGGTGAAACTAACAGAATCCTATTACTTTCTTTGATTCTTCCTGACAGGGTTGGCCTTCGCATGTTTAATAATGCAAAAATGCCATGGTGTTTGTGCTATAGCTAGTAACCTCCTTAAAATGCTTAAATGGTCTCCCTTAAAAATTTAAATTTAAAATGTCTAAAATATGCTATGATGTAAAATCCTTCATTTACTTCGCATGGTTCAAGAAGCTTTGCTGGTTTCTTCTTTTACCTTTTTAAGAAGAGGTTTTCCGGGATGTGGAAGTCTGGCAATTCCATGTTCTGGAGGTTCAACTCCTTCAGGCCACTGAGGTGATCTTGCAAAGTCTGGGCATAAGGAAGACTCTCAGTTGCCTGCTGAAGCCATGAGTGTGTTGTCTACAAAATGACAGGAGATTTTTAAGGTAATGGGCATGATGAGCCTCAAAGAGCAATAAATATTAGGCAAAAATCCAGATTTGGTAAGTTAACTATTGAGCAGGACAATGCACTGAAAGTTAAAAATAAATCACAGAAAATTATGAATCTTGGTTGCCAGTCACTGATCTCTGCCCATATTTATAAAAAGAATGTCTAACATAGCCTCCTAGCTAGTGTCCCGAAAGTTCCTTTGATACCACTAGGCAAAGAACTGTTCTGCTTAGTAGCATTTCTTTGAATTGTATCACATTCAGCTTTGTGTAACTGGGTAACTACACATGTGTGAATTTTTTTTTTCTCCCCCAAGAATTCCCTGGGGGGCAGGAAGCATGCCTTATATATCTTTGGATACCTTCCTGCACCTAGCTCAGAGTTGAGGATGTAATTAGCACTTATACCCATGTATTTATTGACTGGCAGACTCATACTTACAACAATTAATTTGGAACCCATGTACCCTAAAGTCATGTCTGTTGGAGGAATTCTGGTATCCAGGAGACCAATGACATTCAAAGCCAAGCTCCAAAGAAAATCAGAGATATCAGGGAAATTGGAAGCCATTTTGTTGGTATCTACATTGGTGCCTGTGTTCCATTCAAATTCAATCTTCTCTTCATCTGAAAATACATAGGAAATAGTTATGAATGGTATAAGGTCAGCCTGTAACCACAGCTCTCAGTACCTGCATTACTTTGGAAGTGCACATACCATAATGCCACGCCAGCCTCTTGGAAACTGTGGAGCCATAAGCTGTAGCAGATGAGTCCATTTGGAGGAGCAGTTTGGCAGGCGACCAGTGGGTGAGGATCTCACTTCTGGCTTCTGCTTGCAAACGGGGTATGGAAATGACACCTTTGATTTTTCCTTCTTCCTCTGTGTCACAGCTATGGGAAAGAAAGTTGGCACTAATGATTTTGTCCTTTCAAAGGAGATATGTAGGATTAAACAGAAGTTCCATTTGTGGTGATCAAAACCAGATACATAGATGCTTCAGAGAAACAGCCATAGATCAAACTCATTGACTTCTAAAACCAACATTCAGCACAAATTAAGGACTTTGCAAGCAGGTTTAGGAGAAAGAGAAGCCTTTTGAAAACTGAATCCTACTCTGCTATTTACTAGCTCCATGGCTTTGGCCAAATGATTTAACCCTTTTAAGCTACCATTTCCTTATCCGTGAAACAGGAAAACTCACACTGATCTTTCAGTTTATTATGAGGTCCAAGATAATTTCCTTAAAGCACACAGCACTGTGCTTGATACATTAATAGGAAGTGCCTGATAAATGGTAGGAAGATCCAACTGGACATGCGCAGAGGATTAAAATGTTGAGGGCTCAGCTGAGCGCAGTGGCTCATGCCTGTAATCCCAGCACTTTGGGAGGCCAAGGCAGGTGGATCACAAGGTCAGTAGATCGAGACCATCCTGACCAACATGGTAAAACCCCGTCTCTACTAAAATACAAAAATTAGCTAAGCATGGTGGCACATGCCTGTAGTCCCAGCTACTTGGGAGGGTGAGGCAGGAGAATCTCTTGAACTTGGGAGGCAGAGCTTGCAGTGAGCTGAGATTGTGCCACTGCACTCCAGCCTGGTGACAGAGTGAGACTCCATCTCAAAAAAAAAAAAAAAAAAAAATGTTGAGGGCTCTATCTGCCACTCTGATTGTAGACCAGGGACAAACATGGCTTGATCAGGTGTAAAGTGGAAAAGGTATAAGAAAAAACCACCCAGGCCTGCAGCTTAGGTTAGATGACCCTCAGCCTTCCTTACCTTAGGTGGCCCATGAGGGCGACCTCAGTAATTTTCTTGTTCTGAATGTCCAGGGTGAGTCTGTAAGACTTTTTGCCCTTAGTAGATTCATCATGAACTCTGAGAATTGTCCCGAGGTCAACGTCAAAATCTGGAATTTGGACTTCACTGGACAAGGTCATACTCTGCCGATTATATTTGAATGTCATGGTAGCCTCAGTCTGCTTCACACCTGGATGAGTGTATAAGAAAATGAAGAGATGTGTGGTAAGAAGCTATGTTTTGGAAGGAAAAGAGGAAAAGGTAGAAAAACCCCAAGGAATCAATGTGCTTAAACAAAAACAAAGCTCAGGATTTTACTGAAAATTTTAAACTCAGTGGTGTTCATGCATGCAAGTCTTTATGGATTGCCTATTGTGAGCCTATTCTGTGCTGGGCCCTGCTCCTGGCACTGGGGAGTCCTTGCTTTTATGGGGCTTACCTTCTAGTGGGAAAGGTGTACAGGCAATAAACAAGTAACTTGCTCACGTCAGATGGTAATGAATGTTATGAAGAAGAGCAAAACTGGATACAAGGATGAAAGATAGAAAGGGATGGAAGAAGTGTTATTTCATACTCGGTGGTCAGAGGCGTTCTCTCTGATAAGGGGACATGTGGGCAGAGACCAGAATGAAGAGAGGTTGGAGCCTTGATGAGTTCTGGGAGGAGCACATTCCAGGCAGAGGGTCAGAAATACAGAGGCCCTGAGATGGGGGAGCACTTGGCCTGTTTGTGGAACAGCAAGGGCTCACAGTCCTGGGCCAGGGAGACATGACATCTCTATATGACTCTCCATCCAAGATGCCTGTCCTGATTCCTTGCTGCCCTTGCCCTGGGCTTCCTCTCCCCAACTCTTCCTTTCTTTGTAACAAGATTCCCAGGCGTCCTTCGATCCATAGGCCCGTCCATTTTATATGCTTTGTAAAACCTTTTACCAAACACTAGTTCCTCAGCATGCCCTGCTCCTCCAATGCTTTCTCTCATGGGATTTTCTTCGTCGTTTAATTTTGTGATATACTATCCCTATACAAAATTTTTTCCAAAGTGAACACCTAAATTTACCCCATTCCTTAAAACCTACTCCTTGCTATCCCTATATAAATTTTTTTCCAAAGTGAACACCCAAATTTGCCCCATTCCCTAAAACCTGCTCCTCCAGTAGCCCTTTCCATCTCAATAAATGGAAGCTCTGTTTTTTAGTTGCCCAGGCAAAAACCTTAGATTTGTCCTCATTCCCATTTTCCTCTTACACCCAACATCCATGGTATCAGCAAATCTTGTCAGCCTTATCTTCAGAATTTGGCCAGAATCCAACCCCTTCTCGTATTTCCTCTGCCATTGCCCTAATCCAAAACAACACTGACTTCTGCCTGGATTATTGTGATGACCTACATATTAGTTTCTCTTCCCTTGTCCTGCCATAGTCTTTTCTCAACATAAACATAAGTCAAATCATGAAGATTTCCCAGTGGCTTTCATTTAATTCATAGGAAAACCAAAGTTCTTACCATGGCCTATCCCTCCTTTACCTCCCTGTATCTCTGTGTCCTCATGTTCTACCTCTTTCTCCCTGGTCTTTCTGCTCCAGCCATACTGGTCTCCTTCCTTTGCTTGAAACATGGCAGTAATGTGTCAGCCTCAGGGCCTTTGCACCTGATGGCCCCTCTGCCTGTAACAGTCTTTCCATATGGCTTCTCCCTCTTATCACTGTTAGGTCTCCTTATGCTCACTTTACCAGGGAGACTTTCCCTTATTATTCCAAATGCACTACTTTCCCCACCCTTCTTCCTGCCTCCTACTCCTAGCCCTCCTTAGACCAGTCTATGCTCTGTTTTCCTATCCAGTACTGATCTGATATTCCAAATATTAACTTGTTTGGTTGTTCACTGTAACTTCCATGAAGGCAGAAACTCCATTGTTCACTGTTCTAGGCCCAGGTCTTAGAATAGGTCTGCCGCCTATTGGGCACTCAGTTAATATTTGTTAAATAGGTTAAATTACATGTGTTCTCCTCATGAATTCTGAACCTGAGACTGAGAACAAAGATGTAGCAGCTGTGTTTTGAATACTCACCTTCTGCTTGAGTTACAAACTTCAGGGTGTCCACCAAGGCTCTGTCCTCTCTCTGGAGCTCATAGGTTGCGCTGACAGAGTACTGTTCAATCTCTCCCGTAGGCCTCAGTTCCAGCTCTAATCTAAAGACGTTACAATGAAGACAGCGCATGTTAGAACTTTCAGGGATGGTTATAATGTCCCCAAAACAATTCAGCCTCAAATGCAACAAAAATATAGTCCTTATTTTCACAGTCTCTTGCCGTTAACAACGATGAACTTTATAATCCCTCAGTCCCTGGAAGAACCCAAGGCAAGGGAAGATGCCAGGATTCCCAAGGCTTTGGACAAGCAGAGCAGGAGTTGACTGGTTGTTACAGCAAAACTGAGAACAAGCACTGGAACCTGTGTGGGGAAGTGCTGAAGACAAGACCCTGCCTAAGTACAGTGAAGGCTTCAGGCACATTGGTGGACTCCGGGAAGCTCATAGCAATGGGTTTGTAGGCTCAGAAGCATGGACAGTGAATTAGGAGCAAATTGGGATCTGTGCTGTGATCTTATCCCATATATAAGGAAGCAAAAGGGGACACCCCATGGGTTGGCCAGAGGACCCTGCTTTAAATACCCAAAGATGGTGCAAACCCAGAAGGCTAGTGATAGGGTCTACAGCCCAGAGCATTTTCCCTTTGCCATGCTAGTTGGCCATGGTGTGGAAGGTGAGAAGATGCTGGGCTGGGTACTGAGCATCTCTAACCTGGTGTTCCCTGTCAGCGGATAGTAGGAGGCGGAGTCTGTGGAGCTGGCGTTGGAGTAAGCGCCTGAGGTGCAGTAATTCAGGCCAGTAAAGAATGGCTTGCAAGTTGACCAGGACTGCCTGTTCTCAATGAGAGGTGGGATCACTTCTGTTTTGGTGGTAGAGACCAAATATAATGTGTTGCTGGTGAAGAACAAAAATACTCGAGTTATTGCCAAGTCATGAATCAAAATGAACATCATAAATTCTCAGGGTCCTCCTGTCTTAGCTTCCCTCAGTCCACACCTGCCTCTAATTATTTAATTTACTGAGAAACAAATAATAATAGAAAGAACATCAACATGACAAGCCACTGGAGTGACTCTAAAGCTTGCAACCGAGTTATTTCCATCTGTTACCTGTAATCCCACAACAGTAGGCTTAGGGTTCTCATTTTACAGAAGCAGAGGCTCAGAGACGTTCAACAGCTGATCACTGGGGCTGAACTTCAGTGTGCCTCTTCCTTCCTACGATGCAGGGCATGAGAAACTCTGTCTCTCTCATATGAAATCCCTTACTCTCCACCTGCTTCCTTCCACCAGCATTAAGCACACTCAAGTCTCTTCCCCTGTGCCCCTCCCCTCTGCTCCTTTCTTTCTTTTCTTGCTTTCTCTCGTCTCCCTCACCATCAAGAGAGTTGTCTGCCTTTGCAGTCTCCACTTCCTCTCAATGTGCTGCACTAAACTGTGCTGTGACTGCTCACTCCATCTTCTGAAAATGCTTCCATCAATGTCTTTAATGCCCTCCTTGCTCCTACATCCAATGGGCATATTTAGGTTTATCTTCTTTGACCTCCCAGAAGCCTTCAGTAGAGTTGCACACTCATGACCAGACGAAGACGCTGGAGCCTCTCACATCTGAAGAGATGACGGCACCTTCCTTCCAAGTGTGTACTTAAAAACTTAGTACATGTAAGAAAGTTCAGCACTGACCAGGTTTCTTCTAAGGATGCTTTGTTTGAAATATCACATTTTCCTCCAAGTATTACTTCTCCACTTTGGGGGTGCCACGGGACCAAGCTTTGCTGATGTACTTGAGTCCTAATGCCAGTGTTCAACTACCCATGAGATGATTTCCCCCACTGATGCCCTTTGAGTGATGTGACTTTTTATGGTTTTGGTTCTCTTTCTGCTTCTCTGGTCACTTCTTCTAACTCATTGCTGGTTATTCCCTCTCTTTCTTTACACTTGTCTTCTCCACATTTCTGTCCTCGTCTCTTATGTCTCACTCCACACCAGTTGCTGTTTAACCGCAACAACCTCTCTATGCTAATGACTCCCAAATCCATATGTGGAGCTCAAGCCTCTTTACTGGGCTCAGATCCATAGGTCTCTTTGCCAGCTAGATATTTCTAAATTGGTTGTTTTATAGGACATGAAATGAAGCACATCCAAAACTGAGTTTGTCGCCATCCTCTAAACCAGAAGTTCTCCCACTGTAGTTCTTATTTCAATGAAGGGCGCCTCCTTCCTCTTTTCGTCTTTCTTTTGCCTTATCCCCATACCCAGTCAATGAAGCAGTACTTATGATTCTGCCTCTTAGGAAGCTCTAGAGTCTGCTCACTCCTTTCTATACCTGGCTTTCCTCATTGCAGGCCATTATCAGCTCTTAGCCACATAGGATTGTCAGAGACACCCAATGGTCTCTTTGTCTCCAGCTGTGCCTCCTTCCCACCCATTTTCCACACTGGAGTCAGAGTATTTCTTCTAAAACATCACCCCTATCTTATTTCTGCTCCCCTCTTCAACTCCCATGCCTTGAAAAGAGTCTAAACTCCTTAGGATGGCTTCCATGGCGGGACATGCTCTCTCTTTTGTCTGCCTCTCCCCGTCATCCCTTGCTTATGTTCCCTGAGCCCCTTACCATTCTGCACTCCTTTCAGTTCCTTGAAAAGGTAATTATGCAGTGAGTCTAGGCTAGAATTAAAATAGGTAACCCAGAACCTTTCCTCTCTACTCCTCTCCCCCTTCCTCATAGTCCCTTACCTTCAGGCCATTACATGCGGCTCCTTTTGCCTGGAACACTCACTCCTTTCTCCTTTGCCTAAGTGACTCTGACACAGTCCTCAGTTACCAGGTCAAGTATACTGGTTTCAGAATGCTTTCCTGACTAGCACAGGCTACATGATATAAAATTTCATGGTACTCTAATACTTTCTATAACTTAGCCCTTACTCTGTGATTACTGCTTGCTTAATTGTATGTATTCCTTGTAAAATATAAGCATTTAAAGGTCAGAGACCTTGTGTTTCTCATTCAACATACTTGGTACATATTAAGCAATTAAATATACTATTTTTTGGTTTTTGTGAGACAGGGTCTTGCTCTGTCTCCTAGGCTGGAGTGCAGTGGTGTGATCATGATTCACTGAAGCCTTGAACTCCTGGACTCAACTGATCCTCCCATCTCAGCCTTCTGAGTAGCTGGAATTACAGGCATGCACCACTATGCCTGGCTAATTTTGTTATTTATTTATTTATTTATTTACTTTTTTGCAGAGATGGAATTTTGTCATGTTGCCCAGGCTGGTCTCTGAACACCTGGGCTCAAGGGATCCATCCACCTGGGGCTCCCAAAGTGCTGGGATTGCAGGCGTGAACCACCGCACCTGGCCAATTAAATATTATTTTTGAATGAACACATGAATGTGTCTAAAATATGAAAACTAAGATAAGTCAATGGTTGAGGGTACCACTTAAAATGGAACTCTCCATGAGGCTGCATCCCATTATCACGAGCTTAGGAGTTTCGTGCTTTACCTACTGAGCTAGCTACCTCAAACCAGTATGTCCTTTCGTATTTTTTGGGGGGGAAAATATTCATTTCCCAAAGATGATCTCTCTAGAGCTACTATGTCTTCATTCTGAAAACCAAAAATCGTAACTTAATAGAAACTAATTAAGCAGTAGGTCTTAGTAATTCTCAATGCAGAAAGATAAAGGACAATTTAGTAAAATGTGAAAAGTAGAGGAAAGGTAATTATGCAGTGAGTCTAGGCTAGAATTAAAATAATAGGTAACCTGGAACCTTTCCTTTCTACTCCTCTCCCCCTTCTTCAGGACCTGAATGATTTCAATCAACTCTTTAGCCTGGCAAAATTCTGCAGATACATTCTCAGTTCTCTCTTTCAAACTGGCTAAGGAGAATTGGCTGAAAGAATTACCCGCCACTGAACAGCTTGACTGGTCTCTTTGGGGAAGGAATGATAAACTTCAGCTGCCCAGCTTTCAGGGCAACACGAGCCTCCAGGCCCGACTCGTGGAAGATGTTGGTGTGCATCTGGACCCCGCTCCTAGCGAAGTCCGGAATGATGATGCCCATATTTGTCACAAACTCCACAGACACAGAGGGTTTTGCCACCAATTCAGCCTCCATCTATAAGCCAGAAAACAACCTATTCAGATTCATTAAATATTTCAGTCCTCTGTCAGTTAGATCAACCACCCTTTCTCACTTCTGGGCAAACATCTCCTGGATAACTCACACCTTAGGAAACATTACTGGCATTTGTTTGGAGGAAAGGAAAGCAAGTTCTTAGTTCGCTAGAGTTGAACTACACTACCCAGAACTAGAAAGTACCTGACTTAACGTTAGGCAAAACCAGATTAAAAAGATGATAGGAATACTCATTTTTTGGGAGAACTGAGTTCTTGTCTTACGGCCGTACCACTACTAGAGCTAGTGAGGTGGCACATTCTGGTGGAAGCTTGCAGTTTTTCATAAAAAATAGTGAGGTGATTACAGTGATGATGCATTTTGTCTTGAACTGGAAACACATTTTTAAATGTGTTTTAACAAGAAACCCACCCATGAGAAAATAAGAACCTAAGACAGCAAAAGTCAAACAGAATCTTACGTTGGCTACTTCCAGTTTCACTCCAGCCTTGGTTCCGGGAGTGATGACTCCAGACGAAGACATTTGGAACTGTAATCCCGCTCCAGTGGGGGAGTTCAAAGGCATAATCCGCGAAGATGTAGTGAAGAAAAAAATCATTCTTTGAGCCCTCCCTGATGATCTCTCCAATCTATAGATACAACAGGGGGAGAGAAACTAAAAGTAAGTATTTTTGAAGTGGGTTTTGTTAAATGCAACCACCCATACATTCGAGAGTAATTCTTTATCTAGAAAGGAAGGACTAGCATATTTTGATGAGCTGGATAGTTTGATAAATAAAGATCAAACTGATGCTTTTACTGCTTTCAGTGAATCAGGATATAAGAAATAATAGCATGTCATTTTCAACTGGATTCAGAAGGCACTTAAGAATATTGCTGGGCCTCAGAGCTTTATGGACTTTAAGTATCATATATGCTATGGCTTAATTCTGGTGTTCTGGAGTCTGAGTGTAAGTGAAGGTGTACTTGAAATATATTATGATAAAATCATTTTTTTGAAACCAAAGACATATTGAGATGATGTACATATCAGTTTGCATTGGGTTTTATTGTTTTAAACGATATTTCTATAAAATAGCTTGAGATCTGTTTCTTAAAGCCAACATGTTTTTTATCAAGCCATAGGAATATGTTTATATATTTCCTCTTTTATTAATAAATTAATGATAAAAAATTATAGCATATTTAGATAGTGAATTATAGTTTGCCAGATATAATCACTGTATCATTTCAATATTAAAAGGACCTTCAGGCCAGGTGCAGTGGCTCACGTCTGTTATCCCAGCACTTTGGGAGGTCCAGGCTGGCAGATCACTTGAGGTCAGGAGTTTGAGACCAGCCTGGCCAACATGGTGAAACTTTGCCTCTACTAAAAATACACAAGTTAGCCGGGCGTGCTGGTGCACATCTGTAGTCCCAGATACTTGGGAGGCTGAGGCAGGAGAATCGCTTGAACCTGGGTGGCAGAGTTGCAGTGAGCTGAGATCGTGCCACTGCACTCCAGCCTGGGAGCAAGAGTCCATCTCAAAAAATTAAAAAAATAAAAATAAAAGGGCATTTAGCAAAGGTAAAGGAAGGTATACCGAACATTGTTTTCCAGATGAATAAATTAATGCTCTTAAAAATAGAGCTAACATTATGAATAGCTTAGTTTCTAAATGTTAACAGTTCCTTGCAATCCAAGAGTCATCTTCAGTGAAATTCAAGGCAAACTTGCATCTTTGAAAAAAGTACAAGCATCTTTTCTGGTGTGTGCAGCTAGGATTGTAAGGAGTCTGGGTGATCTAAAAAGACCAACCTCTGGTCCCATAGGTCCCCAATGGGGCCTGCTGACTTACCACTTGGGGGATCCCCTGTAGAGTGCGGGCACCCATCAGGAGCAGCTTTCCTAGGAGTTGCAGGTCATGGAGCCTGGCAAAGCCAAGCTCCTCTCCCAAGATGCGGAGGTAGGCTCTGGCTTCTGGGACTTCTTTGGATTTCAGATCTTTAATCAGCTTCTCAACACTGAGCATCATTCCTTTTACCATGTCCTGAGAGTTTAGTAATAAAATGCACAGTGAAATGTCAGCAATGTCAAACACCTTTCAGTTCTTGATGTGGGACCTGTCTGCTACAGCCAGGATGGGCCTGAAAAACGCTCCAGGTGAAGAACAGGGAGACACTGAAGTCCAGTCTAATTCCTCTAAACAGAGATGAAAGAACTAAGGTCTTGTCAGGGACAGTGACACTCCCAAAGCTATTCTTAATTTAAAAATCTGTAGATCATAGCAAGATGTGGGGTGAGGGGAGGGGTCCCTGTTCTCCAGTATGCCAGGATCAAGATTAGAAGATCCTCTATCTCCCACCCCTTCCCTGCTTAGCCTTCTCTTTGACCAGTGAAGACTACAAGGTGTTTCTTAAGAAAATGTAGCTGCTATATAAATTGACCAAAAGTTTGAAAAACACTTGATCTGAGATAAGTTCTTCTTAGAGAGAAGAAGAATCTCAGAGATAGATGCCCAGGCATTGAGAAAAAAAAATGTGAAACTGACAGACTCAAAGCAGATCAAAGACCCTCGGCCTCAAGTGGGGGGTCAGGAAATTAGAAGACGGAGCTGGTGCTCAACAGTGAGCATGGAGGGGCAAATTACTTCCGTGCTCTGCAAACTTGAATGTGCATACAAGTCGCATGAGGTCTTGCTGAAATGCAGCTTCTGATTCAGTAGATTGTTGGCGAGGCCTGAGAACCTGCATTTCTGACCAGACCACACTTTAGGTAGCAAAAAATTCAAGAATAAGCTCCAGATCCTACAGCCTATTTCACTTCTTAAATGGAAGCTCATTGCTAGCTTCAAAGTGGATTTTTGGTCTCATTTGCCAGTGTACTGATGGGAGTGACAGCCAAAGAAAGCAGTTAATACTAATGAAATATTAATTTAAAACTTGTAATAGTGTCTGCTTATTGAACAATCAATGCCAACATTAGGCACTGTGCTTAGCATTTTAGATGCCTATTTCATTGTCTTTAAATAATCTTGTGAGGTTTGGACTATTATTAGTAGTCTGGGGTGCACACAGAAACAGATACACACAATATCAGCCAAATTCCCCCAAGTGCGCACAGCTTCAAGACAGTGAAGTTAGAATTCAATCCATGCCCAGAGTTCATACGCTTTTTTAATTTTTTTAAGAGAGAGTCTCGCACAGTCACCTGGGCTGGAGTGCAATGGGCGCAATCTTGGCTCATTGTAACTTCCACCTCCTGGATTCAAGCGATTCTCCCGCCTCAGCCTCCTGAATAGCTGGGATTACAGGCACCTGCCACCATGCCCGGCTAATTTTTTTGTATTTTTAGTACAGACAGGGTTTCACTATGTTGGCCAGGCTGGTCTGGAACTCCTGACCTTGTGATCCGCCTGCTTCGGCCTCCCAAAGTGCTGGAATTACAGGCATGAGCCACCACGCCTGGCCCAGAATTCATAATTATTATCCTAGAATACTTCTCATGAGTCTGGTTTCTGGGTACACTGAATTTCAGAAGACCCTTAACTGCAGAGGATACTGGCCCTTACCCCAGCAGGTCTGGTTGATAAAAACCTTCAGTTAGATAGTACTTTGATAACTTCCATGCTTAGAAAAGAATTGTTTTTTCATTGAGACCAAAAGCTTTCCTTAAGAAGATACTTAACAAATACACACCTGCTCACGTTTATCATCTTTGGTATAGCTAAAGTGGTCCACTAAAACCTTGGAGACACCATCAGGAACTTGACCCTTAGCCCAGTACAAAGCTTTGTTGACACTGTCTGGGAAAAATCCTTGCTTCCCAAAAAGAGCTTCCAATGTTGGCTCAAAGCCTTTTCCTTCCAAGCCAATCTGAGAAAGAAAATCGGACAAGAAAACGGCATCAGGTTTCTTTGTTGTATGTCAGCCTAGTAGTTCCTTTTCTTGATGTCCATTTATCTAAACAAGCATTTGAATACCATAGGCCAGGAGCGGACTTTAGCACTTCACAGAAGCTACTTTATTAAAATCTCACTAGAATCTTGACCTTATTATTTGCTTTTTTCTAGAAGAGGCAGCTAAGGTTCAGAGAGGACAAATAATTCAGCCAAGGATTCAGAGTTGGGAGTGAATTTGAGATTGGAAGCAGATCTGACTAGGCAGCACATATACTTCCTTGGCTTTGGGACTTAAGGACGTCTTGGAGACATCTGCATTTCTATTAATGCTAAGAAGTCATACTGCAGGTGACCCCTAGTGGGGAGAAAGGAAGGCAGGGAAGGAGGGAAAGAACACCTCAGAGTGATGGTAGGAAGTGCCTGGTGGTTCTTGTTTCTCCCTAGCTGGCTCCTGGCTCCTAGGACTCTCTGTTTGTGATGCTGTACAAAATGGGCTAGAGAACTTTGAACCCTTCACACTTACCTCGAAGAGGTCAGCTGGAGCAAATCCAAAAACAGTGAGGGTAGTTTTCAGCATGCTTTCTTTAGGAAGGTAATTATTTGGATCAAATATAAGATTCCCTTCGATTTTGGCTGAGACTGAGTCAAGTGACGGAAGAGAAACAGATTTGGAGAACTGATAGTTCCGAGAAAATTTTCTGAAGTCCATGACAGTTGGAAGTTGAGATTCTTTCAGAGCTTCTTTCACTAACTTTTTCAGACTAGATAAGAAGAAGTATATTTTGAGCTGGCACACCATGTTATTATCTTTTGACTCTTGCACCCCCCCCCCCCCCAGTAAATATGGATTTCCAATCCCAAAATGTCTGGATTTCATTTACCCCAAGGCTTTGGGTCTGGGTCTGCTACACATTTAGACAAGTGTTTGTTTCAGAAGCAAGGGCAGGCAGTGGCTATGCCAAAACCCAGGGTTGAAATTCCAGCTCAGGGCCCTCAGTGATATGTGGGGGGAAAATTACTCTAACTTACTCTTGGATATACAATTCTTCTGAGTTCAAGATGTTGGCAATATGGGAAGCCACATAGTTCTTCACTTGCTCATTCTGTTCCCGTGGTAGAAGTTGGACAATTTTGTTAATATCTGCCTGTGAAGGATCCCTCATCAGCATGAGATAGGCAGCCAGTCGCTTATCTCCCGGAGAAGCACCATCAAGGAAAGTCTGAAGAAGGACCTCCTGGTCCTGCAGTCAGAAGAGGAGCTGGTTATCACTGTCCTGTGGTCAGAACACAGAACATGCCTGGCAAACACTGGCATGGTCTGCTAGCTCTTTTCTTAAGCACAGGTTTAATTTCTCTGTAATCACTCTTCAAATGCTGGTATTGAATATTCTTGCCAGTGTTCCCTAGAATACTATCAAATAAGGATTCCCAGAAGATGCCTGTAGAATGCCTGTTGAATTCCATTGCATTAAAACACATAAATTATGGCCAAGTTATGATTTGTTTGGAGATCCACTACTAAGTGAAAATAAAGTTGTTTTAACACAAGTTATTTCAATGTGAAGGTCAAGATGAGAAGGGATAGTAAGAGTTTGCGGCTAATAAATAAGGTACTTTCCAAAGCTCTGGAGTCATTGCCATCTAAGGAGGGGCCAACTTGACTATTCTAGCCTAAGGTTATTGGGGGGGAAATTAAGCATGTTTCTCCTTGATGAGAAGGATGGTCAATCTGGTAGGCAGACGGTAGGTGGCAAAAACATCTCACATTCTGCATGTTGATATAGCAGCAAGGTCAAGTATTTCTCTCATGTCACATACTGCTAGGAAGTTAAGTCAACAGGCCTGTTAAAATTTGCAATTCGAAAACAGCAGAGGCCAGGCGCAGTGGCCAGCACTTCAGGAGGCCGAGGCAGGCAGATTACCTAATGTCAGGAGTTCAAGACCAGCCTGGTGAACATGGCAAAACCCTGTCTTTACTAAAAAATACAAAAATTAGCCAGGCATGGTGGTGGTTTCCTACAACCACAGCTACTCAGCAGGCTGAGGAAGGGAGAATTGCTTGAACCTAGGAGGTGGAAGTTGCAGTGAGCCAAGATCCTGCCACTGCACTCCAGCCTGGGCAACAGAGAGAGACTACATCTCAAAAAAATAGGAAAAGAAGGAAAGAAGAAAAGAAAGGAAAAGAAAGAAAGGCAAAAAGAAAAGCAACAGAATCAAGTCAGTAGATGAAATTTAGAATCTCATTCCCCCAGTACCTTCCAAATCCTTGTTAATAAACTCACTTTCAGACCTCTTCTTGTGGACTTTACCTTGTCTTTCAGTTCCATTTTCCGCAGGGCCTGGATGGCAGCTTTCTGAATCATCAGTGATGGCTTTGTACTTTGGACACATTTCAGGATTGAAGACTTGAGTTCTGGAGTTAACTGCTCCATGGTTTGGCCCATATTTCCAATGACCTGCATTGAAGAAGAGAAACAAGAACCCATCAGGGTGCAGGAGAGAGAAGTAAAAGGTATCCAGGAAAAGTGCTTCTGAAATGATGTATGTCATATAAAAGACTGAGATTACCCGCAGAATCAAATAGGTGTAATCTTCATCCCCAGTGCAGTCATCTTGAATCTGTTCCATCAGATAATTAGCAACGTCCAGCAGTTCCCTGGGTCCCTGTAGGGTTTGTCTTATGATAGCTACAGAATAAGAGAAGAGAGTCAGGAATCGGTAAACACAGTTAGGTTTGTCTTAAAATCTAAACTGATGAATTAGAAAAAATAATTATAGAATTCATATGAAATCCAAAAAGAGCCTGAATAGCTGAAGCAATCTTAAGCAAAAAGAACAGAGCTGGAGGCATCATGTTACCTGACTTCAAATTATGCTTCAAGGCTATGGTAATCTAAACAAGCATTGTATTGGCATAAAAATAGGCACATAGATCAATGAACAGAATAGTGAACCCAGAAATAAAGCCACATTTTTAGAGTCAATGTATGTTTAACAAAATTGACAAAAACATACACTAGGGAAAGGACACCCTTTTCAATAAATGGTGCTGGGAAAGTTGGATTGCCATATGCAGAAGAATAAAACTGGATTCCTATCTGTCACGATATACAAAAATCAACTCAAGATGGATCAAAGACTTAAATGTAAGACCTGAAACTATAAAAATATGAGAAGAAAATCTAGGGAAAACTTCTCTCTGAACATTAGCCTAGACAAAAAATTCATGACTGAGACTTCAAGAGCAAAGACAACAAAAACAAAAATAGACAAACAGAACTTAATTAAACTAAGAAAACATCTGCACAGCAGAACAAATAATCAACATGGTAGACAACCTGCAGAATGGGAGAATAGATTTGCAAACTATTCATCCAGCAGGGGACTAATATCCAGAATTTACAAGGAATTCAAACAACTCAACAAAAAATCCCCCAAATAATTCCATTAAAAAGTGGGCAAAGGACATGAATAGACATTTTTTCAAAAGAAGACATACAAATGGCAATAGGCATATGAAAAAAATGCTTAATATCACTAATCATTGGAGAAATATAAATTAAAACCACAATGAAATAACATCTCACAACAGTCAGGAGGGCCATTATTCAAAAAACAAAAAATAACAGATGTTGGTGAGGATACAGAGAAAAGGGAACAGTTAAACACTGTTGATGGGATTGTAAATTAGTACAACCTGTATTGAAAACAATACAGAAATTTCTCAAAGGACCAAAAATAGAACTACCAATGAATCCAGCAATCCCACTACTGGGTATATACTTAAGGGAAAAGAAATCATTATATCCAAAAGATACCTGCACCCACATGTTGATCGCAGGACTATTCATAATGGCAAAGACATGGAATCAGCCTAGGTGTCCCTCAATGGACGACTGGATTAAAAATGTGGACTGTATAGGCGATAAAATACTATTCAGCCATATAAAGAATAAAATCAAGTTATTTGCAGCAACATGAGTGGAACTGAAGGTCATTATCTTAAGTGAAACAGGACAGTCATAGAAAGACAAATAATGCATATTGTCACTTATGAGTGGGGAGCTAAATAATGTGCACACAAGGACATAGAGTGTGGAATGATAGACAATTGAGACTCAGAAGGTGGAGAAGTGGAGGGAGATGGATGATGAGAAATTACTTAATGGGTATACTATATGTTATCTGGGTGATGGATATCCTGAAAGCCCTGATTTAACTACTACAAAATCTATTCATGTAACAAAATTACACTTGTACCACATACATTTATATAAAAATTTAAAAAAATAAAACAATTTCATAAAAGAAAAAACTGTCAGCCTGAGTAACATGGTAAAGCCCTGTCTCTACCAAAAATACAAAAATTAGCCAGGCATGGTGGGTAGCACACGCCTGTGATCCCAGCTACTCAGGAGGCTGAGGTGGGAGGATCACTTGAGCCCAGGAATTTGAGGCTGCAGTGAGCTGTGACTGCACCTCTGCACTCCAGTCTGGGTGACACAAAGAGACCATCTCCAAAAATAAATAAATAAATGAGAGAAAAAACTGCTAACTAATATCGAAGTGAAGTTAATTATATGCATGCTGAAGTACTTAGGGGAAAGTGTGTTGATGTTTGCAATTTACTTTGAAGTGCTTCAGATAATAAGGTAAATTAATGGATCCATGTATATGCAAAAAAGCAAATATAATTACACTTAAATGGTCGGATATAGCTGGTTTTCTAGGGGTTTTCCTGATATAATTCTGTCAACTTACCTATGTTCAAAAACTTTTATAATGCAATGTTGGAAAAATATTTTTAAAAATTTGAATAGTGTTTGCTGACTTCTTATTTAAAGTAATTATCCCAAAAATAGTCAAGAAAAAACCAAAGAGGAAGGAGCAGAGTTCGAAAGTGGAAGGAGGGGTTCCATTTTAATACAGAGATGCACCAAGGTGCGAGATGTTCCTCTGCTCTCAGAGGAGAAACACAGCCTGAAACTCACTTGTTGACCACATGGCTCAGCGCATACAAGGTGGCTCGGCTGCGCTGCTCCCTTGCCGTGTTGAAGATCTCTCGCAGCTGCTGTGCCGAGGGCTCGGGGATCAGGGCCACCAGGTAGGTGACAACATCTATCAGAAGGGGGGTTGGCATGCACCCTACTCAGCCACTGGAGGATGTGAGTGTAGCAGTGGGGCCGTCCACACTGAACCAAGGCTTGTAAAGTGATGGGGCTGAGAAGAAAGACATGGATAAAGCTATACAGACCACCTTCAGGGCAGGTAAAATATGGCTCATGGTGTGTCCTCTGCCAGGAGAGCCCGTAATCCCCTCATTCACTATTCAAATCTAACCATCTTTCAAAACCCAACTTAGAGCTCAGAACCATGATGCCTTGCCTACGAATATTACCCACAGGAGAAGCCCCATCGAGGAAAATCCCAAGAGGAAACTGTGGATCTGTCACTACAGGAAGACTTTTACTACTGTGCTTTGGTCAGCGCACAGAACACGCCTGGCTAACATTAGCTGGGTCCTGGCCTCAGTACGTTCTCTGACCTTTGTAGCACTTAAAGCCAATGCCTTGAAGCGTAGATAAATCATATTCTATTTTTTGCCTGAGTTCTCTCTCCACCAGCCTATAAGCTTCCAGAGAGCACCTGCAATAGAACTAGGAATTCAAAGATACCCATCAAAATGAGGGAACCATTCCCCTCCTATTTTAACACATGAATACATAACTTCCTTGAATACTGTGTGAACGTGTGTGTGTGTTTCATGAAACTTTTAGCACATCAGCTGATATTTCTCTATCCAGCAATCATGAACTGATTCACTAATTGATTAACTGGATTGATATCCAAATGGTCTCTGAGATTCTCCATTTGGCCAAAGTTTGAAAGTTCAGCCAGTTACCATCAGTTTTATAAAAAAAAACATTGAGCTGTAAGCATTAAATACCTGGACACCTCGATCAGCTGTGGCAAGAGAGATGTGACTGCCTCGTCACTGAGGCCTCTCAACTCAGTGACCAGCATATTGAAGAGATTAGCTCTCTGGGAATTTTGCTCAGAGATGGTTAGTTTTTTCAGTTCCTGAAGAGTCTTCAAAACAGCTTCGGCCTGCTTTGGAGGTGATGTGGATTTGGTACTCTCAAAGGCGAGACCCGTCTTGTTAGTACCTGGAAGTTGGAAAATGTCAAAGGTACTCTAGCTCACTTCTTTATCTCAACCATATCTTTGTCTACTGGAAGCTGGAAATTGTGGAGAATCAGCACAGGGGGAAAGAGAAGAAAACTATCCTGTATTCAATGCCTGTTAGATCTGGCTATGCCATAGGTGACTGACTTAATTGTTTTCACTGACTCATCATCCTATCCCTGTGGGCTGGTATTATTGTTCAATATAAATTCAGCCCTGCTTCTGAGACTCACAGAGTTTTGGGGCAATGTGAATTGCTCATCCCTGGATCTCAGCTCTGAGTTCCAGAGATGAGATCCAGAGGTGAGGAACTGAGACCCAGAGATGAGCAACTTATGTCTCCCAAGAGCTCTCAGGGTTAAAAGGTAGAGCTGAAGTAGAATCCAGACTTGTCTGAGTCTATCATCAGATTACCGTTAGCTTGAAAGAACTGGTGAGGAGGTGCTGCTGTTAACATGGTTACAGCTGGGACCAAGCACATTGGTGTTCACCACCATTTCTTCTAATTGGGTCTACCAGCAACTTGTGGGGAGGGGTGACATTTTTGCATCCCCCTCCACCACCTGCTGGGACCTATGCCAGGAAGAGAGGTAAAAGTCATCATGGAGGTGTGGTGTAATGAGAAGAGTCCTGGCTTAGATTACATCTGGGCACTTATTTGCCCCCTTCTAATATTCTGTGGTCTTGACTACATCAAGCTCTAAGCCTCTCTATGTGTCACTTTCCCCTCTGTAGAATGGGTATAAAATATGTCTCTACCACCTGACATCACAGGTTGCTATGAACAAAAAGGACAATGATGTAATGCACAAGAAATAATTTGGACAGATATAAATACAATACAATGCTGGGTCAGGGTTGGACTCAAGATTGCTAAAGTCCCTTCTACCTCTAAAGACTAACACCACATGCCCATCCCACCACAGAGCCCCTCACACACCTGCTCAGTAAGTTTTCTTTGCCCAGAAGTCCATTCTTACGTGTCTCTTTCATTTATGCATCCTTTGCATTTTACAGGTTCCTGCTCCATATCCTCCATGAAACATTGCCATTGAGCTGCATGAATAATACTTTCTTTTTCCTGGTCAGGCCCAGGACTTCTTGTCTGCACTGCTCAGCTTATCACCTTATCAAGTATACCATGTATACTTTATTGACCTGGCTCCTGCATTAGACTGGAAGCATCCTGAGGGGAAGGTCCATGGTTCATCTGCCACTGTCCCTTCCTCAGTGATGCCCAGAGTGGGGTTGAACACACAGCAGATGCTCAGAAAAGACACCTAAGTCGGACTCTGAAGGTTCTCTCCCACTTGGTCCACCTTGTATGGGACAGCTCCAGGTCTTATCACAGGATGGGTGATGTCAGTTCTACCAAATATGTCATGTTAAACCTAGGGTTCCAGTTTTCTATTTACAAACACCTAGGTAGCATTGAGAACTTTTCTTTTATGCCATTGCAACTTGACATCTTGAGATGAGTTTGCTTTCTCACTAGAGGTAGCCAGAACACCAGTGTCCATAACACTTGTTAGCAGACATTTAACAGGGTCTGGCAAGTGGCTGAGCCATGATTGGCACATCTTGAGCAGATTTTCCAGAAACTATGCGGACAGAAAGTCTTACCTTCACCAAAGAAGCGGCTGTTGATCTTTGGCATGTCTTCCAGTTTCAAAGTCTGTGTCACTTGTGTCATCATCCCATACTTATTCCTGGTAACCAAGGAAGCGCATCATGCCAGTGATGGCCAGAACATACCATTCTTTCCATGTTGAATGTTTCCCCTTTCTCTGCATCTACCCAAGTCCTGCCCATCTTTCAAAGCACGGGTAAATCCAGCCATTGTTATCCCTGAATGAATAACATCCACCTCCTCCTGGTCACGCTAGTCATCCTCCCATCAAAAGGACCTGTGTGCCTTATACTCTCTACTAGTCTGGAGTGGCCAGAGGGTAGGAACGAGTGCAGTGTCTCGAAATTCTTTTGTATCTTCCACAGCATAGAGCCAAGAATATAGCAAGTGGATTTGGATACACAAGTTTCCAGTCAAAATCCCAAATCTTCCATGAAACTTTTTCTAACCAGGGTCCCCTGCAATGATCCCCAAGTTTTCTGGATCTACAGCCCTTAAAGACTGGGTCTTAGTTATCTTTTATTGATCTTGGATTGTTTTGCATGCCTAGGACTTTCTGCCAAATGGCCTGTTAGCTTAAAAGGAGGACAGAAATGGGTTGCATTTTATCCCTCTCCATACCTCCCCTCCCAGGCATAGCTTTGCCTGAACAGGGCACTTGAGAAGTGTTCAGCTCTCACTTATCCATCAAATGACAAATCAGGGGGTGCATCAAGTGACCTACTTGTAGGAGAAAGGCAGGAACAGGTGTTGCTCCTTGCAGATGGCTTCTGCCACATGCTTCCTCTTGGCGTCCAGGGTGTACTGGCAAGACTGGCTGCTGCTGATCAGAGTTGACAAGGGGCGGGTCTGTGAATGAGATTGGGGCAAGCGTTTTGATCAGTCCCTGTGCCTTCTGTCAAAAGCATTTACCTTTAAGGTAGAAGGAGGCAGGAGTCCTGTACCACTAGATAAACTGAGAGAGAGAAGACAACTGGGTACTTGACATTTAGACCAGGGGTTGCAACAAGTCGACATCCCCAAAGCTGAGTCAAACTGTAGACTCCTCTTTTCCACCCCCCAGTAGACAAAGTCTATACTTTTATCCTCCACATGCCCATCCCGCCACATAGCCCCTCACCCACCTGCTCAGCAAATTTTCTTTGCCCAGAAGCCTGTTCTTACGTGTCTCTTTCATTTACACATCCTTCACATTTTTCAGGTTCCTGCTTCACATCCTCCATGAAACGTTGCCTATCGAGCTACATGAATAATACTTTCTCCTTCCTGGTCAGGCCCAGGACTTCTTGCCTGCACTGCTCAGCTTATCACCTTATTGAGTATAGCATGCATGCTTTATTGACCTGGCTCTTGCATTAGACTAGAAGCATCCTGAGGGGAAGGTTCATGGTTCATCTGTCACTGTCCCTTCCTCGGCGCTGCCCACAGTGAGGTTGAGCACACAGCAGATGCTCAGAAAAGACCCCTAAGCCAGTGCATCATCCTTCTCTGACTGTGGCCCTTGTGGTCATCAGACTCCCTGTTTTCAGCCCCAAGGACAATGACCGGGAGCAACTGCCAGGCATGACAGTGACCACTCAAGTTCTTCATGTTTACTGAGACAGCCTGGGGCTCATATCTGGAAGATGTTGCAGGGGTCGGGTAATATGGTGCTCCATGGCCCCAGTTAACAGAGAGGAGAGGGTGTTCTGAGCCAGAGGCAGAGGGGCCATGTTTGGTCAGGGTGGTACTTGGGGTTAAGGACAAGAAGCTGGAGCACTCTAAGTGACTCCACTTCATGGGATGAGGGGAGAGGAGGAGAACAAAGGTCTTGGGACTTCTTCAAAGTCCAGAGGCTTGGAGCTGGCATAAGGAGTCCTTGTGCGGGGAAGGAACAGTAGGTGGTTTTGCCTCCCTACGTCCAGCCCCGGAGCCTTCTCAGGAATGGGCAATCATTATTCTCAAGTGATGAGGCTAAAGGTGGTTTGGTGCCAGTGACAGAAGGACAGGAGGAAAAGACAGAGCTCTGGGTTGGGAGGGAGGAGCCTGACTCAAGTCTTGGCTCAACTGATCCTAGGTCATGAAGCCTGGGCAGTCCTTCCCATGCCTGCTCAGTGTCCTATCTGTAGTCTGTGTAAAAAACAGACTGGGCAGCCTGTCCTCAAAGGTCCCCACTAGCTCAAACATTCTGGAATTTTATTAATAAGAGGATGCTGCCTGGTGTGCATGACAGTGCTGATGTGGGACTTACGATGCCTTTGATGAGAGCAAGCGGGCTGGTGCCTGTGCTGATGGGTTTGAAGTGATCACACCGTCCCAGGTCTCTTTCAGTGGATATTTCTGTTGCCACATTGCCCTTCCTTGTCTTGACGGTAAAGTCAGTGGAGCAGTTTCCATACACGGTATCCTATGGGGGCAGAAGATGCAGCCACGTGCATTCAACATGGGAAACATCCTTAGGTACTTGGGAGGGATGGGGTGGAAAGAGGCAGAAGGAATCTAGCTTTGGGAGGGACTTTCTTTTTCCTCCTATGCAGAGTGTGTTCTTGCTAGTGCCTGGCCAGCCCAAGTGGGGGAGAGGGAAAACCAGTTAAGGGTGGGTCTGCAGAAAGGCCTCTGCAGGATACGTCGCTGTCTTCTCCAAGTATGGTGTTGTATGGTGTTGTATAGAAACTAGAACAAGATATGGGCACAAAAGTGCTCATGGGACTGAGGTGAAATGAATTCTGTCTCAGATTGAAACCTGAAATTCTTAAAAGAGACTGGCAACAGATCCCATTATTTTTGGTGTTTAAAATATACAAAGGATTTACTGTGTTACACTGTAACCCAGTAAACACAGGCGAACAGCATCAAATAAAAGCAGGGGTGGGGTAGTCAGGACTCCTCAACAACTGTTAAAATTAGACCCAACCTGCTTGGGATGATCTGTCAGTGAGCCCAAGGGACAGGAGGAACCTCGACACCAGTATTTCATGGCAATCCAGGGCTTCCTATGTAACTAGCCATGGAGCTGACTCACGATCTGCTTTGTATATGGTGGGACTGGTCTCTAACACATGAAGATGGGTTTCCAGGGCCACTGCTATCAGCTTTCTAAATCCTCACCAGAAACAACACTTGCTTGGCTTCTTCTGTCTCTGAGGGAACCAGGAGGGCAGAAATGATGCCCCTCTTGATGTTGAGGATGTGTGTAGGTTCATCTTTCTCCGGGTAAAGGAAAACTTGCTTCCCTTCTGGAATGGCCAGCTTGAGCTCATACCTGTCCCAGAGAGAGGATGCTCACAGAAATGTCCTTCTCCATTGCAACTGAAAGTAAGTTGGGTAGTACTAAAGTTTCTTTCCTTATATACTTTTTAACTAATTGTTCTTCTGACATAACTTATTTGTAAATATATAGAATATAGCTACACATAGATACACATTTTCAAAAAAGCATGCACATATACATATGTTTTGGTGATTATTTATTTTTTTTAGCAAGTCTTGCTCTGTCACCCGGGCTTAAGTGCAGTGGTACAATCTTGGCTCACTGCAACCTGCACCTCCTAGGATCAAATGATTCTCTTGCCTCAGCCTCCAGAGCAGCTAGGACTACAGGCATTTGCCATCACACCCAGCTTATTTTTGTATTTTTAGTAGAGACAGGTTTCACCATGTTGGCCAGGTTGGTCTCGAACTCCTGACTTGGGGTGATCTGGCCGCCTTGGCCTCCCAAAGTGCTGGGATTACAGGCATAAGCCACCAGGTCCAGCTATGTTTTTCCTTTTTTTTTTGGCTTGGCTCATCCAGCCCTGCTCTGTTCTCCACTCATATCAGTCTCTGTGCCCATCTCCCCCATACAGACACCCGAGTGGTTGCTCCATTTGTTTCTGCACACTCACACAATCCTCTGTAAACATGGGTGAGTGCAAACACAGTCATACAAAGATTTTGTCATTGTTTTATACAAGTGGCATTGTATTGTGCATACTTTTATCTTGTTTTTCTCACTTAATTATACTTCATAAAAATCCTTCTGAGTCACTTGGTATAGCTCTAACAGATTTTTTTAAAGCTGCATGCAGAACATTCCATTCCATGGCTAGCTATAATTTACTCACACATTGCCCCATTGGATGGCATTTGCCTTCTCTCTTTCCAGATTTTTTTTTAAATCACACAAACAATACCAGAACAAACATCCCTATTTGTCTATCTTCACACATTACTGCTTTATTTTCATGGGCTAGAGGCCCAGAGACTAAAATAACTGTCTCAAAGGGAATTAAGTATTTTAAATTAGAGTAGATATTGCCTGATGGCTCCCATTTCCACCAGCAGCTCACGATAGCACACTTTTCCTCACTGGCCTGCCAGCAACAGGTGCTATCACTGTTTTCCAGTTTTTCAGGCTGATGGGTATAAGCTGATAAATATCTTGTTGGCTCACACCTGTAATCCCAGCACTTTGGGAGGCTGAGGTGGGTGAATCACGAGGTCAGGAGTTCAAGACCAGCCTGACCAACATGATGAAACCCCATTTCTACTGAAAATACAAAAAACTTAGCTGGGCATAGTGGTGGGCATCTGTAATCCCAGCTACTCGGGAGGCTGAGGCAGGAGAATTGCTTGAACCCGGGAGGCAGAGGTCGCAGTGAGCCGAGATCACTCCACTACACTCCAGCCTTGGGGACAGAGACTCCATCTCAAAAAAAAAAACTTGTTGTTACACTAATTTGCATTTCTTGACTACCAGTGACTTGGAGCTTCTTTCATACATTTGTTGGTCAGTCACTCTTTTGCATGGTGTTAGCCAGGGCTGAAGCCCATGTTGACTTTGGTCTCAGGGATTTCCCATTGGGGACTCTCTGAGTTTCTGAGGACCTGGCTGCAGCCACTCTGGTTACATCAGGAGGAAAAGGAGACAGATTCATCTCCCACAGCCTACACCCTCTCAGAGATTTCCCAACATGAAGAAATGATAAATGTTTGAGATGATGGATATGCCAATTACACTGATCTGATCACTATGCATTACATGTATCAAAACATCAATATGTTCTCAATAAATACATATAATTATTATATGTCCATTAAAAAAAAAAGGCAGTTTAAGTCATGAAGATGCAAACCTGGAAAGCGCTCCTTGTCAAGAGCGGAAGTCTCTTCTGTGTTTGGAGAAGACTAAGGACCAAAAAATAACCACTCCTTCCTCCAGCCACCATACCCGTCTCCCTCATATACAGGTAAGTCTTGGAGAAAATAAAGCGTATGAAAGAAAGAAGCCTCAGAGACTATTTTGGCGAGAAAGGACTGGCATCTGAGTCAAATGTTCAGCAAAACTGAAAAATGGGCAAGGATGGTGATACGGTTTGGCTCTGTGTCCCCACCCAAACCTCATCTTGTAGCGCTCATAATTCCCACGTGTTTTAGGACGGACCTGGTGGGAGGTGACTGAATCATGGGGGCGGGTCTTTCCTGTGCCGCTCTCGTGATAGCAAATGGTCTCACGAGATCTGATGGTTTTAAAAACGAGAGTTTCTCTGCAGAAGCTCTCTTTGCCAGCCGCCATCTGTGTGAGATGTGACTTGCTCTTCCTCATCTTCCACCACGATTGTGAGCCCTCCCCAGCCACGTGGAACTGTGAGTCCAAAAAACTTTTCTTTTGTAAATTGCCCAGTCTCAGGTATGCCTCTATTAGCAGCATGAAAACAGACTAATACAGACGGAGTTTTCGGATGCTAGCAAATTAACAACTCTATCCCGCCTGTATTCACACACACCTGGGACCCTACAAACTGTGATTGAGGATAAGGCAGGGGTGATGTTGAAAATGTTTACAATGGGTGTGACGTGGGCTCTGATCAGTCAGAAGACATGCAGCTGCAGCGGCCGATCAGCGTGCAGTGGCTGAATGCCACGGAATGCTTGTCCAGGAGGGGGGGACCACTGAAGCCTTGGTGCTCCTCTGCCCTGTGCTGAACAGACCCTGCCCTGCCATTTGCAGGCCACAGCAGCCAGTGCCTCTGGGACCCCCACACTGAAGACTTACCAAGCACCAGTCTTGTTAAGTCTTTAAACAAGAATTCACTTGTTTAAACAAACCATCTCAGTTTTATAATCTCAGGAAGTTAAAGCATGGGATCTTTTAGAAACACATTTAAATGATAATTAAAGGAACCTAACTAGGGAAGGGTAAATAATGCTTCTCTCTTTTTGATGATTGTGAAAACTCAGCCATTTCCTGATCCGTGATGAATACGGAATGCATACTTAGAGTCACATCCATGCCTGGTGTAAACACACAAGTTCATACCTCAACGGACACACATGCATGTGTGTGCTCACTACAACATGCCTTACCTGGACATGGCTGCAGCAAACTCCTCGGAGTTCTTGGTTTTCTTCAGCAAGGCTTTGCCCTCAGGGTTGAAACCATACACCTCTTTCAGGGTGCACTGGCTGGTCTTCAGGATGAAGCTACAGGGCTGGGGAACCTCCAGCTCAACCTGAGAATACAGGGTAGCAGAGAACTGAGGCTGTCTATCAAGAATGAGAGGCGGCCCCTGAAGCCCAGGGCTTAATCTCTAATCAGAGCACCAAATGGAGTGCCACTGGGGAACACCACTGCCTGCCCCTCAACACCACATGCCTTATCAACTTGTCTCCTGTGTCCTCGGCACCGACCTAGACTTCGTCCTATTGCTGGCCTTCTCCCCCCTCCCGGGTAACACGTTTCTTAAGTTCGCCCCTATGCACGGGAAGGAGGATGTCCTTTTATTGGTTCTGAAGTTACTCACTTTAATTATAAAGAGCTGTGGTTAAATAGAAGCACTGCAGACTAGGGGTGAGAGTGAAGAAGAAAAACAGAAAGCAGGAAGAGGATCACCCTTAGTTTCCACAGCAAATGTCTCCTTAATGTCACCCAAAAAAACTGGTTACATCTATTAGGGCCTACTTAGAGCTTCACATATAGTGGGAGTTTCAAGGGATGCCTACTTCTTATCCAGCACTATTCAAATAAGTTTATAGAAATGTTCTACATCTGTGCTGTCTAATATGGAAGCCACTAGCCAGGGTGGCTGTTGAGCAGCTGAAATGCAGCTAAGGTGACAACAAATATGAATCTTTAATTTCATTCCACTTAAATAGCCCCATGTGGCTCATGTCTAGCACATTGGACAGCACTCGAGTTACAGCACTCTCTAAAGAAGGCCACTTCTCAGCCTGACTCCCTTCCCCACCCAAACCCCTACAGCAGCCTATAGATTTCTCCAGATGTACGTGACATGAGTACAACTAGTCTCAATAAGTAAAGTTTTATTTTACGACAAACTGCATGTTTATATTCTTTCTTCTGTCCATTCATTTTTTAGCAACAGATTCTGTTTGACTTAGATTATAAAAACTGCATTTCACAGTGCATTTCCAAGATGTCCACCTCCCTTAGCTCACCTGCTGGGCTTCTCGAATGCTGAAATCTACAGACCCACACTGCTGCTAATCTAGATGATGTACTCCCATTGCATCTCGGAAGTTAATGGGAAAATACATCTGGCATGCGAAATTTTGGGGGGGGAAGACAACATCTTAGCAATGTGTCGGGCTTACAGAGGCAAAGTTCCAGCACTTTGATGAGATTACAACAGTTCTGGAATATTCTGTTTACTCAATACACAACCTCCGGGAAGGTCCTGTATTGGGCACCTGCTGGAACAGGGCTGGGGGAAAGCTGTGGGCTCCAGGTTCCTCCTGCCCGTGTCTTCCATACCTTGCAGTTGATCCTGGTGACGCTTCTTGAATCAGCAGTCCCAGGGACACCACTGGAGCTCTCAGCCTCATAACTGTACACGTACTTCCGGAGGTGCCTGAATCGGGTCGCATCTCCTAACATGGGGGAGAAATACGTCAGCCACATAGCAGAAATAGCTCTCCCAAGGACAGTCAATTCTGGGCAGAGAGGGGCACTGACATAGATAATTAAAAATGGTAATTAAACTCAAATTATTTTTAAATTGACTTTGCATTATACTTAGTTTTCCTTTATAGATTTGACTTCTCCGTTATGTTTTTGCTGAGGCTAATGTTTAAATTAGCTGTCATGTCTTGAATATATCATCTGAGGCACAGGGAAGGGAGTGACAAGTGCCAGGTAATGGGGCTCAGAAAATCTGCAGAAGAGACCCTCTGGTAAATTAAGAGATGACAACGTAAAGCAAATAGATAGTACTGTCGCTAATGCTTTAACTTGAAAACGCGGTAATTCCGTGACTCTGAGACTACCAAACACCTGAGGCAAAGTTCAATTAAGCATTAGGCGTAACTAACTTAAGAAACTCCTAGAAAGGAGTTTCTGGAGGTTTCCACTGTGCTTGAGAGGAATTTTCTGAACAATGGAAGAAAAAGAACATCTGGGTGTTGAGCCCAGCTGCAGTGATGACAGATGCCCACTAGATGGCAGTGCTGCCCCATCAGAAGCCCGCCCAGCCGTTCCAGCACACGGCTTCGAGGCCAGCTCCTTTGACTCCCAGGGGTCAGGTAAATAGGAGGCGGTGGAGGTCCGACTTCTGCACAAAGGTTAAAGTCAGCATTTCCTCACCCTCACATGCTTCGAATCAATGACTAGTCACTGATAAATAGGACAGTGATGTTTCTTCAAAGTGTGCCCAGGTCAACGGAGTGACAGTCCCTTCCCTCCCCCACCCCCAGGCTGTACTTTTGGGACTGCACCGAAGGGCAGGTAGAAGAGAGTTGGCATCCCTTGGGGGTGCGCAGAGGCTCAAGGAACTTGCTTTCTGGGGTCAGAGCAGGGCACAGCATGGTGCCATCTCAGCCTTGTAGAGTGAGAGGCCCTCAGGGACCCGGGTGTAGGGAGGTCACGGGGCTGGGCGCCCCTCCCCGCCCCATGCGCAGATGCCTTACGTGTACAGATCGGGGTGACATTTTCCAGCACTTCCTCTTCTGTAAGACAGAGAAAGAAATCCGTGAGCGTCCCATGTCTTCCCAGCGGGTGCTAGGGCCCGACATGAAGGACCGCCGGCACAGGTCTCACCTTTTAGGAGGGGAGGCAGGCTCCGGAGCGCCCCTCCATCTCGCGCCCCCCATCCTGAGCCTGCAGGGGCCGCCAGCTGGTCCAGTCCCCCCCGGACTCGCCCTGGCCCCCGTGGCTGCCCTCCCCCTGGCCTAGCCCCGGACTGCCCCAGCCAGCCCCCTCCTTGCCCGCAGCGCGCCCGCGCACTCACCAGCCCTGGCGCCCGCCAGCAGCAGCAGCAGCGCCGGCAGCGCCAGCAGCGCGGGCCTCGGCGGGCCCATGGCCGGCGGCAGTGAGGCGACTCCTGGGCTGCGGCCTGGGCTCGGCCTCGCGGCCCTGCTGGCTGGACGGGCTCCTCAGGGACCGCAACCGGGAAGGGCAGCTCAGCCTTGCAGGCCCTGGTGAGGATGCGCGGCCGGCACGCGCACCCCTTTATAGGAGGCCCAGGTTACAAGGGCGCCCGGATTGCAAAAGGTCCAAAGGGCGCGTGCCCGGCCTGGCCTGTTTGCTTTTCCGCACCGCACCGTCTTCTCTTTGAGCCTTGAAGAGCCTCAGGGGAGGGGGCCCACTTGGGATGCCGCTGCAGCCACCCGGAGCTGGGTCCCAGCTGTGCTGCCTCCCCTGAGGGTCTTCAAGGCTCTGGCAGGGCCCTTCTTGTATCTCAGTGGTGCCATGGCCGGTGCCTCAGGGTTTGAGAAGCCTGCCCTGACCGGGGGTGCCTTCTTCAGGAGATGACCCACCCCGGGGGACAAAATCCCTGCTTCTCCTGCACTGAATTGGGAGTCTCGTGGAGAACCAGTCCTGAGCACTGTCTTGGTGGAGACATGTTCCCACCGGCTCCTCCTTTTCCATGTTGGTGGACCTTGGATTTGCACCGATACCCTAATCCTGATCAGTATCCGTGGCTGTGGGTTCAGCACGTGCTGGGGGCGGAGAGAGAAAGGGGATACAGGGAGGTCTGGTTAGTGACCAGCCACTGCCCCTGAGGATGGGTGGCCTGCCTGGTTCCAGCAGGAGTCTAAGTGCCTGTCTTCAAGAAACCCCAGTGAGGAGAGGCCTCTGGGGAAGGGCAGCCTCCCAGGACCCAACCCTCTTGGGCAAGGTCTTAGGAAGTTGAGAGAGGGCTTTCCCTACCTGCACCAGCTTCTGGGTTTCCTCCAGTGGTGGGGAGGTCAACGAGGAAAAGCAGGGTAGTGGATAGCACACGTCATGTTCCTCACAGATATCTGGAACTTTCTCCATGCATCATTTCCTTCTCTTCTAGGCACTGTCCGTTTTCCACAGGAAACTTCAGCCAGCGCTCACTGCCTCTGCCCAGCTGTAGGGAATCAGCCTTAGTAGAATTTTAGCAACACTCATTTTACTAACCTAGGATAACTCAGAAGGAGTTATTGATGGGATGGCGCTATGATGGGCTGAACGAATGTCTGAGCCTGGCCATGTCCCCAAGGCACCTCCAATCTGGTTAGGGAGACAAGCTGTGCAGGCAGGAAACTGCTGGTGAGCAACTGAGGTAGGATAGAGGGGGCGCTAACCAGGTAGCTGTACCTGCTGGGGGGGCCACCCAGGAAGGCGAGTGGAAGGCGGCCAGGGGCAAGCTGGATGAATGGGGGATGGGAAGTGGACGGTGCCTGTTGCAGAAGCCAGTGTGTGCTCAGTGTTACAACTTGTCAGCTTTGTTTGAATTATGAGATACCTCCAGATATAATAAGCTCCTGGTGAAGACTGATGATTCCTGAAGGGTCAACTCTGAAACAGTAACTCTGTATAAATACCCAGTTCCCTTGGAGGAGACTCACAGAAAGACCTTCGCCTGTTTCCTGCACATGGGCTCCACACCTGTCCTTATTTAGACACTGTTGTTACCGTGAACTCCTGGAGGCAGCCAAACTCCCTCCAGTGATCATTTGCTTTGCATCCACAGCATATTAATGTTAGTTAAAGATGGATATTACAGAGGTCTCAACTCAAGGCTGGTCATACCTACACCACTGAATTGTGAAGGGTCTGGAAAATATAATTGTTCTGAAACCCCATTTCTTTGAACACTTGATTTGAATTATTCTATGTGGACTGACTTTCCACAGGATTCGCTGATGCTAGTGTTTGAGGAAGTGGTCCTGCTCCCCACGCACATTCACATTAAGGAGAATGGGTGAGAATGGGGGAGCTTTAATTTACAAGCACAAGTCCAGGCTTTATCTGTTGGGTGCAGATGAAGCCAGGGTCCTATGGTCAGCATCAATAGAGAACATAATTTTTATAAAGTAGGAATTGAAAATGCATCTGATGACTGGAAACATTGTGAGGTGCTTGGATGAGCTGAGAGGACTGTCACCGTCTCTAAAGGAGGAAACCTAAGACTCAGCTACTGGGCTCAGGTTCCCTTTTTTTCTGGTGGTCTTTGGCAAGTCACCCCTGGACTGGGCCCCAATCAGCAGTACTTAGCCCATGGTAGGGTCCAGCACACAACCCCATAGAGCAAATGTTAAATTGTTGAGCTGACTTGAATAAACTCACAGAAATACTGTCAAGATTAACAATGAGCATAGATTGTTCTTCAGTTACAAAATCCACTTAGATCCTTTGTCAAAACTATTTGGAGATAACTTATTTGTGACCAAAGATATTACCCTTCATTCCATTTCCTTTAGGTAGAGACACATTCTGGTGTCACACAGATTAATCTTAGCTAGTGACTGTGACTTATCAGCTCATAAATGCAAAGTCCTGTTGGGTGCACCATCAATCTGGGTAATCATAGGGCTCTGAGTACCCATTAGAAAGCCACCTGACTAGAGGAATTCAAGGCATTAGATAATGCTGAATGTCTCAGTTATATTCTCTGGAAGCAAAACTATCCATTGTGCCTATCGGCAGCTGACCAGAAGGGTCTTGGCCAAGTTCAGGGAATCATGGAGGCTAATACAGGCCCCCAGCAGACCAATATTCTGAGTTTAGTGCTGTTCACATATTGAGGTAGGTGCTTAGTACATAATTTGCTGAATATGAATGAATGAGTCGGCACTATTCAGCTGTACCCTATTTTCCAGGATATTTACGCATAGCAACCATGATGCTAAATTAATATTTTCAGTGATATAAAGCAAGGAAATACAATCTATACCAATTATTCCCAGTCTTGCTGTTCCAAAATCTCATCAAATAGGGACCAGTATTGACAATGATTAATTAGCCTATCCCTTTTCTGCCTATGACAGCATTGTGATTGCAAATGATGCTCAGAAGCTGGAAAATAAACTTCAAACATTGTAGATGGAACCATGCCCAGGGTGGCCTGTTCACCCAGTGACAGCATCTCTCTCTCTCTCTCTCTCTCTCTCACACACACACACACACACACACACACACACAGACACAAATGAGAAATAGGGGAAAAATGGCGCATTTAGGTGAATGGTTCAGGTGGAAGATGGTAGGGTGAGCCAGTGTTAACCAAATGTAGACATTCCAGATGGGTGATTAGCCTCCTGTGAGAAGCAAAAAGAAACTTTGCTTCTCCGTCATTCTGCTACTCTAGAGATAAGGTCAGAATGTTGAGTCGCAGTTACTCCTGGGAGAGAAGCCAGAAGTCAGCAGGGTTCAATGTGCAGTGAGGAGCTGTGTGTGTGAATTATCACTCTCTTGCCTATGTGGATGTCATCCTCCCACCCTCCCAGGGCTGGCTGCAGCCCCCACCTACTGCGCTGAGTCTTTCTCTGGGACCCTGCCCAGTTAGACCTCATGGCTTGTGACTCTGATTTCATGTCATTCAGTTTCTAGGTAGGACAGCAATTATGAAGGGCCTTCATACGAACCTGCTGTTGTTGCCCTGAACTGATATTTTCCTCTCATAACATTATTTGATTTTTCATGTGTTTACCTGTTACCTGGCCAATGAGAGAGAGAAGTTGGGAGAGCAAGGACCATGTGTAGTTCACAGATTTGTACCCCCTCGTCCTCTCTTCCTCACTGACACCCTTGCTAGGCCAAGCAGACGATAGCTAAGCAGTAAACACTGTGATTGTAATGTAATATGGTCCATGTGAATGGGTTTCTTTCATATGCACACTTCATTTTTACTCTTGGGTGTTGCTGCTTATATTTACATCTTAATTTAGAATGCACAGTGAACTTGGAACTGTATGAGAGAGAGGAAGTCTGTGAACTGGGGCCATGGGACAGTTTCTGTGGCTCTGGGTGGCAGTCCCTCATCTGTCTGATGAGAAGACAGGACTGGATGATCTCTTAGCCCCATTCAGCTCTGACTACTTTGATTCTATGGAAACTTTAGGACTGAAAAAAAAAACATGTAAATTATTCTGGACTCAAACCTCATGGCTCTTAGGAGCTGTGGCTGAGGATTCAGAACCGTGATGCGGGAAGGATTTTCTGGGAGGCCACCAACCTCTCCAGAGACCTGTGCCCACACTGCCCAAGAAATAGAACCCTTCACTCATTTTATACAGATTTCCAAATAAGGTGAGTGCATGCCCTCCTGGGGACACGGGCGCACAGGGAATCACTACTCTCCGAAAGTTCTTCCCCATGTCTAGCTTTAGGCTTCACCCTTGCCTTGACCTCGGATAAGCTTCCTTAGATATAGCTAAGCATTTCCTTTGAAAGGCTTTTGGTCAGCTTCTGTCAGCCACTTTTTACTACTTAAGTTTTCTTTATTTTCTCTCAAGACTAAGGCTCAGAATGCATTACCTCGGAAGGCTAAGGCCAGTGCTGGTGCCGGACAGCTGGGTGGACAAACACATCTCACCATTCCCACACCAGCACTGCTTTTCTTCACGTGTTATGGAGCTTCTGAGCATGATTTTTCAAGATCTTTCAGATGAGGAAAAGGGCATAATCAGATGTCACAGCCAGTAATGAACGTATGTAGTGTGCCCAGTGTGGGGTCTACACAGTTAGACTATAGTGGTACGATGGGAGTCTCAGGGGTCCTGGAGGGGTGAGATTGAGCTGGCTGTGGGGTGGTGGGCAGGATTTGGGTAACTGAAGAGGGAGGCACACTGAAGTGCAGTGGCAGGAAGCTGGGAACATGTTGGATGTGTCCGGCTGCCTGTGATGACACCAGCCTACTGGAATCTCTGGAGAGGCCTGGGGGAGAGAGGAGACAGGGGAATGGTTGGTGGGGGATATAGTTTGCTATGCCCAGACCAGGGACAGAGCTTTCAGGCTAATGAAGCCTTTGACTTAATTTGACACTAAATGTAGTACATATGGCATTGAAACTCTGGATGGTATAGAAGGCCATGAGAATTGGGCTGAATTCTCCTTGTCCAGAGCTGTGAAGGGAGATATAGCAATGGGAATCTGTAGTCTCAAACACAGACAGGATCTTAGAGACCAAATCATGACTAATATTCTCATATTATAGATAGAGAAACAGGGGCCTAGACACCCTAAGATGTTTTGTTTCGTTTTGTTTTCATGACAGGGGCAGAAGTAGGGCGAGAACTTGGATCTTCAGTTTATAATGTAGGTTATCCATTCTACTTTAATTGCACTAAATCTACATTGGCTTACATAAAATTGCATGGAGATTGCTCTTTGGGTCAGGCACAGTGCCTCATGCCTGTAATCTCAGCACTTTGGGAGGCTGAGGGAGGTGGATCACCTGAGGTCAGGAGTTCAAAACCAGTCTGGTCAACATGGTGAAACCCCATTCTACTAAAAATTCAAAAATTAGCCGGGCATGGTGGTGTTCACCTGTAATTCCAGCTACTCAGGAGGCTGAGGCAGGAGAGTCACTTGAATCCTGGAGGCAGAGATTCCAGTGAGCCAAGATTATGCTACTTCACTCCAGCCTGGGCAACAGAGTGAGACAGAGACTCCATCTTGAAAAAAAAATGAATCTTTGATGTCATTGTATTCTCTTGTGTATTAGTCTGTTTTCACTGCTGTGAAGAAATACATGAGACTGGGTAATCTATAAAGAAAAACTTTTAATTGACTCACAGTTCCACATGGCTAGGGGAGGCCTCAGGAAACTTAGAATCATGGCAGAAGATTAAGAAGAAGCCAGGACCTTCTTTACATTTAAGCAGGAGAGAGAAGAGTGAGGAGCGAAGGGGAAAGAGTGCCTTATAAGACCACCAGATCTCGTGAGAACTCACTGTCACAAGAGTAGCATGGGGGTTTCTCCCTAAACATATGGGGATTATGTGGATTACAATTCAAGATGAGATTTGGGTGGGGACACAGCCAAACCATATCATCTTGTAATCTATTTCTAATTGAAAGTGAAAAAAATTTCATTATTTTTTTTGTGGGTTTGTATTTAGAATAAATATGATTATGGTTCAGGGCCAGAAAAGGCTGTAAGATTATTGAATCCAGCTCTTCTTCATCAATCTGAGAATACTTGGGCACCCACTAATAGGCTGCCTAACTAGAGGAATTTAATGAAATTAGATCATGGTCTAGGCAGCGTGCAATGAAGAATTTCTAGAAGGGAAGCTTCTCTACTGTCTTTCTACAGGTGGCCGGATGGAGCCTGCACATGTGTCACAGTGCTTTGTGGTCATATCTCAGGTCTCTACTATTTCTGTCCCCAATCTGGGGCACAGACAGTTCCATTACAGGGAAAGCTGAGAATGGTCAGTACTGAGGTGGAAGTTTTTCTGACACCATCGTTACCTAGATTCCAAAGTAAAAACCAAATAACTACCAGAATGGCCTGATACTGTTTTCATCTGTATGTTTTTCCCTCTCTTATAGCACAGAAAAGCTTCAGGCCATCGCCAGAGCCTAGACTGCTTAGGTTACTTGGTCTCCAAAGAAAAAAGTGGGTGGAAATGGGCCACTTTGTTCAGGAATTTCTTAGTTTTCTCTTTTCAGTGGTGCACTTAACTTCTAACAGAGTTATTTAAAAAAATAATGGCCATTTTTAGGCGTTCTAAGGCCCTCCCTGCAGAGGGACTTTTAAAAACAGCTTTATTGAGATAAAATTCACATAGCATAAAGTACATCTATTTAAAGTGTACGATCTAATGGGCTTTAGTATATTCACTTATCTGTGAATATATTAATTGATTCACAACAATCAATTTTGGAATATCTTAATCACCTCCAAAAGAACTCTGGTTACTATCAGCCATCACCTCTTAAGTTCCCTACCTGTCCAGCCCTAGGCAACCACTAAGCTACTTTCTCCCTCTACAGCTTTGCCTGTTTTGGACATTTTATATATATAGGGTCAAACCATATGTGGTCTTTTGCGACTGGCTTTTTTTACTTCCCATAATATTTTCAAGGTTCATACATGTTGTAGCCTTTTATTCTTTTTTATTACTAATATTCCATTGTATAGATATGCCACATTTTATTTATTCATTAATTGATGCACATTTGTGTTGTTTCCACTTAACAGCTATCAGGAATAATTCTGCTATGAATATCTGCATTCAAGTTGTTATGTAGACATACACTTTCATTTCTCTTAGGTGTATACCTAGGAGTGAAATTGCTGGGCAATATGGTAATTCTATGTTTAATCATTTGAGAAACTGACGGATTGTTTTCCAAAGTGGCTACACCATTTTACATTCCCACCAGCAGCATATGAAGGTTCCAGTTTCTCCACATCCTTGCCAACACTTGTTATTACCTGTCTTTTTATTACACCCATCCTAGTGGGTGTGAAGTGGTGTCTCATTGGGGTTTTTACTTGCATTTCTATGATGGCTAATGATGTTGAGCATCTTTTTGTGTTCTTACTATTTGTATATCTCTTTTGGAGAAATGTCTACTCAAATTCTTTGGATTTTAAATTTTTAAATTGGGATATTTGGACATTTTATTATCAAGTTTTAAGAGTTAGTTTTAAGTTCTGGATTCAGGTTTCTTATCAGACATAGCATTTTAAAATATTTTCTCTTATTCTGTGGGTTGTCTTTCTACTTTTCTTTGAAATACAAAAGTTTTTAATTCGATGAGTTCAATTAGTGTTCTTCCTTTGTTGCTTTTCCTTTTGGTGTCATATGTAGCAAACTGTTGCCTAAAACATGGTCAAGGAATTTTACTCCTGTGTTTTCTTCTAGGAGGTTTATAGTTTTAGGTCTTACATGTAAGACTATGATCCATTTTGAGTTATTTTTTCGTGTATAAAGGAATCCTTTTAAGCCTTGCTTTTAGAAATTTCTGGGTTCTGTGAGCCTGTAAATGGCCCTGAGTTACCTCTTTTGCTTCCTTGCTAATAGGGTGTGACCTGTTCCCAGTGCTGGTGACATCAGCCCTATTGCTTAAGGAGCAGAATCAGTCCTTATCAGGACTGTTCCACCCTGGTGCTTTTCAAAGAAGTGACCAGAGCCCCAGTCACTGAGGGGACAGGCCCTGAACCTTTGCCTTTTCAGAAGAGAAAAATAGAGATATTCTTGGTCTCTGAAGCTGAAATTCCAAGCTTCTTTTAGAGTCTGTGAAGTCCTGATAACCCTTCTTCCTTTTTCATTCAGAAAGAAAGTATTCAGTGGTTAGAGACATAGGGCTTACTCTGTTTCCAAAATATGTTTTAAAAGGAAACATACAAAACTATCAACAAATATGGTTTTTAAAAAGTGACATCAAACCCCTTGGAATGGTTGTTTTTGGTATACATGAGAAGAATAAGAGTTGAGAGTAGGAATGGGGGAGTAAGGGTGAGGAATTAGAAACAAATGAGCCAGCAAAATGAGATGGCACCCTTCACAGACCAACATTCACAGTGTGCAGATGTTGAAGAGGGTGAATACTTCATCTCTGCTCCTCAGTGGCGACAGGAAATTGGCCTATCATTGTAAAAAAAAAAAAAAATATATATATATATATATATATATATATATATATGTAACCCTAGTATTTCTCAAGCACCAAAAAACGGACCCATCATTGTGATAGTTAATTTTCATAAATTATCATATTTTACATTCAAAAAAATCTGCAAAATAGATATTTTAACCAGCCATCTTACAAATGAGGAAGACAGGGCTAACCAAATTCTATTGTCTTCATTACATAAGTACAGGTACCTAGAAGGGGCCATTATGAATATGTAAGATCAAACGAGCAACATAAGATTGCGTCTTAGTGACTTTGGTATATGCACGTGAGTTGCCCTCTTTCTGGAGAAATAAGCTGCTATCTTATTAGCAAGAGCTGCAATCACACAGTGCTTTATGATTGATAAAGGGCTTTGGTTTCCATTATTTCTTTTAATCCTGATAACTCTGTGAGTTTGATGTTACACGTCAGAGGTGAGGCACCTAAAGCTCCCTGGGGTTAGAAGACTTTCCAGGATCACCTGGCATATACATAGCTGAGGTAGAACTCAAACTCAGGTGTTATGACTTTATATCCCATGCAGCTCATACGCTACCATCCTGAATCTCAAATAAGAGGATTAGGAAACCTGAGATTCTTTACGGCATTTGTTAGAGAAATAAGGCAGGGGGGTTTGGTTTCTGAGCCTCAGCGGGCTCCCAGGAAGGAGAGGCAACATGAAAATATCACAGCGATTCACTGCCAGAGAAAGAGATGGGAATTAGAGGCATTTACTAGGGGCTGCCTTTGATAATATCCAGATTTCTGATGAAATGTGCTTAGGGACAAGCATAAACATGCTGAAATACCTGTGTTTGCTGCTGTTTGGATGTGTTCTTAATGTAAATGCTGTTTATTACAATTTTTCCCTTCTAAATGTCTTCATGCATTTTCCCCAAGTAGGCAAACAAGAAGCTGGGCTCAGCTATCTCAGTTGTTTTTTAATACTTCTGCACATGTCCAAACTGTGGCTTTACACGGCTGATCCTACCGGATTAACAATCTGGAATGTGAGATACTGCATCACACCCAGAAAATACCTCTGAAAATTAGTTGGTGTGAAATGATGTGTCTGCTCATTTTGGAGCAAGCCTTGGCGCTGGGGTCCCCTGGGGGACAGTGAATGCCCTTCTCCACTACTGACTAACCCCTAGGCAAAGCTGGAGGCCAGCTCAGTCATTTAATTTGAATAAATTCAATAGAAAATGGTAAATTGAGGCAATTAATTAAAACCATTCTGTTCCTCTTGACTCTGCACCTTTTCTGCCTGGACAGTTCAGTTGAAAGTTGTGATGGATGCCTGAATTATCCAGATAATTACTTCATTCTCACTTCATTAGTAACATAGCCATGTCTCCTTGTGAGAAGGCAGATGAGCTATTTGCTCCCTTACTGGTCAGAGAAATAAGAGCCTTCCTGAAAGGAGGGAGGCAGAGAGGTGGGAGAGTCAGTCTGCGCGGGCAGTTTCTGAGCCTACTCTCACGGAGGACTGGCCCCATCTTCAGGGCAGATCAGCTCCGGTCTTGAGCCTGATTCCGTTCTGGACAAGGCTTCCTTCTCACCCCCATCTCTCACTCCCTTTCTCCTCTGATTCTCTATGGCACTCACTCTCTCGCCCCATCAACAAATCTCAGCCGCAGTCTCCGCCCTCAGTGGGAAGGTGCGTCTGTCCTATTCTTCCTCCTTTATCTCACTCTTGCCAACTGGTGTCCCAATACCTCTGAATTCATTTGTTTTCTGAGTTATTTTATGAACGGGGGAATCTGGCATATGTGGAATTTGCTACTTTGCTGCCATAACAAAGTACCACAGACTGGGCAGCTTAAACGATAGATATTGATTTCCTCACAGCTCTGGGGTCTGGAAATTCAAGATCAAGTACTGGCAGAGTTGGTTTCTTTTTTTCTCCCTCATTGCTGGATTCAGGTTTTTGTTTGTTTGTTTGTTTTGTTTTGAGACAGAGTCTCTGTCACCCAGGTTGGAGTGCGGTGGCATGATCTTGGCTCACTGCAACCTCTGCCTCCTGGGTTCAAGCAATTCTCCTGCCTCAGCCTCCCGAGTAGCTGGAATTACAGGTGTGTGCCACCAGGCCCAGCTAGTTTTTGTAATTTTAGTAGCGACGGAGTTTCACCACGTTGGCCAGGCTGGTCTTGAACTCCTGACCTCCTTGGCCTCCCAAACTGCTGGGATTACAGGCGTGAGCCACCATGCCTGGCCTGGATTTGGGTTTTTAATATTTAAGATATTTTGCTGTACATATATTCTTAAGTTAAATGGGACTATATTTTTCTTATCCTTTTAATTTTACTTTGTGTTTATATCTCTGATAAACAGTATATAGATTTTTTTATTTTACTTTTTAAATTGACAAATAATTGTACATATTCATGGGGTACATAGTAATAGTTTGATACATATAATATAATCAGATTAGGGTAATTACCATATTTGTCATCTCAAGCATTGATCATTTCTTTGTGTTGGGAATAGTCAATATTCTCCTTTTAGCTATTTGAAACTATATAATGTATTCTTGTTGCCTGTATTTATCCTAAGGTGCTATAGAACACTAGAACTAGAATCTATCCAGCTGTAATTTTGTATCCTTTAACAAATCTCTCCGTATCTTTCCCTTCCCCCATCCTTCCCAGCCTCTAGTATCCTCTGTTCTACTTTTAACTTCCATGAGCTTAGAGTTGGTTTCTTCTGAGGCCTCTCTCCTTAGCTTATAGATGGCTGTCTTCTCCCTACGTCTTCATGTGGTCTTCCCTCTGTGCATGTCTGTGTACTAATCTCTCCTCATAAGGACAACAGTCATATTAGATTAGGGCCCATCCTAACAACCTCCTCTAATCTCATTACCTCTTTGATGACCCTATCTCCAAATATAGCCACATTCTGAGGCATTTGGGGTTAGGGTTTCAACACATGCCTTAGTTTGCTCAGACTGCCTTAGCAAAATAGGTTCAACAACAGAAATGTATTTTGTCACAGTTCTGCAGGCTAGAAGGCTGAGATCAGAATGAAGTCTGTCTCCCCCTGCTTTCAGACAGCTGCCTTTTCACTGCAGCTTCACATGGAAGGAGGATGAGTGGGGAGAGAGCTCTCTGGCATCTTTCCTAATAAGGGCACTAATTCAATTGTGAGGGTCCCACCCTCATCGCCTCACCTAAACCTAATCACCTCCCACAGGCACCATTCTCTACATACCATCACACTAGGGGTTAGAGCTTCAACATATGGATTTTGGGGGGGCAGAACTGAGCCTGAATGGGAACCACAAACAAAAATATGTGAGCTCCTTACAGTTGGAATAGTACAGGTCTGCACTTCTGGTATTTCCTGAGAAAGGCTTTTAAAATCTTTGATAAGACTCTGTCAGCTGACTAGCTGACCAGGCACTATGGCCTTAATGGTCTTGAGACTGCCTCAGGTGTGGCCTGCCCAGTGTCCGAGTGCTGCCTGAGATGAGTTTTGGTTATGATGTGTGCGGCAGTGGAGAAGCGTTGTTGGAGGATGCCTCTGGGGCACAATAGTGGCAGGTTTGCTACTGTACTCTGGTGGTCACACAGCCATGAAATCCTGTGTCATTCATTCCAGGAGTAGGACAAATCCAGAAAGCGACTGTCCTAGGACACTCGTATAGCCTTTCAGCAACAGAATAACCCAGGAAGAAGAACAATAAAGCTAGTTGACTTTTGCTGTTTGGAGGCTGTTTTTCTCCTAGCAGAGTAAACTCATCTCTAGGGGATTAAAGGCAGGCTCTAAAGAGCTGTGGACTCCCACGCACCTTCAAGCCAGCAATCCTTTTAGCTCAAGAGATAACACGGCCACTAACCTTGGCCTCCTCAGGAAGGGCAGGTCAGGGCTTTGATGCTGTGAGTGATTTGGTTGGGAAACAAGAGCTATGAGGGTGTTCCTTGCAAGAAATAAACACACTAAAAATTTTGAAAATTAGAAAAAAATTCATTTATATGAGATGTCAGGCCTCTTCCAGGAAGTACTGGAAGAAATATTTTTTGCCATTTATTTATGAGATTTTTAAAGTGACACCATTGACATCAATCAGCCTAAAAAAAAAAAAAGGCAAAATAATAGCCTATTTGGCAAAAAGTGGTATCAAACTAAGACAAAAACAAACAAACAATCATGATATTGCTTGTCTGAGTAGTGTGATAAACCCAACAGCAGTTTAGCTCCATTATGGTCAGAAAATTTACTCTGTATGATTTCAATCTTTTAAATTTGTTGAGTCTTGTTTATGGCACAGAAGATGATCTATATTGGTGAACATTCCATGCACACTTGTAAAAAAGTACGTATTCTGCTGAGTTTGGTATAGTTTTCTACAAACGCCAATTAAATCCTGCTGGTAGAGGGTGTTGTTGAATTCCTGTACATCTTTGCTGATTTTGTCTGCTGGTTCCATTAATTGCTGAGATGGGGTATTGAAGTCAGCACCTATAAATGAAGCTGGGGCTCAAAAGCCAAAACCAAACACACTGTGGCCTCCAGCTCTTAATCAATCAATCAGTGAATCAGTAACAAAGCATTTATTGGTAAATTTCAGCATCCTTGGCCCTGTCCTGAGTGGTGAAGGAAAGAGGAGATTGGGCTTAGTTAGGAAAACTTGGTATTTACATCATGTATGAAATAGATATGTATAGGTTCATGCTGATATGCTAAAACATTTGTAACTTCCCTTTCTAAAGATTTTTTTTTTTTTTAGAATAAATGTGATGTGTTACTGAAAAAAAAAATGTATGTTTTGTGGATTTGAAGTAGAGAGTTCTGTAAATGTTTATTAAGTTTACTTGTTTGAGGTATAAGTTCAAGTCCCGGATATCCTTGTTAACCTTCTGTTTCATTGATCTATCCACTATTGACAATGTAGTGTTAAAATCTCCCCACTATTATTGTGTGGGAGTCCAAGTCTCTTTGCAAGTCACCAAGAACTTGCCCTATGTATCTGGGTGCTCCTATATTGTGTGTGCATAGACTTAGGATCGTTAACTCTTCCCATTACATTGATCCCTCTACCATTATACAATGTCCTTCTTGTCTCTTTTGTTTTCTATTACTTTAAAGTCTATTTTATCAGAGATGAGAATTGTAACTCCTGTTTTTTTTTTTCTCTCCATTCGGTTGGCAAATCTTCCTCCATCCCTTTGTTTTGAGTCTCTGTATATCCTTGCATGTGAGATGGGTCTGGATGCAGCTTACTGATGGGTTTTTTAGAATGGCTGATACTGGTTGTTCCTTTCTGTACATAGTGCTTCTTTCAGAAGCTCTTGTAAAGCAGGCCTGGTGGTAATGAAATCTCTGAGTACTTGCTTGTTTGTAAAAAATTTTATTTTTCCTTCACTTATGAAACTTAATTTGGCTGGATATGAAATTCTGGGTTGAAAGTTATTTTCTTTAAGGATGTTGAATATTGGCCCCCACTCTTCTGGCTTGTAGGGTTTCTGCTGAGAGATCTGCTGTGAGTCTCATAGGCTTCCCCTTGTGGGTAACCTGTCCTTTCTCTCTGGCTGCCCTTAGTATTTTCTCCTTCGTTTCAACCCTGGTGAATCTAATGATTATGTGCCTTGGGGTTGCTCTTTTGAGGAATATCTTTGTGGTGTTCTCCGTATTACCTGGAGTTGGGTATTGTCTTGCCTTGCTAGGTTAGGAAAGTTTTCCTGGATAACATCCTGAAAAATATTTTCCAGCTTGGATTCATTCTCTTCGTCACATTCAGGTACACCTATCAAACGTAGATTAGGTCTTTTCACATAGTCCCATATTTCTTGGAGACTTTGCTCATTCCTTTTTACCCTTTTTTCTCTAATCTTGTCTTCTCGTTTTATTTCATTAAGTTGGTCTTCGACCTCTGAAATCCTTTCTTCTGCTTGATCAATTCGACTGTTTAGACTTGTGCATACTTCTCGAAGTTCTTGTATTGTGTTTTTTAGCTCCATTAATTCACTTATATTCCTTTCTAAATTGTCCATTCTCATCAACATTTCGTGAAACCTTTTTTCAAGGTTCTTAATTTCCTTGCATTGGGCTAGAACATGTTCTTTAGTTCACAGAAGTTTCTCATTATCCACCTTCTGAAGCCTGATTCTGTTGATTCCTCACATTCATTCTCGATCAGGGCTTGTTCAATTGGTGATGAGGCACTGCAATCCTCTGCAGGAGGAAAGGCATTCTGATTTCCGGTGTTTTCAGCCTTTTTGCGCTGGTTTCTTCCCATCTTTGTTGATTTATCCACCTGTCGTCTGTGTAATTGCTGACGTTCAGATTAGGTCTCTGAGTGGACGTCCAACTTGTTGGCAGTAAAGTTTTTTCTGTTTCTTAATTTTCCTTGGGCGGACACCCCTCCCCCACAGAGCTGGACCTTCCTGGGTTCAATTGTACTTGCTGTGAAACTCTCAATCCTCAGCAGTGCCAACTGCTGTTTTTTTGTGTGTGTGTAGGGGGGACCAGCCTTCCCCTGCGGCGACCCACGACGCCGACTGAAACAGCGGTGTTGAGATTCGTGGCGCTTTTCTGCCCGGGAATCTCCCGGTCTGCTTCCCTGCTTCAGTCCGCTTTTCAATCAGCTGAATGGGAGACTCTGCCTTCCCCGGAGCTCCAAATGCCAACCAAAAGGGCACTCAGTCCCGTATACTCCGGAGTGAGAACCGCCGCGCCGGGGCGCCTGCAAAACGGCCGCGCTGGCCAAAGAGTCGCGCTGGCGACCCGTGGGGCTCCTCCGCCAGGAATCTCTTGGTCCGTGGGCAATAAAAATTCGTCCGAAAATGTGGCGTCCACTCACTCTCTGCGCTTTCAGTGGGAGCTACAATCCTGAGCTGCTGCTGATCGGCCATCTTGGATCTCTCTCCCTAAAGATTTTTATATGTGTTCCATCAATTCATCCGGTTAGCCAGACTTGGTTCTAGGTAACCATACAGAGCAATAAGAAGGCAGACAGGCCTTCCACATACTGGGTGATCTATGGAGCAGCTTACTCCTGTTACAGAACAAGTAGATCCTACACAGACCCAGAAGATGCCCACCATTTATGCAGGGCTAGGTACTGATGCTTCCTTTGCTCACGCATCTCTTGTATTTAAGGGCATGGACTACCAGCGTGGCTAAGAGCACAAGCTCTGAAGCCAGGGGCCTGCTCAGCTCTGCCACTCACTAGCTGTGTCATTTGGGGCATGTTATTTAATTGCTTGGGGTTTTGTTTCTCCATCTGTAAAAAGGAGATCATAATAAATGGTACCTACCTGATAGGGTTTTATATTTATTAAATGTTAATACAGATGAGGTACTTGGCACAGTGCTGGTGCTTGGTTAATAGTCCATACGTACTAATTATTATCATTGGTCTACCAATATATTCTTTCACGTCAGTTTCCTTTCTTCTTCTATGGGTCTGGGACCTTCCAGTGAGCACACAGTGTGGGACCTTCCAGTGTCCACTTTGGACTCTTACCCAAGGATACCAAGACGAATACAAAATATTTCTCTTTTCTTTTCTTTGAGATGGAGTCTCACTCTGTCGCCCAGGCTGGAGTGCAGTGGCACGATCCCGGCTCACTGCAACGTCTGCCTCCCAGGTTCAAGCGATTCTCCTGCCTCTGCCTACTGAGTAGCTGGGATTACAGGCGCACACCACCACGCCTGGTTAATTTTTGTATTTTTAGTAGAGATGAGGTTTCAGCATGTTGGTCAAGCTGGTCTCAAACTCCTGACCTTGTGATCCACCCACCTCGGCCTCCCAAAGTGCTGTGATTACAGGTATGAGCCACTGTACCCAGCTCAAAGTGTTTTTCTATTAGTTTACTTTTAGCATGAACTATATAAATAGTCAAACTATAAGACCAACTATCACCTCAAAAGAGGTATAATAGCTGCTGGAGTCATGCGTGGTGGCCAAGTAAGATGAACTGTTTTTACAAAAGACCCAGACCTCTGAGAGATTTTACAAATCATTCCTTTGGATGCTAGCTGAATGGTCAATGGACATTTTTGTGCTACTTGTGTTTTACTAAATATGTCCATGTTATATCTTTTGTTTACTAGGTGGATTTCACATTTGAAGTGAAAATGCCAGCTTCTCATTTTATAAAAAATATGCTTTTGCTTCTTATTTGGTATCTTTATGTTTTCAATGCAGTTTCTGCAGAAACTTCGAAACTTTCAAATTATTTTTCAGGTAGGCTGTCCCTTCATCTCTCTTAACGTCTATGAAAAACAAATAATTATCTTCTCAATTTATAAAAATACCATCCAAAGCATAACTATGGGATAACATTTGCAATCCAGTGAAAAAATTCCACGGTTGAGCTGAAAGTTGAGTTGCCTTAGAACCTCGTGAATGGTGTGGGAATGAGCAGGGCAGCCCTGGTCACCAGTATCCAGGACCCCAGCCCCCAGTCAGGGGCAGAAAGTAAACCCTCACAATGAAGTCGTTTAGAGAGTATCCTTATGTTAAAGAATTCAGAACTGGAATTCATTGTTTTGTGATTTGTTATAGTAGGGAAATACTTTTAAACGTTCTAGTTTCAATGAAAGATGAATACTAGATGAATACAAAATGCCCCTCCCATTCACGAATCCAATCAGTTGTTCCAAACCTTCTCAAGGCTGTGACTCTCCCAGATCTAGCTGTGACACCCTCACAAGGGGTAAAGGACTTTCAGCCCTTGGGCAAGTCTCTTACTGTCCAATAGTCTTCTCTACCTCACTCCCCAAGTATAGGGGTTTAACTAAGTAAGCCAAGATTCTTTAAGTTTTATTCCCTCTCCTCTCACCGTTTAAACTCTACATCAATTATTCTCTGACAGTCACAACTCTTTTAAAACCACACTATCATATCATTCAAAAGATGTCAATTACAGGGCCTGGTTTCAACTTATACATATGTTCTCAATATATATTTACTGACTGTCACGGTTTTGTATGCCAGGTTAAGGATTTGAGATTCCCCATAAAAAGGAAGATTCAGTGAGGGATTCTATATATAGAGAGATGAATCCTGCAGAAACAAAAAGACTTAAGTGGTAGACAGGGAAAACAGGAACAGAGAACCAAAAAGTAAGAAAAGATACAGAAGAGAGTGGTGGTGCCCATCTTGCCTGCCCTAACCCTCTCTAGGTGGAGATGAGCATTGAAGACTCAACTCTAGGCTCTACCCACCTGGGCTGTGAGCCCATGAGACCAAAGCTCACAGGATCTGCCCATAAGACACCTCCTCTTCACTGTTCAGTCAAGTCAGAAGTGGGTCTTCCGGTCCTAAACCTGGTTTCACTGTGCACAGAGAGCCCCTGAGTCCCATGTCCTAAAATATGTGAAGGTTGAATAGACAAATTGGGTCATTGTCATACTGAACCAAATAAGACTCCAGGTGCCAAGGGGAAAAAGCACTTGGGGCACAAAGCACCTGCTCCAAGAATTAAATTTTCTGCAAGCTCAGCTGTAAATTTTCTGCAAGCCCAGACTGGGGTAACCCTAAGACCAGTTTTGCCTAGTAGCTGCTAAAACAACCTGCCTCTAAGACTAATTTTACCTACCACTGTTGCTCACCAGTCAGAGCTTACCAGCTCCTAAAATCTTCTCTAGTGTCAAAGAGTTTTCTTTCAAAACAGTATGTGCAGCATTTCTCTTTCTGATAAAGCTCCCATTCTTCTTTGTTCTTCAGACATAGGGAAGACCAGGCAGTCTGTGTGTTTTCCTTGAATTTCAATTATTGCTTCCCAAGTAAAAGGTTTAAATTTGAAGATTTGTCTCTATATATTATTTGACTTCAGCAGATATGGTCTCTGTGAAAGCAGTGGTATAGCACAATGGTTGAGAACTGTGGCATCTAAAACTAGCTGGCCTGGGCTTGAACCCTACTTAGGTATGTATTAGTCATACGATTTTAAGCAAGTCACTTGACTTCCTTATGCATTAGTTTCCTCACTCTAAAGATGGGAATAAGCACAGCCCTGCCTTATAAAATTGCTCTTGTGATAAGGATTAAATGAATTAACATGGGTTAACAGCATCTGGCAAAAGTAGGTAAGGACTTATCCAAACATTAGCTGTATACACTGTTGTTATTGTTACATTGTTACGTGTGCACAAATCATGGTTTGCAGGACATCTCCACTGACTGGAGCTTGCACGGCTGATGCACTGCCTAGCCCTTGCCAGCTCCTCTCCTCTTCTCTTGCCCTCTGCTTCAAGCAGGATCGACTTTCTCTAGAAGTAAAATGCCAGCACCTGTCTATTAGTTTGAACTGTATATGACATTGCCATTTTTTATAGGTCACAGATGATTGAACATTGAAGATTTTCTATGGTTTAATCTAAAATGAGCAATGGTCTTGGCATAAACCGGCAAATAAACAACCTGCACTTCACATTCTGAATTATGATCTCGACCTCCGTTTTGAGAACCAGCTCTACTGTCAGCTCTTCTAGTCCTAGATTGACCCATTTTGGGCTCGCTACCTCCTCTGTTAACCCTAGGGCTGAGGAATAATTATGATGATGATACTAATAGAGGATCCTTTATAGCTAAAGGGCATATATGATAGTTGTAAGGGGAACAGAAATCACTCCAACTTGGAATAGCATGGCTGGCATATGCACCCTCAGATTAGAGTAGTTATAAGACACAGATGACCACATGGTAGCCTTTCACCCCATTTGCCTCATAAGGATCCTAACTTCACACGACTAATGTTAATTAGTAAGTGATAGTTGTCAACTTCTAGTTTAACATTAAAATATTTATATATCATGGGACTGCTTCCTAGGCACACAGTAGATACTGTCACAAAGGCTGTTCTTTCCACATCATGGTAAAGGACATAGTTCTTAAACCTATGAAAAGATGCTTATTCTATCTTATAATAAGAAAAAATGACCAGGTGTGGTGGCTCACACGTATAATCCCAACACTTTGGGAGGCCAAGGCAGGAGGATTGCTTGAGTCCAGGATTTCAAGACCAGCCTGGGTGACCAGAAGTTACCAAAAATAGTTAAAAAAAAAAAAAAAAAAAACTAACTGGGTGTGGTGGCACGCACCTGTGAGTCCCAGCTACTAGGGAGACTGAGGGGCTTGATCTGGGGAGGTTGAGGCTGCAGTGAGCCATAATCATGCCACTGCACTCCAGCCTGTGTGATGGAGCAAGATCCTGCCAATAAATTAGTAAACAAAAACAGCCATAATTACACTGAGTTACCACATGATAAACTTCCTAGGAGTTGGAGAGTGCTAAATCCCTCCAGTCAGATATGAGGGAGGAGAGGACAGATATTCCTATTGACTCACTTCTCTGGACACACTCCTACTTGTTTCTCCAGATTCAGTTTCAGGTTTGCGGATAAAGCTTTTTCAAGAGGTCAGTTACAAAATGCAAGATCATCTTGTGTTTATGTGCCATATGCTCTCTTTCCATGACTCTCATTCATCCCATCTCACCGGTCCTGTCCTGAGTCCTATTGAGTCCTCAGTGCTGTGCTAACCACACAGGAAAGACATACATGACAATCCTTGCCCTCCGAAAAATTCAGAAAAGCAAACAGTAAGTAGGAGAAAATGTTAGGCTCCTGATGCACCTTCTTTGCTCCTGATTCAGGGTTCAGGGGCTTATTTTCCCCCAGTTTTTTTGGTAAACAGCCAAACAGTTGAATCTCACATTCTAGAGGGAGTGGAGAGACATTACCTTACCATAACACACCCGCTCTCCTGGGAGTGAAGTCAAGTTGGAATGCTATCTGTCAGTGGCAGTTCCACTGGATATAGCAAACCTTGCATCTCTCCTCTCCTTTCTTGTGTGGTGAGGATGATGGAGTGTATATTTCCTTGGTACTCTGAGAACCTGCAGAGAGGGGTGTTTGCATGAGCAGGCAGGAATCTATTCTATTTGGATTGAGGACTTTTTGCAGTCACAAGTGAGGAGGGATAGCAAAAAGAAAAGTTATGAATTATAGTTTATTTCCATTGCTTTTCCCACCTCCCCCTGGGCTGGGAATTTCTTTCCTGGGCAGAGACAGATAACTTTTACCTGTCTGGCTCTGCTTGTGGTGAGTTAAGAAGGCAGCAAGGTGGCCTCCAAAGGTTTCTTTCCATCCTGTAATTTGTATATTCCTGAATTTGCTGACATGCTTCAGACAACAGACTAATTGCTCTGCCTGTGTTGTTATCCCTCCTGCTTTCAATGGCTCTTGTTTCACCTGTTGTACCCTCTCTCTCCTATGTCCAGATTCTGCTCGTTGGCAACATGGTCATTCCAAGCATCGGAATTAGGCTTGGGTGCGCTTCCTGCTTCAGCTCTCCGTGACTGGCATGGCAATAGGCAGATTGTTTCATTTCTTAGAATCCGTTTTCTCATCTTTGAAAGGCCAATAAGAACCATCTTCTTACTGCACAGATTTTGAAACCAGACCTTTGGTTCCATTTTGGCTTTGCTGTTTCCTAGCTATAAGCCCTTGAGATAAACTTTACTTCTCTGTTCCTGAGCTTTCTCGTCTGCAAAGTGGGGGTGATGATACCACTAACTTCATAAGGGTTGTGAGGATTAGGTGAAGAAATAATGTAAAGTCCTTGTAACAATGCCCGGCACACATTAAGTACTCAACAAATATTAAATATCATTATTATCTCACAGCGTTGTTCTGAGGATTAACCAGGAAAACATACATAAAGTGATTAGAACAGCATATGAATCTTGTCAGTCCCTACCACTTTAAAAATACCTTTTCATCCTGAATCACTAACTATTCCTCTCTTCATTCCTCCTGAATTTTCCCACAATGCACTTCTCCAAGATGTTGATCACACATATTGTCCCCATTTCTCACTTCCATTTACCTCTCAGCTCAATGCAATCCAGTATAGGCCGTCTTCATCACTCAAAAACATGGAAATTGTCCTGTTAATGTTGCCAGGGCTCACTGAACAAATCCAGAGGCAGCATCTGAATTTTTATGCTCCTTGGCCCGCCTATAGCGTTTGAAACATGCGCACTGCATCTTTCTCAAAGCCCTCCTCTCCCCTGGGTTTCACGTTATCACTTTCTGCTAGTCCTCCTGCCATCTTGCGTGCAGGACCTTTGCAGCCTGCTTTACAACTAACTATTGCCCTCCCTCTTCTTTAAACATCAGTCTTCTTCTGGGATCTGCCTTTGCTACGCTTTATTCCACCTATTCTTGGCTTCAACTTATTCCTCTATGCTGAGAGTTCCACATTTATAGCTTCAGCTCAGTTTCCTTCTCTGAGACCAAACAAATATAATGGACAAACCAATCCAATTGGATGTCCTGAAGGCATCTTAAACACAAAGTGTTTAAAATGAATACATCAGCTCACCTATCCTTGACTCTTAATAAGTCTCTTCTCTGTGTTCATTCCCTATATTAGTAAATGACACTGCTGTCTTCATATGTCCAAACCAGAAACCTAGGAGTCATCATAGTCTTTTACCTTTTGTTTTTTATACTACTGCATCCCATGAATCCTTAAGCCTAGAAGTATGCTTTTAAAATATCTCCTCCAACCCTTCTCTACTGCCTCTCATCTGGACATGGCTCTCCTGTGTTATTATAATAGTCTCTTCGTACTCTAGCTACAGCTACACAAATCATTGTGTGGTCCCCTGAATATTTCACACATACTCATGACTCTGAGTCCTGGATGATGCCTATGCCTGCCTGGAATGGCTCCTTCCCATTAGTTTGAAAAATAGAATTAAAATCTTCTCTAGCTTTCCTTGACATCCCCAGCACATTTAGTTGCTACTCCAAATGCTACCCATGGGCTTTGTATGTGTTTCCATTGTGGTGATATCTAATTTTACCATAACTGTTTATTTGGCTGTCCATCTGTCCATTACTATGAACATCTTAAAAGTGAAGACAATGCCTTTTCATCTTTGTCATCTTAGTGCCAGGCACACCAAAACCTTTCCACCTGGATGTCCCACAAACATCTCAAATATGACATGTTTGCTGAATGACTGAAGGCATGAATTTGTTGAACAAATCTTTTCTATCTTCTGTATCCTGAATGTGGGACAGAACTATCTTTCTCACTTTCGGTGACAAATATTTCATCACCTCTTGGTTGATAGAAATGCTAACTAACACTAAAACATGTTAGTTCTCATCGGCCATTTATAACTTGTCTTTTTCTCAGCCCCAGCTCCCTATAAGAAGTGATAAATAAAACTTTATTCAAGATAGTTTCATTGTTCTGTGGAAAGATCATACTTTGAATTAAAGCACAACATTGATAGGAGTACTTCTTGGATGCACAGTTGGATTTGAACAGGACGTTGGTATTTGAGAGTATAGCTTTCTTTTTACCTGGCATACATTTTAAAAGAGCAATAAAAACAAATTGGATAATTATTTGCAGGTCCCTTTTTTAAAGTTCTGTTATACAAACACAAATACACACACATATTCAAATATACACACACATATTCATTCACAAATGTAAAAATATTTACTCAGCTACCATATGATCCAGCAATCCTACTTCTGGGTATTTATCCAGAAGAACTAAAATCAGGATCTCAAAGAGATATCTGCACTTCTATGTTTATCATAGCATTTTTCCCAATAGCCAAGATGTAGAAACAACCTACACGTTCATTGACTTGACAGATGAATGTGGGTGAAGACAATGTGATGCAATGGAATGCTATTGCTATTCAGCTTCAGAAAAGAAGAACATTGGCCGGGCGCAGTGGCTCACCCCTGTAGTCCCAGCACTTTGGGAGGCTGAGGCAGGTAGATCATGAGGTCAGGAGATTGAGACCATCCTGGCTAACATGGTGAAACCCGGTCTCTACTAAAATATAAAAAAATTAGCTGGCCATAGTGGTACGTGCCTGTGGTCCCAGCTACTCAGGAGGCTGAGGCAGGGGAATCTCTAGACCTAGGTGGTGGAGGATGCCATGAGCCAAGATTGTGCCACTGTACTACAGCCTGGGCAACAGAGCAGCAAGACTCTGTCACAAAAAAAGAAAAAAAAAAGCAGTAGGTGACATCATGGATGAACTTTGAGGACATTAAAACCAGACACAGAAAGATAAATACAACTTGATTCTATTTTTAATGAGGGATCTAAAATAGTCAAATGCATAGATTCAGAGTGGGATGGCGGTTGCCAGGGACTGCAGAAAGGAAAAATTGGGAGTTACTAATTAACAGGCACAAAGTCTCAGTAAGGCAAGATGAATACTCTCTAGATATATGCTGTACAATATTATACCTATCATCAGCAATAATGCATTGCACACTTAAAATTTGGATGAAAATAGATTTCATGTTAAGTGTTCCTGCCACAATGAAATAAAATAAAATACCAAATATCGAAGGAAAAACTTCACATCTTAGTCCAGTAGATGGTTTTTAGCTATTTCTACTGTCTGCCGGGGTCACGCTTAACATAGAGAATGCTCTTTCTTTGTGTCTTGTGAAATTCGTTCTAGCTCTACACTTTATAAAACTTTGTTATACTCTGAGAAAAGGCACAAGGAATCCCCTTTTTAATTCTTTTTTATGATTCAGTAATGAGATACAATTTTTATTTTCATAAAATTCTTTGGGATTCAAAAAAATCAAGTAGTTTTGAGTTGGAAATCTGAACTCTCTGGTACATGGACCACTGGCTCGCTTCTTAAGCAAAAGAACCAATCAGTTAATAACAATGAAACATAAAGCTGTGAAGGTAGAATATATTTCTCATTTCTGAGCTATCTGAAAAATGCCACCATGCCAACTTTCATCATCTTTTCCATTATCATCTAAATGTATATTTGAAATACAGCATCATAAACTAAATGGATGTTTTTAAGTTGTCTTGTTAGATTTTCACTGGTCATAAAGCTGGCCAATATTATTTTCTATTATCTTAGCAGCCAATCAGAGCTTTTTAAATACAAATCTTATACAGCTCTTCAAAATTAATGTTATGTAACTAAATGCACCTGGTGTGGTTAACTGTTAACTTTTCCTATTCTTTATTACTCCATGAGTAATGAATCAATTATGATAGAGATAGTGTCAATGTAGAATATTAGAAAGAATAAATAGAGGACAACATACTTTTTCTATATCCCAACTTTTTCACTTGTCAGATCACTGAATTTAGTGAATGAATTAATTTTGCTAATATTAATTATGTGTAAAAAATGCATTACCCTAAATCAGAATTAAAACAAGCCCATGGTGTGGCTTTTTTTGTTTTTAAGATGAGGTATTATTACACAAAGAAAAAGAAGCAATTCTAAATTACTTATGGAATTAACCTAGGTTGGACTTGGGTAAGATACAAGCTGGGAAATTACGCTATAGTTAATCTTCTGATAAATACATCTGAATTTAGATTGCACAATTGTTTAGAAGTCATTTGGTAACTTAGAGGACAATTCTTGCAGGTAAATTATTTCCCTTAGGTCCTCAGCAATGGGGTCATTCTGAGGTTAAAACAAATAAAACACCCCAAACCCCCAAAAATAGTTTTACCCACAACAAAAGAGAAGCACTACAGCCCAATAATTTTAAAGAATAAAGCTAGATTTGCTTAGATGCAAATTTTTAAAAATTAGATTGTATAGACACAATATGGTCATATATACAATTAGCAAAGATAAGCCTCTGAATTGCAATAAACCAACTCAAAAACAAATGCAATGGCCAAGCTGGAGATAAAAGAGTCAGCCTAGTCTTTTCTCTCCATATTTTTTAATAGCAGCAATTATTGTGACAGAATCTACCACAGGGTGATCTGTGCTCTCCACACTGATGACAGAAATGAGATTGGCTGCGTTGCACAACAAATGGTTTTCAACTTACTTGCTTTTGAACATGCTGCTACAATAGAAGGGAAATTGGAATTCTTGTACACACCTTATAAGGAGTAACATATGACACTGCATTTTCCAGGAAATCAGAGTTAGACCTCAGATTTGGTCAAAGTACTTCTAATTGACTTTCCAGAGGGTATAGATCTCATTGAAGTGGGGATACTGTGATCCTGAGAATCTGCTCTGACCACTTGTTTCATAGATATAGGGGCAGTAAACCATATAGAAGGTAGATTCTGCCACTCTCAAGATTTTCTCCTTCTTTTCATCCAGGGTTATGGGACGACTCTTCATACTTTAAGAATGGCAAAATTATAGTAGAGAAAACTAATCATTCTTAATTTTTTTTGACCACATAGCTCTTTGATAATCTGGTAAGAGCTAACATCCTCTTATTATAGAAATCTATAAATGCCCAGGAAATTTTGCACAGAACTTCAAGAGGTTACTCAACCCCTGAAATCCATCCATGGACCCCCAAGACTCCTTAATTAAGATGTTTACTGTGACAACTGGAGGATCAGGTTCATACCTTACTCATCTCTATCTGGGACATGACTTTTACCCCTGATCCAGAGTCTTCAGGATTGCCCAGAGACCCACCTTGCTTTACAGTGTCTTACTAGCGGAGCCACACCAAGTTAGTCGGGCAGGATGTGTCACTGATAGCTCCTCAGTGCAGATATCAAGTTTCTCTTAAAATGTCCTGGTGGCAAAAGTTCACACTAAGCCTAGTACATCAAGAATACAAATGCGGCAAGTCTGGGGTGACAGAGTTTCTACATTGTTCTACTTTCTGTCTCTCACTCTTTCCTGGTCTGTAGTTACTGTGCATAGTGACTGGCCAGGCAGACAGACCACACCCCCGCTTGGCTCAGACTCTGTCCTCTACTCAGGTTCTTTCTCTTTTGTTTCTCTATGAGCCAAATTCTTTAGGAATTGCTCTGAATGAACCTCCTGGAAATCTCTAGGATCCCAGATCCATCTCCCCTTTGTGATGTCTTTGTTACTGAAGAGTAATTAATTGTTACCTGGTGTGGCATTTAAATTTTGTTAGTATTCTCTCATCGTTTCTAGTCATCCTCCTTCTGTAGCTAAGTCCTTGAGAGTAAGATGTCTATGGACATTACCCCATGGGGCTGAGAAAATGGATCAATTGAGAAACATTTTGATACTGGATTGAAATATTGAAGCATTAGACAGGTAGCAAGACTGAATCAAAATAATTTTAGGAACATTGGAGTAGGAAGGACATGCAGTCTTCTCTGCATTTTTCAAACTTTTTGAAAGTGATGCATTGTAGTAAATCTTTTCCCCATCACAATAGAATATACAAAATAGTATAATAGAAACAAAATTTACCTGAAACAAAACTTACCCGTATTATATGTGCTGCACTGTGTTTTCTATTATGTTCCTTTTTTTTTTTTTTTTTTCTTGAGATGGAGTCTCGCTGTGTCACTCAGGCTGGAGTGTTGTGGCATGATCTTGGCTCACTGCAACCTCGGCCTCCTGGGTTCAAGTGATTCTCTTGCCTCAGCGTCCTGAGTAGCTGGGACTACAGGCCCACGCCACCATACCCAGCTAATTTTTGCATTTTAAGTAGAGATGGGGTTTCATTATGTTGGCCAGGATGGTCTCACTCTCTTGACCTCATGATCCACCCACCTTAGCCTCCCAAAGTGTTGGGATTACAGGTGTGAGCCACTGAGCCCTGCCTGTTCCATTTTATATTAAAACAACAATAAACACTGTTCACTGCCCGTTACATTGATTTCATTACCCACTAATAGGTGACGAGTTGTTTGCAAAACACTGGCTTATCCCATGTGATTGGATTAAACTTGAGCAGGAATTCTACCTTGCTTTGCAGTGTTCACTTAAAATCCATAAAAAGGTTTTTTTTTTCTATTTATTAATTTACATAATATCCAAAGAGAATCCTTATAACAGTTCTGAACTGGATTTTATATTAGGTTTCACAGATAACAAGTGGCAAAACTGCAGCGCCATAACCAGTCTTAGCATTCCAAACCGAGGGCTATTGCCACCTTATCATGCTGCAATTTATCATCTGATGTTTGCCTGTCTAGACTCCCCACCTTGGTTGGAAGTGCCACAAAAGCTAGGAATGTATCTTAGCAATGCTAGGTACCCAGGAGGCACTTAATGAATGTATGATAAACAGAATGGAACAACACTCTTGGTCAAAAGCCATGTCTTGCTTGACATGCTTTGGGCCATCTTTGTTCCAAAACCTTATATGATTCTTTATAATCATACTTTCTTCGTACTCTATGAGCTATTCATTAATGGGTTGGCACTGTAAACATTTCCCAAGCCTATAGGGAATTCTTCAGTGAACACAGAGGGAGATGCTGAGAACCAAACACTCTTTGGTTCCTGCATCTCATTCAGTTTTTCTGAGAGCTCGAAGACAGAGTTTCAGAAAGGCCAGTAAAAGCCCCAAACAGGAGAGTTTTTGTTTTTGCTAGTTTTCCCAAACAGCAGGCTTCCCTAAGGCTATAATTTGTAGGCCTGGTTCCTACCAGACTCTAAATCCATAATCAATGATAACCTATCAAGCCTATGCCCTAATTTATGTTATCGTGGGCTTTTTCTAGCCAAATCCAATATCCCTGGGGAAATACCAAAATACATCTGTCCTACAGTAGATACCTTATGTCTGGGGGAGGTAGGGGGTGGAGAGCTAAGTCTTGGTACTGAACAGGCACTGAGTAATCATCTAATGAATGAACGAATGCGTGTATGGATAAATAATCAAAGTGTAAATGCCTGCTATACATAGGTAGCTATTCAGAATGTTTTATATGCACTTGTATGAGGCTCTTTACCCTGATGAGCTAGGAAGGGAAAAGATGGCAATAACACAGTCCTGTGGGTACTTGGAGAAGGAAAGTCAGGTGGAGAGAGAAACTGAGGGGAGCAAAGGGAAGGTAAGAAAGAGAAAAAGAAAGAATGAGAGGGAAACATCTGGCTGGAAAAGCAGGAAGGCCAGCAGCTCTGAATGTGGATCACAATCTTAGTTGGTCGTCTTTATCTTACTGGATACTTTGTTGAACTCAAAGTACATGTTTCTTATAGGAAAAGTTCCCTTGTTTATTTATTCTTCCTGACCCAGGTTTGAAAGGCCTGCCTAACCATCTCAGTAGGCTTTTCCTAGCAGATATCCTTCTGAGCTGAGGTAAGGAAAGGGGAAGCTCTGCCCTGGTGGTTCCTGGATTTACAGTTCCTGAGGAAGAGCTGACAAATAGAGGAAGACTTCCCTAAAATTAAATCAAGCAGAACCTTCTGGGCAGGAAGAAAACAGGTGATGTTGCAATGACAGGGCTCACCTTTCACCTCATGTTTGATGAGGTTTTGAGAAAAGAGCCAGATTCTTTCCAAAAGTTAGGTCAGAAGTCTTTCCACACTTTGGTTTCTCAATTCAGTACCCATTATGTCAAATAAAACGAAGGCCCTTGCCCCAAGTGAAGTAATCAGCAAATATTTCTTTGCTCTCCTGGGTATTGTGTTCTCGCACAATATCTTCTGGAATTATCACTTTATACTGAAACAAGGGTTTGATCTTTCCATGAGATGTATGGCAATGGAATTAAGGCCAGGGGCTCTGAGGGCAGAAGGGAAGGCTGGTGCCACTCATATGCCCTGGAGAAGCAGTGATATGAAGAGCACAGCCTCTGGAGCCAGAGTCTCTGGATCTAAAATTGGCTCTGCCAACAGGTATGTAAGTCACATACCTTTTTATGCTCATATGAAAATGGAATGAAAACCTTATCTATAGGAATAAACAAGTCAATAGAAGTGATACACTTAAAACAGTGTCTGCCTATACCAGGCATTCAGTGAGGGGCTAGCTATTATTGGGATGTGAGAACAGAAATAGTCATTTGCTCAATGCCAAGTTGATTTTGGTAGTTTGTTTCTTTACTGTAATAAGGACCAGTGGTTTCAAGAATCCTAGAATGTTAGAACTGGAGGGAATGTTCATTTTATGGCTATGAAAGTGAGGCCCAGAGGGAGTGGCGTCCTCCACGGTCATGCAGCTACCTGGTGGCAGATTCAAGACCAAATTCCAGGCTTCCCGATTCTAGACCAGTCTCCACTCTACCACCCTCCTTCATTGGAGGAGGATGTCCAGGACTAAGAAAGTGCTGTTAGGGCAATGGTAACAACAGGAACTGTAGTAGCCCCTCCAAGGGCTCCCTCATTACTACAAAGATAATCTTAATCTGGTTCATTCATTCATTCATTCACTCAGCACTGATTTTAAGCTATTCTCAAACAGTTCAGAAAAGCAAAACACAGTTCTCATTCTTACAGGGCTTCTATTGAAATTAGAGCAATAAGATATGGAGATAAAATTATACAACAATACAATCATGTATATTAAGTGAAAAGTATTAAACAGCTTAGATATATTCAGTCTAATCAGTTGCCAGTAAAAGAGTTTAGAGTAAGGTTGGTAACTTTATGAACTGCTAAAATAAATGAAGCCAAGCAAGCAAGTAAAAATATATGCAAAGCAGTTAGGAGGTTCAATAAGAAAAAAAAAAGACACTTGGCTAGAAGGATCAGGAAAGTCTTCATGGAGTAAGAGTAAGTGGCATTAGATGTGGGCCCTGAAATACGTTTAGGTAACAGAATTAGAATGTGACCTTTTTCTCTCTCCTACACAAATAATTACTTTGTAAATATAAATATATACAAATGTATACATATATACATACAAAGAAAACAAATACAGTTCTACGTAAATTTTCTATGGAATCTCAAAGACAAGTAAAACATAAATGAAACCAAAAGGCAAAAGCTTCCAGAAGTTCCACCCTCATTCTGTGCAAGGCAGTTGAAGAATAAGAGGGCTTGTTTCAAGAATTATCATCACATATGAACTCCAAGTTCATCTATAACAGCAGTTCCTAATCTTTTTGACACCAGGGTCTGGTTTTGTGGAAGACAATTTTTCCACAGATGGGGGATCGGGTGGTGGGAGTGAGATGGGGTTGGGGGTGCGGGGATGATAGTTTCAGGATGAAACTGTTCCACCTCAGATAATTAGGCATTAGATTCTCATAAGGAGTCCACAACCTAGATCCCTAGCATGCACAGTTCACAATAGGGTTCATGCTCCTATGAGAATCTAATGCCGCTGCTGATCTGGTACGAGGCAGAGTTCAGGCCATAATGCTGACTTGCCTGCCACTTACCTCCTGCTGTGTGGCCCACTTCCTAACAATCAGAGATTGGTACTCCTCTGTGGCCCTGGACTTGGGGACCCCTGATCTATAGAATACATGACAAGTCAGTCCCTACAAGGAAGAAGAATGGTCCTGATCAGATTTGGAGAGACAAGCTGATAGACTGGATTTCTACTGGTACTGTGCCTGTATATCAGCGGGGGGTCTTAAGCATATTATGGAATAATACTTCAGGAGGACAGTCAGAGCCATTGCAGGACTCCAGGCTAGATAGGGAAGTGGGATTACAAATGCAGAGGAAGAGATTTGTTCTATAATTGCAGACTCTTTTCCGAAGCAGCTACACCATTTTACATTCCCATCAGCGATGAAGGGGGGGGTTCCAGCTTCTCTACATCCATATTGTCTGGCTTTTTGATTACAGTCATTCTAGTGAATATGAATTAATATTGCATTGTGATTTCAGTTTGTATTTTCCTGATGGTTAATGATTTCCAACGTCTTTTGGAGTGCTTGTAGGTAATTTATAAATCTTCTTTGGAGAAATGTCTGTTCACATCCTTTGTCCAGTTTTAAATTGGGTTATTTGTAATTTCATCCTTGAGTTGGAAGAATTCTTTATTATGGCTGCAGGTCCTTTACCAGATATATGATTTGCAAATATTTTCTTCCATTCTTTGGTTTGTCTTTTTACTTTCTTGATGGTATGTTTTGAAGCACAAATGTTTTATAATTTTAATGAAGTCCAGTGTATGCCATTTTTTCTTTTGTCACTTATGCTTTTATTGTCATTTTTAGGAAGCCACTAAGAAACCAAGGTTACACAGATTTACTCCTATATTTTTTTCCAAAAGCTTTATAGTTTTAACTTTTACATGAAGCTCTATGATCCATTTTGGGTCTTTTTTTTTTTTTTGGTCTGGTGTGAGAAAGTGGTCCAACTTTATTTTTAAAAAAATAAATAAATTTTACTTTTTAGAAATTTCAGATTTACAGAAAAATTGAGAGGATAGCACAAAGAGTTCTCATATACTCAACATGTGGTTTCCCCTATTAGTATGGTATATTGTTACAATTAATGAACCAACATTGATAATTATTAACTGAAGTCCATAGTTTATTCAGATTAATTTTTATATAAACTGCTTTTTTTTTTTTCTATTCTGGGATCTCATTAAGGATACCACACTACATTTGGTCATCATGTCTCCTTAGGTTTCCTTTGGCTATGACAGTTTCTCTGACTTTTCTTGCTTTTAATAACCTCAATAGTTTTGAGGAGTAGTGGTCAGGTATATTGCAAATTTATATTGTAAAATGTTCTTCTATTGGGATTTAACTGATGTTTTTAATCATGATTACAGTAGGGATATATGCCTTTAGACTGAGCTAGGGATATGTGTTTTGCAAATATTTTCTCCCAGTTTGTGAGTGGTTCTTCATTCTCTTAAAAGTGTCTTTTGCAGAGAAGAAAACTTTAATTTTAATAAAGTCCAAACTATCATTTTCTTCTATATTTTCTTTTAGAAGTTTCATAGTTTTGTGTTTTACATTTATGTCTAATCCATATTGAGTTAATTTTTAAAAAATGTTCAAGATCTATGTCTTGTTTTATTTTATTTTTATTTATTTTTTAAAGACGGAGTCTCTCTCTTGCCCAGGTTAGAGTATAGTGGTACAATCTCGGCTCGCTGCAACCTCCGACTCTTTGGTTCAAGATGTTCTCCTGCCTCATCCTCCCAAGGAGCTGGGATTACAGGCACTCACCACCACACCTAGCTAATTTTTGTATTTTTAGTAGAGACAGGGTTTCACCATGTTGACTAGGCTGGTCTCAAACTCCTGACTTTAAGTGATCTGACCGCCTCAGCCTCCCAAAGTACTGAGGTTATAGGCATGAGCCACCGCGCCCAGCCTATGTCTTGTTTTATATTTTTACATATAGACTTCCAATTGTTCCTGCACATTTGTTGAAAGGATGACTGTCCATGGCATTGCCTTTGCTCCTTTGTCACAGACTTGACTATTTGTGTGGGTTTATTTCCTGGCTCTGTATGCCATTCCAGTAATTTATGTGTCTGCTCTTTCTCTAGTACCACATAGCTTTAATTGCTGTAGCATCATAGTAAGTCTTGAAGCTGGGAAATTTTAATCCTTTGACTTTATTCTTCTTTAATATCGTGTTGGGTATTCAGGGTCTTTTGCCTTTTCATATAAACTTTAGAGTCGGTTTGTTGGTACTTATAATGTAGCTTGCTGTGATTTTGATTGGGTTAATGCTGAATCTATAAATCAATTTATGAAAAACTGACAATATTAAGTCTGTCAATCCATAATTATGGACTATCACTGCATTCATTTAGATCCTTGATATTTTTAAATCAGAATTTTGTAGTTTTCTACATAGCGACCCTATACATATTTTGTTAATTTCATTTTTCAGTGTTATTATAAATAGCATTTTATTGTTACGTAGGAAAGCCATTGACTTTTGTGTACCAGTCATGTAACCTGCAACTTTATATAATCACTTTTTCACTCCAGGAAATTCTTTTGGTGATTATTTGGGATCTTCTGCATGGAAAATCATGCCACCAGTGCATGCAGATAGATTTTTTTCTTCCCAATTTGTACATTTTAAATTTCTGTCTAATCACTCTAGCTAGGACTTTTAGTACAATGTTGAGTAGGAATAGTGAGAGAGGAACATTCTTGCTGTGCACACAATTTTATGGGGGAAAACATTCAGTTTTTTGGTATGATGTTAGCATACTTTTTTTTTTTCTTTTAGTAGATGTTCTTTTTCAAGTTGAAGAAGTTCATCTTCATTTTTAGTTTGTTGAGAGTTTTTATCAAGAATTGGTTTTGGATTTTGTTAAGTGCTTTTTTTGCATTAATCGATATCATCATGATTTTCTTCTTTAGCTAGTTGAAGTGCTAGGTTATATTCAGTATTGTGATGGGTTATATTGATTTGAATGTTGAACTGGATTTGAATACCTGGAATAAATCACACTTGGTCATCTTTTTAAATTCTTTTTATACCATTGTTGAATTTGATTTGCTAATATTTTTAAAGAGTTTTTGCTTCTATGTTCATGAGAGATATTGGTCTGTAATTTTCCTTTCTGAATGTCTTTATATTAGAGCCCTATTGATGAGCTTGTAAAGGCAGGGAGAGGAAGCATTCTATAATCTTATGGTTAAATATCAGTGTTTTAGTGTGCCTGGGACCCTGGCATGAGATTTTCACAAGTTTTTCATAGCTCCCCCTCGCTTTGGTAATGGGGACTAGGGGCAGGAAAATGTACTTTCCCCAGGTGGAATAAGGCTTTGGTAAAATCTTTTCCCTGCAAAGTAGGTCTTGGTTATGGGGCATGCTCTAGACTTACTTCATAATGGGAACTCTTTTTCTACCACCTGCTAGAGCCATGAGAGTTTTCTTAGCTCTCACTGTGAAAACCTGGTGGGGTTCCTAGAGGTAAAGCCCATGAGTGTGTAGTGCTTCTTTGTATGACTGAGGCCTCCATGGGTTTCTCACTCTCAAGCTAGTCCACACTCAGCCTCCAGCAATTTGTCAAAGTTACCATTTTAATTTTCCTTCTAGTGATTCCTTCTCCAGGTAAGCAGATCTCAGTGACTCTCCAATTCAACTATTTGTCCAGATTTTGGAATGAGTGTTTGCCCTGAAACCTCAGTTCCCTGAAGGAGCCAAGCAAAGTGATTGACTCTTAGTTTGTTCATTTTATTTTTTCTTTTTGTAAGATTGGGAGTGATGACTTCCAAGTTCTTTACATGCAGGCTGAAACTTAAAGTTCCAGTTTCGTTCTTTGCATTTGAATATGCAATTGTACCAGCATCATTTGTTGAAAAGACTCTTCTTTCCCCATTGAATCCTGTGACACTCTTGTCAAAAATCACTTAACCATAGATGTAAGGGTTTGTCTCTGGACTCTCAATTTTATCCTGTTGATCTATATGTCTACTCTTTTGTCAATACTATACTGTCTTGATTATGATAGCTTTGTAGTAAGTTTTGAAATCAGGCAATGTGAGTTCTCCAACTCCATTGATCTTTTTCAGGATTGACTATTCTGGTTTCTTTGCATTTCTATATGATTTTTAAGATCAGCTTTAAAATTTCTGCAAAAAAGCCAGATGAAATTTTAAAGTAGATTTCCTGGAATCTCCAGATCAGTTTGGAAAGTTTGGCTATCTTAACAGTATTGAATCTTGATTATTACATTTATTTAGGCTTCTTTAATTTCTTTCAAAGATGCTTCAGAGTTTTCAATGTACGAATATTACACTCCTTTTGGTAAATTTATTTTGACATATTTTATCCTTTTAGTGCTATTGCAAATAAAAATTTTTAAATTTCATTTTTAGATTTCTCCTTGTTAGTGTCTAGAAATAAAATTGATTTTTGTACATTGATCTCCCATCCTGCAATCTTGCAAAACTTACTTATTCGTTTTTAAATATTTTTTTCAGGTTTTTAATGGTTTTGGGTGCTTCTTTTAAGGTAATCAGTTAAACCTTCTCTGGTTCAATAAAAGTGAATTTAAAAATGCCCACAAGATTTATCAATGGAATCTATTATTGTACTAAAAAATACTCTAGGTAAAGTTTGGTGATAAAGTGAACAGTAGTAGAATGAGTTGTGGAGTTGAGAGAGGATATTTTTATCATAGGCCCAACATGAGGGTGTTTATAGGCTGAAGAGAAGGAGCCAATGGGAAGAAAGAGTTTGATGTTAGAGAAAAGAAGGAAATGGTGAATGAAGAAGTGACAAAGGAGTCAGAGGAAAGTATGTTAGGTGTAGCTACTGGTTCTGAAATACCTTAAGGTTTACCTTGTCTTCCTGGATGTTAGGGAATGAATCCAGGGGTATAGATATGGGTCAACATGTGGACTGGAATGTACAATAAAAAAGGTGACAGAAAGCAAGATGCTGGTGGGGGAGTATGCTTGATGACTTCAATTTCTCCATGACACAGGAGTCCAGGGGATCTGCTGAAGGGAGAGGTTTTGAGGAGAGTAGTAAGGTTTGGAATAATTATTTAGAAAACAATTTGGAATTTAAGAATTAAAGTCATCTTTTAAATAGAAAATCTTTCTGATAAAAAATCTCTAAAGTCTTTTAATAGAATTATATTTTAAAAGGATAGAAAATTCTCTAAAGTCTTTTTAATAGAAAGAATTCTATCAAGAAGAATAGAAAATTCTCTAAAGCCTTTTTAATAAAAAATTCTCTGAATTACTAAGGCAACTGAAATCAGACCAGATGGAGGCAGCTGTGTATAAGATCCCTAGTGTGTTTCCATCTTCTGGATGTTTTGCCAAAAAAGTCTAAGAAAAATTTTAGTTAAGCATTACGTGAACTATCTGCAACCAAGACCCACTTGGCTTTGATCCCCATCACCCAACCCCTTTCCTGAATTCTTTATTGTCTCTGAAATAGATCAATGAAGAAATGGTTTCTTTCTAAACCTCTGTGGAGGATAATAAACCTGCTACATGCCTGACAGGATGATCATGTTTCTGCCTCAGGCTTAAAAAGAAAACCCTGGAATATATCCTCTGATGTAAAAATTAAATCCCAGCTTAAACATAAAATCCTGGAATCTATCCCTTAACATCTGCTCCAACAGAAACCAAAGTCTAGCGAGTATTTTTTTTCTTCCCCAGACTTGTGCTTATGTATGTAGAAGTGTTACCAACTGAATGTTTGTGTCTCCCCCAAAAGTCATGTATTGAAGTCCTAACCTCCAATGTGATGATATTTGGATATGGGGCCTTTGGGTGATAATTACAGTTAGATGAGGTCATGAGGGTGGGGCGCTCATGATGGAATTAGTGCCCCTGTGAAAAAAGATGTGAGAGAGCTTGTTCTTTCTCCTTCCATCCTTGCAAAAGAGGTCATGTGAACACATAATAAGAAGGTAGCCATGTGCAAGCCAGGAAGAGAGCCCTCACTAGAACTTGACCCTGCCAGCACCTTGATCTTGGACTTTTAGCCTCCAGATTATGAGAAAATAAATGTCTATTGTTTGAACCACCCAACTCATGATATTTTGTTATGGCAGTCCAAGCAGATTAAGACATGCTTTCATACTGAGAAGTAGGGTGCTGCTGTAACCAATACCTAAACATGTGGAAGCAGTTTTGAAACCTGGCAATGGGTGATGGGTAAAGGCCAGAAGAGTTTTGAGTTGCATGCTAGAAATATAAACATTAAAGGTGGTTCTGGCATGGAAAAAGGGAACATGTTATTGGAAACTGAAAGAAAGGCAATTTTTTTTATAAAGTGGCAAAGTACTTTGCTGTACTATGTTCTGGTGTTTTGTGTGAGGTAAAACTTGTAAGCAATGAAATTGAATATTTACCTGAGGAGATTTCTAAGCAAAGCGTTTGAAGAAACAGCTTAGTTTATTCTGACTGCTTATAATAAAATGCAAAAGGATAAATATGAATTGAGGAAGGAATTTTTAAGCAAAAATATTTGAAAAATTCTCAACCTATCATTATTGTAAAGAATAAGAAAGCTTGTTCTGAAAACACCAAGGGTGTGGCTAAACAACCATTTGCAAAAGAGATCATGGGTGCAACTCATGGACTTAATCAGCCACCTCAACAGAGGCTGGGAATAGGGATTGGATTATGCCATCAGAGATACTGCCAGTTAAAAGTAAAGGAGACAGAGAAGGTAGTAGAGAATGGAGGAAGGCCGTCAGACATTTTGGAGTTTACAGGATGGAACCGTAGAGTATTTGCCTTCGAACGTGTGCTACCTTCCATGAACAGAGAAGGAACCTAAAGATGATTCAGAGATCCCTAGGCCTGCCACTCTCACCATGGTCCAGGACTGGTGGGCCAGGCTGCCTTCACCTCAGTTTCAAAGGCTAGCACTGTGCTTTTTTGAAGCTAGGACTCCCAGGTTCACCCTTTCCCTGCTACTCTCCCAAGGAGGAAGATAGTGGTACCAGCTTGAGGCTCAGGGTAACGTCACCCATCACATGCTGAAGGCTGTTGTGGAGGGTAGCCTCCACTAAGACAAGTGAAATAATGAGATTAGCTGGTAAGTGACTGAGTTGATATTTGACCACGGTCTCTGATTACAAACCTGTGTTTTTCCTACGACATAATTTTTCTCCATTAGGGAGAATTCTTCAATAATGACAACAATGACAACTCTCCTCTTGTCATTCAACATAGAACACTTTTGGATCCTAAATTTCTTTTAGTAAAATGATTATAATAATAACAATAAAAGAAACTAGACAGGAGAATCACTTGAACCTGGGAGCTGAAAGTAGCAGTGGGCCGATACCACACCATTGCACTCCAGCGTTGGCGATGAGAGCGAAACTCGGTTTCAAACAAACAAGCAAACACTAAAAATGTTTTTTGAAAGGTATAGAATGTTAACAGAGAGATATTTAGTTGCTTGACATTTTCTTATCATAGCTTTTGTCTTCCAATCTGACACATTAGAAGAGACTTCTAACTGGTTTCAAGGATCTCCTTAGCCTGACTGATCCTAAACTCAACATAAGAGATGTTCCCCAAAACAATTATGACTGTGTCTTTCTTTTAATTCAGTTCAGAATACCCAATGGTTACCCACTGACTATAGGCAAGATTTCCCATTATAAATGCTATTTTGTGCTCATTATCCAGGAGAGGGTCGTAAGATACTAGAGGGATTCTTGAGGACTTGTTCCTTTTAGTGTAAGGTTAAGGGATTAATTGAACACTGAATAATCTCTGAGGTCCGACTCAAACTAAAGTTTTCAAGGCCCTATACCAATAGGCTTCAAATTATCTCCTAAGACTCATCTTCTCCAACTTCTTGATATAAAACTATCTTTATTTTTAATGTACTTATAATTTTTGCCATTAGAAATGTATTTTGATACCAGTCCAGAATGCATAAAGCTTGATATTTAAGAGCTCAAGATCAATGAAGCCTTTTTCTTCTGCTTCAATGAATTTATTAATTCAGCTCTTCATGTTTCATAAATTGTCATTGATTTAGTAATTTGATGAAAACATTTATATACAAATAATCCATTAAAATGTAAAGCCTATAGACACCAAGAAGTTTACTCAGCCATAGATATAGTCTTAGAATAAAATACCCTGAATACACACAAATGAATAAGAAGACATGAGTATAATAGAAAAGCACTTATACTGGAAGAATTTGATTATATATGCCCCCTGGAGATAAAATTTTATTAGAATCACCTTCTCTCCATCCTGTTTTATTTCAAAGATCTTTCATATAGTACATTGCTTTTATGTTTAGAGTTTATGCCTAAATTTAGCTCCATTATCCTGTTAGTTACTTTACTATTTGTTTAAAAAAGATTTGAAATGCTGGAATACAATAAACCTTTGCAAAGCTTCACAAAGTTCTAAACTCTCCTGGACTCTTTATTAACTGAGTTATGCTAGGTAGCTGCCTTCTATGTAGCTATTCTTTTTAACAACAGCATTTTAAAATCATTTTGTCATTCCAAAAGAAATTTTTCTGTAAAGAGGGCATCCTCATCAGAGGATAACGAACATAGTATTTTATTTATAATTAAGATCATCACGTACCTTTTCCGTCTCTTCAGTACCATTTATTGGGCAGACATTGAGAGAAGTTGACTACACAGACTCTGTATAAGACAGGAGTGCTTTCATTTTCATTCATTCCAAAATAATTTGAAACCCCAATTTTGTTATTTCCTCAAGCAATGAATTATTTAGAAGTGACTTGAAATATCTAGCTGTCTGGGTTCAATTTAAAAAAATTCCAATTATACTGTGGTTAGATAAGTAGTTTGTGTATGTATGTATGTATGTATGTATGTATATATATATATATTTAAAACTTTGTTGTAATTTCCTTTGTGGCTTCTATAAGGGCATTTTTTGTAAATGTTAGTAAATAAACAAATTGTGTATTCTTGGTTAAGTGTAAGTTTTCTGCATATTTATTGGCATAAACTTGTTAATTTTATTATTTAAATACTCTATAGTTTTATTCATAGTATATCGTAGTAGGAGACTGTAACAGACCACAATGATGTGATGTGTATTTTAATGTTAATTTTCTTTTGTGATTTTATCAACTTTTTAGGTATTTCAAAAAGATATTGAGGCATTTCAGGTTCGTGATCATTATATCTTCCTGGTAAATTATTTGACAATGTGAAATGTCCTCTTTCGATGCTTTTAATGCTTTTGGCTTTCAATTCTGTGTGTCTGATACTGATGTTGCTGTTCCCAGCCTGCTGTTAGTACCTGCCAGGTGTAGGCTTTCAAACTTGGAATCATCATGGTTTTGGCTCCTCCAGTAAGCAGCACTTAGCTGGAGTCTTAAAATCCAACCTGATATTTTACCTTTTATGAAACAAATTTACCTCATTCATATTTGTTTTTTTGTTTTTGTTTTTGTTTTTGTGTTTTTGAGACAGTCTCTTTGTTGCCAGGCTGGAGTGCAGTGGTGTGATCTTGGCTCACTGCAGCCTCTGCCTCCTGGATTCAAGCCATATTTATAGTTGTTTAAAAATATATTTAAACCTACTTCTGCCATCTTATTTTGTATTTTCAGTTAACCTTCCTTTCTTTTACGTTTTCCTGTTTCCCCTTCCTAGCCTTTTCGAGGATTATAAAATTTTCTTTGTTCTATTTTTCATGTACTGGTTTGCAAACTATGAAAACTATATTATATCTTTATTCTTCCAGTGGTTATATTAACTTTTTAGTCACAAGTGTTTGAATTTATATTTTCTAATAGTATCTGTAATCACTGTCCATTGTCCCCTTTTGATGAGACTTAGAATGCTTTTATTTTGCTAAATTCTTCATCAGCACCTCCACTTCCATCTTCCACATCCTATGTTGAAATAACGTGGAGTTTTGGCACAGAGAGTTTGTTAAATACAGTTTTGCAATTATATTTCATAGAAAAATAGTTTTTTGACTTTCTTTGCTAACCACTGCAGCTCCTTGTGAGGTTCTGGATTCATTTTCTTTTTATATTCTCTAATAGTTCTTTCAGCTTTCAGAGAGATTCTGCTGTGTTATTAAAACTCTGAATTCCTGGATGTTTGAAAAACATCTTATTTCTTCCTCACATATTAATGATATTTTGGCTGAAAATAGAAATTTAGATTTGAACTTATTTTTCTGCAGCAAACCGAAGGTATTGCCCCAATGTCTTTTTTTCATCCAATATTATCCATGAAAATCTATGCCAAATTTGATTAGAATTACTTTAAACAGTCTTTCTTTCATTCTCTCTGAAAGCTTCAATAGTTTCTCGTTATACATGTAGCTTTTAACATATTAACTATATCCTTAATGAGCTGAACTTTCATTATATTTGTACAGATTTTGTTTTTGGATGTGTTTGTTTAAATCCTGCTCTGTGGTTGGTGAACCCTTTCCATTTCAGGATTTATATTTTCTTCACTTATGAGAAATTCAATCCTATTATTTCTTCATATTTTACCTCCCTCTATTTTCTTTATTATCTGTTAGCTAGAAGTTATGACTTACAGAACTCTCTTCCATGTCTTTTTAGTTTTCAACCTTTTTATCACCTTGTGCTACATTCCTGTGTCTGTCTTCTAGATATGAAATTTCCTTTTCAGATGTTCCAATTTTTCTACTTCCATCTACTGAATTTTTATTTTAATAATTACATTAAAAAATTTCCAGAGTTTGACTTTGGTTTATCACAGATAGTTCCTTATTTGTTATTTTGATGCCATACTATATTTGAAGACATTAATTAAATTTCTTAAGAAAAGTCTTTTTCTTATCATCTATTAAATTTTTCTTAGTTGTAATTCTGTTGGACTGTTATATTTTTTATGGAGGCTGCATGCTAAATGTTGTTGATTCTTGACTGTGGGCTCATCTTGGTGGTTTGAATTCCCTGCTAGACTCCTTACACTTCCACTCCTACAACCAGCCTTAGGGGAGGTATAGAAATAGCTTTTGAGGTTTGTGCTCCTCACTGTTTTCAGTGAGAGTGAGGGAAAGTTGGGATGGATGCTGGGTGGGATATCTTAGAGGCCAGTATTCTGGGCTTAGTCATTTCATTTGGGTATTGCTGGCTCTGCACCTCAATTCTTAGGCTGAAACCAGTAGAGAGGTAAAGAGTGGGATGCACATGGCACGACCAGTGTAGATGCCTCAACTCATTTTCTTATCATTTGCATTAGCTTCCACCTCCTGTCTAGTGCTACCTTCTACTACCTCTAAGCATGGGTACCCTTGGTGACGCTCCCATCTTCCATGGTAGGACTTTCTAAAAGTCTCCAGTACAAATTCCAGGCCACAATTACTCTCTGCAAACTCAGCCTGTGTACTTTTGGACTTTCAGAGATTTCACATCATTTTGATTAGCCAAAAATCTCTCTTTGATTTAGAGAACAAGGTATATATTCATATACTTAAAAATAATATAAGGCTTAAAGGGGAAGGATAGAGACTGAGAAAGAAGAGGATATCATCATGCAGTTAGTGTTCCATCTTGAAAGTAAAAGCGTCACTTATATTTTGGGTTGTTTCCCTTTATTATTGATATTAGGGATACTAAGCAATTGTTACCTACTTTGCAAATATTTGTTACACGTGCCTTTTAATTTCGTTTCGGGTATCTTCAGAGATACAGACGTTTTACATTTTAATGACGACAAATATGTTTGTTTTTTACTTCAAGACTTCTGGCACCTACTCTAAAATTGACCACATAATTGGAAGTAAATCACTCCTCAGCAAATGCCAAATAATAGAAATCATAACAAACAGTCTCTCAGACCACAGTGCAATCAAATTAGAACTCAGGATTAAGAAACTCACTCAGAACCCTACAACTTTATGGAAACTGAACATCTGGCTCCGGAATGTCGACTTGGATAAACAACAAAATGAAGGCAGAAATAAAGATGTTCTTTGAAACCAACAAGAACGAAGATACAACATACCAAAATCTCTGGGATACATTTAAAGCAGTGTCTAGAGGAAAATTTATAGCAATAAATGCCCATATAAGAAGTGAGGGAAGATCTAAAATTGACACCCTAGCATCAAAAATGAAAGAGCTAGAGGAGCAAGATCAAAAATCAAAAGCTAGCAGAATACAAGAAATAACTAAGATCAGAGAAGAACTGAAGGAGACAGAGACACAAAAAACCCTTCAAAAAAAATCAATAAATCCAGGAGCTGGTTTTTTGAGAAGATCAACAAAATAGACCACTAGCCAGATTAATAAAAAAGAGAGAAGAATCAAATAGATGCAATAAAAAATGATAAAGGGGATATCACCACCAATTCCACAGAAATACAAACTACAATCAGAGATTACTACAAACAATTCTATCACATAAACCAGTAAACCAGGAAGAAATGGATAAATTCCTGAACCCTTGCACCCTCCCAAGCCTAAACCAGGAAGAAGTTAAAAACCTGAATAGACCAATAACAAGGGCTGAAGTTGAGGCAGCAATTAGTAGCCTAGCAACCAAAAAGAGCCCAGGCCCAAATGGGTTCACAGTCGAATTCTACCAGAGGTACAAAGAGGAGCTGGTAACTCCTTCTGAAACTATTCCAAACAATACAAAAAGAGGAAATCCTTCCCAAATCATTTTATGAGACCAACATTATCCTGATACCAAAACTTGTCAGAGACTCAACTAAAAAAGAAAACTTCAGGCCAATATCCATGATGAACCCCTTGGTGTAAAAATCTTTAATAAAATACTGGCAAACCGAATACAACAGCACATCAAAAAGCTTATCCATCATGATCAAGTAGGCTTCATCCCAGGATGCAAGGCTGGCTCCACATACACAAGTCTATAAATGTAATCCACCACATAAACAGAACCAAAGACAAAAACCACATGATCATCTCAATAGATGCAGAGAAGGCCTTTGACAAAATTCAACAGCCTTTATGCTAAAAAACTCTCAATAAACTAGGTATCAATGGAAGGTATCTTAAAATAGTAAAAGCTATCTACGACAAACCCACAGCCAATATCATACTGAATGGGCAAAAACTGGAAGCATTCCCTTTGAAATCTGGCACTAGACAAGGATGCCCTCTCTCGCCACTCCTATTCAATATAGTATTGGAAGTTCTAGCCAGAGCAATCAGGTAAGAAAAAGAAATAGAGGGTATTCAATTAGGAAAGGAGGAAGTCAAATTGTCTCTATTTGTAGATGACATGATTGTATATTTAGAAGACCCCATCATCTCAGCCAGAAATCTGAAACTGATAAGCAACTTCAGCAAAGCCTCAGGATACAAAATCAATGTGCAGAAATCACAAGCATTCCTATACACCAATAACAGACTAACAGAGAGCCAAATCAAGAGTGAACTCCCATTCACAATTGCTACAAAGAGAATAAAATACCTAGGAATCCAACTAACAAAAGATATAAAGAACCTCTTCAAGGAGAACTACAAACCACTGCTCAGTGAAATAAGAGAGGACACAAACAGATGGAAAAACATTCCATGCTCATGGTTAGGAAGAATCAATATCGTGAAAATGGCCATACTGCCCAGAGTAATTTATAGATTCAGCGCTATCCCCATCAAGCTACCAATGACCCCCTTCATAGAACTGGAAAAAAACACTTTAAACTTTATATGGAACCAAAAGAGAGCCCACATAGCCAAGACAATCCTAAGCAAAACAAACAAAGCTGGAGGCATCACACTACCTGACTTCAAGCTATACTACAAGGCTACAGTAATCAGAATAGCATGGTACTGGTACCAAAACAGAGATATAGATCAGTGGAACAGAACAGAGGCCTTGGATGCAATGCCACACATCTACAACCATCTGATCTTTGACAAACCTGACAAAAACAAGCAATGGGGAAAGGATTCCCTGTTTAATAAATGGTGTTGGGAAAACTGGCTAGCCATGTGCAGAAAACAGAAGCTGGACGCTTTCCTGACACCTTACACTAAAATTAACTCCAGATGGATTAAAGACTTACACATAAGACCTAACACCATACAAACCCTAGAAGAAAGCCTAGCCAAAACCATTCAGGACATAGGCATAGGCAAGGACTTCATGACTAAAACACCAAAAGCATCAGCAACAAAAGCCAAAATAGACAAATGGTATCTAATTAAACTCCAGACCTTCTGTACAGCAAACGAAAGAATCATTAGAGTGAACTGGAAACCAACAAAATGGGGAAAAATTTTTGCAATCTACCCATCTGACAAAGCACTAATATCCAGAATCTACAAAGAACTAAAGCAGATTTACAAGTAAAAAACAAACAAACCCATTCAAAAGTGGATGAAGGATATGAACAGACAATTTCCAAAAGAAAATATATATGAGGCCAACAAACATGAAAAAATGCTCATCATCACTGGTCATTAGAGAAATGCCAATCAAAACCACATTGAGATACCATCTCATGCCAATTAGAATGGCGATCATTACAAAATCTGGAGACAACAGATGCTGGAGAGGATGTGGAGAAGTGGGAATACTTTTACACTGTCAGTGGGAGTGTAAATTAGTTCAGCCATTGTGGAAGACAGTGTGGTGATCTCCTCAAGGACCCAGCAATCCCATTACTGGGTATATATCCAAAGGATTATAAATCGTTGCATTATAAAGACACATGCACATGTATGTTCATGGCGGCACTGTTTACAATAGCAAAGACTGGAACCAACCCAAATGTCCATTGATGATAGACTGGATAGGAAAATGTGGCACATATATACCATAGAATACTATGCAGCCATAAAAACGATGAGTTCATGTCCTTTGTAGGGACATGGATGATCTGGAAACCATCATTCTCAGCAAACTGACACAAAAACAGAAAATCAGACACCGCATATTCTCACTCATAGGCGGGTGTCTGAACAATGTGAACACACGGACACACGGAGGGGAGCATCACACACTGGGGTCTGTCGGGGGTGGGGTAGGGGGAGGGACAGCGGGGGTGGGGGAGGTTGGGGAGGGGATAACATGGGGGAGAAATGCCAGATATAGGTGATGGGGGGCTGGAGGCAGCAAACCACTTTGCCATGTATGTACCTATGCAACAATCCTGCATGATCTGCACATGTACCCCAGAACCTAAAGTACAATTAAAAAAAAATACACACACACACACACACACACATATATATATATATATAAAGACTTCTGGTTGTTGTGTCACACTCATGAGGCCTTTTTTACTCCACAATTTAAAAAAGTTTCCTGTATTGCCTTTTGATATTTCATGGCTCACTCTTTTATATTTAGACATTTCATATTGGATATAGATCCATGAGCACTTTAGTTTTTGGTTTAATGCAAGATTTGGTATTTTCCATTCTCCCTTTTCCAAATAGGAGCTTTTATTGCAGCTGTTCTTCCTGCTCCACCAATTTTTTTTGGATGGGTGGATTTAGAAGAGCAGTTAACATTTTTACTTGATAGTTCATCAAATCACAAAGAACCACATTTATATCTGATGTACAGGAATGTGCAGCACTGAGTTCTTGACTTTGAGATGAGTTCAGTAACTGCATAGGATTTGGGGTCATCTCCCTTTCAGGGAAGATGAGTGTGAAGAAGGGTATGTGAAGATATATGGTAGCCAGAGAAGCTGACTGTGGAAGAGAGGATAAAGTGTCCACCAAAACAATCCTACAGTTTTCCCTTTGGGCACACAGCTTAAGTCCATCTCCCTGCCTCCTTCAGTTAGGTAAAGCCAGGCGACTATGTTCTCTTTGGTGTAGTGTCAACAGCTATGCTTGCCACACCCATAAGAAGCCTTCATTTTACTTCATCCTTCTTTCTGAAGGCTGGATGTAGATGAAGAGGTTCTAAGAGACGGGGCCAGGAGATGCCAGGATTCTGAAAGACTTGAAAGACTGCATGGAGGACTTGAAAGCTACCTGCTGAATGTTTTGTCTTGAACTGACGCTGAAGTGAGAAATAAGCTTCTCAAGGTAAGACAGGATCAAAGTATCAGTTTGCTTTAGATATCTGGGAGATACGCTTTTTGAATTAAGAGATTTCCTTCTATTTCTAACTTAGTGGCTTTGTTATGGTTTTAATCAGAAATGAGTGTTAAATTTTATTAAAGGTTTTCACACCTATTAGCTTTATCATGTAGACATTCCCCTTAAATCTTCCAATGTAATAAATTGCAAGTATTATATTAATAGAGTCCTTAAAGTAGAACTACATTTAAATATGACCATAAAATGGTATTATTTTAATGCAATGCTGGACTTCACTTTGTTGGTAATTTTTGTGTATGTTCAAGTGTTTCATTGGTTTATAGTTTTCTTTTTTACCCTATCTTGGTCTACTTTTGTCACTGAGTTTATGCTAGACACAAACTGAGAAGTTTATCAGCTTTTTCTTTGGCCTTTAACAATTTATATATCATGAGTGATCAGGACATCATGGCTTTCGAAGGAGATATCTATCACACACACACACACACACACACACATATATACACACACACATATATATGTATTTACTATGGTTCTAATTTCCTTTAGTGTTATTGATCTATTCATTCTTTTCATTAAGACTGTAATATTTATGGTATATCCCTCTTTAATTTTTGTTAAATTGTATTAAATTTTCATTTGTTATATCCCTTTCTAAATTCCTGCCATGCAGTGGTCTTCTTGATTACAGTTTCTAAGGGCTTATGTATTGTCAAAGAATGTGAGTTTTGATTTCACAGTTTTACCACTTTCTAACTTATTTTTGCTTTTATTTTTATTAATTTCTTTCTTCTGCTTTCCTTGATTTTATTTTGTTGTTCCTTTTCAAATACTTTGAATGCTGTTCATTTTTTTGTTTATTTAATTAGAAGGCATTTGGGGCTATAAAGTTTTCTATATTCCGTTAAGTTTTGATTAATAATACCTTGTTCTAATGTTTTCTAAGTAGCCTGTTAATTCATAAAATTCTTCATCAAATGGCTTCTACAATAAGAAAGTAAAATAGCATGCCTTGTGTCAGTTTCTTACAAGCAGAATATATTTCCATTTCTCCATGGATTTTGGAAGTATTTCAGGCTATATTTTACTTTCAGTAACTCATATCAGGTGAATTAGTAAGGAACCGAGACAACCACACATTCCTCTGGAGTGTTTGATGTTCTTCAGGTACAGTTTTATTTATGCAAGTCTTTTAGAATTATAGTTTTACTATAAACAAAAAGGAACCTGAATCTTTATAGGTGATACATTCCATTTTCATTACTAATTGGGAAAATATACATACTTAACTATGTGTTTATTGATATTAAAACTTTTGAATTCTAAAATTACCAAAAATATGAGAGCTTTAAGTAATAAAAATAGGTATATTCCATCTTTAAATATTTTAATGGCCATATGTATGAAATAAAGTATCATATTTATTTGACATGAGAATTTCTATTTCATTATCTTCATTTATAGAATTAGTGCTATAGAGAAACTTAATATCACTATAAAAAAACTTTCTGTTATTTACTGTAGGGATTTAAAGATACATTTTCTTTTGTCTTTTCTAATCATTTCATTTATTAAAACTAAAGTTTCATGTTTTTAGTAGAGTCTTTGAAGTAGAACTATATTTAAATTAGACCATGTTATGATATTCTTTTAATGAAATGCTGGGCTTTGCTTATCATTTTTGTAAGTATATTGAAATGCTTTATTGGCTTATAGTTTTCTTTTCACAATTTCTGCATTGTGTTTATGCTAGATGCAAACCAGGAAGTTTTCAGCTTTTTCTTTGGTCTTCAACAATTTATATGCCATGACTTATTGGAACCTGGTGACTTTTTGAGGGATATATTTTTACTATGGTTCTAATTTCCTCTAATGAATTCATTCCTTAGGAGCCTATTAAATTTCATCTCTGCTCTGCATTATTGCACCAACAACAATAATTATTAGCTTTGTGAATTTTGGCAAATATCTTAACCTCTCTGTGCTTCAATTTCTTCAAATGTAAAGTGGGGGATAACCACAGTTCTGTCTCACAGAATTTTTCCAAAGTTAAGAGTCTATACTTACATAAAGTATTTATAATAGTTCTGGGTATAATGTTAGTGCCGTATAAGGTAGCACTATTACAATATTTTTGTTATAATACAGAATTAATCACAGTTGCCGCCATTGAAAACTTTACTGCTATTTTTTTTTTAATAATTAAAGTGTCCTTTATGTGTGAAGGACATCATATAAATTGTCATCATCTTGTCCCAAACCCAGTGATGTGGGTATTATTACTCTCCATATGAGAAGCTAACAGAAGTGAAATAATTGTCAAATTCACAAGGTAGTAAGTGATAGAAGCGACGTTTGAATCCACATCTGTCTGTTACTAAAGTCCATGCTCTTCCCATTATATTACCCAGCCTGATGTCACCACTGTCCATAAAACCTACTTTCATAACCTCTTTTTGCCATCACCACAGCAGAGCTTCATCTTTTTTGGCACACTGAAAAGACTGTGCTTACAGCAGCAATGCAGTACCACTGTGCTGCGGGATTGAACTGCAGGTTTTTAATGACATTAATGATTTACTCAGCTTACACCAGATAATTTGTCAATCAATACCTGGCCTTTGGATTTTCTCTATGCCATTTCTCCAAGATTTTAAACATGTATTTGAGATTGTCTAGCTAGAGTTTCTCTAGCTCTCTCAGCAGTTCCTTGGCATGAGGGTGTTATGCAATATAACATGCTAAGGAATCAATATTTCATAGAACCCCTGGAGTTCAAGTTGGTACTAGAGGAAAATGACTGTTTTCTAGGGTGAAGCCCAAAGTACTAGTTGCTAGAAAAATGCTTCTGAGGCCTGAAAATAATCAAGGATTTTTTTTTCATTGTTGTTTTATTTTTTGTGCCCGTCAAAGACCTATGCTTTGCCCAGGTTTACATGTCCACAAAGCAAGCCTTCTTTATTCACTCCAGTCCTGTATGCTCACTACCTCTCCTTTCACCTCTTACAGCAGCCTTGAGTCATAAAGTAGTTGTCTATCAGTCTTGATTGTTTTATTTATTTATCCAGTATCCCCAACGAAATGGTAACTCCTATATCTTTTCTTTTGTATCTGAATCCTCCAGTTCTCTGCCAAGTAAGGACCATGTAGTGACCGTCGATTCTTTTAAAATTGTGGCAAAATATACATAACATAAAATTTACCCTTTTAACTGTTTTAAAATGTTTAGTTAAATGGCGTTAAGTACATTTACAATATTGTGCAGCCACCACCTATCTCTAGAATTTTTCATCCAAACTGAAACTCTCTACTCATTAAGCAATCTCTCCCCAGCCCCTGGCAGCCACCATTGTACTTTCTGTCTCTATGAACTCAACTACTCTAGATACCTCATATAGGTGGAATCACACAATCTTTGCCCTTTGTGTCTGATTTGTTTCACTTAGCATAAAGTCCTCAAGGTTCATCCATGTTTTATCATATGTCAGAACTTCATTTTTTTTTATAGGCTGAAGAATATTCCATTGTGTGTGTGTGTTTATGTATATATGACTTTTTGCTTACCTATTTAGTCATTGATAGATATTTGGATTGCTTCCACCTGTTGGCTGTTGCTATGAACACTGGTGTAAAAATATCTGTTCGAGTCACCTCTTATTGGGTGTATATCCAGGAGTGGAATCACTGGCTATGTTTAATTTTTTTGAGAAACTGCAATACTGTTTTCATAGCTGCTATCCCATTTTACATTCCCACCAGCAATGCCCAAGAGCTCCAGTTTCTCCACATTTTCCCAACAATTATTTCACCATGATTCTTCTGACTTAATCCTCATGACAAATGGATAATTATTACTCTGCCTAGTATTGATATTGTGTTTCACAGTTGACCATTTTTTGTATACATTATGCTTTTGAAAATTTATAATAATCTTTGGTTTAAGTATTACAGCTACATTACAAAATAATAAATTGAAGTTTAGGGATGTTACATCACTTGCCCAAGAGCACAGAGCTAGTAGGTGGAAAAGTCAAAAATATAACTTTATCGTATTCTCTTTTATTATTTGAGAATTAAACAATTCACATTCTTTGAGATTCTCTCTTGAAAGTTTCACTCACTCTGAGTTATAGCAAGGGCAGTTCAGGCACTGAGAAAAGATTCCTAAAAAGGAGACCCATGTCTCCCAAGGTATCAAAGAAAACAAATGGCTTAAGTAAGTACTAGGAAGGGTTTAGGTTAGATATTAACTAGGTGGTAGATGTTGGCCAGACATTGGAAAGGATTACTGAAGGACTTTTTGAAATAATTCAAGTCCTGAAAAATGATATAGAGTTCATCCTAGTACATGTCTGAAGGCAAGGAAGTAATTCAGTGCACCCTTGTTAATTATTTTGAAAGTAGGGGATAAACTGGATAATTTCACATTGTTCTTCAAGTTACCTGATTCTATAACATAGATTCTACCAAATGGCTTTGTACTAGTGGGTAAGTTGTTCTTTGGGGCAAGAAGATGGAGCTTGTTTTCTCAACTCCTTCATCCTCAATCTCTGGAGAATGCAGCCCCCAACCCCCAATTCCATTTCATACCCTCAGAGTTCACTAGGTCTTCAGGGGGTATGGTCAGAGATGACCTATCTCACCCGGGTACTAACTGCTGAGTTAACCTCACCAGTTAACTTTCTATAATATTGTTGAGTTGATTTCTTCTGCTCTTCTGGAGATTTGAGAGGTTTGCAATTTTTGCCTGAGATTAAACAGGACAGTTTCAATGTCCAAACGTTATGTGTTGTCAGTACTGGGTCATCAAGTTGTGGGGGGACAAGGGAGTTGACTTAAGACAACAAGACTAGAAGGAAGATATCTGGTGAGGAAATAAATTATCTGGGTATTTATATAGATGCTGTTACCAATGAGCTATCTGCCTTTGAGCAATCTGTAGGGAAATTAGATATCTAAATGACTTTATTCATGCTGGGCAGTCCCTCTTCTCTCCTTCAGAACTGTAATTGTGCACCATTTAGTGACCCTGAATGCAAGACCAATTCTGCGGCCTTGAGCTGTTCAATATCCATGCGTTTTACTTTCCTCAAAGGAAGGAATCAGAACCTTCCACCTCACAGTTGTTAGAAATAAAATGACAACATTTTTGAAAATTAGTGTACTTTCCAACCACTCTAAAGACCTTGTCAGGAGAATGTTGAAATGAAGGGAAAACTATTCTAGAAATCATTTAAGAAATTGCTGGTTGAGAAACGAAGGCAGTGTGCTATGTAAACAAAAGTGGCGATCAGGTAATAAGCGATGTGCATCTGAAACACAAACAGATAAAAAATAAGCAGATTTTTGGAAAAAAAAGCAAAGTATTGCTTCTCACCCACATCTGCTTTCTTTCATTCTCCATTCTTTGAAGTCCCCTTGTCATAGGCCCTAGCCTCTTACACGGTAAATGACAGGCGACGAGCTGGATTTTGTGGGGCAATCACTGAACCAGCACTTTAGTAAATATCCCAGATTTTTCAACAGGGCAGCACTGTTGACCTGGAGTAGTGATCACACTGTTCCTGCCTGATGCAGGATATTTAGTCTTTAAAATGACAGAACATAGAGTGAAGAGCTGGGGATAATCCTGTCCAACCCATCGTTGTACAGATGATGAAACTGAAGACAGCAGAAGTGCCTTTTTTTTCTTTTAAATTTCAAAATTGGAAATTGAAGAATGCAATGGAAAGCAAAGTGAAAAACGCAGGGGTGTGCACATTAATCCCAGATCTAGGGAGCCAACATCTGTAAGTAGACTTCTTCAGATGCCCCATGGTATCACACAGAGCTTACAGAACAACTTAAGATCACTCCAAACCAGGTAACATTTCAATAAACACATGGACTTAAGGGGCAAAAGAACCTGGCTTAACAACTAGCTGATCCTCATTCTTACCAGAACTCTCGTCTAACCGCAGATAACTTCACAAGTTGTTAGAAACCATCCTTCAAAGATCTATCTCTTTCCTTCTGCAGGGCAGCTGGAGACTCCTGTTTGGTCCTAATCAGTGCAGGATCAACAATGAAAATCCACAAATGTCAATCATTTTTCTGTTTTCACTATCCAGTTGCTTTCTCTTGAGTTTAACTGCCTGAATTTTGTGTCTGTGATAAGAACTCAGGGGTAATATCATACACCCCTGGAAGCCCTCTACTGATTGTGGGCTATGATCTGCAAGTGATGAAAGCAGGATTTGGTCAATTAGGAGTACAAGAATTTCTTGGCACTGCCAGAGCTTCACAGAAGATGTGTGCTGTGCACATTTCAATGGAGCTGGCTTGATTTCACAATCTTTCACACCCTATTGTAATATACCACCCATCTCAAACAAGGTCCCTGTCCAAGCTTTATTGTTTTATGAAATCAGCTGTTTGAGAGGATGTGGAGAAATAGGAACACTTTTACACTGTTGGTGGGAGTGTAAACTAGTTCAACCATTGTGGAAGACAGTGTGGCGATTCCTCAAGGATCTAGAAATAGAAATTCCATTTGACCCAGCAATCCCATTACTGGGAACTTTTGGGCTTTGTGATGTTGGATCTTCATCACTCACTCAGCTCAACAATAAAATAAAGCGCCAGGTTGTTTGTTGGCTACTTTGAGGTTTTATGAGTCTATGAAAAGTAAACTTCATTAAAAGTGGACTTGTGGAGTCTGGGGGATGATTTTGATTCTAGTTTTATTGTTTAAAACCCCAGATTTGGAACTAGAACTCTCAGAGAAACTTCTCCTTGAGAAGCTGAAAGGGAAAGCAGGGTGCTCTTCCAGTGCAGGTGAGACGGCCTCAACACTCCTGGGGTTTCAGCTTCTATGGGGTTTTCCTTAGTGTGAGTAACAAAAATGCTCTTTGTTCTTTGTTCCAGAGTCAAAGACATCCCTGCCACGCAGCACGTAGATTTATAACTCTGGCCAAAGGTTTCGACAAATACAGATTTCTTCAATCCAAAGTCCATCTGTGTGTGTTCCCAGAAATAAAGAACAGTGCATGTCTGTCTCCCTCTCTGTAATCCCTATAGGGAGCAAGGGCAGGAGGGCTGAGTTCCCAAAAGATCTTCTTATAACTCTGGTGATAACGACCGGCTGAAACAGGCTTGTGCTACCTTGGGGACACACATGGACTTTATTTATTGCTCTCTTTTTCACACCGAGATAGTGTCAGCACTGACACAGACAGTCCAGAGAAAAGAAACTGTCTGCTGTAATGTTTATTTAGTTGGTGTAAGTGGAAATATCATAACCTGAAGTTTTGATGAAAACACACTTCTTGCTCAGATAATCCATTATGTCACTGATAAGTTCTGCTCAGAGAAAGGGAATGGGTTAAAGAAACAAACCAAAAAGACGACAAGATGTGGGATTAGGTCTGGGGATGTGGAGCATGTAGGGAACATCATAAAATTTCTGATTTCATAACTGGGACCTGGGTACATGATCTGATACATAAATTTGAATGTTCAGCAGCCAAATTATCCTGCCCCCTAGACATACCTCCCACAATGCAAAGCAACAGGGAAGGTGCATGAATTCTTTCAGGCTCTATGAGTGTCCCTGAGCAATTTGTTTCTTTAGCATCTTACATAAACGTGGCTGGAATAACAAAAGCTCACCAGGGTGGCTATGGGGAAGGGGTGCAGTTCAAATGTCTGAAGTCTTTGTGACAATGCTGATGGAAAAACATTGGACTGGAAGCCAATATAATGATATTGAACCCACTCAGGTGAGCAGTTTTGTAGAAGGCATCCATTTTGGGGCTCAGCTCAAATACTAATGGAACTCAGTATTGTAGAACAGCCTGATTTACCACCAGGTCTCCAGTAGAGTCCAGGTATGCTGTTACCCTTTGATTTACCTAATCTGGGAAGGAGCCAACTGGCCTATGGAACACCTGAAAATAAAACACTACCCACCAGAGATGAGAAACTATGCCTGCCTGTAAACTCTGATAAGAGGTCTTTGATAACTGAAAACCACAGGAATGCCAACAATAAGTCTTAGTTCTTGAGAAGTTCGCTGTCTAGTGGGGAGGGCAGGTAAATAACAATCCTCAAAAATAATACATTAAGTGCTCTGCTAAAGGTACATCCAGGGTGCTGTCAGAACGCAGAAGAGGCCGTACCTAATCCAGCCTGACAGTGAGGGTCAAGGAAGGCTGCCACTATATCTAGATTTAAGAAATTCAGAGCACAGTTGATGTAGCTTGTCTTAAGGATGACACTTGTCCTTCCAAATAAATTACACTTTTCCCGGAACCATTCCAAAGGACTTAGCTTTATCTATCCATCTGCGTCCCCAGTGAATGGAAGAAGGTCAGAAATGAGTTAATGCTCAGACACGGGCCTGTGCCAGTTTTTAAATCTATCGTCACTGCTTTGTCTGCTGAATTGATATTCCTCCCTACCTGTTTTTCTTTAACAAACCAGTTCTTTGTGTCTTCCAATGTCCTTCTCTTCATATAATTTCAAAACAGATCTCCGTCTAACCACTTAAATTGTTTAGCTTCATGTGACATTATTTTTTCTGGAGGCTAACAGCATAATTGCCTTAGATAATTTTTTTTGTTTACATTATGTAAGACTTCACTTGACATTTACTATTTCCCCATCCCCCACCTTCTGTGTACTTCAAGAAATTCTGAGCAGTCAGTGCTAAAGCAACATGAGCCTGGCACTTATTTTCAGTATATCTTACTTCGTAACAAAAAACCCTAGAAACATATTCATTTCCTGTGAAATTATCTGAGTTGAGTGAGTTTAAAGTTGGAGAACGGGCTCTATCTGGGGCTTCATAGACAGCCCAAGCCCCTAAAAGTGAATGTCATCCTCTCATGCCCTGATGAAGCTGTTTATTTTCCATGACATAGCACTTTCCACCCAGGACAGGATCTGACCAGCCTGGCTAACGACACAATTAGACTGGTTATTGGAATTCTCTTATCTTTTTGTCTTCTCTCATTGGTAATGTCCATGTGTCCATTATTCCTCTGGTCTGAAGAGGCTAAAAGAACTTAGGAATTACAAGGATGGATCTTTCAATTGCAGGCTATGGACCTATAGTAGGTCCTTTAGAGTGGGATGATCTGTTGTTGAGTAAGGGCCATGCTCAAGGATTGTCAGCCCAAGCTTGGACACAATGCAAGGTCACTTCAGTTCTCCTGGAAATGAGAATAGTGGTAGCCAGTGGAGAGAATATTTTGGAATAACATTTCCAAAAGCCACTTCCCTTCAAAAATAAATATTATGCACCAGTTGGTGTGATCATGCAGATTTTCATGTTGGAGACGTTAATATGATAGATTATACACGTGTTTAAACTGCTTTATTGAGATATAATCCATGTACACTACAAGTCACACAATTAAAGCATACAATTCAACGGTTTTTAATACAATCACAGAGTTGTGCAACTGTCACTGCAATTTAATTTTAGAACATTTTCATCACCTTCAAAAGAAACCCCATACCCAATAGCCATTACCAGCAAATCTCCGCATTTACCCAAGCCCTCGGCAATCATTAATCTACTTTCTGCCTATAGATTTTCCCCAATTCTGGCCATTCCACATGAATGGAATTATGTTATATGTAGTTGCTTGTTACTGGCTTCTTTCACTTAGCATACTGTTTTTAAGGTTTGTCTGTGTTGTAGCATGTAAGAGGTAGTTCATTGTTTTTTATTGCCAAAAAAATTTCCATTGTATAGATATACCATATTTTGTTTATCCATTCATCAGTTGATGGGCATTTGGGTTATTTCCACTTTTTGGCTATTACAGATAATGCTACTATAAACATTTATGTACAAGTGTTTGTGTGAACGTACATTTTCATGTGTCTTCAATATATACCTATGAGTGAAATTGTGGGTCATATGGTAATTGTATATTTAACCCGTTAAGAATTGAGAGAAAGCAGACAACAGTGAGAACTTTTCACAAGAAAATGCTAAGGACAGTAAAAGGAGATCATGGTTGGGACTGAAAGGGGCTATCCCCAGCTAGAGTGCATAGTCTGGATATCAATGGTGGCAACAAAAGAATATTTCATAGGAAGCCCTTAGAAAACAAAACTGCAAGAAAACTTTCTTTCAGTTATAATGTCCTAAGATATTTCTCTGATTCATACAGGAAGGTAGGTAGATTTTCTATTCTTGTACATTATTTGTACGTGGCAGGTCTCAGAAGCACTTAGGAGGAAATTGTATGGATTTCATTGCCTACAGTCAGATCTGAATCTTGTAAAGCGGTGCTGTCCAACATTATGGCCACCAATCATGTGCATCCTTTAAAATTAAAATAAAATTTAAAATTCAGTTACAAATCACACTTTTTTTCCCCTTACTTTTTTCTTTTTTGTTTGTTTTCTTTGAGAGAGGGTCTCATTCTGTCACTTAGGCTGGAGTGCGGTGGTGTGATCATGGCTCACTGCAGCCGTGACCTCCAAGGCTCAAGTGATCTGCTGGCCTCAGCCTCCCTAGTAGCTGGAACTACAGGCACACACCACCATGCCCAGAAAATTGAAACAAAAATTTTTTTTGATAACATGGGTTCTCACTATTTTTCCCAGGCTACACTTGAACCCCTGGATTTAAAAGATTCTTCTGTCTTGGCCTCCCAATGTGTTGGGATTACAAGTGTGAGCCACCATGCCCAGCATTAGTCACATTTCAAGGGCTCACTCACCGCATTTTGTTTATGGCCTCGGTATCAGTACAGACAGAGACTGCTCCCTTTATCACAGCAAGTTCTAGTAGACAGTGTTGTTCCATGTCATGAAAGCAGAGGTTCTCAATTGGTGGCGATTTTTACCTCCCAGAGGAATCTGGCCATGTCTTGACATTTTGATTTTTATAACCTAGGGAGGGAGGCATCCACTGGGTGGAGGCCAGAGATGCTCCTAAACATTCCACAAGGCACAGGGCAGCCTCCACCATGATTAGCCATCTCAAATTGTCAACAGTGCTGAGATGGGAGAGTTCCCTTGATCCTTTTGCAGGACTTGCGACAGGGGTGTGGCTTGTTTACTCCTCCGCCCTGCTCAAACCCCTTGCAGGAGGGCGAGCACAAAGGTGAGAGGTTGTAGGAGCTGGGGTGAGTGCCTTTGGGTGTCCGCAGGAAGGAACCCTGTACCGGCCAGTGGCAGCATCTAGGGGTTGTATGCAACCTTTAAATCCCCAGAGGGTGTGTACTACAAATAATGGTCTTTTAGCTTTGCCATCCAAGGATGGACGGCTTAAGTGTTAAACAGCTCAGTGAAGTGTCAGTGTGACAGCTTTTTGGGTTCCCATGCCCAGTGCATCCCAAATTCTTGTCCGTTGTCCAGGAAGAATCAGATCACTTGAGCAGATTGAAGGGTGGTATATGCGGAGGATTTCACTGAGCGGTGAGAGTGGTTCTCAGTGGGATGAGGAGCTGGAAATTGTATGAAGTGGAAAGAAAATCTTCCCCTGGAGTTCAGCCTGGGACGACCAAACTCCTCTGCAACCATAGTCTCTGATGTGCACACATTCAGGCGCTTCTTCCCTTCTCTCCTTCTCTGCTGCACTTCTCTGCTCCTCTGCCAATGGAGCTTGGGCTTTTTATGGGTACAGGGTGGAGGGCGTGGTGGGCCAGGGTGATTTTGGGAAAAGGCAGCATTCAGGCAGGGAAAAAAGGAATGTGAAGTTCTCATTTAGGGCTGTGGGCCCAGGTTTGAGGGTGGAACGCTTGCTAGGGACCCTGCCCTTTTGTACCTAGCACCTCCCTGACTCCTGTTCTATCAGTGCGAAGGTTGAGAAACCCTGTTCTAAAGCAATGATGTCTAAACTGAACCTGCTTGTTATCAAAACATCTAAAGAATCAGCTGGCTAGCTTTTAAAAATCTATATGCTTGGGCCCCACCCCAGAGATTCTGATTAAGAAAGTATAAAGAGGATCTTGGGACTTGTGTTGTTCAAAATCTTTTCAAGTGATTCGTAGGATTGGCCAGATTCAAGAACTATGTATTAAAGTACACTGACTCTCAACTTTCTGTTTAGAAGAAAACCACCTGGTAAGCATCAGCAGTACTCTCATAATAGGTTAATGACTCTAAGGCCATTACCTCTTCTGTTTAATTTCTCCAGTTACCTCTCTCGTAATTAATGGGGTCATTAAGCACTTAAGACTTGCATTAATTTCCCTCCTCTCTTTTGTAATTCTTTCATTCTGCATAAATCTAGTTTGCAAATGATTACAACTTGTTAAATATTGTACACTTTCTGTTTACAAACAGAACAAATGACCTAGAAAATGTTTGGCAGCTGTCTTTGTTCATTAGGGTTTGACAGGAAATAGCTGAGTAGACAAGCAGCCTAGCCCTGCTGGTAGCATGGCGTAACATATTATATAGTCCATTTCTTTGCTACCAAATAACTTAATGGATGCAAGTGAAATTCACTTTAAATAGTTTAAAGTTGCTTACGTTAAGGTCAATATAATTCTACTGAACTTAGAAAAGTGTTTACATGAAATAATTTTAGGTTTAAGATATTTATCTGCTTTCCACTTTCCATCATTCTGTAATGAATTGCACAAAGGAAATACTCCCCGCTCTCAAGAAACTTGAAAGGTTATATGATCAGTTGTGGAAATGATGCATAAATACAAGTAACTACAGGAAACATGTCAAACATTTTAAGAGGAGTTATAAATTTGAGAGGAAGAGATCTTTTCAGATGAAGATCTAGGAAGATTTTACGGAAGTAGCAGCATCTTATCTTTCCCTACACCCATTCAAAAAATGTTTGCTGATGCCTACTCCATGCGTGGGCCACCATATTAGGAGGTAGGGATAAACAGACACAATCTCTCTACTCATGGAATTCAGTTTCCTGGAGACTAGTCAGTTAATTATTTATTGTGTGCCTACTGTGTGCCAAGCATACAGACAGACAGGCAATTATGATTCAAAGTGATAAGTGCTAAGATACAGGAAGGACATGGTACAATTAATTCTTGGCTGGATTTTTATCACATTGATTCCTTTCTAAGCACAGACATTTCTCTGACCTCATTTGCAAGGATAGGATCACAGGGCACTCATTCTCCCTTAGTAACAATTAATCATGACATAGACTTTAATATCTGCCACTAAGTGACATGTCGAAATTATCTAGTGGATACTAGTGTTAACTCTGGCCTTCTTCAGGAATCAGTGAAGAATTACAACTAAGAATCTACCGATATAATTCTCAATCTGTTAATACTTCTGATAAAGTTTGCTGATAAATCTAAAATGTCTACAAATCTAGTAGCTATGTCAATTGTGAGATTATTCACATATATGATTACTATACGATACCCTTTATTGTGAGAAGTTTATAGTAATGGCTGGCTTTAATCAACTCTCAAATTATTTCAAATTATAAAACGTTTAAAATATACCAAAAGCACAAGAAGTAATATAACAGGTACCTACTCACCATAATGCCTACAAGATAATAATATTTTGCTATTTTTGCTTTCAGCTCTTTTTGCCAGTTTCTTTATAACACAAATGAAATAAAACAATAAAGATATAGCCAAAGTTCCCTTTGTATTCCTTTTGACTTAGAAGAAAGATAAAGGTTTTCTTCCTTCCAGAGGAAACCAATATCTTGAAGCTGGCAAATTGGCATTCTAATTCTCACATATTAAATTTTTTTCTATAAATGTATGCATGCATAAACAATGTATACTATTGTTTGTTTAATATCTACTCAAGTCAAGACGATTGTGTATATCCTTTTGCAACTTGTTTTTTTTAAAGGCATGTTTTCATGATTTTTAGATACACATAGATTCAGTTCATTCATTTTACCTGCAGAGCAGCTGTCCGTCATATGACTCAGTCACACGACCCTACTGAGAGGGCTTTTCCTCTTTTGTGTTCATAGCATTTGCTCAACCTTATCTGTAGTTCGAGTCTTTTTTCTTGTAATATTTTTTGTTTGCCTTTCCTTTTCTTGATGAGTCCTAGAGATTTGCCCACTTTATTAGTTTTATCAAAGATAAAACTTTCTTTTATTTTTCTATTTCGTGAATTTCTGTTGTATTTTCGAATGTTTATTGGTTCTGTATTTTTTTGTCAGTTTTATGGAAATATAATTTATGTACAAAATTCGCCAATTTTAAGTGTATAATTCAATGACTTTTGACAAATGTAAACAGTGGTGTGACTACTGACACAATCAAGATGCAGAACATTTCTAGCAGCTCAGAAAGTTTCCTCATGTCCTTTTGCAGTTAATTCTCTCCTTTCTCTCCCTGAGCTGGCAACTATGAATCTGCTTCCTGTTATTATAGCTTCGCTTTTTCTGAGACTTCATATAAACGTAAATGAATGGTATTTTGTTTTTGGGTTTGCTTCAGTTAGGATAATGCTTCTGAGTTATGTCCATGTTGGTACATGTATCCATAGCTTGGGCTTCTTTTTTGTTTTTGTTTTTTTTAAAAGTGCCAAGTAGCATTCCATTGTCAAAATGAACTATTCTGTTCCGTCAATCTATGTGTCTTTACATAAATCACTGTGTTGATTATGTGGCTTTTGAGGAAGTGTTGAAATATGGTAAGGCAAATCTTAACAATTTTGTTCTTTAAAGAAGACCGATTGTGATTTTGATTGGAATTGTGTTAATTCTGTAGATCAATTTGGGGAGAATTGACATCTTAACAATATTAAGCTCTCAGATCCATGGCATTAATTATGTCATAAATTATTTAGATCTTTAAAAATTTCCCTTAGAAACATTTTATAATTTTCAGTATACAGGTATTGCATATATTTTGTTAAATTTATTTCTAATTATTGAATTGTTTTTTTTTCTTTTCGTTTTTTTTTTTTTGTTTGTTTGTTTTGGAGACAGAGTCTTGCACTGTCACCCAGGCTGGAGTGCAGTGGCACAATCTCGGCTCACTGTAACCTCTCCTCAGTTCAAGCGATTCTCCTGCCTCAGCCTCCTGAGTAGCTGAGAGTTACAGGCAAGTGCCACCACACCTGGCTACTTTTTGTATTTTTAGCAGAGATGGAGTTTCACCATGTTGGCCAGACTGTTCTCAAACTCCTATCCTCAAGCCATCTGCCCGCTTTGGCCTCCCAAAGTGCAAGGATTACAGGTGTGAGGCATCCCGCCTGGCCCATATTTCTGATGATAGTATAGATAATTTTTAAATTTTGTTTTTCCATGTTGTTCGATGCTAACATGTATTGTTTATTCAGTTGTTCAATGCTAACACGTAGCATTGATTTTTTGAATGTTGACTTTGTATCTTATTACCTGCTAAACTTGCCTAAAAATTCTAATAGTTCTTCTGTGATTTCCTTAGGATTTTCTACATACAGGACCATGTCATCTGTATGTAGATGACAATCCAGATGCATTTTTCCAATCTAGATGCTTTATTTCTTTTCCTTCATCTATTAAACTGGTTAGAACCTCTAGAACAATGATGAATAAAAGTGGTAAGAGTGAACATTTCTGCCTTTTTTTTCTGATCTTATGAGGAACACATTCAGGCTTTTATCATTAAGTATGATATTAGCTATAGGAGTTTTTAAATCAAGGTGAAATTCCCTTATAAGTAGTTCCTAGGTAGTTTGAAATTTACATAATGAAAGGAAGATGAAGACTGTCAAATGGATTTTCTGCCTTTATTAAGATAATTATATAACTTTCCTATTTCCTAATTTGATGATATATATTGACAGATATTTTAAATGTTAAGAAAATGACATTTTCTTTCTGTATTTCTGGACTTGCTAATATTCTGTTAAGGATTTTTATGTTCATGTGAAGGATATCGGTTTATGAGTTTTTCTTTTCTTTTATGGCTTTGTCTAGTTTTGGTATCAGGGTAATGTTTGCCTCATAGAACAAGTTGTGAGGAATATCTTTCTTTTCTATTTTTTGAAAGATTTTGCATAGCATTGGTATAATTTCCTACTTAAGCATTTAATATCATCCACCAGTGAAAACATCTGAACTTAGAATGTCCTTTGTCCTTCGCTCATGTCAGGTGAATGAGTAAGAAATCAAGCCAACGCCATAGTACATAAACATTCCTTTTTCTCCACAACCTTGCCATCATCTGTAATTTTTTGACTTTTTAATAATAGCCATTCTGACTGATATGAGATGGTTTCTCATTGTGGTTTTGATTTACATTTCTCTAATGATCAGTGATGTTAAGCATTTTCTCACATGCTTGTTGGCCGCATGTATGTCTTCTTTTGAAAAGCATCTATTCATGTCCTTTGCCTGCTTTTAATGGGGTTGTTTTTTTTTTTCTTATAAATTCGTTTAAGTTCCTTATAGATGCTGAGTATTAGACATTTGTTGGATGTATAGTTTGCAAAAATTTTCTCCCAATCTGTTGGTTGTCTCTTTACTCTGTTGATAGTTTTTTTGGCTGTGCAGAAATTCTTTAGTTTAACTGGATCCCATTTGTCAATTTTTACTTTTGTCGTAATTTCTTTTGGCATCTTTGTCATGAAATCTTTGCCTATGCCTATGTCCTGAATGGCATTGCCTAGGTTGTCTTGGAGTATCATTTCAATAAGCCAGATTTTGGGTTCTTTTATTTTTCATTATTGTTTATTTTCTATTTTATTTATCTTTTGTTTTGATTTTTATTATTTCTTCTTTATTCTTGTTGAGGTTTAATTTACTCTTTCAAAGCGTTTTCATGTAAAAGTTTATAACATTATTATGAGGGCACTTAATAACATAAAATTCCTTCAAGGCACTACTTTATATATATTGCATGAATTTTGATATACTGCCTTTTGATTTTCATTTAGTTCAATATATTTTCTGCTTCCCTGTGATTTCTTCTTTTACCCTTAGTTATTTAGAAGTGTGTGTTTAATTTTCAAATACTTAGAGTTTTTCTAGATATCTGTTTGTTATTGATTTCTAATTTAACTATTGTGGTCATAGCACATACTTTGTATGACTTGAATTCTTTTAAATCTATACCGACTTGTTTTATGGTCAAGAATATGATTTATTTTGGTACATGTTTTGTGTGTGCTTATAAAGATTGTTAGGTGGGATTTTTATTAAATGTCAATTGGGTCAAGTTAATTGAAAATATTGGTCAAGTCTTTACACTTTCACTGATTTTCTTTTTGCTTGGTCTCCACTTAACTGTAATTGTGAAATTTTCCATTTCTCTTTTGAGTTTTAACACTTTTTTTGCTTCAGATGTTTTGAATCTGTCATTATTTGTATATACATAGAAGACTATTATGTCTTCTTCTTTGTTTTTTTGAGACAGAGTCTAGCTCTGTCACCCAGGCTGGAGTGCAGTGGTGCGATCTCGGCTCACTGCAACCTCTGTCTCCCAGGCTCAAGTGATTCTCCTGCCTCAGACTCCGGAGTAGTTGGGACTAAAGGTGCGTGCCACCACCAGCTAATTTTTGTGTTTTTAGTAGAGATGGGTTTGACCATATTGGCCAGGCTGGTCTCTAACTCCCGACCTCAGGTGATCTGCCTGCCTCGGATACCCATAGATTTAAAAACTCCTGTGATTACAGGTGTGAACCACTACACCTGGCCTATGTCTTCTTAATAGAATGAACCTTGTATCATTAAGTGTTTACATTGATTCTCTCTGGTAATATTCCTTGCTCTGAAATCTAGTTGATTTGATATTACCATGACCACTCCAAGTTTCTTTGGATTGTGGGGCATGGAATTTATTTTTTTCTCATTTTACTTCTAACCTGTCTGTGTGTTTATATTTAAAGTGTGTTTCTTTTGGACAATATACAATTGATTCTTGCTTTTTAATCCAATCTGACAACCTGTGTTTTTAATTGGACTATTTATACCACTTATATTTAATGTGATTTTTAGTATGGTTAGGTTTCTATCTACCATCTGCTATTTGTTTCTTATGTTCCACATCTTTTCCCTCTTCCCCATTTTCTTGCCTTCTTTTGGTTAAGCTGATTTTTTAAAAATAATTTTATTTTTATTCCTAGTCTTGGATAGATATTAGATTTTTTTCTAGGGTTTACAGTTACATTCTGAACTATTTACAGTTGGACATTTAATCAAAATGTACCACTTTGTATACAGTGTAAGAATTTTAAAGCAGTATACTTTCATTTCTCTCTTCTATCCTTTGTGTTCTTGCTATTGTAAAGCTTCTAATATGGTATACATTCAACAAAATTTTGGTTTTGCTTTGTTGTAAACAATTACTTCTTAAAATGTTTTTTAAATGAGAAAAATATTTAATGATTATTTACATATTAATATTTTTCAAAAAACTTCTTTCTTTGTGTATATCCACATTTCCATTTGGCGTCATTTAATATCTGCCTGAAGAACTATACTTAGTATTTCTTGTAGGGGGAAAAAATTAAAATTCTTTCTGGATGATGAATTTTCTCATCATTTGTTTTTCTGTGAAAGTCTTTATTTAGCTATCATTTTGAAAGACTCATATTGTTGCTTTGTATAGAACTCTTGGTCGCCAGTTTTTTCTTTCAATGTTTTAAAGATGTCACAGCATTGTCTTAAATCTGTCTGGTTTCTAATGAGAAGTTGCTTTCATTCTTTTCTTTGTTCCTATGTACATGTAACATCCCACCCCTGATTCTGGCTTCTTTTATGTTTTATCTTTATTATTGCTTTTCACCAATTTGATTATGATGTAGCTTGGTGTGATTTTCTTCATGTGTCCTGCCTAGATTTCAATGAGATTTCCAGATCTGAGGTTTTGTGAGTTTCGTCAAATTTTTAAAATTTCAACCATTATTTCTTCAAATACTTTTGTTTCCTTCCTCTTCAACATTGTCCCACAGTTCACTGATACTCCTTCTTGTTTTTGTCCATTGTTTTTACTCTTTCATTTTGGATAGTTATTGTTTCTATGCCTCAGAATAAATTACTCTTTGGTTCTGCAGTGTCTAGTGTGCTAATTATTTTAAATATATTTTTCATTTCACATCTTATATTTCACTCCTAAAATTCAAGTTGAGCCTTACTTTTATCTTCCTCATGTTCATGTTTTTCTCTAACTTCTTAAAGTGTGGGGTTGATTTTGCTGGTCTAACATTCTTATCTGTTAAATTTATCATCTCTGCCATTTTTCCCTCGACTTCTGGCTGTGCATTTTATTTTCCTGCCTGCTTGCATGCCTGGTGATTTGCCATTGGATTTTGGTCACTGATGGTTGGTGGATTTTATTTCTTTAGATATTTTTTGGCTTTATTCTGAGATATAGTTAAATTATGTGAAATGAATTAGATAGTTTTTAAGTCTTGTTTTTAAGCCTTAGGTAAATCCAAAGCAGATTTAGTCTAGAGTTAATTTGCTCCATTACTGAGGCAATACTGTTTTGAGCATTCTATATGATGCTCCAAGTATTAGGAAGTCTTTCTTTCTTGTTGGTTTGAGCATGGACTACTAATGAGAAGTGAGCTGTGAGCATTGTTGCACCTACCTCTTTCCGCTGGTTCTTTCTTTGGCATTAGGTAACTTCCTTGCATGCATGTGTAGATCTGCCCTCATGCAAAGATGTAGAGGAGAACCCTACTGCAGATCTCTGATGCTGTCTGTGTTTATCTAAAAACTCTGAATTCTCTCTTCTCAGGTCAGCAGGGCTGCTGGACTCTGTTTTGTTTTCTTCCTTACATTGCAGTCTGGAAATTCTCTTCAGGCAGTGAGCTGGGGCAATCATAAGGCTTACCTTATTTGTTTCCCTTCTCTTTGGGATCACTGTTCAGCACTGCCTGTTTTCTGATGTCTAAAAATTATTGTTTCACATTTTATCTCCTTTTCAAGTTATTTAAGATGTTAGGATAAATCCCATTCCTATTTGTCAATCATGGTTGGAAGAGAACCTTACAAATGTTTGCAGTTTTCCTTGTTCTTTATCTGGCTTCTTGAGTTGAAAACTTAACTCCTTTAATTTAAATTTATGTATTTTAAAAATAAGTACAATTGAAAGCACGTTAAATGTTATAAAGGCTAGGAATTTTAGCAGTGCATTCACTGTTCCACAATTCTACAGGTTTTGGTATGTTGCACTTTCAATTCAGTTTGAAATCATTTAAAGTTTCCATTGTGACTTCATTTCATGAGTTATGTTCCATGAGTTACTTAGGGATGTAGTTTTAGGTTCAAAATACTTTAAAAAAATGTCTTTTATTATTTCTAATTTGGTAAGTTCAGATAATGTGCTGTGTGAAACTATTTTTTTCAAATTTCTCAAACTTTTGTGAACAATTATTTGATTTTTTTTTAATATATGTTTTTTATTGCATTTTCGGTTTTGGGGTACATGTGAAGAACATGCAAGATTGTTGCATAGGTACACACATGGCAGTGTGATTTGCTGCCTTCCTCCCCATCACCTATATCTAGCATTTCTCCCCATGCTATCTCTCCCCCAATTCTCCACCCCCCACTGTCCCTCCCCTTTTCCCCCCGACAGATTAGAATGGCGATCATTAAAAAGTCTGGAGACAACAGATGCTGGAGAGGATGTGGAGAAATGGGAACACTTTTACACTGTTGGTGGGAGTGTAAATTAGTTCAACCATTGTGGAAGACAGTGTGGCGATTCCTCAAGGACCTAGAAATAGAAATTCCATTTGACCCAGCAATCCCATTACTGGGTATATATCCAAAGGATTATAAATCGTTCTACTATAAGGACACGTGCACACGAATATTCATTGCAGCACAGTTTACAATAGCAAAAACCTGGAACCAACCCAAATGCCCATCGATGATAGATTGGTTTTTATATTGTCCCATATATATTTGAAAAGAATGTGTATTCTGTGTTAGGTGCAGTATTCCATTTATGTATCTCATGGACCACATTTAGTCAAACTTACTACAACTGTACCAATTATTTTACAATTTAGATATATCAACTTCTTTCTTTTCTTTTTTTTTTTTTTTTTTGAGACAGAGGTTTGCTCTTTGCCCAGGCTGGAATGCAGTGGCAGGATCTCAGCTCACTGCAATCTCTGCCTCCCAGGTTCAAGCAATTCTCCTGCCCCAGCCTCCTGAGTAGCTGGAATTACAGGCACCTGCCACTATGCCCAGATAATTTTTGTATTTTTAGTAGAGAAGGGGGTTTGTCATGTTGGCAAGGCTGGTCTTGAACTCCTGACCTCAGGTGATCTGCCCACCTTGGCCTCCTAAAGTGCTGGGATTACAAGCATGAGCCACCATGCCCCGACTCTTAGATGTATCAGTTTCTGATAAAAGTATGTCCAAGTGTTTTTTTTTTAAACCATGATCTGTCAATTTCTTTATGTAGTTTTCAGAGTTTGCTCTCTGCTTATACGTTTTATTATTACATTTTTGTGCTATATTGACTTTCTGGTGCAATGTGTAATAATAAACAACTCCAGAATTTCAGTGGCTTCCAAAAAGCATTTATTTCTTGCTGAAAGCTGTGTAGGTCATCTGGAGTGGCTATGCTTCAGGCTGCTGGGTTGGGTCAGGTTTATTCCATATTCTGTTAACTCCAGGACCAGTCACTGTTCAGGGCCTGTTCTTCTCAAGAAGGGAATTTCCTAGAGAGAAAGCCACACCACAAAAGCATGTTTAAAGCTTCTGGTAGTTGTTTCTTCTGTTTACACTCCATTGGCTGAGGTAAATCATATGGTTAAGCTCAACATCATTAGGGCAGGCAGATTAACACTGTCCCAAGGGTGGCACTTCAAAGTTATATGGTAAAGAGGGTGAATATATAATTATCTTACAAGGGGAGAGTAAATAATTGGAAGCAATAATCTAATATGCCACCAAAATTATATATTAATAATTTTGATATCTTCTTGGTGTATTAATTTATTCAACAAATACTTTCAGGATAACTATCATATATAAGGCACTGCCCTAGGTCGATGGGAAATACTAGTGAACAAAAAAGAAAGAGCCTGCCCTAGTGGAGCTTACATTCTTCCAAGGGAAATGCATACTAAAAAATAAACACAATAAGTAAATTATATTATTATAGGTGCTACAGAACAAAGACAATGCAAAACAGATGAAGGGTTCTTGGGAACTGGAGGGAGCAGAAGACAGGTTGTGGTTTTAAATATGGTGCTTAGAGTAAAGGACTGTTCCATTATTAACTACCATCTTTTTTTTTTGGCTCATGTTAACATGGCTAAGCCCACTCCATTAGAATTTGCATGGTGTAGATGATTAACTCCAAAAACATCTCTAATTCTTTATTCTTCCCTGTATCCACACATTTTGCAAATCGCCTTCAGATTTTTACCATTAAGTGTAGAAGTTTCTCAGCTCCCTGAATGTGAGCTGATCTTGTAATTTACTTTAACCAATAGAATTTTCTGGAATGATGATGTGCTAGTCTGAGCCTGTCCCTCAAAAGGACTGTCCACTTACTCTTACTGTCTTTTGGAATCTGACCACCGCCATGCTAGCCTACTGTATGATGAGAGAAATGTGAGGAAGAGCTGAACCAGCTAGCCATACCTCCAAATAAGTGAGAGAGCAAAGCCAATCCATTGATAACTCATCAGATGACCCTATCGAACCTATAGATTTGGGAATCACATAAATGCTTACTTTTTATGTGGTTGGCTGTTATACAGGGTTATTGTGGCAATAGACAATGGATACATATGGTATATACTTTTTGTCCCTTCATTTTCAATCTTTGTGTATGGTGCTTTCTCTGTGCATTTTGCAAGTCACCTATAGCTGAATTTTATTTATTTTTAAAATACTGCCTACAGGGTTTGTAACTTTAGATTTTAAATAAACTTCTTTATACTTATATTTCCTTATAATGCCCAGAGTTAATAATATATCGCTTCATCACAACCAATAAGATAATTCTTGTAAGAGACTTTAACTTCATGCTTATCTATGCTCCTGTTCCTCTAAAGCATGTTGGCGTCACCCACAGTTTTAGTTCTAGATAATGATTAAACTTGCTTAAATGCTATTCCAGTTTTTTGAGGAATACACACTTAATTATATGTTATTTCACAGATGTGTCACCAGCAATTATTTAAAATTATGCTAATTGCTTAATTCTTAGATACTCTTTTCCTTCTCAATTTAACCCTTCTGATATCAGGAGGCATCTCAAAATTAGTGTGTACATTTTATATGGTGTTTCTCCTTGGTTTATATTATTCCGACATGCCTCTATGTTCTGTGTCTCTGCCTGGTTGCTTAATTCATTGTTACCTCCCCCAGAAAGCTGTCCCTGACCTTCTGGTTCTCATCTCCGTGCCTTTAATACCAATCATGTTTTGTTACAAAATCTGTTTGAGTGTCTGCATTCCTCACCAGGGGAGAGCTTATTGAGGGAGGTTCCAACTATTGTCCACTTTATATTCCCCTTGGATCTTACATATTTCTAGAGACATACATAATTAATACATGTGTGCTAAAAGTATAAATTAAACAACAAATTGAAAGGTAGTTTACAAGAACTGTGAGGGATCCGAGATTTGACTCTGCTGCAAACTAACAAGTCAGCTTACCACAATGTCATGGATGCTGACAGAAGATAGAAGACCTCCTGAGTCAGAGTCAAAAATGATTATTCACAGCAAAAGCAGTAGCTGGAGCACCAACTTGGTTGCACTGGTTTCTAGAGCACCAGTCCTGCAGGGCAGCTGAGCTTGTCCTAGATCTCCGCTTGCACAAACAAGGGTTGTGTCATGGGAGAGAAACACGGAACCTAGAAAATGTACCAGTGACAGCAGCCTTGGTCTGGAAGGAGAGCTTATAGCATCTCTCAACGTTGCTCACTGGAAACGGCCATGAGAAATGTTCTAGATAAAAAGTGGTCAGGGTCTTGCATCCTTAGCATAACCACCAAGACATCTAGGCATTTGAGAGACCCATGGAGTAGTGTTTCTCAACAGTAGAGAAAGCAGTTAGATGCAGATGGTGCTTTTTACTGTTAAGATAACAAAACAATAAAAAGCAGAAATAAGAACTTATGTTACTTCCTCAGCCCACTGAGTATGGGGCTAAGAGTTCCTTCCTTGGCCTCCACTGTACCATAAGGGAAACTCACAATGAAGACCTTGAACTATCCAGTAAAAGTTAAAACATTTAAGAAGATAGGATGGGTATAAAGTATAATCCATTTTATAGAAATTCTAGCTGAAATGCTTAAAATAAAGATTTGGTTTTTAAAGAAATAAGGTTCAAAAATCTAGAAAGTTACGGTATATAGAACTAGTCAATCTTTGATAACGGTAGATAAAAATGTTCAAAATTCTTCTTGTGAGATTTAAGGTAATGAAAAGTTGCTGAAGGTGATGTGTATCTATATTACTACAACCTTTTTTTCCCCACATACTTGCCAGATGCTTATGTGTATCTTTTTGGCTACTCATTGCTATATTTCAAATATATAAAATGTAGATTTTATTCAATTTACTTTGACACTTTTAGAAGACTTTGAGAATAGCATGTAAGGGGCTTGCTTTTCTGTTTCATCATTAATAATGTGACCCATGACTGGATGACATTAATACATTATGTTCTATACTAAAGGCAGTTCTTGATAAGAGACATTATATTGCTGTAATACACATGAACCATGAACCAACAACTTAAATTATTTTTTACAGTTTAATTTCCAATTTCTAAAAGAATTCTCCAGAAAGCCCACAATGAACTTCAGGGTGAGATTTAGGATCCGATTTAAATGAACTTAGGAAAACATTTACTTGCATTTTGTCTTATTTCTCCCATTTCCCAACTGCTCTCTAAATCATAGAACTCATATTAACTGCTTTATAATTTCTCCTTGGGAAATTCACCAATTTTATAAGTTCTGAACTAGGAATTTAACTAGCTCCTATATACATTTACAGAAAGAAATTGACTGCCACATATTTGTGACTACTGTTATGAAAAGATGAACACTTTATCCTCACTGCTGAGTTGGGAATATATCTAGATGACTTTTATGATTGTTTCCTAAATCAAACAAGATATTTGGAGAAGCTCTACTTGCAAAACATATTAAATGGCAAAAAAGCTTTGGCTAGAAGTGAGGAGGGCTGTAAGAGAAGAAAGAAAGAAAAAGAAGTAGAAAATAAAAGGGCCAGAATAAATAAAAGGAGAATCTAGTTTGTAGGCTTGGGAAAGCAAGTGCTGAAGCTAAGGTGGAGCAATGGCATGGGGAAGAAACTGGGACTTCCAGGGACAAAGGGGAGGCTGGAGTAGAGGAGTGAGGGTCCTGTGGGTTAAAAGCAGTTAGGACAGATTTTCTCTAAGGGGTATGGCAAGCACATCATAGGACAGGAAGGTAGACTAGAGCTTAGGAGAAGGGGCAGAGCTGGGGGTTTCAGGAAATATTAAGACAAGGAACTTGAGGGCAATCAGGGTGGAGCTGGCCGGCTGCCAGACCAACTGGAGGGCTGTGCTGGGGAATCAGAAAGAGCTGTGTGGGAAGGAAAGGGAGTGGAGGCTAGGCGAGATGGCTCATCCCTCTAATCCCAGCACTTTGGGAGGTGGAGGCAGGAGGATCTCTTGAGCCCAGGAGTTTGAGACCAGTCTGGGCAACATAGCTAGACCCTATCTCTACAAAAATATTAAAAATTAACCAAGTGTGTTGGCAGGTGACTGTAGTCCCAGCTACTTGGGAGGTTGAGGTGGGAGGATCACTTGAGCCCAGGAAGTCAAGGCTACAGTGAGCCGTGATCACACCACTGCACTCCAGCTGACAAAGTGAACCCCTGTCTCAAAAAAGAAAAAGAAAAACTTTATCAAAAATGTGCAAAACCTCTATAATAAAAGCTATAAAATATTGCTGAGAAATCTAACAAATAAATAAATGATTATTTGGATTTAGTGTTGTCTTTAGATGGAGATGACATTCTTTTACAGCTTTCTTTATTTAAAAAATAATAATAAAGGGAGTGGGATGAAGCCTGGGCCTTGGAGAAGGAATAGGACAAGGAAGTCTTAGAGGAGGCCGGGGAAGAGAAGAGCCAGGTGTGTATAGGAAGTCGTAGCCTTCTGTCTGTCTAGGAGGGAGGCCACACATCTGGGACACTGTTTCTGGGACCAGATAAGGGATACAGTGAAAAGAAAACATGCTTCCCTTTCATGTATCACTTACAATTGTCTTGTGGACCGTATCTTGTGATATGTATACCACATTTTCAGAAACATTTCAATAATATCATTTTTATCAGTCTCAGAGCTAGCTATCTATCATATGAGCAGAATGTGTTCTTGTTGGACATTTATATTGTTTCTAGTTCATGTTTGTATGAGCATGCTGTACTGAATGTCCCTGTAGCTAAGTCTTTGCTCACAATTGCAATAATTTTATAAAGAGAAATTATTGGGAATGGGAGAGTGAGTGTGAGGAAAGGGAATGCAAGAGCAAAGGACATAAACAATTTTAAGCCTTCAGATAAGTAATTTTCAAATTGTCCCAATTAACATTCTAACACAAGCATATGATGATATCTGCTTCCCCACGTCCCATTATCACTGAGTATTATTTTTTTAAAAATGGTGAAATGTAATTACATCTTAAATGGAAAAGACATCTTTCTTTAAAAAGTGACAGGGTGTCCGCAGATGTACAGGCATCAAGAGAGATTATCAGTAGGCAAGTTCATGCTGCCTCCCTGTGGCACATAAAATACTGACAAGATAGAAAATCAAATCCAACCAGATAGGGACTATCTAAGCAAGTCATCAACATTAACTTATTTAGAGCTAAAGTTTTAGAAAGTGGGTGGAAGAAACACATACACACAATTGATTTGATCTTAGCATATTAGAGGATATGGGAACTAGAAGAAAAACTTGCTTACCCATGACTAGAACATGTGACATGATTGCACATGATGCACCCAGAGATGATTTATTAAACTGAGTGATAACAAAAGAAAACTGACTTTTTGATGTCAGGCTCCAAGGAAAGATCACTCACAACTTCCTTGGAGGGCTATGGAACTATCTACATCTTGTGTATTTCATATCTGTTTCTCCTACAAGACAGTGAAGACAGCAAGGTGCAGTCTTCTAAGGTAACTATTTCCCTGAAAAGAACACTCATAAGAGTAATTATGTACTCTGTGTCTTAGACTAAGTTTGGGGGAGAAAGTTTATTTTTACTTTGAAATTGTTTCTGTGTGCAAAACACTATGTTCCCTAGGGACAAAGCAGGAAAGGAAAAGAGAAAAAGCTGCAAAGACAAATGACGGTCTTTATACTAAAAGGAGTTGTTAATCTTTTGCTGTTTTCCAGAGTTCCATCCTCTTTTCTGTTTACTTGTTTCTACATGATCTTATCTAATCCCAGGACTGCAAATACCACTGGCACAGTAATCCACTTGCTCATTCAATCTTTGACTTAGATTCACGGTGGAAAACAATATGTGTAGTATTGTTTCCATGAGACTTGATGTTGGAGACACAGACATCAAATAATCATATCAATAGATATATATTTATAGATTATGTTAAGTAAGGGAAAAAGTTGAGGTTACCATGAGAATGTATAACTTAGTTTACCGGTTCTTAAATATTTTGCTCTTATACCTCTAATGCTCTCTCATCTGTAATGATAGATTACTAATGGATTGATAATTGAGTACTGGCTTAGATTCTTCAATCTTTTTTTTTTTTAAAAATAAAGTACTAAAATTAGAGACTACCTGACTTGAAAAATGATTTTCTACTTAGCCATTAGAATGGTCTACAATCTTAAATCCGGAAGCTTAACAAAGGGGCTCTAAAAAAAATTATGTGTGTTATTATTTCACTTTTAGGTTCCTTATTTAACACATATACTCAGAAAATACACTGTTAATTTTAAGATACTTTTTCAGAACTCCTTTTTCAATGAGGTATAGCATACATACATAAAGTACACTCATCTTCAGTGCACAGATCAATGAATTATTATTATTATTTTCTTTTTGAGACAGAGTCTTGCTCTGTCGCCCAGGCTGGAGTACAGTAGCATGATCTTGGCTCACTGCAACCTCTGTCTCCCAGGTTCAAGCACTTCTTGTGTTTCAACCTCCTGAGTAGCTGGGATTACAGGCGTGCACCACCACGTCCGGCTAATATTTGTATTTTAGTAGAAATGAGGTTTTGCCATGTTCAGGCTGGTTTTGAACTCCTGACCTCAAGTGATCTGTCTGCCTTGGCCTACCAAAGTAGACAGACATGAGCTACCGTGCCCGGCCAGATCAATGAACTTTCAATTTTATAATGTGTTTATTTCTACAAAACCTTGGAGTTGGAGTGTGCAGCCTCAATAAAATAAAATACCTCTTTATTTCAAGTTTTAAGTACCTTAAGACTTCTTACTTACATTTTTGGGTTTGCTCTAACAGAACTCCCCCTTGGGTACATTGTATTGTTTAAAAATGTCAAAGAGATAGAAGAAAAAAAATGTCCTTACATTTCCTAGGGTTTCCAGATAAAATATACAATGACCAGTTAAATTTGAATTTCGGAAGCTAATAATTTTTCAGTGCTTTAGGTATATCTGGAACATACTCATACTAAAAAATTGTTATTTATCTGCAATTCAAATTTAACTGGAGTTCTGTATTTTTACATGCTAAATCTGGCAACTCTACTCATGTTCAACTCCACATTGTGTCTAATTATCAACAGCCTTACATGCACCAAAATATTCCACTTCTAATATTGTGCTTTCTGTCTCACAGAAATTTGAATAATACGGAAAGAGACACAATGGCCCTACAAAGGAAGGTTTCACTGATGCTAGTATTTTAAACAGCTGCTTATTTGTTCAGTGTTTGAGGGGGAATTTACACTTCAGGGCAACAGACAATAATAAATACAGGCAATGAAAACATCTTTTTTGAGACAGAGTCTTGCTCTGCCACCCAGGCCAGAGTGCAATGGTGTTATCCCGCCTTACTGCAACCTCCGCCTTCCGAGTTCAAGTGATTCTCCTGCCTTAGCCTCCTGAGTAGCTGGGATTACAAGCATGCGCCATCACACCTGGCTAATTTTTGTATTTTTAGTAGAGACAGGGTTTCACCACTTTAGCCAGGCTTGTCTTGAAATCCTGACCTCAGGTGATCACCCACCTCGGCTTCCCAAAGTGCTGGGATTACAGGCATGAGCCACCGCACCTGGCTAGGAGACATTTTTATTTATAAATTGGAAACTGGGCAACAGTGAAAAGGAAGGAGAAAAGAGGAACCAACCAGCTGATTCTGGCTTGCAGGTGTTTTGGTTCTTAGGCAGTTCAACCTCAGAAAAAAGCACATTTAAAAGATAAGGGTCTGAAAATTGATTCCGTTGTGACTGTTATGCCTGTACACCCCTTTGGGAAACTTTTGGGCATTTCTCAGTGTATAGTAGAGTATTCCAGTCATGACTATTTACACCCAGACTCAGAAGTCTTCTCAGAGGCAGCAGCCTTTAAGCTGAGGACTGAAGGATGAGTATAAGTCAACTGATGTATAGGTAACGTAAGACTGACAAAATGTTCACAGAGACTTCTTCCAGCAGATTTCAAGTTAAAAAGCATATAAGTTAGAAAGCAGTATGTGTAGCTTGCCTTTTAACTTTGTTAATGGTTTCCTTTTTGGTGAAAAGGCTTTTTAGCTTGATGTAATCACATCTGTCTATTTTTGCTGTTGTTGCTGTGCTTTTGAGGTCTTACCCAAAAAATCTTTGCCCAGACCAATGTCCTGTAGCATTTCCCTAACATTTTATTCTAGTATTTCCATAGTTTCAAGTCTTAATTTAAGTCTTTAATCCATTTTGAGTTGATTTTTGTTTATGGTGAAAGATGAGGATCTGGTTTAATTCTGCTACATGTAGATATCTAGTTCTCTCAGCACCATTTATTAAAGAGACTGTCCTTTCTCCAGTGTAGGTTCTTGGTGCCTTTGTCAAAAATAGGTTAGCTCTAAGTGTGGAATTTATCTAGGAGGAAATATCTGCAAATCATCCCTCCAAGAAAGGATTAACAACCAGAATCTATCAGGAACTAAATAATGAAATAGCAAAAGAACAAATAATCCAATTAAAGGATGGGCAAAAGACCTGAATAGACATTTTTTCAAAAGGAGACACACAAATGTCCAGCAGGTATATGAAAAAAAAAAAGTTCAACATCACTAATCATCAGGGAAATGCAAATCAAAACAGCCATGAGATATCTTCTCACCCCAGCTAGAATGACAATTATCAAAAAGACAAAAAATAACAAATCCTGTTGAGGATGCAAAGAAAGGGTAACATCAATACACTCTTGGTGGGAATATAATTAGAACAGCCACCATGGTAAATAGTATGGAAGTTTCTCAAAAAACCAAAAATAGATCTGATAGATATCCCAATTAACCTGAGAGAATTGTTACACATTGCATATATATATCAAAATATCATATGTATTCTCAAAATATGCACAGCAATGATATATCAATAAAAATACAAAAAGAGAAAAGTGTGTGTGCGTGTGTGTGTGTAAGTGTCCCAAACTCCTCTGTATTGTTTAAAAAGAGGGTAAAAATATTAACTTTAGAATTTGCTCAATTAAATAAGTGTTAAAAATTGTTGAGTGACCACCAATAATTAGATAGTATAAGAAAAGATAGTACCAGAAGACAGCAGAAAATAGTAGATAGTACCAGAAAGACAGTACGAGAAGATAATACCAGAAAGAATTACTTCCCAAGTGGTAAAGCAGAAAATGGTGGGAGTGGGGGCCGGGAGGTAGGGAGTTGAAAGGAGAAATGTAAGTATAGAATAAAATTAAATCAATTCAAGAGAAAGCATTCCTGAAGAAATCTAGAAAAAGTAGGACGACTTAACATATTAAAAAATGATAGAAATCACAAAATATCAGAAATCATAACCAATGTCAATGGACCAAACAGAAATGCAAGCTTTCAAGACTGATTAAACAAAGAGTAAACAAACAACATTGGGCTACATGTTGTTTATAGAGCCACACTAAAGTATAAGGACAAAAAGGAAGGTTAGTAAATAAAAGGATATAAAAAGATACACCATGGCAAATACCAACTCAATGAATGTATTTAGCCATGCTAAATAAATGTCAGGTAAAATACCTGAAGGCAAGGCAAAATGTTGTTGACACGAAGAAAGTTGTTACAAATTGATAAAATGGTCACTTCATCAGAAATTTTAAATATGTACTTTATAACAAAGTATAGAAAAGACAAATAGGCAGACTTACACTATGATAAAAGTCACTTTCTGTAACTGATAAGGCTGACAAACACATCAGTAATGATATAGTAACACTTGAACACAATTAACAAACTTGATCTAATGGACGTAAATTTTAGAAATGACTAGGTACAAGGACAGAAGCAAGTATCAATAAATTTTAAGTAACTGGCATCATTACAGACCACATTCTCTGACCACGGTGCAATTAATGCAAGTAAGTTACACATGAATAACAAAAAGCTAATAACACATTTTCACATATTTGGAAATTAAGGAAAATTATCTTTTACCCAGATGGCAAAAGAAATCTCAGTAGGAATTAGGACAATTTTAAACTGAATGATAAAGAAATTATGCCGTTAAAAACGTAAGAGATACAACTAAAATAGTACTTGAAGGGAAATTCATAGCTTAAATATATTTTTCAGAAAACAAGAAAGGTTAAAAATAGAGAGTAAACATTAAACTGAAAAAAATGAAAAGTAATAAAGTCAGAGAAACAAAATAGAAAGAATACAGATAAGGAATAATAAAATGGAGAACAATTACAACAAGAAAAGACAATACAGAGAGGATTAATAAGACTTGTCAAGAAGAAAAATATACAATCAACATACACAATAAAGGTGGAAATGGTAGAAAGAAACAGACAACTTGACTCCATCTGTGAGCATGAAACAACTGATGTGGAAGGCAAGATTTTGCCTCCCCCAAAACCCTACCCAGATGACTTTATAGTTGAGTTCCTAATTTTTCAGAGACATTTATTCCTGTCCTTATTATATAATGTCATATAAATTGCTGCAGAACAGAGAAAAATAGTGAGAGTTGTGTGGCTCAATTTATTAGACTAGTGTAATTTTTCAAATACAGTTTTTCTTTAAAAATAACTACAAATTTACAGAACAGTTGCAAGAAGAGTAGAAGGAACAGGTCTCCTCTCTATGTGAAAGTAAACTGCTGACATTATGCCCAATAACCCCCATTACTTTGTCTATTTCCTATAAACAAGGACTTTTACATACATAACCCTAATATACCACTGGGATCAGGAAATTAACATCATATACATTAATACCATCTAATTCGAGGACCCAATTCAACATTCTCCGAAATAGAGAAATAGAATTAACTGCAATAACTTAGCTAAATATCTGATTAGCTGGTGCTCGATAAATAGCCATTCCTTTCACTAATTCACTGGGGGACTCCTGAGTTTCTATCCTGGTAGTCGCGAGATGGGTCTGTTTGCATGATCTCCAATCCCTGCACAGCTGGAAGTGGTGTGACACCACCCCAATGTGTCACACTCATATGACTAACTACATCCTCTCTACCACATTAACCCATTCAGTCTCTCTGTGGCCTCTTCCTGAGAGGCAAGGCTGGGAGGCTGCCCACCTGGAGCCTAATGCCAGCTTCATGAACTCCCAGTTGGCACCACCCTTACTGGACCGCACACAACCTCCGCCCTCAGGAAGACAGAGACAGCACCAGGCAGGATGCTTTGCGCAGCTGCAGGCCTCCCCCCACCACACAGCCTTCAAGTCCGCACATGCTCTCTGGGGCCCATGTGGAATTACGAGGGGGTGGGAACCGGTCACGAATTTACCGCCATTTTGGGCCCTAGCGGTATCTTTCCAGCTCGGGGGAAGCACGGTCTGACCCGCAGCAGACTCTTGGTAAACCCCGGCTCTGCTTACGTATGGTTAGCCTGCTCCAGGTACTATTGGTTTCCATGGTACTTTCCCACTTTTCTCCTCTGACCCACAGGGGCTTTGGCCTCCCAGGGTCGGGGCTGCGATCTGAGGTCTGTCGTGGGGTCCTCAGCTGCAGTCTGTTCTCCTGCCTCTAATGGCGGCGGCTCAGACTCAGCCCTTCCTCAAAAAGTGCAGTTATCGACGAGGGAGCCCCCAGCGTATGGGATCAATGATGGCTGATCCTAATGCCAAGCTGTGTGTGAGTGTGAGAGAGATCCTAAGGCCAGGGTGCGTGTGAGTGTGAGATATCATAATGCTAGGGTTGTGTGCAGAAGAGATCGTAATGCCAGGGTGTGATTGTGTGTGAGAGAGATCCTAATGCCAAGGTGTGCGTGAGTTGCCTGTGTGTGTGTGTGTGTGTGTGTGTGTGAGAGAGAGAGAGAGAGAGCAAGAGAGAGTTAGTGTAGTCCAAAAGACATAAAGATAGTGAAGGTAAGGAGGTGCTTTTCTGAAGAAATTTATTTTTGATGAGTCACTTAATTGAAGAAATTTATTTTTGACGAGTCACTTAATTGTTGTACCACTTTAATACGTTCATTTTTTTTAACCTTTTGAAATTGACAAGAAATATAAGCTCTTTACAGCATGTCAGCGAAAACAGAGGGTAAAGTAAATTCTCTTTACCCTCTGGAACTCTTTTTCCAGTTCCATCTCCTAATTTATTTGTTTGGTATGTACCTGTCACACTTTCCTCTATTTATATACAAACACATATTCATGTATATATGTAAGATATCATTTTAGTATCTTTTTATATTACTCTGACAGTCCTACTTCCAAATTAAATAGATCTTAAGACCTATTCATCAGTACCAAAAATTTTTTATTAGTAATTACAAATAAAGTAGGTCCTCTATGAATTATTCTGTTCCTACATTAATGAACATTCAGGTTGTGTATAAGTGCCTGTGTGTGTGTGTCTGTTTTATAGCTTTAGTGAAGTATATCTGAGAAATAACAAACTCCACATATTTGAAATGTACAATTTGATGGCATTTGACACACGTATGCTCTATGGAAACCACTATAAATGACATCATAAGCGTATCTATCACCTTCAAAACTGTCCTTTGGTCCCATTCCAACCCAAGCTCCCCCTTCTACAAGTCAGTCACTGATCTTTCTGGTACTATAAATTAATTTGCGTTTTCTAGGATTTTATACTAATGGATTCCTACAATGTGTATTCTCTTTGTGTTTCAGCATAATTATTTTGAGAATCATCCATGTTTTTATGAGTTTCATTGCTTAATTCCTTTTTATTGTTGGATAGTTTCCATTTTATGCTGTACAACCATTGTGTGGTTTCATCGTTTATTGTGTTGACAAACATTTGGGTTGTTTTGTTTCTGGCTCTTACAAGTAAACTTGCTGTGAACAGTCTCCTACAAGCTTTTGCATGGCCATATACTTTCATTTATCTTGAGTAAATACTTGAAAGTGGATTGACTGGATCATGTGGAAAGTACATAATATACATTTAACTTTTAAAGAAACTTCCGAACTGTTCTCCAAAATGTTTGTACCGTTTTACAGTTCTTTCTGCAGTCTGTGAACTTTCCAGTTACACCATACCCTCACCAATGTTTGGCATGGTTGCCCTTTAATTTCAGTAATTCTAGTGGATGTTAAGTGTTATCTTAGTGCAATTTAATTTGTATTTGCTTAGTGACAATTGATATCTTTTTCAAGTGCTAATTTTCCATCCATAAATCTTTGGTAAAGTGGCTGCTAAGTATTTTACCTATTTTTAAATTGGATTATCTTTTTACTATTGAGTTGTAAAAGTTCTTTATATATTTTAGAGACAGGTGCTAGACTTTATGTTTTCCAAGTATTTTCTCACTCTCTGTGGCTTGCCTTTTAGTTTTTTTACTGTGGCTTTGGAAGAGGAAAATATTTTAATTTTGATAAACTCTGATGTATTGATTTTTTTTCCCTCTTTGGTAGTTCAGATTTTTTGTGTCCTATTTAAGACATCTTTGCCAAATCAAGGTACCTAAGATTTTCTATTTTTTTTCTGAGAAGTTTTATATATTTAGTTCTTATATGTGGGCTTATAATCCACTTACAATTATTTTTTGTATATGGTCAGTTTTTTTTCTCTCTTTTAAGCATATGACTGTCTGTTACAGCATCATTTGTAGTATTACTGGCACCTTGGTTGAAAATCATTTATCTTTTATTGATAAATGATTGACCTTATATATCTGGGTCTTATTTCTGGATTCTCTGATCTGTTCCAGTGAATTATGTTTCCACACCAGTACTACACCAGTACTACAGTGTCTTGAGTGCTGTGACTTTATAATTAGTCTTCAACTCAGGTAAGCATAAGTTCTCAAACTTTAATCTTTTCCAGAAGCTTATTTATTTATAACCTATTTAGACTGTTCTGTTCCTTTGCATTTCCATAAAAAGATTAGAATCAGCATATGAATTTCTACCAAAATGCATCCCAGGATTTTCACTGAGATTATGTCAGTTCTGTAGGTGACTTTGGGGAGAATTGATACCTTAACTTTAATTTACGTCATCTAATTTCTCTCAGCAGTGTTTTATAGTTTTAATCAATAAACATCTTTCAGTATGTATTTTTATATTCATAAGGATAGATTATCAAGAATAATCTTGGTACCAAAAGATGTGAGGATTTTAATATTAATGATATTATCAGTTTACATGACAAAAATATAAGAATTTATTTTCTTACATGGAACATATGAACTTTCATTCTCTGCATCTTCCACTTGTTCTGGGTATAATCATTCATATATCTGTTTTTCTAACATAGTACATGAAAGAGGAATTTTTATTTTTGTTTTCCTCATGCTAGTGATATGGAACATATTTTTTATGTTAAGGATGCTTTTAATCTATATTTCATGTTACAGTTTTTTAAAAGTAAATCTCTGTCATTTGTCTATTCATACGCTATTCTTTTCTGTATAGCAATTTTAGCAGATATGTACCTAACTGTGTTCTTCATTCTTTTTATGACTTTTGGGTTTCTATCTTTGATTTTCCACCTTATCCTAAAATATTTCAAATATTTTTCTAAATTTTCTTCTAACTTTATGGCATTTTGAAGAGTTTTGTCTCAGTTTTTTTCCTTCACTGTCAGAGAAGAAATATATGGTAATTTATAGAAAAATTAGAAGTGGAAAAATCAGAAAGAAGGAAAAAAATCACTTTTGCTTAATATAGTCCATGGGAAAACAAGTGTTTTCTTAAAAAATTTATTATTAGTATTTATTTTTTGACAGAGTCTTGCTCTGTCAACGAGGCTGGAGTGCAGTGGCATGATCTTGGCTCACTGCAGCCTCGGTCCCCCAGGGTCAAGCCATTCTCCCACCTTAGCCTCGTAAGTAGTTGGGACCACAGGTGCATGCCACCATGCCCCACTAATTTTTGTGCTTATCACATTGTGTTTCTTCTTCAATAGTTGATGAAATTTGGGTAGTTTTCACTTTTAGCTATTAGGAATAATGCTACTAAGAATGGTTCTGTCCAAATTTTTGTGTGGATATATGTTTCAGTTTTCTTTGATATGTATCTGGTAATGGAATTGCTGTTTAACTTTCTGAGGAACCACCAAACTTTTCCAAAATTGCTGCACAATTTTATAATACCTCCAGGATTGTAGGAGGGTTCTAATTTCTCTACATTCTTGCTAACACTTGTAAGTGTTCATTTTTAAAAATATAGCCATCCTAGTATGTCTGAAGTGGCTTTTCATTGTAGCTTGCATTTTCCTAATGAGTAATGATGTTTACTGTCTCTTTTTATGCTTATTGGCTTTTTGCATATGTTTTTTGAAGAAATATCTAGTCAAATCTTTTGCTCGTTTTTAGATTGCATTGTCTTTTTATTGTTAAGTTTGAGGTCTGTACATATATTGTGTATCAGGCCCCTTATGAGATAGATGATTTGCAGATATTTCTGCCATTTTTGGGAACTGAATTTTCACTTTTCTGATGGGTCTTTTGGAGCACATTATTTTTTAAACTTTGATGGTCCACTTTATCTGTTTTTTTGTCTTTTGTCACTTGTGCTTTTGAAACCATATTTAAGAAGCCATCGTCTAATTAGGTTATTGTCTTGATATGTTTTCTGTTCCTTATAGCAATACCTGAGTCTAGGTAGTTTATAAAGAAAGGAATTTATTTCTTAAAGTTATTGAGACTGAGAAGTCCAAGGTCAAGGGGCCACATCTGGTGAGAGGCTTCTTGCTAGTGGGGATTCTGCAGGTCCTGAGGTGCTACAGGGCATCACATGGCCAGGGGGTGAGCATGCTAGTTCAGGACCTTCTGCCTCTTCTTATAAAGCCACCAATGTCACTCCCTGATAATCTGTTAATTCATTCATAAGGACAGGACCCTCCTGACCTACTCACTCCTCTTAAATGTCCCACACCTCAATGATTAAGTTGCAATGTGAATTTTGGAGGGGACAACATTTAAACCATAGTAGTCATGCAGATTTATTTCAATTTTTTTAAGGGATTGACAGCCTTAGTTCTTACCCAAAGGTTTAAATCCATTTTCAGTTGATTTATGTACAGATGCACCTCAACTTACAATGAGATTACATCCTGATGCACTCATTGTAAATTGAAAATACTGTAAGTTGAAGATACATTTAATGCTGGCAACAAAACAGATGGTCCCTGACTTACCATGGTTCAACGTAGGATTTTCAACTTCACGATTGTGTGGAAGCAATACACGTTCAGTAGAAACTGTACCTCTTTTTTAAGTTGTAAGGAGCTCTTAGATTTCTATGGGATTATATCCCCCAAAATGTACTGTAAAGCTAAAAAATCTTAAGTCAAACCATTGTAAATCTGAGAACATCTCATGTATATTGTGTGAGGTTGGGGTCTAACTTCATTCTTTTGCATGTGGGTATCCACTTTTTTTCAGGACTATTTACTGAAAATATTATTATTTGACAACTTGGCATCTTGTCAATGTTTACCTTTTTCAGTGTGTTAATATTGACACTAATGGTGCAAAAGCAATGGTAGATAAAACCGCTGGCACCTCGCTGTGAATCAAGGCAGTGATGGTACCAAACTATCGGTAGTCGTTGTATTATTTACTACCAAACACTTGCAGTAAAAAAAAAAGGTGCCAGTTTCACTTTAAAATGTCCTTGATCTAGCAGTAAAAATGAATGATATTAAAGCTTGACCCTTGAAAGTATGTCTTTTTAATATTCCATGCGATGAAATGGGAGGTACTCATAAAAGCACTTCTGTTGATACTGAATCGTGCAGATCAACTCTTGGAAAAGCATTTGATGTAACTATTTGAGTTGCAAACCAGTGTAGCAAACTTAGGTTTGGGTACTTCGCACATTGAAGCAAGCTCTTCACTTCAAGGAAAATAACTGACAGTATTTGTCAATGATAAAATCCAAGTTTTAAGTAAAACCTGGAAAAAGTCAGGAAAAGTTATATCTGCCATTTTGAGTTTGGTGGTGTCCCCAAATTTGATGACTTTTCTGATGAGATTGCTGGTGATACCAATCAGTTTTGTTTCGGGATGTTGGGTAATGTAATACGTCAACATATGGGAGGTCTGTACAACTCAACCAATATTTTCAAATTAATCCATATGTTATCTTATGAAATCATGCATATTTGAAAACTTCATTCAAAGTACAAGATAGGCCAGCAGATTTTAAAATAACAATACAAAAAGTTCCCTTTATATTTTATATTCTACATTGCAAACTACGAAGAAACTACTACTCATTGAGTGTTTGTGCATATCAAAGAAGAATGTCTTCAGTTATATGAAAAAGCTTTTAAAGTTCTCTGTTCTCCAACTGTGTATCTGTGTGTAGCTAGATTTTCTTCACATCCTTCACCCAGGACAACCTATTGCAACAAATTGAATGTAGAAGCAGATATGAGAATCCAGCTTAATTTCTATTAAGCAGACATTAAAGAGATTTGTAAAAATTATGAAAACATGTCACCTTTCACTGATTTTTCGGTTTTAAGAAATATAACTATCTCTCATGAAAATATCTGTGTTGTTAGTGGGTTTATTATTTTTAAATGAATTAAGTGTATTTTAAATTTCTATTTTTATTTCTAAAATGATAAATGTTGGTAGATATAAGTCACATAAATGAAAACTCTTTGAGATCGTCAATGATTTTTAGGACTATAAATGTGTCCTGGGAACAAAGGTTTGAGAACCACTAATTTAATAGAACTTTTTTGTTGCTTTTGATAGAGAGGTTAGGAAGGAGCTTAGGGAATATTAAGTTTGTGGGGGAGGTTACAGTTTTAATTAGAGTGGTCAGGGCATGCTTCACCTGGAAGGGGATCTTCTGACCAAAACTTGGAGGAAGTGAAGAAGCAAGCTGTGCTCTGATAGTAGTTAAGCCCAACGCCCAGAGGTGAAAAGATTCACAGAACGGCAGGGGAGGGATTGTAGTTTCAGTGTAATAAGTGAGGGGAGTGTAATGGGAAGGAAATAAGGTAAGAGAAAATGTGAGGTCCTGGTGGTGGTGATGATTAGCTTTTTTGGCCTTTATAAGCCATTTTGATGGCTTTAGTTTTCAGTCAGTGAAATTAGAAGTCACTGAATTTTTTTTCTCTCTCTTCGCATGTTGTTTGTTATATTTTTAAAAGATCCCTCTGGTTACAATGCTAAGAAAATTCACAGGTTGGCATAGGGTGGAGTTAATTTTAAGACTAGTGAGGAAGGTAGTATTACAGATGACAGAGGAAGGTAGTTTAGATCAGGATTGTGGCAGCAGAGTTGGAAGTGTCAGATTTTTATATGCTCTGGGGATGAACCCAGTAGAATTTCTGGAGAATTGTGTGTGGGATGATAGTGGAGTCATAGATGATGAAGCTATCTGGCCTGAGAAAATCCTTCATGCAGTAAATTCAGTTGATCTTAATGTTGTTTATAGCTTCATTTTTTGCCTGTAATTAACAAAATTAATATGTTAAAAAATTTTATGGCCTCTGGATTTTGTCTCCTAAAAGAAGTCTTCCTTAGTAAGAGTAGAAAATTATTCTTGTATTTTCTTCTAATTCTTTTAGATAGTTTTAATAAATTATTTCTTCTACCTATCTGGTGTTTATTTTTGCTCTTACTAAAGCAGAGTTTCTCAAACTCAGAACTATTGACATTTTGGGCTGAATAATTCTTTGTTTGTGGAAGAATGTGCTCCTCTGTGCATTATAGGATATTCAGCGGCATCCCTGGCTTCTACCCACTAGATACTGGTAACACTCACTTCCTACCTCAGTTAAGACAACTAAATATATTTCCAGATGCCCCCAAATATTCCCTTGGGGACACAATTACTCCTGGTTGTGAACTTCAGTAAAGAATGTTTAAAAAAATGAAGCCCTGATGTTTGAAGTATGCATACTCAAATAGTATGCCCAGTTTTATTTTCATCATATTAGTGTCATTAACAACGTGAATCTAGAAACTATTATGAATGGATAGAAGAGATGGGAGGAGGAAAACCAAAGCACAGATGCTTCATCTTGAATCAGTCATTTGGAACATAGTAAGTAAGCTTGCCAGCATACTGGCCAAAGTTTGAGCAGAATGATCTTCAGTTTTGAAAAAGGAAGAATTAATAAGCAGATTCTGTCCCAGAATGGTGCGTTGCTTGTTTGTATGGTTTTTTTTTTTTGTATTTGTATCTTTCATTTTTATTTTGGTTCTTGTCCATAATTATATGGTTTAGTTGAAACAACAGTATGAAGCAGTAGAAATAATGTACGTAGTGAACTGGACTGATAATCAGAAAACCTAATCAGAAACCTAAATCTCTTTTTAGATTTCAAATTTTGATCAATTTTGGTTTCAACTGATCTTCAGTTCTATGGTCTGCAAAATGAAGAATCTTATTGTGAAGATCAGTTAAACTAGTGTACTAAAAGCCTTTAAAAAATTTAAAGCATTATAAAGAGTTATTAATATAAGGAGCTATTATTTTACCTCCTTTAAGATTTTTGAAAAAATCTATGATATTTAAAACTTAAAATTGTATTGTAGTTCTAGACTTGTACTTTGAAACACTGTAGTCACTAACCACATACAGCTATTGAGCGTTTGAAATGTGGTTAGTCCAAATTGAGATGTATGCTAAGTGTAAAATGTACACCATAGTTTGAATAGTTAGTATTAAAAAAGAAATAAAATATCATCATAATAATTTTATGTTGATTACATGTTGAAATGATAATAGTTTGGATATATTAAGTTATAATATATTATGACAATTAATTTCATTTGTCTCATTTATTTTTTAGTGGTGTTACTGGGTTACTTTAAATTATAGATGTGGCTAAATTGTGTTTCTAGTGGACTCTACTGGTCTAGACTTGTTTGATGTTAATTTATAAAAGATAAACTCCAATGAGTGCCATTATCTGTAATATATGTTCTATAGAATCAGGGAATTTTAGTTTAAAAAGGGTTTTCCCTATCAATTTTAATAGTGTTTGCAGATTATATTTTCCTCAAACCTCAGGGGAACTGTGATGCCGTATATTTTTTATTTAGATTTAATTCAGGTGTTTGGGAACTTTGGATTTAAATTTGATTTTTTAAAACATACTTTTTATATAAAACATTCAGATATTATATACTAAATTTACAAGCAGAGAAGAGCACTAGTTAGTGCCGTTAGGTTAACTCACTGATTATTTAAGTTGTGGCTCTCCCATGTTTTTGTTTGACTCTATTGGATCATGTATAATTTTGGAAGCAGGTAGACGGTTGCCTGTGTCTGGGCCTGATTTTCCTGATACTGTGTTATCAAATATCGTAAGTCAAATTGTATCATGAAGCTGCTATCAGGTTGTGTTTAATAGAATAACTTTATTAGTCTTATTTACTGACCTCACAATTAAATTTTATAAACTTATGAAATTATTGGAACAGGAATGAATCCATTTTATAGGTATTTTGATTTTTGCAAAAAATACCTTTGCATTTTACAATTTAAGAAGTATTTCTGCTGCAGAAAAATGGTTTGAAAAATCCTAATTTAATTAAACTTTTCATTTTACAGATTTAGAGTCTGATTCTAAGGAAAAATAGTTTCCCAAATTTTACACAGTTAATTGAGTACTGATATCTGAATCCTGTGTATACAGTGTAAGTACTTTCTGTGTTATAGTACTGTTCTGAGGGTTATAATATTTGCGTAGGGGTTGGATCTAGAACATTTTGATTTAAATGATGTCTTTAAAATAATGTATTTGTTCATTGTGTAAAATAGTTTAGTTTTAAATTATGTATATATAATTTTTCCTGAATTTTCTTTGAATTATTCTCATCTGGTCTTTAGATGCACAAGCGTAGGAGTTTTACCATGGTACTGGGGACTTTCTTCATTATCCTTTTGTGTGAGCATTGTAGAGGCAGGTGAAAGACAGGCAGGTTGACTGACATCCACAGAATAAGTTATGCTGTCTACCCTATTAAGAATTGTTTTCATTGTGGGGCTCTTTGGTGAGTATCACATGGGACCTAAAATTTTCTTATGTGCCAATTCATAGAGTCTTATTCACACACCTCTTCTTCAGATTTCTTTAAGTCTTCCAGTCTTGCTCCTTCAGCATTCCTGATCATCCTGTAGAAACTATTAGCCATTGCATATTGATATGAATAAATTATTAATTCAGGCAATTTCTTCTTTAGGCAAAGTAGATGTAATGGTAGGTCTTTCTACTGTGAAGATTTTCTCTCATTTCTTAGTCTGCCACCCTACCCCCCATCCCCAACCCCTCACCTGGGTTGGGGTGTAATGCCTCAGCAATCTATTTCTGGAAGTTACTGGCATTAAGTGAGAGCCATGTGTAAACTAGATGTTTGCTCCCTCTGATGTGCAATTCTCCAGGAGGCCGTCTGTATTGTTTGAGGGAGGGATAGTGACATGGAAGAGTAGGTTTCTGATAGTTTGAATAACGTATTCAAAAACTTCCTTCTGTCTTTGGGCTTGCTTTGTCTTACATGTACTGTATATACCACCTCCATTTAATGAAGAAGATCTCTTGGGTACATCTACTTTTTATACATAAAGAAGGAGGATGTCATAGTTCCTGAAAGATGTATATAAATTATTTCTTTCCCATATACCCATGTGAATGGTTATAGGGCCCTTTAGTGAATGCCGGGAAGACAATTTTGGTATAATCCAGTATAGGATTCTTTCTTGAGCGTACCTGGCTATGTCTTCATGTAAGAAATTAATGGATCTATAAACTGAGTAAAGTGTGGGAATTGGGTGAAGGCCTGTGACTAAATAATGAAAACATTTAGACTTTGGTGAGACTTTCTATTCTGGTCCTACATACTCCTCTTTCATCTTTTTATCTTTTTCCTCTGAGCTTTGAGGTATTCTGTCAAAATTTTCTTCTAATTTATCTTTATTTTAGGTTTAATTTTCCCATTATAGTTTTAAATTTATCATGTGTGTATAGTTCATTCTAATCTCAGTTGTTATATCTTCACCTTTTGACCTTTTTGATAACAGGACTTTGCTGTTTCTTTCAGTACATCTGTTTCTGTGGAGTAGCATTTCCTTGATTTCTTTTAAGTGGCTCCCTCATTTTGTGGGGAAGGGCATCTAGTGTTTTTCTTACTCATCCTCATAGAAATAAACTCATGCTTGTCAACTCTTAACTCAGAGTCAAGGAATAGTTGAGCTGTATTCTGTCACAATAGATGATGGTTCTCACCTAAAATTGAGAAATATTTATATTTCTTGAATATTTACCTTATCATTTTTAGAAACCTAATCTTCAGATTAGCTATGGTAGAAAATTTTGCCTCGATGCTAAAGATTTCTTCCCTTTCCACTTATTGTGGCCAGTCATGCCAGTGATAAGGCCTGGATGTACCTAACCTACTTGTCTTCTGTCTTTTTCTTTCTTTCTTTTCTTTTTAAAAAAAATTTTTTTTTGAGACAGAGTATTGCTCTGTTGGCCAGGCTGGAGTACAGTGGCATGATCTCGGCTCACTGCAATCTCCGTCCCCTGGGCTCAAGCAATTCTCCTGCCGCAGCCTCCTGAGTAGCTGGGATTACAGGCATCCATCACCACACCCAGATGATTTTTGTATTTTTAGTAGAGACGAGGTTTCACCATGTTGGTCAAGCTGGTCTTGAACTCCTGACCTCAAATAATCCACCTGCCTCGGCCTCCCAAAGTGCTGGGATTACTGGTGTGAGCCACCACACCCAGCCTACTTTAATGTCTTTCTATGCTTTGCTTCCCTTAGTAGTGTCCAGGTCTCAGCTGATTTCCCTCAAAGATAAATCCCAGGGTTGCATAATGATGCTGATAGAGTCCAAATATTGTGAATTCACACAAAGTGGGGAGTGCAAACAATGTACCCCTTTTTGGTTCACCATCTGCCCTTCTAGCACTCACCTCTTTGAGTTATGGGTTGTTGGAAAGAGTTTGCATGAAGGAAAATGGTCTTCTCACAGGAGGAGAAGGAGGTCCCTAATGGGCCTAATTTGGCTTCTTTTATTACACGACATCTGTCCTGTATCCAGTTGGAATTTGTTAAAGTTTCTGGAAAATAAAGGTTACTCTTCTCTGTTTTCCAGTGATGATATTCTATCTATTTAAAACATGTTTTAATAATGATTTCAATAAAAAATTTTAAAAGTGTAGAAAGCAGTGAACAGTTAGATTTTATTTCACCAGCATCTTATTTGGTGTATATAATTTTTATCAACATGTTTAAATTTGATAAAAATACAGGCATATAATTATTTTTAGGCTTATGTTTATATGCCAGACATAAGGCTAATTGCAGTTAATTTTGATAGCTAATGAGTAATTATTATTTGCTTTTTAGAAAATGGATTCTACATCTCTCTTACCAACATTTTTAGATGTGGATCTGACAATATCACATATTGAATGTCTTCCCAAGGATATTCTGGTGAAATTTCAAGGCATAAATAATAATCAATGTGAGTTTGACTACCACATATTGCAGAGGGAAATACAACATACTCCAAAAGTGAAAAATAATGTTGAAATTAATGAATTTTGTTTGGTGGAAGAAAGAGTATCTGGAGAATGGCAGAGAGGAAGAGTCGTGGAAAAAAAAAAATGAACACTATACAGTGCTCCTCATAGATCGTGGAGAAGAACTAAGAGTTGCTGGTCCACAGATTGCTTCAGCCTGTGGCAATTTATTTGAGCTACCGCCACGAATAGTATTTGGTATTTTTGCCAACATACTACCAGTTGGGGAGAAATGGTCTCCTAAGGCTTTGAGTTATTTCAAGTCATTAGTAGGAATACAAGTAAAAGGTTATGTACAAGCTATTTTACCTCTGCAAATGTTTCTTTTTGAAGTGCCAAAAATTATATCTCAGGCCCTTGAGTTACAATTAGGAAGACTTGTTGATGGAGATTCATTTCGTCTTCTTGTGGAAATGTTAAAAGAATTCCCTCAACAAATGCCAGATTTATTGCAACATAAAATACCTGAATTGTCATTAGGTAATAAAGATACTTCACTTGATATGCAACATGTTCTGGGTAAGTTACAGCCATCTTTGTCAGTAGGAAGTACTGAAAGTGTAAAGGTATCATCTGCATTGAGCCCAAGTAAATTTTATTGCCAGTTAATAAAATGGGCTCCAGAGCTAGAAAATTTGACAGCACATATGACTTTGCATTATGATACTGTCTGTCAAGAAACCAGTCTCACGTGTGATAATTTTGGATTACTTTGTGTTGCCAAAAGGCAAAATGGACAGTGGCATAGGGGAATTCTTCAGCAGCTCTTGTCCCCAGATCAAGTAAAAATTTGGTTTATGGATTATGGGAGTAGTGAGGCTATACCCTCAATTTATGTAAAAAAACTTAAACAGGATTTTATTTTAGTACCATTATTTTCATTTCCATGTTCTCTGACATGTTTGCACAGTCCAGACAGAGATGCAAGAACATTTCAACTGAGTATATTTAAACAGGCCTTGTTAGGTCAAGTGGTATATGCACACATTGATTGGTTCAATAAGGATGAGCATCTGTATTATGTGACATTACAAAGTCAAGAGTCTACAGTTAATTCTAAGTGTCTACTGAAGACTGTAGGCACACAAGTATTTTGTCCCATGTCTGATTCAAAAATCTCCAATATCTTGAGTGAGACAAGTGCATCTGATGTAAACAGCTTTGCAGTTGAGAGTTTTATGGGAAATATTGAATGGTCAATAGGCTCTCTAAATGAAAAAGGCATTTTAAAAGTAGGTTTTCCTGTTAAAACAGTAGAAATGGAGATAGAGGCTGCCTACGTAGCTTTTATAGCATATGTATTAAACCCATCAAATTTCTGGGTACGCACTAATGACCATCAGAATGAATTTCAAGAAATAATGAAAAATATAAACAAATTTTATGATTTGTGTGAAAACGATGAAATGATTCTAAGAAAACCTGAACCTGGATTGTTTTGTTGTGCTAGATATAGCAAGGACAGACATTTTTATAGAGCTGTCATCACTGAAATTAATGGTTATAAAATTAACGTTTATTTTTTGGATTATGGTAATACTGATTCCATACCATTTTTTGATGTAAAAATTTTGCTTCCAGAATTTTGTGAGTTGCCTGCCTTAGCGATGTGCTGTTCACTTGCACATATATTTCCTGTTGAAGATTTATGGACTAAGGCTGCAATAGATTATTTTAAAAAATTAGTTTTGAACAAAGCAATTTTGCTTCAGGTTATAGCAAAAAAAGATGACAAATACACTGTAAATATTCAAAGTGTTGAAGCCTCAGAAAATACTGATGTTATCTCTCTCATGTTACAAGCTGGATATGCAGAATATTGGCAAGTAGAACCAGAGTGTTTTCCGAAATCTGTAAGTGAATACTCAATGTTAAATTCAAAATCTAAAAACAAAGTTAATACTAAAAAAGTCATATCTGTCCTTCTGGAAGGATCTAAATCTAAAAAGTACCATTCAAATAACCAGGTAGAAAAAAATTTGTCTTTGTCAAAGTCCCCAGCTGTTAATTTCTCACATTTAAAAAATCCTTTCATCTTGCCTGTGGGACCTGAGTCATCCCTGCCTTATAAAGAACATATTTTTAAGCCAGGAACAGTTCTTGAAGTTAAATGTTCTTATTATTATGGCCCAGGTGACTTTTCATGCCAGCTCCAATGTAAGTTAGAAGACCTAAAATTACTAATGGAGCAAATTCAAAATTATTATAGTATTCATTCTGATCCTTATGAGATTGGGCAGATTGCTTGTGTTGCTAAGTATTCTGGGAAGTGGTATAGAGCTGCTGTTTTAACTCAACTATCAAAAGAAGTTGACATAGTATTTGTTGACTATGGTTACCAAGGAAGGGTTTTAATTAAAGATCTCTGTGCTATTAACCCACGTTTTCTCTTGTTAGAAGCTCAAGCCTTCAGATGTTGTCTTAACCATTTAGTTGAACCTGTGAGTTGTAAATTATTCAGTTGGACAAGAGAAGCATACAGAGACTTGCGGAATTTTATCTTTTCATCTAGAGAATTATTGACTTGTATCATCTATGCCTTAGTTCTTATATATCCAAACCGTTTATATAACTTAGTGGATTTACAATCCTCATTTACCAATGCAAAAGAATTTCTTATTAATAATGGCTCTGCTCAGTATATCACATTATCAGAGCCATTTTCATCTTTAGCTAGTCTTTACAGTTACTGTTATTCTTCCTTTAATATAAAAATTGGAAGCGAAGAAGAAGTATATATATCTCACATCTATAGTCCCAAAAAGTTTTATTGCCAGCTTGGCAGAAATGATAAAGATCTAGAGATGATAGAAACAAAAATCACAGAGATTATTAACCTCAAAAATTGTCCAAAATATGATTCTAATAAAATGAGATTATGCATATCTAAGTATTTAGAGGATGGTCTCTCATACAGAGCTCTAGCAATACCAACAGATTCATCATCTGAGTTTCTAGTCTACTTTGTAGACTTTGGAAATAAGCAATTAGTAGGAGAAAATATGTTGAGGGCCATTTCAGCTCAGTTTCCAGAGTTGTTGTTTACACCTATGCAAGCTATTAAGTGTTTTTTGTCAGATCTTAGAGATGTAGATATTCCAGCAGAAATCAGTAGTTGGTTTAAAGACAATTTCTTGGGAAAACCATTAAAGGCAGTAATATTGTCCAAGGAGTCAGATGGACAGCTTGGTATAGAATTGTATGATGGACCTCAATATATAAATGAGAAAATTAAAATGTTGCTTCATGCTTATGGAAAAAAACATGGTGACCAAGCATGCTGCATGGAAAAGAGTAATAAAATAAATGAGAATAAGAGATTTACTGCTTCTTTGAAAGGCAAAAAAGAAGACAACTTTCACCATAATATGATAAATAAAACTAGTCTAGTAACATATTCTGAAAGAAAAATAGATAAATTGATGCGTCCCAAAAGTCTATATACCAAGTTTTTGAAACCATCAGTTTGTTATAAAATTGAACCTGTGCCAAAAAACAAAATGAAGAATTCTTTGAATGATGGACTTAAAGGTGTAAAAATTGTCTCTGGATCTGCACATATTTTTGAGAAAAGTGGTGTGGGCCAAAAATCAGTAAAGGTTGTATCACAGTCTTTTATCAGAGAGTTAAATCAAATAGCCTTACAAAACCCATATGACCTTATTAGGCCACAGATCAAAGACCTTCCTCAACCCCAAATTTATTTGAATACCAAAGTTAAAGGGTATGTATCTAATATCAGTAATCCAGCAAGTTTCCATATTCAGCTTGCTGAGAATGAAAGTGTAATTATCAGACTTGCTGATGCTCTAAATGCAAGAGCAAAGAGACTGAAAGAAAGAAAATCAGTTAAACCTCTAGTGGGAGATCTTGTAGTTGCAGAATATTCTGGTGACAATTGTATTTACAGAGCAGTTATTAAGAAAATTTTGCCAGGAAATTCTTTTGAAGTAGAATTTATTGACTATGGTAACTCTGCAATAGTAAGCACATCTAAAATGTATGAACTTCAGAGGGAATTTTTAACTGTTCCTCAGCTAGGAATCCATTCTTTTCTTAGTGGAGTAAAATGGAATGAGCCTGATGAAATATGGGACAACAAAACTGTGGATTATTTTACTTCAAAAGTACATGACAAAACAGTTTATTGTGAATTTTTGAAAAAGCATGATCAGAGATGGGAAGTAAATATGATCTGTGACGAAAGATGTGTCATTAATGAACTACTGAAATGGAAAGCATGTTCAAAACTACAGAAGTCAGCATTGCAAATACCTCAGGTTATCGCTCAAAGGTGAGCCCAGGTGATGATGATGAAATGAAGAAAGGAAGATCAAATGAGTCTGAAGGTTCTGTGAATTTGAACCAACAGCTGTTTAAAATTTCTTTGGAAGAGTTCAAACCTGGACAACTTGAAAAAGCTGAAATGCTTCATGTTTCAAAAAGTGGAAGATTTTATGTGACATTATCCAAAAATAAAAAAATTTTATCAGATTTAATAGTATTAATTACTGAAGAAGAAAAAAAATCCCCTTTTTTATCAATGGAAAGTATTGAAAAAGGTTTAGAATGCTTGGCAAAATCTAAAAATACCTTGAAGTGGCATCGATCAAAAGTAGAAGAAAAGTATGTTGATGATAAAGTACTTGTTTTCTTAGTAGATTGTGGTATTTATGAAATAGTGCCTGTATGTAATATCAAGCTGCTTAGTAATAAAATAAGAAATATTCCTAGACAAGCCATACCTTGTAAATGGATGTGGTTTGAAAATTCTAAGAACGTGTCATTTGAGTGCTTATTTGCTCGTTTGGAAATAAACATCCTTTTCCTGAAATATTTAGATGCTGTTTGGGAAGTAGAGATTTTGGTAGATGACCTGTTACTTTTGGAATACTTAAATCCGAATTCAGTTCCTATTGAAGAAAACAAACTTAAACCTGCAGAAATTGTTTACAATATCGAATCTAAGACTCCTATATCATCATGTGCAATAAAATCGTTTACTTGGGCACAATTCCAAACTGATAGGCAGTATTCTGGTATTGCAACTTCTGTTTCTGATCCATCAGACTTCTATATTCAGTTAGAAGATTTCTTTGATGTAATGAAATATCTTTTTATGTTGCTTTCTGATCTACCAGAGACCTTACAAACATTGCCTCAAAAGTTCATAATTCCTGGTTCTAGCTGTTTGTTCAAAGGTAAATCGGAAGATCAGTGGAATAGAGCAGAAATTTCTGAAGTCTCACATCAGTCTTTATGTCTTTTGTTGATTGACTATGGATTTTCTTTTTATATACATTATTCAGAAATCATAAATCTTAAAGTTGTTCCTGAGGAACTTTTGAATTTGCCAAGGCTGAGTTATCCATGTATTTTATATGGTATCTTACCTGCTAAAGGAAAACATTGGAGTGAAGATGCCAAAAGCTTTTTTCGAGATTTCCTAAGTAAACCAGACTTAGTTTTTCAGTTTAGGGAATATAATTCTGAAAGAAAATGGAAAGTAGATGTCATTCATGAGAAAAACAATTTGGCAGACATATTAGTTGCATCTGGTCTTGCAACTTATTCTGAAGATTCAGCTCATCTTCATGTAATTACTGCTACTGAATCTACTAAAATCCAATATAAATTACAGAGTAAGCCTATTTTCCCATTGTTAAATCAAAATCGTTGCAAAAAACAAAATGTAAATTTTACATGCACCGAGAAACAGAAGTGCAAACAGAAATCTACAAAGAGGAAAGATGTTGATAAGAACCTCTTAAGGAAAATTCATATTAGTAAAAGATCACATTCTAGAAATTTGAGAAAGAAAGTTGGTAGTGGAAAACATTTCCAGAGTACTATTTTGTTTGATACATGTACAACAACTTCATTTTGGGAACTGCCTGATGGTTTGAAGAATAGCAGTTATGTTGAAGACATTTTTTTTGAAAAACTACCAGGTGAAGGAATACAGGAAAATAATGAATTTGAGAACATCAGTAAAAACATTGCATAATAAAGAAAAAATTATTTCAGAAGAAAAAAGGTAAATAGACATTTTTATAAAGTCAATTTTTTCTGTAGATTCTATTTTTTGATTCTTTAAAAGTTTTTTATATACTAATATTATCCAGATTGAAAATATATTGCAGGAAAACTCACTAGAAAGTCTGAATAAATTGATGAACTGGAAGTGGCCACTATGATTATAAAATGTTGCTTCACTATGTTTACATTTTTTGAATGGCAAAATTTTTAGAATATAATTAAAGATTTTAACCACACATGCATGCACGCATGTATGACATTTGACAAATAATTTCAAGGGTTTCATAAAACTCCTAAATGTCTGTAGATCTCATGTTAATAAATCTTGCTATTATTAGTGAGCTTCCTGGGCTCATTTTGAAGAATAATTTTTCTGTTACATATTGGTTTATATCATATGACATGTATCTTTAGGTTTTTTGAGTGTGCTTCTGGCTTATTTCTAAATCATATAAATTTATAAATATACTGACTGTAGCATATTTTCTCCTTAATCTCTTAGATGTTAAGCTGATCCTAAAATATTGTTAACATTTTAATATTTTGTGCATTATAGTATTGTCTGATTTTGTTTATACTCATTACATTCATTTTCTGTATGGATTAATTACTGAGGATTTTGTAGGCTGTAAAGAATGTTCCCTGGCAAATGTTTGTTTTCACTTTATAAATAAAATGTATATTATTCCACATTCTGTATTATAACTAATGTCATAACAGGCTATAGTCTTTCAGTGAGTAGAAGTGTCTTGGTTTTATTGATGTAGTATTAGAGATATTTTTTAAAAATTATACCTAGATGTTCCATAGTGAATTGATAAATGCTTTACAATTGGCCCACTTTTCTATCTAATTTTCAGATCTTTCCTGATAGCAGTAGTGGTTATGGTAGCGATAGAAGCAGCTACCATATTTTGAATGCTTATGTTTCAGGCACTGTGCCAAGAGTGTCATATGTATTATCTCATTTAATGCTTATCACAACTCTATAAAGTATGTTGATATAAAGGTTTAGGAGCCTAATAACTAGTACTCCACTTCTTTGAGTTTTAACCCACTTTCAAATAAACTGCTTCAGAAGGAGAAAGATAAGTGTTAAGCTAAATGTCACACTTAAATAAAATAAATAAAACCAAAAACAATATTGAAAGCTGTGGCTTATATTCATGGAAAAATTGGCTTACCAATAATGAAATAAGGAATTATTTAGACTTATACAGACAGTTATAGGTGTAGACAAGAGAATCATCTTGGGGGGGTGGGTACCCACATAAAACAGCCTGAGGCTGTTGTCTCCAAAAGGAAAAGGAAGAAGAGGCTAATCGAACATACGTCTTTCTCCTTCCAAGTGGACCAGTGAGATTGACCTTACTTCCGGAAGGCGGAAGTAAGGAGAGCAAAGAGGCTAGGAGTATTATGCTAGGAGAGTGCCCCACCCATGAACCTCCACATGGAAGGAAACATAAGGAGTGGGAAAGAAGCAAAGAAGCATTCTCCTCCAAGCTGTTATCACCACTTTATAGATGAGTCTCAGGGAAATTTAATATCTTGCCCATGAATTTAAAGCTGGTAGGTAAGGAACTGAGATGTAAAGCTCAGATTTCTCTGACCACTTTTGTTTGTTACTTATTCTGTCTTTTGAAAAGTTAGCTTACTTGAGGAAGAGTTTCCTATAAATGCTTGGCACCAAACCATACATTTTGGCTCTTATATCCTTTATTGTTCCTTTACCTGTGTATATGTCCACCTTTTTTTAATGTTTTTTTACATCAAATTCTTTAAGAAACCACTTTGGGCCCTTGCTTCTATCTCATAGCACTCCAAAAACACAGTGAATCACGAAGTCAGTTAAAGTAGCTGTTGTAAAAGCAGTTAGAAAACCAAACACTAAATTATACTTGAAAACAAAAGTTTGAAGTCCTATTTAAGGAAAAAAATCATGACTTTGTTATGACAAATATAAGAAATATGGTTTCATGGCTTAATTATAAATTTCCATGCTTGCTATAATCATAGCCTTAAAACAAGAAAACAACATAAAAAAACTGGTTTTATTACCTTTACTATCTCAGCTCCTACCACCTCTATTCCTCCTCCACTATTATTGCCTGAAGTTACTGAGTCTTGGGCAAAGTGATGTTAGTAGTTCCTCTTGGTTTAAGAAATCAATATTTGAAAGAGTCTTACTAAAAATGCATTAAAAATGGACTCTATTACAGTGCTTCTCAACCTTGACTTTGCATTGGAATTAACAAAGGAAGCTTTCAGAAAACTCTGACGTCTGGGTCCCTATTAAAAATTAAACATTCTGTTTTAATTGGTCAAGAGCTGTGGCTTTACTAATGGGTATTTAAAGCTCTCCCAGTGATTCTAATGCACAGCTAAGGTTGCTAATCACTACTCTGGAGAGGACTGTGGATAACTTCCTGAATTATTTTGTGAGAAAAAATAATTTTACCCTTTATGTGTAAAATCTCTTAGAATCTATTCTTTCTGTATTTGGAGTCCAGACTATACATAATGAGTCACAGTAATTTTGAGCTAAGCTTAATTCAGAGTAAATATAATAGTAAAAATATTATGTTAGAAATGGCCTAGATATGTAATATGTTTATTTTGTTTTGCCCAGGTATTGTTCTAAATGCAGAAGTTGCCACCCTTTACAATTAGGAAAGTGACATAACTTTCCCATAGTTTCAGCCTATTTTAACATCAGTGTTTAAATATTCAAGGTATTGTTTTTATCTGCAGATGATTTTCTCCAGAACAAACTTGTTCATCTTTTTCCAGCATGTTTTCTCATTTGTTTTTGTTTTTAAAAATCATGTTTGCTTGCCCACACGCTTGTTTTTGCCTGGAAATCCTTGTATAGATTATGAGAACTAGAGAATGTAATAACTCTTTCGAAAAAGCACAGAAATATCTGTTCATTCTTTGCTGATGAGGCAGTGCTTAATGGTAATACGTACCTATCCTTCTACAGTTGCTTATTTAACTGGAATTCATCTTTGAAAGAAATTTGGAAAGGCAACTCATTTTTAGAGAAGAGTTTTTGATATATTAAACAGGAGGTAACATCTAGCCATCCAGAGGAAATGGCTGATAGGCATGTGAAATGTCAGATTGAATCTTGAGAACACAACACTGTTAAGTCATACAGATTTATGAATTGCTTGCATTGCAGAATATGGGCACTGAGGCTGACTCCCTGAGTGTGAATATTTGTTTTATCCCTTATTAGTGATAAGACCATAGGTAAGGTTTTAAACTCTTCTGCGCCTCAGTTTCTTCTTGTGTAAAATGGAAATCATAATACTAACCACCCCTTTGGGTGATTGTGAAGATTAAATAAGTTAAAACATGTGAAGCATTTTCATTGTTGCCTGGTACATAATAAATGCTCACTAACTGTTAGAAATATAAACGATCATCCTGATAAAGCTATATTTGTTTTGAAAGTATTTTTGTGAAATCATAAGTTAAAATAATTTTTGATGCTCCTAAGCAAGAACTGAACTATATTTAGAGTGAATACACACAGATGTATTTAGTGTAATGGTTACATTCATCATTAAATTTCTATTCTGAAGATAGAATTTATGAGTAAGTAAATGATTTATGAGTAAGAGACGATTGTAGTTCCAGATAAAGAAGGAATAGGTTATATATTTTTTCCATTGTGGACATATATTGCTAAATGAACAAGATGTTTTTAGTTGTTACATAGAATTATATGTATAGTATATGTTTATAATTATACATACAGTTTATGTTATATATAGTATATGTTATACATATAAGATATGTATAACTTATTTATACCCAATATTTTTCCTAATTTACCTTTTATATTGTGACTTTTAGGAATTGTTAAGTAAAAGGGAAGTCTTGTTTATAGTAGGAAGTTTTAAAATGAGTGAGTCTTGAGTAACTCTTAATGATACCCATAATGCTTTGAAGATTATAATACAATATACTCCTGATTTTTTTTGTTTGTTTTTCAGTAGAAGGAAATGGAAGCTCAGATCACTTATGCATTAGTTTGGTAACAAATGATACAAAGGATGCCCAGTAATTACTATTTTGGTTTAGATGCTGTAGAGCTAAAGTGGTAAGCATAGTACAACAACTTCCAATATTAAATCATGTTAAATGAATTTTTCAGATTTTTTTCCCCCAGGAGACAATGTTAGTTTGCCATGGAAATTTTCTGTGACCTAGAACATGATGCTTTGCTTTTAAAAAGATTACTATTTAGTAAATGTGGTTCACCAGTGTGAGATATCTTGAAAATATTTTATTTGATGAACTATTCTTCTTTGTATGTGGTTTCAAAGGCAATAAATACCATTTTACCTTCTGATACTTTTCAGATGTCTTTCCTGACCTTTGTTTCAGTTGCTACTTTGTCCAGGCTTAATTGCAATAGAGAGAGTTGATGCTGTCATTTCCCTGGAAAATATAAGTGCTTGTAGGAGTGGCATTTATTAAAAGGAAATAGAGAAGAAGTCAGACATAATCCCATCTTTCCCTGTGATAATTTTCTATCATTTTATTTTTAGGGATATTAATTTTAGTTGGGTTTTATATTTTTGGTTATTAGCTACTTGGTGATATTTGTGATATTTAAGAACAATATGTCCAGTGGGGAAAAGGAATCAATATTTTTTCATTGCATTTACTATTGAATTTAAATTTATTTTGCAAGTAAATATTAATTGAGCAAGTTCAGAGTATTGTTTTGATGCAAAGATAGAACCATAAAATTATACAAGTGCACTTAAGAGTTAGCATAAGCCAAACAATTCTGAAGAACTGGATATAGGGTGATTTAAAGAATATTTGCAAAAATTTAGAAAATTCCTAAGCAAGCTAGGGACAATGTGTTAATATCTATATGTCTATATTGAGCATGTTGATATTGTCATTTCTTTGATGTTGGGAAATAATTTCCAGAAATACTGTAAGTTTGAATTTGGTATCCTGAAAGTTAAAGTTTACTTAAGAGTTGGAAACTATCTATTTTTTCAAACAAGTTCATCTCTAGTTTGTGTTTATTTTAGAATAAAGAATTTAACATTTACGTTTTGTAACCTAAACTCTCCGAATACTTTTGTGTCATTCCCTCTCCCCTAAGCCCTGCCAGATCTTGAACTTTATTTCCGCTTATGAAGGCTCTCTGCTTTGGAATATAATTCATTTTACAGAACATTTTTTTTTTTTTTTTTTAGACGAAGTCTTGCTCTGTCGCCCAGGCTGGAATGCAATGGCACTCGGCTAATTTTGTATTTTTAGTAGAGGTGGGGTTTCACAATGTTGGTCGGGCTGGTCTGGAACTCCTGAGCTCAGATGATCCACCCGTCTCGACCTCCCGAAGTGCTGGGATTACAGGTGTGAGCCACGGTGCCCAGCCCCCACATGTTACACAACTTCTATAGCTGTTGTATCACTGGGGTGCTTTTGTTGTTTAGTCACCATAAAATATGGCAAAGTTAATGATTTTGGTTTATTAAAAAGAAAATAAATTTGAATGGCAAAGAACATTATATTATAATGCCTTTTGGGGCGGGGTACACCACTTTAATCAGGAAGAACCAATCATTTGCCTTTAGTTTTCAGAGTTCCCTTAACTTCAGTTATGTCTTAATGTACAATATTTTATATTTGGAAATGATAAAAATATACAAACTAGAAAATTGATTTGCAGCATTTAAATTATTAAATCCTGCAGAAAATGACGTTTTGACAAATTTACATTTCAGTTAATTTTAATTGATATTTTTCCTATTTGGACACAAGCCCAATAAAGAAAATAGCTGAAGATTGTCTGAAATTAGGTTACCTTCATTGAAGATAGTTTATAATTTAAAACTAGCTTTTTTCTTTTATTTTTTATTTTGAAAGTATTATTTTTCAGCCTCTATTTTATTATACTATATAATTCTAACATAGAAGATGTCTAGTAATAGTGTAGTTTTATGCAGAGAACTTTCAAATAGAAAGTAGCATTTTCATCTTAGGATTTATATTTTCTTAGGATTAAGTTTTATTTTATAGGTTATAGTCAATATTAGAATAAAACTTTTTTCCACCCTAAAACATTTGTGTTAAGTTAGTAAGATCTGTTGTTTTTAAATGTTGGGAACAGATTTTTATTTAAAAATTTGGAGAATAATAGAACATTTAAATTACTACATAAAATATTATATTTCAAAGTTTAGGATTGTTAAATCTTTTTCTTTCTAATTTTACTCTATATAAAAAATGAGTTTTCAATCTCATGTAAAATGGCTTTCAATATAGAAAAAAGTGATTTGTAAGCAAAACAGTTAAGATTATTGATATTTTAAAAAATAACATTCACATATACATTTTTCAAGGGTGTATATTGATGTGAAAAAAAAACACTCATATCTAAAACTGTTAAATAAAGACAAATTATTCAGATATTTGTGTTTTCCTAGCATAATTGTTGTGAAATTTAACCTACTCAGTCTGTCATATCAAAGATTCAAAGTGTCTGAACATTTTCTGCTTTTACTTTTTAAATCTGTGTATCTTAATATCAGCATAATTTTTTTTCTTATTTTTAGAGGAATGTTGAACTCTTAATGTCACTTTTAAAGCAGTTGTGATATTGTTGCTATTATTTGTGTGTGTCCAAGGGAAGTTTTTTTTGGTTCTGTGTATTGATTATTTTGAGTTAAATTTTTTTCACAATAAGGGTGTATTTTTAAAGTCTGAAATTATATATGTATGTGTTTTTAAAGGATAATATAAGATTAAATATAACATGAACTTATTGTGATGAAATACTGAATTCACTTTAAAGTTTCTCTTGACCAAAGATAAACATTACACATTTTTTCTATTTTTTTATTTCTAACACATGTTAGTTCTTTTTTATTCTTTCTTCATCTCTTCACTTTTACTAGTTTTTAATTTTAATTTTATGTTCCAGGGTACATGTGCAGGACGTGCAGGTTTGTTATGTAGGTAAACATGTGCTATGGTGGTTTGCTGCCCCTATTAACCCATCACCTAGGTATTAAGCCCAGCATGCATTAGCTACTTTTCCCAGTGCCCTCCCTTTCTCCACCCCATTCCCCAACAGGACTCCATGTGTGTTGTTCCCCCTCCATGTGTCCATATATTCTCATTGTTCAGCTCCCACGTATAAGTGGGGGACATGTCTTGTTTGGTTTTCTGTTCCAGCCTTAGTTTGCTTAGGACAATGGCTTCCAGCTCCATCCATGTCCCTACAAAGGACATGATCTGATTCCTTCTTATGGCAGCATAGTATTCCATGGTGTATATGTACCACATTTTATTTGTCCAGTCTATAATTGGTGGACATTTGGGTTGATTCCATATCGTTGCTATTGTGAATAGTGCTGCAGTGAACATATGCATGCATGTATCTTTGTAATAGAATTATTTATATTCCTTTGGGTATATACCCAGTAATGGGATTGCTGGGTCAGGCGGTATTTCTGGTTCTAGATCTTTGAGGAATTGCCAGACTGTCTTCCACAATGGTTGAATTAATTTACATTCCCAGGAACAGTGTAAAAGCATTCCTATTTCTCCACAAACTCACCAGCATTTGTTGTTTCTTGACTTTTTAATAATTGCCGTTCTGACTGATTTGAAATGATATCTCATTGTGGTTTTGATTTGCATTTCTAATCATCTGTGATGTTGAGCTTTTTTTCATGTTTGTTGGCCTCATGAGTGTCTTTTTTTTCAGAAGTTGCTGTTCATATCCTTTGCCCACTTTTTAATGGGATTGTTTGTTTTTTTTCTTGAATATTTAAGTTCCTTATAGATTCTGGCTATTAGATCTTTATCAGATGGATAAATTGCAAAAATTTTCTCCCATTCTGTAGATTGCCTGTTCACTCTAGTGATAGTTTCTTTAGGTCAATATCCCTCATGAACACTGATGCAAACACTGATGCTTACAAAACTGTATTCAACTGGATAGAGCTTACCTTGAGAAGTAAAGTCATAAATTTTTATTTATCATTTTAATCCAATTTTCCCGTAAACCTATTGAAGTCACTTTGTACATGCTATGCCATAAATGGATCTCTAAAGCATGATGCTAAGCAAAAGAAGCTAATTACAAAAGATTACATATCGAATGATTAGATTTATATGAAATGTTCAAATTAGGCAAATTCTTAGAAAGCGGATTGATTGGTGGTTGCCAATGCCTGGGAGGAGGTGAGGATGAGAAATGACTATTAATGAGTGTGGGGTTTCTCTTTGGGGCAGTGAAACTATTCTCAAGTTAAGTAATTGTGGTAATTTCTCAACTTTGTGAATATACTGAAAATCAACAAATCATACACTCTTAAAAGGTGAATTTTATGGCAAGTGAATGACAGTAAAGGAGCTATTAAAAATTATATGTATTATGCTATGATTTCACTTGAGACTAAAGATGAAAAGAAGAATGTAATGAAAAATTATCTAGTACAAGAATTTCAAAATTAAATAAACAGAATAAGATCTAAAACCTCAAAGGAAAAAAAAAAGGACAGGCCTGGGAAGGGGGAAAATAGCCGTTCCTTTGGCAGTGTCCAGAGCCTTCAATCCATAATATTATTATTAGGTGTGTAGTAATGTTGATGTGTAACATATTTTTTACATTAATTATTTAAAATGTAACAAAGTGGAAAACACAAAGATACGCATTTTGAGGGTTTTAGATTGTACACCTGTAGAACCACTAACATAGTTCAGTAATAGAACAGTGCTAAGACTGTAGGAGCTCATTTTCTTCTCAAATGTTTATGCCCTCCTCTCCAAATAAACTGCTGTTTTGACTTTTGTAGTGATTCCTTCACTGAAGGAAATTCAAAAAATTTTTAAATTTTTTTATCACTGAATCTTACCAATAACAAAAATATGTTGCTTTTTTTTTTGGATAATGCCTATATATGGAATTTGTGATAGGCATATATATCTGGCTCTTTTTCACAAGTTTTTACATATGTGAAATATATCTATGTTTTTGTGTGTAGCTGTGATTCATTAATTTTCATTTCTGAATAACATTTCATTATGAAGTATTATTCTACTTTTGATGACATTTATTTCCAATTTTTATCTATTGCAAATAATACATATAGGAACTACTATGCACCATTTTATGACTATATATATGGTTTCTGTTGGGGTGTTACTGGGTCCCATTGCTAGAATTGCTGGGTCATTGACTGTACAAATTTTGCACCTTTTATTGTGGATTTCCCCAGAATAAAAAAACTGAGGCAAGATCTTGGATAAAATTAATTTATTTGGGAGCAGGAAGAAGGGAGTAGGGGAGCACAACTCACGGGAGGAGGAAAACGTAACATGGGGTACATTATTGAGGTTGCTGTTAGCTGCAATGGGAGCTCAATTTCTAAGAAGGTGTCAGAATGAATACCAGAATTGTACATCTGAAGGATGGGAGTTGGAGCAGGTTCTATAGTGTTAGAGAAGGTCGTCAGACAGAAGATGGAAAGACACATTGCTCATGCTTGAGGTGAGTTGCCATTACAGCACTAGAAAGTGGCTGGGCTGGTGGGATACCACTGTTTATGACAGAAATTAGAATTATACTGAAGGCATTTGTCAGAGAGCTATGACATCTGCTTCAGCCCATTCCTTAAGCTGCTCACATCTGCCATGCCAACACATTAAGTCCAATCTGTCCTTTAAGTCTTCAAGTAGATGACTAATTACAATCTCCAGAAGGGTTAGTGGAACATAATAGACTCTCTCTGGTTGAAACTGTTTTCAAGTTTTTAATTTATATTGATCATCTCCTATTTTCTCTACTATTTTAGGTTTCCTTTACCTTTGGCCAGCATTTTGGCTGGGCTGGACCCATTAGGTTGCTATACTTTCCTATTCACTATTGTCATCAGACATGGAAGTACCAAAAGACATTGGTGAATCCTCTGAGTTCCAGGCATAGTTCTCTCTGGCTTCGTATTTAGTAGCAACTGTAGCTCCCCATGATACTTGAAATAATTTTCCTGTCCCAATATTATGACTAGTTTAGTTGTCTGCTGATTTATCAGCATGAGGTATGAAAGAGATTAGGCAGCAATTTTTCAGGCTTGGAAAAATTGTATTATGTCCCTTAGTGGAATTATCACACCCTTTCCATCCAAGAAACAAGTTCCTATATTCTTGTAGACTCTGAGGTTATAGGGATGGAAATATTTTGAGAGTGAGTCACTAAAGAGAGGATTTAGAGAGGCTATTCCTACTTAATACCACTTGGTTTAGGCCCTGTGTGTTCCAGCTCTTGGGTACAACACACCATACATTGGCCACTGTTTTAGTGCCTCAAACACAGAGTGTTTTTGCTTATCTGGAGGATGCACTGAACCTTTAATAGGTCATTCTACCATTGTGTTAGACAGACAGGCAGTTAATGTGATATGAGGTAAGATAAGTGGTTGTCACAGTTGTGGACTTACTGTTGTATCTCCTTTAACATGAAATGGGTCTTATCTGAGGTGATGATGCTATATGAGATCTTATGTTAGTAACTAAGTTGTACGTTCTTACATTGTGGGGTTGACAGATTTACTATAGCCACTTCCTTGGCTATAGTAAATCTGTCAACCCCACAAGCCAAATCTTAACAGAATTGGTACCACATTCAAAAGTAGGTACCAATTCTGTTAGGACCGTCATCACTGTCTCTAGCATGGAATACATTCAGAGTGACATATTTGTCACCAAGTATCTGGTTATTCTTGTTGAGAGATGATTCCATAGTGAGAGTTCATCATGACTCTCTTCTGCCAACAAAAGTATCTGCAGTAGGGGTTGTTACATATGACTTGGTGAGAAGCAGCTACATACTGTACTCATTGATAATGTCCATCCCTTCTACCATGTTGCCATTCATGGACAATTTGCACATAGACTAATATTATGGGATCTTTGGGGTGTTGGTTTTCTGGCTGGAAACCTGTGACCTGTGGCATCTTTGCCTGAGGTTTGCTCGGACCCACTGGGCTTGTTCCCATCAGGCTTTGCTTTACTCATCCTACCGGCTTGGATCCCATGCCTCTAAGGGAGACTGGAGTAAGATGTGGAGTGGTGAGGGGTGTGTGAGCAAACGTGGGTCTTGTCACTGCACAGTCAGACACACTGGCTGCTTCTGCAGGGCAGGCAACTCCAGGTGCCAGCATGGTGCCAGCTCTTTGTGATGTTGCAGCTGGACCAGGCATACTGCAAGTAACTTCCCTGGCTGGCACTGGGGAATGCAGTGGTACCTGGAAATTTGAAGATGCCAGGAACCACAGGGCCTCAAAGTGGGAGTCATAGCCCTGGCTTGGGAAGCTCCCAGGTCTGGGCTATCCAAAGGGCCACAGCTCTTCTCTCCTTCTTTTTGCCTGCAACATGTCAAGCAAGGGACATATTTCAGCCCTGTTTGTATTACAGCAACTCTTTTAGTCTTGTGACTTAGCAGGTCCCATGTTCTTGTCCTGTGACCAGGAAGAATGAGGTATGCAGACAGGTGGAGGGTGAGCAGATGAAGAGGAGCTTTATTGAGCAATAGAACAGCTCAGAGAAGACCTGAAGTGGCAGCTCCTCTCTGTAGCCAGGGTGTCCATATGAGTGTTCAGCTTCTAGCAGAGAAGGTACCTCTTCCCCTGCAGGCAGGTCATCCAAACAAGTGTTTAGTTCTTAGAAGAGAGGGTAGCTCCTTTCTGCAACTGGTTGTTCCAAGTGTTTAGCTATCAGGAGAGAGGGTAGCTCCTCTCTGTAGCTGGTTGTCCCATCATCTGCAGCTCTTGGCAGAGAGTAGGCCATAGAGTGTGTGGCTCCTCTCCACAGGCAGATTGTTCTGTTTGCAGCTCTCAGCAAGGAGGGTAGCTATTCTTTGCAGCTGGTTTTCCCATTGTCTCTCTATCCTCTGCTCTGTTCTGGTTACCCCGGGGCTTTTATGGGACTCAGAGGGGAAGAAGTGCATGCTGATTGGCTCATGGGCAGCCATGAGTGGGCCCGGAAAAGGCACCATAAATCCCCACTCCAGTCTGGGGGGACTGGCAGCGTGGGCCCCTGTCTTCAGGGCCTCCCTGGCCTGAAGGTGGAGCCTCATCAGGGACCTGCCTCCTTCTGCCCAGAAGCCCATTTGCCTACTGCCATCATCCATGGCACTGAGGCTGCTCGCACCAAGGGGCACCTGCAGGCCAGTGCTGAGCCATCCTCAGCTTCTCCCTCAGCTTTCCCACTGTGCTTGTTGGCACTGAAGGTCCAGAGGTGGCAGGTGGCTGGCATGTCAGTGCTTCCCTGAGCATGCACACACCTGGCCAGGGTGTGACAGCACTAGGGCTGAGCCCCAACTTTGCTCTGACATTGCAGTGGCAGCTGCAGCTGCACCTGGGAGGGTGGGGCTGCTACTTGCTCCTGGTTCCTGTGGAGTATGCAGCCTGGCTGTACCGCCTCACAGCCTGGAGCAGGGGCTCCAGGTCCTCAGTGGGCCCAGGACGGTGTCTGGGTCAGGGGCAACATCTCCATGAGGTCCCCCCCATGGCCCCAACACTCCGAGGTACCCAGAGCTCCTCCTCTACAGACTCACGGTCCTGCCCAGGGGGCACCTCTGTGTTAGTCTGTTCTCATGCTGCCAATAAAGCATACATGCCCAAGACTGGGTAATTTATAAAGGAAAGAGGTTTAATTGACTCAGAGTTTCACATGGCTGGGGAGGCCTCACAATCATGGCGGAAGGCAAATGAGGAGCAAAGTCACGTCTTACATAGTGGTAGGCAAGGGTGTGTGTGCAGGGGAACTCCCCTTTATAAAACCATCAGATGTCATGAGACTTACTCACTATCATGAAAACAGCATGAGAAAGCCCCAACCCCATGATTCAGTTACCTCCCACTGGGTACCCCCCATGAAACTGTGGGAGCTACAATTCAAGATGAGATTTGGGTGGGGACACAACCAAACCATATCAGCCTCCTGTAGTGGATTGTGGCCTGCCCTGCTGGTGGGAGTGTCAGGCCCAGCAATCACCCTGATGTGGGGGTGGACCCCCCCCACCCCAGACATGGCCCCGGGCAGATCTGCGCAGAGCCTCTTCTGAGGCACAGGAACCTGGTGCCCTTGTGGGGTGGCCGTGGTGACTGCTCTGCTGACCCGGTCCCCAAGTCCCACTTCCTGCCCCAGGCCCCTGAAACAAGGCCCCAGCTCCACCTCCTCCTTGCACTCTCTCCATAGCAGTGATGGCCAAGGTCCAGAGTGTGGGGGGCTCCAGACCTGGGGGGTGGGTCTTGCCTGGCTGCATGTCCTGCCTGCACTAGAGTGGGGGGTGGTGCATTTGACTGCCTCTGGGACGTGGGGCACAGTGGACCCACCACCACCATTGCTGCTCCCACAGGCACTCCTGTGGCCACCACCACCTCCCGCACCTCCCTGCTTCGGACAGCCCACCACTGCCATCAGTAACATGGCTGAGAACAGAGGCTATATAACAGTCGCCCAATAGGTAATTCTCTTTACCTTGTTTTTGAGTATCTTTTCTGTGGTGGATACCTTATGATGAGCATTAGTATGAATCAAAAAAAGATTTACATACTCTGTGACCATTACCACTGGTCCATTCAAACACCCCTTCTCCAGATTTTCTTGTCTCTAATCTTCCAGACTTGCTCCTTCTGAGCCCTGACCAACCGCTTTAGCCACTGTAAGGCATTCTGAAACCTACCTCAGGTTTGTTTTATTTTCATTCGAAAAGTATATGGGTTCTGCCCATAGGAAAAGTTTCTTCTGATTGTTTTTCGTGAATGTTTCTGAATTGAGCTATAGTTTGACAATAGCTCATATTGGCTGGTGATGACATAGTGACTTGAACAATTTATGAAACAGGACTTTTAACTTTTCCCCTTAAATTATCTGTCTAGTGATCCTAAGAAATCCTTCCATGAAGACAAAGAGAAATATGTGATTTTTGAGTGTCTGAATGTCATATCAATTTTAGATTCCTGGGTTAAATCCCACTTAGATGTGTTATACAATCTTGTTAGTATCTTGCTGGATTTGGTGCTAATATTTTTTTAAGGAATTTTGCATTTATATTTATAAGTAATACCGGTATATAGATTTCTGGTTTTAAAATCATATCTTTGTCTGGATTTCCTATCAGGGTACCAGTGGATTGGAAAATGACTGAAAACATTTTTGTAGGGTTGGTATTATTTCTTTCTTCAAAATTTAATAATATTCACCAGTAAAGTAATCTGGGCATGGACTTTTTTTGTGTGGGAAAATTGTTAATTACAAATTTAAATTTTACCAAGTTGTGTAACTATCACTATAAATAAGTTTCAATACATTTTTATCACTCCACTATCATTCCTGTTTCACATTATTTACTGCCTTGCCTCTACCCTCTGCTCTAGGAAAATGCTAATATCTGCCTTTAAAGCTGCTTCTTGTCTGAATATTTTATGTAAGTGGAATCACAGAATATATGATCTCTTCTGTCTGACTCTTTTCACTAAACAAAATGTTGAGATTCATCCATCTCATAGCATCTGTCAATAGTTCATTCCTTTTTATTGCTGAATAGTATTCCATTCAGTGAACATACCACATTTCAGTTGTCTGTAAGTTTTGGTTTATGATTATGATTGTGATTGTTGCTGCTAGGAACATATGTAGGCAAGCCATTATGTAGATACTGTTGGTACAGTAAGAATGAAAAGACTTTGTAGTGAGTAAAGTATGCGTTTCAGTGAAAAAGTTTGTGACGCAAATTTTTTCTGCCTAGTAGTAGATTGCTTGCTTATTTATTACTTGGTTTTGGGATACTAAGTGATGTGGCTATATCTGAGTTTCTAGATAGTTGGTATGTCACTATATATTACTTTGCACTGGTTTATTTATAACATTTTGTTTAATTTGCAGTTTTTCTCCTACTTGATTAAAAACTCAATAAATATAATGATTCTTTCAGTTTGCCTCCATATTTTATACATAATAGATATGAGATAAATGGTTAAATGAGTATAAACTTTTATCATGTTTTCAAAGGGCACATTTCATGAGCTTTTAAAAATAATGTGAAAACACTACAGATACTTTACTAAACAGGGGATGTATGTTCCCTATTTTCTAAGGGATCAATTAACCAATATTCCCTTTATTAATAAGGCTTATAGTCTGACTTTTAAGGAACTTTATTTCTCTTTTGGTAATCTGTACTTCTAATTTGAATATTGTACAAGGCAAATATACTAGGAGGTAAAGATTGTAGATAAAAGAGCAAATTTTCCCAGCAGTTAAGAAAAATGTTACTATATTTTTTTGGGGTGGTTTTACTGACATCTAGTGGCATTCAGTCCTATATGTTTAAGCTTGCTTCATTTCTACTTGTCTTTCCATGACAATCTTCTCTTATATTATAAAACTTAAGGAGAAAGCCAGTTCAGGTGTTGAAAGTGAGGATAGCACTTTTTTTTGAGGATGCATGATATTATGAATATGCCTTGCATATAATTTGGCATAAATGGGTAAATATGACTATGTCATTCATTCCTAAGTGTAGTTTTTTCCTGTACTTTTTCATTTCCTTTATTTGCTTGGATTTCCTTTCCTCTTCTTTTCCTTATTAATATAATTCCTCCACCCGGCCTGAGGTAGGTCATTATAACACTTGAGATTTTCTCCATGTGCATGTGAATCAATGAATGATTATACTTTCTATAAATACATAAACACAATGTACACGTTTGTGTTATTTGTTCTAGAAAAATAAGATCATGCATAATTTTTTGCATTTTGCTTTTCTTAGCATACCTCTTGAAAATCTAAGATAGGTAATGTAGTTCTATTTGTTCTTTTAAATTTATATATACTATTGTGGATGTATTTTAATTTTGTATTCAGTAACTTTCCTATTCGTGGTTACTCATCATTAAACTTTTTTTGCCACATTGATGGTAGCTACATTACACATCCATGCCTATATATCCTTACATAGGGTAACTTTGATTCTCTGAGATAGCTTTGATTTTTTGAGATTGCTGGGTGAAGAATGCATTTTAATTTAATAGATGTTACCATAATGTTTTCAAAAACAGCTGAAATGTCTATGAACAATATATGATAATACCCTCCCCACATCATCATTAATAGATTTTGTAGTATTTTAAATATTTTTTGCCTGTATGAGTGGTATAAAATGATTTATTATTTTGAGTTTCTTAATTATTAGAGAATTTGGACACTTTTTGTGTTTTTTGACTCTGGATTTATTCTTCTATGAATTTTCTAATTTTAACTTTGTACTTTGTATCAGATGTTAACTCCTTGTTTCTCACCAGTTTACAGATACTGTTATGGCAAAAGATTATAGCAAAGTTTTACCTCTTCATATAACTAATTACGTCTGTCTTTTTTGTGACTTTGGCTTTTCAGATAGAATTGAGAAAATCTCTCTCATGCATGGATTGTAATCTTCCAGGTCCCTCTGCTTTTTGAATTTTGCAGTTATTATTGATTGAGTTTTACATTAAAATCTTCATTAAGCTGGAATTTATTTTAATAAACTTTTTGAAATTGGAGGATAAGATATACCAGTAAAGAGCAGTATTAAAGAATTGTAAAATGATTTGGTTTGGCTGTGTCTCTACTCAAATATCAACATGAAATGTATCTCCCAGAAAGATAGGGACCCAGGGGGAGGTAATTGAATCATGGGGCCAGTCCTTCCTGTGCTATTCTTGTGATAGTGAATATGTCTCATGAGAGCTGATGGGTTTATTGGAGGTTTCTACTTTTGCTTCTTCCTTATTTTTCTCTTGCCACTGCCATGTAAGAAGTACCTTTTGCCTGTAGCCATGATTCTGAGGCCTCCCCAGCCATGCAGAACTGTAAGTCCAATTAAACCTCTTTTCTTCCCAGTCTCTAGTATGTCTTTATCAGCAGCATGAAAACAGACTAATACACAAAGTAAACACACCCATGTAATCACCAACTAGTCACTCAAAGCAATCTATCACTTCTCAGTTACTAAGCCTGCATTCTCCAAAACTAACCACTGTCTTGATATCTATAATAATTGCCTTCCTGCTTGACTTCATGTTTTTGACTCCTAAATTGGATCCCTAAACCTGCTGTTTAGCTTTGGAGGTTATTCACCTTAATGTGAAAAAAAATCACATATATTTAAAAATATTTGATTTAAAAAAATTTGTTTATCTACATTGCAGTGTGCAGCAATTTATTCTCCTTGCTGTATGGTATTCCATTGTGTGAATATGTGATTCCTTGTGTGTTCTGTTGATGAATATTTGGATTGTTTCCCATTCACAGCTTTATGGAATAATGCTGTTTTGAATATAAGCTGACTCTTTTTGTGTTTTCTATTTTCTTATATTTTGGATTTACACATTTTTACCACCTTGGTTACCCTGGTAATTTCACTATTTTGTTATTTATATTTATGTTTGCATCTCTAAACAATTATATATACATATACATATATATGTGTATATAATTTTTTAGAGACAGGGTCTTGCTCTGTTGCCCAGGGTGGAGTGCAGTGGCCTAATTATAGCTCATTGCATCCTTGAACTCCTAGGCTCAAGTAATCTTGCTGCCTTAGCCTCCCAAGTAGCTGGGATTACAGGTGTGTGCCACCATGCCCAGCTTACCTAATATATTTTAAAATTTTCTCTTATTAACCTTATGAAACAGAATCCTACTTTATGTATTCTTCTGGATGGTTTGGTCATTAGCCAGTTTTTGAAGTTCATTCCCTTTGGTGCGTGTAGCTATGGCTCATGCTTCTCTAGATATTGTTAGCATGAGCCTTGTTCTAAATCAACATGGGATGCTGTTGCCATCTATTGTTTGTTTGTTTATTTGTTTATTTGACAGGGTCTTACCCTGTTGCCTAAGCTGCAGTGCAGTGGGGCAGTCATAGGTTGCTGCAGTGTCAAACTCCTGGGCTCCAGTGATCCTCCTGCCTCAGCCTCCTGAGCAGCCGGAACCACCATACCCAACTAGAATTTTTAATTTTTAATTTTTTTGTAGAGATGATGTCTCACTATGTTGCCCATGCTGTTCTCAAAATCCTGATTAATGATGAATAATATTGACTGTGAATATCACTCCAGTGATCCTCATGCCTCAGACCCGCAAAGCACTGGGATTACAGGCATAAGCCACCGTGCCTGGGCTGTAATTTGTTTTTACCTGTGGTATAAATAATAAGTACAATTTATTTTATTTTATTTTTTCATAGATTGATGACAAAATTTGCCAGGACTGTGTACCAAATAATCTATTATTTTCCTATAGATTCAACTAAAACTGTTGTAGTATATTTAACTTTGCATATTTTGGAATCTATTTTTGGATTTTCCGTTCAGCACCACTAATCTACCTATCTGTTGCTATACAAATACTATTTCTTTTTCTTGGTTTTATGTGTTTTGATTTTCAATAAGGCATGTCTCCCCCTACATAATGTTCTTTATCCTTATATATTTTTTTTTTTTTTTGCCTCTTCTTGACCATTTATTCTTCCATGTAAACTTTAAGATCTTTTTTTTTTTTTAGTTTTAAGAAAAAGAATTTTTGGTGTTTCAACAAAAACTGTATTGAATACATTGTTGAACTGACTGTTTTGATGATATTAAGTTGTCTTTGCCATGACCATAGCAGCTTTTTAGAGTTTTTTTTTTTTTTTTTTAGCAGGAAGGTTGGTCCAAAGCAAGATAGATTGCTACCTTTCTTAAAAATTTTATCAGGTACTATAAATATCTATGACATTTTAGCCTTGTATTTATGTAGATCCTATCCTTACTAGTTAAATTTATTTCAGTTATTGGAACTGTTTTCTTATTTCTGCTTCCAGATGATTTTTTAATGGATTAAAGAGAATCTAGTATTTTTTAGTATATTTTATATGTTATCAGTGTATGAAATTATTTTATGTATAATTTTGATATCTTAGTTATAAAATGTCACAAATAAAAGAAATATTTTAATTATTTTTTAGATTTATTTCACTTTTTCTGATAGCATGTGTTAAAATTTCCAAGGAAATGATTAATAGTATTGATTGTGAATACTACTGTAGATACTGATTTAAATAGAAGTGGATTTAGTTTTAGAATATAGGCTATTTGCTATTGATTTTTAATACATGGTTTTAAAGTTTATAATAACTGGTTTCGTTGTAATTTTATTCTACTTAGAGTTTTTATTATGAAGGGCTGCTGAATAATATTAAATACCTTTTCAGTACTTATTAATATGATTATGCTATTTCTACCTTTCATTTGTTGATATAATCAATAATGTTGATAGATTTCCTAAATCTGAATTATTCTTACATTTCTGGAGTAAATTCTGCTCAGTTAGATTAGATAAAACTCAGCTGTGATCCCATGTGGTCCAGACCTTTAGTAAATTGTTAAATAAAACATACATAAAAGAGTGTTTTTCAACAATGTCCCCTTTACATAACTAATAGATGTTTGATTTTACTGCTCACATTTGTATGTCTACACAGTACTTTTTAAATTTTATCTTGCTAAACTTATAAAATGGAATCCTACTTTATTCTTCTGGCTTATTTGGTCATTAGTAAGTTTTTGAGGTTCATCCACTTTGATGCATGTAGTTACGGCTCATTATTTTTCATTGCTATATAATACCTTACTATATGAATATGTCATAGTTTACTCATTGGGCTTGATGGACATTTGTGTTGTTTCTGATTTTGGTGTTCTACAAATAATGGCATCATAAAATATTTTTAAAATATGCCTTTAGTACAAATGTACAAGATTGTGTCTAAGGTATGTTCTAGAACTAGAGCTAAGCCATAGGGTTGGTCCATGTTCAATTTTGTGTGTTACTACAAGACTATTTTACACGTTTTTGAAATTATAATCATACCAGCAGTTTATGAAAATTGCCATTTCTCCATATTCTCACCACCATTTAATATTGTTTGAAATTTAAATGTTTATTAATTTGGGTGTGAAATGAATCACATAGTTTAAAAAAACTATTTTGAAATAATTTTAAAATTATAGAAATATTACAAGAACAAAATGATTCCTCTTAACTATTCAGATTCTTTGGTTTATCATATTTCCCTTATTTTTTTGAATTTGTATGTGTATGTATCAGCCGTTTATCCAAGGAGATGTGGTACCTTTTAGTGAAGAATGATAATTATATACTGAGATCAGGGCCTTTTTGAGGTTACTGTCCCAGTGGACAGTTGGAAATCTCTCTCTCTCTCTCTCTCTCACACACACACACACACACACACACACACACACACTCCCAGTTTATAAACATACATACATGTGTCTACATACCTATATCTATTTTCACATCCACTCATTTTTGTATATTAAAAATAAGTTGATACTGAACTCCAATTCCAGTCCTCTCTTTTCTTGATTGTAACTCTTTCTCTGACAGAAACCTGGCTCCTATGGTCCTCAATATATTTATGTATTTGTCCAGTCCTTGATATGGTTAGGGTTTGTGTCCCCACCCAAATGTCATCTTGAATTATAATTCCCAGGTGTTTAGGGAGAGACCTGGTGGGGAAGTGATTGGATTATAGGCATGTTTCCCCTCATGATGTTCTCGTGATAGTGAGTGAATTCTCATAAAATCTGATGGTTTCATAAATGGTAGTTTTTCCTGTGCTGACACACACTCTCCTGCCTGCTGCCATGAAAGATGTGCCTTTGCTTTTTCTTCTGCATGATTTTAAGTTTCCTGAGGCCTCCCCAAAACAATGTAGAACTGAGTCCGTTAAACCTCTTTTCTTTATAAATTACCCAATCTCAGTTATTTCTTCATAGCAGTGTGAAAGTGGACTAATACATTCCTTTTGTAAAGTAACCAATCACCTGACCAGCAGATTATCTCCGCCTCTCCAGCCCTTTTGACATAGTGGCTATAGGCTCAAGTCTCCTCTACTTACTGTGGTAACTGTGTTTCCATTGCAGTTTTTATAAGCATTTCTTAGATTACAAATTAGAAAACACCTTTGAGTTGTTGGGAATTTAGATGCTGCATTTGAAAACTTTTGATTTCTTTCTTTTGTCCTTTTCCTTCCCATTTGGATTCTTGTCTTTATTTTATTTTATTTTTTCTATTGATTCTGGATATTTGTGAATATCTTTAGATTCATTGGTTTTCTTGAATATGTGTATTGGTGTCATTCAAGTCTGGAACATTCTTAGCATAATCTCTTTCAATATTCCTTTGCCCCCATTCTCTTTTGAAAACTTCATTTAGATGTAAATTAGATGTTCTCATTTTCACTTGTTTAAAGCTGTATTCTATATATTTTTAAATTGTCCCTGTGTTTTGTTCTAAATAATTTCTATTAGTCTGCTTTCCTTCTTAGCAATTATTTCTTCAGACTTTAAAACCAAGCCGTTTAATTTTAGCCTACAATTTAAGAAATAATTGACTATTTTATGACCACAAGAGTAATCCAGAGTTTTGTTTTTTTTTCCAAAAAAGCTTTCACATTTAGATTTAAAATAAATTTTTTAGTATGCTGTGAGGTAGGGGTCAAGATTCATATTTATGTATATAGATAGCCAGTTGCTCAATACAACTTGTTGAAAAGCCATCTTTTCCCTATTGCATGATAGAAAAATGCAGTAAACTGACTGCATATGTGTTGGTGTGTTACTAGATTCTATTCCATTGATCAGTCTATTTTTTTTGCAAATACTAAATTGAATTAACACTAGCTTTATAATAGATCTTAATAACTACCCTTCAGCTTTGTTCCTCAGGGTTGCCATGGCTCCTGTTAGATCTATTGTTATTGTTATTTCTAGAGTGAGTACTCAGATCTTTTTCAAAGTTGCTTACTATTTACCTCCATTTTTAAGGCTCCCTTTTCTTCCTTTGGCTGTCTGTCATGCATATCTCCATTTGTCACCATTTCTGTTTTTCTACTTGTATCCATATCTTTGCCAGTTTCTGTCTCTAGTCCTTCACCTCATTTCCCTCATCTACGCTTTTGTTCTCTACCTTGCCTTTCTCACAACGCTTCAATAAACATGTAAGAACATGTTCCAGGGATGGATCTTTATGATAATTTAAAAATATGTAGCAATAATGAAATTACTCAGAAAACAATGCATATATTTAATTTAACTCAGAAGTGTTATATTGCTTTCCAGAATGTCTTTACCAATCTGTACTCCCAGCAGTGAAGGATCATTCCTTTATACTTGCACATTTCCACCAACATTTGACATTGCTCAGCATTCATTTTATTAGTATTAAAGTTGTAATAGTGATATAATGTTTGAACATTTATTTCTCTTATTAGTATGTTTGAGCATACTTTTTATGCTTGTTAGCCTATACTTATCCTTTTCCTATTTTTTTGTTGGGTTTTTTAAATCCTTGTGCAGGGATTCCTTATATATTCTAGACTGGAACTCTCTAGTAGAAATTTCTGTGATGATGAAAGTATTTTATTGTGATATGTCCAGTACAGGAACTACTAGCCTCGTGTAGCTATTGAGCACAATACCTATTGGCTACTGAGATGGAAAAATTGCTTTTTTTTTTTTTTTTTTAGCATTTTTAGGATTTATTTTTATTTCCAAGATTTTGGTGCACCCATCACCTGAGCAGTGTGCACTGTGCCCAATATGTAGTCTTTTATTCCTTATCCCCCTCTCACCCTTTCTCCTGAGTCCCCAAAGTCCAATGTATCATTCTTATGACTTTGTGTCCCCATAGCTTAGCTCCCACTTATGAGTCAGAACATAGGATATTTGGTTTTTCATTCCTGAGTTACTGTACTTAGAATAATAGTCTCCAATTCCATCTAGGTTGCTGGGAATTCCATTATTTCATTCCTTTTTATGGCTGAGTAGTATTCCATGGTGTACATATTTACCACATTTTCTTTATCCACTAGTTGATTGATGGGCATTTGGGCTGATTCCATATTTTTGCAATTGAAAATTGCGCTGCTGTAAACATGCATGTGCAAGTATCTTTTTTTGTATAATGGCTTCTTTTTCTCTGGGTAGATACCTAGTAGTGGGATTGCTGGATCAAATGGTAGATCTACTTTTAGTTTTTCAAGGAATATTTACACTGGTTTACATTCCCACCAACAGTGTAAAAAGTGTTCCCCTTTCACCAGATCCACACCAACATTATTTTTTAAAATTTTTTGATTATGGCCATTCTTGCAGGAATAAGGTGCTGTCACTTTGTGATTTTGATTTGCATTTCTCTGATAATTAGTGATGTTTAGCATCTTTTCATATGCTTGTTGACCATTCGTATATCATCTCTTAGAATTGTCTATTCATGTCCTTAGCCCAGTTTTTGATGGGATTGTTTGTTCTTTTCTTGCCCGTTTGTTTGAGTTCTTTGTTGATTCTGGATATTAGTCTTCTGTCAGAAGTATAGATTGTGAAGATTTTCTCCTACCCTGTGGATTGTCTGTTAGCTTTGCTGGTCATTTTCACAATATTGATTCGACCAATCCATGAGTATGGATGTGTTTCCATTTGTTTGTGTCATCTATGAATATATTACTTTTTAATTTTACTTAAGTTTAAATAGCCACATGTGGGTATTGATTCATAAGTTAGAGAGTCAGCTCTAGATATTATTTCTTTGTAATTCTGGGGCACTGCAAATATCTTCTTTTTATCAGTGGTATTCAAATGGTATAGAAATGGGGGAAAGGACCTGAATAGACATTTCTCAAAAGAAGACATACAAATAGTTGACAGGCATATAAAATGGTGATTAGCATCACTAATCATTAGGGAAATACAGATCAAACCACAATGAAATATCATCTCATACCTGCTGGAATGTCTATGATCAAAAAGAAGAAAGGTAACAAGTGTTGACAAGGGTGTGGAGAAAGGGAGACCCTTGTACACTATTGTATAAATTGGTACAGCCATTACTGAAAACTGTGTGGAGATTCCTCAAAAAATTAAAAATAGAACTAGCTACATTCAGCAATTTTACTACTTGATATATAACCAAAAGAAATGAAAATAGTATATATTGAAAAGGGATTTGCACTCCCGTGTTTATTGCAGCATTATTCACAGTGCCAAGATTTGCAAGCAACATAAATGTCCATTGATAAATGTGTGGATAAAGAAAATGTGATATATATACACACATGTACATGTACATATGTATACATATGCAATGGAATATTAGCCAAGCTTTTATAAAGAAGAAAATCTTGCCGTGGTGATCCTGGAGGACATTGTGCTATGTAAAATAAGCCAGATACAGGCAGACAAATACTGCATGATCTCACTTTTATGTGTGTCTTATTTCATCTTCTGTTGTTATAACAATATTATAAATTGGCTAATTTATAAAGAAAAGAAGTGTATTTAGCTCATGATTCTGGAGACTAGGAAGTCCATGAGCATGACACAGGCATCTTGTGAGGATCTTCTTGCTGTGTCATAACATGCCAGAGGGCATTACATGGAGAGAGGACAAGAGAATGTACGTCAGCTCTGGTCTTTTTTTATCTTCTGATAAAGCCATTAGTTTCATCATCAGCCCGATAATCTTACCGAATTTCTAATTACCTCCCAAGGGCCCCATGATCAATCAGCATATGAATTTGGGTATTAAGTTTCCAATGCATGAAATTTGGGGTCACTCAAAAGTCTGTAGTCTCATTTGAGACTTCAGACACAATTCATTCTGAGTCAAATTTTCCTCCAGCTGTGAGTCTGTGAAATCAAAACAAATTGTCTATATCCAAAATACAATGGTCAGACAGACATAGCATAGACATTCACATTCTAAAAGGGAGCAACAGGAAAGAAGAAAAGGGTAATTAGATCTTAAGTAAGTCTTGTTGATCTAAAGGAAGAAACTGAGACACCAAATATAATTTTAAAGAGCTCATTTGATCCAAGATGAGGACAACTGTCTGGGAAACACTTCCAATTTGCCTTGGGAAGTACTTCATTCAGCCTTTGTTACAAACAGATTTTTGAAGGAAAAGTAGGGTACAAATAGTGGGCTAATACAAGATAGTTAGGAATTATCATTAGTTTACAAAAATGATATTGATTAGTGATTAGCTATACATTGTTGATCTATAGGGCATGAGTTATGGTATCCAGCATATGGCATTCTTAGGTTAATTTATAGCTACCTGTAGCAGCATTCAGTCCACATAGTCGATGTAGCAAGTGGCTTCAGGAGATGATTACTTAGTGAAGGAGTTGGGGAGGGTCAGGGGAAGGGGAAATGGTACATGAGTTCCATCTTATTCTCATGCTTCTTTGGGCCTGAAAACCTTTTCTTTTTCTTCCTATTATTATTATTATTTTTTAGACAGGGTCTTCCTCTGTTGTCTTAGACTGGAGATGCAGTGGCATGATCACAGCTCACTGTAACCTCAAACTTCTTGACTCAAGCGATCCTCTCACCTCAGTCTCCTCAGTAGCTAGGACTACAAGCCTGTACCACTATACCCAATTAATTATTTTTTGTAGAGACAAGGTCTCTCTATGTTGGCCAGACTTATTGTCTTTGTATATTATGGTGCCTAGGCTAGCTGTATGGTCAGCATGTAGGAGGAGCTCTGATTACTCAATTTAAAAATTTACCCACATGTCCTGAATTAGTCTGCCTTCAATTAAAAATGTGTTTTATTCTTTCTGGTGGATTGTATTGTAGAACACATCCCACATTTTTCCATTTACCAATACAACATGCAAACCAACTGTTGGAGGTTTATAGCTTCATTTCTTACATTGCCTCTGAAATGTAGCCCCTTATATTCTACTGTGTCCTCGACATTTTCACAAGGATGCCTAATAGGCAATTTAAATGTATGTTCTAAATTTAATTCTTGTTTTTCTCCCCAAACCTGCCCTTTCCCCAGTGTTCTCCACCTTAGTAATTGGCTTCCAATTCACCTGGTTGTCATGACAAAAACTTCAGCATTATTGTTCATTGCTATTTTTCTCTCACATCCCACAGGCATTCCTATTGGCGTTCCCTTTAAAACATAGCCCTCTTAACCTTTATCCCCTCCCCTCCACCATCAGTTTCTCACCTGGATTACTGTAACAGACTGTTCATTGGTCTCTCTGCTACTCCCTTTGTCTGCCCTCCAGCACACACCTTCATACGGCCGGAGCCTGTTCTTCACATAGCCGGAGCCAATGAAAACCCAAATGTGATCCTGTCCAAAACTTCCAAGGGTTCTCCTCCAAATTCATAGTCCTTATACAGCCTATATATAAGTCCCTGTATGTCTGGCCCTTCACTGTCTTTCTGACTTCATCCCCCACTATTCCCATTACTCACATTCTCTAGCCACACTGTTCCTGTATAGATCTTTAACCATGTTTCTGCCTCAGGTCCTTTGTAGACACCATTGCTGCCCCAACATACTTTTTCTCAAGAATGTATACATCTCTCACTTAAGTCTATTGTTTAAATACTATCTTATTATAGAGGTGAATCCTGACCATTCTCCACAAAGTAGCATATTCTCATCTCCATAACTCTATTTCCTCACTCTATTTTACTTCATAACCTTAATGCCAAGCTCACATTATAATATAGACACACTTTTATCTTTTTCCACAAGAATGTAACCTTTTTAGAGGGAAGAAATTTGCTTGTCTTATTCACTGTAATCCCTGTACTTAGGGAAATTGCTGACATATAATATGTCCCTTTAAAATGCATTTTTTGAGTGTGACCAAATTTCTCTCTGTGCTCAATTTAGAATACATCTGCTTTCTTATTTGTTGTTCTGCATGAGATTGGGGTCCATTTTTAACATTACTTGACTTTATTTTGTAAGGATGTCTTTAATTTCTGCATTATTAAACTTATAATCTTCTGAATTGTTAATTAGTTTGTGCATTCCTTCTAGGATAATCCATCATATGTTTCATCTTTGGTAAGTCATTCTCAGGACGATGGAGTGAAAAATAAAGAGATCCTTTATAATTTAAAAGTAGAAATTTTGGCCACCAGATGGAGACCCAGTACTGACTTTTTATCATAGGCTGACTATCCAAGAGAATTAACCTTAAGAGTAAATGCTTAAACCGAAATGCATTTTTACTCCTAATTTGTATATCTCTATCAACTTTACTCATTAGAGATATTATTACCTATATCAAGGAAAGAGTGGAGTGGTTAGCAAGTTATACTAGAGAAGAATCGTAGAATATAAAGCAACCAGAGGTGAATATATTTGAAGATGAGTGTTCTTAACTGGTTCTCTGGTAAAGTAAGTTTGGAAGAGAACAGGCTGTTGAAGAAAGTGAAAATGTAGGGGTAATGCTGAGTGATGGAATTTTAGGAGCCAAGGGAAATGTATTAGTGGGGAAAGGGCCAGACAGGAAAGAATTCAGAGGGAAAAATAACTTGTGATAAAACAGGTGTAACTACAGTGTGCCTTCCTGACACAGCAGAGTACAGAGACAATAAAAGTCATAAAGTAGGAGGATTTCAGAACGTCTTTAGTGGCAAGGATCTTCTAACTGGCCAGGCAGTTTGGAGCTGCTTGTTCATTTCTAAATGAATGGGGACATTGGCTGATTTTATCACTCTATCTCTTTTATTTTTGGAATCATTTTTCCACAGTGCCATATAATTTGGAGACTACATGTGCCACATGAGGTACCTAAATAAAACAATAAATACGTTTTCTTTGAAGTTCTTAGCAAATACGATTTCTTCATACCTAAAAGAAAAAAGACCCCAGAGGGAAAGGTAAAATACTTTTTCAGTTTTTACTCACTGAGTTTTATTTACCTTACTTTTTGCAGTGGCCCCCAAAAAATCTCTTCATGTCAATGCTTGGAGGAGAAAAATAGTTCATAGCTTATATGCTATTTGACCTAAACATTAGAAGAGAAATTTTCCTTTTTGTTTCACTGTCACCTTACGAAGAAGTTGATGATCTCTGCTCTATATTTTTTCACCCCACAAATAGCAATAACCTTTTAATTGATCTCTCTGCCTCTGCTCTCTTCTCTGTCCAGTTGGCCTTCTGCAATCCTATGAAGCTAATTTACCTAAAACAAAAATGACCCTGCTATATGTTTTTTTTCCAACTAAAATCTGTCAGAGTCTGCACTGAGTGCAGGGTAAAGTCCAAACTCGTTAGCATAGTGAATTCTCCTGACCCTGACCCTGCCTAGATTCTGGACTTGATGCTCAGCCCAGGTATGGCTTTTGAAGCCTTCCTTAACTCTTCTAGTAAAAGTGTTAGGGCCCCCTCTTTGTGTTGTCCTGGTTTTGTTTGCACTGTTAAAGTAGTCCCTTCTTATGTAGAGTTTTGCCTCCCATTGTTTCAGTTACCTACAGTCAAAAAATAGAGGAGTATAATACAATAACATATTCTGAAAGAGTGAGAGAGACCATATTCACATAAATTTTATTACAGCATACTGTTATAATTGTTGTTTGTTATTATTATTGTTAATCTCTTACTGTGCCTAATTTATAAGTTAAACTTTATCATAGGTATGTATGTATAGGAAAAAAGATAGTCTCATATCCACAGCTCAAATTGACGGGTTCAGTCAACTGCAGATAGAAAATGTGACAACAAAAATATTTTATTGAAATATTTTTTATTTCAATAAAAATAATGAGACAATAAAAAATGTCACATATGAAACAATATAGTATAACAGCAATTTATATAGCATTTACATTGTATTTGGTATTATAAGTAATTTAGAGATAATTTCAAGTATATGGGAGGATATGCATAGGCTGTATGCAAATACTATACCATTTCATATCCAAGACTTGAGCATTTGCAGATTTTGGTATTCATGGGGATACTAAAACCAATCCCCCAGATATACTGAGGGATGACTGTATATGTCTGTTTTGGTGTGATCCATGGTTTTATGGAATCCACTGAAGGTCTTAGAATTATCCCCCACAGATAATGGAGACTACTGTATTAAATTACTTTTCACCTTATCTTGTATTTAACTTTGTTGATTTTGATCTTGTATAGATTTTAAGTTCCTTGAGATCAGCTATCTGTCTTATTTCCCAGGATCTTCAGTGAAAGAATTGTTTACTGAGGGTTATTGTTACAGAGAGAACAATTAGCAAATTTTTTGATGAACCTTTCAATTTTGTTTTGTAACCTTTCAGTTTTGGTTTTGTAAAAGTCTATAGTATCATTTATTTTCTGTTTTTCTATACTATAGACTTTAGATAACCAATTTGATTTTAAAAACTTTTGCATTTTAGTGTTCAAAACCAAATAGCCTCTTGGGCAAAGTAGTAAAACAAAGAGGGCATTGTTATTTTAACCTCTTATAATGTAAATCCTTCATTGCCTTTATATTACATCATAAATACAATTTAATAGAATTATTTTCTCTTTTAATAGTTTTATGCAAATTGAACACAAATAAGGTTAATCAATAACCATATAGTATAAATCAACGTGAAGAATCAGTTCCAGTTTACATTCTCCCTCTCAAAAATGCCTACATCAAACACAATGAAAACAACTGTACACAAATTGGTTGAAGTACAGTATAGTGAGTACTAATAATCCCAGTATTGAAGATTACTTTAGGATTCATTTATTTATTTATTTGGCAAACATTTATTCAGCATCTACTATTTGTCGGGCACTGGCCCTGATCTGGAGAATATCTGTAAATAAAACAGTCAGCTCTCAATTCTCATGGAACTTAACATCTTATTTGGGAGACAGACACTGAGAAGTCAACAATAAATGAGCAATATGATTTTGGGTAATGGTAATTGCTATTAGTAAAGTCAAACAGGGGAATAATGTATAGAATTGCTGAAATGTGAAGGAGCAATTTGACTTTTTTCTCATCTAAAAGATTATATGAACAATGATGATAGTTTAGATTACAGTAGTAGTTGTAAATATGGGAAAAAAGTGTATGTATGTGGGATATATTTTGGAGGTTGAGATATCAAGACTTTCTGATAGATTGGATGTGAAAGATAAAGAAAGATAAAAATAGATTTTTAAGAGGATGATTTTAAGTTTTGTTTTTCTTTTGCTTGAATACGTACAGATTTGAGTAAAACAAATTTGATTTTGAAATTCTTGCACTTTTATGCTTAAAACTAAAAGGGTATAGGGATTGTTTACTGGATTGGAAGGACATTCAATAGATATATAGGGCAAAAAAGAGTGGGAAACCCAAAATATTCATCAGTCCTAAATACTCTTGCTTACTCTTTCAGACCATTTTTTGCTTCTTACCTAAGAAATTTTGTATCTTTGTGGCATTATCAAATAATTTGATAAATCTCAGTATCTTCACCCCCGATAACCATTGCCATGTGAACCTGGAAATAAACTAAAATATCTAGTGAGAGGGTGTACTTGCTAGAGTGTACTAGATATTTTCTGTTTTTTCCTCCAACTTTAATATCTACTCTTTTTCAGCCCTTTCTGTTTCCCAGAGGCTGATTTTATGGATTACATCAATGGGATGTCTTACTCTCTGGATTTTGTTTAGGTTTGGCCAATGGGATACATAGACAGGAGATCAGAGGGTGGGGAAAACAGTGAGATTGGCATGTTTACTTACCTTCCTTCCTCATTACAACTTACCATGGGCTGGCTGTGTTCCTTTACTGAAGACCACAGCTCCAACCAGATGATCCTCTCCTATAGCTACTCTCACTGGGTTTTAGTATACACGTTGTTCCCTTACGCCTTAAGGCTTAGGGGGGTTTCTTATTGCTAGTCTCAGGGTACTGTACCATCCCTTGTTGATTCTCTTTGACCCCTTATACAGACCTTTATAAAAGTCTCCTGAAAGACCTGTAACTATATCCCGTTTCCTTCTAGGACCTTAAATGAATCACAGTGTTTTTTTTTTTTTTTTTTTCATTTGAAAGCCACGGAAGCTGACTTTGGCTGAATTAAGCAATGAAGAAATTAACTGTAAAGGTTATTAGGTATCTGGTAGGATTATCTGAAATCATGTTGCATAACTTGCCCAATGAGAACACTGTCACTCGTGCTACTATCCCTGTGTAACCCTAGATGCAATTGTTGCTAGTTGTTATTCCCTACCAATACCATTTCCAATTTAGAAACAGAACCTCAAAATCAATAAGAAATGGCCATTCCTGCCACTAGTGCCAACCAAAAATAAAATACAATATGCCCCTTCTGGTTATTTGGCTACCCAATATCAATAAACACTCATATTCCATACTCAAACTTTTAAAAGACATAAAATGCTCTTTCTTAATGTAATACAAATACCAAACAATCAATATTGTGAAAAATCAATACTGCCCAAAGTAATTTAAAGATTCAGTGCTATCCCCATCAAACTACCATTGACTTTTTCACAGAATTAGAAAACTTCTCTAAATTTCATATGGAACCAAAAAAGAGCCCATATAGGCAAGACGATCCTAGGAAAAAAGAACAAAGCTGGAGGCATCATGCTACCTGACTTCAAACTATACTACAAGGCTACAGTAACCAAAAGAGCATGGTACTGGTACCAAAACAGAGATATAGACCAATGGAACAGAACAGAGGCCTCAGAGACAACACCACACATCTACAACCATCTGATCTTTAACAAACCTTACAAAAACAAGCAATGGGGGAAAGGATTCCCTATTTGATAAATGGTGTTGGGAAAACTGGATAGCCATATGCAGAAAAGTGAAACTGGACCCCTTCCTTACACCTTATACAAAAAAACTCAAGATGAATTAAAGACTTAAATGTAAGACCTGAAACCATAAAATCACTAGAAGAAAACCTAGGCAATACCATTCAGGACATAGGGATGGACAAAGACTTCATGACTAAAACACCAAAAGCAATGGCAACAAAAGCCAACACTGATAAACGGGATCTAATTAAACTAAAGAGCTTCTGCACAGCAAAAGAAACTATCATCAGAGTGAACAGGCAACCTACAGAATGGGAGAAAATTTTTGCAATCTATCCATTTGACAAACGGTTAATATCCAGAATCTACAAAGACATTAAACACATTTACAGGAAAAGAAAACCCATCAAAAGTGGGCAAAGGATATGAACAGACACTTCTCAAAAGAAGACATACAACCAACACACATGAAAAAATGCTCATTATCACTGGTCATTAGAGAAATGCAAATCAAAACCACAATGACATACCATCTCATGCCAGTTAGAATGGTGATCGTTAAAAAGTCAGGAAGCAACAGATGCTGGAGAAGATGTGGAGAAACACTTTTACACTGTTGGTGGGAATGTAGATTAGTTAAACCATTGTGGAAGACAGTGTGGTGATTCCTCAAGGATTTAGAACCAGAAATACCTTTGACCCAGTAATCATATGACTGGGTATATACCCAAAGGATTATAAATCATTGTATTATAAAGACACATGCACACATATATTTATTACAGCACTGTTCACAATAGCAAAGACTTGGAACCAATCCAAATGCCCATCAATGATAGACTGGTTAAAGAAAATGTGGCACATATACACCATGGAATACTATGCAGTCATAAAAAAGGATGAGTTCATTGTCCTTTGCAGGGACATGGATGAAGCCGGAAACCATTATTCTCAGCAAACTAACACAGGAACAGAAAACCAAACACCCCATGTTCTCCCTCATAAATGGGAGTTGAACAATGAAAACACATGGACACAGGGAGGGGAACATCACACACTGGAGCCTGTCGGGATGGGGGGGGTTGGGGGAGGGGATAGTATTAGGAGAAATACCTAATGTAGATGATGGGTTGGTTGATGGATGCAGTAAACCACCATGGTATATGTATACCTATGTAACAAACCTGTACATTCTGCACATGTATCCCAGAACTTAAAAAGTATTTTTTTAAAAAAAAGGAAGTAAATACATGATCACAATACCCTCAAAAGGGACAACCCAACATTCCCTAAATTAATTCATTTGACTGTAAGTCTGGCCTCTCTGAGTGATACCCATTTCTCTTCTAGTTTTATTGTAATCTTGTTTTGACATTCTACAACTTGTGGACCAAAATGTGAAATTAGCCACTATCAATTCATCCCAGACAAAAATAATAGTGGAACTGGAGGGAGCAAATAAATTAGGTAGAATTTATAAATACATTTACAACAAAGCAAGGAAGAAAATGTGGGGGACATGCTACAGCTCTTGCTTCTTCAACTAGTTATGAGTCCATAGTTACTATGATTTTATTTCCTTTCTTATTATGCATTTGTTTCATGGCTTCTTTCCTTTAATCCAGCACCTTGTCTGGTCTTATTTCTTTACATGACAGGGGATAGAAACCTTTGTTTCTGAGGAACCTGAGCCTTTGTTGTGTTGCCTGGATGGCATCAGCCTACTATTCCGTAGCCCTGGGTAGGGTAGTGCCAGGAGGCACTCCAGGGGAACTCCAGGAGTTCTAGTCATTCTCTTCCCTGTCCCATTTGTGAAAAGGCATTCCTATTTTTCATTGAAAATTAGGAGCAATCACTCCAGCCAGCAACATTACAACCCTTCCCTGCGTTTTCTAAAGAATCTATTCATCCAGTGGTATTAGGAGTCATAAATAGCCAGGTAGCAGACTGAGTATTGGTTTTTTGTTTTAGGTTTTTAATTAGACTGATTATTGCATCCGTGAATGAAAGCATTCTCTTGGGTCATGAGAATATCTGAAATAGAAGAGACCAGAATAGTAATGGGACATAAATATTTTGCAAGTAAGTCATTATTTGTAAAAGTTAGATGTGATTTCCACCATTTGGTTCCAGGAACTATTTATTCTGGCTATGAAAAATATGGGACATACATGGATGGCTGGTTCAGAGCATATTCTTCATCTGTTAGGACTGCAGTACAACCTCACAAGGTATTACATTATTGTCTTTTGAATAGAATGAGAAGTGTGTCTTCAATCAATTATTTCACCATTTTGAATGGACAGTTGCATTTCGTAATGAGGTACCTGCTAAGACCAATGAATTCCACAACAGTAACAATTATTCTTCCTTATTTTACTTTAAAATTAGTTGTTTGTTAAAAGCAGTGTGTGTGGTATCATGACACTCAATGACATTTAGTTAAGTACTCAGATGATAGTTTAAGGCAAACAGGGAAAGCAAATCCAAATCTAGAAAAAGTGTCTCTTTTGTAAGGATAAATTACTGGCTTTACATGATGGGAAAAATTCAGTGAAATTAACTGCTGATAGGTCCTCTGGGATTGGTACTCTCTTGGAAGTTCACCGTCAGTTTCTGTTGCTTGCAAGTTTGTTTCTCTGCAATGAGATCCTCCAGGTGAGGCAAAATATGTATTGACAAAACACTGCAAACCTCCACCCTTGCCATCATGGCCATTTTATTAATAAATTTATTAAGCAAGTACTGGGTTATCTTGGAAAGGAAATTGACTGACATTCACAGGCTGCGTTGTCTTTTCTTTCATTTTTGTTGGGAGCCTCTCGCGTAGAGGTGGCATGCTGGTGATCATCATGAGACACAAATATTTTCACGTTTTTGGCCCTTTCTGCGAGGTCTATCCTTGTGCCTCTTTCTCCATACACTTCATATCTAATCCTCTTGTCATCTTACTTCAGAGTTTCTGTTAATCCATGCGGGCATTTTAAATTTCTCACTGAGGGGTGGGGCCTAGGGGGAGGGGTAGCAGGGGGACGGGGGATAGGAGAGGGGGGATAGCATTAGGAGAAATACCTAATGTAGATGACGGGGTGACAGATGCAGCAAACTACCGCAGCACATGTATACCTATGTAACAAACCTGAACGTTGTGCACATGTACCCCAGAACTTAAAGTATATATGTAAAAATCACCCTTGCAGTTTTTTTCATGATTAAGTTTTTCTGTTGGGTTGAATTTTGTAACTGGCTCTCTATGGAATGCTACACTTTGATTCTGATTATAGATCCAGTGGCAATCTTATGGGATTTGAGGGGGAATTGTCTTTTCCTTAAAAAATAGTTGCTTTAGAAAAGTCCTGAAAGACCTTGCTCTTCAAGCAAATTAAAAACAGCCCCACAAATCAGGAGGGAATGGGCTGCTTTTGGCAAGGGCTCCTCAGCAGATTTAGATATTGGAATAATTTATGTTATTTCAAACCTCCTGTACATCTCCATTCTAATGTTTGGGGGCGTAATATTTTCCAATTATTGTTCTACCTTTCACAGAAAAAACTTGATGAAGGTATAAAGTCAATATTTTCTAATTAAGACAAGGAATCAGCAAGAAAAAAATATTTTTAGCTACTTTGGCTTTGTTATAGCTGCGAATAATTTTTATCCCACTGTTATACAAATTCTGTGCTTTTAAGTCTTTGCCTTGAGGTGAGAATTTAGGACTTCAAACTTGTCTTCATTTAAGCTGTCCAGTAGAGTAAGTAGCAGACAGTTCCTTACAGAACTCATACTCCTTGTGCTCTTCACGTTCTTCATGCTTTTCTATTGCTGTGGCCACTAGATCCCTCAAGGCGTTGCCTCCAATGGTCACATCATCCCAGTGACCACAGGGGTAATTTGGTTAGCAGTTTCATAACTGAGCACCTTCAGGTACTAGGTACCAAATTCCTTGTTTTGGCAGATGCATCAGTAGCAGTCAGGAGTGAATTCTGATTGATTAGGGGGAGTTCTGAAAAATAATGTTAGCACAAAAACATTAGGATACATAGAACCGGGCCCCGGCCGGCCGGGAGGGGCAAAAAACAAAAAAAAAAAAAAAAAAAAAAGAGAATCAGAAAAAAAAATCTAAATCATGTTCTATGTGTAACCTGATGGGGAAACCGTCATTTGCTACTGTTGTCCTGTGGTGCTTCAGAAGAAACTAATGCCACCCAGGCTGCATCACCAAAGTCGTTTGTACTGAGAACTTCAACGATCAAAAAGGGTAAAATCATCTCCCCCACTGCTATTGCGATTGAAGCCCAGGCACCTCTGCCACCACCCACACATGCAGTGCAGGTGAGGAGGAACTTTCACACGCAGCCTGTTACCACCTCTTGCTGATATCTGATTCCAAGTTTTCTACAGGCACATTTGAAACTAACCCACCTGCCTGAATGCTAAGCAGACTGCATTTTGTGTTCTGACTTTTATGCTGGGAAAGTGAATTCTTGAGATGAGAATTTTCCAAATGTAGAAAGGCTGTTCGTTCAAAAGATCAAGGGTAGTCAAGGCCATTAGGAATATTTACAGAGGACACTGGATGATTTTTTTTTTCTTTTTCACTTACTTCACTCTGGTTCATATACAGTAAATATTAAATGAATGTTTTCTATAACTATATTTTGTTTTTAGTGAAAGGAAAATTATTCTAAAATATTAAAATATAACTTTATTAATGTTGAACATATTAAAAGATAATGTATATTTTAAATTTGTAACTGAACATTAACATAGAGATAAAGTGATGATAGTTTAAGTATTAATTGAATTAGTATATTCTAAAAAATTAACATCCAAAATTACAATGTATATTTTTAAGAAAATATTTTTTACTTTTTAGTTTTATGATTAAACTACAACCTAAATTGTTTAAAATTATTTCTTCACACATTTATATGGTTTTAGTTTTTACAACCATTTTGTTTTCTTGTTTCCTAGTTGGCTTCTTTCATACTGAAATGTACAGATGTTCTTCTTATGTTACACTTCCGTTTTTTCTTTACTCTGTTTTTTTCATCTTTTTTTCTTCATTTAATCTCCCAGTTGGCTGAAATGAGTTTTCCCAGTGTTCTGTCACTCCAGCTCTGCCCTTCTCTCTCTACAGTCAGGCCATTGGTGACATCCTCCATTCTCACTTCTCCAAGCTTGGCTGCTGTGGGTCCTGATCTGAACATCTAGCTTGAATCTTACTAGCATCAAGGCAGTATATTTCCAATGGACATACTATTTTCCTTGATTTATTTCAAACCACGGATCTTATTCTGCTTTGTCATGTTTTCTAATTTAATTAATCCTATTCCCGTCCTCTCAGGTACCGAGTTCAGGAAAGAGCATCGTGCTTTCCTGCTCCATTTCAATGTGCCTCCTAGTCATTCATTAAGTCCTCTTGTGTCTACTTGTTCAAATTGCTGTCAAGTCATCTGGAACTTTTGGCTTTTCCCCCATGTCACCTCCTTCATATGGTTAAGTCCTATTCATTCTCCTTCAGTTCTCACCTTGGAAGTTAGTTCTTTCTGAAAACCTCCCCAAGTACCTGCAAACGTTAAAGATGAGTTAGAGACTTTTGGTAGGGGTGAGTGGGGGATAGGGGCAGAGGGAGTCTTCCAGTACAAACAGATGAAAAACACCTGTAAATAGAGGGTACTCAGAGTACTGGAAAAATGGGTGGGAAGGGTGTATTAGTCCATTTTCACATTGCTATAAAGAACTACTGGGCAATTTATAAGGAAAAGAAGTTTAATTGACTCACAGTTCTGCAGGTTGTATAGGAAGCCTGGCTGTGGAGGCCTCAGGAAATTTACAATCCTAGTGGAAGGTGAAGGGGAAGCAGCATGTCTTACATGGCAGGGGAAGGAGGAAGAGGGTAAAGGAGGAGGTGCTACACACTGTTAAACAACCAGATCTTGTGAGAACTCACTCACTATCATGAGAACAGCAAGGAGGATGTCCGCTCCTATGATCCAGTCACCTCCCACCAGGTCCCTCCTCCAACACTGGGTATTGCAATTCAACATGAGATTTGGGTGGGGACACAAATCCAAATCATATCAGAGGGTGTGGAGGATTCCACACTGCATAGCCAAAATGGACAGCCTCACTTTCTGACTGCCACTCCTTCTTTAGACTTTGTGAGATTGTAAAGGAATAAATATTTCAACAAGCCAAGTGGAAGTACTTTGATGACAACCATTTAAGAATTATTGGATTAGATAACATTTGAGGTTTCTTCTAGGTTCTTTTTTATTAGTAGAGTGATCATAAAAATAAGTAAAATTATTTACCTGAGTTGATAGGCAACTCACTGTTGATTTAGTATATCGTGGACATCTTTCCAATCAGTGGATGAGATGGGAGAGTATGCTTTAAGGGCATAGATAAAGGACTTGCTCTGAGACTGAAGAGAGGCTAACTCCTCCAAACCCTGAATCTAATACAATCTTTGGTACGCTTCTGAACTTTCTTTCCCTGACTGTATTTTCTTCTGCCACCCATACTATCCTTTCTTAATTATTGTAAACTTCTGTTTTTGTTAATGACTGGCAGTGTAAATCTTCTCTCCTTTTTGTGGAAGATTTTAATGCTTCTTCTTAACTTTGCTTCTAAATTAAATTTTAAACCTGATTCAGCTTCAAAAATTGGACTCCTAATAGGCATTGCACTAATTTCAATAATTTATATGGGATAGTTTTCATCTTCCCTCTCTTTTGTGGCCCTCATGTAGAGAGACCTGAATTTACAATACTTCTCAGTTCTTAGCATATTATTATCAATTCATGCTTTACCTTCTTTGTTTTTTCCCCCTCTTTGTTTTATTTCATGTTTTCTTTTCCTTCCTTTATGGAAGTGCTGCCACTTCTATTGCCTACTCTCTGATAGACATCCATCCCTATCCCATGTTTGACATATGTCTTCAAATATATGTGTATCCTTGTATATTTCTAGTTACATTGTGGGTATGTATGTTTTTGATTTACATAGATAATATTGTCCAATATATGTATTTCTTAATTTTTTCAACTCATAACAATGCCTCTGGCATCTATCCATGTTGCTGTATGTATATCTAGTTTGTTGTAGTTAGCTGTAGACCACCTAGTTCTAGCTGCTGGATAGTATTTTATTTTATATCTCCACCACATTTTACTTTTTCATTTTTCTGTTAGTGGACACTCAGGCTCCATTTACCTGCGATTTAATGTACCTGCAGTGAACAGCCATGTCATTTGTCCCTTCATGGAAGTCTATGAGCAAGAATTCATCTGCAAACATGAATTGTTGGGGCATAGGGCAAACAGTTAAACCTAAATACTACCAGATTATATTTGGGTGACACTTCTCTCTAGTGTGTGAGGGCTCTGCTTCTAATACCTTTGCCAACACTTGGTATTTTCTTCTTTGACAGTTTTCTAAGTCCAATCATATGAATTAATATCTTTCTTGTTATTAGCATTAGCATTTCTCTGGTTATTTGTAAGTTTCAGCATCTTTTCATTTATTTATGAGCCATTCAGGTTTTCTTTTCAGGGAATTGTTTGTTTTCCATAGGCTTCCTTTATTTTTCTTCTCTTTTTGTTTTTGTTTTAAAATAAGCTTAAGCTTCTACAGAATATTTTTCTTCTTGATGTGTAAATATTCCCCATATATCCTGAGAGAGTAATCCATTACTGGTTTCAGATATTACAATTATTTTCTCCTAGTCATTGTTGTTGTCTGTGGTGTTCTTTGTTGAACAGAATCAAATCCATCTCTTTTTAAAAATGTATGATTTGTGTTTTTGGAATCTCTTTAAGAAATATTTGTCTATCATTAGGTCATGTAGATGTTTCTTAAAATGTTCTTTTGTTATAATCTTTGTTTTATTTATTTTTGTGTTTGCCTTTCATATTTAGATTGTTGACTCATCTTATGTTCATCTTTGATCATGATACAATGTAGGAACTTTTTCTCCATAGACTTTCTTTTTTAATTTCCCTACTCTTTTGTGGTTGTACAAATGTATACTGCCATTAACCCTTAATTCATTACCTTGGCCAGCATTTGGTGTTATTTTGAAAATGTTTTTGTCAGTTTACTGGATGATAAATGATGCTTTGTTGGAGTTGAGCAAATTTCACATTTATTGTTTATTTCTAATTATTTTGAGTATGTATAATTTCCCAATCATTTCCTGTGCCTGTCTTTGATCAAATGTGTTCTACTTGATGAGGCCTATCCTCACTATCCTATTTTAAAATTGCAATCTTCACTATGCATTTCTGATCCTTCTTAAACTACATTGTTTATAGTTTTATTCTGTAGTGCTTCTTACTGTTTAACATGTTCTATGATTTATTATGTTTGCTGTTTATTATTTATCTCTTTGGACATCTCTGCTAGAATGTCAGCTGTATAAGGCAAAGATTTGTCATCTGCTTTGTATATTGATGTGCCTAGAAAAATGGCAAATGGTAGGTGCTTTGGGGGGCTATTATCCTCCCCTAGCCAATTCTTATGTTAATTCCTAACCCTCTAGCCCCCAGTACCTCAGAATGTGACTCTACTGGAAGAGGAGATCGTTAAACAGGCAATTAAGTTAAAATTAGGTTATGAAAGTATGGGTCCTAAGGATTCAATATGACTGGCATCTTTAGAAGTAAAGGAGATTTGGACACAGGGGAAGAACCCTGGGAAGATACAGGGAGCCATCTTCAAATCAAAGAGGACTCAAAAGAAGCCAACTCTGCCAACACCTTGATCTTGGACTTTTAGCTTCCAGAATTGTGAGAAAATAAAGTTCTGTTGCGTAAGCCACCTTGCCTGCGGTATTCTGTTACGGCAGCACTTGCAAACTAATGCAATGATCAATATGTATTTTTTCGAGTTGAATTCTCTTTAGAGATATTGCTCTATTTCTCTTTTTAAAGTAGCTCTTTATGTTTTAAGAATATTGACTTTCTCTTTCTCATGTTGAAAGTTGTTTTCCTAGTTTTGCTTTTTCTATTTAGCTTTGTTTACATTTGATTACCTTTTAACTTTGCAATGAGGTTTTAAAGTCATAACCAAATTTTTAAATATCAGTGTGGTCAAATCAATTATTTCTTAATATATGTGGAGTTGTTTTTGAGATTTTTACTGTGTTCATTTCCAGTATATGTTTATTTTGATGCTAGTATCATACTTTTTAATTATTATAAATCTATAGTATGTTTTGACATGTTTCTGTTATTTTTTCTTTATAGATACAGTGTTTTCAAATTTGCATAAGAATACTAAAATTATATTTAATAATGTCTCGTTTTTGCTGCAAATATGCTTCATAAAAGTGTATTTGCTTTAATTCTTTTAGATTGGTCAATTTCTTTCAAACTAAAACATTCTCTCATAAGGCTGCTTTTTTTTCCTTTAATTCCCTATTTTCATTTTGTTAATGATGGTTGTGTTTGCGGTGGAGGAAGTATATATTGGTACAATATTGGAATTTATATAATTTAAGAGAGAAAGAAAAGTAAAACTACTTTAAATTTTACCTAGCTAGATTAGGGGGACTAACTGCTTTTAAAGATGTAGAGAAAGAGTAGGCAGCAGCTTCTTGGCAAGAATCTCACCCATATGATAATGGGCATCTTTTCAGAAGTTTGTTTTTATTTTATTTTTTAATGTTACCAAATAGGTAGATATTCTCAGACTAGTGTGAGGCAAGCCTAGCAGAACTGCAGGAACCTGAGAATGGGCGCTTTCTCAAATTTTGCACCCTAGGAGCTTCTCTTGCTCACTTTGGGCTTTTCTAAGGGTGGGCCGGGATGAGTATCATGGCCCATTCTTCTGTGTGCGGGGACAGGTGTCTCTGCCTAGAGCTTCGGGTACAATCCACAGTGACAGTTGCTTCATAGTCCACTTTCGTCTGCAGTCTCTGCCACCCTAAGTTTTGGGAATTGTTAGTGGGGATTCTGCTTGGGTTGTCAGTACCACCCACTTACTTCCAAATAGGAATTTGAAAGAGGGGGTTAAATATGTTTGTTCATTTTAAGATCTTGAAGGCTATTTACTTTGGTATTTTCTTCCAGTCTTTTCTCAATATGTATATTTCATACATAGTTGAAATCAAAATTCTATACAATTTAACTTTCTGCCTTTTTCACCTAATAGTATTTCAGAAAAATTCCCTAGCTTTTGGTAAACACATTTTTAATGGCTGTGCAATATTTCATTGAAAAGATATATATCTCCAGGTAATCACAGGGATGAGAAAAAAGGATATACCTGATTTTTGCTTTGCCAATTGATTTCTGATTGTTTCTGTGTAAGAGATCTTATAAGCTTATTGACAATTCAGTTTGCTATAAATGTGTGTCTACTCTATGTAATACTGGGTATTTCTTAACCCTGGTGGTTGTGGAGGGGAGATATGTAAGGAGTTTGGATTATAAATTATAATGTGAAATATAAAATATGTTTGGAACACTGAGGAAGAAATAGTTTTGCCTTGGTATTTTTGGGTATGGCTTCACTGATGAATACATTTGAAATGGCTTAGTGGAATTTTCAGAGTGAGGAAGAAAGAGCATTCAAAGTAGAAAAACAGCATGAATGAAGGCATGGTAGAGAAAAAGCATGGAATTCAACGTTGAATTGTTTATCTGTGCTTATGACAATCCACTGTTAAGTCCAGACTATCTCCTAGCAAATATTTTAACCATATCCCTTTATGGACCTTTATGGCCGATGATAAAAAAATTGAGTCAATTATGTTTTATGTCCATGTATTTCCTCTTCTCTTCTTTCTTTGTTGGCAAAAATAAAATGAGAGGCAATGAGTTTGATATGTGTCTTTTGTTCTTCTTCTGTATTCTGAGTTTAATTAGTTTTACAAGAAATGTTTTGGAAAAAGGCAGTAGCTATAGAAAGATAGGAACCAGAGAAAATGTCTGCATGGCTTTTTGTGGAGATGAGTGGATAGTTTTTCACAAAATAATTATGGTATTCAAAGCCAGTGCAAAAACTGAAATATAAAATAGAAAACCACTTTTTGACCTTTTACCTTTGCTTGTATACATTTCTCTTAACATCGAGAAATTCAAGAACTGTTGAGAGTGTAGAATTTTGAGAACAAAGGATTTCTGTCATATATATTGTGAGCTGTAAGTGGGCATTTTATATTTATTTTAATGTTATCAGAATATATTTTAGGGGTAAAAACCACCAGCTCTGGAAACAAGAAGGCCTTTTTTTTTTTAAATCAAATTAGTAAAAGGGCAGTGAGATTTGTTAAGGCCAGAAATGTAATGATTAGATAATATGTCAAGTCTGTGGAGAGCACTAATTGCAGCAAGAGATTAAAGTCTCTGTTGAAATCACTTAAAGCTCTGAAGATTTGTTCAAGTAAATCAGAACAATGCCCCATGTCACAAGCACTATCAGCACCAGATGAATTAACACCATGTGCTACTGCTTTCTGCCTCTTTTCACGATTGTCCTCAGGACAGTGTGGCTGTAGTTATCATACTGAGGAAGATTAAGAGCTTTGCGCCTCTAATAGCAAACCTACAATTACCCAATGGGGAAAGACATAGTAGATTAAGTGTAACAAAAGGGGAGATCTGCATCAACTTAATTTATCCAAGCCACCAACCTATTGAAGCTACTTAGTAAAAATAATTCTGAACTTTACTCAAGATAAAACTTCATGGCAGTCATCTTTTAATTTGAAAATTAGTAAATTAGCATTTCTTCAAATTTAAGAAGAGAGATGCGTTCTAGGGTTAGATATAAGTGTATTGGCTCTTAGATGGATCCAGTCACTTCCTGGTAGGCAGAATGACAAAGAATACTTTCCCTATGCTCAGGATGATATGAGGCTGTTGAAAATCACACTCTGAAATTAAGGTACTGGTAATATAAATGAGAGGTGTCTTCTGATTTTGAGCTTTGTAAGTTCAGAAGCTATTGTGACAGAATTTAGGATCAGATGTGTGGAACAGCAGTCAACTTGAGAAATACAGGGAAAAACATGTATTTTTTAAATTTGGATACACTCTGTTTAAAACTTTTATTCTAAGGACTTATTTAGGTTTAAAGACTTTTTTGAATTTGTAAATGCAACTATATGCTATGTTAAAACATGACTTACAAAATTATCATTTTTACTGTATATGGAGATACTAAATCCTATGAAGAAAAAAATCTTTTTTTTCTAATTTGGAGAAATATTTTATAACCTTCTTTTACAAATATTTATAACCCAGTTTTTTCATAGTTTTTACCTAATAGAGTTTTCTCAAAGTAATGATAAATTCTTTATAAAATAAGCTCTAGAAATTAAAAAAATAACTGAAATAAAAGTCTTGAATATGGAAATGAAGTGGGGATTATTTTATTACTCCCAATTTTGCTTCTAAAAGTTTGTTTTCTCCTTGGAATTTTCTCACTTTGGTACTGTCACCATGCTGGTTAAAGAATCTGTCCCCTGGGCCACACCAAAACTTTAGAGGACCTTAGTGACAGAAGATCATTAATAATTTAAAAAGCAAAAAAAAAAAAAAAAAAAAGAAAGACTTTACAGGCCCTAAACACTAAAAAAAAAATTTTTTTTTGCAAGAGTGATTATTCATGGAAGGTTTTATGTCATTATTAAAAATATGAGAGAGTGAGAGAGTAAAAGTGACTGTTTTATTCTTCTAGTGATGACTAGTTCAATGCATTACATACATATATATTTATATATGTAACACATAAAGTTCATTTAAACATATTTTAATGCCCTTAGTTGCATGTGCTTAATCCAACTCTGGCTGCCTCTTTAAAATTTAGGCACAGGATTTTTTTTTTCTCCCCATGCAACTCCTTCTGCCTAAAACTTTCTCAGAGACATTATGGCCAACATCATACTGATAGCTTTTAGGCTAGAATCAGCTCACAGATTAATATGTATTTTATATATATATATGTATATATATAATATATATAAATGTAAAAATAATATGTAAATATATATTATAAATATTATTTATATTTGTATAAATATTATTTATAATAATACAAATATATATATTTATAATATATATAATACAAATATATATATTTATAATATATATAATACATATTAATATATAGTAATAACATGTATATAGTATCAGTTTGAGCTCATTTTATGTATTCATGAGGATAACGAATGTTTTAAAATTATATAACTAGTATAAGAACAATCCAGTAGGAATATACACATGGGATGATGAGAGAGAGAGAAAAAAAAATCTTCATTCTGTTATGTCTCTGCTTTGGAAACATGAGGCTTTTCCTTGAATTGTCCACCTTGTTTCCTTGCACTAAATTACTACCAGCAAGCAAAATTTGTTACCTGTGTGAATAGACTACACTTGTCTCAAATATCATAATTCCAAAAAGATCTTGTTCTCATAGCATGTCCCTCAGGGACTCAGAGCTGATTCATTCCACAGATATTTTGGTGTGTTGGCTGGATGCAAATAATTTCATAAATATTTATGCAAGATCTGCGTTTGGAACACAAATGAATAATATCATTCCTGACCTCAAGGAGTTTATTTCTGATAGTGGAGATGGGGGAAATTACAGTTATCTGTAATAAAAGGTGGGCTGCAGTAAGTTCTGCACTAATGTTTATTTAATATTTAAGGAGTGGGGCAGAGTAGGATTTAGTGTCATAAATGTATTTTAATTTTAGCTCAGACCAACAAAGACATTTCTTTTGCATTCTTGTACTCCATGGGCATGACGGTAAATTTATTTCCAGAAAGAACACTGTCACTTTGCCATTAAGAAACAAATTAGATGAAAAGTTTGAATTCTTCTGTGTACTTTGCCATACAGAAAGTTATCTTGTTCTTCCCACTCAAATAATGAGAGCAAACAAACAAAGGAAAACACCTGCTTATTTCACCTCTAGTTGTGTTTTCTTTCATCCTGGCCCCCCAAAGGCCAGATTTAGGCAACAGCTGTGCACCATGTGTGCCCAGAATCTGGAGAAATATGGGCCGTGGATCTGCAGAGCACACTCTCATTCTTTTTATTTTTTTCATGGAATAGTCATGATTGAGTTTAGTGTATTTTTCCACTTTAATGTTTAAGAATATGCACAATAATGGATAATACACACATAATTAAAATTATCCTCCAAAGCATAATGGATATAGTATCACATCTAATCTCTTACTATTTGGCAGCTACAAAGATATGTGAATGGTTGCCCTCCCTGGGGCCTACTTTTTCAGGGGAGGGGAAGAGATCTAGCTGTTTTCCCAGTGATTAATCTGTAGATTTTAACTGTAGAATTGTATGCTATGGAATCCTTTGAGATTGCATTGGGGGATATGGAAACTTCATCTTTGCAATTAGGACATTGCTGAGCTACACAGAGCAATGTAGGGGACACAGGGAGGGGGTCAATATGAATAGTCATTTGTTCTGGAATATTTTAGATTGTGTGTGCTAGAATTGGCATTTGAGTTTTCCTTAGAAAGGATTTCAAAATGCTATCAACTTTGCCATTATGAATCCACTTGTTTCATGTGGAGATACAGAGCCAACTGGTCAATTTAATGTGCAGTAAAAGAGAAACATAACCTTTCAGAAGATTCTGTGGTGACTTCATCTTTATTTGCGATTCTGCCTGGTTGCTGGAGGCTCCCGGTAGGATTCAGGTGCTTGGGTAGAGTGCTGGGCTATGATACTTTTGCTAGGTTCTAAATATTACTGTATTTATTTTGTTTTAAATGTGCTTTATTTTAAGACAGCTTAATTATTTTTTAAACAATGCCTCCACACCAAATAAACCAAGGTATAAATATGAGAGCTCAAGCTAACATCAGTCCAATTCATTGATGTCCTGGTTTTGTGTGGATGTAAAAAAGCAGCAGCCAGTTATAATGACAAATGTTACCTTGAAAGTAAGTGGTTAAACTGATTAACATTGTCCCTTTTAAAATCACCTTTAAATAAATTCATATATGGGATCATATCCTTATGATCTAGCAGACCCGATATGCCATATGGACTCATATTTTCACTAAGAAAGAACTGACAGTTTTTAAAATTAGTAAAAACATGCTTGATTTGTTTTTTACAGTAGCATCATAAAAGGGTTTTTTTTTCTCTTTGGTTTCTGTTATTCTTGCCTTTGATTTATGTAGTCTTTGAGGTACTTTTTGTAAAGTTTGTTATTGAGCTTGTTTCTTTAAATGATTGCTCGTGACTGTATCACACTGGCGATTACCGCATCACACTGGCGATTACTGCAACATGTTACTTTTCTCTCTGGACTTTGAGCAGAAGCAGCCTAACCAATGAGCGAGACATCAGTGTTGCCCTCTGTCCTGCTGATCATCTTTCCAGCCCAGCAGGGACAGCCTATTAATGATCTCTTGGATCTTGTGAAGAACTTTGGAGAATATCTCCATAAATGATCATAGGTTGGCGAAGGGAGACAATTAGGCACAAACTGTGTAGATATTTTCCTTGACATAAATTATGTAAAAACAAAAGATGTAATAGATGTGAAACCCACTGGCTCTATTAATCAGACATTTTTAAGTGTCAAAATAGAGTAAATGCGTTTGAATTTTGATGAGACCATGGCCTACTCAATTAAATATGGTAATGAAGATTTACAACAAAAGTGGAATCATTTTGGTAGGGGTTTCTAGTTGACTTATACATAAATCATTGATACAACCCCTTCCATTTCCTCCCTGCCCATAAAATTCCCCAAGACATGCATTGTTCAGGAAAGTTTATAAACTGCTAATGGCAGCTGAAAAGTTGGAATATCCTGAGTTGCTACATTGCCTATGTTTGTGGTTTGGAAGATTTCACATCCTTGGTGGGGATAGAATTAGTAACAGTGTGATTTAGGGAATCCTGTGCCAATGATGTTATTATCTGTACCTTTCCGCATTTACAAACAAAACTGGGCTCCAACAAAATGTTACTGATTTTGACCACATTTACTATTGCTATTTCTGTGTTATCATGTTGATGCTTTCAAATATCAACATATTTGTTAACAAAATAGAAATTTTGATATCTTATCATTTTTGCCTTTTGCGTAACCCTTTTCTAGTTGCTGACATGTGTATTCTCAGAAGGCTAAGGGCAGCTCTGAACAACATCTCTGTGTTTTTTTGCAGAAGGAGTAACTTTTGATAAACAGATTTATCTAGAATCTTTCCTTTGTTAAATTTAGTGATCAGCCTCTTTAGTAGGATACACTTTTATAGTTGTGGGGAAACGAACAAGCTGAGTATCCTCAGATTCTCTTGAAAAGCAAATAGTTATAAAAAGCAAACCATATTGAACATTTCCACATTTCCTTTTTGATTCATGGGGTTTTATGGCTAATATAAAAATTAAGGTTTAATCTTTACCATTCAACTGTTTGATTTTATTTATCTTGGTTTATTTTTCCTCATTGGAAGAGTGGGGCGGGTTGGGGGAAAATTAAAATGTCCACTTATAAGAAGAGATTCTAATAAAGAATATTGCCAACACTGATATTCAGCATAGAGGTTTCAACATTACTGGTTATTTCAGCTGTACATTTAGTTGCTATGTGGTAGCTCTCTCCCCAGGAAAAGAAAGCATCTTGTAAAATTTGTTCTATTTTGTCAGACTACAAAGAGCAAGAGTTTATGGTATGGCTAGAGATGAAAAAAAGTTCTGCTAGACTTATCCTTGCTAATTGTGGATATTTTTGGCAATTTTCCTAAAAGCTGCTAGCTTCTGTTAAGGAATTTTAGAGTTAAAAATAATTCAGGTTTATTGTTTAAGTAATAGGAAAATAGAGTGTTTTTTTCCCCTATGGCTTAACTAATAACCATAAAAATATTAGAGGCCCTGTTGTCCAAGTTGAGAAACAAAGCATTACCAATACCTTTGAAAGCCTTTGTGTGTCCCACCCTAATTACACATGCTGTCTTTACTAAGGAAGCCAAAGTCCTGATTTCAGTGATCATCATTTCAATGCTTTTCTGTATAGTTTTACCACATTTGTGTTCAATGTTAACAAAATAATATTTAAATTTTACATTTTTCAGTTTTTATATAAATGACATTTTTCATTGAGTATTGTAGCACTTCAGTCATTGTGATGAATATAGCTGTACTTAATTCATTTCCTCATATTGATCATTTGTGTGTCTTCTCTGTTCTTCTTTATCAGCTTGCCTAAAGGGTTATCAATTTCATTGATCTTTTCAAACAATTCGCTTTTCATTTCTTTCATTTTCTCTATTGTTTTTTGGTTTGCAACTTTATTGATTTCTACTCTTATCTTTATTATTTTCTTTCTTATGCTTGCTTTGGGTTACTTTTGCTTTTATTTTCTAGTTTTTAATGTAAAGATACAGGTAATTAACTTGAAATACCTTTTTTCATAGGAATATGTAATGCTATATATTTTCTTCTAAATCCTGTTTATCTGTATAAGCATATTTTGGTACTTTGTGTTTTTATTATGTTTAAACATTTTCTACTTTTCCTTGTGATTTCCCATTTTATCCCTTGGTTGTGTAGAAATATATTTTTAATTTCCACATATTTTATTTTTTTCAGATATCTTTCCATTATTAATTTATAGCTTGATTCTTTTGTGACCATAAAACACAAATTTGGCAATTACAGTCTTTTACATTTGTTAAGATTTGTTTTATGCCTGAGAAAATGTTCTGTTTTGTTCAGGGTTCCATGTGCACCTAAAGAGAACATGTTCTGCTATTACTGGCAAGAATGCTCTATAAATGTCAACTAAATTAAGTTGGTTTTAGAGTCTTTCAGGTCTCCTATGTCCTTAGTGATGTTTTATTTCCTGTATTTATTGATTATTAGAGAGAACTATTTAAGTTTCCAATTATAGTTGTGGATTTCTCTATTTTTTTATTCTGTCATTTTTTTTTTTTTTTTTTTTTTGCTTTATGGGTTTCAAAGCTCTACCCTTAGGTACAAACACATTAAGGGTTGTCATATCCTCTTAGTGAATCATCTCCTTTAATGTAATGTAATATCTCCCTTAAACCTGTTAATATTCCTTGGTATGAGCTCTACTTTGTCTTTCAGATGGGATTCTTGCTTTCTTTTGATTAGTGTGTTTTTTCAGTCCAATTTTATAATCTCTGTTTTTTAAATTTAGTTGCTTAAACTGTCTCTATTTAATGTTTCTTTTTAATAAGATAGGATTTAAAATTTGCCTTTTGTGAATTCTTTATTTATACCATCTCTTCTTTGTTTCTTTTTTCCTCTTTTTCTACTTTTTTTTTGATTAATCTAATATTCATTATAAATCTAATTCACCTCCATTATTGGCTTATTAATTGTATCTCTGTGTTTACTTTTCTCATGGTTGTGCTAGAATTTTCAATATATATTTGTCATACCGCATTTGTTTCTTCATAATCCTGCTTCACATAGTATTTTTATTAGAATGAACTGCTTGGATTATATCAAATATCTTTAAATTAATATGATTACATTTTTTGCTTTTTGTAGAGAAGATAATTGGATAGATGTAAAGCTGAGTTCTGTGATATTACATGCATCCTTTTGTAACTTGCTTCTTACATTCAACATTTTGTCTTTGAGATTTAATCAAATTGACTCACGAAGATTTATTCATTTCAGTTACTTCATAGTATTCATCATATGAATAAACCACGGTTTTTGTGTCTATTTCTCTACTTCTGGTAGTTCTCACATGTTTGGCTATTATAATCAATGTTGGCAATGAATATCTTTTGTATTTCTCTCCTTATACATTGTTGATTAGAAGAGCAAATAGTGGGCAGCTTCATTCTATAAATGCCAGCTATATCATGTTGGCTAATTGTGTTGTTCGAGTCTTTATATACTACTGATAACCTGTGTACAATCCTAAACGTTCATGCCCCTTAATAAGATAACTTCAGAATGAATGAAGCAAATAACTTCAGTAAACTATAAAGGAGAAAGAAAAAATCCACAAGTATAATAGCAGATTTCAGGATCCCAATATTAATAATTAATAGAACATGTAGATAGAAAACTAGTAAGGATATAGAAGACTGGAAGAATGCAATTAACCAACTTAAGCTAGTTGACATTTATAGAAAACTCTATCCAACAGCTGCAGGATATATATTCTTCTCAAAGTGCACATGGGACATTAACCGAAACAGGCTATATTTTGGGCTGTAGATCAAATCGCCTCTTACTTACTAGAATTCAAATCATACTTTTTTTTTTACTACAATGAAATTAAAACTAGCAATCAATAATATAACTAATACTTAAAAAATGAAACAATACACTGTGAAGCTATCCATGGATCAAAAATAAAGTTACATGGAAAATCAAAAAATATTTTTATTTAAGTAAAAACAAAAGTGCAACAAATCCAAATTTATGAGATACAGCTAATGTAGTTCCTAAAGAGAAATCTATATGCCATTAAATATCTATATCAGAAAGAGTATGGGTCTCAAATCAATGATTTAAACTTCTACTGTAAAAAAACAAAAAGAGCAAATATAACCTAGGGCAAGTAGGAGCAAGGAAATAATACAAAAACAGAAATAAATGAAGATAGAATCAGGAAAACAGTGAATAAAATCAACAAAAATAAAAGCTGATCTTTGGAAAGAGCAATATAAATGATCAAGGCCTACTTATCAAGAAAAAAAAATGTGGAAGTTTTTTACTTATATCAGGAGTAAGAAAAAAAGGAATACCAGTATAGAGCTTTCAGATATTAAAAGGACAATGAGGGAATATTATTAAAAACTTCATGCCTATAAGTTTTACAACTTTGACGAAATTGAAATTTTCCTTGACGGTGCAAACTACAAAACTGCCTTTGAGAAGAAATAGACATGAATATATTATCTGTTAAATTAAATAAACTTATAATTGAAAACATTCTAATGGTGTGGAAGCTCTATGCCCAGACAATTTTATTGGCAAATTATATCAAACACTTGAGGCAGAAATATCAGTTCTAGGCTGGGCACGGTGGCTCATGCCTGTCATCCCAGCACTTTGGGAAACTGACGAGGGTGCATCACTTGTGCTCAGGAATTTGAGCCCTACTTGGGCAATATGTTGAAAACCTGTCTTTACTAAAAATACAAAAATTAGCCAGGGGTGGTAGCACATACCTATAGTTCCAGCTACTCTGGAGTCTTACATGGGAGGGTTGCTTGAGCCCAGAAGGCAGAGGTTTCACTGAGCCAAGATCATGCCACTGCACTCCAGCCTTGGCACAGAATGTGACCCTGTCTTAAAAAAAAAAAAAAAAAAACAGTTCTACACAAACTCCTCCACAGAAGAAAAGAAGAGGAGACAACACTTCCCAACTTATTTTTTAGAGGCCAGCATTACCCTGATACTAAAACCATAAAAAGGATTTTAACTAAACTATAGACCAATATTTCTCACATATATGCTCTGAAATTGTCATCAAAATGTGTACTGTCATTTTAGCAAGTGTCTGCTGTCATTCCAACAAACTATATAACTGTCATCCTAGCAAAGACTTGGGGATGCAAATTTAAACGGGAGAATTTTTAGCATCCAACATGTTAAATTTGTTTTGCTCTATTTAAAGCCTGTCTCAGATTTTGACATTTGGACTTTCAATTAAAGTCTGACCTTTTGTTGAGTTTGAGTTGATTAACCTTTTGCAGTAGATAACTTTCCTTTAAATAGTGCCAAGAGATCCTCTGAGGAAAGAATCCAATGAATACTTATTTATAGTCATAATATTATAACTCATCAGTTTTTATACTTTAAATCAGATTAAAGTATTAACTGTCAAGGAAAATTAAACTTTCTTTAAAGTTTTTTTTTTTCTTAACAAAAAGAGTAAGGGTTAAAGTTTGCATTGCATGTAGAGAAGTTGGAACTCTGAGATATTTGTGTGAGAAAATCTAGGTATCAACTCCTTTTGTTAGGGCTTAGGTATAATTAAATGTCTGAATACTCTTAGTTTATAGGAGTTATACCAGATCATGCAAATATATTCTGGTTTTAGACCTGACACTAAAGTCTGAAGTGTAAATGACTTTTCAGTTTTGACCATAGTTAGAATCATCTTAATTACCACTTTAACAAATCAAGTGCCTCTGTGACCAACTATTTCAGGTTGTCCAGGTCTTAGGGAGCTCTCAGGATGTGATACTTTTAATGCTTGATCTGGGAAAGACCCGGGTAAACTATGATAACTTGGCTACCCGTATCATTCTAAGTTTTTCTTTTATTTTTTTGTCTTTTTCATGTTCTTTGTAATGATTAACACATTCTCTTCTATGTGATTGATTAAAAAAGACAATTCTTATTTGAATCATTGAGCATGTAGCTCTACCCTCAAGATTGTTCAAATGCAGTAGAGATTATTTTCATATTGCTGGTGTTATGTCTTCAATTGCTAAAAAAATCTCCTGTAGACACCACTATAATCATATAGTTGTCCTGATATAAATATACTATGTGTCATAGTTTCTGAGGTAGAAGATACATGAAGATATTCATTATTGAAATATCTGTTAGCCCTTATTTTTCTTTCTGGCAGAAAATGATACCAACAGAATTTTTAGCAATCAAAAACAAATATAGCAAGTCTTTATTTATTGAATATATCGATTATAACTTTATTTCACCATGTGCTGGAACACTGGATGATATATAGGGACTAAATTACCTATAAAGATAGCTCTGGCACAGAATCTTAATAAAGATGTAGAAGATGTTTTCTTTTGCTTTGCCTTCTATAGAATATGGTTTTTTTTGGTAGATTTCATAGGGTTTCTGTTTCTTCTAGTCCTTTAATCCAATTATAGGTAGAGTAATAGGAACATGACTGAAGAGGGAGAGATGGAATGAGAAAGCATGAGTAAACACAGAAGACTTGAGACTAAAAGGAAGCTAGTGATTCAATCCGGATATTCAACTGAGCCCTTAAGGAACTCAGGTGTTGACTGCCTGCCCTACTTCCATTTCTAGGCAAGCCCAAACTTCCTGAGTATTATGGGATAAATAAGGCACAAGTCTTAAAAGTTCAAGAGCTGGCCTACTCCTACAGGCACCACAACAGTGAGCTTCTGTAATACCTATCCTTAACTCATGGCTCCTTTATATAGGAATATAACAAGTTTTATTATAAGTAAGACACACGATGGATATAAAACATAATTGCTTATTATCTCCATCAACCTGACGAGACTCAACAAGAGGATCAAGAGACAATTAATACCCTGAAATCCTGTCAAGAGCCAGGTTAAGTTTTTTATGCATAATTAAAAATGTTCTGTTTTATAGTCTTGCTTTTTTGCTATACCTCCCCTTCCAATTATACCTAAGCTTTCTAGTTGACGTTAACTAGACCAAATGTAACTCTACCCCCTAATCATTTATGTTATATGCATATGTTTTTTCTCATTATAGTGGCATTAAAAATTTATTTTATTTCATTTTCAACTGACACATAATTAATACATTATAGGGGTACAGTGTGATGTTTTGATACATGTATGAATTGTGTAATGATGAAATCAGGGTATTTAGCTTATCCATCACCTCTAACATTATCATTTCTTTGTGATGTGAACATTTACACTCTTCTCTTCTAGTTATTCTATAATAGATCATACAATATCGTTAATTTAGCTACCTTATAATACCATTTTTTTTCGTAAGGCAAAAGTTCTGTTGCTAGGATAAATTTAAGTAGAATATGCACATTTCTCTTTTGACAGATTTTTCTCTGACAGGTTCCTATGTTGGTATTGTCTTCCTTTCCTTCTGTGGTCTAATGAGGGCAAACCAGACCTTCTTTGATTGGTAGTATCCACTGCTTCTAAGGTGCTTTAGAGACAATAGTAAAATTATAAAGTATGATCTCTACCTTCAATAAACTTAAACATCTCTATGCTTGTCTTCAGGAATAACATTCACAGAAGAGTAAGATCCAATTAAGTAGCAAACAGTATAATCTTATTTTAAGTGTCATTTAACATTAATAGAAGCTCAGTGAATATTTTAAAATAGATATGGGTTTGAGCTGGATAGATAGATTTAGATGATGTGGAAGTAAGGAAAAGAAATGTTCAGCATGCAAATAATTCTGGAAGCAAAAGTGAATATGATCTGCATTGTTGGAAGGAGGGGGCTTACCTAAATTATTTCCACCAACAACAGCAGATGGAAAGAAGTTGGGGGGATAAGCATGTTCATTGGCAATGGTGGGCAGGGTGGTATCATAAGCACCACTTATGAAAGGCCCTGAATATCAAGGGCAGAATTTCATATTCCATGTGTTAGATAACAAAGTGTAGCTATAGAATTTTTGAATAAGGCAGCATCAAATAGAAAATAATCCTTTGTTGTTATTGGTGAGTATTTTGCAAATAATTTCTCAAAATTTAATATGGTTGTTTGGTTTTATTATAAAAGTAAAATATTTTAATTATGAAATTCAGGCAGTAGAAGCATGAAGTCTTCTTTTTGCTTTTCTACTCACATAGCTGAGTGAGTTGCCATTAATTTGTATATTTTCCCAATTTTTCTATGCTTGTATAAATATATAGGTTCATAACATATATGCTGCATTATTTCATTCTCCTGTTGCTATAAGGACATACCTGAGACTGAGTAATTTATAAAGGAAAGAGATTTAATTGACTCACAGTTCCACAGGTTTGGGGGAGACCTCAAAAAACTTACAGTCATGGCAGAAGGGTAAGCAAACATGTCCTTCTTCACATGGCGGCAGGAGAGGAAAAGAATGAGTGCCCAGCTAAGGGGGAAGCCCCTTATAAAACCAGCAGATCTCATGAGAACTAATTCACTATCACAAGAACAGGATGGGGGAAACCACCGCCATGATTCAGTTATCTCCATCTGGTCCCTCCCATGACACATGGGGATTATGTGAACTACAACTGAAGATGAGATTTAGGTGGGAACATAACCAAACCATATCATCTGCATACAGAGTTTAAGCAAGATTGGGATCATAATATTTTTGAGAGAATTTTAAGGTAATATTTAAATTTCATCTTTCACTAGAAACTTTGTCACTAGGATCAGCAGTGAAAGAGAAGTTACATTGTAGTACATTTGGAAAGACTCATCCTTGTGAATGGCAACTCTTTAAGATGTTTGAATAGGTAATAAAGACATGTGAGAAGGAAATGTTTCATAAGCTGCACTATTGAGCAGTCATATTATTGTGGATGAAGGAAAAGTTATCAGGACTGTATGGTAGAAATAAAATGAATTAATTAAATAAATTAAGGCAAAATATTCAAATTAGTGAGACCTCATGGAAAAACAACAAATTAAGGAGAGTGTTAACATTTTCATTACCTAAAGACCATAATGAAATAAGGATACTAGTGTGGCTTGGCCAAATGAGATAGAAGAAAAAAATCATCAAAATAAAATTGTGCAACAAAGAATGAGATCATGAGGGGGAGAATTTGCATTAAGTGAAAAAGAGTTAAACTGGGCTTATCTGCTTAGAAATTCTGTGGCTACAGTAGGTCTTTTTATGTTTTTTGTTACCTTGGTGGTTGGTGTAAAAACTTTCAGAATCTAAAATTTTATCCTAGTTGCAAGCTAATAAGTTAGCCTGTTACTGTTTCATAGATGTTAGCAAAAGACACACGATTCCTGGGTCAGAGACGAACAACTTTATTTCTCATGGTATATCAGTCAGTATGAACATAAGCATGTTTCCTGTGTTTCTCCTTGTCCCCAGGTTATTTAGAGGCAACATGAAGAGTCCAAGACGGATGCTATGCATACAGTGGATTTTTATTTCAGCCAGGAATGGCTACATACTTAGTGAGAGTCAGTGCAGAATAAAATGCAGTGCTCATTATTCAAAAGCCAGTGCCATTAAAAGCATTAGAGTATAACACTTTCCAGAACAGTGGAAATAATGCACAAAACCAATTCAACAGTTTTATTTTATTTCTTGATATCCATGTATTCTATTAAGTTCTGTAGCATTGCCTTATTGATGAGCAAGGAAGGACTAAAATGAAAAGAAACTGTGGTTTGCTGTATCTTTCTCTTTCCTTCTATGCCATCATTTTGAATGTTAAGTGGCAGGCTAATACAAGGAAGTACCATGAGTAAGAAAGGATATGATTAGGTTCCTTGGTAGCTTCTATTTTTTAGAATGTCATTGCCTTTTTGTGTATTCTAAGCAAGTTCTGGTACAGTGAAAAGGGTGAGGTTATGGGGCCATCAGAGCCCTCACTTATTCAGTCATAGATGTGACAGGCTTACCTTGTACTTGGTTTGAGTCTCACTGAAATCCCAGAATTCTGTGCTGGTGAGCTACTGCAAATATTACATGTGAATGGGCCCCAAGGAATGGTGGACATGCATATTGTACATCTCTCCTTTGCTCATTTGTGTGCTCCAAGTCTCCTTGTACTTTACGTACAAAATATAAGTTCAATGATAAAATCATCAAGAATGTAAGATGACACAAGAAGAGTATTAAGCCAAGTGCAGGGCTCTCTTCAAGGTGAGACCACACAGATTGCATGCCCTCGAGGCTGACCTTCATTAGAGCTCAGAACACTGATCTTGGAGAATTCACCACCTGTATAACAAACAGTAAGCAAGCTCTCTCTTTGTTTTAAAAGGAGATATTACCTTATTCTTAAAGATTATTTGTTGCAAATGTAACCTGAAAAATGGCCTGGGTAGAGAGACTGTCGGTATATCACATGCTTGGCATAACAAGTAAGAATGTGCAGGGATCCCAAGGCCCATTTCAGATGGCCTTTCTCAACAAAAGTCATGAGGGCAAATGTTTTTCTATGCGTCAAAAGTATTGAATTGAAATTTTTCTGCTTGGAAATTCTGTGGTTACTGTAGAACTTTTGTGTCTCCTGCTCATCTTGTTTGTGGTTGGTGTAAACAATAACTAAATTTTATGCATGCATATTGACTTCTCTGTCCCATTTGTTTGCTGTTTGGATGGAAGCTTTAAGGATTCTGGAGGATAAGGTATCTTTCCTTGGTGAAAGGAAAGATTCCAGCACATGTATGAATCCCCTTACAGACAATGTGAATGCATATAGGCAACTGCTTCTCATCTTATTTCACAGCTTGATTTATAAACTGAATTCTGGGTTCTGAAGGGGAAGATGTGTATTGATGAGTTGTTTATTGAATATATTTTTATTCTGCTTGAAAAAATTTTCCCAGGCACTGTGCTAAGGTCTGGGGATATAATGGCCATGTAGATAGATGTAGTTTCTGCCCACAAAAAGTTTACATTCTAGTGGGTGAGGCAGTTATGTAAGAGAGAGAAATAAATAAACAAAAGCATGTTGTCAGTTCTCTGAAGGAAATTTAAAAGGTACTATACTGGAAAATACTTGGATGGGAGGATCTGACTTTGGAGAGATGGCCAGAGTAGTTCTCTCTGAAGAGGTGGTATATTGAACATGTGAGAGATAAAAGCCAAGGGAAGGGCATTCCAGACAAAGGAAACTGCAGGTACAATGATCTTGATTAGGAAGGAATTTATTCTGTTCTAAGAATTATTAAATGGCCAATCTAGGTAAAACATGGTAAATGGAGGAGAGAGAAGAGAAAAGATTGAGGAAAGAGGTAGAGTCTCCACAGAAACCTTCCCTGAGAAAGGGGAATGCTCCTACACTGTTGGCAGGAATGTAAATTAGTACAGTCACTATGGAAAACTATTATGCAACCATAAAAAAGAATGAAGTCCTGTCATTTGCAGTAACATGGATTGAACTGAAAATGATATGTTAAGTGAAGTGAGCCAGGCACAGAAAGACAAATATTGTATATTTTTACTTACATGTGGGAACAAGAAAAAAAAGTGGATTTCATGGAGCTAGAGTAGGTTGGTGTTTACTGGAGTATGGGAAGTGTAAGAGGAAAGAGGGGATAAAGAGAGGGTGATTAAGTAGCATACAAACACAGTTAGAAGTAGTAAGATCTAGTGTTTGATAATACAGTAGAGTGACTATAGTTGACAATAATGTATTGCATATTTCAAAATAGCTAGAAGAGAAGAATTAAAATGTCCCCAACATAAAGAAAAGATAAATGTTTGAGGCAATGGAAAGATCAGTAATCCTGATTTGGTAATTAAAGACCTTGTATGTATGTATCAAATATATCACATATACCACAAGATATGTGTAACTATTATGCACTTAATAAAAAAATCTACTCTGAGTTATGACCACCCAAAAACAAACAAACAAACAAAACAAACAAATAATTTTTTATGAGTCTTATTACAGGTTACCTTTTGTGGTGGCTTTATGGTATCCCTCTGTCTCTTTCTCCCCTCTTCTTTCCCTTCCTGTCTCTCCTAGGTCTCATTGGGTGTGAGACCGTAGGGGCAGCTCTACCTTTGACTTTAAAAATCATCCCAGTGTAGTAGAGGATATAAAATCACTGAGGCTCTCACCACAGGGTATATTCTGTATCTGTAGTCTAAATAGAATCATTAACTCTGAACTGGAGGAGCTGGCATTCAGGAGGCTTATTGGAGGTTTTTTTTCATTGGAAACATGCATCAGAACACTGCTATAAAGCTCTGGCATGTGTGTCAGCCTAACTTAAAATTTTCTGTAGGTTTAAAGTGAGAAGAAGAGTTTATTGCAAATTGCAAAATGGGTAGAGATATAGAAAAGCAGATGCCAAGAAAATATTTTCTTGGTCAAGATAGCCAAGTATTATAAATGGGAGCAGTTATATGACCCTACTAGAAAGGATATTATTTTGTATGATATAAAATATCACATTTCTTTTAAGAAGGATAATGTAGATAATTTTTCTAATAATTTTATAACATGTTTCTGTCATGTCCTCCTCTGATCCCATTTTCTATCTTGTAATGCTCCTTTTCTTTGAGATCACCTATCCTGTCTTTTGTTGACCTAATTTTGTGGCTAATTGCCACATGAAACCTAAAATGCTGCTGCTATCTGGGTCTGAAGTGCTGTCAGTTACATATCATATTTTATGTAAAAATCTACAATGCAGACTAGCAATTATTTCAAGTAAAATCATTGGCTGTTCACTACAATTTGGGGGTATAGATAAAATCTAGGACAACCTCAGTGGCTAAAAGAGACAAGGAAGAGATTTTGAGAAAAAAAAGGAACAACTTCCTCAATGTTGCCTTAATATTGTGGGAGGTATTTACAGTCTTTTGTGTGTGGGAGAGACTCAGGTTCTTTGGATCAATAGTTGGTGGAGGTCCCGTCTCCTGAAAACTCATCCCAGCTTAGAGGAACATGTTCATTTTTGATGTCCTTACACAGTAGGCTCTGATATAAACTTTTAAGGGAGGGACTGAGTGTGAGAATGTTTTTCCTCACCCATGAGCTTATGAATCTTATCCACCTTAGTGTAGAATGAAAATCTTAGTATCCAATCTTAGTATAGAATGAAAAATATCTGAAAACTTTAAAAATACCTGAAGGAAGTGCAGACTTATGATTTGAACTTTTTATATTTATTTAGACTTACTTTATGGCCCCAAATGTGGTATATGTTCTGGGTACACTTGAAAAATACATGTTTTCTGCTGTTGTGAGTTGGAACGTTCCATAAATGTTAATCAGGTCAAGTTGGTTCATTGTTTTGTTCAAGTCTTCTATATCCTTCATGATTTTGTATCCACTTGGTCTATCGGTTTTTGAAAGAGCATGTAGAAATCTCCAGTTGTAATTGTGATTGGGTCTGTTTCTCTTTGCAGTGCTTTCGGTTTTTGCATCATGTATTTTGAAGCTGTGTTATTAGGCGCAGAAATGTGTAGGATTATTATATCCTTTTGATAAGTTGATCCCTTTATAATTATGAATTTATTTTCTAATGGCTATGAATAGTCTTTTCCTTGAATAATACTTTGTCTGATATTAATATAGCCATTCTAGCTTTCTTTTGGTTAGTCTGGATCATGGTGTATAGTTTTTTAGTCTTTTTCTCTTAACCTGTCTGCTTCTTTATGTTTAAAATGCATTTTTGCAGGCAGCATGTAGTTGGGTCTTGCTATGGTATCCAATCCGACAGTCTCTGGATTTTAAACTGTGTTATCAGACCATTTGTATTTACATTTAATGTGGTTGTTGACCTATTTAAATCTATTCTACACCTACCATCTTGTTATTTTCTGTCTGTTTATTCTATTCTTCATTCCTCATTTTCTCTTTTTCTGCCTTCTTTTTGGATTAATTGATTGTATTCTATCTGACCTAGGACCCCACCCATGTTTTTGTAAATTAAAAAGTATTTTTTTTTCCACTGAGAAATCATTTGTTAATATTACCAGTTTCCAGTGCTCTTGCAACTGCTTTTGCTGGCTTATTAGATATAACTCTTAGCTTTGTTAATTTCCTGGTTACTTTAAGGCTTATAGTTACATATTTAACTTACTTTCAAGTGATATTATACCACCTCACATATGGTATATTTTGCAGTTGTATGCTTCCGTTTCTTTAACACATTTGTTTTCAGACGTTTTACTTTTAAATATGTTTTAAACTCAGTATCATATATTTATCCATGTGGTTACCTTTTCCAGTGTTCGTTCTTCCTTTGTTTAAACCCATATTTCCACCTTTTATCCTTTTTATTCTGCCTGAAGAAAGTGCCTGCTTTTTCTACCTTCTTTCTTTAACATTTCTTGTGGTGTGGGTTTACTGGTGATAATTTTTCAGCTTTTATGTACTTGAAAAATTCCTTATTTCTCCTTCACATTTAAAGTATACTTTGGCTGGATATAGAAAAATAGATGGGCAGATTTTTTTTCTTCCAGTATGTAAACATTTCACTCCACTCTCTATTGACTACAATGTTTCTGACAAGAAATCTGCTGTCACTGTGATCTTTGCTTCCCTCTGCTTAGTCTACCCATCTCTGCTTCCCCTCCCACTCCCTCCCTCCAGCTGCTTTTATGATTTCCTTTATCACTGCTTTTGGACAATTTGATAATAGCATATCATGGTGTACTTTTCTTCATATTTCGTATGTGTTTGTGGTTAGTTGGAATTGTTGGATCTGTGGGTTTATAGTTTTCACTAAATTTGGAAACTTTCCATTATTTCTTCCATACATTTTTTTCTGTTCCTGTCACCACTCACTGACTTTGAGATTGAAGTAAGCAGTGGTTTGTGTGGAAATCTACCATTACTTTGGCCCATACTTTTGTAAATTAAAAAGTATTTTTTTTTCCACTGAGAAATCATTTTTTAATATTACCAATTTCCAGTGTTCTTGCAACTGCCTTTCTCATTCTGAGATTTCTTGTGCATTTTGGGAAGCAAATCAAGGGTAGAGGAATTCAGCCCTGCCATCTGACTTACATTTTAACTCTTTGGTCTGAACTTAGAAGAAAATTTTGTAATGTTTCCTGTGCTCTGATGTTGTTTCATTTAAACCTAGAACTATGCAGTTGTTACTTTTGGATCTTAATGACCTGTCTGATATAGAGGTAAATTTAGAAGACAGGAGTAGTGAAAGTTGGAGTAGATTTGCTATCCATTGGATTCTAATACCATAAAGTATGGTTTGCTTTCCTCAAATTTAAAATGCCTTATTTAATTCTCATAAATATCTATGCCTTCCAAGTTGCATGGTAAAATTAAACTTAACTCTAGTAAACATCATTCTATATGCTGCGATATGAATAAGATATCAATTATTTAGGAGTGGGAGTCACTAATATGTATATGGCAATTTCTCATTAACACTGACAATATCAGAGCTGTTTTCACATTAGATTAAAATAGTAATTTAGCTGCTTCATAAATGATTGAATGCAAAGAGTGTTATATAATCTGTTCACTAGGAATTAGTAAATGTTGCCAAGTATAAATGATTCATTTCCTTAATAACACAGGAAGCACCAGGCTGTAAATTTCCATCGAGGAGGCTGGGTCAGGAGTGGACTCAGCACTGGCGCAGAGGCAGCACAGCTATGTGGGAAGAACAGAGGCTGGTCTGCTGGACTAGATTTGGATCCTAGCTCTATTACTTAACGCTTTGTGACTCTGAGCAAATTCACATCTCTTAAAGTTCAGCTATTCTTCTGTAAAATACTCGAACTTCTGTTGTAGAATTATTTATTATAAATAAATAGTAACATAGTATCTGCCTGTATTGTTGCTAGGGGCTGCCCTGGATTATGTTTGAGTATTACTTTCTTTTGTGTCTAAGATGGCATTTTTTCCCCCTCAGAAAAACAGTACTCTTTAGGGAAAGACTGGAAAAGAAATAGTGGGTACTGTCTTTGCTTCAGAATTTTTTAGGGAAAGATGAGGTAGCTTTATATTGTGGTCATTTAAAAAAATTTTCTATTACCTGTTCAATGATGAAAAAAATCCAAAGAAAAAACCTAGAAACAAAATGCCTACTCAATAGCTATGTACAAATATAGTATGAAAATTGAGAACAACTTGTTTTGTTGTTAAATGTATCTTAAACTAGAGAACTCAGGGTTTTGTTACATGGTATTAGAATTAGAAATAGGCTTAATTTTCTTTTTGGGTCCAATGGCTACATCTTTTCTTTAACAGTTGGAAAGCCACTGTATCCAGGTAAGGTAATTTGTGCTCAGGAATTAAGTGACGATCGCAGAGATACTCTGAAACATAGATATAGAAGAACCAGCTTCAAATAATCTTTATTAGCAGAACAACAGCAAAATCTGACAACTATCAATAAAGAAAAAAAAAAAAGAATTGAGGTGGCTGTAGCCTGTGGTAGGGAGAGCAAACAGGATGAATGAGAAAAACAGTAGTTTGAGTTTTTGTGAAGGTGATGATAAATAAGGAATATTAATCTCTATTTTCAGAGAAACTCCTTCATCTCATGTTTGTTCATGGGTACACTGTTGTTCCCAAAGACCGTCCATTGTTACTTTGTTATTACAATCATGTAGTCTATACAGTGGTAACACTACTGTGCACACTATTTTTTGTGCATAATAGGCTTTTAATTTGTTCTTTCAATAAATATTCATTGGATACCTATTATGAGTTAGGGACTGAGGGTACAATGGTAAATAGGCAGACAAAAATCCCTGTCCTAATGGAGCTTAGATTATAGTAGAAGAAAGCAGACAAACAAATTAAGAAAAGATTTAGTATGCTGGAAGATAATAAATGGTATGGGGGAAGAACAAAGCAAGAAAAACGGATAACGGTGTGTGTGTGTGTGTGTGTGTGTGTGTGTGTGTGTGTGTGTGTTTGTGGGATGGCTCATTCAGGAGGTCGTATTAGAGCAAACGTCTGAAGGAGGTCTGTGAATTAGTTATAGTGAGGATCTGGAAAAGGACGAGGCTTCCATATAGAGAGACCAGCAAGTGTAAAGGCTTTCCATGGGCTTTTGAGTGATCTCTTGTGTTTGAATAATAGCAAGGAGGCAGTGTTCATGGAGCAGAGTGAGTGAGGGGGAGAGGAAGAGATGCCACAGATCGCAGGGGGTCAGATCATAAAGACTTTCTAAGTCCCTTCTAAGTTTGTTATTTGGAGCAAAATGGGAAGCCAACACAGAGCTTTGAGAGAGGATTGATATGATTTGATCTATTTTTAAAGGTTTGGTGTAGCTTCTGTATTGAGAGTAAAATGTAAGGGGGGATAGGGAGGAAACATGAAGACCAATAATCCATTAAAGAGAGCTAAGTTAGTGGGTTGCTCACTTGCTTCCTTATAAATGTTGTGCCAGGGAGGAGATTAGTGGCAAATACCCATTAAACCTCTGTGAGATTGGAAGGGTTGGCTTCCTTGAAGGGAACGTGAGTTTCTTTGGCAGATAAGGAAATATTCTTCGTTGATACAGAGGCGTCCTTTCTCTTATTAGTGGTGACTCGGTGACAGGAAAGCGAAGTTGCTGGCTCTGGCCCACCTGGATGTTTCAGATCTATTTCTGGAAAACAGGTATTAGGAGGTATGCAAGGAGCCTCTTTCTTTTATTTCAACTTAAAAGTTCCCTAATTGGATTGAGTTCAAGTTCTGTGTCATGGTTCTGTTTTGCTGTGAGAAGTTAATAAAGAAGGAGGCTGTGGATTCTTAGGTGTAGGACAAATGGAGTGTAGCAATTAGGCCATATTGTCCCTCCACTGGACAAAAGCCTTAAGCAGCTCAGGCAAACACCAAACAAAAACCTGTCACATGCACACAGATGTAGCTGCCTGGTGAAATCTTAAAAAATGTGTTCACATTTATTCTCCAGCAGTAATATTCTTTTCATAAAGCATTCCACACTGTGATAGCTGTATCATTAGTCCGATAATCTCAAGTTAATTCTCTATTGCTTTTTATATGGTTTGCTCAATATATTGGTTTAGAGAAAGAGGCTGGACAGCTTAAAGAGATTGGGCTAAGAAATTGCAGGTTAGGTGGGAAAGGAGAATAGACTACCTTTAGAAAAATGTGTAGTTAAATCTGAATGGAGCAACTGTCTTTGGATAAATGGATTTCTACATCTGTTCAGTAGGTGGTGAGTAATTTGCACATGTTCCACCCTGTGCTAGGTACTTGGGACTTCAACATGGTGTCTGCCCCAGAGATGCTAATATCTCTGAGGAGAGATGATTATATTGACACATGACACCATATGAACAATCTTCTGCCAACCTATGGATGGTATGGGTGGAAGGATTCTTAATGAGTCTTTCCCCTAACAATTAGCCATATTCCTTTACAGTGGAGACCAGTTATAAAGAAACAGTAAACACAGCAATTCAATATTCAGTATTAGTCATTCCTTTATGGCCAATATAAATATTATATTATTATATATTATAGTATAATATATTATTATATTATATATTATATAATATATAATATTCTTATAATATTCTGCATATATAATTTTGTTTTCTACTTCTTAATCAAGTTGTTAACAAATATCAGGGTACTATCTACCTGTCTTAAAATGATGTAGCTTCTTTTTTAATCAGTCTGCACTATTGAACATTAGTTAGTATATGATTTAGCATGGATTTGGTGGTTTTGTTAAGCACAACATTTCAGTGGCTTAAAGAATGCAATGAAAGGCTATTTCTTCCTCATTTAAAGGTCTGGTGCAAATGTTCATGGCTTCCAAGTGACTTCCTAACACGTGGTGATTCAGGGACCTAGGATCTTCTCCCTGAGGTCTTGGAGTCTTCTGTGTTCAGTTAGCAGACAGAGAAAAAGAGGGTAGATGATAGGTATTTCCTACCTAGGCAGCCACATCCTCTTCTGTGGAAGGAAAGCACTTATTTTTGGTGAACCGGCAGCTGATCTTTCTATTTATGATTTCTAATTTTTGTAAGTTGCCAATGGCAGTACTTTTAAATAGCTTTGCACAAATGGATTTTTTTTTCTATTTTAGATTAATGTATTTGAGATATATTTTTAGAAGTAAGTGTACTAGATAGGTGTTAATTATAGAATTATATAGAATTATGTTTTATTCAATACATCAATTAAAATCATAATTTATATACCTGTAAAGTTATTGGATATGAACAATCTCACTTCATTATTGTTCAGGCTGAAGAATGTCTTTGCTATCCTATATCCAGGATAATGAACACCACAAGAACAACAGACATATTTACACTGTCACATTTAACGGAAGAAAACTCTATTGCTACTATGCTTTATTCAACCCAGGACATGAGTTAACTAATTTAACAAAACAGATACACATACTGATAGCCTAAAATTATTTTACCAGTATTTGTGATTTGAAAATAAAATTAGAACATATGTCTAATAGTCTTTACATTCCTTTTGTTTATTTATAGACAGAAAAAGAAAGGTTTGATTTCAGGTTTCTTAATTTAGACTGAATCTGCCCCTAAGCAGGAAAAAAGTCTTCATACACACACATTAAAAGTTACTGTTTGGAAAAGGTAATCCTTTTCATAACTTGAGATGAAACTAGATTTGTGAATGAAGTTGAGCCGATCATCAATATGAGGAATTTTCATTTTGTTTTGTTTTGGTATTTCTGGCATAATTAAAACAAGGCTAAAGACTGATACTGGGATCTATTTTGTGTTAACTAAGATAATAAAACAAAAAAGACACTTTGCTTTATAGTAAAAATTAAGAAGTTTGTATAAAAAACGATAGTGTTGGAAAAATTTCTACCAGAAGTATTTTGGGGGAAAAACACCCTAGACATCCCAAATATTTGTAGAACTCATTCCAATTTATAAAGCTCTCTCTACTTCCACAAGCTATTATATCGTTAAATAACTACAGGTGGAAAGCAGATGGAAAAATGTCCTCATTTGTTAGCTATAAAATGTTTTCATTGAATTAGCAACCTCCCACAAATTTGGTAGGGCCCAGAGAATTCAGAGACACTCTTGAATTACTGCAGGGTGTTTTAGAGTAATCCTGACTGAAGATGTTCCCACCACGTAGCTGAGTGCCTGTCATGCACTGTGCTACCTGTGAACAGTGGATCTCTTCCCCACAGTATTTGCAGGGCCCCTGAGGGCTGCCACATGGCAATCAACAATCCATCATGGCTGCTTCCTGCATGACTTGATGTGGCGCCCGTTGAAGATGAGCCTTGACAAACTTCTCTCACTCTGTTCAGTTTGCTGTCCATCTGCTGAGACTTCTGGGTCTGGGACTGCACTCCACTTAGGTCTCTATCTCTGGCATCCTTACACTTATTATTTATTTTTCCCACCATTAATATTTCTTTTTAAATAAAGTATATTATTTTACTGCTTCTTGAATAGTGTAGTATTCTTCTGTGAAGTTATGGCATCTTTTGTAAACAGTATGTTGTTCTATTTTACTTTGTACACTTATTCTTGATTAAAAAGAGATTTCTTTTCCAGATCTAACATTTGCTAATATTCAAGTTGAATGATTTTTCCTAGTTCTCACTACTTATGTTCTCTTTAAAACTCATCTTTAAAGTAGTTTCTTTTCAAAATTGAAAAATATTAATACATGCACTAGTAAGTAATTAAAGTAGAACAAGAAGATCTGTCTGCTTGATGCCCACGTCCACCATTTACTAGCTGTATAAATCTGAGCAAATTACTTAACTTTCTCATCAGTATGTGAAATGGAGATGAAAATATTCATTTCATAGTGGGTTGTGAAGATTAGTGTTGAAGTCATATAAGAAAGTGTTTATAAATTGTAAATTGCCATATGTAGATGTTATTATTGTCACTAATGGAAAATACATTCGCACCTTTTCCTACCATATTTTGGAATGGAGAATGGGGAGATAGTTTCAACCACTTAATGTCTATTTGTTTATTTATTTATTTAAACTTAAGTCAGAATTTTTCTGAGAACTGTGGAAAACTTTAATACACATGAGGGAGAAACCTTTGAACTTTGTGGTGAAAAAGTGAGAGAAGACAGTGGCAGAGAAATAAATGGAGAAGATCCCTTATTAAAAAATTGGTTTCTCAAGCCACAGTTACTTACAGATCTTTGTAAGATCTCTTTAAAAGAGGCAGACACAAATGCAAGCAGACCATATGCTCTTCTGCACTTTATGCGCTTGACGGTATATATTTGAAATCACTTTCCATTCATAGGAATTCACTTCATTCCTTTTTAAAATTATGTTTAAAATAAATTCGATTGTGTATATTTAAGGTGTACAACATGATGTATGGGTTACATATAGGTAATGATAACTAAAGGGAAGCAAATTAACATATCTATCATCTCACATAATTATCTATCATCTCACATAATTACTCATCTTTTTGTGGTAAGAGCAGCTAAAATCTAATCAATTTGCAAAAATACCAAATACAATTTTATTAATTATAGTTCTTATGTTGTGTATTAGATCTCTGGATTTGCTCATCTTACATATCTGCTGCTTTGTATCTTCTGACCTGTATCTCTCCATTTTCCTTTCCAACTCTCCACCCCTGGTAACCACTGTTTTATTCTCTATTTCTGTGTATTTAACTTTTTAAGGATATATTCCACATATGAGTGAAATCATGCAGTATTTTTCTTTTAATATTCGTGACATTCTTTTATATGGATATAAACATTATTTATAAAAACCAGCCCACTCGATATATTATTTAACATTTTTATATTATTAGCATTACTGCAATGAGTACCGTATACCTTAGCTTGTAACTATCAAAATAGTAATACAATAAATAACCAGAAATGGTGAATTAAAGGGCCTGGGTGCTTTACATTAAGACATGTATTGCCAAATTGCATTTATGTACTTTCATTTTATGGAAATTGGAACTTCATTACATATATTGCAATTTTTCTATTTGTCTTTTCATTTTGTTTATATTTTTCATTTGGAATTTAAAAATATTTACATATGGTTACATTTATTGATTTATTTTCTTTTATGATTCCCAGGGTTTTGGTTAACCTACTCCAAAATGTTTTCTTTGTATCATTTTACAATATCATTTTCTAAATCTTTAAATTTTTATTTCCTGGTTTTCATAATGCACTATGGTTATGTAAGATATCACTATTTGGGGTAATTGAGTGGTGGGTATAGAGGACCTCTCTGTATGATTTTGGTAATTTCTTGTGAGTCTATAATTGTTTCACTAAAAAATAATAAGGTAAAGTAAAAGGTGAAAAGCATTCTAGTCTAGAAGTGCCACAGGAAAATTCAGCAGCCATTGCTTTCTATAAGTGCTCAAAGAAGACAACTCTTTTCTTTAAGTTCCAGTGGGATCTGCTGGGTTTTCCAATAGTGTGCTCTGTGGTAGTGTGATAACAACAGAAAACAGCAGCCACTGTGCACTTGGGAAGCACTACTACTAATTTTCTCATTCATATAATATTTCACAACTTCCAAGCATCTTTATATAAATATTGTCATGTAATTCCCTTAGCAGCCTTGTGGAGGTCAGTTTAGTAATTGTGCTGTTGTACATATGTCTAAACAAACTCACAGAAGCTAAGTGACTTTTGTATGGTTACAGGATTTGCAAGCAACAGAGTTGAGACCCTCCCTCAGGTGAGGCTGCTTCTGAATTGATACCACAGTGGCCTTTGGCCTTTGGTGACTCTATTTTAGGGCAGGAAGGGACTCTGCTCTCTGCAATGCACAGCTGGTTGACCTGATTGCAGCTGCGAAGACTCTGCTGAGCGGAGTGCCATAGGATGAAGAGTGTAGGGGAAGGACTGAAGAGATGGAGGAGGACATGGCCAAGAAGTAGAGTTGCCGTGACCATTGTTAACATTACTGAACTGCAGTCAATCATTTGAGTACTTACTATGTCCAAGATTTATGCTTAGCATTTAGTATGTGTGCTTAATAAACTGTTTATCTTCATCTTATAGTTGAGGAAACCAAAGCTTAGAAATAGTAAGCAATATACCTAAAGAACGTGGCTAGAAGGTGGCTAAACTCAGATCAGAACTCTGGACTTTCTGATTCTTATAGGTTCAGAGAGAAAGGAATGAGTAAAATAGGATTAGAGGTTTATAAATCCTTTTGCTTCCTTTCAGGAAACTTGACTACACATTTTATAATTTGCATGTGACAAATGAGATCCAAAGAACCTTCTCTTAGTAGTTACAATTTTCTCCCCCAAAAGACACAATGATACTATTGCTATACCTTTTCTCTTTTCTTCCTCTGCCTTTTGCCCTCACTCCAGGCAGGAAGCAGGCTCTACACACTGTGAGTGCTGCTATTGATTGCCTTTGGCCATACACAGAGCTGTGACAGTGCTGGATGTGTTTTACAAGGACTTGTTTTCTTAATTTCAGCCTCCTATCCTTCTTTTTACAGATGATGACTGTGTTTTAATGGAATCTGAGAGAGTAGACTGGAGAAATGCCAAGCCTGCAATTAGGCACAGTAGTTGAGTGACCTCTCCTGTGCAAGAATTGTAAGGCTCTGGAGGATAGGGACCTCTTGTAAAATAATGCATTCAGATTCAACAGACATTTACTAATAAGCATTACAATGTGGTAAACCATTGCTAAGCTCTTTATATCTGTAATCTTTCCAACAATCCTGCAGTGGAGGTATTATTTTCATTTTGCAGATAAGGAAAGTCTGAGTTCATTTGACTGTCCTAAGATCACATCTCTTGTTAATGACAGGGATAGGATTTTGGCTCAGCTCTCTCTCATCCCAAGTGCAGCTCCCTTCACAGAACTGGTGGGTATATCATTGGATGTGCAAGGATACTTACTAATTTTAGGTGCTTTAATTTTTTTATCTGAGAGTTTTCCTTTGCTGAATCCTGATTACCTAAAATGCACAACAACTGATGAAGGACATTTTTTTCAGGTTCCTTTTCAGCTACATAGAATGTTGTCCATTGGTGTCTGAGCATTTGTTCTTCCTTTTAAAATATCTGCTTGGTATTGCCATGGTTCCTAGGACACCCATGCTCACTGCTCTCCCCTTGTTTCCTCTTACATCTCTAGCCAGTAATTTTCTGTTTTATTTGCAAGCTTTTTTACCTCATGGGGTCCTTTCAGTGCTGAGCCTTCTCGGGATCCTGTTTTGGACCTTCTCTTCTACTCTACACTCTCCACTTCACCACCACATTCCCTTGGCAATCTTATTTATTTCAATTACACCTGTAAGTGACAATATCCACAACTATTCCTCTAGACCCTATGTTACTTTTGGGCTCCAGATCTATGTATTCAGCGATTTATTCAGAATCTCATTGGGATTGTGCTATAGATGTTTCAAGTAGCACATCCCTCCTTACTTCTATGCTTCCATCATTCTTGAATCCTTCTTACATTCAACCAATCACCATGTCCTATTGATTCTACTACTAAATATTTAGCAAAACCATTTTCCTTCTAACTTGACCGCCAACTCTAGAGCAGGCTGCTACCATCTCTGTTCTAATTTTTCATGGCTCCAGACTGTCTATTCTTTGAATTCATCTCCATACAACTGACAGAATGTCTTTTTTTTTCCCCAAAAACCTAACTATGTTCATTCTCTGTTTAAATATTTTGCAATAACTTTACATCTCTCTCAAGGTGAAGTCAACTTTTCAATATAACCTGCAAGGCCCTCAGTGTCTGGACCCCTGTCTTACTTTGTTATCTTCATCTCTTTCCTTTTTTCTCTTAACCAGCTACTAATGTTTTCTGACCTCTTGGTAATCCGGGATAGGGTCCCTTCTTTGGGTCTTGCTTTCCTTTCTAATAGCATTTATCATATGGAATTATAACTTTTTACATGACTGCATTCCCCCACCAGAGTGTAAGCTGCTAAAGGGCAGAGATTCTATCTGGGTCACACCTGTCCCCAACCAAGCACAGTGACTGACACATTGCACATACTCAATAAACATGTATTGGAGTTCCTTTTTATACCTCTTAGCCCAATACTGTGTAAAAGCAGGCATACTATCGTTTGTTTCTATTTGGAATCTGTAATGAAAATATCAGAATAGTCAGTCATGTAGAAAACAAGAAAAACTCTATTTAACAGTGTTACAAGTCTCCTGTTTATTGCATTCCCTTAGTGAAATACAGGTGATGAGGTAAAAATAATTATTTAATCACATAAAATGCAGCATCTAGCTCACTTTTACTGCACTTCAATCTTGAAATTTCTTGCAGATCAGTCTGAATTTTATATTAAAGAAAATTCAGAAGATCAGGAACAAGTGACTTATTTAAACTGCAGAAACTGATTTCAAAGAAATGATATTAGAAATTTAGCAAGAAGTAAAGCATCAAATTACTTGTCAATTTACCTTAACTGATTAAAATATGCCCAGGGCATGACTTCTCAATATACGGGTCAAATATCATAGGGAGAGTTTTCAGTGTTCAGAAGAAATATGACTAGAAATTAAAATTATCTTTTTCACATAAAAAGAAAATGCACACTGCCACTGTGGCACAGGAGATGAGAGTCATCATCCAGGTACAAGTGGTGTGACCATCTGTTTATGGAGAGAGGGAGGAAGTAGTGCAAAGGTTAATGATGTTCTTTGTGGCCAGGAAGAAACCTCAGAACTGGATGGTGCCTTGGTTTTTCTTTATCTATCTAAGCTTTATTGCAAGCATAAATGAAAGGACAATTGGGAAGAAAGGCAGAGAGCATTAATTAATCTAGAATGCATATTAAGAAAACTCAGGAAAATATAGTTCAGTTTTGAGCATAGCTGGAATTGGGGGGGGTAGGTGTGAGATCTGCTTCAGCATTATTATGGTGCTTTTAAAGTAGAAATCAGCAGATCTGAATTATTTCCACCTAATTGCGAAGAAGCTCTTTTGAGGTTAACATGATTGAGTAAAAAGAGGTAGAAATGTGATGTGTTATGCAACAGTTGAATCCCAGAGCTGTTGGATGAAGTAGTGTGAGGAATGAATGAAGGGGTGGGGGAATTGGGCCACTAACAATGGAAGCCCCTGAGCAACTACCTGTATGGTAACTAGGACCCTGTCTTGGGACCCTGTCTTGAGGTACATGTAAAGGATAGGGTAGGGTAAGTGGAAGGATGAAGAACAGAACAGGAAATGAGGTAGAGTAGGAGAAGAAATTTTGGTCACAGAAGATTCAAATAGCCTTCAGGTTCCTCTTTCTCTTCCTGTTTTCTTTTTTTTTAACTGGCCCAGTGACTTGCGGAGTCACACACATGAGCACAGAACCTTTGCCATCTCTGAGACACTTGCAACCAGAAACGGTTGTATCTCCAACCTGCCCTCTGCACTTATCTAAACTTTGAAAGCTCTGTGTAGTATATGTCAGTATCATGATGCCAATTTGACAGATGAAGAGAAGGGCTCAGGAAGGCTAATGTGACTTGCTCAAGGTCACTTAGTGATTTGTGTCAGAACAGGGGACTGCCGCCACCATCTCCTGCCCCTGCTGCTTTGTGAAGCCACATGCTGGTGGACTATGTGACCATTATGTACTATGTGCTAGTAGGATTGGTACTGTCCTTCATAATTCCAGGATTCCAGCCAGGGTTTTTGACAGCTTTTGGTTAGGTAGAAACCTGGGAGGAAGATCTAAACAATTTGCTTGCCTTTCTCTTCTATTATTTTTGGGAGATATTTTGTTTTGCTTCCCAAGGAGGCTATTTTCCATTATAAATGATGCTGCTTACAATAAGACTAAAAGCTTCATTAAGCTAAAAAAAAAAAAAAAAAGAGGAAAAGGAAACAAAATAGCTCGCATATCAGTATTTCATGGAAGCAGTTGTGAAGAATACATTAAAGTTAATGAGTATTAGACTACTTAAATTATTTACAAGACTTCAAAAATTTTAATATGTTGTCTGGAAATAGAAGTTGGTTCCCTGCCACATTCTGGTCAGTTTCCTAGACTGTAGAATGGTTGGCTATTTTCTCTGGGATCTCCACAATCAGGCTTAAAGGGAGGTCCCTAAATGATTTTAGCTGAGGTAAAATGAATGGGCTTCAGTACAATCCCACGTAATTGTGTAGAGGGTCCAGCCTTGTCCTTTCTCATAGAAATCATCAGCTCTGGACCATTCTAAACTTACTCTGAATATTGAAGGGCTCATACCTCCTGTAGGCAAAACTGAAGTCAAAGGAATGATTATTTAATTGCAGAGTTTTAGACAATGCTGTACCTAGATCTATAATCCAACCTAGGTATGAAGGCTCAGATAGTTGCCATTCCTTTTCTGTATAATTTGCTTCAGAAATAATTGTCACACCTGTCACTCTTGTCTGGGTCAGAGAGTTGCAGCCAAGATCACATTTTAAAGTCCTCCTTGATGGGAATAGCACTGAATCTATAAATTATTTTGGGCAGTATGACCATTTTCATGATACTGATTCTTCTATCCATAAGCATGGAATGTTTTTCCATTTGTTTGTGTCCTCTCTTATTTCCTTGAGCAGTGGTTTGTAGTTCTCCTTGAGGTGGTCCTTCACATTTCTTGTAAGTATTCCTAGATATTTTATTCTTTTTTGTAGCAATTGTGAATGGGAGTTCACTCATAATTTGGCTCTCTGTTTGTCTGTTATTGGTGTATAGGAATGCTTGTGATTTTTGTACATTGATTTTGTATCCTGAGACTTTGCTGAAGTTGCTTACCAGCTTAAGGAGATTTTGGGCTGAAATGATGGGGCTTTCTAAATATACAATCATGTCATCTGCAAACAGAGATAATTTGACTTCCTCTCTTCCTATTTGAATGCTCTTTACTTATTTCTCTTGCCTGATTGCCCTGGCCAGAACTTCTAATACTATGTTGAATAGGAGTGGTGAGCACAGGAAGGGGAACAGCACACACCGGGACCTGTCGGGGGATAGGGGGGTTGGGGAGGGATAGCATTAGGAGAAATATATCTGGGACACATTTAAAGCAGTGTCTAGAGGGAAATTTATAGCAATAAATGCCCACATGAGAAGCGAGGAAAGATCTAAAATTGCCACCCTATCATCAAAATTGAAAGAGCTAGAGGAGCAAGATAGAAAAAAAAAACTCAAAAGCGAGCAGAAGACAAGAAATAACTAAGATCAGAGTAGAACTGAAGGAGATAGAGACACAAAAAAACCTTCAAAAAATCAATAAATCAAAGAGCTGTTTTTTTGAAAAGATCAACAAAATAGACAGACCACTAGCCAGACTAATAAAAAGGAAAAGAGAGAAGAATCGAATAGATGCAATAAAAAAACGTTAAAGGGGAGATCACCACTGATTCCACAGAAATGCAAACTACCATCAGAGAATACTATGAACAGCTCTATGCACATAAACCAGTAAATCTGGAAGAAATGGTTAAATTCCTGGATACTTGTACCCTCCCAAGACTAAACCAGGAAGAAGTTGAAACCCTGAATAGACCAATAACAAGGTTTGAATTTGAGGCAGCAATTAATTGCCTACCAACCAAAAAAAGTCCAGGTCCAGATGGGTTCACAGCCAAATTCTACCAGACATACAAAGAGGAGCTGGTGAATTCCTTCTGAAACTATTCCAAAGGTACCATTTCTTCTGAAACTATTCCAAACAATACAAAAAGAGGGAATCCTCCCTAACTCATTTTATTAGACCAACATCATCCTGATACCAAAACCTGGCAGAGACACAACTGAGAAAGAAAACTTCAGGCTAGTATCCATGATGAACATAGATATAAAAATCTTTAATAAAATACTGGCAAACCAAATGCAATAGCACATCAAATAGCTTATCCATCACAATCAAGTAGGCTTCATCCCGGGGATGCAAGGCTGGTTCAACATACACAAATCTATAAATGTAATCCATCACATAAACAGAACCAAAGACATAAACCACATGATTATCTCAATAGATGCAGAGAAGGCCTTCGACAAAATTCAACAGCCCTTTATGCTAAAAACTCTCAATAAACTAGGTATCAATGGAACGTATCTCAAAATAATAAAGCTATTTATGATAAACCCACAGCCAATATCATATTGAATGGGCAAAAACTGGAAGCATTCCCTTCGAAAACTGGCACTAGACAAGGATGCCCTCTCTCATCACTCCTATTCAATATAGTATTGGAAGTCTAGCCAGAGCAATTAGGCAAGAAAAAGAAATAAAGGATACTCAATTTGGAAAAGAGGAAGTCAAATTATTTCTATTTGCAGATGCATGACTGTATATTTACAAGACCCCATTATCTCAGCCCAAACCCTCTTATAGCTGATAAGCAACTTCAGCAAAGTCTCAGGATACAAAATCAATGTGCAGAAATCACAAGCATTCCTATACACCAATAACAGAAAAACAGAGAGCCAAATCATGAGCGAACTCCCATTCACAATTGCTACAAAGAGAATAAAATACCTAGGAATACAACTAACAAAGGATGTAAAGGACTTCTTCAAGGAGAACTACAAATCACTGCTCAAGGAAATAACAGAGGACACAAACAGATGGAAAAACATTCCATGCTCATGGTTAGGAAGAATCAGTATCGTGAAAATGGCCATAATCCCCCAATGTAACTTGCAGAGTCAATGCTATCCTCATCAAGCTTCCATGGACCTTCTTCACAGAACAGGAGAAATACCTAAGTAGATGACAGGTTGATGGGTGCAGCAAACCTCCATGGCACGTGTATTCCTATGTAGAAAACCTGCACGTTCTGCCCGTGTATCTCAGAACTTGAAGTATAATAATAATAAAATTAAAAAACACTGTACTGTGAAAAGTACAGTATAGAGGAAGAGGGCTAATCTGGGAGTCAGGAGACTTCCATTGTTCCATGTTAGTAACTCACTGTGTAGCCTTAAGGAACTCTAGTCTTCTTTTTGGACACCAGTTTTTACATCTGTAAAATTAGTTTCAGACCACGTTGGAAAGGATTGTTGGATTAGATTAACTATAAAGTTCATTCTGTGGAGCTTTGGTATAGAAACACGGGACTTTATTAAGATATGTTTCAAATGTACAGCATTGAGTCCTTGAGCATAATAAACAACCATTGGCCAATATTAAAATGCTGCCATCTTTGCACATGATTTTAATGTAACAAGAACTTTTGCATGAAGTTGGAGGATGCTAGGTACCCACATCTCATCTCATTCTACATCCTCCTTCCTCCCTTTCTGAAGATAATTACTATTTTGAATTTTGTGTTTAGTATCACTGTAAATGGGTTTTGCAGTTTTCAAAATAAGTATATATTCCTAAACAATACATAGGATTGTTTTTCATGTTTTACAACTTTATGTAAATGACATTATATTGACATACCATTCTGCAACTTGGTTTTTTGATCGACGTTCTTGCATGTATTATATTTTATTATTGTAGAGTGACTTCATTTATTTGAAAATAACTTCTACTGTATATAATGCTTCATTGTACAAATATGCCACAATTTATATAGCCATTCTTTTACTAATATACATTTGCATTGTTTTTAATTTTTCACCATTCCAAACAATACTGCAATAAACATTCTTCTGTAACAATGTTTCCTACTGCATGTATGTGAGTGTCCTCTACATACAAAGCTGGAGGTAGAAATTGAGTCATTGGTTGTGTGTATCGTCAGCTTTACCAGATGTTGCATAATACTCAAAAGTATTTAATCAGTTAAACTATGACAAATAGTATACGAGATTTCTAGTTTCTTTTCTTCATTGCAAACACTTGACATTGACTCACTGTTTTTGCCAATGTGATGTGCTTAAAGTTATTTGTAATCTTTGTAATGTATGTTTCCCAGATGACTGAGAAATGAAGTTGAAACTGTGGTTGAGCATATTTTCCTATTTTTGTCAGTCTTTGGGCTTTCCTGTTCTGTAAGAAATCTATTGATATCCTCTACTATTTTCTTTACTGGATTGTTTGTATTTTTAATATTGCTTTGTATGGGTTCTTTATACATTGTGGATATATATTTCACAGTAGCATGTGTTGAATGCTTCTGCTAGTCCGTAGCTTTTTTAATCTTTGTGACATTTTTGTTTTTAATTTAATCAGTGTGACAGATTGTATTTTCCAAAGATAGCCACAAGGGTGTCTGCTGTCCAACAGACTCTTCTAGAACTTTGCTACTCCCTCAAAAGATGGAATCTATGTCTCTTACACCTAAAATTGGGAGTGACCCTGTGACTGCCTTGACCAGTACAGTTTGGCTGAAGTGTTGTTGTGTGACTTCTAATGCCAAGTCACACAAAAAAATGCTATTTCTGCCAGTTTATCTGGGGGATACTTTGTCTTGGAATCCAGCCTTCATGCTGTGAAGAAGCGCAAGAGGACTATAGGGAGGCTCATGAGGCAAGGAACCAAGGCCCCGGTCTGCAGCTCCAGTTGAGCTTGTGTCTGCCAGCCTGCACAGGTGCTCCAGGCTGTGAGGAAGCCATCCTCACAGTGGGTTTCCCTCAGTGAAGTAGCACCAGATGTGGAGAAGAGACAAGTCATCCCCACCAAGGCCTACTTATACTGTGGATTTGTGAGCATAATAAGCCATTAAGTTTTGGGTGGTTTATTAATAAGTAATAAATAATGAATAGAGCCAGATATATCTGTCTTATCTGTTACTGTGTCTCTGTGTGTGCATGCGTATACATGCATGCATGTATGTTCTTAAAGAAATTCTTTCCTATAATACCTCACAGCCATAAATGTATGGATTTATCTTTTTATCTAAAAGTTTTAAATTCTACTCTTACCTTTTTAGTTTACTGAATACTGACAGGAATGTATAGTGTCAAGTGGGGCCCTAATTTTTCCCATGTAGATAAATAGTTTTCCCAACACAATTGGCTAGTCTGTCTATGGATTTGAGTGCTACCTCTGTTCTATACACATTTCTGTATACTTGTTTTTGGTTTGTTTGTATATTACCTTGCTAATATCACATTGCCTTATTTGCTGTAGCTTTAGAGTCAGTCTCCACATTTGTCAGGACGTGCTCCATTATTCAATCTTTTAATTCACAATCATTGTGATAACTTTGGGCCTTTTATTCTTCAATATATATTTTAATATTAGCTTATTGAGTTCTCCAAAATACATTGTTGGCATTATTGTTAGATTAATTTGAGAAGGCTTGTGTATGGCTACATCACTTAGAATTTTTCTATTATAAATGGCATATTTGAATATTACATTTGAATTGTTGCTATTATCAAGGAATACTTTATTTCTTCATTTAGGTATGATTTACATGAATAAAATAGACCCATTTTGAGTATGTGGTTTGTTGAGTTTTGAAAAATGTATACATTCCTCTAGCAGATATCTTTATGAAGACCTCACCTTCATCCCAGAATATTCTCATTCCTTTTTCTAAAAAATTCTTTCCCAGCCAAAGGCAGTTACTGTTCTGGGCTTTATCTCTGTAGAGTAGTTTTTTCTCCTCTTGATTTTTATGTAAAAGAAATAATTCAGGATGTATTTTGTTTAGTGCAGTTTCTTTCCTTCACTACAGCTTTTGTGAGATTCATCCATGTTGTCGATAGCAATAGATTTTTCTATTTAACTACTGAATAGTATTACATGGTATAAATGTGCCACAATTTATTTATACTCCTGTTTGTGGACATGTGGGTTATTTTCAATTTGTAACTATTATAAATAAGTTTACTAAAGATGTTCCTCTACAGGTCTCTATGTGGACATATATTTTCATTTTTTCTTGAGTAAACACCTGGAATGAAATTGCTGGGTCATAGGGTAGGTGGTTATTTAATGTCAAAGAAATTCTCAAATGGTTTTCTGGGATGATTTTACTATTTAAATTCCCAATGAATAAAAGTTTAAGTTGCTCCATCAACACTTGTGCTGTTAACTTTTCAAATTTTCACCATTTTAGTGAGTATGTGGTAGCATCAAATTATAGTTTAAATTGCATTTTGTTATTATTCGTCACATTGAACATCTTTTACGTGCTTAAGTGTCTTTTCCAATGTTTGCCCGTTTTAAAACTTTGGGTTCTTTGTTGTTTTATTCTTCAATTGTAGAATTAAAAATATTTTCTGGATACTAGTTTTTATCAGACATGATTGTTGAAATATTCTGCCATTTTGTTTCCTTGATGTTGTTTTCCAAAGAGCAGATCTTAAGCAGTTGATGGAATTCAATATACACTCTTCTTTTTCTTTTAGAGTTTAAGATTTTGCCATGCTATCGAAGGAATTTTTGCCTATTCCAACATGCATGTTTCTTCCTATATTTTTTTCTGAAAGTTTTAACATTTTAGCTTTTATGTTTAGGTCTGTGATCTACTTCTCATTATTTATTGTGTAGGAGGTGAGCTAAGAATCAAGGTTCATATTTTTTTAAAATGAATATTCAGTTATTTCAGCACCATTTATGGAAGAAAAGCGTCTTTTCAAATTGAATTACTTTGGCCCTTGTTAAAAATCAATTGAGCATGTATGTACAAATATATTTTGGACTCTGCATTCTAGTCAATGTATCTGTGTGGCCATCCTTATGCCAAAACTACACCATCTTGATTCCTTTAATTCTGTGTTAAGACTTGATAAAAGGTAGCATTAGTTTTCCAATTTTGTTCCTTTTATAAGTTGTTTTGGCTAGCCTAGGTCCATTGTGTTTTGATGTAAGTCTAAGAATCAGCTTGTCAATTTCTATTACTACCCAAAATATTAAACTAGTTGTTTAATACATGTTGTCTGTGTTTTATTTGGTTATAGTGAGTGTGCAAGTTCTATGTCATCCCCAGAATGAAGGTGTGATTCTTAAGTTTTATGTGTCAACTTGGCTAGGCTACAGTGCCCAATTGTTTGGTCAAACACTAGTTTAGCTAGTGCTCTGTAACTATTTTGTAGATGCGATGAACAACTATAATCAGTTGCCTTTAAGTAAAGGAGATGATCCTTGATAATGTGGGTAGGTTTCTTTCAATCAGTCGAAGGCCTTTAGAGCAAAAACTGAAGTTTCCTGGAGAAGAAGAAATTCTGCCTTAACACTTTTCCTCCAGCCTGCTGTACTGCTCTCTAGATTTTGAACTCAAAAATACAATGTTTACTCCCTTCTGAGTTTCCAGTCTGCCTGTTTGTCCTACAGATTTCGGACTTCAGAAATTGACTGATATAGAAGGGAAAGAAAACTTACCTTTTAGTCATTCACATTTCATAGTAAGTTTTCCCATTGACTTACTGTTAGGTTGGTGCAAAAGTACGCAGTTTTTGCCATTAAAATTGATGGCAAAAACCATGATTACTTTTGCACCAACCTCATACTAAGTGTGGCATAAATCTGAGGGAAACTTCAAAGATAAGCTTGTATAAAGGAAAAAAGAAAACTTCATGGAAACTCCTCAGAAAGGATGGTTTCTCAGTATACGGAGCTATGGTTAAGAGTGATTGAAAATACATCCTCTTGGCAGTATGCATTTTACTAAGCATTTCACATAACTAATGATGTCATCTCTTTATGCATTGATACCAATTCTTTGAGAGGCCCAGTGCTTGGAATACAGATACCCTTCAGGAACTCATGGCTTAATGAGACAGTCATATAGACAGACAGCATGCCATGAGTGCTGTGAGAGGGCTAAGTGAAGGTTACCGTCGGAATACTTAAGAGCCGTGGGCCATCCTTTAATTAATCAAATACATGAAATGAGTTATTAGAAGTAGAAGATGTTCAAGAAAGCAGGGAGCTGAGAGATGGCAGAAAGCTTCAGCTTTGCCCCTGCCTATAGCGGATAGGTCCAAGGCCTTGTAGAGCTGGAGTGGCTCTCTGGAGGATGGGCCATGTGTCAGAGGAACCCTCCACTTACTCGCTTGCCCAGTGTAGGATCTTCTTGGCTGTGAATTCTCAGCAAACTGACACAAGAACAGAAAATCAAACATCGCATGTTCTCACTCATAGGTGGGGTGTTGAACAATGAGAACACATGGACACAGGGAGGGGAGCATCACTCACTGGGGTTTTTTTGGTGGGGGAATGGGGGAGGAACAGCGGGGGGTAGGGAGGTTGGGAAGGAATAACGTGGGGGAGAAATGCCAGATACAGGTGACAGGGGGATGGAGAAAAAAAAAGATGTATACATATATGCAACAACAAAAAAAAAGTGTCACAGTGAGACAGCCCCAAGATACTTATTTCCCTTGAGGAAATATTTCTTGCTTATGTATGGACCTGAAAAAAAAGTCCCTGCCTGCCTGCATACATATGTAGATACTTTGCATAGTAGAACTGATCTACCACAGCTAGGACATTCTAATAAGATAAAACTTGTAGTTAGGATCTCACCATCTACATCTTCCACTGGCAGCCACTCCCCATGGGTGAATGAATAGGGCTTGGAGACGGTATCCCTGTGTTCTGGGGATGCAGTCGATACCCTGAAGGCTGTGCTTGTGCATGCCCCATTATTCACTTTTTGCTTAGTTTACAATGGTGCATTTATAAGAGAAAATGAAAACTCAAGCCTGGTGTTGTGTTTCTAAAATCTTGACTCAATTTTGAACTTGGCTGTCAGCCATGATGTAAAGATGGTAAGCATCCTCAATAAGGATTTCGCAAACAAGAAGTGGGCTTTCATTGGTGCTCTAGTGGCTCAGTTTCTAAATTTCTCATTTTTAAATTAGTGAGAAGTGGCAGTGAGGAGCATGGAAAATATCTATTATTTCCTGGCCAAGAAGTGTGATGAATGTGGGAAAGTAAATAGTCATCACATCAGATTGTAAGGAACAGTGCCTTCAGCAGTAAGGCAGATTTCAGGTAGAGGGAGATGGCAGAGGGAATACTCATTAAAAGGGCTGAGGATATCAGGGATTTTTTGATGCTGGGCTACAAGTTCCAGAGGGCCTGTGTAAGGGAATTGAGAAGGGGTAGAAGATGGGATCAGACTAGAGGATTTGAAGAGCCATAGCGAGATAAGGGATGCCATTAACCCAGTTGTTCATCCCAAACCTTGGAAATATCCTGTTAATCAGCAAGTATTGTTAATTATAATCTTCACATAGATCCCAAATCCCACTTCTTACCTCATCCACTGTGACCTCCTTACTCCAAACTGCATTTTCCCCTTGCCTGGACTTCTAACTTGTCTCCCTTTCTCCATTCTTTCCTTCCTCCTTCTTATTTTCCATTTATCAGCCGGAGTCTTTTATTTTTTTTTAAAGAAACATTATCAGATTATGTCTTCCTCTGGCTCAAAAGCCTCCATGGGATTCTCATCATGCTTAGAACAAATTCCAATTCTTTTAAAAAAACTTTTATTTTAGGTTCAGAGTTACATGTGCAGCTTTGTTATACAGGTAAACTAGTGTCATGGGGATTTCTTGTGCAGATTATTTCATCACCCATATACTAAGTCTAGTACCCAATAGTTATTTTTTCTTATCCTCTCCTCCTTCCCACTCTCCACCCTCAAGTAGGCCCCAGTGTCTGTTGTTTACTTCTTTGTATCCATGTGTTGTCATCATTTAGCTCCCACTTATAAGTGAAAATATGTGATATTTGGTTTTCTGTTCCTGCTCTACTTTGCTAAGAATAGTGACCTCCAGCTCCACCTGTGTTCCTGCAAAGGATGTGATCTCATTCTCTTTTTATGGCTGCATAGTATTCCATAGTATATATGCACTACATTTTCTTTATCCAGTCTACCATTGATGGACATTTAGGTTGATTCCATGTCTTTGCTATTGTGAATAGTGCTACAATGAACATATGCATGCAGGTGTCTTTATGATAGAATGATTTATATTCCTTTGGGTATATACCCAGTAATGAGATTTCTAGGTCAAATAGTAGTTCTGTTTTACCTGTTTGAGGAATCCCTACACTGCTTTCCACAATGGTTGAACTAATTTACACTCTCAACAATAATGTGTAACTGTTCCTTTTTCTCTGCAACCTTCTCAGCATCTGTTATTTTTTGACTTCTTAATAGTAGTTGTTCTAACTGGTGTGAGATGGTATCTCCTTATGGGTTTGATTTGCATTTTGCTAATGATCAGTCATAGTGAGCTTTTTTTCCTGTGCTTGTTAGCCGTGTGTATGTCTTCTTTTGAAAAGTGTCTGTTTATGTCCTTTGCCCACTTTTTAATGTTTTTTTTCCTTGTAAATCTATTGAAGTTCCTTATAAGTGTCAGATGCATAGTTTGCAAAATTTTTCTTCCATTTTGTAGCTTGTCTGTTTACTCTGTTGATAGTTTCTTTTGCTGTGCAGAAGCTCTTCAGTTTAATTAGATTCCATTTGTCAATTTGTACTTTTTTTGCAATTGCTTTTGGCACTTTTGTCATGAAATCTTTGTCAGTTCTTATGTTCAGAATGGTATTGACTAGGTTGTCTTCCGGGTTTTTCTAGTTTTGGGTTTTACATTTAAATCTTTAATCCATCTTGAGTTGGTTTTTGTATACGGTATAAGGAAGGGGACCAGCTTTAATCTTCTGCATATGATTAGCCAGTTATCATAGCACTGTTTCTTGAGTAAGATGTTCTTTCTCCATTGCTTGTTTTTGTCAGCTTTGTCAAAGATCAGATGGTTTTAGGTCTATGGCCTTGTTTCTGGGCTCTCTATTCTTTTCCACTGGTCTATGTGTCTGTTTTTATAACAGTACCATGCTGTTTTGGTTACTGTAGCCCTGTACTATAGTCAAAATTGGGTAGCATGATGCCTCTAGCTTTGTTCTTTTTGCTGAGGATTTCCTTGGCTATTCAGCCTCTTTTTTTGGTTCCATATGGATTTTTAAATAGTTTGTTTTAGTTCTATGAAGAATGTCATTGGTAGTTTAATAAATCACATAGAATCTGTAATTTGCTTTTGACAGCATGGCCATTTTAATAATGCTAATTCATCTTATCCATGAGCATGGAATGTTTTTACATTTGTTTGTGTCATCTTTGATTTATTTGGGCAGTGTTTTGTAATTCTCATTGTAGAGATCTTTTACCTCCTAAATACCTACCAAGTCTCATACAGACTTCTGTACTCTGGCCCATAGCTGCCTCCCTGGCCTCATTTTCCACCTCCATTCAACTCAATTCCTGTTGCCATGAGCCACACCAGGCTCTGTGCCTGCTCCTGACTTGGGGGATCCTTACCTCTTCCATTTCCTCTATCTTAAAGGCTCTTCCTTTGGATATTCATGTGACTCATGCTCTGATTTTGTTTAGGTCTGTCCGTCTTATCTGAGAGCTTATCCTCGGCCACCAGGCTAAAGTAACACCTTCTTACAATTCCGTTTTCCTTATCCTACTTGACCTTCTTTCCTAGCTCTCGACATGACAGAACACTATATTTGCATATTTGCCTGGATACTGTCTATTACTCAGACTCTTTCCTAATATTAGTATTTCCTAATATTTATATTTTAATTCTTTTTGAATCTTGTCTCATGTCAAAAAGTTCTGTATGGGAACTCTTCATTTCTTTGCTAGAGGGATGATTTTCTCCTTTATTATTTGACTGAGATTCAAGTCTACCTGTGATTAGATATCACCTTGTATATCAATTTTTATCTTTCATTACTTCCCAACTAGAATCCACTGATTGCATATTTGCCTTGTTTATTTTTACTACTAAAACTTCACGTGTCTGTGTTTCTACTTGCAAAATCTCTCTGGGACCTCCTTGCCTGTTGAATTTCCTTTCATTACAGATATAATATAGCAAGGGTAGATTGTTGAATACTTTAGGATAATCTTAAAGTGTGGAATGCCACAGGTCTCTTCATTCTGGTACCCAAATATAATTTCTCCAGTAGGATTTTTAACTATGCAAGGCACACCTTTTTATGTGATAGGTTTTCCAAGAGCAGAAGTCACTTTCATTCAATTTGTATTTTAGAGATTTTTACCCTATTTTGCTTAATATCTTAATGCACATTAGACAGGGGAAGGAAAAAAAGGACTTCAGGATGGGTCTAACTTTGGACCATAATGGACTACAAAAACCCCAACATTGTTCCCCTAGATATTGGCAATGTTCCTCCTAAGCCTTGTTTTTCTAGAAAGACTGAATAAACTGATCAGATATTACTCACATGTATGCCCGCTAGAAATCTGCACAACTATGTAATCCTAACTATCATCACTGTTCTTATAATCACCTGTACCTGAAAGTGTAACCCCCATCATGGGCCCACTCTTGGGGGAAGTTTTATCTGTTGGGGAAGTCACAAACATTTCAATTATTAGAGGATCTGTCATCAACTAGATGTCATATTTTAACAAAGCTGTCATCCAATAATCTGAACAAATGTCAATGAGAAATTGATTTCTTTTATAATTAGCATTCAATCTTTGATGTCAAATGGATATAATAATTTAATGGTAATAATTAGACTTCATTGTAATTAGCTTAAAAATGATGAATACATTCAAAGCCAGGCGAATTTGTGGAGAGTTGATTTTTCAAAATCTGTATATTTTCTATAGTTGAAAACTGCTTTGAAGATGCTGATTCTGGACAAAATATTTTATACGTTTAGTGCTAATTTAATACCATTTTCAAGTTTTCAAAATATTGAGAAATTGACTCTCACTTTCTTCTTGAAGGAAAATTTAAATAATAATGGGCAGAAATTTTTCAGAAAAAGCTTCCGGTGGTGGGGATATGCCCTACAAGATATCAAAGTATACCGTAAAGTAAATGTAGTGGTAGTAATGTGGTACTGACATAGGAATAGGTAGATAAATGAAAGGGAAGAGAAAATTCACAAACAGAGCCTAGTTTATATTAGAATTTTATATATGATGGAGCTAACACTTCGAATCAATGGAAAAAATGTTGATTTCTTAGTCAATGATCTTGGAAGAATTGGCCTGGGTTAGCAAGAAAAGCAATCCATTTTACACATTGATAAAGCTCAGCTGGATTAAATATTAAATTTTTCAGAAATCCTATTATAAGAAGAACATTTCCTCTTAATCTTTTCAGTAAAAACGCTTTTCATTGCTTGGCACCAAGGCCAGAAACCACAAAGGAAATGAACACAAATTTGACTTTATAACATTTAGAATTTCTGCGTGACAAAGTATAACACTCATTCGTTCATTTAGTCAACCAATATTTACTGTGCATCTACTACCTACCAGGCATAAACTGGAACCATGTATAGTTAATGTGCCATACAATGAGTTAACATTTTAAAAGTATAAAGAATTCCTACAAATCAATAGTGAAAAGATGAATAACCTGAGAGAAAATGAGTAAAATACATGGGAAGGTAATTTATCAAAGTACAAAAAGGCCAATAAACAAGTGAAAAAATGTTCCATAGTCAAAGATGTAATTTAAAACAACAATAATGTATAACTTTTCACTTATTGTATTGATAAAGATTTAAAGGCTTGATAATATCCACTGTTGATAAGGGTATAAGCAAATAGGCATTTCAGCTTCTGTTTTGAAAATACTTACTGCACAGTTTCACAGTTTTTAGAGAACAATTTTGCAAGGCCTAGAATTTAAAGCATATATCACTTTTTACTCAGCAATTCTATTTCTAGAAACAAATCCTAAAAAAAATACAGTACAAGTATGCAAGGATTTATGCAAGAGGTGTTTATTTGTAGCAATGTTTTTACTATCAAAAAATGGAAATCACCTAAACACTTATCCATAGGGATTAAACAAATTGTTATGTCTATATGATAAAATTCCTTGGAACTATCTAAAATAAGGTAATTAATTGTGTTCCTACATGGAAACATGCCCACGATATATTATATTAAGAAAGTCAGCTTTAGGATATAAAGAGAATGATCTCATTTTAAGAATATGTATGCATAGGCATTCAAAAATATGTATGAATATAGTAATACATAGAAATAGCAAAAAAGTGTTAATGCTGATTGTCTTTGAAGGATGGAATTTCAGGGCACTGATATTCACCTCCTTATATATGTCAGTATCTTTTGGATTTATGTAAATAAAAGGCATGCTTTTACAATAAAAAGGAATATTCTCATTTGAAGAAATTGAAATCATAACACCATAAAAATAATGCACAATGATTATGTAAGGGAACAAATCTCTTCTGCATGTATTTTCCATAAAGATTTATAGGATCTCTAGTACAATATTTTTTTCTTTCTTCACTGAGAAATTAGCTTCGTCAGTTCCCAATTATTTTGGTGAGCACTTCCTTCGGGGTCAGACACTGAGAGTCACAGAGAGGACCAGGATAAAATGCCTAATTCTAGCAATCTTGACACCTTATAACGTGGTTAATTTGATATAGTAAGGAAGATTTTTAGCAGGAGGAGGCCCGTCAATTCACCTGCAATAGAACCTATGGGGTCCTGAAGAAATGTATTTGAGGGAATCCTAAAGATTCATAATAAGAATATTTGCAGCAATGAGACTTGAGGTTCATTGCCTGTCTGTGGCCATCCTGGACTAGACAACTACCCTTCTTTTACAGAAGGGACCATATAGTTAGGTGCTGCTTCCCTGAATGTGCTGACTGCCTAGTGGTTCTCTTGGATTGGTATTTCCAGAGCAGCCCTTAAATCCCTACTTCTGGTATCACTTCATTCTTTGGCTCCTTCATTCTTTAGAAAGTGAGAGGTTGCCTTGAAAACACCAGACAGCGGCAGGCCAGTTCTTTTGGCTGGTAGGAAAGTGAACAATGTATCTGAGTATCAGTTTCCTGTAGGGACAAGCTAACTTTTCTTGTGGGTACATTGACAGAGTTCTGCTTCTCAAACTCACGCTACTGATCTCGCTTGTTGTGATTCCCCTGGGCTCAGAAACTCTCCTGCCTCCATCCTCTCATAGAAAATAAAAAGTTCATCTGGCTTCCTATGATAAGCAGAGCCTTTCATGCTGGTTTGCCATGGTCTACGCTAGAGCCCTGACATTGCTTGTTAAAACTCACAAGGGTGAGAGCACAAATGTGTCAGTCAGCCCAGAGAGATATGATTACACATGGGCTCTTTCCTTTTGGTCTCCCTATATCCTGTGGGGGAGGGGGGTGGTAAGCCATTCACATAATTCACATAACTGAGTGTGCAGTACAGAATGCAAAGAGGAAGCAGTGGCTATAGAGATTCAGAGGAAGGAGATTTATGTCCTATTAGAGACATAAGAGGCTTAAAGGAGCAGGTAACACATAGGACGTGTAAGATTCCAGTGAACAGGAGTCATAGAGAAAATGTGGAGAAATGCCTTATGTGTCCCTTTCCTATAGGGGTCAGGATGGCCTCTGGGATGGGATAGGAGGCCTACATCACTGGTGTACTTGAGATTCATATGTCACCAAAATGTACCTGAAAATGTGATTGTTCTGTAAAGCCATTTTTGGTCAGAAGAACATTAAGACAAAGGTAATAGAACCTGAGACGTGTGTACGTCATTGGGGTCTGGATAGGTAGGTTTATGGTGGCTCCTTGTCAATAGCAATAAGAAAAGAGAAGCCTGTAGGGTTTTCAGGGACTTTTAATAGAAAATCGGAAACAACAAGGTTGTTGCCGGAAAAATCTGAGATTCTGATTGTATCTTTCCCAACTGTGGCTCAAGCATATTTTTTCTCAACCATAACCTCTTCCTGGAATGCCCTTCATTGTCTCTATCTGTTTAGATCCTGTCCATCCTTCAATGCCCTATCAAAGTACACCTTCCACTGTGTCTTCATTAAGTCCCTACAGGAGTGATGTGCTCATCCTATGAACTCCTATAGCTTTTCATGCTTCTGTTATGTATAGCATTATTTATGTACTACTGTGTGGTCTTTTGATGATTGCATATGTTCTATGTCCCCTGTCTTAGGCCATTCTTGCTTTGCTATAAAGAGACACTCAAGACTGAGTAATTTAGAAGAAAAGAGGTTTTATTGGGTCGTGGTTCTGTAGGCTGTGCAGGAAGCATAGCAGTAGCGTCTGCTTCTAGGGAGGCCTCAGGAAGCTTTCACTGATGGCAGTAGGTAAAGTAAGAGCAGGTACATCACATAGCCAGAGCAGGCACAAGAGAAAGTGGGAAGGGGCAGGCGCCGTATTTACAACAACCAGATCTCATGAGAAATCACTCACTATCTATGGTGAGGACAGCACCAAGATATTTATGAGGGATCTGCCCCCCACAACCCAAACACCTTCTACCAGGCCCCCTCTCCAACACTGGGGATCACATTTCAACATGAGATTTGGAGGGGACATTCAAACTATCATCCCCTAATAGAATGTAAGCTCTGTGGTCCCATCACTTAGCAAGGACTATGCTGGAAATAAATTAATTCTGTAATTTGTTGAGTAAATAATGAGTGAATATTTAGATGGATTTTTGTCTAGATCAGTGGTTACATTACTACCTCTTAAGGGTGTTTTGGAAATTTAAGGGGGCCACTTTGGTTATCACAATGATAGGAAGGGGGTCACTGACATTTGCTGGACATGAACGAGTTGTGGTAGATACCCTGCAGTATGTGATACAGTCCTGCATACCGAGTAATCCCATGGCTCACCTGATTTTCAAATAACCCACCACGTATTCAAGTAGATGAAAAACGTGTTCATAATTTTTCGAGCCTAGAAAAAAACTCCATTCTACATATAAACACAAAGTTTATTTTTCACTATTTTACTAGACACTGAATTTTCCAGGAATGTGAGCATTATGTAAATTGGGAGAAAATTCTATTCTGTTTTGTTTGGAATTTTAGCAAGTGTTGTCCACTATTTTGGAACATTCCATCACTGAGATCAATGCTGCTGATAGTAAATGCAATATGCCTGCATTTGTAGAGGTTCATTCAGGGGGAAGCCATCTAACTGCTTTATGTGTTTTTGAGTAGTCATTAACTTGCTAAAATATATGTTATTTTATTATAAATTACAGGATTTCTGTTTCTCTTTTATATTAACATTAGGATATTTTAAAATTGTGCATAGGAAAGTTATATTGAATTTCACTTTATGATTGTAAAGGATGGTTAGGTTTGATAAGGTTAAAAACTACTGATCCAGATGATCAGGTTTCTATCTATTAACCATGGGGCACTTGGATGCCCTTCTGCAATTCCAGAAATGTGGGTTATTCTCAATGAAAATAAACCCAATTCATACCAACAGCCTCAATTAAAAGCTGACATTTCGACATAGCTTGATGGATCTCTGGGGAGTTGTTTGCGGAAGTCACATGATGAATTGAAATTTTCCAAAGTATTAAAAGATGACCAGATCATCTAATCCAACCGCAGTCTATCCTTTAAGCTCTACCCACTCTTATTTTTGGGAATGCCCTTATGATTCCTGCAGCACTGGCATGCTTGTCACCTATAGGAGAGTGGTCCTCACACTTCAGCCTGTATCAGAATCAATGGGAGGCTAATTAAAATATAGATTATTGAGCTCTGTCCTCAGAGTTTCTGATTCAGTATGTCTAAGGTTGAGCTCAAGCATTTTAATTTTAACAAGTTCTCTGGTGAAGCTGATGCTGCTAGTCAGGGGCCCACACATTGAAAACCACTTAGTAGATGCTAGAAATGAGTATTTTCCCCTGCATTGCTCCAATATGGTTTTAAGCCAGGGGATATACTATTGAAGGAAGAGGGAAAAAAGAAAAGAGAAACATGAAACTAGCAGTGAGTCTAAAACAAATATGTGAATCCTAGAATCTCATGTATTTGCTGTGAGGATGTTGGGTGGGCTAAGTTTTTTAAAAGTCTCTACTTCGAGACATAGTGCATGTTTCTATAAAAATTTCCTAAAGCACCTGGAAAAGAACCACTAGCTTATTAATGACTTCTGCTTGGGACAGTGTTCCCATGGCCGGTATGTTGAGAGCAAATGTGGTGGTTCATTATAACATCATTTTAAAAGTTAAACACAAATACACAGACATGTACATGCATGTGCACTGTCATATGCAACAGATTGAGTCATGTACTTCAAGTTGGACACTTGTGTCAAAGCCATTTAATTTTAAGTAAATGACTTTAATTAGCAGCCCTCCACCATTTTAACTTCCTCTGTTAATGTGGTTCATTTTTCCCTGGTGAATACTTAGCTGCAAAACAAACTGATGGGCAGTGGAGGAGAGCGCTAGCTTAAACCTTCTTTCTAAAGGAGCAAGACAGAATTCCATGTTATTTATTGTCCTTTATAAAAATCAAGTCTAATAGTCACAGTGAATCCTTTACACATGACCAAGCTATTATTTCTTACTGTCTCCTACAGTGTTTACTTAATGTTCTTTCATGTGTAAAATTTCCCAGAAAATTTAGTACTTAATATTCTGATGGTGTCCAGTACATGTTTTGTCTCCCCACTGAGACAGTAAGTGATTCAAGGGCAAAGTCTATGCCTTAGACCATTTCTTTATCTTCCACTGTGGAGCCCACACTACTGCTAGAGAGAGCCATAGCTCTTCATGTGGGGTAGGGGTGAGACAACGCGTCGGAATCACATTGGGAGCTTTTGAAAACTGTACACACCAGTTATAACTCACAGAAGGGCCCACAATAATTCTTAAGATACTAGATTTTGAAAAGACAGCTTAAAATTATCACTGGAAATATAAATATGACTAAAAATCAAAAAGGAAAAAAGTCAACTGCCAACATATGCATATCGTACAATATTTTATATAGAAAACTCTTTGAAATTATCAGATGAACAATTAGAACTAATAAGACAGCTCAATGGTGTTCCTAGATACAAGAATAATTTACAGAAATCAATAACCTTCCTCTACTTCCACAATAATAAACTGGAAAATAACACTAGGAAATAAGATACTGATAATGGGCATAAATATGCAAAACACCCATAAATTAACCTAATGAAGAATTGCAGAAGTCCTTTAGCGAATATATTTAAAACAATATCAAAGGACGTTAGAAAATCTGGGTAAATGGAGAGAGTCATCGTGTTCCTGGATGGGAATGACTTGACATTAGATATAAGTCAAATCTCCCCAGATTAATCCATGAATCCTCAGTCAGTATTCAAACTAAGTTCTTTGAAGATTTTGACAAACTTCCAAAAACTTAGGTTTATAAATAAGTCAGCTTCAAAAAATTGGAGCAAAGAGAAAGAGAAACAGAATAGAAGACTCATAAACTAATGCATGTAAATATGGGAACTTAGTCTATGATAAAGACAGCACAGTACAATTAATAGGTAAGTGATGAAGTATTTTGTGCCAATAATGGGGATACTGGCTTACTTATTTGGAAGAAAAAAAGATGAACTCCTACATTAAAATCATATAGAATGTTTGTGTCATTTATTTATTGAATACCCTATAATATGCCAAGCACTTTTCTAGATTTGGAGGAAATAGGAGTGAGCAAAGTAGACAAAGACCCTGCTCTCCTGCAGCTTTTTGGCTGATTGGGTTCTGTGGACAGTGAACATACACATACACATATATATTTATGTACACACATAGTACTTTGGTTTTCCCATGTCAAAGTGCTATAAAGAAAACAAAATCAAGATAAAAGAATAGGGTGAGATGCTCTTTTAAATAAGGAAGGCCTATCTGAGAAGGTGACAATTGGGCAGAAATTTTAACACAAAGAAGCAGGATGTGAAGCAACCTGGGAAAAGGGCATTCTGCTTGGAAAAAACAAGTGACTGCACAAGCCCTTTGTCAGGGAGGAGCTTGCTTGGCTCTTTGAGAAACAGCACAGAGGTCAGTGGGGTGAAGCCAAATGAATAAGTGGTAGTGCATCAGGGGAGTGGTGGGTGAGGGCTGGTTGGAGAGTGAGCTGGAGGAAGGTGAGGGACTAACAAAATCCAGGAGTGGGGACATAAGGTTTCTCTAAATGTGAGGGTATGGGAGTGACACATCTAACCTTCCTTCGGGAAGGCTGATAGATTCCAATTGACAGGTGGTAATTACCACGCATGCCTTGGACACATATACATATATACATATACATATACACATACACATTCCATACACACACACACATGCAGATGCATATTTACATGTATAATTTACATGTATAGATATATATCTCACCCTTCTGATTCCAAACTATGATAAACTCCAAATCTAACTCTGAAACACTGCTCCATTAGGCCCTGAAACATCTAGACAGGCCTGCTAGTTAGGACATCACCAGAAAGAAAATGTTATTACTATCGACGAATCACAAACACACAGATTTCATAGGATTGCATAAAAATGCATTTATTTTTCTCATCAAATTGCCTTTTGGTTCATAGGGAGCTATCCCTGAATGGGCTTCCAGGAGTTCTTTCTTTCATTCTTTTTACACCCATTGTCGATGGCCCAAGCATCCTGGCTTTAGCAGGCTCTGGGACAAGGAAACAACACCCTACTTGCTTCTTGGAAGGCCGGGGATAGAACCATGGCATCTAGGCTTAGCTCTTTCAAGTCTGTAAAATTTTGCTTATCATACAAAATGCCATACTCAGCATAATTTTCATGTTTCATTATGCTGAAAGATACCCTTCCCAGATAGGATAGAGGCAGAGATAAAAGGGGTGAAGGGGATGTGCAACCCTAACTTTCCACCTTCTTTCCTGTAGAAAATTCACCGAGGGGGAAGATGACTCAAACTCCTTTCATGCAGAGAGAGAATACTGGGCAACGCTATGGTGCATGTACAAGGCAATCTCTGTCACATCCAGAGGGGTTTTCCACTGGGCTAGATATGGTGAGTGCCACCAAGCATGGGGAGAGTATGGCATACAAAAGAGAGAAGCAAAAGGCAGGTCCTCACAGCAGGCACTGGGGCATCTATGTCCTCAAGTGTTCAGGAAGTTTCTTTAATTACTACAATCTAGTGTCAACTGGTTTTTTGCGTTGCCTTGGAGACTAGCAGCAATCACATCATGTTTGCTTTCCCAAGGAAGTGGTATGATAGGGAAATTAAAGAGGGATGCCAGTTATTTTATTTGGATATTAAAGAAAAGAATTACCCCAGAATTGGAAAGCCTGGGGGCTTTTCAGTAATATATACGAATACATTGTTTTCCATCTGGTGTCTTGTGCACCAACCACGCTCACTGCTCGCTGTCATGCTGGCCTATCCTCTTCTGTCTCTTTGCTTTTGTGTATATGAAAACTTTGCCTTTGGTTGTTTATACTTTGCTTGGAACATAAACAGTCACAATAAAAAAGTATAGAGGGAGAGACCTTAAAATCGGGTGCTTGGGAAACTATCTTGGCGCTCTGGTCATGCTGAAGTGGGTGGAGAGAGGTGGTTCTAAAAAAGTAGTTGAGTGTCCTTGGGCACCCAGCGATGAGGCCCTGGAGCAAAACAGGGGAAACGTTGGCTGATTCCCTTAATGCCCTCCCCCATCCTGAAAACGTTGGATTTCAAGGCTCAGCCTTAGTACTGGAAAAGGCCAATTTGAGATTGGTCAGACTTGAGCACCTCGCAAACAGCTATCACAAGCCAAGTCACTGGTGCCTGGTAAGGAAATTAGCATTTATCGCATTTCAGTAAAAATGATGTGGCCCAGTTAAGTTAGATTTCCTTTCATTTACAATAGACTTAAAATCCTATTTAGCTATAATCCAGCCATTGTAAATTTGGTTACAAGGATCCTAATTTTCTGAGATATTAAAGCCTCCCATTCTATCAGAGCATCTTGATTTTATCCATTTTCATCCATCGTTAAATTTCTTATGGCTGAGAATGCCAGAGGCGACCTACCTTTCCAACCCGCTGCTGCATTCAGCAGTAACTGGATAGAGATCAGAAACATTTATTTTATTCAATGCCTTATCTGTTTTTTCCACTGTTTTAAACACTACTGAGGGTCAGACTGAAAATCTTTCTCTGATTCTAACTGTAATCAAGTGGGAAATGGTTTTATTTTATTTTAAACTAATATCGAGCCTAAGAAGAAAGCATCATTTCACACAGTGGCATTGAACGGTCTATTCTGCCATTGCTTAAAATGTACAGTTTGCATATCTTATCACCTAGCCCACATTTACATAGTCTTTGACATTGAAAATTTGTCTGACCTTTTACCCCGTTTAAATTGACACGTTTCTCATTTGGGAGCCTGTTAAAACCTTCCACCTTTAGGGGCCTGCAATCACAGGTGATCTCTTTCTTCATGTGAATTCTGAATGTCTGTGTCACCTGTGCATTCTATCCATCTACAGCATGATATCCTTAGCTTACCTCTGTGTGAGTCTTGCCTCCAATACTAAGTGGGCATTTTGTGGAGGCTGAGACTATGACTCACCTAGATGATGGAGAACACCTGCTGATGGATACAGTCCAACAAGAGGAAGCCTTCAGTGTGCAAGAGTTTGGACTTTTCTGAGTTCCTGACGTTAGGATCTTGCACATGTTAGTTAGAGACTCCTATGAGGAATTTCTTGCTCCTCAGTTCCTCCAGTTCCCTCTAGGCCTTAATGCCTTCCAGAGAGATTGCAATGGGCTCAGCTGCTCCAGATACGAGGTACTGGGAGGTGCAGATGGGTGAGGTGTCGAGGTTAGCAATGGTAGAGTGGGAGCAGCTGTGTCTCATAGTCTGTACTGCGCTCACTGGTTTCCCAGGCCTGCAGCTTCCTTCCCTGTAGACCAGGGTTTGACTCTGCCTTGAACACTCTTCCTCCTCCCTGCCCTCCCTGCATGGCTGCAGCTTTCCTCTGGAACTATCTGCAGAGAGATGGGAAAGACATGACTGGAACATTTTCTAGAGAATGTGAGTTACTCTGATTCGGAGAAGGAGACAGGACAGGAGGCAGTGCTGGTGATCCTGGCCTTGGTACTCGAACTTAGAGTGACTTAGGGAGCTGACGTGCTACCTAGGCACAGTCCTGCCACCAGCCATGCATCACTGAGTAAAGGCTGACTCAACATATACCTTCAGCCTGCTCTGTTGGAGGTGCTAGAGCTTGGGGTACAGAGACTTGTCCACTATGGCCCCTGCATTTGAGTTGCTGGACCCTCTACCTAGGAGGACTGAACTTAAGCCCAGTGCTGGCTTCATATCTCCTGGGACACATGAGCATTGAGCCCCGACACTCAAAGAAGAGGAAATCCCTGTGGCATTCCAGCAGATAGAATAAGGACACAGGATGATCAGAGAAGGCTTCTGAGTAAAATAGAACTTTATTATTTAATGGACCTGGCAAATGTCCTTCCTATTAGCCAGATTGTACAAAAGCTGGAAATGTTCTTCCTTTGAGAAGGTGGAAGCAAGGATGATACCAACCCGGTGTGGCACGAACTACACTGTGGAGAGTGTGAGAAGCTGTGCGAGTTCCAAACAGGCTCTTCACTAGCCAGAGGGGCTTCCTGGGGCTGGAGAGGCAGAAAACATGGAAAAAAATGACAAGGTACTTTTCCTATTCAAACTTATTAAGAATACCAGCCAGTGTGCTGAAAGAAAGAATTGCTCACTGTTTGAGAAAGTTTGGGTCAAGTGTTTTTGTCTCTTTTGTTTTATTTTATTTTCCAAAGTCAAATAGGCCTCTGATGATGATTTTCTAAAGAAGGAAATTCTGGGGTTCTCTCTGGCCTTAATCACATTTTATTGCAAAAAATACAAGGAAGGAGGAGTTAGATAGGAGCCTCAGCTGCCTTCAGTTGGTTCCCCAGTTCCGTGGGTACTGGACAACTGTGATTGAAGCCTTTTGCCAAGGAGGCCTTCCTGCGGGGACCTTGGCTCCCGTCTTTCTCCTTATCCATGCCTGTCACTCTAAATGGCACACAGGGTATGGAAAGAGCTGGGTGGAGGGAGCCCTCCTCCAGAGAGAGGCTTGACCTGACCGGGGCTCTGGCTCACCTTTTGTTCCCCATTGACCACTGAGGAGCTCTTGGGTTCTTTTCAAGAGAACTGTTATCTCTCCTTTCATCAACAACTAGTCCCATTCCTCAACATTGGCTTAAAAAGTGGTGCCAGCAGTATCAGCACTGGAGGGCAGAGAAAGTGGCCTCAGGACTGCTTTACTGCTCCAGCTAGCCCTGGGGTTGTCTATCTGAGGAACGCTGAGACTCCGTGTGCGATGGTCGTGGAGTCCCTTCTGAGTAATCTGATAGGACTGGAGAGGAGGTCCTCAGAGAGAGTGCGGGCTCTATGTGACCTAACCACTCAAAATTCCCTGTCTTCTAGCCCCCCCTATTCCTAGAGGAGTTGGCTCCCCAAGCTTTGAGGAACTGGCCAGGAAACCCTGATGTAGCCAAGGAAAGCGGCAGTGTATGCCCCTCACCCGCTTGATGGCAGTACAACTGAGCAACTCCTACTTCATATTCGTGTGGACCAGAGGCACTGTGACTGTGCTGTCAGCAGAGGGTGACATCGCCTCCCTCCTGGACTGCCATGGAGCAGCCTGTTGGCAAGGCGTCCAGGGAAGCCATACTACACCACTAAGGAGAAAGGAGCTCACAGTCAGACACAAGAGAGAATTTCTTTTTATGACCCAGACTTTGCTCTTTTGACTTTTTGCCACTGAGCTTTGCTGTAGCTCAGAGATGTTCTAAAGATAGGCCATCCTAGATAAAGGTAACATCTGGAGTCATAGGTCTTGTGTCTGCTCCACCAGGGGCACCAAAATCTTAGCTCCACAAAACTCTCTTCCTCAATTTTTACTGAACCCTCTGTCAGCTTATATGGTAACAACTTACAAATGGTGACACTGAGACCCCAAAATTGGGATTCACAACTTGGATGTTGTTTAAAAGAAGAGCTGGCATTCAGTCACATGACCTCTGTCCCATTCATCTTTATATCTCTGCCCCTGGAAAACCCCATGCTGTGTAGCCTTAAGAAAATGATCTTCCTTCTTTGAACTTCATCTGTAAAGTGGGGTGACCCTTCACAGGGTCTTCAGAGGAGTACATCAAAATAAAATATTTTGCAGGGTGCCTGGTACATGGCAAGCCCTTCAGAAAATGGCAGATATTAAGATATTAATTTAAGGCTTTGACCATGAGGTCTAGATGACTCTGGATACTCCTTTGGGCTGGGAAACCACAGCCTCTAAGGATAGTGGAGGAGAGCCGATAGTAAGGTCTGACTCCATGATATTTGACCTTATTATCCTACCGTCTCTGGTTGCCAGGCTTGCTGCAAACATGATTCACCTTAGTCCTGTGCAAAAACTGCCTCAACTTCTGGTTTGTATTCTACTGGGGCCTGGAACAAAGCCAGAAAGACACAATGAAAAATGTTTCCCTTTGTGTCCACAGCTGCTTCCTGGTTACAATGGGCCATTGTTGTGCTAGGCCACAATGGAAGGGAAGTGGAACTGATTGGCTAATTGATTCTGTCTCATGTCATGGGCCTCAGAGGCTCTGCTCTGTCAGGGGCATCTGAGGTTTTAGGAACTTGTCTCAAACAGTAAATTAGTTATTACTGACTGGTAGATGGATTATTGATCTTAACTCATTTCTCCTTTCCTATAGTAGAATGATATATTCATGGGCTTTTCATGTGACTTGGGAATACCTCCCACTAGAACAGGAATATATATCCTGTTGATGGTGGTCGTGGCTTTAACTGTGGTTGTTAGGATATATGATATGAGCAGAGGCTTTGAATGTGCTTTTTTTGGCTTGGCCTCTTGCATTTCTGCTATCTGCCATAAGAAAAACATAACCTTGAGTGATTTCTGGTCCATGGAATGAGGAGACATATGGAGCATACCTGAACTCAATTCTTTTTTTTTTGAATATATATTTTATTGTGTTTTAGGTTTGGGGGTACATGTGAAGAACATGCAAGATTGTTGCATAGGTACATACATGGCAATGTGGTTTGCTGCCTTTCTCCCCATCACCTATATCTGGCATTTCTCCCCATGCTCTCTCTCCCCAACTCCCTACCCCTCGCTGCCCCTCCCCTAGTTCCCCCCCCCCCCCCCCCACAGACCCCAGTGTGTGATGCTCCCCTCCTGTGTCCACGTGTTCTCATTTTTCAACACCCATCTATGAGTGAGAACATGCGGTGTTTGATTTTCTGTTCTTGTGTCAGTTTGCTGAGAATGATGGTTTCCAGATTCATCCATGTCCCTACAAAGGACACAAACTCATCAGTTTTTATGGCTACATAGTATTCCATGGTGTATATATGCCACATTTTCCCTGTCCAGTCTATCATCGATGGGCATTTGGGTTGGTTCCAAGTCTTTGCTGTTATAAACAGTGCTTCAATGAACATTCGTGTGCATGTGTCCTTATAATAGAACGATTTATAATTCTTTAGATATATACCCAGTAATTAGGATTGCTGGGTCAAATGGAATTTCTATTTCTAGATCCTTAAGGAATCGCCACACTGTCTTCCACAATGGTTGAACTAATTTACACTCCCACCAACAGTGTAAAAGTGTTCCTATTTCTCCACATCCTCTCCAGCATCAGTTGTCTCCAGATTTTTTAATGATAGCCATTTTAACTGGCATTAACTCAATTCTTAGTTCAGATCCAAGCCTTGCTGAGCCCAGTTGAGATTAGCTGAATCCTAGCCTATCTGCAGAATGAGGGAGAAAAACAAATGTTTATTGTTGTAAGCCCAGTGAGATCTGGGGATTGTTTGCTATGCGTCATTATTTTGAAGCAATTACTGATGAATTCACTGACACATGGACTCTACTAGAGAAGGGATCAGCAGGAGAATCTGATGGCTCCAGGCTGGCTGATGTAAACCCCTTGGAGAGGGACTCTGACTTTTCTGGACCAGGATGCTCAGATTACCTTTTCCCGAAGAGGGGGACTACAGAGAGCATGGCCGGGCATGGCTTATCCCCTTTCGTGCTCCCAACACCCCACCTGGTACCCTACTCTGAGTAAATCTAGATAGTAAATGTATGCTAAATCTTGTTGAAATGAATTGAAACATAGCCAGGCTGAAGAGTCTTGATTTCCAAAATTAGGGCTTTCTGTAGGAGCGTCCAGGATGCAAATCAGAGGAGAGTCTGTGAAAAGGACAGGTGTAGTCCTTCTAGGGCAAGATCAATGCCAGGAGAACGTTTAGAAATGTCCCACACCCTTGAACATTGTTGTAGCTTTTGCTCTCTGAGAGTTGCTATGGAATATGCTTAGAAATATGTCATTTTCTGACTCAATTTGTCCAAGCTGCTCTAACAGAGTAACAAGGCGGCTTAAACAACAGAAATGTATTTCTCACAGTTTCAGAGATGGGAAAGTTTGAGATCAGGGCACTAGTATGGTCAGGTTGTGGTGAGGTCTCTCTTCCCAGTTTGCAGAGGACTTTCTTCTTGCTCTTCCCTTACATGGTCGAGAGCAGAGAGAAACAGAGAAAATAAACTCTCTTTATCTCTTATAAGGGCACTTATCCCATACACGAGGACACAAACCTCAGGTCCTAATCTCCTCTCAAAGGCCCCACCTCCTAGTTCCATCACATTGGGGGTTAGGTTTCCTCATAGGAATTTTGGGGGTGGAGAATACAAACTTTCAGATCATAGCAATTTCCCTTCTAGAAACAACTCTTAATCATGCTCCTCCTTCCTTTTTCTGTACTCCCTTCCCAACTTCCCTCACCCCCTCAGAAGACAGCAGAACCCACTGCGATGTTTCATCCCAGCAAAGGCTGGCTGTCAGCTGATCTTGATTTACCTTATTCCATAAGAATGTGAGAAATAAACCTTCTCAGAGATAGCTGTGTTTTTAAAGGAGATTCCTGAAGTTGAAAAAGTCTTCTCTGGGCAAATAAATGACTCGCCGATGATAGAATATCAAACGCTACGTTAGACTGTCACTATTTTCTGGTAGAAAGTTCTGTGTGCTCCCCTACCCCTCCACCCCAATCCCCCTGTAGAGGTTCCCTAAATCCTCCTGTATTAGGGCGAAGCCTGCTCATTTGCTCCTGTCGCTTCTTTTCCTCTGTGTATTGGATGAGGCAGAGAGGTAGACAATGAATTGTATAAGCTGGTTCTATTTAGAATTACTGAGGGCCTCAGGGCACATGCTTGTACGAGTGCCTGGTTGCCCTGACACTGTGATGTTGGAAGGTAGAGAGGCTACCCTGGGACTTCTCCAGGGGGTGGGACTCCAGAGACTGCTTCCTGCTCTCTCATTAAGCCAACCAGTTCTGATGCCTAAATGCACATCAGTCCATCCTCTTCCTTTAGCCAGCTCCTCCAGGGAATGGACATTTCAGATTACTGTTTCCAGGGAAAGGCTGACTAAAATTAATGAAGGCTCATCATTTTGGAATAGCTGGGTTACTTTCTGATAGCTGCAAGAAAGCAGCAGAAGACTGAGAATGCCAGGTGGCAGGGGCCTAGGACTTGGTGTCTGAGGGTTGGAAGCTCAATGTTCTCATCTGGGAATTACAGGAAATAAAAACTTGTCTCACAGGATTGTTGTGAGGCTCAAATGAGATGGAGTGTGTGAAACCCCTCTGAGTGACAGAATTCTGTAGAGACATGAGTTGTTAACAGATTGATTATGGTGATGAATATGGTGTATTAAATAAGTGATGAAGTTTACTTCATCTTCCTCCTGCCAGATCTGTAGTGTCATGAGGCAAAGTGCCAGTCAGGCAGGGATGTTCTGGCATCAGACAGCTTGGGTTCTAATCTTGGCTCCACCACCCACTAGCTGTGTGATTGTGGGAAAGTGACTTCATCTCTCTGTGCGTAAGTGTCTCCATCTGTAGAATGGGGAAAATAATAGTACCTACTTTCTATGGTGGTTTTCGGGTTTAAGTCACTTAATATCTAAAAAACATTTGAACAGTGCATGGCACACACATTCTTTCAAAAGATGTCTGCTATTTTTTTAACTTCTTATTTTAAAATAACCATAGATTGGCAGGAAATTTCAAAGACATATATGGAACTGTCCCTGCATTCTTCACCCAGCCTCCTCCATTGTTGACACTTGGCATAATTGTGATTCTGTATCCATACCAGAGAATTAACACTGATATAATCCACAGTGCCTTTTTAGGTTTCACCAGCTTTGCATGAACTCGCATGTGTGTGGGGGGCAGGGGAGAGGTCATCATGGCTTCATGTAACCACCACAGTCAAGATACAGAACAAGACTGTCACCATAAGGCTTCCCCATGCGGTTCCCTTATAGCCACACCAGAGAGCTATTTTTAATGCATTTAAGTAGTTGGGAAATGGAATCCTTTTCAGCAGAAGTACATGTTTACAGCAAGAAATGCCTGATGCTCAACTTGTGAAAGAGTAGTTTTCCTGTCCTTAGTAATAGTCATGGAGAAGCTGGATCTTCTTAATTGGGAATTGTTTAAAGTGATAATACAGGACGGGGGGAGAAGACGGAGTAGGCTGAAGTCTGAGGTCCCAACTCTAAGCCTCTATGATTATACAGGAAGTTTCCCTGCAGGAGGGGAGGTTTCATATGGGCCTTGAACAAGGAAACAAAGGGAACAGGGAGAATATACCAGGTGAGCAAAAAGGAGAGTCAGCCTTTCTCTGTTCCCTGACCATGGGGGACAAAGGTATACCTCTTGGGCAGAAGTTTACAGTTCTCTGAACAAAGTTCTCTGGGCCATTTGGAGCCCAGGCATTAGGCTTCTTTATCTTTATTCTGGATTAAGGAGTTAACCCCTGGGTTGTCCAGTAGTCAAGGTATCTGCCATGAGGACAACTCTAAAAGACAGGTATCCCTGGTGAAAACAGGCTGCTCTCTCTTCTGGGCTGCCATTCTCTGGATCTTTTCTGCCCCAGTCCCTCCTCCCTCGTCAGTCTGCACTGAGTGGTCCCATAATTATTTCTTCTTGATTATCCAGACTACTTTCTGAAAAGGAAATACTAGCCAGGTTTATCTCTTCTAGCACCCTCTGTGACATTGTCCTTTCTTTGGAATGCATTTGTTCTTCTTTTTAGGGGGCCTCGGCAGGTAATTTAAAAGACTAACAAACTTTGGCATAGATCACTTTAAGAGCTAGAGAGCTGGCCTGAATATTAATGAAGTCATCTAGTGATAGAGTTGCTTCCTGATGAAGGAACATATCAAAGAGGTTAGGTCCATGAGTGTTGCTCTGCAGAGCCCATCTCTATTATCTAGCTCTTAATTACTTCATTAAAATTCAGCAGAGGAGCTGCCCAAATCCAGTAGTGTGCCCAAGGCTTGCTGGGTGATTTCCCTGCCTCTGGCCATACGTGAGTTTTAGTTCTTTAGGTCTCCGGAGATGGGAGTCCAGATCTCAGGCAGACAGACCTGCTGTTGCCAGCTGTGCTAGCTTCCTGCACTAAGCACAGCTGCCTGCCTTCTGTACAACTTCTGTGCAACTGGATTTCTGTCCCCCCTCTCCCTGGTGCCTGGACGCACTGCCTATCTTGTGTCCTTGGGGAAGGAACTGGCCTGCAAAAGTGTATATTTCAGATTACAGAAGTCTCCTTGGCTAGATGTGCACATACTTCCTGGAACTGTTTTGGAAAGATGGATTGCTTCCTCCCTGCTTCCTAAAACGATAGCCAGGACACCAATTGACCTAGGGTGTCTCTTCCCTGGGCCTCAGTTTTCCCATCTGTAAAATGAAGCTGCTACTCCATGTGGTGCCTCCATAGCTCTAAATTCTCTTGATCTTTAGGAGAACCCATTTTCTTGTAGGGCTATAATAATAGCGACACCTTCCAGCATGAAACTGTGCCAGCTGGTTCTTATCCTGAACTATTCCCGTTGGCTCTTCCTTCTCAATGCTGTTCCTTTTAGTGATATCCATTGGCCGTGGACTTAAAAATTACTAACTAGCCCTGGGATCAGGAAAAATGTCCTAGGCATCTTAATTTTTAAACATGATTTTAAGTCCACAGGGAAGGACATGAAGGTGGTACTACCTCTTCTTTAGAGTACAATGTATGGGCTGTTTGACAGCTGTTTTTAGATTCAGAGGCCCTTATAACGTCTCTGGGTTTGCGTCTGTGCTCCAAGTGGAGCAGATTAGTTTAGAATTGCATTGAATCAACAAAAGACAATGCATCTAAATGTGTCTGCCACATAGAGGAGGCAACACGTTTGTTGGTATAAGCTGTAGAAGTTTCATCTGCCTTTTCTGCCTTCCTGTGTCTGTTTTGCGTTTTTCTAATCATTGTATCTGTTAAAGTTCCTTCAGGGAAGAACAATGGGAGTTGAGTATCACCTGGGGTTTTGCCGCTAGAGCATCCCAGGAGCCACTGAAGTGAGAGGGCCCATGACGCAGACAGTGAGGTGACAGAGAGCTTGGCCCTGGGCTGTGCAGCAGGCAGGCTCGGGCAGAGTGTGCAGGCAGGTGCTCCCAGACAGGAGTTGAGCAAAGAGCACAGGCTTCTGAAGAGGAAAATTGGAGAGAAGAGCTTTCGCTGAAGAAGTTGGAACCAGTCATGCTAGTGAGCCGTACTGAGATTTCTGACGGTAATAAATAAATAAATACAAGTGTGCACCTTCTTCTGAGTAATTCCAAGGTAATTAGAGCCTTCCACAAAATCTTAGTGCTTTTCCTCTCTCTGTCTCCTCAGTAAAGGGAGAATCCAGCCCTAGTTAGCTTCCTGCGAGAGGAACTTATGAATGCAGGAGGTGGAGGTGATATTTCAGGACTCAGCATTTGGCAAGCTGTTGGCTCCAGAGCCCAACATTGCATTCTGGCCTCAGGCAAATGCTGGATGGAGAGAGTTCCCAGCATTGGCCAGCGTGGCATTACTCAGGGAATTTCCTTATGTTTCTTTTCTTTTTCTGTTTGGTGGTCAAACCGTTGGAAGAGAAAAATCTTTTCATCATGTTTCTTTCAGCTCCGAGTTTATTCATCACTTAAAATGCTTATAATTCCCCCAGTTTTATTTGATCTCTTCAGCTTTCTTTTTGAAAAGTAATTTTGTTTTTTATTTTTCTGGGCCGACTCTGTGTCTCTGTCTCACTCTGTTTCTTGCTCTTTGTTTCCATGTCTCATTGCCCAATTCCATTTTGTATCTCTGTCTATATTTGCTCATAAAGCTCTGTCTTTAATAGTCTGTCTGTCTTTTTCTTTCCTTTCTCCTGGGTCAGGCAGGAAGTTAAGGCAGACAGACAGCTGGTCCTTTTCTTTACTTGAAATAAAAAATGGCTTTGGTGGCTGATAACAGGCAACTTGGGCTTATGTGATGCTGCGAAGCCACAGCAGCCGGACAACAGGGAGCTTTTCCGTCCTGCCTCCAGGTCTCATTGTCACAGGGACAGTTCCTACTGGGAAGGAGCCTTGGCGATTAAGCTAGATTTTCCATCCAAAGTCTCCCGAGGCACTTCGTTCTTCTTTGAGGGATTCAAGTGGTCCAGCTCCAAGTGTGTGTGGTGCGGAGAGGACCACTCTCAGGTCATCAGCCTTGGGCTAGGTCTGGAAGGGTTAGAAGTGTAAAGGACACCAGCCCTGTTTCTGGGGAAATGGAGAGACTTTCTCTCAGTTTGGCATTTAACACCCTTCACGACTTGGCCTCAGTCTCTCCCCCTCCCCTTCCCCACACACCTTGTTCTAGTATCTGAATTTCTGGCTGCCTCCATGGTTCTGGTTCTTCCTACTGTGCATTGGTGCAAGCTGTGTCCTCTGACACTCTCTGTCAACTGCAGCAAACTCCTGTTCATCCACTGCTTCCAACTCCCATGCCACCTCTTCGGTGAAGTCTTTCCCAACTCCAGGGAGAGGTAGTTACTCTCTTCTGAGTAACTGTTCTTACCTCTGTTGTCCTCCCACAGTCTTATGATTGTCTACATAGGGATTTGTCTTCCTTCTAGACTGTGATCTCTTTGAAGGTGAGCATGATGCCTTATTTATTATATCCTTAATATCTTGCAACTAGTAAGATGTCAATGCTTGTGGATTAAGAACTTGGAAAAACAGTTTTAGGAGGTATATGATCACACTAAGCTGTGTGCTGAATCTCTGAGTGCTATTGAACCATGGAGAAGAAGGGGAGGGGTTAGGATGGGGTTTGAGAGAGTCCAATACCTCCTTCTGCATATGTGTCCCACACTCGCAACAGAACACCAGTGGGATGGAAACAGTGGCACCACCCAGTGCTTGCTGGAGTCCAAAGTGCCCGGTTTGGGGAATGGAAGTTCTAATGTGTTTCTTTTCCTGTGATCTGTCTCCCTTGCCAATGCTGCTCCTTGGAAGACCAGGCCCAGAGACCATGCTGGGAAGCCTGGCTGCTCTTTGGGGACTGAGATGAACTTAGCAATGCAGAGAACAAAGAGAGGCTATTGCTCACCATGTTACAGAGGGATCACCGTGTTCCCTTTGATCATTTGAGGACATGAATACAGCTATGGTCTTTGGACAAAGGCATATGCCAGGCAATATGAATGGTCTCCCTCTTCTGTGCAGTTAGTACTTAAGAGCACGTGGCAGTGAATTTGTGCCTGGGACCTCTTCCTGTTTTAGTATAACAGCACCATAGTAAAGGGCCTGGACTTTGTATGAGCTTGGGAAAGTCAGGTCACCTCTGCAAGGATTAGTTTCCCTGGGTGTTAAGTGTCAATTAAAATAAAATGCCACCTACTCTGTTTTGGAGATTTTCTATGAGAATTTGATGAACTGATGAACTGTAGCCTGTGAAAGAGTTTCAGAAGTTGTAGAAGTTTGAAGGATAAGTATATGGTGCATGATCCTTTACAGGGTTTCTTGAAAATGTGGTTACTTCAAGGGGCAGTGCTAGTGGAAGCTCATAGCTCATTCTCCTGATTAGAAAACCTTTTTGGGGAAAGGGTTCAGGTTTATTTCTGGTTTTAGCATGCTCAGTTTAATGCAACATATTTCAGCTTCTTATGGAATCTCTACCATATGCTAAGCTTGTGCTAGGCAAAAGGGGGTGGTGTGGCATAGAGATTAGTCACAGAGAAGTTCTGTCTCTCAGGATCACCAAGGGACCCATCTGCTTCTGACAGAGCCCTTTGCTGACTTAGTTCATCATCACTCTTGGCAAAGCCACATGTATGGTAGCCCAGGTTCTTTTGAAATGTAGTGCTTGGCCTGGTGCAGCGGCTCATGCCTGTAATTCCAGGGCTTTGGGTGGCCAAGGTGGGTGGATCGCCTGAGGTCAGGAGTTTGAGACCAACCTGGCCAACATGGTGAAAACGTCTCTAGTAAAAATACAAAAAATTGGCCAGGCATGGTGGTGGGCACCTATAATCCCAGCTTCTTGGGAGGTTGAGGCAGGAGAATTGCTTGAACCCAGGAAGCAGAGGTTGCAGTGAGCCGAGATTGCACCATTGCACTCCAGCCTGGGCAACAACAGCAAAACTCCATCTCAAATAATAATAATAAAATAATAAAGGTAGTGCTTTTGGCACTTTAAAATAGTAAAGGTGGTACTTTATGGCACTAAAGCAATAACACTCTATTTGGAAGGTACCAACTCAAGGTGGTGAGGTGATGGCTGGAAGAGGGAAGTGAATCAAGGAAAGATGGAAATAATTCAATGCCACCTGCCCCTTTGCTAGCCAGAGGTTTATGTAAACCTTGCAGAGACACATTAGTTCCTCAACAGGCACAGCAGCTTGATGCCCTGGGCTACATGGGAAAGTTGGCAAGGAAAAAACACACTTTGAACTAAAACACATTGGGAAGTAAAGAGGGTATTTATCTGTCCAGTTACCTTCCAGTTCCATTTCTCACTGGTCAAGGTCATATCCAGGGAAATTATAGGCCCTGGTGGATGCTCAGTAAGCCAGATCCCAGACTCATGATGCTGTGCTTCATATGAGTAGAAAAGTGGGGGACAACTTGGCACAAGTGGATTCCAGCCAAGAGAAAGAGAGAAAGAGACAGTCAGGAGCATCTCGGAAGGCACACAGGTGTTGGGTCCTATTCCCTGACCTTCTCCTCCTCCAGGTTAGGAGAACTTGGTAGGGGTGAGTATGGCTCCACTTCTAAATTCCTTCCTTCATCTCCATCCACTGGAAGTGATTGCATCCTGCCGACAGGCTCCTCAGCTCTGAAGCCCCATCCAAGGGCTTAACAGAAAACAGAATGACGACTGTGGCTCCACCTCAACCTCTCCTGCAGACCTGATCCAGCCTTATCCTTTCCACAATCCCTTACGAGAGGCCTGGATTCTTATTAAGAAACACTATGGATTTTTAGAGTAAAAAATCTATAGAAAGACTTCAGAAACAGTCTGGGGGAGATTATAAAGAAATGTGGGCCAGTTTTCCAAGGAGATTTTATAGAATATTCAATAGCACTCATGTCATAAAAGGCCTGTGGAGGCTTCCATAGCCGAGGCTGGCCCTGAATCATGATTCCGTGATGCAGAGCCCAGCAAAAGGTCACAGCATCCCAGATTAGGGCTCGATGCTGCAGCACTTGTAAAAATAGAGCCACCTCACCTCACTCAAATACAGTGGGGATATTAATTTCCAGGGCTGGATATCAATTTAATAGAAAGACAGAGTAGAAAATAGAGCTGTCTTTTCAATCCCAGTGGTCATAATAGAACCCCACCCTGCACCTCCCCTGGAAACTGTCTCCCAGCCAGCTCCCAGACGCGCTGAAACTTACCTTGTGCTTTGCTTTCAATGATAACTGGAGCTGGGTAGCTAGAGGGACGGCAATTACTGTCCACAGATGAGGAACCTGAGGCATTTGGAGGTTAATCTACTCTCTCACAGGCGCAGAGCAAGGCAGAGGATGTGCCAGTTTGCAGTTAGGAAAATCCTCCTCCCGAGTGGGAGCTGACAACCACAATTACATTCCACTTTTATAGAAGAAGGAGGGTTATGAAAGTGCAGAGCTACTGTGTGCTAGGCCCTGTGTGAAGTGCTTGACATTCACACTCCCATTCAGTTTTACAGTGAAACTGATAGGTCGATATTTTCTCCATTTATTAGGAAACTGAGGCTCAGTGAGGCAAGGACATTTGTTCAAATAAATCTCATACCTCTGAAGAGGCCTGGGTCTGAGAAGAATGGGTGCCAGGTGGTCTGACTGGTCAAGTTTTGCCCCCTCATGGCCCCGTGACATATGCTCTGCCTGCCAGCTAGGCTGGACTCCCCAGACCAGGAACTATGTCCTGGGTCTTCCTAGCACCCAGCTCAGGGAGGGCTATCAAGGCTGCTGAGAGCAGGTGAGTTGGCAGGATCTGGAGAGTAGGAAGAACTGGACCTATCCTTTTAAAAAATTGGCTTGAAAATTTAACTGGAACTTTCATTTTTTTTTTTTTTTTTTCACTCTTGTTTCCCAGGGTGGAATGCAATGGTGCGATCTCGGCTCACTGCAGCCTCTGCTTCCCGGGTTCAAGCGATCCTCCTGCCTCAGCCTCCCAAGCAGCTGGGATTACAGGCGTGCACCACCACTCCTGGCTAATTTTTGTATTTTTAGTAGAAACGGTGTTTCACCATGGTCTCGAACTCCCGACCTCAGGTGATCCACGCACCTCAGCTTCCCAAAGTGCTGGGATTATAGGCGTGAGCCACCGTGCCCGGCCAGAACTTTATCTCCTTATCTTAAAGCTCAGTGAATGTCAGTCTCTGAGCAGATGGGAAGAATGAGAATGCATTTGTCTGCTTAAATGGGAATGGAAGCTTAAGAACAAGGATATTTGAAGGTGAGATCAGGGATCTTGCTGGGTTGTTGAGGTACAGAAGGTCAAATGGAGAGGCCCTGAGATTTCACCACTCCTAAGGTTGACTTATAGTGGGCTCTCAATTAGCATCTGCTGGGCATATGGTGACTTTCTCCCAGGACTCTCACTGTTGGTCTACAGTGACTATGAGCCGAGGCTGGAGACCGGCAGGAAGGCTGAGCCCCATGCTCAGTGGTGGTGGAGGATTCTCAGCTGGTGTGAGGGTTCGAGGTGCTTCAGCAGATGCTGCCCAGGTAGGTGTTTTGTGCAGGGCCAGGTGCCAGGTGCTCCTTGCAGAGGCAGAGAGGATCAGAGATGAAGACTAGCTCTGGGGCTGGGGTCCTGTGTGGTCTTTGGCTCAGCCCCACCCAGACTTAGAGCAACAGGGCAGAAGTATGGCGAGACTCCTGCTTCTGTGGAGGAGGAGAGATTCTGGTTTACACAGATGGCCTGGCAAAGCAGGGCTACTATGCCCTAAAGAGTGGCAACTATACCGTATTTATTTATTCATTTTGTAGGCCTAACATGCAGGTTCTGTATGTTAATGCTTGTTGAAGGGAGAATAGAGAAATGAAGAAAGACCGTAAGAACAGAGCGAATGACAATGAAAAAAGACCGTAAGAGCAGGGTGAAGACACAGACTGGACCCTAGAGGTCGGAGGAGGGAAGGATCGCTGCTGAGCAGGGCAGGGCTGAGGTTGTTGGGGCAGCTTCGTGTGGAGTAGCAAAGCTGGAGTAGAGGATGCTGTGATGTATTGCCCAGATCTTCCTTTCAGGACAGAGACATTTTCCCTTCTGCTGGACACATTGGTGGCCAACTATCCTCAGTCCTCTCCAAGAAGACTTTCCTTGGTCTTATCTTGTCCAAGGTCAGGCCCCCTCCCTGAGGACAGCCCACATTCAAGGACTCAGTGGGGGTGAGAGGGATGAAGGCTACCTCCTCTGTTGTTTCAGTGTAAGACAGCTCAGAACAGCCACCATCTCTAGGGTACCCGAGGGATTTGGGGGCCGAAATGTTCTTAAAAGATAAAATCAATAAACAAAGTGTAAAGAAGAGAGGAGAGTGTCCCATGGGGGAAGAATGGTGTGTGTAAGGGTGCATGGGAGGGCTCTGATTATCTGCCGCCCCTGCTGCCTGGATTTATCCAGCCGCCCTTCTGGTCCCTCTCAGTGGCCATCAGCAGTCTGAAGTTGCCAAGGCTGCGATGATGTGCATGTGTTGAGTCAGAGCAGGATATTTCCTGGGATGAGTTTAAACTACTCTGTGAACACTTCCAACTTTGTAGCATAGAGGAAAGAATGCCAAACAAGGAACTGCGAGACCCACATTCTAATACTGGCTGTGACACTAACTTGCTCTGACTTTGGACCAGTCACTTCATGTCTCTGAGCCTCGTTGCCCTCATCTCTCAAAAACTAGTCCCCACGCAAGGCCTCGCTGAACAACGGCTGCTGGTGGCTTGTCTCCATGTGCCTGGTGTGTCTTTTCTGCTGGACTGCAGTTTTCTGGAGGGCAGAGGCCATGCATCCTACGCAGAGTTCTTGCTCTGCACCTTCCCCTTTCCTCTGTGAGTGTCTCTCTCTGGTTCTGCATACAGTGGCGCTCAGTAAGCACTGATCCTGAGGCCCCTCAATCAGGGGAGTCAGTCCCTGGTCCCCCAGGAGGCACACCTCTGTGTCCCTCAGGCTTTGCCCACAGTGTGTGAATGACACTCTCCTGGCTGTTACCCATTTGGCCCATGCAGCCTGTGCCTGATGCAACATGTGAGTGACATCAGGGCCTGTAATAGTGTCTAGCACATGGGGCACACAGGAAATACTAACTAAATTGAGGGAGGTAATAATGAAAAATATACATAAAAGTACCCACAAATAAAATGTGCTCAGATTATCTGCCGCCCCTGCTGCCTGGATTTAGCCAGCCACCCTCCTGGTCCCTTTCAGTGGCCATCAGTGGTATGAAGTTACCAGGGCCGCGATAATGCTGGTGAACTAATGAGGATGTTATCTGAGTCAGCGCTGGCCATATGACCATGACCCTGGCCTGTGATTACAAATGGGAGCAGGAGTTTGGGTTTGGCTGTGGTCTGTAATCCTTGTCACTGCAGCCTATGTCACACTCAAAAAGGGTCTCATTAGTGCCCGGAGAAATCTTCTTCCCCAGCCCTTTTCTCTCCTAAGAGTGAGCAGTTTTAATTGTATTTGATCACATTTTGCAATGATGCCAATGTCATCTTACTGTTTTCTTATCTCCCTACTACCCCGAGACTGTATTTATGTGTGTAGCCTGCATGTCGTGGGTGTGAAATGGTTACATGCATGACTCTGTGGGGGGGAAGAGGATGATGTTTGATGGCATCATCGGGAAGTGTCACGGCCTCCGTATTTGTGCACAACAGAGAATGTATTTCCAGCTCATGCCCCATCTGCAAGTTACTTTTCTAGGCAAAAAGAGCAGAATTTACCCACCCACTTCTTATTATTGCAGTGTGACCAGAACACAGAGGTAGCTAGAGCAAGCCAGAGATTTGGATCAGAGCAGCTGGCTTTCAAATTTCAGGGTGTGGAAGAAGAACTTGGGAGGTGGGTTAAAAATGCAGGTGCCTGAGCAGAATCTCCAGTCTCTTTGGAGATTCTGATTTGGTAGCTCTGACTGGAGACTGGGCGCTTACATTTTTAACACCCTCTTCAGGCCATGTCAGTCCATGGGCCAGCCACACGTTGAGAACCACTGGATTAGAAAAATGAGTCAAAAGTCACATAGCTGCGGGACCCTGTACACAGAAACTAAAGCCTTTTTGGGGTAATATTTCATGATCAGCTGGTGAATGTAAACCTGTAAAACAAAACAGTGATCCAATACAGTTGATAAAGCCTTCAGGTTAGGGTGGCTATATGTCCTGTTTCATCTGGGTTCATGGTTGATGTATTAATAGATCAATTAATACCTGCTTATTATTATTTTTTACCTCTTTTCTTTTCAGAAGTGTGTACATTTGGATAATAAATTACGTAGTTACCCTACTTAAAATGAACTTTGAACAAACTTTGTAAAGAAAAGAAACACTTTGTCCTGCAAACATAAGCTCTGAGATGGGTTAATCATCTCCCCAAACAGTGTCCTTGGAATCTGAGGGTTGGAGGACTAAGCACATCGAGTTTGCTGATTTTTCCTTTCTAGTGTCCCCAGCTAACAGATGAACTCAAGAAGGTTAAAAGTCCCCTGATCTCATTGAGGTTTCTGTGGCATAAATGATTCAAAAAGGCCACCGGCCTGTTTCCAGAAGCATAACAATCATATTAAAATTATGGCTTACTCTCAATAAATTCAAATCTGTTTACATCCAACTTACTACATGTGGCCACAGAAAAGCTTCACTTATTCTAATCTCAACAATTTTTTCTCTTGTTCAACATTCAGATTTTGTTTCCACAAACCCAGAACCGCATTCTACATTTAAGGATGTCATTTAAGGCCAAGAAACTCCAATAAAAAAGCATTTATCAGCAGTAAAGTTTGTTTGAGGATTACCCACTGCGAATAAAGCCAAGCTCCCCCTTTTAAACTGAAGCATGCTATTTCAGGAATGTGACCCCTTTCATGAATAAATGACATGGTGACATTTACAGATAAAGCAAGATTTAACTGCTATGAAAGGAGGTGACAAATGTCAGGATGTCAATAATGATCCGTGAACATAATGGTTTCTTGCCTGAGCGTTGAGCAGATACATAATGTAGCTGCTGCCTGACAGAGTTCTGCGGAGAATGAGCCCTGAGCTCTGGGAGGAGTCAAGAAGGCTCCCAGCACTGTGTCAGTCATGAGTCTGGGGTGGTCAGTGTCTGAGGAGGGTCTGAGTACAATCCGGCCAGAATGTTAATTCCTTCTCATTGCTAGCATGTCTATGTGCCAGGAAGTATGAAGTTTTTCTACCACGTATCGTTAAATTTTGTCAGAGTAGGATTTAGATGTTGTGAAAATAGCTTTTTGGTCATGATTTCGTTTTCCAGAAGAGCCAAGAATTTAGACAAAAAGTCAGGAGAAAGTCCGCCTTGTCACTGTCACAGTGAGGCCAAGGTCATGGGTGGAGCCTGACCAGGTGGTGTAGCATAGACACCCCCACTGACGTCATCTTCTCCTCTGGCTTGGGGCTAGCCAGCTGTCCCAACACGTGTGTCTAAAGTCACAGAGTGCACTAGTGAGAGAGTGCAGATGGCTCCTCTGGACCCAGTCCACACCCACAAGACCTTCTACTCTGGGCCATCTCTCCTGCCTTGTGTTCAAGGCATTCTTCCCTCCTGGTTCTGCACCTACATCTTTGAGTCTGCTTTCTGTATTCTTTGACTGGCTTTTTCTCTCCCCCTTTAAAATGAGATGTCCTTTGGTAGTGGTAAAAATGTCTAATAACCAGCTTGTGAAGAACCATCCCAATTAGTTTGCAATTTTCTGTTATGTAAATATTGCCATACCCACACAGCTGATTTTCAGTGACTTTTTAATATGAAGTCACTGAACACTTGAGTTGGGAAGAGATACACACAAATGGCCCCAGCTTCAGGATTGCACAGAAATTTTGGGGATCCTCTTTGCTTTTCTACAGCCTCTTCCTAGCTCATTGACCGCTCTAGTTCTCCAGATGAACTTATGACTTCCATGCAAAGAAGCCTGAGTGTGTGTTTCTAAGCCCGATGTCTCTCTGCAATTCCAGCCCCATGTACCTAGTTCAGAGGACAACTTCCTTCAGTTTCAATTTTGCAATTTCCCTGCCTGACCCCACTTCAACTCTCAACTCCTAAGGCATGGTCAGGCCTGACCCTTCTTCCTCTGTGACACTTTCTGGGTCTGGCTCATGGTCTCCACATCTGTGATGAGTACTCCCTATACCTATCCCTGGGTCTGCACGATGTTTTCTTTTCTTGTAAAGCATTAAAGCCCCTCTGTGTTTGGCTGTCATCTCATTCAACAGTGAGAAAAGGAAGCAGAGGCTCTGAGGGGTGAACTGACTTGCCTGAGGCCTTATGATGTGTCAGACCCACGTTGTGACTAGAACCCAGATTTCTCAATTATCAGTGCCCTGGGCTTATCCCAGGTAGCATCCTATCTTCCACTACTCCTCAAATCCAAGACCAAGCTAGAGCTTCCATATCCTCAGCTCCTCCTCCCCCCATACAAGTCCTCTCCCCCACCATGATGCCCTCACCATCCTCTAAGTCCCCATGAAGCACTTCACTGAGGGTGAGAGAGAGGAGCTGTTGACAGCTGTCCTCGTGGGGACTCTAGTACCGCATCGTGGCACATTTCACTCACCTGTTTTTCAGTCCCTTGGTACAGGTGTAATTTTCTTGACAAATACCACGGTCCTGTCCCCTGTGGCTGCCAGAAAAGCCATGAACTTTAAGAACAAGAGCAGGTCAGGAGATGGGGCTGTCATATTCAGCACCAACAGGCTGCCAGCCTCCACCAGCAGCACTGAGCAAAGCTCTGGGAGTGTGCCTTGGTTTGGGGGAGTTTTCTTCATATGAGGATATTTCTCTAAGACAAATAAGGGAACAACATTCCCCTATCTTTCTGTACCACACAGGTTTGCATTACATGCTCTGCCTTGTGTGTCAGAAGCCCTGTACATGGTTGTACTATGAGGTCGAGGGAGAGAGTGCAGCGCCAGTGCCGTAGGGCCAGGTGGGTGAAGAAGGACATGATGGGTTCTCTCTAGCCAGAGGCCTTCCCAGGCCCCTCAGCTGGACCAGCTCTGTCTGAGTAACAGGAGTCAGGCCAGGCAAGGGAGAAGTTTCTGTTGTCTGGGAGAGTCAGGAATGAGTTTGTGGATGAAGGAGGATGGGAGCAGAGCTTTGGAAGATGGGCAACATTTGATATGGAAAGGACAAAGAGTTGACCAGGACACCTGGAAGAGGAAGACTGTGGTTAACAAGAGGTTCAGGCTGGGTGTAGTGGCTCACACCTGTAATCCCAGCACCTTGGGAGGCTGAGGTAGGTGGATCACTTGAGGTCAAGAGTTTGAGAGCAGCCTGATCAACATGGTGAAAACCTGTCTCTACTAAAAATACGAGAATTAGCTGGGTATGGTGTCACATGCCTGTAATCCCAGTTACTGGGGAGGCTCAGAGAGGAGAATCACTTGAATCATTTGAGCCCGGGAGGCAGAATCTGCAGTGAGCCAAAATCGTATCATTGTACTTCAGCCTGGACGACAGAATGAGACTCCAGCTCAAAAAAAAAAAAAGAAGAAGAAGAGGTTCAGAGGAGGAAAGGAGCAGGTCTGCTCTCTCAAATCCATCTCCCAACTTCCCCACCTTCTTGCTGCTGCCAGGGGAGCCCAGGCTGAGGAAACAGATCCCAAAGAGCGAGGACACAGGAACTGTCAGTCTTCTCACTAACATGTAAATGACTTCAGATCTTTTCCTAAAGGGGGGCAGATGGGGATCCTCTGCAGGTCCTCCTGCTCTCTGAGGGGGCTGCACATTAGGAAGGACTGAGGTCATGAGGTCAAGGTAGCTGGTGAGCACCCCACTGTCAGGCGTCCAGTGTGCAGACTGTGCCCTCTGGCCACAAAGCGGCCCCTGCCTTGGCCATTCTGAGAGTTCGGTGGACAATACTGGTAACTTGGGTGCGGGCAGGGGCCCTGCACCTCCTTAGCAGGCAATTAGGAGCCTGACTGACATTTTTTTTTTCCCAACACAAACTCACTTCCATCCTGCTTTACTCGTACAAGCTGACAAGATTTCAACTCAATGTAGGAGACTCACAGTGCTGTCATAAAGTACATGTGGAAAAGAACTGTGAGGTAAATGCATTTCACTGGAAGTCAGTTTTGTCTGGAAGTTTCCTTGTGGTTGGAAGTTTCTTTGAAAACTTGGTGGTTATTAAGATGTCAGTGGCAGGAAGATATTTGCCGCTGCCTCCCTGCTCCTGGCTCTGTCTGCTCTGACAGTTCTCCTCCTTGGGCCTCTGCACAGAGCAGGGCAGACACTAAAGGGTGGTGGGTGGCAGAGAAGGATCGCTGAGGCTGGGCTCTGCGATGTTTGGTATGCAAAGACCCTGCAAGGTTTTTCTCTCCTTCCACATGTGGCAGATCCCAGAGAAGTATGCAGCCAAAAAATGTCACAAACACTCGTAGGTGTTCAATGATCTTGAGGTGGCTGTAGAACCTGTCTTTGAAGGGGCATTAGTAAGCCCTTTGATCATACAAAAGCAGGAGAGAGGAAGAGGGTGATGAAGGAGGACATCAAACCGCCCTTCCTGATGATGGAGGGGCTGTCTGCCCTCCCTGTGGCCAGAGCAAAAGCTCTGGGAGGGTTACTTGGAGTGTAACCATTTTGCTCTGGCTCCCTAGAGTTGTGGATGACAAGACGTGCGACTCTGGACCTGGGGGGGGAGCAGGGGAGGAGAGAACTCCAGAGAACTGCCCTCTGGGAGTGCCCAGCAGCTTGGTGGGGCATGAGGGTATATTCCTGTGTGTACAGGTGAGGGGCGCTTCTGCCTGAAGGGATCTGCTCCCCCACCGTGGGATTGCATTGCTGATGGGCACTGGAAGCAGTAGGTTCTGATATTCCCCTTGGAGGCCTTCCTTCCCAGCGTCGTCTCCTCTTGGTTTATCCTCAAGGGGCATGAAGCTCTGATGTTTCACAGCTGAGTGCCAGGCTTGTGTGGGGGACTGAAAGGGGAGAGGGTGCCCATGTATGGGGAGAAGCCAAGCAGAAGCACAGGGCACAGGAGGAACCTCACAAACGGGAGGTCAGCAGGGAAGGGCTCCAAGCACTTCTCTGAAACCAGCAGGGGAAGAGCTGCCCCTGGTGAACCTGACCACATACCTTTCCTGGGCTCACAGCAGTCCTAAGAGAGAGGAACCTGCTGGGAGTCATGGTCTTTCTACAGTCACAGAAGAGGTCCTCAATTATTTTTATCTGCATAGAGAAGACTATGGTGATCTTGGAAGACAGGAAAGTTAGGAATATTTGCATTTCCCTACATATCTCTCGTGAAGCACTTTATGTATTCACTCAAGGACATCTGTTGAACACTGCTTTGGGTCAGTCTCTGTAAAGGGTGTAGAGAAAAAAGGACCCAGTATCTGTCCTTGATAATCTTTCTCTGGCTATTGCTGGATGATGACGATGATGATGATGATGATGACGGCAACGATGACTATTACAGCAGAGTCTTACATGGTAGGAAGTTTGCAGCCTTTAAGAGGGATGCTGGCTCTGCCCAGAACTGTCCATAACTCCTGGATGAACTTTGGTGTTGGACTCCTGTCCCTGGAGTCAGCTGTGGGGTGTAGCATCCTGATGAGAAAGAATAGGAATCTCAGGAGCAAGGAGAAGCACTCACCCTTATTCTGCTGAAATAATTCTATTCTGAAAACTCCCCCAGAGTCAAGAGCAACGTGCATCTAGGTTTGAGTTGGCATTTTGCAGTCAAGTTTCCTCCCAGGTCATGCATTTTTCAATTTCATGTCTCTCTCTTCATGTTCTTTATCCTGTCATCGGGGTGTCTGATCTGCTGGACTGTAGTTTTCTGGAGGACAGAAACTGTCTCCAGGAAGCTGAGCATGGGTCTGAACACCCAGCATGCCCCATCTTGGCTGAATTGAACAAGGACACTGCACCTACTTCAGAGGGATTTCCTGTTTTCTACCAGGGAGCTTGAAATTAGCAGCCATGGGTACGCATGGCCTTCCTGAGCAGGGGTTTCTGGTTGGCAGCCTTGGCCTTCTCCTCTGTGCCCTTTAATCCCTGCCTTTGGGCCGCCTTGATTTCCCCACCTGGAGACAACAGGGCCTACACTTACATCTCTAAATGCTGTGTTCCAGAAGGATGCTGGTGCTGGAGAACGGCCCACCTGCTCCAGCAGCCTGGAGCTGTGTTCTCAGCTTGACTGCTCCAGAGGGAAAAATGATACTTCCTGGCATTCAAGTTCTCAGCTGTAGCCTCTGCCTCTGAAAGATTTATTCTTTGGCCAGGCTGCTCCAAACCTTCACTTTGCTGAGTGTCCTCCTGACTCAGCTCCTAGGGGCTGGTGCCCAGAAGGAGTCCTGGGGTCTCTGCTGCACAGAATGTGAGCCCAGAGTAGTGGGCATCACTAATTTTTCTGATGCAACCATGGTCCTGGAGAGGCTGCAGGAGACAGAGGCTCTCCATCTCAGAGCTTTGCCCATTGAAATGCTAGTGTTATGATCGGAACAGCATGGGAAGAGTTAGGACCAACTGGAGCTTCACCCAATGTGTCTATGAAAGGAAATGTGGCATGTATCAGTGTGTTAGAGGAAGTGTGCATGCATGTGTGAGCGTGTATGCCTGTGTCTGTGTGTAGATCTATGCATGTGTGGGTCTATATGAAAACACCCCCCAATGATTAGTATTTTAATACATAAATCTGGAAGAAAACACTGAGCTATAGCTTTAGTTGAAATATTTTCTTTACTACTGTAATGAGAAAACACTTGAACAAGAGACTAAAACATAAAGTCCAGTTTCCCTTTGACCGGTCCATCCCCACGCCGCAAAGTCTGCTTCCTATCCTGTCTCACTGCCCTGGGATCCCACGTTCACATACGCTGAGCCAAAGGTAGACGGGGCATGACTGGCTCCTAGAGGCCTGCTGAGGCCCGAGGGACAGCAGCTGTGCCTTTGCTCCACTCCACTTAGCTCTACAATTAGGAGAACTGCTCTCTGTGACTTTTAAACTTTGAGGGTGAAGGGCATGATGCCAATTTTCGGGTGTGGCATTTCTGTGAATGAGCAGGAGGCAGTTGGGGAACTATAAATGTGCATATTACGGAGCAGCACAGAGCAGCCGGGCCTCAAAGGCTGATGTTTTTCTCATATCCCACAGTTTTATGGCTCCATACCTTTAAATATTCATTTCCATTGCTCTACATGAGGACATAAAATCAGATTGTGCCCTCACAAGTCCTGGTGGGTGCCAATCTCTGCAGTCCTTATAGTGGCTTCTTTAGGAGAGCCAGGCAGAGTCTCATTTTCCCCCCCACTCTGCAGAAAGAGGGACAACTCCAAGCCAAAAGAGCTGGCCCTGGCACCTTCAGCCCCTCGGAGGGTGACAGTAGAGTCAGGTTGCCAGTGTCCTCTTCTGAGGGTCACCTCTACACACTCTTCTCCTTATTCTTCTGCTATCAGACCTGGTTAATGCATTCTCTGTATGCATCCATGGGTAACTCATTCTTATAAGGAAAGAATTAGACACCCCTCTATGTTTAGAAACCCAGTTCCCACCACAGCTTCTGAAACATGCTGGGTGTTCAATTACTATTTATTGAACTAATGAATGATTCTCCCTTGTGGTGACTTACATGTTCTTCAGCGACTAGAGCTTTCACAAATAAACACCAGGTTGTGAATAAAATATGCAATAGGAACATACAGTTATAAAACTACACTCTTCATAACTGTAGCAAGGAAGTCACCAAGTTGTTCCTTCACTTCTTCACTCACTCCCAGTCCCCAGAGCCTGGCTTTCTTCCTAGACAGGAGGCCTGCAACTTGGAGGCTAACAGAGGCCAGACCAGTCACAGGCTCGTGAGCTTCAGCTGCAGTTAAGGATTCTGTTCAAGGTTAGGTCCTCTGCTAGCAGAAACTCTTTGGCTGAAAAAAATGTCTTCGCTACAGCAACTGCTTGTAATTTATAACAGATGGCACAAGCATAATGCATTTTTTTTCTTTAGGGAGTACCCCCAACTTCTCCAATTTCTTGGTATTTGGACATATTATAGAATATCTGGTCAGGCTGCATTGTTTTAGGTTTGTACACAGTCACCGTTCCTGAACAGTTACAGAGTTACCAGGAAGTCCGGTCTTGGCAGGCAGGACCCTGGGCCAACATTGAACTCATCCATGTTATGACTGTGTGTTTGATTTTCTTAGAATGACACCCTTGCACAGTTCATCTGAGGTCACACTAGTGAAAGGTAGCCATTGAATGAGAAAGGAGGCTCAGATTCAGAGTCATAAAATATTGACATGTGTTGTTATGGTACATAATGATAGAACACCTGTCCACCCCAGCATTGCATAGACATTTATAATCTCCTGCGTATATTGTATTTCTTTAAAAGACCTGGACACAGCACCCTGAATGAAAAAACTGTCCCCACCCTTGTGCTACTGGATTGATTATAAGAATGTGGGCTGAGTGCCAGTGGCTCACGCCTGTAATCCTAGCACTTCGGGAGGCCGAGGTGGGTGGATCAGGAGGTCAGAAGTTCAAGACCAGCCTGGTCAACATGGTGAAACCCCATCTCTACTAAAAATACAAAAATTAGCCGGGTGTGGTGGCAGGCGCCTGTTATCCCAGCTACTTGGGAGGCTGAGGCAGGGAATTACTTGAACCCGGGAGGCGGAGGTTGCAAAAAAGAATGTTAATGACACAGGGGTAGAGGCAGGAATGTGGCCACCAGGCCCCATATACTGGTATTTCCCATGAAGCATGAAGCTACAGCCACCAAACCCACACTTGGCTCCTCGACCTTACTTTATCTTGCAACCTATGACTTAAAGGGATCCCTTCACCTTTCACATACTTCTGTACAGCTTTCTATTGTCAGTGTTGCCACTGACACCAACTGTATGACCATAACTCCTAAATCGCAGGTTACAAAGCTCTTCCCCGTGCACCAGCAACCTCGATCTTCACACCACTCTTGTGAGGTAGACCAGGTGCCTATTGACCTCCATTTTTACAGATCTAAGAAGTAAGTCTTAGCGAGATGAAGTGACTTAGAACCATCTCATTGATTGGAAAGTGGGCTGACGCCAGAACTCAGGACTTCTGAATTCTAATCTTATGCTGTCTACACTGCCACTCTAGGGTACATGCTGCCACCCTAACCCAAGAAATGTCTTTCAGAAAAGGAAGGTCAAGTTCTCCCTACAAATGCTTGAATTTAACAAGTACTTTTGATGTTTAGCTTCAGAGTGTCTTTAGCCAACATTTGTTTTCTCCCTGAGCACTCTCATTTCCAGCCTCTCCCCTCCATCTCTGGGTACTGACCTGATGCCATTCCAGCTTTGCAATGAAGCTCTTGCTGATGCCTCCTTTTGCTCTCTGCCTTTCTATGTATTCTTTAAGAAGACTCCCAAGTAAGCAGGCTTGGGTGGCGAGTGAGCATGGGTTGTCCTTGCTGAGCCCCTCCTTGGAGAGGGGATTATAGGACAGAACACAGGTGAGTGCAGCTATGCAAGGTGCACAACAGGGACTTAATAAGGTTAATCATATTATAACTTCAGAATCAACTTCAGAATCAAAACAGTGGTCAAAGGTGGAGAATGGGCTAAATGATGAGTTAAGGGCATTTGCCTTTGGGGTCTTCTGTCTCTTTCTTCTGGCAATTCCTCTAGCACCTCTTTTCATCTTCAGAGGAGTTGTGCTTTTCCAAACATGTTCTCAGAAAAGGCAGGAAATTCACCCATTCTGTTTTAAACAGTGGTACTGGTTTTCGGGCAGACTTGAGGGATGAGGAGAAGTACAGCCCAGAGGAAGGGAGAAAGCTCTTGGGGCAGGATTCCTGACACTGGCCAGCACATGGACCAAGGATCAAGTCAGGAGAATGGATCTTTTTTTTTTTTTCAATTTTTTATTTTTTTGAGATGGAGTCCCACTCTGTCACCCAGGCTGGAGTGCATTGGTGCAACCTCGGCTCACTGCAACCTCTGCCTCCTGGGTTCAAGCGATTCTCCTGCCTCAGACTCCCAAGTAGCTGGTATTACAAGCATGTGCCACCATGCCCAACTAATTTTTGTAGTTTTAGTAGAGACAGGGTTTCACTATGTTGGCCAAGCTGGTCTCAACACCTGACCTCAGGTGATCCACCTGCCTCAGCCTCCCAAAGTGCTGGGATTACAGATGTGAGTCACCATGCCCAGCCGAGAACGGATCTTTAGATGCCCACCCTAGGGTCAGCTGCCCAGAGGATGCTGCTCTGGGAGTGGTGAATAAACTTCTCCTGCCAAGGATAGGGGACTGGTGCTTGGAAAAGATTTAAGATGCTGCAGCATTGCACCGGTAAGCTGTGCTTTTGACTCAGTTCTGGGTATATCACAATTCCTTTCCTTCCAGGGCCAACTGAATTAATTAGGAAAGGGAAAGAGCCCCAGTGACTTGTGCTCTGACAAGCCCTTGGTCTCTTTGAGCTCCGGTGACAGGCAGCCAGACTTCAAAGGCCCCTGTGCCCTCCTCCTTTTACCCTGCCTGTCAAGAGAGGCTGCTGAGGAGCGGTGCTGGGGCTGGAGGGGAGGGCGGCCAGGGAGCAGGTCTCCCTGACATTTGTCCTTCCCTCACTGCCGACAGCCAACTCCAGATCAGCTCTTTACCCTGCTGCCACAGCCCCGGACCTCTCACACCAGGGAGACAGCTCGCCTCTAAATTTAGCAGGAGGAGGGGGAAGGGGAGGTCATTGTGTCCAGGGTGAGGGCTGAAGGTGGAAGTGGAATAAAAGAGACAGTGGACAAGTGGGGGCAATGAAAGAGAGAGAGGAGGGAGGGGAGGGATTTCTAGTTAGAAGTAGCTGTGACAGATTGAGAGAGGAGAGTCTTTTAAAGAGTTTGTAAAATGTAGAGTGTGACTCTTTCACTGTTAGTACCAGGGAGCATCACTAATGTGTTCTAATGGAACAGTCAGTTTGCATTTGTGAGGAGGCTGAATTAGAGCTCTCTTTTAATGCAGCAGGAGCCTGTTTGAGCAACTAAAGCTACTGTAACTGGAACCAGACCAAGGGCATTGCCATTTCTGTCCAGTAGAAAGCAAGGCAGTAGACGGGAGTGCTTATTAAACACGTATTATGCATCCTGACTGGAATTGGCATGTTCTCTTACGTAGCTCTCTTAAGTCTTTCAACAGTTTGGTGGGATCGCTTTTAGGATGATTTTCTTTTTTTGAATTATGAATTAAGCTAAGGCTCGATTTGTAGACTTTAAGTGATGAGTCTAGGATTTGGCTAGATCTGTCTGATCTTAAACCCATGCACTTTCCACTCCTGTAATAAATGAATATGAATACCCTGAAATTCTCCCACCAGAATACAAGTCTATGGTTCTAACGTCTTCCTTCAAAAAAAGTCACACTTCTTACATTCCTTTTAATGGACATGATAATGATTTGTCTTTTTAGCTCCCTGGCAATTTTGTTTCTATTCTTGCTTGACTTTGCAAACCATGTCCGTCTTGAAGGGAGCTCAGATGAGTTTCAGAAAATTTTGGTCATCAGGACAGAGCCAGAATTTTGGATCAAAGCCCCTGTGAGCTGTTCAGAGCTATGACAGCTGATGTCTTTGATTACCAGTGAAAGCCTACATGCACTTTCTCAAATGGGCACTTTTGGGTGGGAGAAGCATTTGGATGGAAACATGTTTCTAACCAGATAGGAGCACCACGTCCAGCAAGGAAACAACAGCCATGTAGAAACAGTCTTTGAATTCTCCAATTCTCCAAGGAAGCTTTTTTTTTTTTCCTTAAAAACCCAGCTAAGTGACAATATTGAGATTATTCTGCAGTATATTTGTGATTGTGCTATCACCACCTGTTGCTAGGCAACCAAGAGTGTGAGCAGTCATCAGTGAGAGGATGAATGCTCCCGGGTCCACCTCTGGCTCTGCTGGCATTGACTTGAGACTTGGTCTTGGCAAGAGATGTTCAGCTGCCCCAGGCTTCATTCCAGAAATGTGCCAAGGAGATGGTAGGCATGTCCACACTTGCTTCCGTTGACCAAATAGGCAGATGAATGAATGAAGGAAGGAATATCTTTAAAGGAACTTACTTTTTTTGTGTGTGTGACAACCTCCCAGTGAATTCTGGAAGTAGTTTTTTTAAGTGGAGCAGGCCTCTAAAAGGCATGTGAGTGTGAGAGTGTGTGTGTGTGTGTGTGTGTGTATGTATATGTATGTACTGTCATGCATGACATAATGTCTTGGTCGATCAGGAGCCATATATATGATGGTTGTCCCATAAGATTATAATACCACATTGGTACAGTACAACTTCTATGTTTAAGCACGTTTAGATACACAGATACTCACCATTGTGTTACAATTGCCTATGGTATGCAGTAGTCACATGCTGTATAGGCTTGTTGCATGGGAGCAATAGACTACATCATACAGCCTAGGTGTGTAGTAGGCTACACCGTGTGAGTTTTTGTAAGCATACTCTGTGATGGTTGCATAACAATGATATTACTTAATGATGCATTTCTTGGAACATATCCTTGTAGTTGAGCGAGGCATGACTGTATGTGTATGTTTTTGTTATGTATACGCACATGTGTATGATGCATATGTGTGTACATGTGTGTATGTGTTTGTGTGTGTGTATGTTTGCTCGTGTGTGTTTGGAGGAAGAGAGAAAGGGGAAAGATGAGGTCATGAGCAGTGGGGGAAAGGGAAGGTTGGAGGGCTTTGGGGCTCTGTTGACTACACATGAGGCCATGCATATCTCCCTGCAGGCCTAGTGTCTGGCCCCTCCATCCCAGTACCATGCTTTTCTGCATCTTATGATCACTGTCGTTGCCTCCAGTGCCCAGGGCCTTCTGGAAAGATGAGTTGTCTGCTCTCTGTCTGGCCTGGCCATGCTCACTTCTCTGGCCTCACCTGGTAGATGAAGGTGCTGACCTCCAGAATGCCAGGAGCATAGGATTCCCTGCTCTGAGCACAGGTGCATCCACGTGAGCAGTGCAGGCCTGTTTGTTGTACAGGAAATGACTGCTGCATTATGAAACACGGTTCATTTCTAGCTAACGTGTATTGTTTCCCCTGCAGCTCTTTTTATGTTAAAGCCTGTCTCTCCCAGTGTTATCTGATGGTTTCCTAGGAGATGCCCTCCCCGGCCAAGCTCTCGCTGATGCTGCAGTTGGATATTATCTATAAGCACTAAATATCTGCTTTGTTCACTCAGCACTGCTGCTCTGCTCTTTTTCCCTGGGCTGCTGGCTAGTTTCTTGCCAGCATCCCTGATGGCTGTGCAGAGAGAGGGAAAGGCTGTATCTGCCTTCCCATATCTTCCACAGCCATGGAGATGGGCTTCCAGACCTCTCTGATGGATTTTACTCAGTTACTTCCCATTTCAAGCTAATATAAAAACCTTTTTCGTTGCTTGTGGATTTTTCAAATAGAGCCAAATTTGAGGCACAGCAACATTGCCAGTATTCGCATGATGAACAGAGACCCCTTTCTCAGAAGGATAAGTTAAGTAATTTTTTTCTCTTTATACCTCAGCTTCTATATCTGTAAAATGGAGCCTCTGCAGTAATAGCACCATGAACAGTTGCTGCGAACTTCAAGTAGGTGCCTTACTTCCTCTCTCTCAGTCTTCTTGACAGAAAGGTCCAAATATAGCTCCAGGCTGGCTTTTCACAGTGAGATGAGAAGACGGCGTCCCTGAAGTTTGAGGGAGGCTGCTGTCACCATGGGAAGAGGGTTTGACAACTTGGGCAGTAGCCACACAAAGATACAATTCCTAATCTGTCAAAATTGCTTTTTCTTAGAAGCTCTGATTATATTAACACGTTCTCTATCTGATCTGATGGTGTCTCTTTGAAATTTTCTCCTTACAACTGTAACCAAAATCAATCAGATTATATTAAAAAGTATGCATATATATTACTTCTGGAACTAAATTTAAAGGTAAATCACATATATCACGGTTTAGCCTTAGATTTCTGAAATGAGAAGTGGTGGAAAGGGACAAGCAGGAATTAAAAGGAAACAAGAACTGTTAGAAGATAATGAGATATCAACAAGTCTGAGTATAAAATCACAGTTCAGCTGTTCTCCTTTATGGTACAAGAAGAAGATATAAAAGAAAGATAATAGACCATTATTTAAGGGAAGTAAATAATCCCAAGAGACTGAATAAGTTAGTATTTACTCCAAAGAAAACCTTCTCCTGGTCTCCTCTTTTCCACAACCCTCAGCCCTGTCTCAGCTGGAGATCCGTGGAGGGACAATGTGTTTTACTGAGTTCATGAGATAGTCCCCTCAAAATTGAATGAGCACAAGTGCTGAACACATGACAAAGGCTGTGCCTACCCTGCAGTTGTTTGCAAATAGAATTATGCCACCTATGCTCTGACAACTTCATGTATCCATCCTGTAGCCATTGATCTTCGTCTCTGGATGGACCAACTCTGTGGCAAAATTTAAGATGACAGAGTAGAACATCAAGAGCAGCAAGCTGAGCCCAATTCTCGCGCCCCACACTCAGCTTCACAAAGTGCTACCATGACACTTCACCCAGGCCATCCTCAAATTTCTAGAACCTTCTAGCCATGGAGAAAGACCTGACTCTGGGGCCTTGGGAGTAACTTTCAAAGTGATAGCATTCAAACATGTTAGATTGAGACCCAAAATAAGCAATATATTTGATAGCGGCATCTAGTACACATATACATACATAGATGTACATGCATATCTATAAAAATGAAACAAACACTTCATTCTCACTATGTAGGATGTACTTGGATATTTTTTATTCTATTCCATTTCATTCCATTACAGATAAGTAATTATGACTCTGTAATTAATTTCACTACGCTGACACAAATCTAGAGCCAGGGTTGGAGTAGACAAGGGACTCCTTTGGGCAAGTCTTCAAGGTTGTCCTCTACCTGCAGACCTGAAAGGGACTCATGGAGCCTCTTGTAGCAGCCCCTACCATATTTGAATGACATTCGATAAATATTTAAACAACAAAACAAAACAGTGCATCTAAAAACTTTTATGGATTATCATTTTGCTTCAGTGTAATATGACTCAAATACAAGTTATTTCGAAGTGAACTTTAATACTATAATTATTATATTAATTTAGTTTTAAGTCAGTCATTGTCTTTAAATTTACTTTGGAAGACATATAGAAGTAACAGGTATCAATATGTATGTGCCTAGTATATTACACATGTCATTTAATCCTCAGGTTCATCCTAAAAGAAATATATTATTTTCATTACTTTACAGATAAGGAAACTGAGGTACAGAGGAGGGGGAAGAGCCATGACTGACTCCATGCAACTCATCAGGGAGGGCACCCATTTACAGGGGGATCTATTTCACTGCAAAGCAGTGCCCTTGACTTAGCACTCCATCACTTTCCATACAAGCTTCAAACTGAATTCCACCTTCATTAGCTTAGTGAGTGTAGACCACTGAATACTTCTAATATCTCTCTTAGAGGTGATGTGTTGGCTCCTGCATGCAGAGCTATCCTAAAAGTAACTGAAACAAGGGATTTTTCACTCCATGGATAAACAGTTCCTGGGCAGCAGACCTTGCTTCTAGCCATTACTTAGAAAGCAAATCAAATTCATAGTCAGACTAATAATGTTGTCAGAACTTTTCAAACATAAAGACCCATGAATGGACATGTACGCTTGGGACCAAAAGTACTTTCCTCTTCCAAACAGTAGCCTACACTTGGCCTTTTGAAAGGCTGAGCTATTGCTAAGGACTGTTACCTGGAAGATTTGATTGTTGGCTAAGGAGGCACTGAAGAAGAGACACGATGACATCCAGGATGGAAGGAAGGCTCCGGACATCAGAACTTTGGTTTCTGACGTAGGATGGGCCACTGTACTGCTGCGTAAATTTGCAAAACCTACTTAATCCTTATGGACTGTTTCGTCATCTGGAAAATGAGTTAAATGAGATCCATTTTACAGAATTGTTGTAATGATTATATAAGTAAACACATAGTAATGTTATTTGATTTTATGATGATGATGATGAGGATGATGATGACTTGTCACTGAAAGCATTTAGCTTTGGTGTCTCCAATACTTAGTACTCACGTTCATGTCCAAATTTAGACGCTAGGTAGAAATGAAGACTTTGTATCTGCCACCAGAGAAGGCTATTTATTCTTTGTCATTGCCTGTCACAAACTCAAAGATACTATTTGCTTATCCAAAGGTACCTAATACCTCAGTGTTTTATGTGACTAAAAAGGGGCCTACTTTGATCTTAATACAAACTCAAATCCTTTTGAAATTTCAATTTGACAGTTTTGATATTTGCTCCTCTCTCTCTTCTGCTTCTCCTATCCAGAAAAGGAGGCACATTGTAGTTTTTGACTTAATAATGGGACCAATAAAAATAGTAAAGAAAGTTCAGAAGCCAAGAGGAAACCCATGGAATGATTAAAAAAAAAAGGCAGATGGATATATCTTTTTAAAATGTTCTGCCAAACACCTTTGAATTGGCACCATTGAGAATATCTTTCAACATGTAGGTTTAAGAAAACATTTTGCTTTATAAAGCCTCAGAGAAAATCTTGTGACAAAATTAGTCAGAGTTGAGTAGAAATGGATTAAAGACAGAACCAAAGAATTTAAGTCATCAGCGAAAACAGATAAAATCTGGTCCTCAACCGGGAATTCCCACATGGTTAGGCTTCTGGAGTTCCCACAGGGTCAGGCCTCTCCCCCAGTTTTTTTTTATTGCTGGTTCCATAGATGACAGAGAAGATGGGTGGAGGGATGTGTTGTCCAGGACTGGTCACTTGGGAGATCACAATTGGGAGAGGTCCACTGGTATTTGAGGAAAAACATTTGGAAGTGGGTATCTTAGGTTGGGAATTATTGAAAAGCATCAGCCCATTAGCTCTGAGAGTGATGGAAGATTATGAATCCAAGCAATATTAGAGTTTTCCTTTATGTGGAGCTGGACAGCCCTAAAGTAGCCAGGGGGTTGCTGTAGATGGCCACGGTGGATAGTGTGCTGTGAGGCTTCCTACTGGCTGGAGTTGTCCAAGGAAGATGGACTCATCAAGGGCATGGGCTTCTCAAAAGGCTTGACGTGGTACAAATGCTTCTCAGTTATTGGAAAAACAATGATGTTCAAGGACTGGGCCATCATTTGGATCTTTCCTTGAGGTCACTAACCCTGTAATGAAGAAGCACCTTGTCACTGGTCAGGATACAATGCTGGTTCCTGGCTGCTGGGGGACATCCTAACTCTGGTGGAGAGCTAACAACAACATGAATCATCTTGCATTTGCCTGCTGTGCCTTTCAATTAAGGCTCTGTCTCTATCACTGAGTGTCTGTGGACAGCAGTTGGCTCCTAATGTGACAAGTTGGCTTCAGAGAACCAACTCTCCATTCCTCTGTGTTACAGAATACATGCAGACCCAAGGAAGATGCTTGCCTGCTTGTCTGCTCCATCCAGGGTCATGACCTTCAAATACATTCTGTCTCCTGAGCCCAATCTTCCTTCCTAACATTTGCTGGTGAAAGGTCTGGCCTCAGCTTCTATCTACCCTACCTCCCACCCAGTGCTCCCTTTCCACCTCAGACTCCACAGTCCACTCTCAGTCCCCTCTTCTCAGTTCCTTATCAAATCCTACCCTCAAAAGTCAACATGAAAATTTCCTTATGAAGATAAATGTCTGACATCATTTAAAAGGATGACCTTTCTCAAGGTTATTTGCATTTGAACAGACTGACCGTGTCCAGGGCCAATGTCTCTGCACTTTCTAATTCATGCTTTCTGTTTACCTCTTTATTTCTACACCCACATCTCCATTTTCTGCTGCCCCCCCCAAACTTATTGCCACCTTCTTTAATTATTAACTAATCCCCCAAATCAATTTTTTGTCCCTGATTTTCATTCTCTTTTGGCTTCAACAACTGCTTAATATCTCAGCATTGAAACTGTTTCTTTTATACTCAGTTCCTAAAATCTACTGTGCTATCCAGAGCTTCACTATCACTAGACAACCCTAAAATCTAGAAGCTGAGTTAGAATTCTTCAGCCATAATCTACATACCTTTCTCTTTTTCCCCCACTTCAATATTCAGCTGAACTTTCTTCTGCCTCTATTGGGTTTATCAACAGTTTCCATACTTTGAATCAAATTGAATCCATTTTGGATTTACCTGAATCCCTAACTGGCCTGGATTCTACCACCATTCAAGCCAAAGATTCTCAAGTCAATATCCAAGATTCCTGTCCATCTTTATCTGAGTCTGCTATGTCAGCTTCTTTAAAGAGTACCGTTTTTATAAAGCAGAGAAGGTCCATGAACCAGGTCCAATGATAATTATTGTTCAAAGCACAGGCTTAGCCACGAAGAAAGGAGGGGAGGGGTTACAAAACGCATGCATATCTGGGAAGTAAAGCCATGCAACTTTGAGGCTGTTTTGGGACCATCAGTGGCCATGAGTTTTCCAATGCTTAAGTTCTCTCTGACCATCTCTCTTGCTCACTCCCTTTGTTTGTTGAACCCTGATAATGAACCATCTGACCCTTCGTAATCCCCAATTCTTGCCTAGTTTTTGTTGACTCTAACTGACTTTTACAGCGTCTAGTTCTCTGCCTATAAATATAAGGACCTAATCCTTCGATGCTCTGGCCAGCCCTGAGTGGAGTTTGTCCTCACATGAATACAGACATATTTCGCCTTGGTAGTTCTGGCTTCTGCTGAATGCTTTCTCCCTCCAGGCACTCACTTCGTTGTTATGTAGGCACACAGTTTCAGTTCTGGGATGGCTTGCAGTGTTATAGATGCATCAGGAAAAAAGAAATGCAAAAGAGCAACAGCAAAATTCTACCAGAAGAGTTCCAACTTCAGTGAGTAATGAAGGTGCATGAATCCTAACTTGTGGTTCCAAAGGATTTCCATAAGCCTCTTGATTTCCAAATGAGAAAATCATGATAGGCAGTTAATTAGCCCTTTAAGCAAAGGCGAGTCACCACAGACACTGCTGTGCACTCCACGCTCTCAGGAGAGGGAGGCCACTGTCACATTCTGAAAAACATGCAGCGCAAGCATGAAAACGGAGTTCATCGAAATTCAAGTAATGTCCTTTGACTTTTCATTAAGCTGGGCATGTCCCAGTTACCCCTTGGGGGACTTTCTTAATGTTATCATGGCAACATACAATTAAGTCAGATTATATTTTTTATATTCGGGGAGAGGTGCTAAGATACTATTCTAAATTATTCATCAGTTCACTTTTCACAAAACAACCCCAGATACGACTTTAAGATGTGCAATATTAAAAAAAAAACCAGATAATTTGATATTGCTATATCATGTAAAGAAGCCTTTCTTCCTTTCCCCAGGGAGAACAAAAGACTTAATCGAATTCCACATGTGCCACTGTGCTTATCACAATTTACCGTATTACTCTGATTTATGTGGCAGATTGTGAACTCCTCGAGAATTAACGGAAGTTTTCTCCGTAGGGCTGGAATATTTTGATTTCAGCATTATAAAGCCGGGGGACAGCACTGAAAAGGGGCTAAATTATTTCTCTCTCTTTCTCTCCCTCTCTCTCTCTCTCTCTCTCTCTGTGTGTTTGGGTGGGGGTGGGGACAGGGGTGTGTGTTGACCCTTGGTAATAATAAAACAGTCATTAGGGATTCATTAAGGAGACTTATGACATATAGGCACCTTCAGAATGGCATCACACTAGTAAGTCTTAAGGGTATCCCTTAGTTTTCCGAGAAAAACTGAAAGGAGAGAGAATGAATTGGGATGCTGAGTTATACAGCTGGAGGTCAGCCCCAGTGGGATAGGGCTTAGTGTTAGGAGACACTCTTTCACGGCTTTCTTGTGCTACTATACATCTTGCAGAGTATGCCAAGATTACAAGGCCCTGACCACTCTTTATCTAGGCCATTTCTCAAAATTTATTTGCAGCAAGCGTCCTTGAAGGATGAGGTAATGTCTCCTTCAAGAAAGAGAGCAAGCAGGCTTTCTTACACACTGCTGTAAAGCGATGCATTCCCCAGGGTTAGTATTTCTCTCTTCTAATGAATCCCACTTTGTGTTCATCCATCCAGGTTCACCTGTGCTGGCCCTGAGGTAATTGGGGCTCGGTGACCGTGATGACGCTCTGGCTACTGATTTTGTTGTGAGTTAAAAAAGGGTTTTTTCTCTGACTCAAGAAAGCAGCCACGAAAGGGTGGCAAGTTAACTTGTTAGCTTGCAAGCAGTGTAACATCTCGAAACTACATAGACCTTGACAATTAATGTATAATGCTTCCGGTGGCTCTCTCTTTTCCTTGTCTATTCTGAAGACAAGATTCTTCTTGTTGGACTATCCTATTTTACTATACTCAGTCCTCAAATGCTCTTAAACTCCAGGTCTGAGCAGGAGCCTTCTTTATTCTCAAGCTCTCAAAAAGAAGAGTTTATCATTGACCACTAAGAAATAAAATGCCACGCATAAATTCCTACTGTCCAGGCCTTCTCTAACAGGGTGTACTCGATGACACTTGACTCATTAACCCCTGTGAGCAGGCTAGATAGAATCTTTGATGTGTGGGAAACAGTTGCTGCCTTGGTCTTACGTGTTCAGTTTTATGACATCATTATGGGTCTGGGAGAAAAAGCCCAGGTGCTTTATTTAAATATCCACTTCTGGGCCACATTCCCTCATTCAGATTCAGGGTTCCCCAGAAACCATGCCTTGGACAGTTACTTAGATGGCGGGGCCCCAGGAACTCATTTGCAGGCTCTTTTATGTTGTTTATGGGACAGACATGTGAAAACGTGTGAGGCTGGGCCGGTGAGCAACGGAACTCTGTCTCCTAGTTCAGGACTTCTCTCCTGTCTACCAGGAAGTGATTTTGTTGCTTTTGTTTGAGAAGAAATGCGATTCTCTCTGGCCCTCCCCCAGCTGTAATGTCTGCTTTTATTACTGTGTCATACTTCTGAGGGGCCAGCCTGGCCAAGGAGTAGGTGACAACAGAACTACACCTACTACAGCCACCACATTCCAACAACAATCATTCTTCATATATTAATTGTCTCCTATGCACCAAGCTCCTTAAACCTATGATCTTTAAATTCCACAGCAGCCATGAGAACTGGATATCACACTGTCTACTTTATACCCAGGGAGACAGGAACTAACTGGGTCATAGAGCTTCTATAGCTTCTGAGTGCCAGAGCTAGGATTATAACCCGAGTTCTTGGAGTTCAAAATCTTTCCAGTTTATACTGGTGCCTCTCTAGTCCCACTTCCTTTGTCAAGGTTCAGAAAGTTGAGTGGTCTGTGAATCATGAAGACCTTCATTTCTCAGTTCAAATGCCCCCAAAATAATCCATATCACTTACAGAATAGAGCCCTGTCTTCCTGCCTTTCAGTCAATTCTCTCTGTCGTGTTACCTCAATCATCTTTTTAGCCACATTTCCCACTATGCACCCACAAACAGAACTTAAATCACAGCCAGATGAAATATTAGTAATTCCTATGGTGTCATCCATTTTTCTCACTCTGTGCTTTTGCTTAGGTATCTCAGCCTGAAACAGCCTACTTTTTTGCTAAAAACTCACTGAAATCCTACCATCTTTAAAGGGTTTAAATATCACCTCCATGAGGCTGTTTCAGGTTCCCACAACAGGATGTGAATGTTTCCTCTTTTTGACGTCACACCCTGTTTCCATGTCTCTAGGCTCTGAATACACATGGCCTTAGTGCACCTCCCTCTTTCTAGACTGTGCTTTTGAAAAGCAGGTTGTCCTGAGATTGCAGATCTTTCTTGTGCTTTAAATCTGTAAATCTCACTGCCTACCAAATATCTCCCCTGGGGAATTCTACAGAGAAATTCTCAACTTTGAAACAGTCAAAACCGATCTAATCTCCCTCATGAACAAGAGCCCCCACCAGGGCTCCCATCCCAGTCAGTGACCCTCCCACACCCATTTGTCCAAGCTAGAAATAGGGGTATCATCACTGTCCCTTTTTTCTCAATCAGTTGTCACATACACTCAATCATCTAATCCTACTGCATCTGCCTCCAAAATACACCTCAAATCTAAGAATTTCTCTCCATTTCCCCAGTAATTTCCCAAGTCTAAGTGACCATCATATCTCATCAGATTACCATAGAAGCATCCTTAAAATGTATCTCCAAACTTTCAGGTTTGTCCAGCCCAAATTAATTCTCACTACTATAGTGAGAGCAAGCATTAAAAAAATGCAATTCACATCATGAAGTTCTGCTTAGAAAACTCCCCTGCTCAGAAATTGACCTTTGAATAAAATCTAAACAAATGGTTTGTGTGACTTTTCTTTGCTTAGCTATTTTGCACCTCTCTAGCCATATCTCTCACAGTTTTTCCTTCCCCCTTTATGCCTTGTCCATTCTAAACCTCATTCATTTCTTCAGATAAACAGTGTTCATTCTCACTTTTGTTTTTCTTCACCTCCAAGAATTCGCAGCTTTTGTCTTCAACCTGATACACACATTTTTGCCTGGCTACTCCTCTGCTCTACCTCAGGTTAGATATAACTTCTGAGATGCTTTCTCTGACCTCACAGTCTGGACTCGGTGCTCTCTGATGTCTTCCTAAATCACCCTTACTCCCCAGTCACAGCAGAGTGTTAAAGATGCATTTAACTGTCTGTCTCCCCAGCTAGACTAATTAGAGAATATCCATTAAAACCTTGATATCTTTGGAATTCTTTCCCACGAGTATTTGTCTCCCCAACTAGATGTTAAATCTTAGTAGAGCTTGGACTAGGCTCCACGTAATTATAAACCTCCATAGAGCCTAGTATATGGAAAGCATACTGAAAACTTGCATTTTGATTATTTGAGAAGAAAACAGGTATTTTCTGTTTGCAACTAGTCACATGGATTGTTAGATATATTCTTGAGTCTTTAAATTGCCATTTTTTTGTTGTTAATAATGTCTTGGTGGTGAGCAAGGGTTAATAGCTATTTTAAAAGGACCCAGAGAAAGTAGGAAAGAACTTGTCTATGTTCATGATGACATTAATTTATGAGTAAGGGTTGGAGGAGCAAGCCAATCAAATACTGGATGCCAAATTACCATATATCACAGAATTTACGAGGCAGTCAAAAGTGTTATTAAATTGGAGACCAGAACAACCTTCTTAATTCATCCTTATGACAGTGATTGTAATGACTCTAAGAACCTGGTTTAACCTGAGTTCATCTTATGAAAGCCCTTTCATTTTAAAAAATCACATTTATTGCATTTTAAAGAAGACTTAGTTTAAAAGGTATGCAGTTAATGCATAATAAAATGCCTCAAAAATCAATGTATGTTCTATATTTGGATCCCCATCAGCATCTAAGGAAGGCAGGAAGTAGATCCCGGTTTATACAAACCCAGTATTGATGCATTTCTTTTTCTCTGCAGAACAAAACAATTAATCTCCAGATTTCATCAGTGTAATCCTGCCTTTTTTTTTTTAAGTTCTCCCATGGCCCTTGAATCTCTCACCAGATTCTAATTTTTCTCTTGTAAAAACCCTAAAGAAGTCAGTTTGACTGGCCCGTAGTGGACACCTCCCTAATCCTTCTGCTTTGCAGGGGAAGCCAGCACCCATGAACCCGAGAAGAGCCCTGGTCAAGGAAAAGGTCTTGCTTGTATCATTGCTTTGGGTTTCATTCATCCCTGGCTTTGTGGACTCAAGTGAAAACTGTAGGTATAACATTACTTCTAACTCCGTTGTTGGCTCCTAAGGAGCTAGGATACTTTAGCTACAATAATCTTGCATGGCTTCCTTCCCAGCCCCCAGCTGTAAGCACAAAATAGATGCTCAATAACACATGTGGCATGAGCAAAGAAATATTTTTATTTATTCATTTTTTTGATTTGTTGACTTTTATAATTCACTAGGTAATGCTATCAACGAGTTTATGTTATCAGTTCAAGACTGACTCAGATAAACATGAACCTGATGGTGTGTTTCTTCAATTGGGGCTTTCCTTCTCAGGGCATTGCCATACTTAGGTATAGTCCGTACGGCTGGATGCAGCTCTGCCAAAGCTCATTAAATGGGAGTGAGAACAGCACTTCAGTATGCTGTGTTCCCTGGCTTCCATTCTCAGAGCAGCTGGCTTCCTTGGTGGCTGCCAGTCAGCCTCTTGGTGATGGCTTCCATATACCATGCTGGAGTGGTGTTTGGCCTTCTGCAAATGCTGGGAACTCTGGAGAACAAGGTAGCTTCTAAAATCTCAAATAAGTCTTTCTCCTAAAATGATGTATTTCTAATAGCCCCCAAGTTGGGACATGGACTCTGAAAGGGCCTGACACTTAAGTGGTTTAGATGATGGCTATGTGACTGGTAAGAGTTAAACAGAGAGAGCCCATGGTGTGCCCAATGCCTAAGAAGCACTTAATATTGTCAATGTCCTTTTCCTATAATTCTTTCACCCTGCCTCTGGCTCCATCACACTTTGTCCCCTTGGTGAAGCTACTGGGATTTTGTGGGAGGAGAAAGAGTATGAAAACCAAGAGTATGAGCTTACTCTTGAACAGTAAATATGAATTATTAATATAAACAGGCTTAGAAAGATGTTTTAGGTAGAAGCAACAACTCAAACTAAGATACAGAGATGAGAAATAACAAGGAGTGCATGGGTGTATGGACTCCTTAGTTAACAAGGAGTTAACAAGAAATAACAAGGAGTGCATGGATGTATAGACTCCCAGCTTAGAAAGATGTTTTGGGTAGAAGCAACAACTCAAATTAAGATACAGAGATGAGAAATAAGGAGTGCATAGGAAACTCAATGTGAGGCAAGAAGGGTTGGAGCTGAGGGTGGAGAGTTAGGGCTAAATCATTGAGGAACTTCCAGATGATGCTGAACGTTCAAAGATTTTGATCTGAAGTCAATGAGGGGACATTGGAGGGTTTTAAGTGGTGCTGGGAAATACAGTCAGGTCTGCATGTTTGAAATGCTGCTCACTCTGGCTGCAGTGTGGAGGAGGAAATGCTGGGAAATTAGGAGGCAGATTCAGAATTTTACTAAGGTACACTGAAGCCTGAGCTGGATCAGTGGCATGGAGAGGAAGAGATGCTGTTCCTATCCTGCCAAACTCTTATATAATTCTTCAACTAAGCTGTTTATGATTCCATTTCAGGATCTCTCACTCTCTCTCTTTGTCTCTCAATGGTGATCAAAGCCTTGTGAAGGCTCTATGCTAGAACTTCAGGTATCAGTAACGAGTAGAGCAGCAGTTTCAGGAGAGGAATTTTTTTAAGTTACCTAAATCATACCATTACCCTGGTTATTTGTTCATAGGTCTGAGCCAAGGTGGCTTTCAGGGACTGACCTTGTCATGCTCTGTCTCTGCTGCACTTTGAGCTACTTGCCCCCAAGCATGCCTAGTCCAGCATGTTCAGCATCTCCAGCTAGACTTCCTTCCTGAACACAGACAGGCACCAGGGGGCCTCAAGAATCTAGAGTCTAAGCAGCCTCCTTTTAAGGAATGGGGGGCGCATTGTTGCTCTCTGCTTTCACTAGGATGGGTGGGGTGTTTATAAACTGTGTCATGTAGCTTCATACCACTCTTTGAGCTATTGCTTTGATTCTTTCTCGAATTTTAGAATCCATGACTAGTGATTTCTTCTTATACTCCATTATGTAAATCTCTTAAGAAATATCCTTGCTTAGAAGTTGAATACTCCTATCAACAGGGATCTCATCCTTCATGGAAGAACTTTCTAATTTAGGATTATCAGACTCCTAAAAATCTCCACCTATATTGTTAAAATGCTGTATTTTTTGTGCTTTCCATACACTGGTCTCTTCTATTTTCTAAACCTAGTAGAACATGAAGGAGCTGAAGAGATTCCCAGTTATTTTTCCCATCTTGCAGAATCTTCTGCTCTTGAGGATGAGCACCCACTGTATACTTGGGATTAGCACCTGAATTACGTGCTTTCTAATCACCCTATCATTTCACCCTCTTGGATGTATGTACTTCTTTTTAGTGTGGGCCTGTAGCTGACTGTAGCTAGGGCAACTAACATTTACAAATAATTAGGTAAACCTGTTGGGGATTAGCTGACAGTGATTTGAGAGGAAAGCTCTGAAGGAAAGAAGTATCACATCAGAACAGGGAAGAGGAGACAGAAAAGGAGTTAGTAGTCAGGACTCTCAACTGTAGACAGGCTTCTACCTTGTGGCAGCAGGGGCAGGAGGCAGGACTAGAGTCAGCGCCAGTCTCCATCATCTAAGCTTTTAACTCATTTAGTAAGAGACACTCAAATATAAAACAAGAAGGAGAGCTCCTGACGGGGGTAGATTGGGTTACAGTATCATCCCCGGAGCCTCTCACTGTGGCTTGAGGGATGGGGTTACCAGTTTGGGTGATGCCTGTGTTATGAGACTCTCCTGTGGCTGAGGTATGGAGAGTGAATGGGAACACGTTGTGGTTGACAGCCCCCTCAGAGCAGTCTGGAGTGGGGGAGAGACCATTCTAAAGAAGAGGAAGTGTTGTTTCCAGAAAAGGAGAAAGGATGCCAGGTAGTCAAAATAAACAGATGTCCCTTATAGAGAGTGTTTGAGGAAGAAAAAGAGGCAGAAAGAATGATTGAAGGAAGCCCAGGATAAGCTTATCCTCAAGCTTCACAATTTAGCCAAAGCCACGGGAAGGGCTTGATTTCTCAAGGCCAGAGGTCTGCCTCTTTGGAGCTTTCACTCTTCTGTTTGAAGAATGGCATTCATACAGCATCGGGGTGTGTTTCCTGAAGAGCTTGTGTAAAACAAAAGGCCCCTGGGAGCCTGAGGTTCTGTCCGGGAGAGATAATGAGACGTGCTGACTCTGCCCATCATCCCCCAAATGATGCCTCCTCACCTTCCTGGGTTATGGAATTGTAGAGTGGGGACTGTCACAACAGGCTTCTGAGACAGTGCCCTGCCCTGTCTTCCAGACAGAAGCTGAGAGGAGAGGTCAAGAATCTGGCCCTGAGTCCCTGGATGTGCATGCACCCTGAAAAATTCTCCTTGATTTCAGTTCACCTTAACATATCTAGAGTTTGACCTTTTAATTGAATTGCCATTAAGTAGAATTTTAAAAAGCAATTGTAGCTCAAATATCTCCTTAATGTGATGTTTTGAAAAGTTGTTTCAGATTCTTTAAGCAAAACGCCTGCCTGTATTTTATCGTAATGATTCTCTCAATACCTCATCTCCCCAGAGCATTCATGCATTGTAACTACCTTCTGTTTGCTGCTTAAGCTATTTATTAATCACATTCTTTCCTATTCAGCCCTAACCAGGAGAAATGACAATGTTAGGCATTTCTCAGTTACCTACTATAAATTGGCCCAATTACTATATGATCTTATAAACTATTCCTTGGGGTATTTCACCCACTCTAGCACTGTAATTGGTTTGCTAAAAGGAAAAAAGAAAAAAAAAATACAAAACTGGGTCTTAATGCTGAGCTATAGGGTTTTGTTGAAGTTTAAGTTTTCTCTTAAATGGTTAAAGGAGTTTAAGGTGTATGTCATTATTGCAGCAATCACATTTAATGAACACATAAACGCTCACCACAATTTTAGTGAGAATATCCCATTTTCGATATTTATAAACCTGGAAATTGAGGCTCTTTGTCTTCCCACACAGGGTAGGCTGTGGGATTGAAAATCTAAATCGGGTGCAGTAACCACTCACTAAAGATTAGAAGATATACCCTTCACAATCAGGGCACATGAGCACCATTTACTTTGTCTTTCCAGAACTTCCCTTCTCAGGCATTGAGATGTTTGTCCCATATCCCTGCCTCCCCCGCAAAAGAAGAAGCCATTTTTAAGCTTCATTACTTGCAGCATTGAGGGAAACACAGCACCCTTGTGAGATGCTGCAGGCTGAGATGGTGCCCCATGGATGGAGAGCAGGAGTGTGTGTGTTGGTGGGGGGAGGTGGGGCGGCAGGGGTGTGGGTGTTAGACTCATCAAACAGATGATTTCCTGGATGATGTCCTGTAGGGATCTTGACCACTGAGGACTCCAGGAACTAGGACACTTTGCCCTGTGGCTTTGGGACCTGGGTTTTATATAATTGGGCTATTTTTGGAAAAGCCAATTAGAAGTTAGAGATGGTACAGTATGTGAGGGTTAAGGAAGCCTTTTACTTGTATCATTCACATTTTCACCTTCCTTCAGATTCAGTTCAGGTTTTGTCTCCAGAAAGCCCTTCCTGAACTCCAGGCCTGAGTTAGTGACTCTGTTCTAAGCTTCAGCACCATATGCCTCCCAGCCACCACGACATTTCATTGAAATGAGCCATTTATGTCTGATTTCCTTTCCAAGTCAGGGACTCTGTCTTATTGCCCTGTGCATCACTGGCACCTAGCACAGGGTCTGGGGACATGATTATAGAATCTGACCTGGGCTCAAGGCTTGATATCCAGGGGCGCCTTCTCAGCAGAACAACAGTGAGATATTCATAGTCACAGGCTATGTGGGTCAGAGTGTGAGGGGATTCCTTCCAGGTCTTTGGTACAGAATGCAAAAGAGAAGAGGGGAGGTGCTACTGTGGGACAGCAGTAGGCTTAGGGAAGGCACAGCCATGGTACTAGAAAAGTTGTGCAAAGGTCATCAACAGAAAGATCTGGATGAGGTGAGGGAAAGGCAGACTGGTGAAAGGGGAGCTCAGACAAAGTCCTTCTCAGCAATCAGGGAGCTGTTGCCCGTAGGATATGTTTGGGGACATTGGCGGGCCCTTTCTAATCTATGGGAACTTTCCTGCCACCCCCAAGTTCTTTGGGGACATCAGTTTATTCTTAATATTGGAATATTGGAGACATTGGTCCCTAGTCATTGCTTCCTTTATTAGATCATGTGGTCGCCTGGGCAATGCTATAAGTTTGGGGGAGATGGGTAATTAGCTGACCTTCTGAGGTCCAAATGCAAGGGTTAGAATTCTAACTTTTTTCCTTAAAGTTGCTACTGTAATTGGCCTCATCTGTTAAATGTACTATATCATCCTTCACTGCCATGTATTTAATTATGCATTGTGGAAGGGTTTAAATAACAACTTTTACTTCTAAAAGCCTGCTCCAAGTCTTCCAGCATTACTAATAGAACTCCCAGGGAGCAAAGCCTATATTAAAATAGAAAATAAAAAATGCATAAACTGCACCAAGCCAATGTAATGGAAATCTTGCCAAAACATAAAAAAACATATGCATAATATTTTATTAAACTTAAGAAACACACATAAATTCCTCTGTGGGATCCAAGTATATTAGTAATAGATATACCATAAAATTCAGTTATTCAACAGTCATAAAAGATAGCACAGATCAAGTAAATGCTTCCATTTTAAAGGAAACATTTCAAAATGAGAGAAAAAATACATTTACTATATAATTGCAATTGAGACAATGACAGTGATGTAGTCAATGGCCACAAGTCATCTCTGAGTAGCTCCAGATCTAGTGGAGAGAGTGGGAGTGAGGTGCTATATTAGTCAGTGTTCTTCAGAAAAAGAGAGCTAATGACATATGTATGTGTATATACAAAGTCATCCCTTGATATACATGGAGGATTGATTCCATGACCCCCTGCATATACCAAAATCTGTGCACACTCAAGTCTGGCAGTCAGCCCATGAAACCCACTTGTCAGAAAAGTTGGCCTTTCTATAGAAGGGTTTTGCCTCCGTTGACCTCTGCATTTCTAATCTGCATTTTGTTGAAAACAATCCACATATAAGTGGACCCATGCAGTTCAAACCTGTGTTGTTCAAGGCTCAAATGTGTACACATATTTATTACAAGAGATTTATTATAAAGAATTGGCTTCTGCAATTATGGAGGCTGAGAAGTCCTACCACTTGCAGTTGACAAAGTGGAGACCTAGGAGAGCCAATGGTATAGAGCCTATCTGAGTCCAAAGGCCTAGGCACCATGAGAACTGATGGTGTAAGATCTAGTGTGAGTCTGAGTCCAAAGGCAGGAAAAGACTGATGTCCCCACTCAAAGACAAGCAGACAAAGAGAGCTCCTTCTTACTCCACCTTTTGAAAAAAATTTAGACCTTCAATTAACTGGATGAGGCCTACTCACATTACAGAAGGCAAAGTGCTTTACTCAGCCTACTGATTCAAATGCTAATCTCAACCAGAAATACCCTCAGAGAATAACAGTCTGATAGAATTACACTCAGAATAACCCAGAATAACACCCTCATAGAAACACCCAGAATAATGTTTGACCAAATATCTGGGCACCTCATGGCCCAGTCAAATTGACACATAAAATTAGCCATCAAAGGTGCTATGTCCTAGAGTACTCCAGCAGAGGAAGGAGCACCATGTGACTTTATAGTGTTAGGTGTGTGATGTCTGTACAATACCACAATATAAAAAAATTAGAGTAGCCAGTCTTGGACTGAACATAAGGTATGCAACATGGCATCAATGGCTTATTTGTGTACATTTCTTTCTGTCTAATATTTTGCATCTAAAGTAAAGTACGTACGTCTAAAGTAACATTTGGCAATGATTATAATAAAAATGCAGTAGAAAAGACAAATGAGTTGATACTGAAAGAAGGAATTCGACTCCTACTATAGAATATCGCCTTTCCCAAGAGAAGAGGCTCGGAGTTAGCAAATGGAACAAGGGATCCTTAGTAACCTCCTGATTCTGTATTCCCAACCAACTCGTAGTGATTGATACTGTGAACCTTCCATGTTTTTGCACTTGTGTACAAATTTGGAAGGTGAGAATCCAATTTATTTAGATAGTTTCTGCCGGGATTCATGATTCTTTCTTTCTTCACCCACTTCTACCAATCCAGTGGTGTTGTGACATAGGACTGGGGAAAATCTTTCAAGGCTGGAGAGTTGAGGTTAAAAAGCAAGAATTATATGATGACAATGGTTCTCTCCTTGTCTTGTTCCACCATGACTACATCTCAAGAAATAAGTCTAGGTGGCTCAGGCAGCAAAGTGGGATTTGTATAAGACTGTTTTAGGATGGAGTGAGTGAAGAATGACAGAGAAACAGTGGTTATATTCTGATGCAGTCGGCATGTTGCTGGAACTTGGGTGCCCTTATCCTTGAGGATATACAAAGATGTAGAACAAACATGGACTCTTCTTGAAGCATCAATTTTGTCTAGTCGTTTTGAGGAAAAATGGTTTTTTATTAAGCCAGCAGATGCTTCACTGAGTAGAATATAAAATTTGCAAAAATTTTAAAAATTGCAACATGTTATTTCAGAGAAATTTTATGCTTATGCCCAGCTGCTGTGAGTTATATTTCCTTCCCTTGGGGTTGAGTGCATACCCTCTTCTGTAATTAAAGATATTTAGGTGGAAAAGTTTGAGAGCTCTAGTGAAGATCATTTTCAGGTAAGAGGTTTGGTTTCTACACTCAAATATTTTGTTGATTTGCTGTCTATCTGTGGGCAATACACCTGTTCTCTCTTTACCTGTGCCTTTGCATCTATAAAGCTGAAATAAAGTTGTATTTGTTTAAAATCTCCAGGCTGAAACAGAATTATCCCTTGAACACTTCTGAACTGCTACCTCTTTCTCACTGGACTTGAGAAAAGTAGATAGCTCTTATGACATTTGTGTTGTGTCCGTTTTCTACCCCATTCCATTGAGTATTTTTTTTTTTTTTTTTTTTTTTTGAGATGGAGTCTCACTCTGTAACCCAGGCTGGAGTGCAGTAGCACCATCTCTGCTCACTACAACCTTTGGCTCCCGGGTCCCAGTTCAAGCAATTCTCCTACTTCAGCCTCCCAAGTAGCTGGGATTACAGGCATGAGCCACCATGCCCAGCTAATTTTTGTAGTTTTTAGTAGAGACGGGGTTTTACCATGTTGGCCACTCTGGTCTTCAACTCCAGAACCTGTGATCTGCCTGCCTTCGCCTCCCAAAGTGCTGGGATTACAGACTTGAGCCACCGCGCCTGGCCCCATTGAGTATTTTAATTGCTCTGTATCTCTAGGTCATAGCCCCTAAGAATCATCTCTGGAATCCCCTAAAAGACGCAGGATTTCATTGTTGGTACAGAATGCTCCTCTATCCCCTTATCATTGGGAAGAGTGATTGCAGCCATCCAGCAGGTGACAAGCTCCTATCAGCCTAGTGGGGGTAGCTGTGGAAGCACACACCTTATTAAACACAACCATGACAGATTGAAGTGATGTGAACACTTGCTAAATGGTTTGGCAAAGACAGAGATCTTTTTGCCAAATAAAGTCTGGAAATTACCACATCTCAAATCCATTATAGAACAGCTTTATACTGAGGTCATAGCTGATTTGGATCTTCTAAAAAGGATCATGCCAGTGACAGATTCTTCCAACATTTGTCCAGAAAATGGGTCTTTTTAGAATCCCAAGGCACTTTTGTTTTGAGGAAATCAAATTTGAGTGACAAGTTAGTAAAATGTAATGAAGACATATTTGCATTGTTTGGGATAATCTAGTTGTAAATGCAGCTGGTAGTTTCTCCCTGAATGGTAGAAGTGTAGGAGACCCAAAGGGGTCAAGTTTGTAGGCTCTTGTCTTCAGAGACAAATAAAGGTGGGATACTGACTTTCCATCTGTAGCTGTTCTTTTGGAGTCTTTTACTCTAAGGTGGTGACTTTAAAGTTCCAGCCTTCCTGAAGAACTCAACATTCGCTGCTTTTCTGTATTCTGGGCCAAGTCATCATATAGCACTGGGTGCAATAACAAGAATTGTCATCAGTCACATAAAGAGACTGTTTTTGCCTTGATGGAAAGCCTGTAAAATTATTCACCCACTTACCCAATAAATATTTTTGAACACTTACTCTATGTTAGACACAATAGGGTCTGATAACTTAATTATTTCCATTTATTTCTGAAAGAAAATTTAACCGAACCTATTGGCATCTATTGGTTTGAGAGCTAGGGAATGTTCACTTCTTGTTTCTGTTTTCCCACCTGACAGTCTTGAACAATGAGTCTCCTTCTAGTCTAACAATTGGGCCAGACCAGCTGTGTCAGTGTTCCAGTTATTTATAGCAATACAAAATGGTGGCCTGAGGCCAGACCCTTTTGCTCATCCTGACTGTAGTCTACTGCATCCCAAGTTTAGCTGCACCAGAATCCTTAAGTAAACTCTGGAATTTTGTACAGCCACAAGACTAGTAAGTGTTTCCCAGTAGACTACAAGCTTCAGGAGGGCATCATGATACTGTTATCCTTTTTCTGTAATAACGCTTACCATACATTACTGTAGCTCCTTTTTCAACTGCCTCCCACCCCCTTTTGACTGGAAACTCTCAGAGGGCAGTGGGGTGGTGTCTCCCTTCATTGCTGCTGTATCCCCAAAGTTCATAGACATACCAAGCTACCTAGAAAGTACCCAACAAATTTTATTGGTTGAAAAATAAATAACTTATTGCCTTTGACCTTCTGATAAATTCAAGCAAAGGGAAAGCAAAATTCTCCCATGACACTCCTCCCATCTTCCTTGATATCTCGATATTTTATGGACTCATTGTAAAGGTCAGAAGGCAGGGTATCAAATTAGATGCACTGACAATGTATATTTGACTACTACTCAGTATGAGATGTAATTTCAGTGAACTAACTTTACTTCAAATGACAGTGAGACATAAAACAAATACAGTGTAGAAATGTGTTGTTTTTGGGCTCAATAAATAACAATCCAAAGGCTTTAATATTTTAGTGAAATAACACAATTTCCAAGAAAGTTAGAGTCATTAATCAAATTCTAGAGTAAAGGTCAAAATTTTTTTTTGCTGTTTCTTTTTCATTTTCACACCTTTCATTCAGATGATGGTAGATTTGGAAGGCTGAGAAGAAATAATAAACATACAAAACAGCAATTTTGTTTTAATAAATTCTTAGGCTTGTGGTTTGTTCTAAGAATAAAATTGTATCGTCATCTTCCTGTGAAAAATGGAAATGTATGATCAAAACAACCAACTTTGCCTTTAGCAAATTCTTGTGGTTTCATGAAAACATAAACAGTGCAGTTTAGACAGTTTTGTCCATAAATACTGACTAGTTAGAAGCAAAGTAAATGGCACATACATTTTAATGGGTGATTCTCTGACAATTGTGATTGTTTGAAAAGCATAGCTGAATTTGGGAAAATCATGAAGATTGTAGAACTTGAGGAGAGGTTTGTGAACCATTCCACTCTTGTGTAATGATTACTGAAACCCTTCCTCTATATGCAAGGCCTCATGGATGTAACGTTGAATAGATAGCCATGGCTTTCCGGACATTGTCTCAGTGGGACATGTATATTTATGTCTGGAATGATAGCACCCTGTGCTCTGAGAGTTTTGAGCGGAGCGCTGAGGAAGCACGAAGAAGAGAACTGGATTTATATAATAGTTGACATCAGAGCTAAACCTTCAAGCTGATGGGGAAGTCTCCTGCTAGAGAGGACAGGATTTTTTAAGCAGGAGGAAAAATCATGCAGATATAAAGTCATCAAAGAGCTTGGTGTATGGAGAAATGTTCAGGAGAGTATTGTGGCTAGAGAGGAGGGGGTTAGCTCAGGAAAATATGAACAATGCAGATTACACGAGAGATGAGGGGAGGAGAGAAAGGTGGTTAGCTCTGCTGTGGGAGGAGCCTGAGTGGCAAGTGTGTTGGTGAACAGAGCGATGGGGGCTAAGGAATTGCAGCAATTCCAATTCAGATAATAATAATTTTATAATGTCGCGAGCATTTATGCTAATGGCATGGGAAAGCTATCCCAACTTAGAGGTCAAAAAATGCTTTCTGGAGGGATTGACATCTGAAGGATAAATAGGAGAAATCAGGGAAAATGGGAGAGGAAAAAAATCATTCTGGGGGATAAGGACCATGCTGTAGAAAGAGATGAGTGAGAGAGGGGGAGCAGGGGGAAAGGAAAGAATGAGAAGGGAAGTGGGGAAGGGAAGGGAGGGGAGGCAAATGGCAGGGAAGACACATTCTGAGACCTGAAAGTGAGTATGACAGGAGGATTGGAACAGAAGTTAATAAATGAATGTTGAAGAGATGAGACTTGAAATGAAAGCAATTGGTTAGATCAGGCAGGTCCTTGTAAGCAATCAGGATGGGAGAACCCCTGAAGTGTTTAAAGTGGGGAGGTGATGTGATCAGCTCTCCTAATAAAAAAGATCACCCTGGACACTTGAACTGGAGAATCCATGGGAAACCAGGAAATCAATTGATAAGCTGCTTCATTAGTCTAGAAAAGAGGTGATGGTAGCCCAAACTAGAATATGTATTGGCAAGAGAGTTGAGGACATTTTTAAGAAAGGGACTGAGTGAGGACCACAGAGTTTAAGCTTATTGGAGAAGAAAATGAAGACAGGAGTGCATTCACAGAGACCAAGAGGTGGTTCCATGGAAGGTTCTGTGTGCAGAAGACTGGCTGTGGGAGGTGTGAGAGGGATCATCCTAAGAGAGTGTTGTGTTCAGAAGGCAACGTCTGATTTTTGTTGTTGTTGTTGTTGTTTTAGAAATGGAGTGGCTGTTGGCAATAATAAATTGTTCATGATGCAAACAGAGGAAAGAGAAACAGAAAAGAAGTTGCCCAGTGAGGGGCACTGGGTTGAGTGAGTGCAGTGTTGGAATCCTGGGCTCCAGGGCTGTGGGTAGAAAAGACAGGGGAAGCTGCTGCAGGCTTTTTTGACAGAGATGTGATATGCGACTGGAAAGATGATGATGATGAGGGGCAGGAAAATGATCCATAAGCAGAATGACATAAGCTTGGAAGAAGCAGGGCCTTCTTACAAGAAAACAGTGGGAAATCGTCTAGAAATAGCACTGAGCAGCTATCAGAGGATGTGCGAGAATGATCCGTCTCAAGATGTGAGGGAAGCAGAGGGTATTCCCAGGAGAAAGCCGCATTTGAGGTAAGGCAAGAAGATGAGAGGAGCTTTTGTTGAAAAGACCTAAACCACGTGGGACCTGATTTGGGGTTCTGGAGGACACAGATTTAGGAATAGAAGAGAGAGAGGCAGGCTGGATAATAAAATAAACCTGGATGTGAGGCACATGGGTTTTGATGGTTGTAGGTTTCCAAAATGCTGGAGGGAGATGGTTGCTCAAGCTTTTACAGAGGATTAGTGATGCACACTTTTATTAAACATGAAAATAATAAGCTACCACTTCCCCTAAGTGGACTTTGTGTATTTACAACTACAGCCATAGCTTTGTGGTGCTGCCAGTTGGCCTATTTCTGATCACAGCAGAAGGATGCAAACCCATAGGGCATCTCTGGAGATCTCCATCCTGGACACAAGCCATTGGCTGCATTACTGACCCCTCAAATTGATAATGATGAGATATCTAGATATGCTGTTGCAGTAGCCAGGAAAAATAATCCACCGAAAGATTTTTATCTCCAGCTCTTTTTCAGAGACTTCCTCAGGAAAGACATGCTTTCTCTTTTTGTGTATTTAAAGAAATAAGCTCTAACCTTGAGGGAAAACAGAATCAAAGATCTGGCAACCACATTTGTCATAAATAATGAATGAGAAAACATTAAAAAATTAATTGGGAAAGATTAAGTATCAGTGTAGTACTTGCACAAATTGGCTCATGGGAGTTGTGGTAGGTTCGCCTCACTGATGAGCTGCCTGTATAAAGTCTTCTTCTGTGGCATTCTTAAGGCATTGCCTAGGTTCTTCACCCCCCTCGCCACACACCATGAGCTCCTTCCATTTTTCTCCTGTGGTTCATAAGTGGGTATTCCTCAAATCTCAACTCTGAAGTTTCTGTTCTCCAATTGAAGGGTCTTTGGCTAAAAACTCTTTGGAGTCTACCAATATGTGGTAAGTCCCTAATTCCATTTTCTTTCTCCCTGTATCTACCCTGTTCACAAAGTCCATCTTCTCAAAGTACTGATTTTTCTTTGCTCGGTTAAAAAAATTGTACCGATCATTCTCTCCATGCCTTTCTGTTATCTCAATCCTATATTCCAAGACCCAGCCCAGTGCACCTTCTCCAACGAGCACTGTTTTTCCTCAAAAACTTGATCTCTCCTTGTTGGCATCTGCTTTCAAAGAGCTCAACCTGTGAAAATTGGTACTGGACATGGTCTAAGAAAAGCAGATTATTAAATGGGGCTTTAGATCTCTAGCTATCAGATTGACAATAAGTGATTGGCCTGTGTACTAATCACTGATATGCAAACAGCCCTTGGCCAAAGATAACATTCATCTTGTCAAAACTTTCACTAGTGATGAAATGAGATGGTGAACTGGGAAAAGGTAATGTACTAGCATGCATGATGTATCAGGTTTTTGAGATAAATGTATGAAATGTGTAAATAGTGTCTATAAGGGCTATTTAGGATTGGATGGCTATTGCTAAATTCCACTGATGCTTTACAGAGAGATAATGAAGAGTTGAAGGTGAGTAAATGCAATAGAAAGCCAGAGGGTATCTGGGCATCTTTGGTTTCATACAAAGAAGCTCTCATCTTAAAATCAAGAACCAAGCTACAACTGAATAGTGATAGTGCCTGACGTTTAAGGTGATAGCGGTTAAATGTCCAACCCAGGGTAGGTTTGTTTTGCTAGAGTTCAACCAGAACTAAGAATATTGCCCAGGGGGTTAGTTAAGTCTCTAGGAAGAAAGACCACAGCAACATCATGGCACACATGTACTGTGATGTCTCCCAAGTCCTTCTCCAAAGACACCTAAGGTCATTTACATAAGTGACTGCACTGAGGAAAGGAGATCACCAAGGCATTCCAAGGACTATTGAGTATGGACTTCAGTTGATATTGCTATCCAGAGACCCAAATTATATGATGCTTCTGTTGGAGGGCAGGCATATAATATCCTGTACGAGGTCTGGTGGTCATTTTTCCCTTCTGTAATATACATTTAGGCTTGATATACTTTGCAGTTGGTGCAAGAACCATACTGGGGCTTTGGTCTGTGTAGTCAGACCTACTATAGAAGATAGAAGGAAGACTAGGATCTTCCCCTTACCCCATCATATCCCTGTAGTCAAGATAGTGAATCAAAACCAGTATCACATCAAAGGGGATGGCTGTGATTAGTGTCATACTTAAAGGATCTAAAGGATGTAGAAATAGTGGTCCCCATCATATTTCCATTTATTTCATAAATCTATTCCTTCCAAAAACTGCATGGAACTTGGAGGACGATGGTAGATGACCATGATATTTCCATTTATTTCATAAATCTGGTCCTGACAAAAGCTGGATGGAACTTGGAGGAGGATGGTAGATTACTACAAGCTCAACCACGTAGTACTCCCAATCATAGCTGCCTTGCCAAATGTGTCATTTTCTAGAGCAGATTGATACAGCTGTAGGTATGTGGTAAGCAGCCATCAATTTGGCAATTGGATCTTTTCTATTGCATTCACGAAAATTGTTTAGAAACAATTTACATTCACATCATATGGAATGGATAAACTGATGCATTTTTGTTCCAGGTCTATGCTAACACTCTTGCCCTTTTTCATAATATAGTCTGGGGAGTTCTAGATCAGTGCTGTCCAATAGAAATAAAATATGAACCACATATATAATTTAAATTTTCTAGTAATCACATTAAAAAAGAAAGGAAATAGAAAATATTAATTTTAATAATATACTTTAACCCAGTGTTTCTAAAATAACATTATTTCAAGATGAAACCAAAATAAAAATATTAGTGAGTTTTTCTGGGTACACTGCCTTCCATATTTCTGATGTGTTTTGCACTTATAGCATATCTCAGTTTTGTTGCTGAATTTTCATGGACTATATGTGATCTCATAACATTTATTGTCGGGAACGGCACGTCTGCCAGGGAACTCTTGGCCAGCGAGAGGGTCCTAATACCTGGAAGAGAGAGTGCGCGGAAAGAAAGATAGACAGATAGACGGGGTCTGGAGGACTGAATAGGCAATGCCTAAACAGCAATGCCCAAACAGCAATTTTATTTGTGCATAGGGTCCCAATATATACTGTCAGCTTTCAGTAGCTGACGTCAACCCACATTGTTAATTCTATACAATAAAGAGGAACAAAAAGTTATAACACCACAAGTCTGGAGGAGAAGATAAAATACCAGTAAAAGGGAAGTACATAGCCAGGGGCCATAAAAGTAAGCACGAGGGTCATAAAAACAAGCAGGCGATTTTTCTTTACCTATTGTGTAGGGATTTACATTTGAGAAGGTAACATTCTTTAAGGTCAGGAAAAGCAATATTCTTTAAAGGTCAGGCAAAACTCATAGATCTTAAAGGTAACAATCTCCAAGAGACATGTAAGTGGTTACAGGGCTTAGATAATGTTTAGTAAACAGAGTCATAAAACTAGCCCAAAACAGGTACCAAGATAAAACACAATGTCTTAGTAAAACCACACAGCCATCACCGAGTCATTGTGTCAGTGTCAGGGAGTCTGAGATAACTTCTACAAAATCATCCATCTTTTAGTTCCTGCTTTCCCTTAGCTCGACTGACTCCAGGAGGGGGAAATATGTCTGGGCTCAAGCTCACATTATGGTGGAGGCACGGTCAGAGGGCCTCGACGCTGGAGTGTTCCCCATAATTTATATTTGAAAAAGTAGATTCACATGCCCATTTGTTTCAAACATATTTTAAAGATACCTGATAACTGAATCAATTACCAAAAGAATAATTTTTAATTTAATACTGCATCCACATTGACATAATGAATGTATCTTTTTTAAAGAGTTGATTTGACTTTGAAGCAGATGTGTTTCCATTTCAAAATTAAGACTGCTAAAATTAATGGAATCCATTAGCTCTTTTGTCAACTCAGTATTATTAAAATGGAATGCAAAGGGTTAGAGCACAAATTGAAAAGCAGCCCTAAATTTATTAGTATCAAAAAGTGTTCACCAAGTTTTTCTCTTAGTTTTTGTAATCAGTTTATGTAACACTGTTAATTATAATTAAAATCTTCTCCATATTGATTAATGTTGGAAAAATACGTAAAAAATTATTTATTTGAATTATGAAAACTTTTAATTTCAGCATAAATTTGCATTTATGTGTACCTAAGTTATAAACACACTTTTATTTTCCATAGAGCTTCATAGTTTATTCATATGGAATGTAACGTCAGTGAGAACATGTAGATTGCATTGCCATTTGTTGCTTTTAATTATTGGATATTTGGCAAGCATTCTGTTTTGAGAAGTTTACAGTTTATTATATTTGGAGATTGTAATATTTGGAGTTCAGGAAATTTCTGTACAACTCTTCCACTACTCAAGCAGTATGAGATTATTAATTTTATTGTTTTTTTAGTTCTTTCAAGCATTCTGTAACCTGGTGACAATTCATAGCTTTGCACACATACACTGCATAGTTTTAACAACTATATCAATGATTATTTTCCTAGAGTTTACTTCAGAAAACTGAAGACAAATATTTCAAATATGTATCAGATAGTGGGACAAATCAATAAGGGAAACATCAGTGTCTTGTTTCAAAATTCCAGTAACTTAACAGTAGTGTTAAGTCAAACTTAAATTAGTGATAGAAACAAATTTTTCATATTTAGGTGAAAATGTTCTTTGAGAGTTATAAAACATTTTAGAAGTCTGTGCAATGAGTCTGACTTTTTAGGTTGAAAATTGACATTTGTTTATACATTTGGAAGTCAAAATGAGACAAAATATACCAATTTATTAATTGGGCTATATCTCTTAATATTGCATGATTCATCTAAAGCAAAAGAAAAGTACTTGCAATTTTTCAAATTTGAATCAATTTATTTTTGATGGTGTTAAAAAGGCCTCATATTCTAATGATACTTGTTTTATTGCTTAATTGATGATCTTTTACTATTTGTAAAACATATTTTTGAATATTTTTCTCATAAAGTTCTTTATTTAATTAAAAACTTTTATTTTAGAGATGTGCTGTTGCTCTGTTCCTAGGGTGGACTCAAACTCCTGGGCTCAAGTGACCCTCCAGCATCAGCCTCCAGAGCAGCTGGGACTACAAGTGGGCACCACCATGCCTGGCTTCTCATAATTTTTAAATAAACTTTCTATAACTGACATAGTAATTATTTTATGATCTCTAAATTCAGAAATCATTTTCTGTTTTGTGTAGGAATCCAAGATATTTCATAGCTGGCCAAAGTTACAAGCTCATATCCCATTAAGACTCTTAGAAAATTGTTTTTGGATATTTAATTCTAATTCAGGTAATTAAATTTATTGATTGTTCTTTTTACTTTAGGAGAAACCTTATCAAATTCATCATATATTGGCTGAAAATGTCTCAATACTTTCTACTTTGTTATTGCCTGTAATCCCAGCACTTTGGGAGGCCGAGGCAGGTGGATCATTAGGTCAGGAGATCGAGACCATCCTGGCCAACATGGTGAAACCCTGCCTCTATTAAAAAATACAAAAATTAGCTGGGCATAGTGGCATGTGCCTGTAATTTCAGCAATTCGGGAGCTTGAGGCAGAAGAATTGCTTGAACCAGGGAGTTGGAAGTTGCAGTGAGCAGAGATTATGCCACTGCACTCCAGCCTGGTGACAGAGCAAGACCCGTCTCAAAAAAAAAAAAAATATTTGTTACACAACAAGCCACATTTGTTTTTTGGTTTGCTTTGCTGGAACAAATTGCAATCACCATGCATCATGAAATGTGTGACATACTTTCTTCCAGTCTCTTTTTTTTCTTTACCTTTCCAATTGTAGTACTAGTTTTTGCATTTTCACTCAATTCTGTATCAATAATATGCCTTCATTTTGATGTTTAAAAAATTATCCTTATTTATTTCTTTAGAGAAATGATTTTATTATATTATAATCAAAACAATAGTAAACATTTTAATTTAATTACCAATTACATTTTATATTGGTATTATTAGGATGTTTGCTGATTACAAAAAATATTTTAAAAAATATAGTATTACACTCATACCTGAAAAAAAATTGTAATGAATTTGTTGACGTCTGCTTAGTGATGTGTTTATATGTAATATAAATGTATGTGTGTGTATATATATATATATATATATAGGAGTAATGCATGCCCTTAATATATGCTTTACATATAGTAATATTATTCCATGAAATGGTTAACATGCCATGTAATCTTACAAAAAAGGTGAAGTTATGTTTCACAAAAAAAATCTTACACTGTTTCAGTCTATAAATTTAAATTCATTAAAATTAATTCAAATTAAATATTCAGCTTCTCAGTTGCACTAGTCACATTTTATATGCTCAACAGCCACATGAGGTTAGTGGCTACCATAATGGATGACAGATCTAGGACTTCTTGACGTCTTGCAGAACATCACATTTATCCATTACATCAATGACATTATGTTGACTGGGCTAGAAGAAGATGTAGCTGGCATACTAAAAGCTATGGTAAGACTCATGGGGAGCAGAAGAGGAGTTCTGCAGACATTCAGAAACTTATTATATTCATAAAATTTTTAGGAACCTGTTGGTTAGAAGCATGATTCAACATCCCTCTGAAAGGAAAAGAGAAATTATTGCATCCTGCACCTTCTGTTTTGAAGAAGGGAGCACAATAGTGCTGGTAGGACTTTTCAGTTCCATCAGTAGTGTATTCTACACAGAGAGATATTGGTCTGTGTTACATAAGTAACACAAAAGCCTGCCAGCTTTGAGAAGGCCCAGAACAGGAAAGGTTTCTGCAGTCCTACCACTTCAGCCATATGCCAGTAGACTCTATGATATTGTAGGCATCCGTGGTGACAAGATATGCCACCTAGGGGTTGTGACAAGCTCCAGTGATGGAATCCCAAAGCAGGACCATGAGGTTCTGGAGTAAAGCCATGCTATCTGCAGTGGAGAGTGTTTTGTTGTTTGTGTGTTTTTTTAGTTTTAAAAAAGAACAAAAATCAGCTCCTAGTATACTACTGAGCCCTGATAGTGACAGAATGCCTGACAATGGGTCAACAAGTGACCATGTGGCTGGAACTCTCCATCATCAGTTGAATCCTGTCAGACCTTCTAAGTCATAGGTTGGGTAGACTCACTGCAATCCATTGCAAGATGGAAGTGGTGCATCCTGGGTTGGGCATGAACAGGACCAGAGGACACAAGCAGGTACCTGAGCAGGTAGCCCAGATCCCTGTGGCACCCACTACTATTGCATTAGTGATTCTCCCTTGGTTCATGCCTATGACTGTATGGGGGATCTCATGCAAGCAGTTGAGGAAAAAGGAAAATACTGATCTTTCTTACCAATGGGTAAACTTATTACATGGGTAAAAACCAAAAATGGACAGCCACCTCACTACAGCCTGGGGGTATTCTTGAAAAACAGCAGTGGGAGAAAATTCTCCTAATAGTAAGAGCTTTGGACAATGCACTTGGCCATCCATTTTGTATGAAAAGAGAAAAAGTTTAATACATATGACCTCATAGGCAGTATCAAATAGAAACAAATTGGAAGATCAATAACAAAGAACAACTCAGACAAAGAAGTCTGGCTTAATAACATGTGCATGGACAAATGTGAATTGTCATGAAGTGTGAAGATTTTTATAGCACATGTTGGTACCCACCAGAGATCACCAAAAGAAGAGACACTAAACAACCAAATAGGCAAAATGGCTCAGCTGGATGATGGCAGCCAGTCTCTGTCATCAGTCACTTCAATACTGGCTTGAGGGATGCATGAACAGAGTGGCCATTATGGGAGAGATGAATGCTACACATGGGTTCAGCAACATGGATTCTGAGTTACCAAGGCTAATCTATTTACTTCCACCACCACAGCCCAGCCTGCCAGCAACAGAGGTGGATGCTGAACACCCAAATGGCACCATTCCTTGAAAATATTAAGTGGCCATTGGTGGCAAGATAGTAACACTGGACCCCTCTCATACTGAGAGGTGAGCAGTTCACTTTCACAGGAATAGACACATAGAACTTGTGTAGGTAGAAGATTTTCCTGCATACAGGGCCCAGCCAGCACTGCTCTTAGTTTATGTAGTGTTAGATCCAACAGGAAGGAGAAAGAGGCAGGGTGGGATGGGGTGGGGGGCGGGGGAGAGAGAGAGCAAGAGAGCTGCATTCCCAGAAGGAAAAGAGGTTCAGATGCCTAGAGAGGTATTAGGAAAGCGGAGTGGGAGACAGAATGTGGGAGAGGATTTCAAGGGGTGGATCATGGAAAGGCTTTGTAAGCCATGCTAAGAGTTCAAGCCATATAGATATAGGTAACCAATGAAAGATTTTTGTTTTTTTCCTTTTTGAGACAGAGTCTCACTCTCTGGCCCAGGCTGGAGTGCAGTGGTGCAATCTTGGCTCATTGCAGCCCCTGCCACCTGGATTCAATAGATTCTCATGCCTTAGCCACCCACGTAGCTGGGATTGCAGGTATGTGCCACCATGCCTGGCTAATTTTTGTATTTTTAGTAGAGATGAGTTTCACCATGTTGGCCAAGCTGGCCTTGAACTTCTGGCCTCAAGAGATCCTCCTACCTTTGCCTCCCAAAGTGCTGGGATTACAGGTGTAAACCACCATGCCAGATCCCACTGAAGGATTTTAGAAAGGTAGATGGCATGATCAGATTCAAATAAGGTAAGAAACTTATTTGTTGAGAAGAAGAGGGATGTGAAATTCGGAACTAAATTATAATCTCATGTGAGCCAGGCCTCTGTCCTATTTATCTCAGAAGAATGCTCTCTCATTTTTACAATGAGACAGTCGCCAAAATTATACTTTTTTAAAGTAGCAAAAACATACAAAAGGAGTAAAGGGGATCTTTGCTTGCTCATATTTGTGAAAACTAAGAACAGGATATAGAAATGCCCAAAGAGCATGTTTGAATACATCTCTTTGTAAAACATGACAGAAAGGAGTGATTATTTAAATTGGACAGGACTTTGCATTCCTGGCTCCTTGGTGGTAGTGCCTTTTGTCTGAACTCTCTTACTAGAAAAAATGTCACAAAGGATAAAAAATGAGTCCAATAAGTTTTATTCAATTTCAGAGTCTATTATATATTCTGTTTTACACAAAGCATGTAATTTTAAATTTCACAGATAGGCACACTGAACATACACTTGGTAGATATACAGCTATTTGTACGAGTGAAATTGAAACCCTCCAGGGAGGGTACATTAATAATTCCTTACTTGTAAGACAGAACAGCCATCTCAAATTCCAAGCAAAGCCCGGCCAGCACAGAAGTGATTCATGGTCATTTATGAAAACTGATTACCAATCACCAGATCTTAAAGCCATAGCAACATTTATTTTTCAGGCTCATAAACAATAAACCTCCTTTTTGTTAAACACAAGGGACCTCTTTCCCGTGGAGGAGTTAGTAAATGCAAAAGCTAACTTTCCACATCTGACAGCATGCATGAAAGCTAATGAATACATGTATGATAAACACATATTTCAGTAGAAAGAAAAATTAATGTGTATATTCTTATATAGCATTTTCTTTCACTGGGGTGTTGATCTAAGAGTAGCAGTGGGGGGAACCTGACTTTTTTTTTAGTGCCTCAAAGGCAAATATTTTCCTAATTGGACAGTTTAAAATATTCAGTTCGTTAATCCTAGATTAAAAGGCATATTCATATTTAGCTTAAATGGTTCTTTTCAACAAGATATATTAAAATTATAGTTTCTGTGTTTAATAATGAGAAACAAGAGATCACAATAATGCCTAATTTGTAGCTTATTCTCAATACTTGGTAGAGACATTAGACAAACCATTTATGATTTTTCTATCACCAAAGTGTTCTAAGGTACCACCAGGAAGAACCAGCATGATTTTGTGACCAGAAGATCCTTCTGGGGCTGCCTTTTCCTATCCCAGTGGTTGAAGGCCAGGTCAACTGGACATGAGAAAGTAACAAGGTCATTCTCCACTTGGCCTTCACTTGTGTGTCTGTTATGTGTCCCAGGGAGATAGTCACTTCTCCAAGGTCAGCTTGAAAGCCCGGAAGTCTTCACCCTGATCCTGTAGCCAGAAGTGCTGGGATATGAAGGGATATGAAATCCAACACTCAGTAAAAGGGTAGGCTGAGGGTGGGGAGATGGAGGAACACAGGCACATCAGTTTCCGATGATGTGCATAATTGATCTTACGTCTGAAAGTGCTTCCTAAAACATTTAAATTTGGAGTGAGCTGAAGAAGTTTAAAAAATAAGCAGTCCTAAATCTGATGATAGGCCATTTTCAAAGGTAATGTGGCCAGAGCTGAGCAAGTTGAAATTTTGCTGGAAGAAGTCCACTGGTTATCTTTCAACCCCTATATTAAGAATAGGTAAATGTAGATTTTAGGCTGTGTGGCTTCTCCTGATCTAACTCTTGAGTTCGACTTTGAAGCACTGACCTTGGACTTAGTCTTTCCAGAGCCTTAGGACCCCCATGTCTAGCTATTCATTAGAAGAGGCGAATCTATGTCCAGTCTGTGAGCTCCTGACTTGTTACATCTCTTCCTTGTCCTTTGGCCAAGCTCTGCCCCAGGCTTGAGCCTTTTTATTTCTATAACACAATTTGATCCACTCTTGTTGCAAATCTTGACTGATGGCATCATTAATGGTATATTCATTATTAACTCAGTCAAAAATGACCAGCTTCCTACCTTATTGTCTACTTCCTTGAGCATTTTATTGCCAAACCATGAAAAAAGGTTGAGTTGTGGGGTCAAAAGTAGTTCAAAAATTCCAGTCCAGTTCTTGCCACAAGAGCAATCTTTAATTCTTGTTTTGCACCAAATATACAATCCCTCCTGGGTCTGTTCTAAGCTGTGTAAGCAGATAATTTCCAGTTTTTCAATGGCATTTTTAATAGTTACCTTCTGCAATTCAGCTTTCAAGGGATTTCCCAATAAGAGCTATGTAATCAGGATGGAATCTCTTATTAAAAGGATTTTGCTTTTCCAAATCTTGAAAAAAGTCTCTTTCTCTCTTCTCAAATTATCAGGCTATCTATCAATAATTGAAGGTGAGATTGAAACTATGACCTTGGCAGATAGTGCAGAAGATTTGCTGAAGTTGTTCAATAGTGTGAGCTATTTTTTAGATTACGGAGTGTTTTAAAACTATATTAAAAGTAAACTTCTTTTGACACTCTTCAGGAGCCTGGGAACAGGTTCATTTGTTCAATAAACATTTCACTTATTCAACAACCGTACTATGAAATTAGAGGAAAAGAGTGAATTGAGGACACTTCCAGTTGCCCTTCATACTGACTCTCCTTGGCACACTGCTGCTGATGGGTCCATCCTTGGCCTACTTACCATGGTGTCCCACAGTTATGAGGACAGTTCTGTCTCTTGATAAGTGATGCACTGGGCCCTAGTGCATACGGACATTCACCTGAATCACAGGGAGACTATGTTAAAATGGCCGCAAGCCAGATATACAGTCAGTATCTAAATGGAAGGACTGGGAATCTGCCTTCATAAGTTAATAGAATGATCTTGGACAATCTATTTAACTTCTCGATGCCTCAGTTTCCTCATCTGTAAAATGGTAGATAATAACAGTGTCTACCTCATGGGAGTAGTTTTAAGGATTATGTAGTTAATACGTGTCGTTAAAAGATGTTAAATGCTTACACTAGTGCTTAGAGGTGCTATGTAACTGTTTTCAATTATTATCACCATTAGTTCTGGGATTGTTAATAGCAGGAGACTCAGCCTGTATGGCTTTCCCTGTGGACCTTCAGGTGCCCCCAGTTTCAGGGCTTCGCTGGGTGTCAGTTGGCAAGGTCTCTTGTATAAGGCTTAATTGGAGGAAGATGAGCGGAGGGCACATTGTGAAGCTGGGGGGGCGGAGAGAGCTCCGAGCAGTAGGTGTGGTGGTTGAGGCCAATTTCAGTTTAAGTCTCAATACTTCCCCCCCTAGTGGCAGTATAAACAAAAGCTGGAGCTTATTTCCCTTACCTGTTAAATGGAAGTGAAAAAATTAATGGCTACTCCCTTTCATCTGTTAAATTTTACCTTTTGAAACAAGTGATTAAAATAGGACATTTCCTGTTAACTCGACTTTGGTATTGTGTTCTCTGACCCAAAATTGTGAAACCACGCTAAAGGGTGATTCCACAACGAGCTGGTCAATCTTGGCTATCACCTTCCTTTAAGTTACGTTGTAGGAGGCAAAGGACAGACTTAGAGAATGGAGAGTTGGAGAGTTCTTGGAGATAGAGTGTTAATGTGCCTTACATTCCCTCCTATCCTGTCTTCTGCCCCCTCCTCCTCTCAAAGCCAAGTGGGAAGGGGCTTCAGAGAAAGATCCAGAAAGCTTGATTTATGGCGAGTAAACTTTAGGAGGGAGAGGCGCTGGGATGCAGCTCAACCTGAGAAAGTCGCAGGTGAGCGGCTGGCTGGAGTTCCTTGTGGTGGCAGAGCAGACACAGGGCTACCATAGAGCGAGCTGCCCTTCCACCACAGTGAGGCAAAGACGCTTGTTTCCTGTGGGCCACATGTAGAGTCTGGTGGACAGAGGAGGCCATGCACCATCATGCAAATGAACCTTGGCCACGAGGCATACTGCTTGGGGGTGAGGTGGGCTCTGCAGAAAGATTGCCATGGAGCATCCTGGGGGGTTAGCTAGAGAGTGTACTAGGGAACTGCAGTCAGAGAATGGGGGATGGGAGGAGAATAAATTCCCACAAAAGCAACCTGGAAGAGAAAGACTCAAGTTCAACGTATGGACAATTACTACACTCAATTTACCAGCACTGGATTACAACTCCGCCTGGCAAGAGAGGCCTTTTCTTTCCCTCCTTATCTCTTCTCCCTTCCCTTCACCTGACTATGGAGAAGCCAGAAATGGTCAGTAGGGGAAGAGGTGAAGCAAACCAAACCTGAAATTGTCCAAGCCCCTCCCAACTCTCCCGATGTAGCATGTAGGTTTCTGAGCCTGGGACAAACCAAAGCTTGGCAACGGGAGAGACTTTATATTGAATGAGGGTTTGAAAGTTTAGTATTAGACTTGACTGGGGTTTTCCAAATCATGAAGTGAGTGAAAATGCTGTACGAACTCTGCAGGATTTTATCTGACAGGGAAGACTGACTCTACGGAGTAGGTGGGAAAGGGACAGCAGTGAGATAGAAGAAAGCTCCTGCCCGTGGGGGAGATTATTGTCTCTAAAGAGGGACAGTTGCAAACCCCACCATTTCCTTACCCTCTTTTCTGCCAGGTCAAATGAAGTCAGACAGCAAAGGTATTGAATTTTCAATCTTGAAAATATGTCATGCAACCTGATTTTCCATAGAAGTAATTCAAACTGAATAGCAAGGTAGCTTACCTTATTGCGCCCTGTCACTGAACTCCTCAAGCCCTTACTTCTCTCATCTTCAAATACTCACCGCTTTCTAAGAATCTGCCCACTGCTCTGGGTCCCGATGCCTTGATGTTCCCTCTTGCTGCCCCAGTACTCTCTTTAACCTCAGGGAGAAGAATCCCCACCTTGTGCCACTAGAATGTGGAACAGAAAAGAAGGAAGAGCTGGCATAATTCAGAACAAACAGATTTTAAAAACAAACAAACAAACAAAAACCACATCCGGTTCCATCAGCCACACCTGGCAGCAAAGCACTCAGCGGCCAACTATGCAGTAGCACTTCGGTTCTTCTAGATGACAGCATCTTCTTAGATAATCCTGTGCCTGGCACACTGTGGAGGCTTATTAAATATTATGACAAATTAATGTCTTTACTGATTATATATAGTTTTCTGGGCGAGAGCAATGAAGAGAATCCTAGGTCTTCCTTAATCCAGTCAACAGACAACTTTCAGTTTAAAATTTGTGTGCTGGATAATCAGGATATACAGAATGCTGATGTACTGCCATAGTATCAAACTACGATATGGCAATGTTAATCTAGCAGTATGTATAATGAGAATATTGGCTACAACAGAAAAAAAGGTGATTGGTCTGTATCTCTCAAGTGTGAGGAAACAGTTTAGTCAAACAAGTTGAAAAATAAAACAAAACAAAATTTAAAAAGGATCAGAAAACCTATGGTTCTTTGTTTTCCAAGGGAGACCATCTCTATGCTGAGCTAACTTTAACTTTCCCATTCATTGTGTATGATTGTCCTTCAGTATGGGGCTACTCTGCTCTAAGGCACAACTTTGCCTGTGGTGAGGATTAATCCCACTCTTGACCCACACAGATGGTCTTAGTGGCTGTACCTTTTGTGCAGCTCCATTATGCCTCTGAATATGCAAATAAGATGTTTCTTCCAGTCTCTGGAGATTGAGGTGCCTGGGCTATCTGAGTGAGGGAAGAAGGAGCACTGAGAAGTGGCCGCTGAAGCCAGATTGCACAAAGAAGACCATCAAATGCAGACATAAAAACTCAAACAGAGCAGCAGTCTGGGGCTATTTATTGCATAAGCAAAGTAGGAAACCTTTCAGTCTTCCTCTTGTATTACATCAGAGTTCATTTTGAAAAGATACACAACTTGGTGATCACAAGTTGTTAAGAAAACGTAGAGAGATGGAAGTGCAGGTGTCATGCCTTGTGAAAAATCATCCATTTAAAAGGGATATAAAACAAAGGCACAATTTTATTTTTATGACAGTAAACTTATCTAGAATGCTACATTCCCAGAGCCTATCAGCTCAGAATTAGTTGACTGAACACCTTCTGCTTGTCTTTGTCAGGCCCATAGTTACATGAAGACTGGTCTCCTCAAGGTGCTTCCAGTTTGCTGGTGCTACACCAATGAGAATCATTTGTATCTCACATAGGGTATTGATGGTTGCTCTTCCAAGCCTTTTAGTGACTCTTACCTTGCTCTTCACGCAAAGAATATACCATATACTGCTGTGCCACCCAGGGCCATTCTATCACAAAATAGAGCCCCATGATCCTGATCCTCAGAGCTGCAGAATGAATTCCACCCAGGAACAGGGTTTTGCGGAGGGTTTTGGGAAGGGTGTGAGAATAACCCATAACCCAGGGAAGCAGGTTGCATCACAAAGCATGAGTAACCAGGCCCCACAGTGATTCATGGAGCTCCAAGTAGAATCTACCTGCCCACAGGCAGTATATAGTTGGAGTGGAAAGAGCCTACCTGGTAGGGGATGACCTAGTTCTCAGTCATCCTTTTGAAACTACAGACTTTGGGGGAAACATTTCTCTCTTGGAATCTCGGTTTCATCTGAAACCCAAGAGGGCTGACCTCACACCCTCTGTAAGGTTCTTCCTGAGTTCACTTTCTGATTAGGCCGTTTCCTCTTGCCGTGCTATGGTTGTTCACAGCTGGATCTGTTTCACTGGCATTTGGATTAAGCTCAGTGAGGCAGTAAATACACAGCACAAAGTTATTTATATGATAACAGGGTGGACCCTGGGTGACTGAAGGCCCTGTGCACCCAGGCACAATGGCCCCAGAATTCTGCATCTGACTCAATGGTTCCCACATTATGTGCAGTAGACTATGGTGAGGATCAAAGAGTGGCATTTAGGAACCATGTCCACCCTCACACATCCTTGATGTTGAATGTAACCTTCACATCGCTGGTTTGTTGATTGGCAGTATTTTGAAAGACTTCTTAGCCAAGGTTCAATTGCCAGAATGGCCAAGTCTTCACATCTGAACTAGCCTTTGTCTTCTCCCGTAGGTCACATACTACTTGATTTAAGAAATGAGGACTCATTAAAGATTGTATTAATTCCCAGTCATTCCTTCAAAACAAACAAAAAAATGACTGAACAGATAGTCATAAGTTTATTTAATTTCTATTTGCTCAGGCTAGACATCTTAGGACACCCTTAAGCCTCCCCTTACCTTGGGTCTAATATGTAAACAGTAACGAAGCCTTTTGATGATTCTCCGTGCTGCTGTTTCTTTCTGTGTCTATCTCTATCACCCTAATTTAGGTCTTGACTACCACAATATTTTCCAAAATGGCCACCATGCCTCATCTTTCAACATTTCCAAATCCCGTTTGTCATATGTGTATATCTACATTAGCTTGATACATCTTAAACCTCGGCCATTGTTTCCTCTTAGACAGAAACATCAGTGTTTTCCATTGGTCCAGAAAGAAGTCCAAATTTCTCAGCTTCACATTCAGAGCCCTCCAACCTCCCTGTCCATCCTCTCTTTATCCTCATCCTGACATGGTCCAACACAAAAACCTAGGCCCCATCATCACTAATTTTTTAGCGAACCTTCAGCTAACTTCCATTTTCTTCCATTATACATCATGTACATGCCTTAAACCCTCCATTGTGCTGTGAACACTTAGGGGTAATATTTAAGCTGACTCCCTCTGTCTCCTATAACAGCTAGACCGGAGTGTGACACAGACTGCGATTTAGTGCTTATAGAACAAATCAGTGATTGTATCGCACAAAGCCAATGCCATTTCTCCCTTCAGCTCTTTCTCGAACAATGCCTTCTGCTTGGAATTCGCTGTTCTGTTCACCTTACAATTTTGCTAATTTCGTTGAGTTAATTTTCATCGAAATTCCCCTTTTCTTGGCATAAAGCTCTTCATAATCTGTTCTTATCATATTAATTTTGGTGGCATTGGTAATTAAATTCCCCTTTTTATTCCTAATACTGTTTATTCATGTGTTCTGTAGCTTTTATCTTGATCAATCTTGCTAGATGTTTGTTAATTTTATTACTTGTCACAAGGAGCCAACTTCTAGCTTTTGTTTTATCCTCTATCGTATATTGCTTTTCTATTTTATTAATCTGCTCTTATCTTTATTGTATGTTTCTAATTTCCTTGGGTTTAATTTGCTGTTCTTTTTTAACTTTCTAAGACAGCTGCTTAATTCAATACTTCTCGGCTTTTTTCTTTCTCTTACATAAGCATTTGAGGTTCTGGTCTTGCTATCATGATTATTTTAATTGCATTTCATAATGCAGGAAATTGCTACATAGTGTTATTGTTCAGATATTTTTGAATTTATAGTATGATTTTGTCTTTGATCTGTGAATGATTTAGGAGTGGATGCTTATATTTCTAAACATGTGAAAATTTCCTGGTTATCTTTTAGCTACTATTTCTTACCTAATTGCTTTGTGAATTTAGCATGAAACCAAATCCTTTCAAATTTGTTGAGACTTTCTTTATGGTCCAATATATTGTTCAGTTTAGTTGAAAAGATTTTATTGTCTTAATTGTTGAGTGGAATGTTCTAGAAATGTCCATTATGTGGTGCAGCTAATAGTTTTCAGTTGATATTCTTAATGGTTTTGTCCCCTGCCTAGGCTAATAGCTACCAAAATAGTTGTTAAACAAAATCTTTAACATGGTAGTTTGTGTATTTTTCTGCATAGGTATAGAAATAATTGCTTTAAATATTTTCGGGATATATATTAAGTACATATGTATTAAGAATTGTGACTTTCTGATAAACTGAAACTTTTAACACTATATAGTTAAAAGTCGCTTTTAACAGGGTCCCTTTCTTCTTTCTCTAGTCATATTTTTCCCTGAGTCAATTTTGTCTAATGTTGATATAATGTTCTTTATTTAGTATTTATCTGGTATATATATCTTTTCATTATTTTACTTTCCATCTTGTGGTATCCTATGTCTTAGAGATGTAGGACATATCTAACATGAAACTGAATTTAAATAACACAAAACTGAATTTATTTTTATCATCTTCAATCTTTATCTTTTAATGCATTAATATCTTTCATAATTACTGATATTCATACATAATATATTGATTTCTACATATATATTCATACTCAATATATTTATTTGTGTTTTCTATTTATAGCATCTTTTTTTTTGAGACAGGGTCTTGCTGTCAAGATAAGCTGTCACGCGGTCTTAAATTAGGGTGGTAGTGATAGACACAGAGAGGAACGGTAGCATGCAGAAGCATTGAAAGGCTTCATTACTGATTACATATTAAATCCAAGGTAAGGGGAGGCTTAAGGGTGTCCTAAGCAAATATTTACCCAGGCTGGAATGCAATAGTGTGATCACTGCTCACTGCAGCCTTGAACTCCCAGGCTCAAGGGATCCTCTCCCTTCAGCTTTCTAGGTAGCTGAGACTACAGGTGCACGTCACCACACATGGCTAATTTTTTCTTTTTATATTTGTGTAGAGAAGAGGTCTCACTATATTGCCCAGGCTAGTCTGGAATACCTGGGCTCAAGGGATCCTCCTACCTTAGCCTCTGAAAATGCTGGGATTATAGGCATGAGCCACTGCACTTGGCCGTATAGCATTTAACTTTTCTATTTATTTTGTCTGCTGTATATTTTGTCGCTTCTTGTCTTACTCTTAATTTTTTGTTTCATAATTACATTTCTCCTCTTAAAAATCATACACTCTATTTTTCTTTTTTTAGTGAGTACCCTAGAAATTTTAACAAGCATATGTAACTTGAATTCTAGAGTTAATCAATATTTTGAACTTTAGCCTCAGCAATGACTCTATAAAGCCACTCTTTATCCCTCTCCTATTTTTCACAGCTTTGAGATATAACTTGCATGCAATTTGCTCATGTGAAGTGAACGACTCAGTGATTTATAGTATATTCAGAGTTGTGCAACCATTGCCACTATCTCATTTTAGAACATTTTTATTACCCCCAAAAGACACCCACACCTAGTAGCAGTTACTCCCCCATTTTCCCCCACTTCTAGCTCCTGTCAACCACTAATTTAATTTCTGTGACTATGGATTTCTCTATTCTGGAAAATTCACTTAAATCTGTATACAATATGTGGTCTTTTGTGACTGGCTTTTTTCACTTACCATAACGTTTTCAAGATTCATCTAGGTTGTGATATATATAATTACTTCATTTTTTATGGTCAAATAATATTCCATTGTCTTGATATTTGTGTTTATCAGGTTTTCTAAATGCTTTTAAAACTCAAGTTGGCTTCAGTGATTATTTTAAACCCGAAGCCCTATTCTTCACTCATTCCTTGATTTGAAATGATTTACTTTGTTGACTCATCATGCTAAGACATTAAATTTAGGTTTTTTAGTTCTTTGTAGCAGGTAGTTGATTCAGGGTGCTACACTGAGGGTCAAAGTAACCATCCAAAGGCCTTCTTTTCTGTCATTTGACTCTCCTGCTCAGCCTTCTCCACAGGTCAAACTGTCATCACTAGGAAGCCAGCATATTGAGGCCTCCCTCTCCTCATATTCCTTTGGCACTATTTTTTAAGCCGTAAGTATGTCCCTCTTGATGAAGATGGTCTTTTATTCAGTTACCACTGACTATGGTGAGAAGTCCTGGGTAGGTAGACATGAATGATCCCTGCTGTTTCTCTCCATCTTTCGAAAGGTATTTGACTTAGATATCTTTTGAAAGGCACTCAAACATATGGTAGAGAGAGGGTAGGTACACAAGAATTTTGAACTATTGAACAAATGATAATCAGAGACTTTGACTTCTATTTTCTTCCATGATGATTGACTCCGCTCAGCTAAATTTCATGTATCTGATTCCTGATGCCTGGATAAAGTTAGTTGAGATCAAGGTGCTAATACACCACTCTGGGCACCTTCCCTGGGCCTGGCTTCTTGATCTCTGTGGCATGAAGGGGGTCAAAGAGCAAGCTCTTATTATTTACAGCATCCACAGAATGTGCAGGTGGATACAGAACAAATCATCTTCCCCAGCCTGGCTCCATTGATGCCTCACACTTCTGAGGATTGGGAGGCATTTGTTGCAATTTTGATTTCCCTAGTTCAGAGGGGGCTTAGATATATGTCTATCTTAAGCTCCTTATTGTCTTTCTGCATATTGTGTGGCAAAATCAAGGTCTTAAGGAGCATATTCAAAAGGGAGATCCAGAGAGGAATTTGGATCAGATCTGATTAAACCACAATCCCCTTATTATTACCACCTGGGAAGGAAAGCACTGCCCAGCCCCAGTGGTGGGGCGTATTATACAGACTTGCTTATATGGCTTGTTCTGGTAGGCAGGACACAGTGACCCAGAGGCCTTGTACTGACCTCATAGGTGGGGAAGTCGTCTTTGAATTTGCATTTTTAAGCCAAGCTGGGAATGGAGAGCACTAAGGTTGAACAGATGGGGCTATGGCAACTTCACTTTGGGCTAATGAGAAATCAGTATTCCCAGATAGCAAAGGGCTCTGGAAGGACACGATCCAGCAGCTTAGGAGAGTTTAGAGAAGGATTAGGGAGGCAGTAAAGAATTATCACTGCAGAGCTTTCTGCTACTTCATGAAACCAGCACATTGCCCTTATTCTTTCTGTCTGAAATAGAAGTTGGTTCATCAGGGATGTCTGATCTTAACACAGTTGAGAGAATGTATATCTCTGTTTTAAAAGAGAGAATAAGTGGAACAAAAATGAAAATATGGTGTTGCAGCCTAGCAATAATGGGGGAAGATTTCACATAAACCAAATCTAATTTATAGTTGGCGCTTGCGAAGGGTTGTGGTGCCTTACACATAATAGAGGCTTAATGGGTATTTGTTGAATTTAATGATTTGAATCATTTGCAGCAAAACAAATTCCACTTTATCTGAATTGCTCAGATAGGTTTCCTCCTCGCTCCATTTAGCGCAGCAGGCAGGTGAGAGTTTCCACATGCAGTAGAACCATGGGATGATGGGACCCTTGCCCATCCATACACCATGCCCTCAGCCAAGGAAGCATGTGACAGTTGTACTGAAACAGAAAGACCTTGGCCTGAGTCCTGGCTTTCTAATTTACCCATTAGCAAAAATATAGGACTCGTCGATGAGAAATAACATTTATAATGAAACAACACGATGTCTGGCACAGACTGGCCCTCAATCAACTTTTGTTACAAAAACAAATTGTGATTTCCCCCACAAGGTAGTGTTTTATAAAAGTTGGTGACTCAGTCTCGGGGCTTCCCTCTAAAATATTAATGCATTCTGAGAAAAACATGGAAAAGCCTAATAGCCTAAAAGTGTGAATTAACTTGTGATGATGTTTGAGATGCATTTGCGTTAAGTATGATAAGATCTGTAGTTGATTGGAAATCCTGAGCCTGGGCTGGGGCTGATGCCTTTATTTTTGGAAGGATGAACAGCACACCCATAGCCCTGAACCAAAGTTAGGAGAAGACTGCAGTAAATGGGGACACATAGAAAAATCTACTTTCAAAAGAAATCGAGAGTGTTTTAGTCCACTCAATTACTACTTACTTTTCTTTATCTGCTCAGAGAATATAAACCCCAATTTTAATATATGGGTTTGGGGCAGAAGCAGATCAAGTGAGGGGCTTTTGTTACTAGTAAAATTAGAGGAAGGGGTTGTGGCAAAAAGAAAGCACTCCAGGAGCTGGATTTTTCATCTACAGTTAAATGAAAATGTCTGGAAGTGGGCACTGAAAGATCAGGAGGCTGTCAAAGCTCTCCAGGCAATTCTAATCTGTGGCCAGGGTTGCAATCCTCTGGATAGATAATAGTCAAAGAGGTGTTTCTCAAAATATGTGTTAAAAATACAGATAAGGGACCCTCTCTAAGACATACCAACTCAGAGTTTGGGAAGGAAGGGCTGGGTCTTGGGATTCTGCCTTTTTAAACAAGCTCTTCAGCTGATTTTTATGCTTACTTAAGTCTGAATACTTATGACAGTGGATGGTAAACTCAGCTGCATATTAGAATTGTTTGGAGAGCTTTTAAAAAATATCCTGATGCAGAGGCCCCAGGGATCAACTAGTTTAAAAGCTCCCCCAGCGAATTCAATGTATTGCAAGGACTAAGAACCACTGCTAGAGCCTATATATGTTAATAAACCAGTAAGCTTAAAATGTGAGAGAAAAATTCCTACAGCAACAATATGGACAGAGAATCCATTCCTTTTGCTTATTGGCTACACAGATTTCCAATTCCAAGATTATTAAGCTAATGAGACAAATACGGAGCAATGGAAAGTGCTGCAAATCTATGGCCAACCTGGCTTTACTAGCAGAGTAAAGGATTAAACACTAGATGCACTACTTTTAAAACAGAAACATGATAAGCATGTTCATGATCATTAAAATTTGTTCTAGAAGTTTTCACTAATGAAATAAGACAAGACAGAACAATGCAGGCAGAACTAGTGAAACAGGTTAGCAAAATTAAGTTTATTTTTGATGTTAGGATCTCTTGCCTAGCAAACCTGATGTGTAACTAATAAGGATGCTTAGCAAGTTGATAAGATGGAAAGCAAACATTTAAAAAGCATGCCCTTTCCCATAATTTAGCATTAACCAATTAGAAAAAAATAGACAATGATGTCATTCACGTGAGCAAGGAAAATAAATCTTATGTCTTTTTTGTTTTTTTTAAGACAGGGTTTCACTCTGTCACCCACGCTGGAGTGCAGTGGTGTGATCATGGCTCACTGCAGCCTCTATCTCCCTGGGCTCACGTGATCCTGTCACCTCAGCCTCTCAAGTACTTGGGACTACAGGTGTGTGCCACCACACTCAGCTAATATTTGTATTTTTTAAAGTAGAGATGGGGTTTTGCCATGTTGTCCAGGCTGGCCTTGAACTCCTGGGCTCAAGCTATCCACCACCCTCAGCCTCTCAAAGTGCTGAGATTAGAGGCAAGAGCCACCATGCCCAACCCTAAAAGAAATCTTTAAGATGTATAAGAAACCACTTAACATTAATGAGCAACATAAAAGATGTCTTATATAAATGGAGAGAGTCGCCTGATGCAAATATGGAAAGACTGACCTGTAACCATTTCAACTTTCTGCAAATTAATTTATAGTTTTAACACAATTTCAAATAAAGTCACAGAGTTTGCTTTTTTAAAAATGATATTATTCTAAAGTTGACCTAGAAGAACAAGTGAAGATTATTTAAGAAAATTGTGTAAAAGACATACATATGTTACCTGCCCTATTGTTTATGACAATGGACAAAACTGAAAAATTCAGTGATACCTTTCAAGAGGAAAAAGTGTTGTCAAAGACAGACTAGAAACCTAAATAAAATAAACAAAAAGTCTTAAAACATTCCTAAAATACTTATATACATTCATGTGATTTGATAGTATTTCAGATCCTTGGAAAAATTAATTATCCAACAATTAGAATCAGAACAATTGATTCACCTATGGAAAAAAAATACTCAGTTTAGATTTCTACCTCATGTAACAAAATTAATTCCAATTCAGTTAAATGCCCTCTTGCAAATCAACATAAAAATGAGTACCTTAGTGGAGAATATATAAAGTTTATAAACCATTTTTAAATGAAGAAATGAAAATGACCAATAAGAATATGAATTTAAAATAATATATTTTTTTTCAGGAGAATACAAATTTATGTATGCATGTATGTATGTATGTATGTATTTTTATTGTATTTGGGCTCTGGGGTATATGTGCACATCCTGTATCCTGCAGGATTGTTGCTTAGGTACATACATGCCATGGTGGTTTGCTGTCTCCATCCCACCTCCCCCCACACCTGTCGCCTACATCAGACATTTCTCCCGGTGTTATCCCTCCCCATCCTCCCCGCCTCCCTTGGCTGTCCCTCCCCTCCCCTCCCCTTCACTCCCCCACCTAGCCCTGTGAGTGTTGTTCCCTTCCCCTGTGCCCAAGTTCTCATTGTTCATCACCTGCCTGTAAGTGAAAACATGTGGTGTTTGGTTTTCTGTTCTTGTGTCAGTTTGCTGAGAACGATGGTTTCTAGATTCATTCATGTCTCTACAAAGGACACGAACTCGTCTTTTTTTTTTTTCATTTATTTACTTAGCAAAGAGAAAAGCTATGAAGAAGTTGTGGTAAATTGGCTTCTCTTCTACTGAGGATGTAAATTGGCATAATCATTTTTGCAGGGTAATTTGGAAGCATGTATTAAGTCTTAAGAATATGTATTTTTAAAATGTGCAGAACTTACAATAAGTAATTCCACTTCTAGTAATTTTTCTTTAGGATATAATCAGAGATTTGGGTAATGACTATTGCATAAGGATTCCCAGCACTACATTATTTTTATAGTGAAAATTAGGAAAAAAACATAAATGTTCATAGTAGGGGATTTCTTAAGTTTTGGTTTAGTTCTGTAATGTAGTTCTGTAAAACCTTAACAAACTATCTTTTCAGAGAAAAATGACAAGGGAAAAGTGTGTGATGTTAATAAAAAACAGAAAAAAAACCCACAAAAATTAATTTGTATATTGGCTTTTGTAAAGAAGGAGTTAAACCACCCCACACTGTGGCAGAATCAAATCTGGACATATTGAATAATATATTAGGAAGTAAAACAACTTTGTGTAATTATGAGGTATTGCTCAGATAGGTGTGACTCTTCTCTTGCTTTTATCTTGCCAGAGTTAAAGTGACACTGTATCTTTGACTGATTTTCTTCTTCTCCTAGAAGTGGGTATATAAGAAAGCAGGCATGGAGAAGAGGGCAGAACTATTGCCATTGGGTCAAGTGTTCTCTCCTATGATCTTTTTCTCTCCATTCTCTCTGGTGCCAGGACCCTGTCATGGACTCTCCTTCGTTATATTAAAGTGGGAAGAGGCAAGATCCCAATTCCGGCTTAGGAGAAGCAGAGAGGTTAGGGCCTTTGGTTTCCCCAGCACAAGGAAAAGCAATCTCTGCTCTTGCTCATCAAAGCCGTATGTTAGGGCTCGGGACCAAACATCAGGTAAAATCATTATTATCTAACTGTACCGTATCCTCAGGTTGTATTTATTTCACTTGAAGACCTTTCACATTGTAGTGTTCTAGGACAGCATCAGGTGGTTTAGGCCTTGATCTAATACTATCTTAATCTCACCAGAATTTCCCTCTGTCTCATCTCTCTCAAGAAACTGATTTTACAAACAGGGAATGGCCAGACCATGTATAAAAATAGAACTCTGACTCACAATCTGTAGCAATGAGTCCAGAAGGACAAACCACAACCTCTGTAGCAATCAGCCCCAAACAGTCAGGACTTAATCAATAACTGCCAGCTGCAGTATTTTTTGCCCGTTTCCAATTTAGAACTAACTTGGGAAAGCTAAATATGCTCTCCTTACCAATTACATAGGACGCCCTCATTCTAGTTTGCCTACCTCCAGCTTCCCTTATGCATACAACCTTCAATAGAGGCATATCTGAACCTTCCCATTTGGTCACTATAAAGCTTTTATACTCCCCTGCCTGCCTTTGAGTGTCTCTGAACTGCAAGTAATGGTGGCTGACTTCCTTGCTCTAGCAAGCTCTGAATGATCCTTGCTTGTTCTGATTTGAGTGGCCTTTGTTTCCATACCTTATCTGTGTATTTTCCTATAGGTATACGACTATGCATAGAAAAATATATACCATAAAGGGAGAAATATCTAGTATCTGTAGAAATAGACATAATAATCACAATAAATACATATTGCTATATTGCCTTCATATTGGAAAACTAAATGCACAGGGTGATCACATTGGAACTCAAGGAAGGCCTGGCTTCCAGCACACTTTCAGGGAATTATAGATTCCAGGAAAGAAGAAAAACTATAGACTGGAATCAGGGAAGTCTCTGGGAGTGAGAAACTGGAGCAGAAGCCAGGTAGAGACAGGAAGTCAGAGGTCAGTGTGATTTATCTGTAGTGCAATATAATTATGTAACAGTCTAGTTTGGAAGTACTCTTGGGAGTAGACAGGGAGAGAGACTGAAGGCAGGGATGCTAGCCAAGGGCTCTTCAACAGTGTAGAAGAAATTCTGAGATCACCCAAGAAGAAGGGTTAAAATATTAGTCCTTCAAGCCATAATGTGATGGCTAATTTTATGGGTCAATATGATTGGGCCACTGGATGTCCAGATATTTGGTCAAATATTCTGAGTTTATGTGAAGGTATTAATGGATTAGATTAAAGTAAAATCAACACTCTGAGTAAAGCAGATTTTCCTCCACAATGTGGTGGGCCACATCCAATCAGTTGAAGTCTTTAATAGAAAAAAAGGCTGACTCTTTCTCAAATAAGAAAGGATTAGCCTGTTTAAATGCCTTTAGAGTGAAACATCAGCTCTCATCAATTCTATCACAGCTACTGGCTGTTGGACTTAAACTATGACATTGGCCCTGTAGATTTTGGACTTGGTCTTTGTAATAACATGAACGAATTCCTCATAATAAATTTCTTTATATACACACACACACACGTGTGTGTGTATAAAGGATATATACATAGGCTATACCTAGGATATATATAGGTTCTGTTTTTCTGGAGAACCCTATACTATACTATAGCATAGGAAATGTTTCTGTTCTATAGGAATGATTTTTCAACTTCAATTAGACTTAAAAGGCTAAGCCAGTATTGAAAATGAAGGAAATGGAAGCTTTTAAGCTTAAAAAATGAAATCATTAATAGAAATGGAAAAACAAAGAAGGCCAGAAATGATATGGGGCAGGGGAAGGAGGGGGATTGGCTAGTTCCCTTTGGAATATATTGAGTTTTAAACAACAGCAGGATATCCAAGAACAGCCAAGGAGCCATCCTATAAAACATCCTCAGTAATGTTCTTTGAAAGGAAAAAAAAAGCAGTAAGATATGAAAGTCTAATGAATTATAGAGAGACTGGTGTCTTGAAACAATGATCCCCAGCTCTGACACCACAGGTTATCGCCAGTTTTCTCAAGGAATGTCACCAAATTTTAAACAAAATTAATTTTAGTTTATTTTGCTCAGTAATCATGATTGGAAACAGCAAACACCAGTGGGGGATGAAGTGGAATTAAGTAGTCTCTCAATATACCACTAATATTTTGCAACGACAAACAAGTTGTAATTGTTATGCAAAACTATCTAGATTGCCAGTTTACGCTGAACTCAGCAGGTGACCCCTTTACTCTCCAATTCTCTTTGTGTGTGCATAACCAGACTCAATGGCGTACAGAGGGACTGCTCCAAAACGTTGCCTGTCAAATGCGTAAACATGAACCAGGGTTAGGAAAACAGGATTAATGCAGCCTGCTTAATGAGTGTTCTCTACAGAATGACTCTTCAGCAAGGAGACAAATGCCCAATAGATTCAAGAATGTAACTGGAGCAGCAAGAACAGGTCCACCGGTGGTGTCGCTCTCCGAGCTGTCTGATGACCTGCTTTGCGTTTCAGTCCCTGCACACTGAATCGTTAACCTTTGGCACTGCATAGGGTTCAGCATTTCAGAAGTGTCTTGATTATGAAAAATCTGCCAGCACTAATGGGGAACCTCTGACCCAGGTGCCAGCCCAGCCTTACAGCTCCACAGCTGCTGCAATTTTGATTGAAAAACAGGTCTCTGGTGTCAGGAACAAAGTAACTGGGAATTGGGCCACCTGTAATAGTTACACTTTTATGCAAACCAGGAAGATTCATCTTCTTTTATTTTCTTTTGCTGTCAAAGGACTGATTTCCTATATTGTCTGAACACAACACATACAAATCACCATCTTCAACTGCCTTCTACTCATCCACTTCAGTTAGGGACCTACTGCGTGCCAACTTACTGCTAGTTGCTTTTTTTTTTAATGAGCGAGGGTCATGGTCATACACACACACACACACACACACACACACACACACACACACACATACAGGGATGCACATTGATGCCAAGTGTTGTAAATCACATACAGGGATGCACATTGATGCCAAGTGTTGTAAATCACATTAATCCGGCCTGGCAGTCAAATAAGAGGGAAATCATTGTGGACTTGAACAGCTGGGAAGGCTTCTTGGAAGAGGAGTAAGAGGCCTTGGCATGGAAGGATGAGTGGGATAGGCAGAGAAGAAGTGGAAAGGCCTCTAAAGCTGTGAAAACAGGATTGGGGCTTTAAACCACTGGAGTTCTACTTGGAGGTCATGTTTGCATCAGTAGTAATTAACATGTGGCAGACCACAATGCTGATTAAATTTTAGCTTACCTATTTGTTGAGCCTTATATATTCAAAGGATAGTAGACAGCATGCTCTGGATTTTTCAGAAATCCTCCAAAATAAAATGACCCTCCAAGCCCCCAAACAATCTCTTTGAGAGCCCCACTAACATGTTTCTGTAGCTGTGTTTTCCTCCATTTCTTTCATGAAAGGACATGATCATTGTGTTGTAGAACCCCAAAAGTTAGGTTCGAGAACCTAATGTGCTGTAGGCCAAATACTGACACATTGGGGCTTAGGAATAGAGAAGGGTTTGTTTGATTTGGCCAATGTGTGAGGACAGGAGAGGCAAACTCTCAAATATGACCTGCCTTTGAATATAGCTGGGGGCTTTATGAGTAAGGTAGGTATGTGGGAGGCGAGATCCTTCCAATGATCAAAGCTGCTTGTGTCCTTCAGTGATCAGACTTCTGGATGCCACCACAGAGGTCTGCATAACTTAAGGATCATTGTTCTTTAAAAGAAAAACAAGTTCATTCATCTTGCAGACAGCCCCCATGGATAAGGATATGAAGTTAATCAATTAGTAGTGATTACCCTCTCCCAATATGACTGTGTGCAAGCGGTCCTGCCTGGAGGAAGAAAAGGACAGAGAAAGGAAAATAAATAAAGCAAACACCTGATGAGTTTTATCATATAGGCTTAGATGCAATTATACTTCTCTTCTGAGTGAACATGAGATTGCTCTAAAGACATTAACAAAGGTCTTTCAGCCTGCTCACCTAGTCAGCACAATTTCTGAGAGCCTCTTCTATGCCAAGCACTGTTCTAGGGACTGAGTATACCAGAGAAAGAAACAAAAATCCCTGTCCTTATATATTTTATTTTGTAGTGTCTATAGTGGAGAGAGACGGTCTTTTAATAAAATTAATAAGTAATATATGTAATAGTTTAGAAGGTGATTAAGTGATGCAAAAAGGTTAAACCATATATGGGTTAAGAAAACAGGTATACTAAGGTGTGGGGAATGCAACTATTTTTTCCTGATGCATTTTGTGTTTTCATCATATGGTTTTTATTGAGATATTCATGTGCCATAAAATTCATTTTTTTAAAGTATGTAATTCATTACTATTATCTGGAACATTTCATCATCTGTCAAAGAAACCCCGTACCTGTGAGCAGTCACTATTCATTTCCTGCTTCCCCCAGTTCTTGGAAACCACTAGTCCACTTTCTGTGTTTCTATGGATTTGCCTGTTCTGGGCATTTAAAAATAATTGAATCATATAATATGTAGCCTGTTGTATCTGGCTTCTTCACATATCTCAGGGCTGTTTAATCTTTTTGTCTTTCCTGGGCCACATTGGGAGAAAAATTGTCTTGGGCCACTCATAAAATACACTAACACTAATGATAGCTGATGAGCTAAAAAATTTGCCAAAAATCTTACAATGTTTTAAGAAAGTTTAGGTCATTAAGAACTTGCTTTATGTATGTGGGTGCTCTTGTATTGGATGTGTATATATTTAGGATCATTAGCTCTTCTTGTTGCATTGATCCTTTTACCATTATGTAATGCCCTTCTTTGTCTCTTTTGATCTTTGTTGGTTTAAAGTCTATTTTATCAGAGACTAGGATTGCAACTCCTGCTTGTTTTTTGCTCTCCATTTGCTTGGTGGATCTTCCTCCATCCCTTTATTTTGAGACTATGTGTATCCTTGCATGTGAAATGGGTTTCCCGGATACAGCACACCGATGGGTTTTGACTTTTTATCCAATTTGCCAGTCTGTGTCTTTTGATTGGGGCATTTAGCCCATTTACATTTAGGGTTAATATTGTTATGTGTGAATCTGATCCTGCCATTTTGATGCTAGCTGGTTGTTTTGCCCATTAGTTGATGCAGTTTCTTCATTGTGTTGATGCTCTTTACCATTTGGTATGTTTTTGGTGTGGCTGGTACTGGTTGTTCCTTTCTATGTTCACTGCTTCTTTCAGGAGCTCTTGTAAGGCAGGCCTGGTGGTGATGAAATCTCTGAGCAATTGCTTGTTTGTAAAGGATTTTATTTTTCCTTCACTTATGAAACTTAGTTTGGCTGGATATGAAATTCTGGGTTGAAAGTTCTTTTCTTTAAGGATGTTGAATATTGGCCCCCACTCTCTTCTGCCTTGTAGGGTTTCTGCAGAGGGATCTGCTGTGAGTCTGATGGGCCTCCCTTTGTGGGTAACCCTACGTTTCTCTCTGGTTGCCCTTAGCATTTTCTCCTTCATTTCAACCCTGGTGAATCTGATGATTATGTGCCTTGGGGTTGCTCTTCTTGAGGAATATCTTTGTGGTGTTCTCTCTATTTCCTGGACTTGAATGTTGGCCTGCCTTGCTAGGTTGGGGAAATTCTCCTGGATAATATCCTGAAGAGTGTTTTCCAGCTTGGATTCATTCTCTCCATCACATTTAGGTACACCTATCAAACACAGATTAGGTCTTTTCACATAATCCCATATTTCTTGGAGGCTTTGTTCATTTCTTTTTACTCTTTTTTCTCTAATCTTGCCTTCTGGTTTTATTTCACTGAGTTGATCTTCAATCTCTGATATCCTTTCTTCTGCTTGGTTGATTCGGCTATTGAAACTTGTGTATGCTTCGTGAAGTTCTCATGTTGTGTTTTTCAGCTCCATCAATTCACTTATATTCCTCTCTAAGCTGTTTGTTTTCGTTAGCATTTTGTCAAACCTTTTTTCAAGGTTCTTAGTTTCTTTGCATTGGGTTAGAACATGTTCTTTTAGCTCAGAGAAGTTTGTTATTACCCACTTTCTGAAGCCTGTTTCTGTCAATTCATCAGACTCATTCTCCATCCAGTCTTGTTCCATTGCTGGTGAAGAGTTGTGATCCCTTGGAGGAGGAGAGGCATTCTGGTTTTTGGCGTTTTCATCCTTTTTGGGCTGACTTATTCCCATCTTTGTGGATTTATTTACCTATGGCCTTTGTAGTTGGTGACTTTTGGATGGAGTCTCTGAGTGGGCATCCTTTTTGTTGATGATGAAGTTATTTCTTTCTGTTTTTTTAGTTTTCCTTCTAACAGTCAGGCCCCTTTGCTGTAGGACTGCTGGAGGTCCACTCTAGACCCTGCTTGCCTGGGGATCACCTGCGGCAACTGCAGAACAGTAAGGGTTGCTGCCAGTTTCTTCTTCTGTTATCTTTGTCCCAGAAGGATACCTGCCAGATGTCAGCCTGAGCTCTCCTTTATGAGGTGTCTCTTTGGATATACAGGGGTCGGAGAGCTGCTTGAGGAGATAGTCTGTCCCTTATAGGAGTTCAGGTGCTGAGCTGTGAGCTCCATTGTTCCATTCAGAGCTGCTGAGCAGGTACCTTTAAGTCTGCTGGAGCAGAACTCATAACCACCTTTTTTCCCAGGTGCTCTGTCCTGGGAAGGTGGGGCTTTATTTATAAGTTCTTGATGTGCTGCTGCCTTTTTTCAGAGATGCCCTGCCCAGTGAGGAGGTAGCCTCGTCACAGTCTGCCAGCAGAGGCATTGCTGAGCTACTGTGGCTCTGCCCAGCTGCTGTATGAACTTCCTTGCGGTTTTATTTATAGAGGTGTAGTTAGAACGGTGTCAGTAATGGTTGTCTGCTTCAGTAATGGCAGACTGCCTTGGTAATGGTGGACTGCCTCAGTAATGGTGGTCTGCCTCAGTAATGGTGGACTGCCTTGGTAATTGTAGACTGCCTTGGTAATGGTGGACTGCCTCATTAATGGCAGACTGCCTTGGTAGTGGTGGACTGCCTCGGTAATGGCAGACGCCCTTCCCCCAACAGAGCTGGACCATGTGTTGGATCGCATGCAAAGTTGTCTTGGAGTGAATATAGCCTGCAGCCTGCAGGTTGGACAAGCTTGACATACAAGCATGTTTTCATGGCTAATCCCTGTAGTAACTTTTAATGGTTGTATAGTAATCAACTCTACTGACATGTCACATTTCATTTATCCTTTCATTAATTGATGAACATTTGGATTGTTACTACCTTTAGGCTATGAGGAATAAGGTTTCTAAAGATTTCATGTGCAAGGTTTTCTATGGCCACATGTTTTTAGTTTTCTTGAGTATATACCAAGGAGTAAAATTTCTGGGTCAAATGATGACTCTGTTTTAACTTTTTTTGTGGAACTGTCAAACTGCTTTCCAAAACAACTGCATGGTTTTACATTGTCAGCAGCAATGTACGAAGATTGAAGTTCTCCATATTCTCATCAATACCTATTATTGTTTATCTTTTTTGTTATAGTTACCTAATGATATGAGATGGTATCTCATTGTGGTTATGATTTGCATTTCTCTAATGACTAGTAATATTAAACATTTTCATGTGCTATTGTAATTAAAATTATTTTCTTAATTTCATTTTTTGGTCATGCATTGCTAGTGCATATAAACAAAATTGAACTCCATTTTTAGCACTGAAAGTTTTTTTGTGGATTACTTTGAATTTTCTATATACAAAATCATGTCATCTGCAAATAGAAAGTAATTTCTCCTTTTCTTTTTCAACCTGGATGCCTTTTATTTACTTTTCTTGTCTTATTTCCTTGGCTAGAACCTCCTATATGATGTTGAATAGCAATGGTGATAATGGACATTCTTACTTCTGCTCTCTGGAGGATAGCAAAGGAATGCAATTTCAAATTAAGTATTCAGTGTAGACTTCAATAAAAAGTAGCACTTGAAGACTATTGAACGAAATTGAGAGGCACATATGCAGCCATCTGGGTGGGGGCAGAAATCTTCCAGGAGAAATATATAGATTTAGGAATTAATTATATAAAAGTTCCATTTAAAATCAGAGGACCAATGAGTTCACCAAGGGAATAAATGTGGAGAGAAAGAGAAAAACCAAAGAATGAGCCCTGGGACACAGGGGGTTAAGAAACCAAAGAGAGAGATAAAGGAACTAGCAAGGGAGACTAGAAGTGACAAACCAGGGAAGTAGGAGACTAGAGTACATGGTGTGCTGCAAGAGAAGTGGAGGAGGGAGTGTCAGTTCTGTTAATACTTTACATCTTTTGAAGTACTGTGTTTGCTTCTTCACCTTCCGAGAGATAGATAACATCTTGATACCCTTTACCATCAGATGAGAGTCTCCTGACCTTGGGTTCTGGGACCTGGCTTCCCACAAATATGGAATGATGACGGACAGGCTCTGGCAGGTGGGGGGGTGGGTGGAGGGGGAAGAACTGACAAAGCTTTCATACAGCTCCTCTCCTTGTGGTTATGTTTGCTTGGAGGTTTGCCCTTGTTTCCGCAGTTGTTTTGAGTTGCTAATCAAGTGTGCCAGATTTTCAGCTTCTGGTTTGTAAACTCCAATCTTGTCAGTTTTATCCCATTGGAGCAAGAGTTAATTAAAGCAAGATTAAAATGTTAATAATTTTTGGGGCAATATGGCAAAAGCTTGGAATCTCTGGAGGTTGAGTAAGAAAGTTTTTCATGGAAACTGAAAGCATAAGGCAGTGAAAAATAATTCATCTAAATTGTCAAGCAAGTCTAATTTCAGTATTGAATATTTGCTGTTGAGAACAATTATGATCTTTCTCATTTGAAAAGAAGTTTATGATGTTCCATTGCTCAGTGAGTATGCAGGCTATTAAAGTCACAAACATGGGACCAAATACGGTCCAGGGATTTGGGGGGAGAGTATAAATTGCATCTCTCGGAGTTGGTTTCACAGCTTATACTCTGGTTAGCTGCATTATCCGTATCTCTAGTCATGATAATTGATACCATTCCTGGCCTATTGCAGAAACCCAAAGAGTATTTATGAAACAGGAAAATGAAAAGACCAGCCATCTTGAGTTCATGGTTCTTTGACTTCCCGCTCCACATTGCTTTAATTTTGGAGTACCAAGATTTTCCTTTTCAGATACGTAAGAAATGGAATCTGCTGCCTTTCCTGGAAGAGCTTCTCATCATGCTTCAGAAGCCATTCTCAGCTGTCAATTTTGTCTTGCTTGAGGTCTTCTCCTGTGCATGGCTCTGAAGGAGGCTGGGGCTTCTATCCATCCCTTGCTATAAACAATCAAGATTTCATTTCTGGGGTCAACGTCTCAACATTGTGGTGCCCTTGATGTCTGCGCTCTACTGCTGTGTCCCACACAGGCCCCAAGCTCACATGACATTGTTCACAGTATGTCACTGCTCTCTGGGGCTTTGTGGCCCAGAACATACTGTTTAAAGTAATGAATGTGAAAGGAATGGTCTAGAACAGCCTATTTTGTGTTAAAGAAACAAAATACATGCTCCACAGTGGCAGCGGATGTGTGGAGTTTTTAAACCACTGCTTCTTTACAGAGCTGCCCTTCTGCGTTGGAATTGATGCTTTGAACTACGGTTGCTGCAGTCTCATTTCCTGCAGGCATTCCTCTCTATGTGTTGCTCACTTCTGAATTGTAGCTGCAGTTCTTCTTCCTGATAAATATGTGGTCCCATGCTTTGAGGGCTCCCCCGCCACCTCAGGGAAGGAATTAGTCAGCTAGGGAGAAGGTGGCAACTCCACCAACTGAGCTTAAAAAAAAATTGATTAAATGAGTGAATAAATGTATAATACTTTAGCGTAAACCTCAAGTTATCATAATCAGGATTATCTGAAGATTTTTTACAAATGGTCCTTCCTGATCTCCAGGCTGGATATCTTCCATTTGACCCTCAAGTTGCATTTTTGGCAGCCCTCCTCCCCATCCGTGCTCATGCTCCTGGAGGCTGGCTTGCATGGACTCCCTCCCTCCCCTCCCCCTTCACCTCCTCATTCCCATTCCTTCTTTCTCTTGCTTTGAGTTGGGTTCAGCCAGTGAGGACCCTGGAAGGAATTCTGCAAGAAGAGGAAGGAGAGATTGCCTGGACATTATTTATTTTCTGCCTTATAGGGTCACCTGAGGTTGGTTGGTCTTGGGCAGGAAGGTCACAGTTCCTGTTAAATAGCTTTTCCACACTGCTTCTCTTTCTCCAGGTTCCTATACCTGTCCTCTCCCCTGGACACTTCAGGCCTAGAGGTGGGAAGACTCACTCTCAGCCCTAGGGTGTTGCAGCGTCCCTTGCATGGTCCCTACATTCTGCCTGCTCTGTTGCAGAGGGTCCTTTTGTTAATCACTCCTTTAATTACTCGATTTCAGTGTTCCATCTGTTGCTGGGTAAGACTGAATAATCCACATTCCTATTGCTTTTCACACTACCAAGGCAAAGCAGGGAAGCCTGCACCCCTTGTCTCTTTTGCTGTTTCTGGCTATACTTCATTGGCCTCTTTTTTCCTTCAAGACTTCATTATCCTGAAACCATTTGATGGGGCAATTAGTGTGTTCATCTCTGTGTCGAATGTTACCCACCCATTTTTAAATATGAGTTTGGTCCTAAAGCAAAGACAGGTCTCAGCAAGATTCATTAAGCAATTTGAAGCCACCTTCTTGAGCTGTTACCACCAGGCCTCCCTGAGCTCTGCTTCTGTCTGACAGTTACCTTTCTCTGAGCATGCCTTACACAGTAAGTCTTACACTGATGGGATCTGGCCCTGAACTTGGAGTTCAAGTGACTAATAGTTGATGCTGGAAAACATTTACAGAAATAGATGAGAAGAGTTTTAGAGTCCTAGGTAGCTCTGGGCGTCTCCAGAAATTTGAAAGAGGACTTTATAGTTAGAAGATCTCTGTTTGTATCCACAGCATAGAGAGAAGAAGTTTGTATCTAATTGTCATGTGTTTACCTTGCTTCACCCCACTTCTTCTCTAGACTTTCTAATACCTGACGTAGTTCTAGAGGATTCCACCATCTTTCACCTTCTTTGTTAGCTAATGCTTTTTTTTTTTTTTTTTTTTGCCATCTATTGAGATTTGAGCAGCCAAAATTGTCACTAGCTCATGATACCATATTCCCAGGGAGTATCTTGGGTCAGTTGGAGAACAGAGGCTATTAAAAAGATGTAATACTGAGTTATGGTGGAGTACTCACTGAAAAGGTTGAGAGGTCAAGTAAGGTAATCTATTGAGCACTCTCCAGACTACACATATCTTGAGAAGGCCTGAGAAGATGCTCCAGAGATCTTAGAGTTGGTTCAGAATCATCACTCTGTAATATAAAACAAGCCTTCTTGATTATATTCAATGGGAATTTGAATGCGTATTGTTTTCCGTATCTGAATAGGCCTAGTTCTCTGTCTGCCATGACAGACAGTATACTTCCTATGCAAATAATGGCCTATGATGAAAAGTGTTTGTCGAAAAGAAAGTTAAGACTCAGGAAAATAAAAAATAATCTTTCCAATGCAATTTTGTTTTCTGTGAGTGATAATTGAGACCTGCCTTCCTTATTTGAGATTTGGTGAGAGGTCTAGTCTTCTCAGGGTGATAAAAACTAATCTCATATGCTAAGTAGGAATATCCAAATGCAAATTATTTCATCAAAGGCTTTAGCCACTATGTAATAAATAGATCTTTATTTTACACGTATTAATGCTGATATGATACTGAAGCCATGGGAATGTCTTATGCCAGTGGGGGGAAGGCAATAGCAGAGCTGATGTATTCATATATGGATTTTTTGGACTGACTGAAACTTTTAGGCTCCTTTCTCTGATATGATTTAGTTCTAGAATTTTTAGTTTTTGGATGTGGTAATGCAAACATCAGCAGTATCTAGGTGGGAGTGCCTCAGACACTTCAGATTGGGCAGGAGTCTATTTCCTGTTTTGATTCCAGGTCCTTTTTAATGACAAAGCCCAATATTTTATCATCTATTTTCCTGAGAGCAGTCTGTAAAGGTAAAGAATTTAGGAAATCTTCTATGGAAATTCCACAATTCTTGTTTTAAGACATAGCTGATGTTTCAGGGTTTATCACTCTTTAAAAATTAAATAATTTCTCCAGTTACATGATGTTAATACTTTTCACACTGAATTTATCTTTCCACTCTTTATCTAATCCTGAAGACTCCAAATGTTTTCTATTTTCTGTCAATTTGGTTTTAAAAGAAAAAGACTTATAGTCAATTGAGACGTGAGACTCTCACTGAATTTCTTTTCATTACCATTCATAGGATGTTAAATGGGATTTGTACTTAGTACAGATCTTTTGGCTATGTTACCCTTTACACCTACATACAGAGAGAATTGTCCATCTATCCTTATTCTGTGTTTCAGTCTTAAAACCAGTCCTTGGTCCCTGGCAAACAATTCTTTCAAATCCGAGGTTAATCCATTTTCAGTGGCCTTTGATGTGAACACTGCTAAGTGGCTTAAAAAGTGTATTTCTACTCATTCAGTCTTAGTCACCTCAGGTCAGGGTAATTTGCTTTGGAGTACTGGTTTCCAATGGGGGTGCTGGGGACCACAGAAGGACATGGATCCTTTAGCAAGGTGTGTAAATCCATATACTCGTCTGGCATTTATGGTAGATAGAAAAAAAAATCTCTTGCCCATTTTTGTACTAATCTTTGAAATGCATATATTTGTTGATAAGTCAGTGATTTATAAAATACAAATTATCTTAAAAGAATTGCACAATTCATAGAATCTTTTTAAGTAGAATGTATAAATCAATAAATATTAAAATTTAGAGGAAAATCATTTCTTGACGTTTTAAAGGAGACTTACTCCCCGCAAAAGTTGGTATCTCTGCGTTGGAAAAAGGTACCAGATACTAGGTCAGGTGGAGGACTCCATATTTATGATAGAAGGAAGATAACATTCCACTCTGCAGCTCCCCAGAATTTTCCTACAATAGGTGCAAGTCCCAAGGACACTGATGGTTGATTCAGCAGTACCCTTAAACCAAGGATATTGATTTATACCACCCTTTTCTTATTTGCTTCTTTCCAAAATCTGGATGAGTAACTTCAGGAGGTCAAGTTAGGTATTGTCTGAGTTGTCAGCATTTATTTAATAACCAGCCCATCTGTTAGTAGCTTTCCCTTGTTCATAGCCATTCAAACTGCTCCTGACTACAAACAATGAAATAAGATTAATGCTTTTGAAACTATACCTTGATTGTAGACTGTGGCCACTTTATCATATCCACAAGTGTTAACTGTTCTCACTGTGGGGGCCTAAGTTGGCAATATATGTCACAGTACATGATGAGAGGTAAAGTGTTAACCAACTGCAATTCTTTTTATTGATATGGAAGTATAACACTTGCTCCCTGATCTGAAAACATAACATCAGGCTGATGAGGTACACAGAATATAGAACATAAAGATGTTAACATCGGTGGCACTATAAATATGAGGTGGAGGCCATTGCAGACTGGGTTTCTTGGGAAAGGTTTTAGGTAGGAAATGGAACAATAGGTAGGATTTGAAAGATGTGAAAGGAAGGTCACGTGAGTACTTTCTAAAGATGATAAAGGAAGGTCATGGGAGTGCCTTCTATGCTTGGCAATACACTCAGAACTATACATATATTGTGGCACTTAATCTTCATATTAGCTCTATAAGCCAGAAAAATTATCCCCCATTTTAATGATAAGAACAGTGAGTGTTAGAAATTAAGTGGCATTGATTCCAAGTTTACACAGATTAAAACAACTGCAGAGCCAGGATTTGAATCCAGAACTGTCTCCCAAGTGCATTAAGAAAATAGAATTTAAATATCCAGCAGAGAGATAGAATTTAGTTTTTTCTTTATCCAATTGCACATTTTTATTTATAAGTTATATAAAAAGATAGCCAGCCAGCACGATGTATATGCAAATATGGCTCCATGCGGTCATCATGACGTGGAAATCTGAAGAAAGCTTTTGTGTTATTCAAGGTTCAACCAGAAAAGCAGAGCCAGTATAACCAGGAGATCAATCAATTTATCATCTATCTTCTATTTATCTATCATCCATCAGTTATCAATGTATGGATTTATTATAAAGAATTGCCTTTTTTAACTGTGGTGGCTGGTTAAACAGTCCTTGTTAGGCTATCTCCACCTCTCATGCTGGATCTTGAAGTCCAAGGCAGACAGTCAGGAAAGGAAGATCACAAGCAGCCTGGAATATCATGAGCACAGGTGAAACTCTACAGACATAAACTAGATCCCCACAATAATGCACTGAAATTTGTGTCTGTTCTTGTTGCCTCTGTCTTTTGTGAGGAAGATATCTTGTAGAAGCTTTGTAACAGACTTAAACACATATATCTGGGCTTGATGCTGCTTCACATCACTGAGGCACATCAGCACATCAGTAACAATGTGTGTATGCTACAGAACATCTGCTGTTTTCCTTCTACCCTCTGTCCAAAATTTCCTGAGAATCTCCCTTGTGCCTTTCTATCCAGACATGTACAGTAAAGGGAACTCTGGGAAATGTAGTTCAGCCTACCCAAGTAGATACATCACAAAGCCATTCTGCCTTCTTTTATTCTAAGCAGCAGAATTCTTATTCTGAACATTCACTGACTCTACTGTAGGACTAGATATACTAGCACAAAAGTAAGCTGGTTTGTTGGAGATCATCCAGTCTAGGCATTGTACATAATTAATCTTAGTAGTTTGAGGGCAGAAAGAGTCAGTCATCATTTGCACAAATGAAGACCTTGTAATCTATGGAGTGATCACTTGAATTGCTATTCTAATCACAGGAAGAAAGAGGCAGAAATTATGTGACTTGTGCTATTTGATTTTGCTAAGAGGCTAAGTTCCCAAGATCAGGGCACATACCCACTTAATTTTTCCCATAGAAAAGTGAATGAACATTTTTGATGACTTGGATACCTGCTTTTGAATTGAAAATATAGGTTTTAAGTATTTGTCTCAAATAATCTCTTTCCTCAGAAGTCATTAACCATGACTTTTCCTAAAGCCTAGTTATAAAGAACTAAAGAACGATCATAGGCAGAAACAAGGAAGAATTTAAATTAAAGTATAAAATTGGTTATCTTAGGTACTCCAGTGCAGTATGTAAATATCAAGGTAGCAGATATATTAACTGGATAGTGTTAAGTGTGAGACTGCAAAGCAAAATGAGGTATGTGATGCTAGAATTCTTCCGAATCATGTGTAATCCAGGTTTAGATATAGGCTAAACAAATTAATGCGCTTTTCAGTATTTCATAATACATTTTCAAACAAAAACAATTAGCCACTCATTTGCTCCATCTGAAATTATTTTGGAGCACTCTGCACAGGAGACACTATTGCTGGATCTAAAATGATGGGGACGAGCAAGATGTGGGGTATCTGTTGGCGGGTAACTCAGTCTAATTGGGACAAATAAAACATAAGACAAGACAAAAATAAGTTGTGTTATTAGTAGTACCAGGAAAGTGCTTTTGGGTACCATGAGCGAGCAGATTCCTTCCAGTTGAGAGAGGATTTATCAGAGTTGGACCTTGAAAGTTGGGTGGGTGAGGTTTTATTCAGATGGAGCCGGGGGCAGGCACTCTATGCATTGTTTAATTTGACTTTGTCTGGTTTAAAAGGCCAGGTGAAGATAGAAGATATGAAATTTTAAAAGGGTACTTAAATCTTGATTTTTCAATTTATCCTTTCATTGCAATGATTGGGACTTAAAGTGTTTACAATTAAAGTTAATGAACGTTTTATTGCTCATGACAGTTCACAGCAAATTAGACTCTTGCTTTCTTCTCAAAATGGAAGAAGACCCCAGGCAACCTCTCCCTGAAGCCAGAGCTGTGCAGTGCTAGGCTCTGCAGGACACTTTGTTGGGGGTGAGATTTCAAGCAGGGATACTGCAGGAAGGGATCTGCTACAAAATGCACAAAGATGACTTGGAAGCTGAATGCTGAAAACAACTGGGTGTAGCTAAGGGAACCGGAGGAGGTGTTGCTTCTGCCCTGGGGCACCTGGCAGATTCTATGGATGGCTTCACCTTATGATGTGGCACTGGGGGAGAGGTTGAACCCTAGAGTGCCTGCCCTGACACTTCCTTCTCCTGGCCTCTGTCCCATCTCTGAGGATAAACTCTGCCCTTTAATGTTTTTTATTTTATTTTATTTATTTATTTTTTTTGTGTGTTGGTAAAGATATGCAATGGGTTTTTATTGACTTTTTAAGGGGATTTTAAACAATATTCTATTTTATATATCCTGGGGTGATGTAATACAGAGTAGTGTTGGGGCCTCTTCCTCTTTTTCTGGAGAAGCATGGTGGTCCTAGTCTGGGAGCCTGGAGCCCTGTGCACAGCCCCTGTATGCCTGTGTTTTCTGGGATCCCCAATCTGGCTTTGGTAGCCCCGTCTGTAAGATAGGACAGCTGCACTAGAACAAACAGTACTTCATGGAGGTGTCTCCTGGGTTCTGAAAACTCCCATCCCCAGCTCCCCAACAGGAGCAGCTTAGCTGTTTACATTTCCATATTAGTTTTTATTTTAAAAAACATTTCCATGACCAAAAACGTTTCAAAACACCCTATTGAGTGCTCTCAAAGGGTCCTGTGACTCTCAAATTCGATGCTTACATTAATCACAAATCAACTATAGTGACTCCTAAAGCCATATCCACCCCATCAGACCTTCTGCTGGACCTTCTCAACAGAATCTTAACAGGACCTTTTCTCTCCACACATGGCTCTACTTGTCCTCCATAAATAGATGCTGACATCTTTTCTGGCTGCTAGTCCTGTGTTTGTTCAGAACGAGGGCTGCATAGTAAGGAGGGGTTGGGAAAGGAGTTCCTGCCCATGAAGAATGCACATTTGAGGCTTCAGCAGCCGTACAGAGGGAAATGTATGTGGTGCTGGACTCAATGTAACCCCCCCGAGGTGGTTGCTGTCTGTGCCCAGACCTACCTCTGGGTGCACACTTCTGCTTTAGTCCCACATTCACAGCTTCCTGATACAGATGCCTACTTGCACACCTGCCCACACTTGCCATTCTCTATAGCACATCTTCCTGCAAAAATATGAATTATCTTACTTTAAAGCTGGTTTCTCTTCCCGACCTCCTGGTCAGGTTAAAGGTCTCAGAGCCAGCCATAACATCTCATGTACCTGTTTATCCAGTCCCTGGATCCCAACAAGTCCCTGGATCCCAACAAGTCCCTGGATCGCAACGAGTCCCTGGATCCCAACAAGTCTCCTTTTCATGTCTTCTCGTTCCCACCTCTCTTTGGCCTTTACCACCCGCCATGTTGAGGTTCTAATCATTGCCCAATATCATGAACATAGAACAGATATTCATCTGATCTTTATGAATAAGAATCCTCTTACCATCACCTTACAGAAATACTTCCTCTCCCCCCAAATTAGGGTTATTTCTGTCACTGCATTATTCAAGTTGTTGTCTCTCTGGAACCTATCCCAGCTCATCCTCAAGGACCCATGCAAGCCTTTCCTTCCGTGTGAAACCTTCCTGAACAATCTCTAGTGAATTAGACTTCTCTCTACATCTCAGCCCCATCAGACCCTTCCATTTGTCGGTTCACAGGATACCATCCGGTTCTGCTTCTTAATGTTTTGGTGTTTTTTGTGTGTGTGTGTGTGTGTGTGTGTGTGTGTGTGTGTGTGGTTATCTTAATACAGCATTCCCAATCCGGGAAAGGTTCTCTGGGACCCATTTCATGAGTTACCTGCCAAGTACCCACTTGACACCCAGAAATCTGAAAGTTAGAAAAATGAGAAAACTAAATTGTAATAATTTATTATTTTATTAATATACAAATGTTGAACAATGTCAGAACCCATGCAGCAACTGTGCTACATTTAAACTCTTACATTAATTGACCATGATAAATAGCTCCAACTGTGTTGGTTTTTTCTTTAGTAAGGGCATTTTCTGAGAAAGTTGAGATCTGTAGCTGAATGACCCATTCTGGCATCATCCTAAAACTTATCATTTTGAGTTTCTTTTTAATTAGAGCAAGAAGTTATGGATGTAATATGTTTGTATTTTTTTAATAAAATTCACACTTTGCTACTGTAATTTATGTTTTCCTTGGTAACTGGTACAAACATTTTAAGGGTCAGCCTAGAAGTAGCGGAATCAGTGGAAACGCCTTTTCTAAACCTTTCTTCCTTGTGTCATTAATCACAAAAACATACCTAGTAACCCAGACTGTCAGATTCACTCACAAAAGTTGCAATTTATCTCCAAACCATTCTTGCCCCCTGAACCTTGTAGCTGATTGGGTAATGAGTAATTACACACCTTCAGTTATTACTCTGACTTAGGATTTTTCAGCTTCCATTTTCTGTCAGTAAATGGAGCTAAACTGCGTGTGTTTTGGCTTGAGTACACAATGAATCAGAATTAATGAAATGTCATATCCATTAAAGCAAACTCAGAAAATTGCATGCAAATATGGATAAGAGGCCTCTTAGTTCTGACTTTGCAGCCACAAGCAAAACCAGAGTGGTCATTTCTCACTGATCTTTCTACACAATCTTCCCTCTCTGTGATCATCCCTTAGGAGTTGGCCTGTTCTGAGGCAGTGGAAAACTACCAAGGCCTCCATGAAAAATATCCAGAAGAGAATTTCTAACTACTGAGGACAGCTGTAGTCTTGACTGTGGAGTCCTGATAAGTAAGCAACAATGAGGAAGGGACCCAGGTAGGGGAGGGCCCCAGGTCAGGGAGAACAATAAACAGTTGTTCTGAGAAACAGCTAATCACAAACACAGGCACAAGACCTAAGTCCACAAGTAGCCCCAGTGGCACAACCTTGTTCTTTATGTTCCAGGCATCCCTTCAGCATGACCCTATAAAAAGCCCCTGCCTCTCTGCACACTCTTCTCTGCTGTGCTGCCCATTGCAGTCTTGTAACATATTTTCATACTTTCTCTAATAAATCTGCCTTTCTTTACCTACAACTGCCTTGATAAATTCCTTTACCCCTCAAGACACTGGCCCCAGCTGGTTATACCCAGGACATTGACACACATCCTTCTTTTATTCATCCTCTGGGGAGCTCTCCCCTCTGTGGGGAGCTGTGTTCTGATATTGGCTCTGTCATTGCCTGCCATTGTGATGCTGAAGCTGAAGAAGGGATGACAAGCACAGGACTGCAGGGCTGGCAGCAGGATTTACTAGGTTGTGTTTGCAGAGTTCATGTGATCTGTTTCCAATGCATAACTCATTTGCCATGTCAACTTGCATGGTAAAATGTTTACTCTGCCACGTCTTCTAGTGCATTGGTCTAAACATGGAAGCAGTTTTCAATATAAACTGATGTTGGAGAGATGTCTCAGCAAAAGATAGAGAGGAGCAATGTGTTGTTCCTCTAGTCCTTTCCATTTTTCCAGCGCCTCCTAGGTGATAATCAATGTGACAATGCCACTACCTTGCTCAAACTGTTCCTGCTGCCTGCAGTTGGCTTCACTGCCCACCCATATGTATCACAGACCTGGGTACATTTATAAATGGGTGGCAGCCCTTCAGTTCTATGGAAACTGAAAAATTACCCAATCAATACAGAGAATCATTCGCCACCTCACCTTTGAGTAGCAGCCTCTGAGTTCTTAAATGTTGGCTATGCTCTGGAGGCTGGACCATCAATGCTGTATCAGAGAGGCTAACAAATGCATGATTCTAGAAGTCTCTCAATAATACCACTAGTTAGGAACTCTTCTTTTGCGAATATGTATAATAGATCTATTGCTACAACTTTATGGCAAAAAGTAATGCATCTTCTTTTGTTTAAATGATGGATGGCTACGACTGTTGATTCTTGCTTCAGCAAATTTATAAAGTAAGAAGTAGAGCCACATGTTCTGGGAGAACATTAGGTCATATACAGAGATAAGATTTCATTCCTCAACTGCTGCACGGAATATAGGAAGCCAGGAGTGGAAAACTCCATTCATAGGTTCTCAGTGCATTGTAGAAAGACAACCTGCCCATGTAGAAAAGGCTTGCAGTTAAGTGGAGGTCACCTAGAGTCAGCCTCTCAGGACGAGTCTTGATGCTAGTCATTTCGTGTTAGTGTGAATTCATGACTTTTGATGCTCTTCCAAAAGGGTCCAAGCTCTCAACCAACAGGAAGACATGGAATCTGGGGGGGGAAATAGGGATTTATGGGTCTGAAATAATTCTGGGTGGCATCTCAGCTTCCCCTCTCTCCTCCAAAGCTTCTAAGTCACCCCATTGCTCTTCTGTGACCCAATCCTCACAGAAAGAAAAGTGGGCCTGCCTTTTAATGTCAGAATACATTTTAATTCTGATTCTTATCAAGACAAGGACCATGCACAAATTGAAAAGGGCAAGGGTGTAGGAGAGAACCCAGGAGCCTACAGGGGAAAAGTGTTGAGAACCAGGGCTTAACTCTGGCCCTTGGCTCTTGAGAGGGTGTCAAGGCCATGGGTGTTTGGGTCCTTTTTGCTATTTGACATATTCGTAAATCAGAGACAGAGAGCAAGCTGAATGATGCAGAAATGCTTTTTAGATCTTTTGGAGTAGCTTTGTCCTGAGAAATTAACCTGAGTGAACAATAGTTTATTGCTCTCCGTCTCCTCAGAATCTTCCTCAACTCTCCTTACCCTGGGGGCAACTGAAGCATGAAGAAAAAACTGCCATGGAAAGGCTGAGCAGCATTCCTGGGGGCGGGGGTCCTCAGGAGGAGGTGTAAGGCAGGTGTGGGCCAGGGGGTAGGCACTGGATCAGGACCCAGTTGTCCTGGTTTCCAGTTCTGACATCATCTGCACGTATTACCTCCAGAAGACCATCACCTCCCACAAAATCTTTTTCACTATCTGAAAACGAAGGACAATGGATCAGGTGATCTTTAAGATTCCTCTTAGCCCCTGATCTGGTTCTGTCCAGCTATTAAGCCAGTCAAGTTTTCTATTGCCTGTGCCTGCCAGAAACATATGCCTCTCTCTTTTCTACCTCTCAGCCCTTCATGGCCTTCCTCCTGAGGCTTCCTGACTTCCCACAGCTGCCCTGCTTTGTTCCCCCGACACAACAGGACACAGCAGCCGGCAGGAGCCAGAGACCAATCAGTATTTGATAAAGATAAATCTGTGCTCAGAACTGGAACAGATGTTTAGCCAATTAGGAAATGAAACCCTCTGTTGAAGTAGTTCCGCTTCCATCTGAGGACTTTGGCTTTTGCTGTTAAAAGTACTCATTTCTTAAAAAATGCTTTGCGTAAACTATCAAAGCAAGGTAAAAGGTTAAGTCATTTGCTCTAGATAATTCAGTTACAATGTGGCTTTACCACAATTACCATTCACAGATTTATAACATCACAAAATCTGAATGTTCTAGAATGGACTTAAGGCTGTTCTTCACATCCAGTGCAAAAATTCCTCTGCAACCTGGTGACTCAGCGTGTGGTACCTGGACAGCCTCAGTGTTACCTAGGAGGATTCTAGAAATGCAGAATACCAGGCCCCACCCCAGGCCTGCTGATTCAGAGCTCACATTTTAATAAGATGCAAAGGTGATTCACACATACATTAAAGTGTGAGAAACAGCACTCTACAATATCCCTGATCAATGAACAGCCTGTCTTAGTTTAAACACATGCAGACTAAGGATATAGTTTGCTCACATTGCAGGGTGTTCTATTTGGGGGTAGCTATAAACGTTATGATGTTTGTAATAATATAATAACCTTTTTATAATAATAAATCTAGTGAGTATTTATTGACCTTGGACCATGGACCTCTTCTAAAAGCTCAGCAAGTATGTGCTGCCTCATTTAATCCTCACAAAAGCCACTTGAGGTAAATACTATTTGTTTTCACTCAATCCCCACAACAAATATATGAGGGGCTACTCTCTTCTTCTCATTTTATGAATGAGAAACTGAGTGACTTGCAACATGGCTGGGGAGTGGACAGTGAACTCTCACCTCAGTGGTTTGGCTCCAGACCCCAGACGTAACTGCTATATTATATGCCTGTGTACAGTGAGCAAAAGTGCTCCTTTCTCTTGTTTCTGTTCACTTGTCATCTGGAAATATGAATAAAATTCCATTTCTTTCTACATGTATGAAAACTTTATTTAAAACCAACTCTTATGATCACTCTCTTTAATATGTTCTTTATATGATTTAATTATATATTATCACCATATTAGTCAAACCCTTTGTCCCAAAATGTAGTCTTTAGCATTGTATCCCAAACCTCGGCTCTGTGATTTTGAGTAACGCCAGGCTGTAAAATTATCTTCAACTTGTATTGAAACAGCATACTTTGAATAATGAGGCCCAAGTACTAATGAATACTTCCATCGTCACAGCATTGATTGATATTGCGCTCAATGTCTTTTTCACAAAGACTGCTATTAAGCCAAGTCTCTCTAAGCCTGTATTTGTGGAGATGGTTTTTGAACTCAGGAGGGTTTGCTTAAAGCAAACCTCTCATTAAGCATCTTGTGCTTCGGCCTGCACTGAGCTCAAGTGATATCCCAGCACCGTCTTCCAGTGTAGTGAGGGCTGTTGGCACCACCGCTATCCAGGGTAGGGCTGAGTAGGGTAAAAATTGCTATCTGTTCTTATTAAATTTCATCTTGTTAGCTGTGACTCATTATTCATACTGTCAAGTCTTTTGAATTCTTGATTCTGTCAATCAGCATTTTTGCTAGCTGACCCCCCTTGTGTCATCTGAAAGTGTGATCAACACACCTTCTGTCTTTATTAAGCAATTTGCAACCAAAAGTGCTGAATGGGCCAAATTGAAGGAAGTCCCTAGGATAGGGCCTGCTTCCAGAGACCTCCCCCTCAAGGCTGACTTCAGATTGTTAATCTGTTCTCTTGAAACAGACATTTAATCATCTTACTGTGTTGTAGGTCTTCATATAGCTCTATGTCTCCATTTCCTAAGAGGGAGAATGATGGCCAGCACTTCATTTTAAACCACCAATAGCCTCCAGTGACATGGCCCCAAATGATTATGGTGGAGGCAGCAGCTGTTTAGTGGAAGGCACCTGGAATCAGTATTAGAGATAAGGTGGGTGTGAGCTCCAGCTTTACCACTTAAGTTGTGTACTCTGTAGTTAGCGTAGATCAGAGAAGAAATGCTAAGAGTTCTATATCATAGGCGATTTATTGTAGGGATTTGGATGTATGCAATGGTGGGAGCTGGTTACAAAGCATATGAAACACTGTTAGTTCAGTGTATATTGTTAGAGCCTAAAGCAGTAGGGCCATCAGTCAAGAAGAAAAGATGGATGTGAACTAACTAGAGGAATACAAGGGCAAACTAGGACTAGTGAAAATGTCCTGGAACCCACGTAGTGGTCTAGAATACACATCAGTCTTTCATTACTTCCATGGCTCATTTTGATGATGCAGGTGACCTGTAGGAAAATCTAGCTCCTTTATCACCTAGAGAAATATGCACTTCGTCCTGAAGGAAGAGATGCAGTGGGAGCTGGAGATGCTATGAGCCTGGCCCCTGCCCCATACCCAGCCAGGTGAGCCAGCGGGTCAGCAACGAGGTGCATAACCTGCAACAGCTGCCCTGCACTGACCTTCTGAGCACATGAATATGTCTACTGTTTCATTCTGCCTGCTAAATCTTGTGCAATCTGTCTCCTTTTGCTATAGTAATGGAGACTATGCAGGGAAGGGAATCTGGGAAACAGTTTCAGTTTAGCTAGATTGACATATACCTCTTTTAAACATACTTATCCTCCAAATGAAGATAAATGAAAAACTGTGCTTCAGCCTAATATAATGCAACTATCTCTTATACAACTAAAAACACATAATCCTCTTCCCAAAAGGTGGATACAAATTCCTTTTATTCATCTTTGGGTGGTGTGTATTACTCTTCTTGTTGAGTCACATTTCTTCTTTGATATTTTATAACTTAGATTCTGAGATATAAAGTTAACCATAGCTTATGTTACTTGACAGGGGAAGGAATAGAACAGGGAAAGAGAAAACATTTGGTTATGCACCAAATCATATTCATCTTAAGAGAAAAGTATTAATAACTATTATCATCCTTGTTTCTGCAACTAGCTACATGATTGTAGCTGCTATTTATTGCCACCTTCTTCCACTACTCATTCCATATTTCCTTTGCCTCTGCAAAGTACCTCAGGTGGTTGTGGTTCCTTATCAGATAGGGTGATTCAAAACTTCATTCCAAAAAGGTTTGGGATATTAATAATACTGCCTGTTTTGGATTGTTGAAAGTTTCCATTGACTTTAATTATAGGTCGTGGAATACTAGGAGATGCTCCAGGGATTCTCTTGAATTGCATGTAAACGCCGCCTTGCCTCCAATATGTAGTAGTAGAAACTCTATATCCTCTTAAAAGCATCAGTTATCCTAGTTAGTACAGTGGCCCCCTGTTTCACTGTTGAATTGGTGCCAGGAGGAATCCAAAGTGCCAGTTATCTGTCAGTTTATAGTTTAAGTAAACATTGTCGTACCTATTGGTGGAAGCAGTCCTCCCCCTGGGAACAAAATGGGCCAAAGTTGTGGGTAATTCAAAACTTTCTTTTGTAGAATACTAGGAGTGACAATAGGAGAAATTACTCCCACTTTCAAAACCCTTATCTCAGGATAAGGAATGACATGGTTAAAGAAACTGCACCGTATATTGCTTGCTGATTTAAAGCACAATGCATTCCTGGAGAAATTTTGGAGATCGGTGCCACTACCAAAGACCTGAAAGGTGTAAGATGTGATTTCTACCACATCTTTATTCAACTTGTCTATTTGGCTGGTATAGAAGACAGATGGACCTTGGAGAATGACAGTGAATTATCACAAACTCAATCTGATAGTGACTCCAATTGCAGCTGTGGTTCCAGATGTGATTTCATTGCTAAAGCAAATCAGCACATGCCCTGGCACCTGATATGCTGCTAATGACTTGGCAAATGCCCTTTTCTTTATGTATCTTAGTACAGACCTTTAGTAGTTGTTTGACTTTCATCTGATAGGATCAGCAATATACCTTTACTGTACTACCTCAGGCAACATCAACTCTCCAGACATTTGTTATAATCTAGTTCTCAGGCAGGTCAGGCTAACTTATTACATTGCTGATATCATAGTGTTTGAACCGCATAAGCGGATATTGCAATAATCTATGATACATTGGTAAGAAACTTTTGTACCCAGAGGATGAGAAAAATATATCACTTGCAAGATGACTTAAGGTCATTAATGTATGCTGGGACCAGGTGGTGAATCATCTAAATACCTGGATGACATTTTCATGCAACCTGTCTATCCCATTTTCTCCAGGATGGTGATGTTTGGTCACTCTGTTTAAAACCACCACCCTCATGACAGTTACATAGTCTTGATCTATTACAGCAAGGGCCACCATAGTATAGTAGAAACACATGTAGTCAACATAAGAATAAGCTAGGTTTGTACCATGGTTTTGCTACTTATGCCTAAATGTTCCTTGGGTAGGTCAGTTTCTTCAACAAAAATCCAATTCACAGGTTTGGTATGAGGACTATATGTGATACTATGTACAATGGAGAATGAATTTACATCTATAGAGCTCTTTTATATTTAGACACTTTATGGATTGTGTATGTTGAATCTATGTGCATTTTTGTTACCTGTCAGCAGATAAAGAACAGGAGGTTCTGCCATGGGGTTTCACTTGCCCAGGCTCACACTCTGAGGAGGTGGTGGAACAAGGATGTGAACTCAAGCTGCTTTGTTTGCAAACCAGTGTATTCTCTTCATTTGGCCTGTTCCCACTTTGCCATGGAAAAATGCAAACCCTAAAACACCAGCAGTGTATAAATACAGGTTCTGTGCTGTTCTTTGTGAATTCATGCTCAAGGTCACTGACCCTTCCTTCTCTAATTGCCTAGAAATTCTCTGTCTAGTCATCTAGGGACTCTGACTTTAATTCCTGGAATAGTTCAGAGTTTTTTTTTTCTTTTATTTTTAATTCTTATTTTTTTTAGAGAAACAAATCATATGGTTTTATTGTATCATGGGATATTGAAATATCTCAAAAAAATCAATATCTAGGTAGTGAGGTAGCTGCTTTCTCCTTCACTTCTTTGAGTTATCAGAGCAACTTGTCTGTAGATTAAAAAAGAAGGACAAACCTTTGCTTTATTTAAGTCTTCCTAAGGCATGTGCTGGTACAACACAAACTTCTCCCACCACATGCAACTAGTAGCATCCAAACATCATGGACAGCATGTCGGTGACAGCAGTGCACTGCACCCACTCCCACCACAGCCCTGCTCATTTGTGTATGATATTTGGAGCAACTGGAGAAGCATGAATAGTACTGAGAAGAGGATGCAGGAGGAAACGGCATGAGTGCCTGGCTGGGAGGAGGTCCACCCATGTTGTACAGGGCAAGCCTGAACATGTCATTGGTGCAAACCCACACATTCTTGATGTTCTTTAATAGGAACATCTGGTGGAATCATATGATGGAGTCTTCATATGCCTTAAGCTGTCCTACAGCCATGCTGAGGATGCAGCTATTTGGTATGGGCTTGTTGCTGGGAAGTGCAGGAATTATTACTTGGAAGAAAGAATTCTGCCAAGAGAAAATTTAGTGCTCCCACCTCCAAAAGAAAGAGAATGTATTGAAGGGAAATAAAGAGCAGAGAGTTTATTCAGAGAGATAGGACACTATGAAAGATGAGGCAGAATGGGCTGCTGAAAGAGAATGAACCAGTAGTCCATGAGAGTTCTGCACTCGGTTTTTATGATACCAAATTTATTCTTGAAGTTCCAACCTCTGTCATAATCCTCCGCCTTTTTCTTTGTCTAGTTTTCCTGCTTATTCCTTAAGTCACCCCTGTTTTCCCATCTAATTCCAGCCCCAGGCTTGTGGGACCTTTCCTTATTGAGGCAGCTTCATTGTCTGGGGTAGCACCTGAGGTTCTTTGTCTCATGGCCATGGAGATCAAGGATGCAGACACACAAAGAATGAGGTTAAGAGCAGAAATTTAATAGGCAAAAGAAAGAGAATAGCTCTGTGCTACAGAGAGGGTACCCAGGAAAATGAGTTGCTCATTCACTGTTGGAAGTAAATGCTCGGTGCTGCAAAGTGAAAATAGCACTCAAGCAAAGGCAATTTACTTTTATAGAAGCAGTGTGTCTCACAGATGGAGCAGTGGCAAGAGCACACCGGACAAGGCAGGGAAGAGTGTGTTATTCCTAATGCAGCTAGTCCCTACTGCTGTGTCTTTCCCCTTTTGACTAGGGTTGGACTGCAGAGTCTAAGTTAATTTCATTTGGCTGTTTCAAAGAGAGGGAGGGTATGAGCCGTAGTGGTGAGGTGAGTAGTTTTGGTGGGAAGGACAGTTACAGAGCAGGTGACTGAGGATGCCTAAGGACAGAACAGGTGACTAAGGATGCCTAAGGACAGAACAGGTGATAGATGGTCAGAGGGGGTTGTTTACTGAAACTAGGGTCAAGGAGGCATAAAGAATGAGGAAGTTAAACTTTAAAATGGAGAACCAAGAACAGGGAAGCTGAACATACTGACTATTGGTTCTTTGAAGAGAAACTCAGAACTCATTGAACTCAACAATTTTTCTCCATCTTGAATTTTAAAGGAATTTAACAGGCTAAACTTCAAAGAGGAATTTACTGTATCCTACATCCACAGTGAAATACAGGGGCTTTTATACATGAGCTAGTGGGGAGGTGGTGTCATATCTACATAGGGTGCAAAAAACATATCTACATAGGTGTGCTATCTGCATAGGGTGTGAATCTCTGACAGCCCCCATCCCCATCTTTTAATATGCAGGTGGGTTCTCTGTCTGAGATTCTCCTTGTTGCCCAGTTCTTTCTTACTGTACACATGCTAACAAAAAAGGGAAGGTGGAACCCCATGGTGGACATGCCTGGCCCCCAGGCAGCCCTTTTCTGTTGGTGTAGATGCAGGCCTCCCCCACGTGTGAGCTTCCAGCTTCCTCATCTATGTTTGCAGCTCAATCTTTCGGGCTGCTCTTTGTTAGAAAAGAAGTAATGTCTAGGGCTGTTTTTTGTTAGAAGGGAAGTTCTGCCGAGAAATCTTTTGCCCTCACTATCTGCCTAAATAATTTCTATCTCTTTTCTCATTACTATTAGTTGGTGTACATACATGGGCCCAGTGTTGGATATGAATGCTACCTAATGGCTGTGTTACTCATTACTGCCACCCCAGGAAGATTGTGTAGCAGTCAAATCTATAAGATTGTGCCTGCCTATCTCTTAGGAATTTCTCTGTTGTCTTCGTTCCTCCCTATCAGCATGCAGCTAACTACATTCTGACCAGTTAGCTGCAGAGTGAGTGATTACTGGGCATCTCAAGGGGTGTTCCTTTCTGCATAAGTATTTCCCCTCCTTTCTGCTCATATCTAGCTTGTATGTTTTGGATGGTCCCTGGGGTGTGAGATTTTCCAGACCTCCCTTTTTTCAGGGGCTCTCCCTTCCTGCTCATGTCTAGCTATCTGCCTACTCTAACAGGCTGATGGTCCTGCACTGTGATGCTGTGCTGGGTTTTCTGGAACAGAAGGGAAAGCTAACTTTCCCCTGGAACAGCTGTCCTTCCCATGTAAGGCACGACATGTCAATATACATTGCACCATTACTTCATTCAACAGTAATGTTGAATGAAGCTGGGTCTAGTCTGCTCCCAAATTGGCTTGTCTCATATTCTGGAGCATCACTGGCCTCACTGAGACCCAAGGGGCTGGCACATTGACAGCAGCAATGCAGCACGCTCTGCGACCACTGTCCCTTTCCCTTGCCTTCCCTTGCCCGCTCCATGCATTCTTGCTTTTCCTTGGAATTTTATTTTCCCATTTTGAAAATTGTCTTTCTATATATTTAGCAGAAACTATATTTAGTGTTCAAAGCACTTTAACGTATGTTCTCTCATTTAACAATCTGTGGAATGGAGGAACTTGTCTTTATTTTATACGTGAGAAACAGAGGCTTGGGAAGGTTAAGAATGTATTAAAGCTTACCAAGCTGATGAGTGGAAGAGCCTCCTCCTTCCAGCTTTGGGGCTTTTTTTTGCACCCTCTTGGTGCTGCAAGAGCCTCCAAATATCTGTTATTTCCAGGAAGCCAGTTTTCTCTTTTGGCCTTTGTACCAGACTATAGCTTCTTTAGAAATATATGGGTGTATTGTGACTCTCAGGAGGTTCATGGAAGTTCATTCATCAGTGGGCTGCAGAAGGTCCTGAAATTTCTCAGGAGAACCTAATTCCAAAATTCTGTTAAAAGGAACACTCCACCAAAAGCCAGAACCACCAAAACTGAACAAACCTCTAGTTTATCAGGCACGTGATCTGCTCTCAGCATATCTTATACTGAGAGAAATAGTGTAATAAAAATGCTCTCAAGATTCACCAGCAGCTTACTTTATTTTAGATATTATCAAACTAGTCTTCTCTCAAACCTCCTATTTAAAAGAAACCCACAAAACTCTTGAAATAAGAATGATAAATGCTTTCAAAATCCATCATTGAGCCAATAGGAAAGTTACATTCATCATGGGCCAAAACGTATGAAAGCAAAAGTGAGACGGTGGGGAAAATGACAGAATGTAGCTTTTTCACTGAGGCCACCTACTGCTTCCTGGACTGAGCTTCAGATTTTAAGGCTGGGATAAGAAATCAGTACAAAGAGTTCACCTGATGTGGTGGGTCTAATAAGAGCACATTGTGTAAAAGACTATAATCTAAGAGAGTTTCTAAAACACTACTGAAATCCTTACCAATTATGTTTATATTTTTTGTTTCCCAAACATTAGTTTGCACCATGTCAGAATGTTGAATCTGGACTATCACTGACTTATAAGTGTGTCAGTTTCATGTGATTTAATGTAATAGAATGTCATTGGGATTTTTGCTCTTTGCTGTATTTCCAGTGCCTAGAATAACATCAGGTTACATAGTAGGTACTGAATAAATATTTGTTGATGGGATGAATGAATAAAATCAGATTGGAAACCAATAATTAAAAAACAAGTAGAATAACTACATATGTGAGTTAAAATCACATTTAAACAACCCATGACAAGAGAAGAATTTAAAAATGAAAGAAAATCTAAGTGTAATACCTGCTAGAAACAGAAGGAAAAAATAAGAAGCAGGGGGTCATCCCTTGGAGTTGCCTTTCATGAGATTTGACCAGATAACTGGGTAAACACATTGACTTCTAGGCTCCCCGCTGTACTCTTCTTAGCTGTTATTTGCCAGTTTGAAATTTCTGATTTTCATTACCATCTGAATAACACAGATATTAAAAAATTTTAAAAAATCTCATCTTTTCAATGTTTATAACCAAATGTAATTTCCTTGAATAATGTACAAGTTCATATTCATAAGAGAAATATGGAATCTCAATTAAAAGCCCTATGATGTGGAGCTTTGAAGCCCTCCTTTCAAGAGTTATCCAAGACGATGTGACGTTTCCTCACCACCCTGTCTCTCTTTCATATTTAATCAGATACTGAGATTAGAGATGCAATTTCCTTTTTGTGTCTAGGGAGGTTTATGAGAATGCTGCACACTATTGATTCCACTCTGCTTCTCCCCATCCCCAGGTTATAGGACCAAAGTGTCTATCTTACAATTATTCATTGGAAATTATTTACTTTCTTAATTTAATGAACAAAAATATTTTGAAGTCACATTTTATGTGGTGGTTAAGTTCAAAAGTCAACAAGTAAGGTGAAAATCATATATCATTAAAACTTCACTTGAAAACCTTTCTACTACCCATAAATTAAAATATGCACAGTTTTAAATGTACAATCTTATGTAGTATTCCTGTGTGCTAGATGAGAACAACAGAATTAACTAAAGACATAAATAAGAGAGAAGCCTATCAGTAGATGTACGGCTATTCAAATCCTCTGTCTTTAACAAGGCTATCAAATTCATGGGGAGGATCATGTGGTAGGTGGAGACTCCTAAAGTACTTTTTGTTTTAATGATATGCCTCTACCTGTATTACACATGCACATATTTATTCATATTGAGGATGACATGTTGCATTTTATGTGAGAGTCAGCGCCTAACCCTAGGGCTGAGGATCATGCACCTGCCTTTCTTTTCTTTTCCTTTTCTTCTTTCTCTGAGATGGAGTCTCCCTCTGTCACCCATGCTGGAGTGCAGTGGCATGGTCTCAGCTCACTGTAACCTCCGCCTCCTAGGTTCAAGAGATTCTCCTGTTGCTTCAGCCTCCCGAGTAGCTGGGACTACAAGGGCATGCCACCATGCCCAACTGGTTTTTGTAATTTTAGTAAAGATGGGGTTTTGCCATGTTGGCCAGCCTGGTCTCAAACTCCCAACCTCAAGTGATCCTCCCACCTCAGCCTCGCAAAGTGCTGGGATACAGGCATGAGCCGCCATGCCCAGCCATGCATTTCTATTACATAAGCCAAAGAGATCATTGGGTACTAACTAGAGACTCAAATTTTGAGCTAGTGTTTATCTGCTGAACCCGCACAGCCAGATTTCCTCCTTCCTAGAAAAAGTGTGGTTGTGAGAGGGATGAGTGGACCGATTAGGTCCTGGGAAAGAGTGAGAACTTCAGCCTGTGGATGTACACCAGATCTGCTGGGAGGATGGCAGCCTGCTGTTAACTAAGGTCTGTTCATCTCAGGCATGCTTGGGTCAGATTTTCAGTTGGGCCTGTGATTAGAGTCTAGGTGCTTTAGGTAATGCCAGATCTGTTAGAGATATTTCCTTCCAGAGTTCCTCTTAGTTCCTCCACAGGGAGACTAAGAAGGGACCGGTGGTAATTTTACCATAAAGATAAAGAAGCTTCAGTTTAGGGTTCTGCACTTGCCATGAATCCCTTTCAACATCTGGGGAGGAGTCTTAGAAATATGATCAAATGATCATTTTTTAAAAATTTGTGGCATTAAGATATTTTAAACACAGTCAGCTAAGGCCACTCTTTCTTTCTCCCCCACCTTCTCCAGACAAATCCTATTAATTTGTTATTGGTGGAATAGTTTTAGACAGTTCTTGGATCCAGCTAAAGGGAGACTTGCATTGCAATTACAGTGAGTTGGGGTTTTGTGACTCACACATAGTCACTTCCTTGCAGAGGTAAGTTGTAGCTGACTGTCCTGCTGCATGAATGGCTTCCAGGATGCTCTTGCCACCTGCTGAGATGACCTGCCTGGTGCTGGCAGGAGGATGTGAGGCCAGAGGCCATGCTGCCATGTGAATGTGTCCTACATGGCCCAGCACTGGATGCCAATGGGCAATGGTGGAGAAACCTGAAGAGGAAAAGGCTGAGTTATGGTTCCCTTCTCTGCCTTGAGAATGATGTCATAAAATTGTTGGCATGTACAGATGAAAATGTAGGAAAGATACCAACAAAAGTATATTAGGCAGTTAATTAATACAAATATTATGTTCTTTATCTTCATTTTATGACATTCGTGGTATTTGTCAGTTTTCTAAAATTTGCATGCTATGATATACTTTATCTTTTCTTTATAAGTAAATATTCTCTTTTACACAAAATTTTGTTTTAGTAACTTTGCATACATTTCTAAAACGGGCTGTCAAAATGGTACATAAGCTTGAGGTCTCAGTATACCTGCATCTCTGCAGGCTGGACTCCTGGCGAAAGAATATGTTTCCACACCCTACCAAGGCTTTTCTTGCTTGCTTAGGTCATTCATCCACTGCAGGGACATATGCCTCATGAGCTTCAAAGGTCACGGCTCTTTTAAAGGCTAGCTGAAATTGAGGACAGGTTGCAGTGCCCAGAGCTGGGTAACATGTGAAGTCTGGCCTCTGATCTTTGACAGTGAATTGTCTCTTTGTATAGGGAGAAACAAAGAATGGCCAGTATGCAGACCACACACCGGAAGAGGAGGCTGCTTTCCTTCTTATTTGGGAGAAAAAAGGCAAATGAATACTTTGCTTTTATTCCTAGGTGGCCCCTGACTTGTGTGACCCAGAGGGTAGCAAAATCAGATAAAAGCTCTTCCCCTAGACAGAGGCGATCTTCAAAGCCATCGTTAGAGAAGTACTGCTATTCTAGGAGGCAGAAGACTCAAGTTCTTATTCATCAAGGTGCTTCTGCCTCCTTGTGATTTACACTCCTGTTTTGTAAAATGGGAATTTTAGTCCCTTGCTTGATTGTGTTAAAGGACATATTACACAATGCTGGCTACAGAGCCGTGGAAACATGGAATTCACTAAGTCAGTATAAGAGATATGATAAGTAGAAGAAAGTATTAAGGATAAAAATCAATACTGTTATTCAGCTAAACTGTCAGAAAATGTTTTCCTGGACTAGCCATGGGCTACAATAGAGGGGTCCTGATTAATTATGGTCAGGGAGGCTCAGAAGATGTGGAATTCTGTAATGAAGGAGCCTAATTCATGGGGGCCAATTTGCTCAGAGCCTAGCCATGTTTGTCAGTGTAATTGAAAGGAGAACAATCAGATCCCAAGTGCTCCAGCCAGTAACAGACCCAGGGAGCTGTGCTCTCGTTCTGCCTGGGGACCTTGCTAGGCTGCTTGTTTCCAGGCTGGCAGGACGACAGAAGGGAGGAAACCTTCTTCTGGATTTGGGGCTGCCTATTAATCAGCATCACTTTCCTCATTAATATAAAGGCATCCTCAGCTGCACATTTTGAGAAGCTTCCAACAATTCATTTTTCCTCTGTTTACAGGGAAATCAGCCTTCATAATGAGGAGGAAAGCTGTGTTTTTCACAGAGCTAAATATTAATTCTTTCAGTTTGTCATTTACATATCTCTCAAATTAGGTTTACTTTTTCAATTTACACGACTGAAGCACCACAGCTAGAAGTTATACAATTAACACTCTTTCTCCGGATAGGGTCAGAGTGCCTGCTTTGTGGCTCAGGTTTCTCTGAAGACAGGAGTTGAAGGTACAAGAGAAATGGAAATTTAATTGGCATAACTAGGAGGGATCTCCTTGAAGGCTGAGAAGATTCTCTTCCCACGGTCGTTTCCACACAAACAATGTTGGCCAGGGAGTGATTCCATTTTCATGCCTCTTTCCTCCACAAGGGGGAAGCACCAACCCCTGCCTTGTGTGCCTTTAGGGACAGGCTCTGCTCTTCTCTGCCAGGATCAAGGAGTCCAGTGGCCACTCGAGGGGTATTGTCTCTTTACCAGAGCTAGTGGTCTGCATGTGTCAACTAGATCTTCACCAAGTTTATAGATGCCTTGTGCAAAAACTTGCCTTGATGTTAAGACAGGTGGACTAAGTACTTTCTCCTGTAAGAAACCTGTATGGATGTCCCAACACCTCTTCTTTTCCTTCCTCTCTTCCTCCCTCCCACTATTTCCTCCCCCTCTTCCCTCCTTCCCTTCATTTCCTCCTCCTCTTCTTTCTCTCTCTTCCTATTTTCTTCCTTCTATCCCTCCCTCCCTCTCTTCCTCCCTCCCTTCATTTCCTTCTTCCCTTCCTCCCCCTCCTTACCTGTCTCCCTGCCTATCTCTTCTCCCTCCCTCCATTTCCTTCTTTCCTTCCTCCTTCTCCTTCCCTCCCTCTCTCCCTCCCTATCTTCTTTCCTCCCTCTCTTCCTCCATTCCTCTCTCCCCGCTCCTTGCCTCCCTTTCCCTCCTTGTCTTTCATGTCTAGTGTCTATATGCTAGACGCTGCTAGATGCTGGAAACACTATGATGATAAACATGCAGGCTGGTGCGGGAGGTGGAGAGAACAGGCATGCTTAGGGCAGTCTGATAACCACCTCCATGGAGGAGAGGACAGGGCTCTGTGGCTCAAAGAGAAGCCAGGCCGGCAGGATGGGTCTTACCTCTGAAATCTCTCAGCACCGACTATCGACTGTCAATACCTCACACTGGATTTTTCTGGTATCTCTTGCACTGTTATTTATCTGAAAGGTGTCTGGGATTCTAGTCTTAGGCCAAATTAAATACTCACATGTTCATTTTTCTCACCTATAAAATAGAAACAGCAAAAACTGAGTTCATTCATGCCATGCACTTAGAATTCCAAACACAGCAAATGCCTCCTCAGCCATGAATGGTATCAAATAGGGGTTAGGCTGCTATTTGACCTTTCTCTGTAAGTGACAGTTCATGTCATAGAATTACCTCTGATTCTTAGGGACTTAGAAGACCTCCTTGAAAAACCAAGGCAAAAAAGTTTCATGGTGTTGGATTCTTCTTAAGGCTGCTGAGTAGTTGGATTTCTTTTCTGGAATGCCTTCTGAGGTCATTTGAGGTTAATAAGGTGGGCAGTGTCAGCGTTTCATTTTGAGTGGGTGAGAGAAATCAAAGTCAAGATTTTGTATCTACACAGCTGGTAGTTCTATTATATAATAGTATATATATTATATATGGGAAATGTCATTGTAATGACATTAGAGAGTGGATACATGAGTTTAAAAATTACTTTGTATTTTATTGTTCTACATATATATAATTTTGGCATTGGGCTTAGTGCTTAATCTGTATTTCTTAATTAAAAAGAGAATGTCTTGGTGGCAAAGAGTGCTCAGTCTAAAGTCAGATAGAGCCTGATTCAGATGCTGATATTAACATATGCCAGCTACATAAACTTAAGCAAGTCACTTTATTTCCCTAAAACTCAGCCTCTGTTTCCTCTCCCCTGAAGTAGAGACAATTGCATTACTACCTTAAAGAAACATTGTGATTTCTAAGTGCTCTTGACAGGCCTTAAATATGCAATAATTATTTATTATTACAGAATACTAACTGCATGCATGCTGTGCACATGTGAACCAAAGCACATGCCTATGGTTTTCATGTACATTAGACAAAGCTGCCTGGCACACTTTACCTCACAGGGGACAACTTCCAGGTACATTAATTGGTGTGGTGGCTGCTTGGAAAACACACTCAAAGGGCTGTTTCTTCAGCCCTTCTTCTCTAATAATTGTCTCTCCCATTCATCCTTAATGTGGCTATATGAGAGTCACTGTGCTGATTCTATTCCTCGTCATAGCTCATTGGCTCAAGGTTCAGACTTGGGAGCCAGGGAGTTGGGTCAGGCTCTTTCTTTGTCCTGTATCAGTAAAAACTATAGTACAGGAGATGTTAGAGTAGCTGTTCTTCCTGCCATGTAGACCTGAGAAGCAGAAGAATTTGATCTGGAGACAGAGAGAGAGAAAGAAGAAGGAAGGAACAAAGGAAGGAAGGAAGGAGGGAGGGAGGGAGGGAAAAAGGAAGGAAAGGAGGGGAAAGGAAGAAAGGGAGGGAGGGAGGGAAAAAAGGAAGGAAAGGAGGAGGAAAGGAAGAAAGGGAGGGAGGGAGAAAGGGGGAGGGGAGGGAGGAAAAAGGAGAAGAAAGAAAGAGAAAGAGAAAGAAAAGAAAGCAAGAAGAGAGAGAGAAAGAAAGAAAGTGAGGAAGAGATGTGTAGTGGGTGTACAGAGAGGAGTGGGAATATGAGCTGGGAAATTAATCCCAAGTTATATCTTGTTCCATTTATTCCTGAGATCTAGCCATATTCCAGTTTCTGTGCTTTTTAAGATTACCCAGCAGCATTTTAATAATTCATCTCTACTTTTACTTAAGCCCAAGGAGAGTTGGATTTTCTAAGTAATACCTTTTTCCACACATACTACACCAGGGAGAGTGCCTAGCACAGATGTCCAGCAGGTATTAGCAGATACAATGGAGATTACACCCACCTGGTCTTTCTAAATAGTCGGTCATCATCATTATAATGACATTAGAGAGTGGATACGTGAGTTTAAACATTACTTTTTATTTTATTGTTCTTTCTCTAAGTTAGTTCCCTCTGAATGCAAAAAACGAAGGTAACATGTTCTTAGTCCAGAGGTTGTCAGAACTAGCCTAGTCATATGAATAAGAGAAAATCTGGAATGGGGTAGCTGCAGAAATTGGCAGTTTGTAACCCTGGGTCGCAGGAGATTAACAGACCAGTAGCACAAAAGGAAAAGTTCAGTAGAGCAGAGGTTCTAAGGGGCTTGCCTGCCCCTTCCAAGTTTTGCTGGAGCCACAGTCCTGAGATGGTATCAGGGTCACTTGTCACAGGAAGAAGATGATCCTGGAAAAAGACATTCCAGGGTCCTGTGTTTCAAAGGACCCCCCACTCTCGCCATATGCTATGCCTGCAGAGCTAGGAAGCCGAGAGCCATCTCTCCTCTGGGGCTGGTGGGATAATAAGGCGGGTAGGAGCATGGACTCAGCCTTCCTGAGTTTCATTCATGGCTCACATGTGTGATTTTGGACAAGTTAGTTGATCTCTTTGCCTTTCAGTTTCTTTATCTATTACCTTAGGAGGTAATAGTCTTAGTAGTACTAACACCAGCAGCCTTAGGAGCTCATCATCCACAAGGAGGCAGCACTGAGAGTCCTAAACCCTAACCAATACAGGCAGTTCCAAAGGAAAGGTATTCACAACCAGGGTTATGGAAATTGAGCAGAAGTACAGGGAAGACCTCCTCATCTTGAAATCTCTAGTTTGGAGGAAGTCTTAGTTTTCCTCTTGTCCAATAGCTGATGAGACTCATGAATCTCATTTATAATATTCCTGACACACAATTGTCCAACATGTCTTTGCACACTTTTCAGTGAGGAACTTGTGTTTTCAGGTTAAAGATATCTTTTTAAATGGTTTTGCCAGGTAACAAGTCACAGAAGCTAGGGAACTAAAAGTCAGCCTTTACTATTTCTTCTTCCTTATAGCATTTCTTTGCCCGTTATTCATTTACTAAGTCTTACTAGTTCTCCCCACCTACACCCAAATGCAAGATAACTTGTACTTCCTGCAAGGACACGATACATAAAGACCATGCATGGCTGAAAACTTGCATAAGTTAAGACTAAACCTCTAGAAGGCAGGCATGTTTGTTTGCCAGCCGACATGTCATTGCCGTCTGGTTAGAGCATGAACAAAGCTTCAGTTCATTTGACCTAATAGTTTAGAAAAGAACAAGGTCAATGCATTTTGCATTCAGGGCTTTACATGATTTCAAATTGTCTGTATGAAACAAAACCTTGCTAATATTTTATCATTTTTTTCAAATCCATATAATTGAATGTACCTGAGATGGCTCCTGAATCTGTGCCTTCCTCCGGTCACCTCTGTCTCTCCTTTCCTTTACTCTCATCTCTTTGTGCATTGTTGAACTTACATTTTATGTGGTGATTACAATGTCTGTTTATGTTTCTCTGTTCCCCCTCAGTCTACACGTTTAAGGGAAGGGAACAATTTCTGTTGATTTTTTTTCTCCATCTCTCTTCTTGCTTGGAAGTGAGCACACACATTCACACACACACACAGAGTATCTGAAAATATTTATATTTATGTTTCATTTTGAGAGTCTGATCTTATTTATTTGTTACTCAAAAAATCTTATATCTGACTAGATTCAGACTTAGAAGTAGAAGCTCGCAGAGAGGAAAGTCTGTGTCTCTTTGCAGTTTGTTCCTGGTGCTTCTCTTTAGCCTCCTTCGTTCTCTTGACCAGAAGTTTAGCATATTCTGCAGCTTCTTCCTTATTTTTCTTATTATGCTGCTTCTTCAGAGTAACACGCCGCCGTTCGTGCTGCAGGACACGTGGAGTAACAAGACTCTGAATCTTGGGTGCTTTGGTGCTAGGTTTCTCACCTTCTTTGTTTAAGGGCTTTCTTACAACATACTGCTGGACATCATCTTCTTTAGAGAGATTGAAACGTTTGCGGATTCTGCTAGTTCTTTTGGGCCCCAGGCGATGAGGCAATGTGGTATCAGCCAGTCCAGGAATATCCTTCTCTCCTTTTTCACAATAACCAAGTTGAGAACACTCAGCTTGGCATCCGCAGTGCAACCACAAACTGATTTTCTCTTTCTTCCTCCAGTTCTCCTTGGTCTGTAACAGGAATGTCCCTTACTCAATAGCAAGCAGACACAGCCATGGGTCAAGACACTTGCTTCATGGGGAAACCTTGTTTGTCGTTCCCACCACTGATTCGGACCACGTACCCCTTCCATTCTTCACCCAGAGCGTCAGCAGCAACTTCCGTGGCCGTAGGCTTCTCATAAAAAGTACAAAATGTGTGTTCATTGTCCACTTCAATGAGTTTCTGGCAGCCAGTGACCGGGAAGGAGATGTTAAGCCTCATCTTGAAGCAGCTGAACACCTCTGAGGCACCACAGAAAAGACTATTTTTTATTTTTTGAGATGGAGTTTTGCTCTTGTTGCCCAGGCTGGAGTGCAGTGGTGTGATCTCAGGTCATTGCGACCTCTGCCTCATGGGTTTAAGCAATTCTTTTGCCTCAGCTTCCCAAGTAGCTGGGATTACAGGTACCCACTACCACGCCCAGCTAATTTTTTTTATTTTTAGTAGAGACGGGGTTTCATCATGTTGGCCAGGATGGTCTCTATCTCCTGACCTCAGGTGATCCGCCCGCCTCAGCTTCCCAAAATATCTGAAAATATTAGTCTCTGTACACACATTCACACACACACAGTATCTGAAAATATTACTTCATTCAATCTTCCCAACAATTCTAGGAGGCAGGTGGTTATTATCTTCATTTTTCAAATTAATAAATGAGGCTCAGGGAAATTAATAAAATTGGGTAAGGTCACAAAATTCACAAGCGATAGAGCCAGCATTTCAACGCAAGCCTCTGACTCCAAAGTCCATTTTCTATCTACCATGCCAGAACTCTATTCTCAATATTTCCCTTGCTCATTTGAAGCTTATTAATGACGGAAACCATGCCTTTTCCAGTTTTATTTTGGTAGCCTTTAGCATAGTAAGCCACGGCCACATCCAGGCTGGCATTCACAAAAGTTCATAGCTGATGTGTTGGTTATTCCTGGAGAATAGTAGAACATGACCTGGAGAAATGAGGAGTGCTTAGAAGTGGAACAATTTGTTTAGAGGTGATGGTGATTAGGTGTGCCTGTCTTTTGAAAATGTTATTGCCAGGGCACAGGGCACACGGTTCTACTAAGCATAATTCTTGTCATTGTTTCCCAAAATGATGTAAGCCAAACTGGAATTCCCTAAGACCTGGCAGTGATTTTGATGTCTACTCAGCTACCTGTTTAGTTGCTGACCTTGGTAACTGATATGGGGTAATCGATCAAAGAAAAAGAAAGAAACCAAACTTTGGAACAGGGGCCAATCCTGGTGGAGTCTTCCCCCTTTCTGTACCTCACCCACCTTGTTCAGCAAGCCTGGCACGTTTTTCCTTTTCAAAGTCACCAAGTCACTCCCACCTCAGGGCTTTTTGTGCCAGTTGCTACTTCTGCCTGGAAATGTCTTCCTCTTTTCTTCTCCTACCCAAATTTCTATTTACCTTTTGGGTCTCAGCCTAAATGTCTCTTGTTTAGTGAGGTCCTTTCTGACTCTTCAGTGTAGGTTAAGAATTTCTGTTAAGCTCTTGCTGAAATAATCCTAATACCCAGACATTAATTACATAACTGTTTGCATTAGCATTTGGTATCTCTTTTGCATATTAGACTATGAGCTACTTGAAGGCAGGGACTGTGTCTGTTTATCACTCTTCAGACACAGATCTCCATGTTTTGCACATGATAGGTGCCTAATAAATATGGATCCATGAGTAGATGAATAGATGGGGGATAATAGGACCATCTCTCTATTTCTCCCAGTGGAAGAAAATGAAGACAGAGAACAAAAGAGGTGATTTTCACTTTCACCTCGAGAACGTATGTTTCAATAAGGGAGAAGAGATTTCACTTTCTAGATTGTTGCTGTCAGAATTTTGTGATTTAAATTCCCATTTTATTTGCTAGTATACTTATATTACTCTAAGAATGAAATTAAATAAATAAATTTTCCAGTAACCCAAGGTGACCGGCCTAGGCAGCCCGAACTTGCTAGAAGGCAAGGAGTCTGAAGGCGTCAGGGACAGGCAGAACACTCTCCTTCACCATTATCTTTCAACGTCAGATGTAAGTCTGGGAATTGCCCTCGTCTTCAGTTCTGGAATGTGATGTGTTTTAAATCTTAAACAATGAAAACAACAAGGACCTAAGTTAAAATGAAAACTTTCCTCTTTATATTCAGCATGTTCACAAGCTTTTAGGACTTGTTCATTTTCCATCTTCTAAAACAAAAAGGGTGATTCATGCTCACAATAAAAACATTACTGGGCACAGAGTATAAGGAACCAGACTCGTGTGGAGGATGACAGGGATCCCCAAAGAGCTTTTAGACTCTCATTAGGGAGTCTGGAATGATACAGAATTTAACATGTAAATAGGCTCACCGTGTTATTTATCTTCCCTAGCTGAGACCCTTGTGAGAGTAAAAGGGGATGATAATTATTAATCTGGACTAACCTGTGTAAACAAGTACTGTCCGAGCTAAATCTGAACATATGTTCATCCTATATTTATTAGCACTCTGCAAGAACAATGAGATAGATAGCCCTGTGTAGTACATGACTCATTCATTGCTGACTGAATTTTACAGTTGATAATACTCTAGAAGTTCAGAGAAGGAGGCAGGTGGAATCACTGCCTAATGCAGGGTAGTTAGTGAGGGCTGTCATAAGAAGATACAGTCTGAGCCACTTTTGGGAGGATGAGCAGATAAGGAGGTAGGTAAGGAGAGTAGATTCCCTCGTGTGCATGAGAGGAGAGAGATGTTTTTCAGGATTTCATCCACTGATTTTGATTATTTTGCCTGGAGTGAAATTTGTGAAAATTGTCAATATTTCAGAAGGAAGAAATATGTGGAACACTCTCTCTTTCCAGCCCTGCTTGCAGTTGAATTCTCTCGCCCCACAGCAAACTCCAGCCCTCCAAAGATGAGCCTGCGTGTGCCAGAGGCAGTGCCCCAGTGATACCTCTCTTTCTCATCCTTACCTCTTCTTTCTTTCCCTTTCCCCCTTCTCTCTACTTTCTTCTTCCTCTCCTTCCCACCCTCTTTCTACTTTCCTTCTATGGGCATTTATGTCACACTCGCCCATGTATACTCCATCCTGTTTCTGCCCACGTCATGAGGACCAGGGCTACAACAGCAACCAGAACATACCCGACTGTCAGAGTTACCATTCTAAAATGAAGAAGCTGCAGCTCTGTGGGTTGGGGGTGACTGGTTGGCTCCTGTCCAGAGAGCATTATCTCCTCTAGGCTCCTGAAATTCCCTCAACACTATCTTCAGAAGAAAAACTCCCAGATGGCTGAAGACCCAGCTGGGGGCACTTCCAAAGAAAGGTACCTTCTTTGTCTCTTTCTTATCTCTGAGCCAAGGCTTAATACCCTTTTTAGAAGAGAGCCTGATCTATTTTTCAAGAGAGTTTCTTTAAGACAATCAAGTTGCTAAACATCATGGTTCTGGTCTTGCCTGGAGAGCTCACTCACTTGCCTATGAGCCTGTAAAATCTAAAGAAAGCTAGTTGCTTCCTAGATACAATGGGGTTATAGTATTGGGTAAATACAACTGTTCCAAATGGGAGAAATTGGCCAAAACAAAGGGGTTACAGGGCTCATGCAAGTTTAAAATCCAGCAGGGCAGTCACATTTTAAAGCTTCAAAATTATCTCCTTTGACTTAGGTCTCACATCTAAGTCATGCTGATGCAAGAAGTGGGTTCCCATGGTCTTGGGCAGCTCTGCCCCTATGGCTTTGCAGGGTACAACCTCCCTCCTGGAAGCTTTCATGGGCTGGCATTGAGTGTCTGCAGCTTTTCTAGGCACATGGTACGAGCTGTTTGTGGATCTGCCATTCTGGGGTCTGGAGGATGGTGGCCCTCTTCTCACAGCTCCACTAGGCAGTGCCTCAGTAGGGTCTCTATGTGGGGGCTCTAATCCCACATTTCTCTTCTGCACTGCTCTAGCAGAGGTTCTCCATGAGGGCCCCACCCCTGCAGCAAACTTTTGCCTGTGTATCCAGGCATTTACATACATCTTCTGAAATCTAGGTGGAGGTTCCCAAACCTCAATTCCTCATTTCTGTGCACCGGCAGGCTCATCACCCTGTGGAGGCTGCCAAGGCTTGGGGCTTCCATCCTTTAAAGCCACAGCCTGAGCTGTTGGCTCCTTTCAGCCATGGTTGGAGCAGCTGGGACACAGGGCACCAAGTCCCTAAGCTGCATACAGCACAGGGACCCTGGGACCAGCCCACAAACCACTTTTTCCTCCTGGGCCTCCAGGCCTGTGATGAGAGGGGCTGCTGTGAAGGTCTCTGACATACCCTGAAGATGTTTTCCCAATGGTGTTGGGTGGTTAACATTAGGCTCCTTGCTACTTACACAAATTTCTGCAGCTGGCTTGAATTTCTCCTCAAAAAATGGGTTTTTCTTTTCTACTGCATCATCAGGCTGAAAATATTCTGAACTTTTATGCTGTTTCCCTTTTAAAATGGAATGTTTTTAACAGCATTGAAGTCAGCTTTTGAATGATTTGCTGCTTAGAAATTTCTTCCACTAGATACCCTAAATCATTTCTCTCAAGTTCAAAGTTCCACAGATCTTTAGGGCAGGGACAAAATGTCACCAGTATCTTTGCTAAAACATAACAAGAGTTACCTTTGCTCCAGTTTCCAACAAGTTCCTCATCTCCATCTGAGACCACCTCAGTCTGGACCTTATTGTTCATATCACAATCAACATTTTTGTTAAAGCCATTCAACAGTCTCTAGGAAGTTCCAAACTCTTCCACATTTTCCTGTCTTCTGAGCCTTCCAAGTCTCTAGGAGGTTCCAGACTTTCCCACATTTTCTTGTCTGCTTCTGAGCCCTCCAAACTGTTCCAACATCTGCCTGTTACCCAGTTCCAAAGTCACTTCCACATTTTCAGGTATCTTTTCACCAATGTCCTACTCTACTGGTACCAATTTACTTAGTTCATTTTCAAACTGCTGATAAAGACATACCTGAAACTGGGAACAAACTGAGGTTTAATTGGACTTACAGTTCCACATGGCTGGGGAGGCCTCAGAATCATGGTGGGGAGGTGAAAGGCACTTCTTATATGGTGGTGGCAAGAGAAAAATGAGGAAGAAGCAAAAGCGGAAACCCCTGATAAACCCATTAGATCTCACAAGATTTATTCACTACCATGAGAATAGCATGGGAAAGACTGGCCCCCATGATTCAATTACCTCCCCCTGGGTCCCTCCTACAACACATGCAAATTCTGGGAGATACAATTCAAGTTGAGATTTGGGTGGGGACACAGCCAAACCATATCAATGGCTTTCAGTGGAGATTATGCATTGGAGTCTCCTGGGGAGCTTCTAATAAATACTTTACCCACTTAAAGCAACCTATAGATTCAACATAATTCCCCATCAAAATTCCAGTGGCATTTTTTTCAGAAATAGAAAAATTTATCTTAAAATAAATATGGATTCAAAGGACCCTGAATAGACAATGAAATATTTAAAATGAACAAATCTAGAGAGGTCACACTCTTTAACTTTAAAACTTATTACAAAGCTACAGTAATCAAAAACTCAGTATGGTACTGGATTAAAGATAGACATAGACACATAGACCAATGGAATAGAATACAGAGTCCATAAATAAATCCTGGTTTATTTGATCAAATAATCTTTGCCAAAAGTGCCAAGACCATGCAGGGGCAAAAGAGCTTTTGCAACAAATGGTGTTGGGAAAACTTGATATCCGCATGCAAAAGAATAACATTCTTATCTTATATACAAAAATTAACTCAAACTGGATTACAGACTTAAACATGAGACCAAAAACCATAAATCTTCTAGAAGAAAAACATAGGGGAAAACTTAATGACAATGAGTATGGCAATGAATTTTTGGATATGACATTAAAAACACAGGCAACAAAAGTAAAAACAGACAAATGGGACTACATCAAACTTAAAAACTTCTGTGTATCAAAGGACACAACCAACAGAGGGAAAAGGCAAACTATAGATTGGGAGAATGTATTTGCAAATCTGATACAGGGTTAATATGTAGAATACATAAAGAAATCTTATAATTCAATAATTAAAAAAACAAATAACATAACTAAATATGGGCAAAGACCTTGAATAGACATTTCTCCAAAGATAATATACAAATGATCAATAAGCATGAAAAGATGTTCAACATCACCAATCATTAGAGAAATACAAATGAAAACCACAGGGAAACACCACTCACACCCATTAGGATGGCTACGAGCACTAAAACAGAAAATAAGTTTTGGCAAGGATGTGGAGAAATTAGAACCCTTATACACTGTTGGTAGAAATATAAAATGGTGCACCTTCTGTGGAAAACAGTATGATGACTGCTCCAAAAATTAAACAGAGAATTACTGTATGATCTAGTAATCCCACTTCTGGGAATACAGCCAAAATAACAGAAAGCGGGATCTTAAAAAGACATTTGCACATCCATGTTTATAGCAGCATTATTCACAGTACACAAGGGGTGAAACCATCCCAAATGTCCACTGACAGATGAATGAACAAAGAAGATGTAGCATATAACTATAATGAAGTATCATTTAGCTTACTAAAGGAAAGAAATCCTGTCACATGGTACCACATGGATGAACCTCGAGGATATTATGTTGAGTAAAATAAAACAGCCATAAATAGACAAATACTATCGATACGAGTCCACTTATATGAGATACCTAAATTAGTCAAATTCATGAAGACAGACAATAGAATGGTGGTGGCTGGGGCGGGGGCGGGGGGTGGGGAATGGGATCATTGTTTAATGGGTATAGAGTTTCAGTTTTGCAAGATGAAAATGTTCTGGAGATTGGTTGCACAACCATGTGAATATGCTTAACATTACCGAACTGCAAACTTAAAAATTGTTCAGACGGCAAAAAATCAAAACAAAACAAATGAAACGCCCTAAAATCAAACTAAGCAAAAATGCCTAGACCCCAGCCTCAGACCATTTGCAGCCAATTTTTGTTATTTGCATGAAGCTCCCAGGTGACTAAGACGGGCTGCAGGGCTGTGAAGCTCTGCAGTAAAGAGATGGTGGGTGGGTAAGGACTGGTCTTGCCTATGGGGAGTTCATTCGTTCTCTGGAGGGAATGCTCAATGTATATCTAGATCATTGTATCATCAGTCCATTGTGATATGGGCCTTAGACTTACAAAGTGTTATGAAAAATCAGAAGGTAAAGACCTTCCTTGCAATATGTGGTGAGTTTTCAGGCATTAGTGCCAGGCTTTGAAGAATCAGTGGGGAATGACAAAAGGGTGAAGAGGGGAGAGGGTCTCCAGCTGTCACAAAAGCATGAGGGTAGGTAAAAAAGCCTGGCATCATTAGGAAACAGAGGGGTATCTAATTTCACTTGAGTATGTACGATGTGTGTGGGCGTTATAATGGGAATTACAATTTCAAAGACAAGCTGATGCCAGATTGTGGAGGGTCTTGAATGTCATGCTAAGAAGATTATATATTATTCAGTAGACAATAGGGAGTCATTGCTTTTTTAGTAGGGGGATGAGAAAAGCCCAGACATCTGGGTGATTGAAAATCTAGAGTGATAAGAGCTATGTTTGAAGAAGATATGTTTGACTCCTTTTTTAAATGACATATTCCAGCCAATACTTTAGAATTGCCTGTTTGCATTTCATGCAGGTTTTCAACACGCTATTTCATCTTCCTCTGCCTGTTCCAGTGCCTCTGTTTCCTCTAACTTGAAGCTCCCTAGAACCCAATTCATCCAGTTGAGCAAGTAGAATTCACTCCACCTGGGTTCCCATCCAATGGGCCTAGTAACTTTGCAAAGATAAAACAGTCTGCCTGCAAACAACTAACTCCCTTAAGGGAGAGGCAATTTGTATTAGAAAGATTAGTGCTGACTTTCATCCACAGCAAAACCATTTTGTTACAACACAGCCCTTTTTGTAAGCAGGAGCCCGATCCTGCCACAGAGCTGAGAGTGAATGCTGCTGATCTCCTTGGACAAGACTGCTGGGGCCTTTGGGAACAGCCTGTGGCCACATGTCACTTTGCTTCGTTGACAAGTCTCCGCTGTCTTTCTCCCAGAAAGCCTGGACAATTGTATTTTGCAGAATATTTTCAAATTTGCTTCCAGACCTTGACATTTCAAAACAACTAACCTGCTTTGAGAAATGCATTTAAATAAATTAATGAAACCACTGCTCTGAATGAATCCTTTCAGCCTGCTTACAGAGAAGTTTTGAAAGGGCAATATTATCACTGACAAAAACTGCAGCATCTGAGCAATTTGATATCCAGAAAGCTGAGTGGAGAGGCAGAACATGATGACAGTTTTAACTATAGCAAAACCATGAAAGGTCGCCTGCCAGAAGGACAGCTGAAATAGAGTTTGTTTTCAAATTATAAGATTAAAGAACATTCCTTGAAGAAAGTATTATTATACAGTGTCAAAAGAAAGAGAGAATAAAATGGTTGGAAGATGCAATCACAGCTGAGATAAATTCTACTTTCTCTGTGGTTTGCACACCCTGCAGTCTCTCTGGCTCAATGGATTGGGTGGGTTGAAGAAATTAGCAAGTGCTCCTCTCTCCGTCCGGATCTTTTCCCCACTGAGAGTTCTTTTCCCCTCTGGTCTTACTGAAAACATACTTGCCTAACTGGCAACCCATGTGGAGGAGTGAAGAGTGTCTGTGTTAATGATGCCCATTGGAGAGGACAACATTAAAAATTTTTTAAAATGAAGGGGGCAATTTTGAGTTTCCAAGTCATTAGGCAGGTTTATGACTTGTCCATTTGCAAAGGAACTGATGGGACTCTCCACACAGCCGTTTCGCTTAAAATGGGTTCATCTTGCACATGGCTTTTGTTCGGTTTTCCTCTCATGCCCAGAACTCTTCTGGTGCAGGCTGAGGCTGCCTTTGGGAGATGTGGGAAAGTCTGTCCTGTCTCCTCTGCAGCACCATTTTACTTAAAATGCTATATAGCACCTTAACAAGACTATACATGACTCTTTGCAATGAGCAAGTTAAATAAAACCCTGCTCTATTACTACTGTCAATTCTACAACATGTATCATGCATAAGTTCTTCACAAATATTAGCTAAGAGTGAACCTACACCACCTTCTTGAGGGGTAACTCAAAGGTGTTTTCTGCATTTTTAAAATATTTGAATACACTCCTTGAAAACACAAATTTTTCTTTTTGCAAGACTTTCTGTAATAGACATAATTTGTTCAAACCTAGACAAAATAGAGTGGCAAGAGCTAGGAAGATTATGCAACTTGACTATTTGAAATGTAATAAATAATAATGTGCTGTTCTGAACACACAAAAATAGAGAGCTTCTAAATATATTGTCAGACTGATCACGCCAATTCTTTCTCATTCAAAATATCTGCTGCAAACATAAATGCCTACTCAATGGCTACTGAGCATTCTTTGTGACTCCTGTCTTCCTGGACTGGACAAGTTTCCTTGCTGCCTAGCGCCCTTCTCAAATGTTAGTTCTTTATGAAACTTGCCTGCACCATCTCCTTTTCAATGCCTGTGGGGGCGTGTAGGAGGATTTTGAAGAGCTGCTGTAGAGTTGGGGCCAAAGTCAAGCTGTCTGGCAGCCAGAAGCTGGCTGGCACTGTCCTGACCCAAGAATACTTGGTCATCTTGCTTTTTCTTCCACTATCCTAGATAAAAAGGCCACAGCATTAGTGATGACCCAGCAAAGCTCCTTAGATATCCCTGCTGCTGGAACCCATGCTCCCAATTTTGTTTTACACCCCAGCCAGTAGGGCAAGAGCTATTGCTGTTGTGCTCTTTCTGGGAATCAGGAGGGTCTCCTCACAGAAGTCATCAACTGCCCCTCACCCCACCCCAATCAAAAACAACTTAATTTGGACTAAACTTCAATTAAGCCGCAGTTTTGATATCACCCTTGTTTCTCTTCTGTCCCTTTAGCTCCATGTTTAATTCCAATATCACCAAAAGTGGGTCTTAAAGTTTTAGCACCTTGTTTAGGAACTGTGTCCTGTTTCTCAGAGATCCCAGTGAAAAGACAGACATTTGTTATCTATGTTACTACTTGGCCACATCAGAGGACAGAGATCAGGCTTGATATTTTAGTATACCTTTTTATTTGTCTGAATTTAGGACCAATTAAGAAAATAGATGAAAGAGTCAGAAATAAAGATTACATTAATGTTAACTTTGTTAATCACTAACCTGAATTTGGAAATGTGGATTAAATAGGCAGCTACAAATTACACCTTCTACTGTTTTTTTTCCAAGTCTAGACTTAGCGTCTACCCATATTATGGAGAGACTAGACATACTAAACAGATGTTTATAGCTGCATTTTCTGCCTCATATAACTCTATGAGGGAGTTCCTAATGGTAGCAATACATTTTTTTATAGATGAATAAATTCACAAGATAAGTAACTTATCCAACAGCCACAACTGCTGCCTTCAAGAAACTTATGTGCTAGTGGAAATAGGCGATAAGCTGATAATTATAAAATTATATTGGAATACACTAGATTAAAATTTAGAAAATTGAATGAAAGAGACCTAATTAGATCATTTAGTCATGGGTGACTTTGAAGCTAGGTCTGAGAGGTGAGAAAGTACCAATCATGAGAAAAGCATAAATCAAAGTAGAAAACACCTAACACATTATCTAGTTGATATAGTTTAGATATTTGTCCTCACACCAATCTCATTTTGATTATAATCCCCAGTACTGAGGGTGGGGCCTGGTGGAGATGTTTGGATCATGAGGGTGGATCTCTCATGGCTTGGTACTGTCTTCATGATAGTGCGTTCTCACGAGATGTGGTCATTTAAAAAAGTTTGTGGCAGCCCCCTTTATTCTCTTTCTCTTGCTTCTTCTTTTACCATGCGACGTACCTGCTCTCCCTTAGCCTCCCACCATGACTGTAAGCTTCATGAGGCCGCCCTAGAAGCCTAGCAGATGTCAGCACCATGCTTTTTATAAAGCCTGCAAAACTGTGAGCCAATTAAACATCTTTTCTTTATAAATTACCATTTCAAGTATTTATTTATAGCAATGCAAGCTTATAACACATTAATGCATAGCAATTATTTAATGAATGCTAACATCCCCTCCCTTGTCAACCCCTTGTTGTAGAAACTTGACATGCATATCAGCCAAAAGCTTTAAAATCATGGTGAAGGAGACTGTGTCTCTAAGACTGAAAAAGCAAGTGATGAAAATCAGAGGAGGCCTCACCTTGAACTAGAGAGCCTGCTTGATTAAGAAAGAGCATATGTGATTGCAGTTCCAAGAAACTAGGGAATACCTTGGCTCTTACCCAAAAGGAAAGACCACCGCTCAGCCCTGCCCAACAAAAGCCTGATCTGGCCCTTTGACAGGAAAGCACCTGGGATGTGATGGTGTCCACCATCTGTAAAACTCATAAGATTAATAAACCAATGGATTTGGTTAATGACGTTCTTTGGAGAAATGTAGATATTTGTTCTATAACCAGTTTCAGGATCTTGACTCCTTATAATAATTTTGATGGATGGATGAATAGATGAATGGATGGTTGGATGAATGGCCTGCCTCTATGACGTCTCTAAGTGACTCCAATCATCACCTTCCTATTGAGGACCAGCTAATTCATTCTGACAGAAGCTGGGTTTAGAGTTTAATAATACATTTTCCAGCACTCAGACAGGGCACCTATTAGGCTAGTAATGGAAACTGCACTTTCCGGCCAGCTATTTGTGGCAAAATGACTGTTCAATATATTTTGCAGCTCCCTGATAATCCTTCCAGTGAATCTTCTATGTACTGTAGAGGCCCTGGGAAATACTATAGGAAACAAGGAAAAAGCTAAGATGGTGTTACAACAAGTTACAAAAAAGGGCAGATCCCCCTTTTATATGTTTTATGTGTTGGGATTATGCCTAAGAATTCATTTAAATGAAGTGGTTTATTGTTAAATCATAGGCCCAAAGTAAGTGAATTTGGAGATTCTTCTTTCTAATGTAGCTCTGTCAAAAGTAAGTGACAATAACCTCCATAATAAGGGGAACTTTGAGAAGCTTGAATGTTTTAAAAATGTCCTCAATAAATACATAAGAAATACAAACATTTGATATTTTCATAAGTAAATACAAAGTGTTAGAATATGATAAAAATAAGCCAGTGACTTTATATATTTCTCCTGTCATCTTATTCATACACTGGGACCAAATCACATTGAATTATGTGAGCATCCATTTTCTCTTTCGTAAAATAAAGAGATTTGTGAGAGAAAGGCCTAAGAGTTTTAGAGGACAACCAACTCAGTGTGAGCTCTTTGTTTGATATATGGAATGGAATATTGGATGAGTACTAGGATGAATCATTAGAATTATATATTTCAAGTTAAAGGCAGTGTGGTCACTATAACAGTAATCACATTTTGAGAAGAATATTCACAACCTAGAACATTCCCAATGAAAAGTTTTAAAATATCAAAGAATATAAAAACTGTGACATATAAAATGTTTATGAGCCTAGAGATTTTAGGACTGTAAAAGAGAAGATTTAGAGAAAAATGTGATTATTTAGACTCTGTCTGAAGTGAGTAGACTAAGGAATAGGGATGAAAATGAGAAGGAATAAAACTGCAGGTGTAAAGGACCTTCCCGTGAATGGAACTGTGTGAGCTTCCTTTTTGGGTGAAAGGCAGCCACAGGCAATCTTAAGCATGGTGTAGAGAATCATGGCAATGGGTAAGAGGTTGAACTACCAACTGGACCTCAACCTGCCAGCGCATGTTGGAGTCCGAGTGGTGTAAGAAGGAAACCTGAACAGGAAAATGTGGCACAGCAGCCCAGTGTAGGGTGTCAGAGCCCAAGCAGAGTGAAAAGCAATGCTGGGGCAGTTGGGGCAGTCTGGCATGTGTGTTAGAGCCCAAACAGGGTGACGAAAGCATCTGTGCAGCCTGGCAGTGGATATCAGAGCCTGGATGAGTGAGAAGTGTGTTCCCTAAGGGCAGGGGGCAGAGGCAGTGCAGGAGGACGATGAGAAGAGTGTCTTTGCAATGTAGCAGCAACTGTGGCAGCCCAGTGTGAGGTGTTGAAGCCTAAGGGAGGTGGGAGCAGCTTCCGCAGCCAGGGCTGGGGGATAGGAGCATAAGATGCAGGAGTCTGTGATGGGAGCTCAGATTATAAAGAAAAATAAGGTTAGGGCTCAGGCTTAGAAAACATGATAGTCTCAAGGAGATGGCACATGAAATGGAGGTAAGGGTAAACAAGGTGCTATGATACAAGACTGTCAAAAATGCAGTGAGAGAAAAATAGGGACCTGAACTCTGTCTAAGTACAGGTGGCAGAGTATTCAACAAACAAGCCCAAGTATTACTAAAAAAAAAAAGAGAAGAAAAAAAAAAAAAAGAAAAGAAAAGGCCCATGACTAGTAACAGGATGTTGATTACATAGGGGATTTTCCAAACAAGTAAGTACATGTGGGATTATTGCAGCCATGCTTCTCACTATTGGGGAAGAAAATTAGAAATATAAAAAGGAAACAAACAAACTAGAATTGACTCAGTAGTGTTGAATTGTAATTTGAGTTTGACATATGAATTTATGGTTTTCAATGTGTAAACATATTGATACATATAAGCAGGTATAGAAATTAATATACATGGTGGGCGCAGTGGCTCGTGCCTGTAATCTCAGCACTTTGGGAGGCCAAGGCAGGTGGATCATGAGGTCAAGAGATTGAGACCATCCTGGTCAGCATGGTGAAATCCCATCTCTACTAAAAATACAAAAGCATTGGCTGGACATGGTGGCACACACCTATGATCCCAGCTGCTTGGGAGGCTGAGGCAGGAGAATCGCTTGAACCTGGGAGTTGGAAGTTTCAGTGAGCCGAGATTGCACCACTACACTCCAGCCTGATGACAGAAGGAGACTCCATCTCAAAAAAATAAAAAAGAAATTAATATACATACCTGTATATATGATAGACACGTACACACATACATCTCTTACCACTGAGAAGAAGTGGTAGCAGTGATACCGCAATAACAATGAACACACCTAAATTGATATCTTGGTATCTAAACATCATTCTTCACTAAAAGAAACCATGGCTCCTTGAAGAACTACCTGATTCTAGGGCTGAGACAGGGAAAGTACTAGATGAGTTAGAACATATTTTTGTGCCACAAAATAAGGATGTGCTCATGAATAATGAAACATGTCAAAAGGACAGAGGATCCAGCTTGAAAGAGCTCCTTTTGGTCAAATCTAGGAAAATTTGGGCAACAAAATATATAAGGATAGCAAAAGATTATAACCCAATGAATAAAATATATTCTTGAGTCTCTCCTGATGTAGATATATGGAGAGAAGAGAAAATGTTTCCTTACAGTGAAATGGCAAGTGATAAATGTTAAAGGAATAACGGAGTTTGAAAGTCACCATATAGCATGGTATTAATTAATTCAGCCAAGAAACATCAATGGATGCTAAAACTAGTGAGTAAAAGTGTGTTGAGGCATGTGATAGCCCCTGAAGATAACTTTCCTCAAAATAGGTATTGATTATAAAGAAAAGATGAGTAACTTCATAGTGGAAGAGCCTGGCAGTCATCCCCATAGTCAAAGATCATGTTTAATAATACCTGTCATAGGATACATTGAAATAATCTGTTCTTTGATGAGACGCAATAAGACTTGTGCACCTAAGAAGAACGCTTCGTTTCTTATGTGATATTTCCGGGGAAAAGAGCATGACCTGAATTTAATACTGAAGAAACTTTAGACAAAAGTGCACTGAAAGACATTCTGCAAAATAACTGGCCTGTGATCCTCAAAAATGGTCAAAGTCATAAAAATTAAAGAAAGACTGAAGAGCAGTTCCAGACTGAAGGAGAGAGACTAAAGACACATGACAAATAAATGCAACTCATGTTCCTGGATTAGACGATTTTGCTGTAAAGGACATTATAGTGACAACTGGCAAAGCTCTAATGGTCACATGCCATAATAATTAGTAACAAACCAATGTTAGCTCCCTTGTTATTATAGTTGTACTATTGTTATAGAGAAGGTCCTTATCTGTAGGAAATGTACATGAAGTATTACAGGAGTAATGGGGCTTTATGTTGGCAATTTAATCTCAAATGATCTCGAGTATATAACATGAGGATGAGCAGGAGTGGGGAACGATGTTAATAGTCTTGGAACTATTTTGTATATTTGAAATCATTTCAAAAATTTAAAAAGATATTCCTAGACCTCATTATAGACCTATGGAAGAATATTAATTTATGAAAGTGTGGCACAAGGATCTGTATGCTGAAAGAGTTCGTGTCATTCTTTGCTAGGTTTGGGAACCACTGGGCAAAATCACTGCTTTGCAGATTTTACATGGAAATCTTGTTGACATTCAGATTCTGATTCAGTTGTTTTGGAGTGGGATTTGATTTTCTGCATTTCTAACAAGCTCCCACACAGTGCCAATGCTGTTGATGTGCTGACTAAACTTTGAGTAAAGAACTAGATGATCTTTGAGAGCATATTCCACTTGACAAATGACAAGAACTGTACTCTCCTTGCAGTCTTCGTAGAATTCATGGCACTAGAATTCATGAATTTAAATGTTCCTTCATGACCAGGCTGTAAAATTAACTGGCAATGGACTTCATATTTGTGGACAATCGGGCACGTTATAACAAAAGGAGAGGTTTGCCCCTGGAGAACATTCTATCAGGCTTTGGGCACATTTCAGAACACAACAATAAGATTTTTTTTTTTTTTTTTTTGCCAATATGACCAAAATCTAAGCAATGCCACTTTATTAAAGTCTAGAGAGGCTTTAAGAAAATGAAAAGTTCTTTGGGATGATGTATCATACTCTCTGAGATCGTCGTTTTCTTAGAGTTGAAACAACTAAAATCAAAAAGATTTTTTTTTCCCTCAAAGCACAGGTGTAAAAAGCCTAAGAAGTCAATGTCAAAGATAATCATCTCAGCTACTTGGTGAATGAGTATCTAGCTCTTCCTTATGCGTCTGTCAAATCCCAACAGTGATTCCTTTATCATCTTTGTATGGACAAATAATCATTATTACTAAATACCAAACCTGTTCCTCACAATGGACTAGGTCCATTAATTTGGTTTAATCTTTCATGTCTATTTTTTCCCATTAAAATGAGGTAATTTTTGTCATTAGCTTTCTATCATTCCATGTTCATAAATGTATGCTTTTCTTCATATAGATGTACCCATAACATCATATATGGTAATATTTATGTGTGTTTTACGGATTTATGTAAATGCTATTATAATGTACCTTTCCTTTTGCAGCACTTGTAGTTAGGTTTTAAGATCTACATAGACAGACAGATAGATTGAAGAAGTATTTTCTTCTATAAACACAATACATTTGGTTTATGGGCCATTATTTTGTTTTCAATGTTTTCTGTTGAAGCAATGCTAAGTATCTTTTTATATGCTTCTTACTTCATTTGTGCAAGAGCTTCTCTGGGGCAAGTAAATAGAAACTAAATTGTAGGATCATAGGGTGTATGCATTGACAAATTTCCTAGATGATGTCACATGCCCATTCGTAGTGGTTCTACCTACTTATATCCCCTCTGGAAGTATAAGAGGGTCCCTGGATCCCCCGCATCTTTGCAAAGGCACGTTCATCTCATAAGGTTAATGATGTAATGTTCTTGGAACTGTGTCTGACACTTAAATTTATGCCCATCCCTATGACTCTTCTACAACAACTACAATAACAGCTCCCATTACTATTACTATAAATATCACTAATATTTACTTATTAGCGTATACTCCAGCCCAGAATGAGTGCTCAGTAAATATCTTTTGAATGAGTGGATGCCTAATCCCCAGAGCCATTACATAAAGTAATATTATGGGGAAAATGAGGCCCTAAGAGGAAACTCCCTTGCCCAAGGTTGCCCAGTGATGAAACTGGGCCTGGGAGTCAGCCCTCTTTGTCTCTAGTGTGAATTCTATTTCCATTATATTCCACCCTCTTCATCACTTCAAGTAGCAGTGTTTATTTTAAGTACAATTCTATCCTCTATAAAAATTCTGGAAGATTAAAATCTGTAATAAACAAAAAAAAATTCCTTAAAGATGCTGGTGAAGAGGATGGTTACTGGCCAGGTCAAGTGGCCTTGTTTAAAGGATAACTTGAATGTATTACTCTGCTCCTCTCTCTCCTTAGCCCAGGAAGCCCTGTCTCCCAGGAGGGGACTTCATAGCCTCAGAATGTGCAAGCAGAAGTCTGCAGCTGAAACCAAAGTCCCATTTCCCCCAGGCTGCCCAGGGGCACATTTCTTTCCTGCTTCCTCTGTAAGCTGTGCCTGCTTCAGTGGCCTCCCTGGGGCAGGCACTCCCTCATCTCTCAGGCCATAGTTTGGGTCATTACACTCTCCCATGGGCAGTAATGACATTTTTTCTTTTCTAGACACGACCTCTGCACAGCTGCCTCATGGGAGGGAGAGTTGATTACTCTTCCACTGTGGCTCCTGTCTTGCAGAAGCTGGCTTCTGAGGGCCACTGCCTCATCTGTGGAGCTGCCTGTTTGGTGGCTCTTATCTTCCCAGAGAGGCTGTGCACCTAGGAAGGGAAATCTCTTAAAAGGGTCACACCCTGAAGGCTGTGACTTGGGAATAGTGTGGCAATGCAAGGGCCACATGGAAGCATTCTTGCTAAAAAACAGCTCTGCATTTTGCCCAGAGAGATGCATTTGAGTTAAATTCTGGGGAGGCTTAAGCTCAGAAAAGCACCCACCTTAGGATTATGAGAATCATCTTGCTTAGCTCAGTTTCCTTCAAAAAAACCATTTGGATGAACACTGAAGAGGGAGGAAAACAAGTCCTCTGGAGAAGAGGCAGCCTGGGCAGAGCCAAAGGCAAGTCAGGAGCCAGAGCTGGTCCTGCTGCTCCTAGAGATGTCAGGGGTCACGGGACGGGGAGGGGAGGCAGGCTGGTGATGGATGCCAGATAGTTCTGGCTTCCCCCTTAGAATGCTGTCTGAGTGCCAGCTTTACCCAAAGAGGCATTTAGAGAGATGGTGGGATAAGATAGATTAAACACACTGACCCTGGGGTCAGATAAATGGGATCCAGTCATGTTCTGACAATTACTTCCTAAGGAACATCAGCAACATGTCAGACCACTCTAAGCCGTTTCCTTATTTGTCAAATGAGGGAATTGCTTTCAGAGTCTTAGGGTCCTATGCATCCCAGTGTTTTATGACTCTAAGAAGGAGCTGTATTTCTATAAAACTGCCAGACTGGGGTGCCGGGCTGCCTGAGGCAGACACTGTCTGTCTTCTGGGCCCAGGCCCCAAGCTGCAGTTGATTCTGTGTCCTGACTGCATTCACTCTAACTCGTTACCTGTCACACTGGCTGTGGAGGTGTCTTTGTCAGTGTGGGCTGCTCCAAAAAAGCACCATAGACATGGTGGCTTGTAAACAACAGAAATTTATTTCTTATAGATCTGGAGGCTGGAAGTCCAAGGTTGGGGTGCCTGCATGGTTGGGTTCTATGGAGGGCTTTCTTCTGGTTGTATTTGCATGTGGCAGAAAGAGGGTGAATTCCTTTTTTGAAGGTCATTAATCCCATTCATGAGGGCTATACCCTCATGGCCTAATCACCACAGCCCAAAGGCCTCCCCCCTCCTCATACCGTCACCGTGGGGGTAAGGATTTAACATGAATTTTGAAGGGGCACAAATATCCAGTCCGTTGCAGGGAGTGGCACCTCTGTAAGTACCAGAGATTTGGTTATTTGCCAAACTCCGATTTGAGGTCTTCTCTATTTTCTTATCCCTTCTTACAAACCTGGTTTTCAAATCGCCAGCAACTGACCTTTTATCGTAATTTAATTAATGAGTTATTTGTTTGAATTACTTTAATGTTCGAAAGCGACCGGCTAATTCTTTGTTCTAACCTAATTTCCCTGAAAGCAGGAAGCTGGGAGTAAGGGTACCTTGGGTTCCTGGTTAATTCCAGTTTCTCTTTCTGAGAGTTCTGCTCAGGGAGATATTAGACTCTGAAATGACCCCAGGGGATCATCTCTTCCTTTTCGTAAACATTTAGCACTTAACATAAAGACTGTCAGCAGAAGCCAGGACATCATATTCTCTTGAAATGTGACCTCTGAATTTTCTTTGTATTATTAGCTTAAGTTGCAGTACCTGTTAGAGAGGGGGAGAGAACATAAGAGTCATTTAAATGCCTGTTAAACTGATAAATAAACACATTGAAAGTCTAAGAAATCATTGGTGACTTCACAGGGATACCTTCAGGGTTCTAGGTAGAGAAGTTGTAGTCATGAGCACCGTTTCAGCATTGAGATGGGAGTGGAATCCTAACCCCTAGGGTTTGTATGCAGAGATATATAGGACTGAGTGTCAACACAGTGATGCCTGGGTGAGAAATAGAGGAGAATCTTATGCTTATAATAGTTGGAGTTTAAAGGATCTTGTATTATTTATGGGACTGCTTCTCTACCCTTTTCTTCTCCACTGAGGCAAGACAGTGTTAGGGAATTTCTTGCTGGCTAGCACCTAAGCGTCCATCTCTTGAAGACTCCTTCCCAATTTAGAAACTCCACTGGCAATGTTACTGACATATGGTTTACTAGCATTTGAAGGGTTGAGAAACTGCTTTCTTCCAAAAGCAGACTATGCCATTCAGCTCTGCTAAATAGCTCTACAGGTACCAGGAGGCCACAGGTTAGGAGGAGCTGAGTGCTGTCTTGCTATAATTCCTTTGCATGCTCTTTGGAGACATCTACAGGTCTCCATGGCTACCCCCTCAGAGAAACTGAGATACGCTTGACCTACGCCAACCCCAGGGCTTCCCTTCTCAAAGCTGATTATCTAGATCAGGGTTTCAAACCTTCCCTACTGAGGTTTCCCACAAACATGTCATACTTCTGTCCCTAATATACAATAATCAAGACCTGACTGTGTACGCAGGACAATCCTAAAAGGGCTCTTCCATCCTGGGGAGTCATGAAGAGAGGAAGACGTCTGGACTGTACTGCAGATGGTTGGTTGAAGCTGACCAGAGCATAAGGTCTAATGCCCTAGGGAAAAGAGGCAGCTCTGGGGCCTCTAGTGGCCCCTCTCTCTAACACACACATGCACATGCAAACACAAACACTCACACACAAGTTGGGGTAGAGTCAGTGGGAAACACTGAAGTGAATCTGTTCTCTTCTTCCATCCTTTCGCTGGTGAAACATCACCAGCAACTGCTCATCTGCCCCACCCAGGGCCTTTTGGTTGGTGAGAGGCAGCATTTGAGTTCTGTGTGAAGCTGTAGTGTGTCCCCCTCTGCTCTTGGGTTTCTACTCTCAGTTACAGAAGTTACAAGTTTGTTCCACACTAGCAGTTAGAATTAACTCCTGCAGGACAAGTACTTTACCTTCTCCTGCTTTTCTTTTGTTCTTAGTTGTATCACAATTCACAGTGTGATTTGGAACAAATTGTTTGCCCTCATAAAGTGAGATTGGATAGGGTCACCACCAAGTTCCTTCCTGTTTTATAGGAACGTTTTACCCTGCAGGACAATGAGTCAGAGCCTTACATACCAGAGGCAGCCATTAAACTACACCTGGTTTGAACGTCAGACTCATCTGCAGTGCTTGTGCACTGGTGGAGATGCACCTGATGGGGGACTTCATACCCCACCTCACCCTGGTGTCAGTAGTTTACTGGATGGGAATTTGGTGTCCTAGAAGTCTTCATCTTAATATTTATTTACCACCTCTGAATTGAACAGGTGTTATAAAAGGGCAAACAGAGGATAAAAGCTACCTGGCGAAGATGCCTGGAGCAGGGTTCAGGATCAATACAGCTTTTAGTCTCAGCCATAAACCATCTGAGCTTTGGGTAAGTCACTTGACTACCAAGCCTGTTTTCTCATCATGACAGAATGGAGTCTAAATTCCCTTTCTGTTGCAATAGTCTGCTTGCACAATTTTCCCTTAGAAAAGTTTCATACCTGTTAGATCTCCTGCTGCAGGAACTAACCTCCTTGGAGACAGGTCTTATTGTCATCCAGGCATATAGGAAGCTGTTGGTAAAACACTTATAGTAGATGCTGGATCGTGCCATTCAGAGACAGCCCCCTTTGCTGTTGAATAGCTTATTTCCCCAGATGTCAGGACTTCTGCTGGCTGATGGCCCCCAGCTGTGAGCTCTCTCAGGCATCACCCTTGGCTGCAAAAGGCTCCCTCCCCTGGGGTTACTACCTGCATCCCTGGAGGCAGACTTCATCTGATGTCTTCATCTGAAGTTTGAACAAATTGGCTAAGAAAGTGCTAGACATGCAAAGGGACTAAAAATTTTTTTTAATCCAAGGAGGAGTGTAGATCTACAGGAAGCAGGAGAGTAGCATACATATGTGAGTGAATTCTGAAAGTGCTGAAGCGAGGGGGATGCAACATTCAGTTGGATGAGGGAGGATTTGTCAATATGAATGCACTCGTCTGTGATACAGAATTTAACAGCCTGGCAAGACCCCCAGGAGAGGGTTTTAACATGTTGTTAGGATGGCTCTGAAAAGCTTAAAGAAAGTGATGGCTCAAATCATGTAAGGCAGAAATACCAGAATTGCTATGGCAGAGGGTGGATCAAAAGTCTCAGAAAAATGAGCATGTAAGAATACTATGTACCATATAATGCAGAAAGCCCACCAGCTGGTTATATTTAGTGAGAGGACACAGAAGATGCTCCATTTCTCAAAGCAATGTGAGATATACTAAAAAGATGGGACCAGCATCTCCCAGAATCTACTGGTGGCTGTCCCTAATAATCAGGGCTGACCTATTTAAAGAACTAGGTTCTTTAGTAGTGATATTATGGTAGAATCCCCAATAATAAAAGCAGGGTGGTAGTGCTTAACAATCAGAAGGAAAAGAGGTAAAAGTATGGTAGTGAGGTAAGGCTAGAGTGATAAATGAATGCTGTATTCCAAATAGGTAGAATACATGAGTTTGGGAAATAAGAGATAAAAGAAGAAATGGCCCACTTCATTATCATTCCCAGAAAACTACTTGGGGGAATTGGAATTACAGCTTTCTGCTGCCACAACTCTGGGCTCTGTGGATTTAGAAAATTAGGTCTTGATTTCCAAAGGAGATGTGCTTGTACCAGTGGACTTGACAAGAGTTCCATTGAACACTGAGTTTCAGCTGCTACCAGGCATTTTGTGCTCTTTGTACGAAGGCACCAGGCAAGGAAAGGAGTTGCCATCAAGTTAGGGGCAAGTGACCTTGATAATCAGGAGAAGGTAAGGCTATTGTTGTATAATGAGGATAGGGAAAATACGTTTTGCACCCCCTTTGCCTAACTTTAATAGTAAATGGACAAGGATGGCAGCCATGGCCTGAGAAAGGCCTGATGTCCAGAGGCTCAGATTCCTCAGAGAAGAGGGCCTGGATCATGCCACTTAGGTAGCAGAGGTGCTGATGGACGGCAAGATAATCGAGAATGGGTGGTAGGGATGGAGATGATTAGTGTCAGTTGAGCCCTTGAGACCAGCTGTAGCAGAAGAAGCTGTAATTGGACTGACTAGTGTTTCTTTTGTCAGTTTATCCCAAGAAAGAAGGCCCCCATGAATCCTGGAGGGGCTAATCTTGGAACTTTAATAAAAGGACTCTGGGTGGCGCAAGAGTAGACTATAGTATACCTAGGATTGTGCTGCCTAGATCTTCCCCTTAAGGCGAGTTTATGGCTTACAGATTACAGGCCACAGCTGTCCGCCCTTTCCAGGAATTGCCCTCAGCTGTGAAGAGCCCCTTCCTACAAGCAGTTTGCCTCAAAGGCCAGTGACTGCAGACGCGTGAAGGCCACCCTTACCCCTACTGCAGACAATTCTGGAAGAGCATTCCAGCTCCAGATTTCCCTGTGGGGTAAGTTGAGACTGTTGTGATTGCACTGCAGCTCAACAGTGCAATCTGTTCCTCTCCCTAGAGCTGTTCCCTTTCTTTCCCTCTAGATATTAATCCTGAGAGCACTGCCCAAGACACTTCCTGTAGGTTACTCTCCATCTCAGAGCCTGCTCCCTGTCCACCCTGACTTGCAGGAGTGCTTTTAAAATATTGACCTTGATACAAGAATTATTATCATGATAATAAGGATTATTTATATATTAGGTGCTCAATAAATATATGTTAAAGCCGTGAAGAATGTCACTGCAGGACATTTTAATATGCTCATTGCTGTAATCTCCTTAATGGAGTATTCATTTAATATGTCAAGCTCTAATATTAAGCAGAACCATATAAATCCTGTCAGAAGGAAAGAAAAAAAGCCTTCCTTTGAAAAGCTCAGCATGATGCACTGTATCTTTTAATGGATCTCCTTTGGGCTGTTCTATATTCACTTGCCCAAAAGTCCTTAACTAGCGGCCTATTCTGCACCTTTTTCTGGAGTAACCAGGGGAAAAGTTATGTAAACTGTGTACATTTTTAAAATTTGATCAAACCAACTCTGACTGGCATAGCCTAGATTAGAGGTCAGCAAACTTTTTATGTAAAGATGCAGATAGTAAATATTTTGTGCTTCAGGGGCCACACAGTCTCTGTTGTAATTACTCGGCTCTGCTGTGATAGGGCGAAAGTTACCTTAAATAATGTGTCAATGGAAGGGAGTTACTGTATTCTAATAAAATGTAACTTACAAAAATAGGCGTTAGGTCACATTTGGACTGCATGTGATATTTTGCCAAGCCCTAACCTATGTAATACACAGAACTTAAGAAATGCGATGGCTACTTGTCCTCCTTGGCCTGAAATTAGCTACCCTCTATGTCATGTCCCTGGTATCACAAATTGGCTAGTCTTCTCAATCAACAAATATGTATTCAGCCTACAGGTCTTAGGTATATACAGGTAAACAGACACGATCCATGGCTGCTACGGGGCTAATAGAGAGGCAGAGGTAGGTCATAGTGGTACAGTTCCTTCAATATTACAGAAGATCCGTAAAGAAGAGAGTTCAATGAAGACCCAGAAGAAGGGACGACAGATTCTTCTTCCAGATTCTTTGAAAGTCATAAAATAGCATGGTGTGTCCATGGGCCCTGCACACTTGGAGGTTTGGTGACAAGGGGATAACCAGAGATCAGAGCCATGGGCTTTATCTTCGACACAATGAGAACAATTGAAGGGTTTTAATCGGAGAACTAGCATGGTGAGATCTGTGTTTTATAAAAGGTTCCTCCAAAAGCAGAATGCTGGATGGTTGGATAGGGTTGGCAAGAGACCAAAGTAAAACCATAGCACTTATCATTTTCTGATGTTACATGCAATCTACTTTTAAATTAAGTTTACTGTTTATTTCTATTTATCCTGGCTGCAGTACAAACACCACGAGGACACAGATTCATTTTGATTCCCCCACGGCTGTTTTTCAAGTGCCTGTAACAGTACTGGGCAGTAGTAGGCACCTAATATGTACTTGTTGAGTGAATATAATTTATCAATGAAAGGTTTCTTCATTTTTTTTTCTAATATATATTTTTAGAGACAGGGTCTCATTATGTTGCCCCGGCTGGTCTCAAACTCCTGGGCTCAAGCAGTTCTCCACTTTAGCCCTTCAAGCAGTTGGGACTATGGGAGTATGCCTCTATGCCCAGCAGTTGCTCTTCTTGTGATAAGAAAGATGGTAATGTAATTCCTGTTTCAGTTTTATCAAAGGGCTGGAAGCAGCAAATATCTTCAGTAAATCAATTCACAAATATTTGGACTACAAGAAAGGCTATGGAAGATCCAAAATGACATAGATTAGCACTGGCAAAGATTCAAAGTGAGAAACATTACCAGTTCCACAAAGGGCAGCTCCCAAGAGCAATCTGTAAAGAAAGAACTCTAGGCTGGAAATATGGAAATCTGTATTTTTATTTCAACCCTGCCACTTATTTACTATGAGAGTGTGGCCATGCATCTTTTTACTCTAGCTCCCTATGGAATGAGACTGTTTCTTATATATCTCAGCCTAGCTCAGAGGGTCTACCCCATAGTAGATGCTCAGCACACTTGTGTTTAGTGCCAGATACAATAGGAGTTAGGAGTGGACTCCTTATGGCTCACAGAGTTGAAAGGGCAAGGTTCAGAGGATGGAAGGTAAAGCTCATAGGCGTAAACCATCTCCTTTTACCTTTAATGACACAAAATTATGCCCAGGAATTCCCAGCTGTACTCCATCCAATTATTTCCTGGCTCTGTGGAAGTTCTTGACAGGCAGATTTTTTACTGTGGGCAGGAAACTCAGGCCCAGCTCAGTGCTCAGTCTGTAAGCCTGAGCCCTCGAGAGAGGGAGCAGCTGTCTCCTGCTGAGGTCAGGCACCCCCCACTACAGGAAATGGGCTCCAGTCTTAGCCAGGCCAGCATCCACCAGACACCATGGATGATCTCAGATCCCTGGGAAACTCTGACTTTGGTGAGTTTAAGGAGTACTTCTTGGAAGCAGACTATTTGCCTCATAGGAGATACCCAGGCCCTCTCTTCAAAGCTTTTCCCTATTAATTTTCCTCCATCTGCTTGGATCTCTATCCTGGAATAATGCTTTATGGGCAAACTTTGCAGTGAAGGCACTTAAAAGGAGAGAGAGAGAAAGATTAAATATTTTAGAAAAGAAAGAACTCAGAAGGCTAGAATCAGAAATCTTATCCAAACTGGTAGTGGGAAAAAAAGGGGAAATGAAATTTCTGTTTTCACCAGATCTGTTCCAAGGTTGGGCTTGACCGCGGTACAACTTGGGGAAAAGTCTTGGGCTGTTCTTCAAGAATCCAGGAGTGAGAAAGCATTACCTCTATTTTCTTTAAATCACTGTGGTCTGGAGCAGGAACACTGGGCAAGGGAGTGAGATTCACGAGGAGAGTGGGTGCACGTTCGGGCTGTCCCACGAGCATGCTTTCTTGTGTTTATTACCTCCTCAAACACTTACCGTGTTGGGCACTGTAGATAGTAAGGTGATTTAGACAAGGACTCTGCCCAAAGGAACTCATGGTTTACCAGGGGAAAGGGAAGCACAGCCAGTTACAGCACAGTATGCCAAATGTGTGCCGTCACGGAAGCCTTCACATGATGCTATGTGAGCACAGACTGTGTGTTTCTCAGCCTGCTTTGGATGTTTAGACCAGGTCTGGCAAGTTGGTGGGTTTAATGCCTCAGAAATTGCTCCTTTGGAAGAATAAGGCATCTGATGGGAGAGCTCATTCTGAGGGAAGGATGATGAAAGAAGAATATGGGGAAGCTGGTCCTACTAAGAAAACCTTAGGGCTGGGTGCAGTTGCTTACACCTGTAATCCCAGCACTTTGGGAGGCTGAGGCAGGCAGATTGCATGAGTTTAGGAGTTTGAGACCAGCCTGATAAACATGGAGAAACCCCATCTCTTCTAAAAATACAAAACTAGCCAAGTGTGGTGGCCCATGCCTGAAATCCCAGCTACTCGGGAAGCTGAGGCAGGATAATCGCTCGAACCCTGGAGACGGAGGTTGCAGTGAGCTGAGATAGCACAATTGACCCCAACCTGGGCAACAAGAGCGAAACTCCATCTCAAAAAAAAGAAAAAAAAAGAAACCTTAGTCATGGAAGGATAATTCTGAATATAGTCTAATAGTCTAATGTGTGCCACTAAACGGTGAATGAAAGAGATGGAAAGGGTAAGTACAAACCGGACTAGATACTCCACTTAAATGTGTTTGAATCGCTGAGGGCAGGCACATGGCTGAGGCACTCTCACCAGTGTAGTGCTGGAACTGGCTCCTACCTGCTCACCAGAGCTGACTGTGTGCATCGCTTTCCAGTGACATCACCATGGTAGCTTGAAATCAGCCATGGTGGGAATATTTACACCACGGAATTTGGCAAGTCCTATAAATTGGGACTATTTTGTCACATGGAGAGCTGCTTATTAAACATTTGCCAGCATACTACTCTCAGAATACAACCTACAGGCTGAAAAAGAAGAAGATCTTATCTCCCAAGCCGTTGTAGACCACAGTACAGCTGGGCATGGTGAGGTTCCAGTGCAAGCGTTCTGAACGTGTGTCTTGCCAAACACTCGTCTTGCATACTTTACATGCTTCTTGGAGTTTATACTACATACTGGCATATTAAAAGCTCTGAGTAATTTAATAAAGAAATCTGCTTAATTTTGTTTGATTTAGAGCAGCGCTTCTCAGACTTCAGTGTGTATACAATTCACTTGGGGATTTTGTTAACATTCAGGTCTGGGGTGAGACTTGAGTTTCTGTGTTTTTAAGAAGCTACCAAGTGATGCTGGTACTGCTGGTTCAAGGACCATACTTTGAGAAGAAACAATTTAGTATTCCTTATTTTATCATGGAATCTAGTGTGTTCTTGTTAATCTCTGTAACACATCTTGGCATTCTGCAGAACTCTCATCCTTGGAGTACATTTTGGAGACATTTCTAAAATAAGCACTTGGTGATATATGGGGTTGCAGGAGGTAGAGACAGGTCCTGGTAGAGATCACGGTGTCCTCAGAGCAGGGTGGAAGCTGTAGGGGCCACAGGAGCAATAAATGACCCTGGGGAGACCATAGTTTTCAGACAGAAAGCAATAGAGCTTGATAGAAAACACTGCCCAAGACAGAGACAGAGATGGAGTTCCCTTTGGGAACAGATTTATCCATGGGCATACGTGAGCCACCGTGAGACACAGCATGGGAAGCTTCCAGAAAGTCTTGGTGGGAATGCTTGACAGGGAGCTGAGTTTCTGCATCATGTAGATGGTGGTATGAGCAAACAAAATGTTACACATTACTGTAAATATTACCTGGTTTCTGCCCATAGGCTGGTGAAGGCAGGCCAAGATGAATACATTCTCTTAAAAAGAATTGGCAACAATTTATAAGAGGTGGCAAGTTCTCTTGGAAGATGAGTAGAACTCCATTAAGCAAAGGTGGAATATGAACCTGGGAAGAAGGCCAGGAAGGGGTAGTATATGTGGTACAGGGAGTGTATTTTCGTTTCAAGTATCAGAGAAGGCAAAGGTATGCAGGGGGCAGGCCAGATGGGGCGGAGCTGGGTCTCATGCACAAGCTCTTTCTTCTACCTAGTGCCTAACTCCTGTGAAAGCAGAGGCAGGTGTTGTCTGAAGCACACGGGGAGCTTCACATTCTGCAGAAGGCCAGGCACCTGCACGAGAGGAGACGCTAAAGGGATGGGGTTATGGGGAAGGCAATAGGAGGAAAAATTGATTCCTAAGGAAATAAACTTTTCAACAGAAATCACCTGAAGAGTCAGGGGACTAAATTACATCTAATGATTTGACATCGTAGTTTGGCCTTATTGCTACAGACAAAATTGCCTTTCAAAGGGAGACTCACCAGTATAATAAAACTAGAGGCAGTGGAACGGCTTTCATTGGTTTCACATGGAACATGCTATACTTTAGGCCCAACAATTCAGTGACAGTACCGGAGAGCAGCTCACCAGCCCAGAAGGGAGTTGTGAGCAAAGTCCAAGATGGGCAGGAGGAAAGGAGAACCTGGGAGGTGGTGAGTGTCCACCATGGCACCGCTCACTGCTCTAGTCTCAGGACAGCCTGCTCTGTTAAAGCACCTTCTTTAAGACTTCAGTCCCACCCTGTGTTATGTTTTGTTCCGTGTATGTGCGTGTCTATCTCTCTTGCTAGCTGCTAAGCTTGCTAAGGAAAGGAACCTCGTTTTGTGAAATAAATGAGATTTATGAGCACCTGTGCTATGGTCTGAATGTTTGGGTCTCTCCAAAATTTGTATGTTGGAACCTAATCCCTCATGAGATGGTATTAGGAGATGAGGCCTTTGGGAGGAGATGAAGGCAGAGCCCTCATTAATGAGATTAGTGCTCTTATAAAACAGACACCAGGGAATGGCTTCCTCCCTTCTGCCGTGTGAGGACATATTGAGAAGAAGGCAAACTGTAAACCTAGGAAATGGACCTTCACCAGAAGTGTCTGATCTTGAACTCCCAGCCTCCAGAACTTTGAGCAATAAATGTCTGTTGTTTATCAGCCATCTAGTCCATGGTATTCTGTTATAGCAGATTGAATGGGCTAAAACAATCTGAGATTTCAAAAATCTTGTCACCTTCACTTCTCACAGCGGCCTGTCAAGGTTAAGTATGATGCTCCCAATGTACAGGAAAAGGAAACCAAGTTTCAGAACAAACAAGAGGCTTGTGAAAGTCCTGCAGGAAGGAACTGTGGCTCCCAGTTCAGTGCTTATCTGCAATACTAGAGCTTTTCCTTATTCGCCTCTGTATTCCTCAAAGAATTCACGCAGACACACAGTAGGCTTGTAAGACGTGACTCAGTGAGCAATAGTATGTCTGTTCATCCTTCATCCAAAAATTGTTTCACAATTTATACCTAATGACTAGAGGGGTAGTGAGGAAAAAGATACTGAAAACTCAGAATCTTCACAATGAATTTTACAATTTGGATTTTTACCAATTATATATAGCTTTTACAATTATGAGCCATTCTTTCAACAACTATTTCACTAGGGTTTCACTGATAGACACGGTCTCTGCCCACAATCTAACAGCATCGAGGATCACATAACAAGCCTTGGGCATTGAGCTTAACATCAGTTTCCATTTCAAAGTCTTGCCCACAATTTATCATCTGCCTCCTTGTCCATGTGAAATAAAGTCTGTCCTTGTATCTTCTAAATCAAAATAAGCCTTAAAGTGCAGGTGCCATTTGAGTTTCTTCATTTATCTGTGGTCAGTTTTATTTGACCTCTTTATCTTGATGCGCTTAAGGCTGTAGTTTTTGGGGCAAAGGGATCATGCCTTTGGTGAAAGCCCAGAGCAATGTGGCTTTTAATAATGAGCAGCTAAGAAGGAGGGAGGAAACAGAAGATTACATTCCGAGATTAAAGGGATGAGTACTGCCAGAGTAAGCACGGGGTCAACTCAGGTGGCTCATTGCTCTGGCAGCACAGAGGAAGGATAACTACCTTAATCCAGGCAGAACCAGGACCTCTTTACAGAAAAGGAAATATCTACATTAAGACATAAAGATCAAGTAGGAATGGACAGGCAGAAGTAGGAACGTATGAAAAAACCCAGAGAGAACAGACGTCACGGTGAGGAGGCAAGTGGTTCAGGATGATTGGACCTGAGAGTCTGATGGGAGAAAGTGGCAGGAAAACGCCATGCTGAGCTGCTGGATTTAATAGAGCGAGCAATGGAGAGTCAATGATGGGTTAGACAGGGAAGTGGCCTGATCAGATTTTATTTTAGAAATATTACTGTGGCTGCGATGTGGAAATTGGTTTGTAGTGAGAGCAATTACAAGGGGGCAGGGTGACTAGAGAAGAAGCTGTTACAGTTGTCCAGGTGAAAGATCACTGTGCTAAACTGAGCAGAGGCAGTGGAGATGGCAGAGAATGTGCAGATGTGACAGCTATTTGGAAGGTGTTAGCAGTGGAATTTGGTGAATAATCGGTTGTAGGGATGGAGACCTGGATAGTCAAGGATGACTCAAGGCTAGCTGGCTTGAATCACAAAAACTCACGGCGATGTCATTCCCTAAAAGGGGGAATGCAGGGGGAAAGAGAAGAGTTTCTGTTTTATCTTTTGCTGCTTGGGAATAGAGAAGGAAGAGGAAAAGTTCATTTTTAAATTTTTATTTATTTATTTATTTATTTATTTTTATTATACTTTAAGTTCTGGGATGCATGTGCAGAACATGCCATAGTGGTTTGCTGCATGCATCACCCTGAAAAGTTCATTTTTAAATGTTTATTTATTTATGTATTTTATTGTACTTTCAGTTCTGGAATGCATGTGCAGAACATGAAGTTTTGTTACACAGTTACACACATGCCATGGTGGTTCACTGCACCCATCACCTTGTCATCTACAGTAGATGCTTCTCCTAATGCTATCCCTCCCCAGCCCCCACCCCCCAAGAGGCCCTGGTGTGTGATGTTCCCCTCCCTGTGTCCATGTGTTCTCATTGTTCAACTCCCACTTACCAGTGAGAACATGCGGTGTTTGTGTTCCTGTGTTAGTTTGCTGAAAATTATGGTTTTCAGCTTCATCCATGTCCGTGCAAAGGACATGAACTCATCCCTTTTTATTGGGAACTGAGGTGTCTGTGGGAGAGCCAATGTGCGGGAGGTAGCTGGATAGGCAGGTCTGAGGATCAAAGTGAGAAGAGACAGCTTCAAAAATAGGTCCAAGAACAGACCATAAACATTCCTAGAACAGATCTAGCTCAATCAGCCCTTGAAGGAAGCTGAGAAAGAGAGGTCAGAAGGAGAGGAGGGAGTCCAGGGGGCCATGGCAGCGTGAGGGCCAAGGGGAGAGGACAGTTCAGGAAGAATGAGTCTGCAGGCAGTGCCATGTACCTCTCCAGTCTTAGGGCCTTTTCACTTTATTGGTGTTGCTCAATCATGTGGCTGAGGGGGGTTCCAGGGAGCAGGCACTGACAGTGATCTGGACTTCTCTGGGACAATTGTGGTACCTGATGATAGAGGTGTGAAATTTTTTGAAGTACCTATGATCAGAATTTTACCACACACTCAAGATGCCTGGGCCAGAAAAAGACAAGGGACAAAGGGACAACTGGAAATGTATTATCTATTGTATTTATTCCTTGACTGATTAAAACATGTTGATAGAGTGCCTGTTGTATTTCAGGATCCACTAAACTGTAGGCTGCAGTGATACATGCAGTATAGTCCCTTTTATTATGGGGGAAGAAACAGGTTTGTGTTCCAAGTTTAAAGAGGTTGATAGCAATTAATTAAATAATTACATTAATTATATCTGTTGGAAATTATACAGAGCAGAAGTATCAAGTACCATGTGACTGTGGAACAGAGGGTTGAAAGTGATTTAGAAGATCAGGGAAGAGCTCCATGAAGATGGAACATTGAATAAGTGCAAATTGAAAGATCAGTAGGTCATGGAGTGCATGCTAACTTGTCAAAAGAAGGGGGAACAGGGTTTAGACAGAAGGAACAGCCTGACTGAAATATCTCACGCAGGAGGAATCCCTGCATGCGGGAAATGAAAGCAGCTTCATGTGTTTGGAGCAGAGAGAGCTGAGACAGAAAGATTTAAAGGGACCTGAGGAGGACAGCAGGAGCTAGACTTGGCAGGACGTGGCCGGATTTATTGGGCAGGTTAATAATTCGGGAAGGCTTTAAGCCGGGGAGTGCTGTGATCAGAGTTGCATGAGAAAATTCACTGTGGCTGCAGGATGAAAAATGGACTGAGGTGAGCACACATGGATACAGGGAATCCACATGTGAGTGACTTTGAACGCCTAAGTTGTGCAGCTTTTATTGAGTATCTACTGATTATAGCAACTGTTGAATGAGTTTAAGAGTATGAGGACATGTGGGTTGGATAGTAAATGTAGGAGAAGCACGTTCTTTAAGAGCCTGAAATCTTTTTTGGAGCTAAAGTCATGAACTCCCCCAGAGAGGAAAAAGCACAGGCTGAAAATAAAATTGAGAGTGCAGTGTGATGAGTCAGAGGGTTCCAAGTCAGGAGGGACCAGTGTGGCCTCGTGCTGCTAAGAAAGAAAGAATTTTAAGTAGCAAATAGAGAGGTTGGCCTCATGCATGAATTCCTAAGGTGGAGAGCATGAGTGATGGAGTTCCAGAGGGGTCCATGGAGGGGGAGCAGGAGAGCACATTCTTTCCTGGAAGAGGACATGGCAGGTCTCTTTTCTCAACCACCAGAGGTGGCTCTCCTGGCTCCACAACATTCCGAATCCTCAAGCTTGCTTGGTTATGAATTAATTTATGCATTTATTTATTTATTTGAAAATGGACATCTCTGAGGAAGGTTTCTTCTCCTTCTTGTCATTTCCCAGCAGAACAATTAGCTTTGCAAAGCTTCAGATTTTAGGGCTGATCATGTTTCCTTCCTCCCTGAAAAAGAACTATTTGCATGTTTTTATGAGTCTTATTACATAGCTTTATGACTTGTACATGTGATAATAGCAAGCCAGACGTTCATGGTATGTGTCTCTAGAGAAGTCATCATTTGAACATAAAAATGTAAATCCATTTGGAAAAACACAGACCAGTTATTGAAAGTGAAGCCTGCAGACCATGTGCCCCCTGGTGATCGATGAGCAAAAGCCCAGGGACACACATGCTCAGCTCGGACAGACTCTGCAGACCATCTGGAAACAGATGATGCTTAATAATGCAGAATAATAAAATCAGCTAAGCTCCCATTTACAAATGAAATAAATTGAAGAATGAGTGATCACACCGATCTAAAGTGCATGAAAATATTTTCTGCAAATTGGGAGCAGGACTGGGGCTCGAGGCTAAGGGGTAGGGAAAGATGGTCAAAGATTCCTGTGCCCATTTTGTGAATCCTAGGTGAAGCCAGACATTTGGAAATATGAAACTGCAGATTGTAGGTGGTTGATTCTCTGCAAAATTGACCTGTCGAAACCCTCTATGAATGACTGTACTTTCTCTGACAAACAGATATCAATATCTAAAAATGCTTCCTGCAATTTCTTTCCACAAAGCAATAAGACAGTTTCAGACCAATAACAGCTCAGTAAGTGGTATTCTCAGTTCTGTCACCCCCCGCAGGTATAACCAATGAAATGAAAAGGTAAGAAAGATAAAAGGAAAAATCAGGGGTCACCTGCTATAACCCAGTGGGGTTCTTTATTTTGATAGGGCAAGCCAGGGCAGCTTCACTCTTTTCTCATTTCATTAGCTTTTCCTCTTAAAATCTTATAGGTCATTCACAAGCAATTAAGACCATTATTTGTTTGATTATTAAACAGGGAAACAAGAACCTGGAAGTTTATGTCACATACAATTGAGAGGTGGTTTAGCTGGAAGAACTTGGCTGGGGAGCAGAGGAGGGCACAGCCTGAGTGTCCCATATTGTAACTGCCCCAGTTCTGGCGCTGGATGCATTTTAAGAGTTTGCTGCTCCTCCAGCAGTGCTGTGCTCATTCTGCAGCAAAACCTGGCAGAGATTTCTGTGCTGGGTTAGAAGCAGGAGCAGCTTTCCTGGAGTTGTTGTATTGGAAGCAGAAGCATTTTATCAGCCATCCAGGAAATGTGTTTCTGCTACCCCAGCACATTCTCCTAGCTCTAAAGTTGCATCTAACACCCTTTCTCTTTCTTTTGTGTCAATCAAATATCTAACAAACCTATATTGGTGTGGTTAGCCTTAAGCCATATGATCTGGCCGATGTGTTGCCTTGCATGTGTGCATATGTGCATGTTGGAGTGGTGATGGGTGTGGAAGAGTTGAGTGGATGAAGACTGGGAGAAGGATAGGGTTGAAATAGCCAGGGTGGTCCTTAGTGCATTCTGAACTGGGGAAAGAACCCTGGCCAGTAAATTGCAGAAAAAGTAATTCACATAAAATTTCAAATAAGGCAAGTGCAATGTACTTTGAGGCTCTGTAGGAAGAGAGAGATCCCTGTGTCTTGGGACGGGGCGTGGTGTTGTGGTAATGTCTAGGTTGGACTTTGAAGATGAGGGTGGAGGAAGGAGGGGAATGAGGGAACCCTGATGGTAGGGGAAATGATGGCCTCTATAGAGGATGCTATAGTGTACCCATATACCCACTGTAGGACTGGGGATTTTGATGGCTAGCAGCTCATAGCTGAGTCTTACACCCAACTCCACAATTATCCTCAGCTGAGGAGAGCTGCCTGTTTTAACGTCACATCCCCTTTCCAGGGCGTATCCCACATCCAATGGCTGGTTGATACAGAGGTTAAAAGGCCTGAGAGCCCTGTCCTAATTTGAGAGAGCTTGGCGGGACCATCCCAGATCCTGAGCCCTCATGGGACTGTCTGAGGCCTTTGTACTTGCATCACAGTCTTCTGGTGGATTATTTGTTCACTCTGTTCCAGGTGCTGATCCTGACAGCATCACGTCCAGGTATGAGCCCAGGCTGTGTATTCTGTCAGCAAAGGCTCTGCAACTGCTGGCTCCTGGTGGTGGGAGAGAGTTCCTTCCAGGTAAGGGTCTACTGCACTCAGAAGAACCCCCAAATAATGGCATCTTAGCAGCTGCTTCCTGGTACTGGCCAGGCAGAGAGAAGCACTTAGAGTGGAGAAAGAGAGAAAAGTGGAAAGGCGCTAAGGCCTAGGAAGAGAAGGTGAGAGAAAGAGCTGGCAGTTCTGGAGGTCAGAAGTACTAAACAGATCTCACTGGGTTAAAACAAAGATGTTGGCAGAGTTGAGTTTCTTCCAGAGGCTCTAGGGAAAAACCCGTTTCCTTGTCTTTTCCAGCTTCTAGAGGCCACTTGCATTCCTTGGCTTGTGACCTCTTTTTATGTCTTCAAGGAGAGCTTTCTCCCTCAAGGTCCAGGTGAGATGCGTTCATCTCTCTGGCTCAGACCTTTTCTTCCATTCCTCTCTTCCACACTGTGATTACATTATGTCCACCTGAATAATCTAGGATAATTTTATTTTAAGGTCATTGATTAGCGACCTCAATTCCATCTGCAACCTTAATTCCCCTTTGCCATATAATCTAATATTTCACAGGTTCTGGTGGTTAGAACATGGACATCTTTTCAGGGAGCATTGTTCTGCTGACTCCAAGAGGTCTACATTCTTTCAGTCTTCATAATACAGGGAAAGGGATGAACAGGGACTTGGGCCCTTGGATCTACTTTCCCAGCATTGGCCAGTAGGACTGGCCATTGACACAGCTGTGTACTCAGCACTGTTCAATCTCCCAGATTCAAACAATGCTTATAGGTTGAGGTCTCCCAAATCCTGATCCTCAAAGCAGATGATCTTTGTGAATTTCATTCCCTTAATGGAGCTGTCTACTGGACACCTTTTCTTGACTATCCCAAGGCACCATCTTTATTGAATCTGCTTCTTTATCTCTCTTTCTCTCTCCATCTCTCTGTCTCTTTTCCTTGTCACTACTCCCTGTAGGCTGAAAACATCAAAGTTTTTTGTTTTTTTCCCATGGATTGCCTACAGTCCCTTACCAGTGTTTTTTTTTTTTTTTTTAAGAATTACCATTCTTTTTAAGGGTAGCAGGAAGTAGGGGATAAAGAAGGGTTGCTTAATGGGTATAAGAATATAGTTAGTAGGAATAACAACTAGTATTTGGTAATGCAATAAGGCAACTGTAGTTAATAATTTGTTGTATATTTCAAAATAACTAGAGGAGTACATTTGAAATGGTCCCAAAACAAACAAATAATAAATGTTTGAGGTGATGGATATCCTAATTACCCTGATTCAATCATCACACATTGCATACTCATAACAAAATATTGCATGTACCCCATAAATTTGTACAACCAAAAGAATCTGATGCCCACACCTTCTCTCCTTTCTCATTCTCACTGTGCCACTCACCGTCTTTTCTTGGTCTACTGTATCAGCCAAAGCTCTGACCAGGCCTGCCTCTCTCAAATCTTACATCAAACCTTTGCAGATGTTTTCAGAGAAATTGTATAGAAATACAAAGTTCTAATTCTGTATTTGAGATATCCAGTTGTTCCCTGCTTTATAAAAATCAAAGTCTAACTCATCCACCTATACATATCATTTATCTTTAAACTATCTTTCCATATTTATTTTGTACCACTACCCCTAGTTCCACCCAGGCAATACTGTCATGCTTTACTGTCTGAATAATTACTCCCATGGGTGTCTGTCTGTCTGCTTTGGTACACTGGGAGCTCCTCAAGAGTAGGGGTGGTGTCATTCATCTCAGTATCCTCCTTATATTGAGCAAGGGTACTTCATGGACACTCAGCAAATATTAAAACAGCCACTAAATTCTCTCTGTGGTTTGCAGTTTTGCTGTCTTCCCAGAGCAGCTTATAGCAACAGCAACTACCACGTAGGCAACAAGACCCAGCTGCTACGCTTGCCAGAGCCTCTGTGCATCTTAGCCACCTCCGGCCATTTTAAAGCTTCTCCCTCTGATTGCTCTGGGGCAAAGCTGCTCCCAGTGTGACCAGAACTACCAATTAAAATCAAGTCAGAGCCTACTCATTTTTAGCAACAACTGCCAAGAAATGGCTCTCAGGCAACCATCTCCTCTATCCCACTGTGCTTTTGAGTCAGCTCTCTGAAAATTTTCCTTTTCTAATACTCTGTTCTTCAATGAATGACCTGGTACAGTTTCCTCAATGTCAGACGAATAAACCATGGCCAAAGGCTGAGGTCAGGTGTGTCCAGATGTGGTGAGGAGGAAGGTAGCTCGACTCAAAGTCTTTTGTCCACAAATCTCACCATCTCCTACTTGTTCTTAATTAGATACAGGAACAATTCTAAGAGGCCAGAACAACTTATTCTTTCTAAAACTATTTTCTTACTGAATTAACTCATTGGGCTTAAGCTTTGCAGGGGTCATGAACAACTTTAAGTCATATTTACTCTTTGACAGTTTCACAATATGAAACTTTGTAATAATTAGTCTCCATTTTTTTCCTGTTACAGTTTTTAAAAACCCTCTAATGTCTGTGTTATATATACTTTATAAAGCATCCTTGAGTTAATGATGCTTATAAGAAGTGCCCTAATGTTTGCAGTATTAGTCACCTATCTTCAAAATATATTATGTTTTTGGCAGATTTTTGTGTCATTTTAGATGCTTCTGTGAATATGCAAATTATGTCATCTGTGACATAGGTTTATATGACAACCTCTGACCACAGGCGCTTATAACAAAGTGCCACAGAAAGAGAGTATGGTGTGGAGGGCGAGTGGCTGTGGAAGAACAGAGTCCCTCATTGCCCCAGGTAGAGTGGGTGTACATATCAATTATGCTTTTGTATTCTCTGGGGCCCATGGTCAAAGCACGGCTGTGCCTGAGAAAAGATCAACAGTGCAGCAGCAAAGGTTAGAACAGAGGACAGAATGATGTCTCCAAGACAAAGTGCCCTAGGCCAGCAGAATGCTTGCCAGCTACTTTCAGCATCGCTCATGGGCTTCTTCTAGTTTACACTAAGAAACGATATAGAAAAGATCATTAAAACAAAACACCACCACACCACAGCCAACAATTCTCCCACAAGGAAATCAGACTGAAATACAGGCTATAAATCTCGGGTTCTGGAGATCAGGATCTCCGTGCTGCCCAACATCTCTCTTCTCTTTGAAATGGTGAAAAATATGTATCCTTGGCACTGTGTAACAATGCACTTAGGGCCACACAGGTGTTCTGGGTACTCTGTCTCCACCTTGTCCTCCATCAAAGGATCAGGATTTGCCCATTTGCTGGACAAGAGCAAAGGTTCAAGGTTTTAATGACAGACTAGAGCTCTGCAAATACTCCTCCAGCTTGAAGCTCACCCTGTGCCCTACGCTTCCACCTCTCTTCCCAGGGATTGAAGGAGCTTAAGGAGATGGACCCTAATCTTCTATTGGTAAAAACCAAAACCATCTGAGTCTTTGGGTTCATGTTTGTCACCCTGTGTTGTTTTCTTATATGCTCTGTTAGTCAGACTGACTTCTTTAAATACCTTGTCTAAGTCACTCCTAGATGCCTAGTCTTGTCTGAGAACATGATTGAGGATTTGCTGGATTGATACTTATAGAACTATAAAACCCCTTCCCAAAGAGAAAAAGTGATGAAAAATACAGGCCGAAGGAGTTTTCAAGTGTTCCCTGACAGCAGAACCTGATTTTAAGCTGGATTCTTAGTATTTCATGGACCCAAATCCAATGTACTTGGTTTCATCCCTTTGTAGAGCCCCAGAGTAAAGAAAAGTATCATGGAGGCCTTGTTAAGCTGTTGAGAACCAAGAGAAAACACTTTGGGTTTTGCACAGTCCCAGATTTGGAGCATGCAGCACTGAACCTGCTGGGTTGACAATGAAATCAAGCCTGGGTCGCCCTTTGTGAGGCTCTTATCAGGGGCAAATATTGAATTCCCTCTCTGCTCAGCTCCTTGTGCTTCTTGCTAGGGGGTTGTCTCCAGAGTACAAGGGGGAAGGTGGCCACATTTTTCTGGCAGCTTAGTAATTCTTCTGCAATGCAACTGGGAGCCCTTTGGGTGAAAGGCAGTAAACAAATCACCTGGTGATGAATGCTGCCCTTCTGACTGGCTGGAACCTTCTTTCCTGCAAAGCTGCCCACAGCCTTTAGGGAAGGCAATGAATGAGGCCTGCACGGGAAGCATGAATAATCCCAGTCTATTTACTTACAAATGTGTAAAGGTCTCACGCAGCTCAGGATGGTTTTGAATAAATATGCTGCTCTCTCAAGATCAGCAGCCCTGTAGATCTGGAGACAGAGGCTCGCTGCTCCCTAGTGCTCAGCTCATACATAAATAAAAGATGCTCGTTGGTTCAGCTGCCAAATGTGACATGGTGATGAATTTCCAAGGGTGTCACTCAGGAAGGTGACAGTTGCAATGCTGATGGGCCTGAGGAGGCAGACTACAGCCAAAAAAATCTATGTTCATGGATCTTGTGCTAGTGTCCCTTATGGGATAGTGACCTAAAATTCTGGTCACCAGCACAGCCTGGCTTGCTCGTATATCTCACCTAGCATACATTGTAAAGCAAGGTGAAGAGGCTAAAATGACCTAATGCACTAGACACAAAGGAGAAGGAATGATAGTGAAGGCTCTATCTTAAGGCTTAAACGACAATGAGATAGTGTCTATGAGGCCATCATTTATTGCCAGCAATTCTGTCCCATCCCATCCCTCTTCTATTTGGAGGATTATCAGAGAGGTTTTCTAGTGGACATAGTGTGACAATCCTTGCCTATAATTTCTCAGTGCCCCCTGTATACTTACAGGATAAGATCCAGATTTAGGGCCACGTTCTACACAATCATGCTGTCTCTCTCATGGCTCCGTCTCCCACCATTCTCTGCACTTCTGCCATAATGAATCTCTTGTTACCTAGGCACATCTTGCACCTGCTGTGTATTAGTCAAGGTTCTCCAAACAAATAGAATCAAAGGGTTATACATTAGGCCCTTAAACAACACAGGGTTAAACTGCACAGGTCCACTTCTACTCAGATGTTCTCCTACCTCTGCCACCCTTGAGACAGCAAGACCAACTCCTCCTCTTCCTCTCAGCCTGCTCAATATGAAGGTAATAAGATGAAGACCTTTATGATGATCTACTTCCACTTAATGAATAGTGATTATACTTTCTCTCATGGTTTTCTTAGTAACATTTTCTTTCTGTGGCTTAATTTATGGTAAGAATGCAGTATATAATACATACAACATACAAAATGTGTGTCAGTTGTGTTGTCAGTAAGGCGTCTGTCAACAGTAGGCTACTAGTTATTAAGTTTTGGTGGAGTCAAAAGTTATACAGGAATTATTGACTGCACAAGGGGTTGGTCCCCCTAACCCCCAAGTTGTTCAAGGGTCAACTATATATAAATAGATTTATTTTAAGGAATTGACTCACATGGTTGCAGGGGCTGGCAAGTCTGAAATCTGTAGTGAAGGCCATTGGGCTTGGAATTCAAACAGGATTTCTATGTTCCAAGTCTTGAAGCTAAATTCTTTTTTCTCCAGGAAAGATCAATTTTTGCTCTTAATGGCTTTGAACTGATTGGATGGGGCTCACCTATAGTATAGAAAGTAATCTTTATTTAAAGCCAATTCTCTATAGATGTTAATTACATCACAAAACATCTTTACAGCAACATTTAAACCAGTGTTTGTCCAAACAACAGCACCACAGCCAACTGTAAATTGACACATACAATTTAGTCATCACGTGTCCGTCTCCTCGTGCATGTACCATTCTCATTGTCTAGAACTGCACCACCACCTCACAGAATGCACACTCTTCTGCCTGTTGAATGTTTATTCATTTTACAAGGCTCAATCCAATCATCTCTTTCTCTACAAAGCTTGCTGCACACAAAGGAAGAGCCTGACACTGACTCCTCCCCTGTTCCCATGTCCTTTGTTCTTTCATCATAGCACTTAGAGTATTTTATAGCGGTAGCTTACTTATTAAGTCGGTCTCTAAGCTAGATTACCAGCTCCTTGAAGGCAGGCATTTTGTCATATTCATCTATGCATTTTCTACTCTCAGCACAGCACCTGGACCTACTACATGCACTATACCCACTACACCTATTACAGTAGGTGGTCAATAAATATGGGATGAACAAAGGATGTATTATTACAATCGACTAATAAAACTTCCCATCTGGCTAAGTTGTGATGTAAACAATTTGTTCATTGATTTGGCTTTGACTTTCATCAGGAACAATGTACAACCCAAAGCATCTCTGAACTATCTAGAAGATATTAACCATTCAGTCTGCGTAAGTTTGGGATCAGCTTGTATTCAAGCCCTAGGCTACTCCCCCTGCTTTTATCCTAGTTCTGCAGGGAGGAGGTCTCTTAAATCTTCCGAAGTGCTCTCTCTCACTCACCCCGCTGCAGAGTGACTGTCAAAGCACAAGCATCTATTGCAGCCTGTAACGTCTAAAAAGGCGTTTTTTTCTCTTCCTTGAACATGATCTTTACTAGAGGGAGGAAATTTTCCAAGTGCTTCAGGCCCAAGCAATTATTGAAACAGAGAGAGAGACAGAGAGATATGATTGGATAAGACTTGTCCTGATTGGGCATTTTTCTGCTTAATTGGTTAACAACTTGATATGGTTTGACTGTGTGTCTCCACCAAATCTCATCTTAATTGTAATAATCCCCATGTGTCAAGGATGGGACCAGGTGGAGAAAATTGAGTCATGGGAGTAGTTTCCACCATGCTGTTTCTGTGAGTGAGTTCTCATGAGATCTGATAGTTTTATATGGGGCTTGTCCTCCTACTTCTCAGTACTCTCTCTCCTGCCGTCATGCGATGAAGGACATGTTTTCTGTCCCTTTCTCCATGATTGTAAGTTTTCTGAGGCCTTCCCAGCCATGCAGTACTGTGAGTCAATTAAACCTCTTTCCTTTATAAACTACCCAGTCTAGAGCAGTTCTTTATAGCAGCGTGAGAACAGAATAATACACAACTCACAAGTCCCCTTGCTTATCTACTCAGAGCCTTGCCCCATCACAGTTTTTAACACTGATGAATCCACAGATGCTGAGTCTTCTGTTGTTAACTCAACATCACCACTCTCTTCTTCCAGAGGAGAAGCTGTGAGCCACATTGCATAGCCCTCCCATGCTCCTAAGGTTCTGGGGCAAGAGTCAGCTAAGGAGTGACATTCACATGACATTTGGAAGGCAGGAGAGAAGAGACGAATACTCCACAGAGACAATAGTGGACTGTTACGTGAGTCTCTCTGCAAGTCTCTAATTCCCAAATTAATGCCTTTATGCTATAAACTGAGCAGCTTCCAGCTGCTATTTTCCTCAAGATACCCTGTCAATCTTGTTGTTTATGCTAGATCTTGATGAATCATTTGGTTTCTTAGAAGCTGGATGATACAAAAGGCTCTGAACTAAGATTCAGGGATTCCAGTGACCTGACAATCATGGCAACTCACTTCCTCAGTTTCCCATCAGTCAAGGATAAGTTGAACTGGTTTCTTGTTAAATTAAAAAATAAAACAAAAATCCTTCTAGATGATATAAAACGTGACATCTTAGATGTATTGCAGGTCTACTGACCTCTACTGGAAATATTGTGAGAGCCATTCAGTACAGAGGCAAACTTGCTTCTCAAGACTGTGGAGTCAGATACAACACAGTGGTAGACTGGCATGGGTTAATACTGAGAACTGGAGGATTGGGTGGACAAGGCCTCTAGGATGTAGCATTCATCTGGGTGAATATTAGGAGTGTCCTTTCAATGCCCAGTGTGGTGTCTTGTAGGTGATTTATATGCTGAAAATACAAATAGAAAAAAGCAGTGATCCTTGTTCAATGATATCCTATCCTTCAGACTCACGAATGAGGATGTCTCAGGCAGTGGGGGTGCTAAGTAACATCAGAGTTTTCTGTGTATATCAACCACTGGAGTCTTTATCAACAGCTATTCTCTGTCCCTGGAAAAGTCCATTCCCAAGATAATCTTCAAAGCCTGTTCTGGTCCAATAATAGCATGTGGATTTTAGAACAAAACCACAAGAGATGGGTAGAAGGTCAGAAACCTTCAGAACAAGTACATGATGTAGAGTTCAGCGTGGGTGCCCAAGCCTTCTTGGTTCTTGGTGGTGGTAAGGGGCTTCTTTCAGGTTTTCTTACTGATCTTGTCTGAAAACCAACCAACACACACTTCACTCCCCACCCCAATAAAAATATGCCGCGAACCTCTGATGAAAATAACAGAATTTAATTTAAATGGTATCATGATACTCTTTTCCAGGAACTATGAGGCAGCTGCTTAATAAGTGAAGACAATTATTGTTAAGTTATTTTTCCTTGCAAAGGTGGCTAATGGCATAGTCTATTATAGTTGAACAAAGATGCAATTACTCAGCTCACTTGACAAAATACCTAAAAATTCTCTTTGATTATACAATTTTAAAGAGAAAGAATCCATCAGCTACTAGTTTGCAAGAGCCCTCTGGGCAGTGGACACTCTGATTCTTTGTCTCCCTACAGCTCAAAGCTCCATTTTAGACACTAGGTGTTTAACGAATATTTGTGGTTGGCATGTTCTAAATGGGTTGCCAAAAATCTCCCAGAGATATTCTTCAATATCTTTTTTCCTATCCACTAGAGAGTCATTTCAGCCCAAGGCATCACGTAGAGTAGAACAGAGCCCCTTTGGAAGGTGTTGATTTTTATGCATAAAGCACAGGATTTATTAAGTAGGGAATGGGTTCCTCCCTTAGGAGATACTCATCCCCTAGAGATAGCCAGATGTGAACATGGGAATATAAGGCAGCAAGCTCCATGAGAAGGACTTCCCTTTCAGTATTCAGGCTGAGAGCATCTGTCTGCCTCCATGCCCCTCCGGAGAAGAGCTGCTGGTGACATAGAGTTCATTTGAAGGAACCTTTAGATGCATTTGTTTGCATGTCCTCTTTCTGTGTTTTTCCTCTCTGAAATTCCAACATGTTGCTGTCATGTTGGCGACAATGAACACTATAGCAGAAAAGGCATCTGTACTTCTTTTCAGACTGACCCTGTTTTCCCCTCAGGTGAAAACTTTCCAAAATTAGACTTTCTTGATATGACATTTCTTGACATGAAACTTAACTCAGTAAAGAATGAGGTTTGAACTTTGGAACTTTGGATTGTTTTTGAGAAATACACATTTTTCAAAATATGCTTTCAACTGTCACTTTTTTTTCATTTTATGGATGCACAAACACAATGCTTGATTTTTATTAGTTCTTAATCATTTATTGCAAAACACACAGTTCATTGTAAATTGATTGTGGCGCAACTCTAAATACTGTAGCTGGGAAATTATTTATCTAAGTTTTAAAAGTGTAAGATTTGATTCCCAAAGATGCCAGTATAAGCAGGTAGATTCTAGTTTAATGAATTCAGGATTACTGGTAAATGAACATATGTTTGCATTTCAAAAATTATGTTTGCATTACACAAGAACTGTACTTAGTACCAAGGAGTTGAAATCAGCAAATACTTTAATGTGTTATTGACTGTAAGCCAGATGACTAACTTTGATAATAGACGTGCAAAGACGGGAAGATTAACGATGTTATTGCTGTTTTATGACGTTAATATTGGACTTCCTTTGGTTCTTATTGTGCTAGAGGTATTTCACAAACACAATGTCACAAGAGTCTTGTCACATCTCTTCTCCCCCCCTCAATTAGATTATCCTGACTTCTGTACTTTTGTCAATTTTATATTGGTAAAATATTATCTGAGTTAATCCTTCGCCAAAATCTGAAGTTGTTGTTAGCCATTACTTCCACTATCCAACCAATAAAGCCTCAAGTTCAAATTTTAGCCTTTAGATATTTTAAAACTATTTAAGCTAGAAAACAACTTCTAATGTATAGTAAATATATTTGAAGATATTCTTTTGCTGTCATAAATTAAAAATCCACCCAACTTTCTGATGTGACAGATAATTTATATGATTATTTTGTTCATCAAAGTAACATTATAAGATGACCAGTATTACTCTCCATTTTACAAAAGAGAAATTTAGGGCAAAGAGAGGTTCAGTAATCTACCTGAGTTCCCAAAATAAGAGGGTGAAGCTGGAACTGAAACCCAGTCTACCTGACCCCAAGTGTTCTTTGTTTTCTACAACCCCAGGCTATCCAGAGCATGGAGACTTCAGAAAGTAATGAGCATATTCATTTCATTTGGTTATATACAAGTCTGTAATGATGTCCAGCCCTGAGGATATAATATTTCAGTCACCTGAGGAGTCCAGAGGCCATTTTCCTTTGTAGACAGTCTTCTCCTGGGCAGGGGCACTCTCCTCTACTCAGAGTTTATTTCCCCAAAGTTTGGGCAGGCAGAGTCAACTTGAATTCCTCCACCTTCTTTGCTATGTCTAACCTTTCTTTCAATTCAACCTCAGTAGCATTTATGAGCTTAAGAAGGGGATGTGGGTGGCAGAGTGGTGACAAAAAGAGAGGAGAATTGGGATCCCTCTGGGAGATATTCCTGGCTTTAAACAGGCCTACCCATAATTTTTCCCTTACGCAGGACTGCTGTCCCTCAGGAAAGGGATGGGGCTATGATGGGCCCTGAGAGGTGTGGGGATTGTTGGAGCGTAGGTAGGGTAGAAGATCAATAAGCAGAGGATAAGACTGGGCCAGGGGTGGGGAGCTTTGGTTCCTGAGAAGTTGGGGGAGCAGGCCTAGGGTTTGGGATAGGGGTGTGGCTCAGGGCAGGGGTGGAGTCTGGGATGTTGCCTTGGAAGGGGAAAGGGCAAGGACAGGGGTGGGGCTGGGGTGGGGTCAGAACAAGGGTCAGAACAAAGGGAGGTGAGAAGTATGTATGCCTCTCCTTCCCAGTGCTTCCCGGGAGGGGCTTTCACCTACCATCCACTGCAGGGCCCTCCCTGCACACGCAGGCTCTCCTGCAAATGATACTCCGGATCTTCCCAGTTAGGAGCTTCCCTCTATAAACTGTTCCCCGCCCTCTTCTTTCATTCTCAGTTACAGGTCAAGCCTCTTTTCTAGGAAGCCGTTCTTGTTGGGCTGGGCAATAGGGATCACCTTCTCCCTAGGACACTGACCTATAGACTATAGTTCTGTGTTCATACTGGATCCTGTGTTCAGATCGTTTATGCCAAACAGAAAGTCCAGGAGAGTGGAGGCCTGTCTTTGTAATGCATTCACATTGATTGATGGGTGAAGAGGTACAGGGGATCTTCTCTCTCTCTCCTGCCTTGATAAGGGCTAATCTAGACAAATACTAGGGAGCTGTAAAATGTCTCTCAAAGACCAGGACACAGAGCTGTAAACCTGTGTTAAACCATGCTTCACGGTGCATGGGAATTTCCCAGTAATCTTGCTGAAATAAAGGTTCTGATTCAGTAGGTGTAAGCTGGAGCCCGAGGATTTCTTCTGGCTGATGCCTATGCTAAAGGCCACATTTTGGGTAGCTCTAACTGTGTTTGCACCAGCAGCTGCAAGCCCTTAAGCTGACACGCCCATAGACACACACTGCAACTAGATCTCAGGATGCATCAATCACCATTGCTGTTGCTGAGGCCGTGAGGTTTTCTCTGCTTGAAAAGCATCTGGACTGATGATCTTTCAGTGACCCAATTGTGCTGGTCAAAGAGAAGCTTCTAGAAACTCTCACAGCCTCTGCTTTGCTTACTGTGCCTCCCCCAGGGCTCTGGGACTCCTCTCCTGCCCCACTCTCTGCCTGGAAAGAGGGATGAGTATGTTTTTCATGCTCATGGCCTGATTATTGTGCTTCCACTGCCTGGGGCTGGGCTTTTGAATTTTTCAGCAGAGAAAAACAAACAAACCAAAAAAAAAAAAAACCACACAAGAAAACTGCACTGGGAAATAATTTTCTTGTTGGTGGGTTCTATAAAGGTTACACCACATACATACTCCATGTAGCAAAAGAGACATGCTTCTTCCATTGCCGACCTCATTGCTGACAAGTGATGGTGACTAGTGACCCTTGGTGGCCCTTTCCACTGGACTTAGCACCCTCTTTTTGGCCATGATTAATTATATGCCCCAAACTGAAATGACAATCACTTTTTATTCTGTTTTACATATGCATCTCTGGGGCGTCCAGGTAAAAGCTCTAATTTTCTAGTTCAATTGTAGCACTATTCTTTGAGAGGCATTGACTGCAGAGATGCTAAAAGGATGCCAGTTCAGAGAATTATTGAGTTTTAGCCAGAATCATATGCTTATATGGATTCAGGTAGCGCTTACTGAAGCACAATGCAGACTTCCCTTTTGCCCTGGGCCTCTATGTTCACAGGAGGAAGAAGAAGGAACTTGGGGTGGGAGTGACCTATTATAAAAATCAATGAGCTTGGGCAGCCCTGCTGTCTGCCTGTAGACCTGGCGTCCTCAGATACAGCCACAGTTGTCAGTCAGCTCTGAGCTGTCCTTGGCTGCCTGTCTCTTCATCCTTCCCCCAAGCTCCTGGCTGTGGGAATGGAAATCAAGACAGTTTTCTGCTTATATAAATGTGTCATTCAAGATTCTTTGCATAAAAGTACTTTAACAACAAGAAATCTCTTAATCACCTATTTAAAATGAGGATGGAGATTTCAGAGCAGTGATTTTGAGACCAGTTGAATTTCCAGATGTGCCCGAGCACACAGTGTAACTGGAGAGCCGGTCAGGTACCTGGAGCCGCTAGTTGGATGAGAATAGAACTTTCTGGCCTCAGCGTAGCCCCTGGGTAGGTTTGTCTTTGACTTCAGCCCTCAGAAGAATGAAAATGCCTGGCAGTGTCTTTCTGGTAATGTGTGTGCTGGGCATCCTACTTGGATCTTTTAGATTTTATAGAATGTTTACCTGTGCCTCAGTTTGGGTTATTTATTCTAACAATAAATGAAATAGTAAACTTTTGACTTCTAGCTAGGCGAGTGAAGCAGGAAACAAATTTGAAAATAAACGAATGCGTAGCCTTAAGCAGGAAGGGAGCAGCAGGGAACGAGAGATGAAAAGAACAGGACGAAGCCTGGAGAGCCATCAGGAAGTGAAATGCCCATGCAAGTACCAGGCTGCAGCCAGGAGGGGGCGCCAGAGATTGGATCAAGTGCATCTGTAGAGAGAGGAAGGAGGGAGCTGCCCTTAGCTGGCTCTGGTGGTGTAAGGATGGATTTTGACGGATAAAGACATGCCTCAGGGAAATAAGGGGTCTGGAAGAGATCATAGCCATCTAGTCCATTCATGTTGCTAGGGTCTGAAGGTTGTTGTCTCCCTCAAAATTCATATGTTGAAATCTACTCCTTAATGTGATGATATTAGGAGGTGGGGTTTTGAGGAGGTGATTAGGTTAAGAGGGTGGCACCCCTCGTGAATGGAATTAGTGCCCTTATAAAAGGGGCCCCAGAGAGCTCCCTTGCCACTCTACCCTGTGAGGACATAGAGAGTAGATGCCATCTATGAAACAGAAAATGGGGCCTTACCAGATACCAAATAGACACCAAATCTACTGGTACCTTGACCTGGGACTCGCCAGTCTCCAAAACTGTTGGCAGTAAATTTCTTTTCCTCTTCTTTCTTTTCTTTTTTTTTTTTTAAAGTGAACCACTGTATGGTGTTTTGTTACAGCAGCCCAAATAGACTAAGACGTGGTTAGATCCACAGGGAGATTTCTTGAGTTCTCAGAATTGGGTAATGATGTTCTACCACATCCATTTCTTTCCTTCTCAGTGCTCCAGGGAAAGGAGCAGGAGAAATACAGTGTGGCTTTGCAGTCCAGGCTAACCTTGCGCATGCAGAATGACCCAGATAAAGTGTTCATATGGTAACAGAGATAATACGTGCACAACCCTTGACACAGCATGTGACCACCAATCAAGAAACATTAGTTCCCACTGCTCATTTATCCATTTGGTAAACATGGATTGGGGACCCACCCTGTGATTGGAACTGGGGTCACAAAGGAAAAAAAGAAAGTGTGTTCTCTGCCCTCTGGAAGCTCAAAATTTATGTTAACATTATCCCAATGCAATGATGTAGGTGGTCAAACAGGTAATAAACAGAGAGTTTATGTTGTGAAAACATGGCAGAGGGAACACTGATTGCCTCAAGGGGTCAGGAAAGCTTCTAGGATGAGGTGACATTTGAGTGGTTCATGAAGAATAAATGGGTCTATATGAAGTGAATGAAGAAAGAGGCAACCTGGTCTTTGGAGGGTATTCCAGGATAGCGTGTTAGCATGGGAGAATGCCCTCGAAAGTCAGAAGTTCTGGTTTTGGGACCAGCCAGACATTTGCTATCATTTATGGGAAGGTACACAGAGGAAATGCAGGGAGATACAGTTGAAAATCAATTCAGAAGAGCCTTGTAGCCCTAACAAGTTGTTCTGACTTTTTCCTGCAGTCAATGGGAAGTCAAGCGGGGAGAGTCCATAAGGAGGGTGAGACCACAGCTTCTTTGAATATATCTTGCGGTCAATAGGAAGCTGAGAGGAGGGTTCATGAGGAGAGTGTGACACAGTTGGTCTCAGTATACCTCAGTGTCCTCATCAGTGTGACTGACAGAGACACTCTGAGCAGTTGGTTAGTCATCGGTCCTGCTGAAAATGCACCTACCTGTTCACCAGGTGTCCGAAGAGAGGGAAGCTTGCTCCTTTCCAGGGCACCAGGCTGAGAGCAGTGTGCTGCCTTGCCACTTCATATCACTAAGTCACGCTCAGCAACTCATGCAGCAGCCGCCCTCAAATGTGTCCCATCATCAAAATCAAATTTAGGAACCAAAGATTTTTATTTCTCAGTAGTTAGCATTTGTTCTTCCCTAGTTGAGACCGTACAGCCCAAAGTGTGTTCCTCACTTTACCACGTCCCGGCTGTGGCCTTCAGTCAGGCTGCTCCCCCCCTCTCTGAGTCATGCATGGTCTGAGGGCCAGAATAACTCATTAGGCATGGCTATCAAGAATCTGTCCCAGCCCTGCTGCCTCCACAGTCCATGAGCCTAAAATTTGTTCACCAAAAACAACCCTTTGGGAGGCTTAGTGGTACTATCTTGTCAAGCTCAAAGCATAGGCAGTTGACAAAATAGAGATAAAACCTATGCCCTTGTTTGAATTAGTCCATATACTTTTTGGTAACTTAAGTCCGTTCTCTTCTAGAGTTTTCTTGTTCTTTACTCATAAAATGAGTTCGCTGGACAAGGTGACCTTTAAGGCACCTTCCTTTCCAGATTTCTAGGGCTTGCTGAAGATTAGTTTCACCTGAAGTCATCATAGTAGATCCTCATTACTCCAGTGGACATGCAACACCAAGAGGTGGCTGACACCAGCAGAACCCACTCACAGAAAATTCTGGACATGCTGGCAACTGCTGAAAGGCTTAGGAGCCCCCAGAGGATGAGGGCTATGGGCCAGGACATTCAGCCACCCCTGACGTCACAGGGCAGCAGCCTGGATCAGTGGAGTGCAGAGTGCACTGCAGGGACAGGGAAAGGACATGTATGGGTCACCTCTGAGAAACGAAGCCAGTGTGGCAGGATGTCAGGGCCCAGGAGCAGGGAGGGATTTGGTACACTCAGTGATTTGTTTATAGTGCCTTCAGACAGAGAGAGAGGGGGAGAGAGAGAGAATAATAAAGAGAGAGAGACTGAGAAAGAGAGACATTTCAAATAATGAGCCAGGATCAAGATTCCAGCAGCAGAGTAGATGTTTAGGTGACTAAAGGGCAGGGGAGACATTAGCCCAGCCCACAATTAATGCCATTACTGTTTTCACCTGAGTAGTTTCATACATTTCAAATACTGTACACCAAATAACAATGTCTATCTATTAAGTTTTAGTTACCGTTTTAAGCATTTTATGGGTAAAAACCGTGTGCAAAATCTTAGACAATACTTTGGGGATACAGAGGAACAGAAAGAACCTTAAATTTGCCTGAGGCTACACAACTAGTGAGTGGAAAAATCAGAATTGAAACTCAGGCAGTGTGGTGCCAGCACCTGTGCTCCTGACCCCTGTGTGATTCTGCTGGTATTAGTTTCTCAAGGCTGCTGTACCAGATTACCGCAAACTTCATAGCTTCAAAGAGCATACGTTTACTTTCTTATAGTTTTGGAGGTCAGAAGACTGAATTGGGTTTAATAAAACCCATAAAACTTTATAGTTTAATAAAACTGTAATTGCAAATATAGTGCTTTGCTGAGTTCTTTGAGTTATTCTAGTAAATTATCAAATCTGAGAGGGGTCATGGGTGCCCCAGATCTGCAGCCGGTTAGTCTGAACTGAGGGCAGTCTTCTTGTCAACTATGCCTTTTAAATTGTGGGGTCAGCCCTAACTCCAGGTTGTTAGTGCCAGAGTGGAATTGTAGTATACCAGTTGATGTCATAAATACTCCCCACCTCAAGATCCTTAACTTTTCTCATCTACAAAATCCCTTTTGCCATGTAAGGTAAAATAGTCACAAGTTCTGGGGACCAGAATGTGGACATCTTTGGGATCATTCATTCTAACTATCACACTATTTCAAAGCATTTATACTTTGTTAGAGGACCTACCATCTGGTGGGTTAGATTATTGTAGTCAGAAGCCACCAGTTCAGCAGGAAGCAGCAGAGAGCTTTTGAAGCTAACCTCTAAGCTGACAAACTCTGGAAGAGGAATCAGGAGGCTTTTCAGCCCGGCTGCTCCAAGGACATATGAGGTTTCAAGGGCACATTGTCTGAGTACCTTGGCCTCAGCATCTCATATAAAAATGGGAATAAATATCCTCTGTTTAGCACTGAACAAAATTCTGTAAATGATAAACAAAATTTGTAAATGATAACAATGTATTCTTATTCCATATTCTTGTTCTGTCAAGCAATAAGTACAGAAGTTGGTTGGACCTTTATTAGTTTCAGATTTATTTATTAAATAAATGAACTAGCCTTTGACAAACACTCAGAGATTTAATTATTATAACATTCTTTTTACATAGAGCTATCTCCAGTAGATAAGAAAATGAAGGGGCAGAGAGATTAAGTCACTTGTCCAGTGTCACATATCACATAGCTGGTAAGTGGCAGAACCAAGACCCAAATGCAGCCAGTCTGATTACAGAGTCCAGTCCCTTAGCTGCTCCATGCTGCCTGAGCAGGTGGCCGATGAAGAGGATGGAGTAGGAAGAGAATGAGCTCTTGCTCTATCAACTCCTAACCCAGCATCAGGGGAATCTAGGGTCTCCAGCAGGACATGCCAGGAACCAAGGGGGCCCTCCAGGACTATGAGCCTGCCCTGGGCACTGCACGTCACATAAGTTAGGTGGCTGTAACCTCAGATTGTTGGGCACTTTCACGTTCATAGTAAATGCACACTAAAGTTGATAGAGTACTTTTTCCCATACATCAGGCCATCCTCCTCTCCTATGCTCCTTTCATAGCTGTCCTGTGAATGTCATATCCCAAGTTTCAGAAGGTTTTGACTTCTAATATTTGAATTATTTTTTTCTCCTAGCTAATTGAAACACCACCAGAAAAAGAAACAAAACACTGAAAACTACTTGCTTAGAGTCTCAATTTGTCTATTTATCAATGATCTAAACTTGGACACCACTAAGCTTTGGTTTCCACGTGCTCAGATAGGGTAACAAGTTGTTGGCAGGACTGACTGGAAAAACATATTTAACATTTCCTGCGCAGAGCCCAGCTGTGTTGGAGATCACCACCTCCTGCTTCTGACCCCTCTCTTTTTGCCTCATTGCTCCCTACTCTTCTGGGCACTCACCCTCTTTTTTTCAGTGCTGTTATTTACAAGACTTGGCCCTGCTCCCTCCAAGTCTCTGGGGCCATTCATTACTCACCCTCTCCAATCTGGCTTCTTGCTGGCTATTCCTCTGAAACCAGGCCTGCATGCCACAAGCAACTTCCTAATTACCAAAGCTCTTATCTCTCCTTGATCTAGAACCTGTTTGCCCTTTTTGAAATGTTGGGCCCTTGAACGACAAATGACTATGGTTGCTTGCAGTCTGCAATCCACCCACTTCCTGTGTGATGACTCCTGGCCGGTAAACAGCTTCCTGTGGTGTGTGCTGTGCTCTGTCCTCCTGCCTCACTTCCTGCATCTCTACTTCCAACGAGCCCCTTCACTGGCTCCTCTTGACCCTTAAACATACAGATGTTCATCGAAGTTCTCCTCTCGCTACTATTTTCTATACTCTCTTCATTCTTGCCCGTAGCTTCCACTTCACCCATGTCCTGCTCTATGCCTGTCATTCCACAATCAAAATGTTTTATGCCAAGTACATCTCTGATCTCAAGATCTGTATTCCCGGTTTCTAAACACTGAAGCTCTATTGCTGATGGCGCTCTGAACGTGCCCACATCCTGATCATTATCTCCAGGCTTGATTTGACTTTTCCTTGGTAAATAGGCCATTTGTCCCGTCTCCTTCTCAGCAAGTCTTTCTTGACTCCTCCTCCTTCCATCAACAACTCAGAAGAAATAGCTCCCTCCGATGAGCTTGAACTCATTTTGCTCACACATCTAGAGTAATTGGCAGGCTAGGTTTTAATTGATTGTCTATGGATTGGTTCCCCCTTTCTAGATAGTGAACTCCCTATGGGCAGAGGCAGGGCATTATTTACCCAGAAAGGATCTGAGTAACTTCATAGCCCTCAGCACCCATTTGGATACTCCAATTATTCACCTTTCCAGCCTCCAGAACTGCAAATCCCTGTTGTTTAAGTCACCCAGTCTGTGGTATTTTTGTTATGGTAACACTAGCAAATTAATACACTAGTGAAATGCCACTCACCGGTTTTAGTGGTGAGGTACAATGCTTCCTTTCAACTTGACACTGAAAAACAGTATTTTCGTTTTATTTGTAGAGATGGATCAAAATCAGACAGTGGGTTAAATGGATAGTATCCTTGCCCACATAATCTTAAGGCAACTTCTGAACAATCTTATCAGAAGGTACTGATAGTAATGATTTTTTTTTTCTATATTTGTCTTTTCCTTCCTCCTTTTTGCTTCTGTTCCTCTCCACTTCTCCATCTAAAAGTTGAGCGGAGATTTGCCATTTGAGTCACAAGACCACCTTTATTGACTATAAAACAAACTGGAATATTTGGGCTGTGAAAGATACGCAGCTTCACAGTAAGGAAGATGGGAATGCCATGTTCAATTTCTGGCCCAAGTGGTTATGGACGTATAAAGATCCCAGTGACTGAACCATAGTTTGGGCCTCACAAAGGACCTGTCCAGGTGTGTTCAGTAAGAATCTTTTAAGCTTCTCTTGCTGTTAACAGTCTGGTTTCTTATACCCAGATGATTAGATGTCATAGACATCAGAAGGAGGTCAATAAAATTCAAGCTTTAAACTTTGACAGTAATTTGAGCTGAATAATAGTTGAATTTCAGAACTGAATTGTCATGGTGAGAGTCACTGAAGAGGAATAATTATCTTATAACTCGGTTACTATCCTGAACTCCTAGCAATATCCCTAACCCCATTTCTAACTCACCAAGCCCACATTATATTAAGTCATGCTTAGGGACATTATTTTTATATTCTTTTATGTATATGTTTGCATTCATAGCCAAATGCATATGAAATATATTTGAATAAATATGCATTCAGTGCAGCTAATGGGAAAATGGTACAAATGGTTTAGTCAGCTATAAATTGCATATTCTGAGAAAAAAATACTAAAGTACCATTCAAGTATTCTCAAGAGCCAGGTGGTTGAAAGATGTTAGCAATAATTCTTTTTGTGGTTTAGCATATAGGACAATCAAGCCATTTGTTTTCATTATTTTTGTGGACTAAAATTTTCATCTCATTTCTCTTGGGTAATACCAAACATTTTCCCTCTTATTCATCCATAACAACACTATGGTGCACTTTGCTAATCAAAGTTGCACATTGCATAATAATTTGCAATCTAATAAATATAAGCTTCATCCACATTTCATCAAATGTAGATGCAATTACTTAAAGATGCTAAAATACAAGATACAAATTTGAACTAAGAGGAATTTTAGGGGCATCCAAACAGTGAAAAATAAATCAAGTGGCAACTTATTTTATTTTACATACAATTTTATAAATTATTTGAGGAAAATTCCCAGGGTGCTTTCAATGTGAGTAAAGAATGTCAGTCTCTCTACTAAGACAGGAAATTCGTCAAGTGATGCCAATAAATGAAGGGCAAGGGGAAGGAAAGAATATACTGATAACTATTCTATTTTTGATGCCAATGAAATGAAAGAGAAGAGGAAATTAAGAATTAATGGAGAGTAATCCCATTCATGTTCAAGACAGGATGATCTATCCTCCCTGCCCTGTTGAAATGATCAATGGAAAATACAAGTTAGGAACAATTTTCACCAGCTATGGAAACAAGGGTGTCAACTACATGGTGGGAATTTCAAGTAATTTCTGTTAACAAAAGTTGACACTGCACCATACTGAAGATGTTGAGAGGACTAGTGTGTGGCCCCTATCCGGGAACAAAAGGCATGCCTGGAAGAAACAGAGGAGATGGAGACAGCTGGGAGAGTGCCGAAGGCAAGGTGTCATGCCCGCCTGTCACATCTGCTTACTGCCAGGCTACCACTGACTCCAGTGGTGATAACACAGCTCCAGGTTTTCTCTCTGGTATTGATTCCAGACCCTACATAGGACTGGATACGCTGAGGTTTTGTCTGTTATGGGCAGCCTACCACCTAGCAGGGGGGTCAGAGCTCCCTTCGGTCCAGCTCTGTCGCTACCACTTTGCTGAGGCTGCTTGAGGTGCAACAGAGATTAAAATTTGTTTTATATATTATTTTCATCCTCAATTTGTTCCAGAGCTTAAAGACTCAGTCAGTGACACAAATCTTTGACAGAAGCCAGCCTAACTCCTACTTGGCTAAAAACTAATAGTATACACTCTCCATTTTATCTAAGAGAAAACAAGGGGAGAAAAAAAAAAGGAAGGCCTGTAAATAAATACTACAGATTTAAACAAAACAAAACAAAAAGCCGCACACCCTGGAAAACTAGAACAATGGCCTCCAATAGAAATACATTTACTGGAATCAGTAGAAAATGTGTGTTTTCAACAAGATCAAAGCAGATGCTGCAACCATGATGACGTTAAGGGAGAAACTCACAAAGACTATGGAGGACTGCATGGAAATGGGAATCTAATTTGTCCAATTAAAAACTGAGTAGGACTAGAAAACAGCAAATTGGACATTGCATCAAATCAAAGTGGTGAATTAGAGAAAGAGCAAATGTGAGGAATTCTCATACAGGAAAATGAGATAAACGATGAGAGACCATTGAAGGAATCCCAGAGAGTATGAGCAGGGATAACAGGAGCAGTAAGGGGAACATATGATTGAAGACAGTGGCACAGAAGGGATCTGGGGCTGGCTTACAACTGTGAGGGAATATTATGTTTTCAGGTAAATATCATAAAAAGGACATCAAACAGAAAGAACTTCATGAGATTCCCCAATTTCAGAGCACATAAACAGAACGTTGTATACGTTCAGCAAATGTTAGTGGAGGCTGCTGAGTATGGTGTAGAAGGATGTGGAGGTTAGAGAGACACAGACTTGTGCTCAAACTCTGGCTCCACACACTCATAGTTTTAGGACCTTGGGTGATGTATTGAATCTCTAAAAGCCTCAGTTTTTCCAACACTAAAATAGGAATAGCGACTACTACTCCACAAGGGCTTTTGTGATGACTGAACAAGATTAAATATGTCAGAAACAAGTAGCTCATGCCTGACAAATAGCCATAACTCAGTAAATGAAAGCAAAACCAAGGCAAAACAATCACAACCATAGCAACAAAGCAAAGGTAAAGCAGATATATGACCAAATAATTGCTTTAAATGCATTTGTAATATTTACCAGTTATTTTATTCACCCATCGAAAAAGACTCTTCCTAACGTGGAATAATTTTTTAAAAGTGAAAAGAAAATAACATGGTGCATAAATTTAGATTGAATGAACAAGAACTAGGAAAAAAAGGGGATAAATTGGTACCATTTCTACAATATTCACTCATACACTTATTTATTTCTGCCAGCTTTCAGTTTTCTTAATTGCAGTACAAATTTACATTTTTTTAAAACATTGAGCTTACTGTTAATAAAGTTAAAAGACGTATTAATACTTTTTAAACATTGAATGGAGAATATGCCAAAGTAGCCAATAGAATAAAAATAGAGTAGAAAAGAAATCACAAGGAAAGAATAACAAACACTATAGAAGCTAAAGGAGACTAATGATATTGGAGGTATTAATAATGTAAACGTTAAGCTACTTCGTTAAAAGGAAATGACCCTCAGATTATGTTAAACCATAAAAATCTAACAATATGCTACTTAAAATACATGCAAAAATTAAATGACTCCAAACAGGAAAAAATATATTAACAAAGATATGCTAAACTAAAGAAAACAAAAATAACTAGCAAGTAGCAGTGCTAGTATTAGACCAAGCAAAATTCAGAGGTAAACACATCAAGTAGGATAATGGGGGCAATTTTTAATATTGATAAAAGGTTTGCTCATGAAGTTTCATCTGGTAATTAACATAGTGTTAAAATATGTGCAACAAGAACTGAAATTTTCAAAGATAATTGAATAAAAAACCAATAATAAGTGGGACTCTATGACATGCCAACATCAGTTTATTCATCCACTAAACACTGAGTTTTAGATACTGTACTGAGCACTTGGTCCCAATGACACTATTCTTGTTTCACTGGGAATAATTCACTTTTTATTGGGCACTGATATTCCTCCTTGGAACCACCACTGATACATCAAAGATCAGACAGTGCCCCTTTTTCCAGTGGTCTACCGTGCTATGAAAGAGGTAGACTTCCTGCACTCTGCACTACACTTTGCTAGAGGGAGCTGAAATAATAATGATTATGCAGCAATGTTTTTATAGTTTTGGCTAAAAATAAAATAAGCTTACCCACTATTCTTCGTTGAAGCAGATGTAAACCCAATGGGTTGCAAGACAAGATACCCAAATAGCAGATACCATTATATACTAAAATTAAGCCTCTTCTCAGTGGCCATGGTCAAGGTCATTGGTACTCAGAATTTGAGCTTCTAGGGAGTTCAATCCATAAAGTCTCTAGATATGTCTAGACATAGAGGAATGTTTGCTAAAACCAAAGCTAGGATGCTTTCTACTGAAGAAATATATAAATATATATTAAGCTCAGAAGAAAAGAAAATCATTTAGTAATTTGGAAGAACATTTGAAAGCATTACCTGAGACAGAAAAAAAAAATCAGTATTACTTGCAGAGGATATTATTGTCTACCTGAAAGAACTGAAATCATCAACTGAAACAAAATTAAACACACTAGAACCAATAAGAGGTCACGAGATGGTCAGCTGAACATCAGTGATAGGGTTCAGCTGTATCCCCACTGAAATCTCATCTTGAATTTAACTCCCGCAATTCCCACATGTTGTGGGAGGGTCCTGGTGGGAGGTAATTGAATCATGGGGCAGGTCTTTCTCGTGCTGTTCTCACAATAGTGAATAAGTCTCACAAGATTTGATGGTTTTAAAAAGAGGAGTTCTCCTGCACAAACTCTCTCTTTGCCTGCTGCCATCCATGTAAGATGTGACTTGTTCCTCCTCCCCTTCCACCATGATTGTGAGGCCTCCCCAGCCATGTGGAACTTTAAGTCCATTAAACCTCTTTTTCTTCCCAGTCTCAGTTATGTCTTTATCAGCAGCTTAAAAACAGACTAATATGATCAGTAAAGAAAAATTAACATGTTTTTTAAATAGCAAAATAGCCAATGATATAATAAAAATAAGCTACAATAGAATACATAAAACCACAAGAATAAACTTAATGTGAGGCAAACTATGAAATTATACTGAGAAGAAAAAGACCCAAAAAAATGGACATAGTCAGTGTCATGAAACTGTAAATTCTCCCAAATCAAAATATCAAATATGTCAGTTTTAAGAAAACATCATAAAAATATTTTAAAGTCCATTAGTAAAGATAATGTTAGAAAAAGTCATAAACATTTCTGGAGAAAAAAATGAGAAAAGAGAGACTTAGCTTTGCAGGGAATTAAAACATGTTTTTGAGCTATACTACCTGAATTAGGGTGATATTAACACAAAAACGAGTGAACAGATAAAGAGAACAGGATGAAAGTTCCCAAATATATCTATGCACTTAGTTTAAGCTTATAGCATGAACAGGGAAGCGTGCAAAGCTATCAGGGAAAAGATGAATTGGTAGAAGTTGTGGCAAAGATATGCATTCTCATTGTTGAGAGTCTAATAACATGGATTCTGAAGAGTTTTTGTTTGTTTGTTTGTATTTTAAAAGACATTCTATGATATAGCTTGGCTGTGTCCCCACCCAAATCTCATCTTGAATTGTAGTTCCCATAATCCCCATGTGTTGTGGGAGGGGCCCAGTTGGAGGTAATTGAACCATGGGGGCAATTTCCCCCTTGCTATTATTGTGATAGTGAAAAAGTTCTCACAGGATCTGATGATTTTATAAGGGGCCTCCCCTTCACTCAGCTCTCACACTTCTCTCTGTTACTACCATGTGAAGAAGATGTATTTGCTTCCCATTCCACCATGATTGTAAGTTTCCTGAGGCCTCCCAGACATGCAGAATTGAGTTAATCAAACCTCTTTCCTTTATAAATTACCCAGTCTCAGATATGTCTTTATTAGCAGTGTGAAAATGAACTAATACAGTATATTAACATTAAAACAATCATTTTTCTTTGACCTGAAATTGTAGCTCTTGGTATATATTCACTTAGAGGTGTGTGTGTGTGTGTGTGTGTGTAGACAGAGACAAGTGTAAAAAGGTGCACACAGGGAATATTCATCATACTGAGGTGAAAATTAGCAAAAAAAATTAGAACTGCCCATGAATAGATTTCATAATTAAATAAATTTTACAAAATAACCATTGCAATGTAATTCTATATAGGCTTTGAAAATGACTTGAAATCATCTTTGAAATAGTTATATGGATATAGTTATAAACTTATATGCTTTACAGTAGATAAATCAAATGTTAACAAGCCCAGTAACCAGCAAGCATGATATCATCTCATTGACAAATAATATAAATACATGCACCTAACAAATTATTGAAAGACATGTTCTCACCCTAGTGGCTTTCTCTAAGTGGTAAGAGGATCATCTATGAATTTGAAGTTTCTTCTTTATGGCTTTACTTATTTATGCTTACAGTATTTTTCTAAGTAGTTTTTGACAAATCATTGTTGCTTTTTTATTGTTTTAGATTCAGGGTTTATACATGCAGGTTTGTTACATGGATATATCGTATAATGATGGGGTCTGGGCTTCTAGTGTACCTATCACCCAAATAATGAAGTTTGTGCCAATAGGTAATTTGTTAACCCTCATCTCCCTCTCAATCTCCTCCCTGTTGGAATTTCCAGTGTCTATTATTTTCTTCTTTATGTCTAGGGATACCATTATTTAGCTCCCATTTATAAGAGAGAACATACAGTATTTGATTTTCTGTTTCTGAGTTATTTCACATAGGATAATGATCTCCAGCTCCAACATGGTTCAACCATGTTGCTGCCAATGATTTCATTCTTTTTCATGGTTGCATAGTATTCCATGTGTATATATACCACATTTTCTTTATCCAATTATCCACTGAGTTGGGTTGATTTCATGAATGTTACCTTTTAATATCAGAAAAATAATATGATAAAGCTATCTCTATGAAAAAAAAAAAACAAAAAACCCATAGCAGTGAGAGAAGAAAATGAGCTGAATTGCCCCTTCCTTTACTCAATTTAAAAGGAAATAATGCATTATAGAAACAGAATAGTACAAAATAAAAAGTAAAAGCTTGACTTCCTTCCCTATATTACCTGAAAGTGATTAAGGATAACATTTTCTTGTGTAATTTTCCAAATTTTTACAAGTGCATCCATACACATACCCACTCCCTTACAGAATTTCCGTATGCAAGGGATCATGTATGGTACTCACATTCTTCTTCAGCTTGTTGTTTTCACTTAATATATCTTGGTGATCTTTGCCCAGTTCAGTACATTGGATATTCTTCATTTTTTATCGCTGTGTGTTCTTTTATACATGCAACACAATTTAATAAGTGCATAAATTAATAGAATTCTTAGAAAAATCTTTATCTCAAAATTACTACAATGGATATATTTTTGAGATATTCATAATGAATTCCTAACAGTGAATTTTGAGGCAGAGAAAACTACAGTTTTAAAAATGGAAATATGTTGCTAAAATGCTCTACCAAAAAAAAGATACAATAATATACACACTATGAGATTTATATCTTTGCCAGCACTAATTATGATATTAAATAATTTGTTTTTATAAAATTAATGAAGGAGCAGTAGAATCTTATTTTGATTTACATTGTTTTAATTGTGACTCAAGTTAAATACATTTTCCTGTCTTTACCATTTATATTTCTCTTCCCGTGAATATTTATATCTTTGTCTATTTTTATACTGTCTTGTTCACCTCAGTCATTGATTGTTCTGAACTTCTTGTATGTTAAGATAATTCTTTGCCTTATGATGTATGGGAATTTATTCAGTTCATTTCTTGACTATTTTTTTTTTTTGCCATAGGGAAGTAAGAATATTTAAGTACTAATATTTATCAATATTTTCTCTCATGGCTTCTTGCATTTTGAAGATGCTTTAGAAATATCTTTATTGCTTTTGATTACAATAACTATGTATGTGCTTTCTTCTATGACTGTGTTGATTTGTTGATTAATATAAAAGTTATAGGTAAGAAATCTTTATTTTCCCCAATGCATTAGTCAATTGCACCAATGTAATTTCTTAAAATTAGCTCCAATATAAAATAGTACCAAACTGTTTTAATCATGATAACTTCATAATATGCTATAATGTGTGTGTGGGTTTGAATCCCTTCATTACTATACTCAGTCAGAATTTTCTTGGATAATTTATTTTATATGCCTTCTTCCAGAAAACTTTTAGGATATTTGTCAAGTTACTAAATCTTGTTGTATCTTAATTTGGACCACATAAAAACTATATATAAGTTTGTGGAAAATTTATATATTTTTTCAATATTGTGTCTTCACTTATCATGTAAGGGTATGGTGATATGGTTTAGCTGTGTCCCCACCCAAATCTCATCTTGAACTGTAGTTCCCATAAAACCCATGTGTTGTGGGAGGGACCCAGTGGGAGTTAATTGAATAATGGGGGCAGTTACCTTGCTGTTCTTGTGGTAGTGAGCGGGTTCTCATGAGATCTGATGGCTTTATACGGGGCTTTCCTCCTCTTCCTTCTGTTACTTCTCTTTGCTGCCACCTTGTGAAGAAGGACATGTTTGCTTCCCCTTTGCCTCCCTCCATGATTCCAAGTTTCCTGAGGCCTCCCCAGCCCTGTGGGAACTATGAGTCAATTAAACCTTCTTCCTTTATAAATTATCGAGTCTCAGGTATATCCTTACAGTAGTGTGAGAATGAACTGATACACATGGCATGAAATTCTCTTATTTTATGCTTCTCAGTAGTTTTATACTTTATGATTCTACAAAGATGGATTCTACAAATTTCTCAAGTTTATTTTAAACTATTTTATTTTTGGAGGTGGCATCATAAATTAGATGTTTTCTTTCATTATATTTTCTGATGGTTATATTTTGTATCCAAGAAAACTTCATTGGAATATTAACTGTGTGAATTTATTAAAATGTTTTTTTTTTGTTTTTAATGGGTTTTATCTGGATGTCTTTTGTAAAATAACAACTATTTCATCATCCACAAAATAATGGAAACCTTTTATGATTTTAATATCAAACCTTTATTTCTGCCTTTTCTTCCTAATTGCATGGGTTTGTGCTTGTTTAAAGATAACTATTGAAATAGTGAACATACTTATATTTCTCTGACATTAACAATAAGGCTTTTAGGGTTCCATTAAGCATATTTCTAGCTTTGAATTTTAGATATATATTCATGGTCTTAAGAAATGTCTATCTATTTTATTAAGTTAATGTCTTATCCCAGATTAGGAGTGAGGTTTGAAACTAAACTTTACCCACAGGCCAGTGGGTTTTCTCAGAAATCGCCATTCAAAAATGACCTGTCTTGCTCTATCACCCAGGCTGGAGTGCAATGGTGCGATCTCAGCTCACTGCAACCTCCACCTCCAGGGTTCAAGTGATACTCCTGCCTCAGCCTCCCGAGTAGCTGGGACTACAGGCTCATGCCACAATGCTCAGCTAATTTTTGTATTTTCTTTTTAGTAGAGACTGTGTTTCACCATGCTGGCCAGGCTGGTCTCAAACTCCTGACCTTGTGATCTGCCTGCCTCAGCCTCCCAAAGTCCTGTGATTACAGGCATGAGCCACTGCGCCCAGCCAAAAATAGCCTTTCCTATGCACAATCACTTCACACAGCTATAAAGGGTTGCTCCCATGAATAATTTCAAGGGTACATACTCCTTTTCTTAGCATATCCTGAAATTTTTTTTCAACTTATGAGAGTAAAAATTTTAAAAGTGTATAGCCATTTGTCCAGATTTGAAATCTGGTTTCAGTAAGAAGCCAAGCTTGTTGGCTATTAAAATGATAAAACAGGCCAATTTCTGTCAGGTTGTGGCTAAATTGAAAGTACATGTAATCCCCCGAATGGAATTATTTCTCATGTAACTTTTTAAATAATGCCTGCATTTTTTGCTCACATAAGCTGATCAATAGCAACTTTGGGAGCAACCCTTGTCTATGCCAGTTCCTCCTGGATAATTCTTACAGACAAGTTAAAACTAAAAAGACACACTGAAGTTATCTTCCTGCAGCTCCTGGGGCCGGCACTGAAGAGAGGTGAGTAGAAAGTAGAGATTTATAGAAACAACCATGGTCCTTAAGGAGAAACAAGCCACATGGAGACAGTGGCATCCTTCGTGGAGAAGGATCAAGGGAGGCCATTTGTAGTCCATCTGCCATCTTGGTTGTGGAAGAGTGAGCAGTGGTCTCTGGCTCAGGGAAACATTAGCAAGAAGTACAGCTTGTGTTCCTTTCCCCTGGGTCCATTTTCCACAGGCCCTACTGTGGGGAGTGCTGGCCTCTCAGATCTTTCACTCTGTGGTCTCTAGGTGTTTAGAGCTCTGTGCTGAGAGTGCAAGAACTATGTGGGGTTGTGTGGAAATTCAATGTTTGCAAAGGCAACTGTCTGGGGGCGGATATTATGGTTAAAAATGTTAGAACTTCAGGGGAACTCATTAAGCCTAGGGCTAGGTTGAGACACCCCAGCTGAACTTCCCAACAGCTGGGAGCAAGCTAAGCCTTATAGCATTGTGGTATGATTCTGGACTACATAAAACAATCTCAGGACTTAAGTAATCCAGGTGCTGCTTTTCTCCTTATCCCCAGCTCCTATCCTAGGAATATCAAATTAACATAATTTTTCAAACAAAATATACTGTCTAGCTTTAATATGTAATAAGACAGGTAAAGAAGGAGTTGCTTCAGCTGACACAGGGGAAGATTGGACGTTGCCCATCAGATCAGTCTCCCCCACAGGGATTTACATGTAGTAAATACATAATATCATTTGTTCAATGAATTAATAGACTTTCCAATAAATTGTCTCAGATTCTGTAAATATGTCAATACATCAGCAAACATTTATTAAACTCCCCTAGAGTCTACCACTGTGTTTTATAAATATACAGAAGTAATATTAGACACAGGCAATGTCTTCCTTGAGTTTTAGTTTAGTTTGAAATAATAGATATCAAAACTCAAGTCGTAAGTACTAACTCAGTTATTCTTTCCATTAACATTGCAATTCGGATCTCATCATTCCACTTATACAAAGAGGCAAAGGAGGTCCATAGGAGTAAAGAGATTTGCTGAAACTCCCTCATCTAGAAATGGCAGAGCTGAGGCTTGAACCTGTGTCCCTTTAGTTTGCAAGCCCATGTTTAACTATGTGTTCTGCATTACCAGTGCATGTGGAATAGTGGAGTCACCCTCAGTGCTGGGTAGAATTGGTTTTCTTGGCAATGAGCAGTCCAGAGAAGGGGAAAGAGATCAACTCAGTGTAAGTCTCTCTGCATCCCCCACGCGGGACTCTGCCTGCAACATTCTGCTAGGTGGTTTTTAAGATATAGTTTCTACCCTATTGGAATCAGCCTAATATTATTGGAGCAAGAAGTCATTCCTGGATTGGTTCTGTGGTGCTGAGATCACTTATGGCAATTTGCTGAGAAGATAAGAGGTACCCATGGGGAGGGTGGGTACTACTGGATACAGTTGATCAGCTCATGTTTCAGCTGCCCATGATTACAGTGTGGATTCTTTCTTTGCAAAGCCTCAAGCATCTCAGTACTGTTGGCTGTGACCTCAGTAGAATGTGAATATGTTAAACTGCCAAGAGGAGGGTAGAGGGGAGAGAAAAGAGACACCAAGCCCTTCTCTAGGAAATCTTTGCTGTTAACAGGCCCTGAGCACCTCACTTAGTGGTCTTCCCTCTGTGGACCTGGGTCTTCTGTAGAGCCATAATGAGGGAGGGCAAGGCCCATCAGAGCATCTGTCACTCACCTGCAGAACCTCTTTGTCAACCTAGTCTCATGCAAATGGCTTGTTCAGTGTGAACTGACTAAATTCCAGATGCTTCCCTGATTTTTAGATCCTGATGTATTTGACACATTTATATCTCTTGTTATGTTTCCTTTCCTGCTGAAGTTAAGATGCACTGGGTACACAGAGGCTGTGACATCTGCCAGAGGATTGTGGGGGATACAGTCATGGACTTGAACAGTCGCCACCGTGTAGGGAGGCAGCAGCCACATCGTCCTGAGCAGCCGGCTCCATGGAGCGAGCAGCTGCCTCCTGAGAGCCAGGGAAACAGGAAACAGGAAAATCCCTGGTGTTCAGGGTTTTTCTCTGTGTGCTCTAAGCACACACACACCAACGCAGATAATACATCTGTGTACACATGAACTTGTTAGAAATGCAGATTCTCAGGCTCCATGCCAGAACTACTGTGTAAAAATGTGTGTTTTAACAAGATTCCCAGGTGATTTGCATATACACTTGTTATGGACTGAATGTTTGTGTCACCCTCAAATGTATACTGGAACACACAGACTGCAGAGCTGATACCCTGATGTGAAACAGAGGAGGGGGCAGAGCACCTGGGCCTCTGGCTCCCCCTCCAGTGGCCCCAAACTCAACTACACATTGGAATCCTCTTGGGAAGTTTAAAAAATACTGAGAACTAGGTCCTCCTTGAGGGTAGATGCATACACATACACACGTTCCCACATACACAAATTTACACACATATATATCTTCTCAAACAAATATCACTTCCCACACAGTCACCAGAAACAACGTCCTAAACGCAAATTCAACTATGCTATGTGATGACATTTAACAATTATTTTTAATTTTGATGAGTAATGATTACATAGGCAAAGTCTTTATTTTTCAAGATGCATACTGAAGTATTTAGTAGTAAAATGTCATGATGTCTATAATTTACATTTAAGTAGTTAAGCAAAAATTAAGTAAATATGATAATATTAAAAATTACAGGTTTTCAATAGTCAAGATATGAAAGCAACTTAAGGATCCATCAATGGATGAATGGTTAAAGAAATGCAGCATTTATACACAACGGAATATTATTCAACTATGAAAAAAGAATGAAATTCTGTCATTGCAGCAACATGGATGGAACTGGCAGACATTATGTTAAGTGTAGTAACCCAGGCACACAAAAACAGATATTGTATATTCTCATTCATATGTAGGAGGACGCTATAAAAATTTCATCTCATGAGGGTAGAGAGTAGAATGATGGATACCAGAGGCTGGAAAGGAGTAGGGATGATGGGTGCCCAAATACAGTTAGTTAGAAGGAGTCGGCTTTAGTGTTCAATAGCACAGGAGGGTGACAATAGTTAGCAATAATTTGTTGTTTATTTCAAGATAGCTAAAGAGAAGATTTAGAATGTTCTTAAAGAAATGATATTTAAAGTGATATATATCCTAATTATCCTGATTTAATTATTCTTCCTTGTATGCATATATGGGGTATATCACATGTACCCCATAAACATGTGCAACTATTATGCATCAGTAAAAAATAGGAGTTTTTGTTGTACTATACTCTTTGAGTTTCTGTATGTTTAAAAATTTTTCTTATAAAATATGAAAAAAGAGAGAGGAATTCTGAACCCATTTGTGCTCCCCCGGCTCTGATGTGGCTGCGAACTTTGCTACTCAAAGAATGGTCCTGACTCTAGCAGCGTTAGCATCCCCCTGGGAAATTGATAAAAATGCTCCATGCCAGAACTACTGTGTAAAATGTGTGTTTTAACAAGATACCCAGGTGCTTTGCATATACACTTGCTATGGACTGAACGTTTGTGTCGCCCTAAAATGTATACCGGAACACTAACACTCAATGTGGTAGTATTTGGAGGCAGGGCCTCTGAGAGGTAATCAGGTTTAGATGAGATTATGAGGGTGAACCCCCCATGATGAGATTAGTGTCCTTTGTAAGAAGAGATGGTAAAGAGACCCTGTGTCCTCACAAGGTCTCTTTACCATGTGAGGACACAGCCAGGAGGCAGCTGGCCATCTACAAGCCAGAAATAAGGCCCTCACCAGGGAAAGAAATTGGCCAAAACCTTGATCTTGGAATTCCTAGCCTCCAGAACTGTGGGAAATAAATTCTTATTTAAGTCACACACATTCTGTGATATTTTGTTATGTCAGCTGGAGCTAAGAAAAACCTCAGATTTGAGGAGCACAAACTCCTTGTCATGGCTCAGGCAGCCTTTGGTGACTGCACTCCTGTCTGCTGCATGGACTCTGTGACAAGGCGGCCAGGCCCTTACTTTGCACCAAGCAGGACACAATCACTGTGGAGTTCCCGAATAAGCTACCTTTGCACAGCTATGATTTCATCCAAGAAGTTCTCTCCATCAGGAATGTCCTCTTTGTATTCACTTACCTATTAATAGCACTGTATTAGGAAAAAAAAAAAAAAAAAAAAAAAACTACACTGTTTATCTATTAAGCCTTCCTTGTTCCTCTCAGCAGAATGAAGACCTCCACATTTCACAACACCCTGTGCTTATTCCTGATTAGAGACTTACCATCCTATGTTCTTATAGCCTGCTCTCATCATTTTCCTACTCCAGACTGAATTTCATGGAAGGAGGGCCTAAGTCTTATTTTAAATGTTTTGCTGAATATGAGGAAACTCAGAGCCTTGTAGATGCTCAATATATGTTCCCTGAATTAACCAACAAATCAAGAAACTCATGTGATACACACTTGTGAACAGACATAATCACATAGGTCAATACAGATGTAGAAATGTGCTGGTATATACACACATGGCCTAGTTTCTCTGTAAAAAGAGGGAAAGGGGGTGAGAGGACATTGTCAGCACACAGATTGCAGAGCTGATCCCTTGATGTGAAACAGAGAAACGCCCGGGCCTCTGACTCCTGTCCAGTGGGCCCCAAACTCAATTATACATTGGAATCCTCTTGGGAAGTCTAAAAAATACTGACAGCTAGGTCCTCCTTGAGCGTTTTAAAAATACTGATAGCTGGGTCCTCCCTGAGACAAAATAAATCATAATTCTATGGAAGTGAGTTCCTGGCACTGCTGGGTTTTTTTACAGAAACATTCTAGGCAATTCTAATTTGAGGCAGGATTGATAACCTGTGATTACCTGTTGAAAATCTCAATATTATGACCAGGGAAAAGAATTTCTATTTTTGTGTAATTAATGAGATGAGAATTTTCCTCCCCCAATTAACTTTGGATATTCAACTTTGAAATGTTGAGTATCAAAATATGCTCTGTACTTTCATTTTCTGTGAAAACCAAGGTCTTTTTAAAGTCTGAAGTCAGAAGGCTGGGCCTGTCTAGCTTTGGGTTCAGGAAGGGAACTCAGGCAGGTTTCCCAGTGGGCAGACGTGGCCTTTCATCTTCAGCCACATGTTAGCTGTGGTACTTTAGGGTTTGGGATCCTTTTGCTGAAACTATTTTAACTCCATGTCACTTCATCTGCCAACCCACTCAGACATCTTTAGAGGATGGATGAATGGCTCCTTCTCTGTCTCCTTTGTCATCTTACCCTCTTCCACTTGATCTTTAAACCTTGGGACTTCCCAGACTTGGGTCCTCTGTCTCCACTCTTTGCTGTATCTGTGAATGATCTCACCACAACTTTGGCTTCAGTGACCATCAATTAATGCATGAACCCCTATCATAGTTTCCAGGGCTGCTATTGCAAAGTACAAAGAGTGTAGCTTAAAGCAATACTTTTGGAGGCCAGAAGTCTGAAATCCTGGTGTCTCCCAGGCTATGCTCTCTCCAAAGCCATAGGAAGAATCTACCCTTTCCTCTTGCAGCCCTTAATGGCCCCAGGAGCTCCTAGGCTGGCAGGTGCAGCACTTTGTATTCTCTCCTCATGTGGCTGTGTCTGCTCCTTTCTTATAAGGACACTGGTCGTACTGGAGCAGGAGCCTCCCGGGAGAGGGCCCTACTTATGTCTGCCATGACTCTGTTTTCTGATAAGGTTGCACTCCAAGGACTGGGGGTTAAGACTTTCAGATATCTTTTTGAGGGACACAGTCCACCCCATAACATTCCCAAATCTCCATCTCCTGCTTTGTCCTTGCCTCTGAGCTCCAGCCCAACTGTTGGACAACCTCCCATGGAGGTCTCACAAATACCTAAAGTGCTACAAAGAAAAAGACGTGAACTCATCCGTTCTCATCCCGGGATCTCCACAGTTACCTCTTTGAGTGAATGGGGTGTTACAACTGACCTTGGTGGCAAACCTGGAATGTGGTTTACCACCAAGGTCGATTGTGGCACCACTCTCCTTGACACCACTCTCTTAATGCCAACCATCCAGACCATACGTTGAGCAAATTGTAACACATAAAACATCTTTCACGTCCTCTACTACTCCCTTTAGCCCCATATTCACAGTCACTGTCTACTCTTATCCCACAGTGCCTTTACTTAAGTCTGCTGTCATAACGTTCTATGGGTTTTCTACATCCAGTATTGCCTCTACTAATCCCTTTTCCACAGAATATGTAGAGTTGTCTTTCAAAACACAAATTTTATTATGCAATCTTCCTGATAAACCTCTAAATATTTCCCATTTCCATGGCATAGATCTTGGAACCCCTAGTGTGGCCTCATGTGGTCTGATTAATCACCACCCATCAACCAGCTTAACCTCTCATCTCTTCTCCCCTCTGTCTCCGCACTCCAGCCACACTGACCTTCTCGCAGTTCTTTGAAAATTCATAACCTTTCTGTTCGTGGACTTACACATGGTATTTTTGTTTTTCTGAACATTTTCCTTCTTTGCCACTCCTCTGCCCAGCTAGCCAATACTCAGCCTTTTGATCACAGATGAAATTTCATTTTCTCCAAGCAGCTTTTCCTGACTTCTCAGTTAGATCCTCTGTAAAATGCTCCCATAGTGCTCTGTACTTTCTTTTCATTGCAGTCTCCATAATTGTAATGAAATACTTGATTATAGAATTAGTTTACAATCCATTTTTCCCATTGAAACACAAGCTTCAAGAAACATGGAGGCAAGGACTGTGCTTTCTTTCCTGCGGTAGTTCTAGTGTTTAGAACACTATCCAGCACACAGTAGAGAGTGAAGAAGGCTTTGCTAAATAAATAATGAATAAAAGGTAAGGCCTGTTTTGGTTTTGCTCACAAATATCCCTCCAATGTCTTGAGCAGCCCTTGCAGATAGAAGGCACTTCATTAATATTGGTTGAATGAAATATTGGACTAGTCCTTTTCTTACCCGCAGAACTGGAATGCACATCCCTTGGACAGCCAGGGGCAACCACCGCAGAGAGGATGCTGAACAAGGAGAATGGTGAATAGCAAACACGAGCACCACCTTGCATGAATATTCTGAAATCCCTAAGCCTTTGATCTTTTAAAAATTACATGTTCACCCACAACAGCAGCTAGCGAGTCACCCTGACAGCTTCCATCTAGCTGGACAAGTGACGACAGGTTCTCTCGAGATCTCTCTTCTTCACATCAGACCTCTGTGGGGAAAGCAGCAGGCAGGGACTTTTTAGGTCAAGGTCCCTTATGCCCAGTGTCCCACTCTGCCATTAGAGGAAATGTTTGATGATGAATCCTCTTAGGATGATGGGCCGTAGAACTTGTGCTTTGTTGTCAGTGCGGATGTGGATTACTTGAAAATAGATACGCTACATAATAAAATAGAGACAGCCATATGCTTTTAGCATTAATTCCCTCAGGTGTGTACTGCTGGATCTCTTGGCGTGCAAAGTGCTTTCACGTGCATTCTCTCCACTGATTCCTACAACAAACCTGTGGTAAGAGTTACTATTTCCCTGTTTTCACATGCACAGAATTAAGATTCGGTGTAAGACAACTAGCCCAGGAGTCTGGAGTAGTTAGAAGGGAATGCACACATGTAGCAGAGCTGGAAATGGGAGCCTGGTTTTCTGACTCTCCTGCACATCTCCATCTTCCACTGCTTTGCATGGTGAGATTTGGCGCAGGTAGGTAGCTGTGGCTCCATGCTCTTCATATAGCTCCTTCCAGTAAAGGGGCCCTGGTACCTGTTCCTAGGAGTCTCTCCTAATCTGTGCTGTTCCTACTGGCACCAGTTCCTCATGATGGAGCACTTCTTATGTGTCAAGTTCTTTTGTAAGTAGTCTATACTTATGCTCTCATTTGATCATCACAACATAAATTTGACGTGTGCACTGTCATTGCCTGTGTTGTGCAGGTGGGGAGACTAGGACACAGACAAGTAACATTCCCAAGGTTACAAGATGAGTTTTAGAGTCAAGCGTCATATTCTGGCAGTCTGATGATGGAGCCCCAATCCTTAACCATGAAGTCAAACTGCCTTCTGTAGCATGTGACTGTTTCCATTGTGTTACCATCTCAACTCTTCTACTCACTGCTACCTTCTCATGGGAAAACCTGAGTTTATTTACACTTGGGTTTTAATTGGATTTCCGCTTCTCTCATTCCTTTTGTCTCCCTGCAATAGAGAAAGAAGCAAAGATACATTTCATGGGCTAAAATAAAGACTTTATAAAGAGTGCCTGTGATGTTCTTGTAGGATATTAGTGCTTACTCACTGGTAGTACTTAGTGAGTGATTATAATAATTACACAAAGCAAACAAATTAGCTAAGTTAACTTCTCACTAAAGCTCATTTCAATGAGGTGTACAAGAGAAAATGAATTCTTCCACTTATTGTTCAACAGAATGGGAATTCTAAAGGGGAAAGATCATTCTAACAGAAATAATTAACAGAGACATCACCTAGACATCACACTTAAAGTGTACATGCATGCACACACACATGTAACTGCTACTTAAAACCTATGTGCAAAGATATGGATTTGGAGACTGATTTCAAGGTGGCTTCTTTTAAATAAAAGCAGTGAAAACTTGTGATTGAGGACTGCAGCAGCACCTTTAAAATGCTCATATTTCTGAAATAATGAGCTACTTTGCAAGATGACAGATTTAAATGGTGAAGCATATGCTTCAAAATACTTGCTGTCTAGGCAAGCTTGTGATATTTCTACAAATGGGGTTTCGTAGTCTGAGGGGAATTGGGAAGGGTACATTGAGCACTTCTCAATTTTAACAAGCACTTCAGATCACAAAGTTCTTCATAATCACTTTTAATAATTGTTCCTTCCAACAGCTCTGTTATTCCCGTTTCACAAATACAGTAACTGATGCAGATAGAACAAAGAGACTATTTTGGAACTCACTTCCTAGTCAATATCTTAATGATCTCACTCGGGTGAAATTGATCTGTGTGGTTCTTGAAAGGGGCTCTGCGGTGGGGAATCCCTGCTGCAAATGCAGCTCTGGCTGGACCTCCACTGCAGTTAACCTTGAGGGCGCCAGTGATCTCAGGTGCAAGATCACAGGTGGGAGGGGCCAATGCAAAGATCAACACTGGCTGTAGTCTGGTCCACAAACTGATATATGACCTCTCTGAAGCCCTATATTTTAAAAGGAACTACTCTTTCATTCTTTCATCCAGCAGCAACTATATAGTGAGTATCAACAAATAATCTCTATTGAAAGTCTAACAAACGGTGACTTGAAAAATCTACCTCTGCATCTCATCACCCACTTCCCACAGACCAACTGATCGTGCTCACAGTATTTTACACTTGAAGTGTCCCAAGTCAGAGACAATTTGGATTTGAAGTGAGAGGTGAAATTGTCTAGGCTCTATAGATGAGGGTTCTAAAGATGTCATAAGCCCTAGAAGATATTTGTTTAAATATCAGCAGATCTGTAATCTTACCCATTGTCCAAAGCCCAGGATGAGCTCACCTTCTCTGTGAAAGCTCCCTGGGCTGGCTTTTCCTCTCATCTTCACCACTTGGGATTGATACTATACAGGCTCCCTTTTTATTTCAATTTCACTCTCTACTTATTTGAACATTTACTTTTTGTAAGCTTCAGTGCTGGATTCTGGGAATACTGCATCATATGTTTTATGACATTTGTTCTTGTTTTTTTTTCGTGTTTTGACCTTGTTATACCTATGAGATACTGAACTCCTCCTAAAGGACAGGATGCAGCAGATACCTCCTCTGAGCTCCTCCTAGCACAGCCCAGCGCAGTGCTTTGCACAAAGGAGAAGTTTTATGATAGTGACGCATGAACTGAATTGTATAAGTCACTATAATTTACTAGTTATTTACCAAATTCTTATAGCCAAAGGGAAAGTTTGCATTTTATTTTTTAAATGAATCTTTATTTCCAATTCCTTAGTCCACCCCTTTGCATAGTAGAAATCCACTGAAATTTCTTTCTGGCTCTAGTTATTATCTGGCATACATTACCCTTCTTTTTTCCTCTTTTTCACTGACCTTCTGCATAGCTTTTAAATTTGCACAGATCTGTGATAAGACAGGGAATTCTGCCACTCCTTGACAGATATTCTGTCATTCCATGAATTTCATAAAGACAGAAGAGGCAGGAGAAATTAGCAATGTCACCTCCAACGTCAAACTCAGTTAACAATCCTTTCCTGTTCATTTTCATACTCCACTTAGCTCAAAGTTTTTACTGTTGTCTTCTTTTTTGAAACTGAAAAACACGTCTACATTTGCAAAGAATGGTGACAGGAGATGCAGTCAATGTGAAAAAGTCGATAGAGGGAAAAGCTGTGTTAAAATACATAGCTTATTAGAGTTATAATATTATATTCAAGAAAAAAGATTTCAGAATTCAATAGGCACTATTTGCAAACAAGAAGCCTGAAATACAAAAAGTAATTTCTCCTGGTCACCTAGCAAGTCAATGGGAGGCTTTGGACTGCAATCTGGCTTGGTGGTCTTTGGACTGGCTACTCTCGATCTTTCAACATAAAACCCCTCTGGGAGGTAGCACATTCTGGGACACTGAACTCAGTCTGTTGTGTTATCTCTGAAGAGGGCATGTATCACAGTGGTTCAGAGCCCAAGATTTGGAGTTAGGTGGCTGTGGATTTTCAAAATCACATTCCTGAAATAACCTTGAGCAAGTTACATTCTTTCTCTTAGCGTCTATTATTTCCTCTATAAAATAAAGATAATGATAGTGTCTACAGGGTTGTTATGAGAATTAAATTAGCTGATGGCTCACAATCTGGCATGCTGTGAGGCTCAAATCATGGCTGTTACTATTACGTATCCACCATTGAGAAATAATCATGAAGCACACAGATGAGTTCTTTGGCAGAGTGCAATCTGATAGCACATGTTATTAAATCTCTAAAGTAGCCACTGGTGACCTATTAAACTAGGCCATTACCCGCTTGCTGCGTTTATTCATTTGATTGTTCATTGGGTGCCTGAACAAGCATTTAGTGGGTGCCTACTCAGTGTCATATGCCTATGCTAGGTACAAGCAATACAGAGGTGATTTAGATGTGGTCTCTGTCCTTGAAACACTCGTGGAGAAGTAATTATATTAGTGTGGTAAGGTTAGCAGCGGAAGTACATTCAAGGCAGCCTGTACAAAGGATCAAGCCCCACCTTCCTAAAACCAAATAGGTTTAAGGGAGTCAGGAGCACTTTGATTCACTGAACTATATTTTTTCTTTTCAAGGTTTCTATGATCAGGCTCATGATGAAATAACACGAGGAAAATCTGCTCTCTCCTAATATGTGCAAACAAATTCAGAAATGACATATTTCAAAGGTAGGTCATATCTGATTTAACATGCTTCTGGATTCCACCTAAGAAGTCATCCCTTGCCTTGTTTCCTCTGCTTCCTCCTTCCCCCAGGGCCTGCCAAGGGGCTTTACCTTGTGAAGTGATGAATGTATATAGGCCACTCACTCTGGCAGTGATTCTATTTTTGAAGGGCAATGAAGGCACGTTTAAGGATGAGTTTCATTTATGATTATTCTTGTGGGTGAGCTCAGGTAGGAGTTGATATTGATGGTGGACCATATGAAATTTTCAGTTACCAGAAAATGAAAAAGTTTTGTGACAAAGATGAAATGAAGTGTGCCTTTGGATGAATGCCACTAAGAATGTTGTCAGAGGTGACAGGAGGTATGAAAGTCACCTTCCTTCTTGGCCATTTGGGAAGACTGAGGCTCAGGAGGCTTTGCTAGGGTCCGTTGGGAGCTGATGTCAGGAGCCAGGATTATTGTATGACTCAGTCCATTCCTTTTTCCACTCTGAGAGGGTTTTGCTACCTGTGGCCTGCATTGCATGACGTGAAAACATTCAGTAACCTCTGAGGATCTTCAAAACATATCGATCTATTTGATGCTGCAGTGTTTTTCAATGGCACTTCTCTGTCTAGCTTGTTCTCCTGCCCTCCCGGCATCGTTTGTTTCTCTATCATACATTTAATTGCTGTGATGAACTTTAAGAATGGCTTCTGCCAAACCCTGACATCCAGGACTGGCTAACACTTCCCTCCTCTGCACTGTGACTCCTCTCGCCTGCTGTTCTCCCACTTCCCTGCATTAACTCTCCCTTTGTGCCAGTCCCATCTAGCATCCAGCCAAGTACCAGAGAGCACGAAGCATTCAATACATATTTGCTAGATTAAGCAAAGCAATGACTTGACAATAGACGAAGCAAACAAGCCTAATGGAAAGATAATGTTATAAGCACAAAGGATAAAATGAATCCTAGCAGCAACACAGAATTAACTGAGGCGTCTTTTTGATCAGCTCTGACCAACTTTAAAGGAAACAAGCTTCACTATAAAAGGTTAAAGTCTGCTCTTTGCCTCCCTAATTTGTTTTCTTCTCCCGTTCCTATGTCTTTGTATGTGTCTCTCTCTCTCTTAACATTTCTGGGCAGTAATCTCTGCAGCTGCTAATTGTGCCTTCATGGATACACAATGCTTCTTGTGGCCTTGATAGACGACTGTTCCCTTAACATGTTTACATTTCCAAAACACTTTGTGCTTCTCCTCTCTTGGGAGTGCCTGGGATGTGTAGATAGGGATGGCTCTGTGCACAGCCGACTTCCTCTGCCCTGCCTTAGATTCAACACAGGAGCCTGCAGCTAAAAATTAGAATAAGGCTTTCAGAAGCTGCTGTGAGACCTGTGGTTACTAACAAGAGAGGAATTCAATGGTGGGGGAGGGGAGGGAGGGATTGAGGTGGGGCAGTGAAAAATGCCGGCTCTACGTGACCCAGCTAGAGCTTCTTCTCAAAGACTCCTTGCTCTTCAGCTTGCTCTCACATCACCTTGAACCTCTGCATCTTGTTCTGCAGATTGCTCTAGCTGAGCTTTCTATATCTGATGCTTTCACAGCCTCCTTCATTTCCAGGATGCGGTTGTCTGGATTCCAGATCAACTTCCACCTGTTCAAGTCCCTGTATTTCATTAACTCTACTCTTGTCCATTTTGTTTTCATGGCTTCTCCTAGTCATCCATCCCACATCTACTGCCACCTGCCTAGATTAGGACCTTGAAAATCTCTGATCCGTCCTACTGTTTTCTAAGAGGTTTTCCCCTTCCAGCTGTCAAACCTACCCTCTACATAAGAGAGACAGCCTTTTCCATATGCCAGTGATCTGGTCAAGGACCCTCTGTGGCTCTCACTGCCTTTAGAACAGGCCCTCCTGGACCATTGCTGATTGATGGATTGCTCTGCAAACTCTGCATGATGCCTATGTTTACGAGGCCCTGACACAGCTTTTAATGACCACTCACATTAATCTCTGTCTCCAAAAAATTCTTTGGAGGTATTTAGTGTGCAGCCTTTGTCTATCTCAAGTAGATGGGCATGCCTGAGAGGTAGAAGTGACTCCAGAGAAACATTGCAACGAGTTTAAACAACACTCTGAATGACATGCCTTCTTTGGGGATATTTCGCCAAACTGATCAGCTTGCTTGAGAGTGGAGCCTGCCTTCATTTTTAGCATCACACCAAATTTGAATGCCGTTGGTGTCTCGGAGTGCTGCAATGTTCCTTGTGACAGCTCGAGCAAAGTCTAATTATGGAAAGATAAATATGAGTTCCAACTTCTTGCTGTTCCCCAGGATGTCACAACCCTAAATGCTTTGTGAGTTCAGATTTTTGTGAGTCACTATTATTGTGCAGGAGAAAGTTGATATTATTAAATCTACTCTTAGCTGTACAATTTCTTCAGAGACCTAGAGATCTTTCTGCCTTTACAAATCTAAAGAAATTGGATAAAGAGACAATAACCTGAACATTCCTAGAGGCACTGGATATTTTGATCTATTTTTACTGCAGCCTATTTCCAAGGGCAACACATCTCTGATTTTTTTAATCAAATGGTGTGAATCGAAAGTTGCAGCCTGACCTCCGGAGCAGAAACCACAGGATGTCAAAGGCAGGCTGTGAATAGCATGAGCACCAAAAAGGAGTTGCCTTGGTCTTACTACGGGAAAATAACCTTGACTGTACACTGAGGAAGCAGCCTATCATCTCAAAGAGCAGGAGGGTTTGCGTTAAATTTGGGATGGCTGCATTTTCTCTGCTGTTCACTATTGTCTCAGGAGGGTTTACTTTACATTTGGGATGGCTGCTTTTTCTCTGCTGTTCACTGTTGTCTCAGGAGGGTTTGCGTTACATTTAGGATGGCTGCATTTTCTCTGCTCCTCACTATTGTTTCAGGAGGGTTTGCGTTACGTTTGGGATGGCTGCGTTTTCTCTGCTGTTCACTATTGTCTCAGGAGGGTTTGCATTACATTTGGGGTGGCTGCGTTTTCTCTGCTCCTCACTGTTGTCTCAGGAGGGTTTGCGTTACATTTGGGATGGCTGCATTTTCTCTGCTGTTCGCTATTGTCTCAGGAGGGTTTGCATTACATTTGGGATGGCTGCATTTTCTCTGCTGTTCACTATTATCTGGGCATTCGTTAAGTCTGAGCTGGGAGGGCTGTTGTGCACGGCTACATACAAGATGACCAAAGTCCAGCTTCTCAATTTTGTCAACTCTTTCTTTATTGAGTGAGTGTTACAGGTAGATGCTGCTGAGAAATCTCAGTGGCTAGGAGGGACAGAGGACAATTGAGCATAGAGAAAATCATATTTATATTTGTTTTTGAACAGCAAGAATAATCATTAGCAAATGTATAAGTTAAGTCTTATTGATACAATTAGGATCACCATTTCTTTGTTCTAAGGTAGAACTTCTCAATGCCTAATGTAATTCTGAGCACATTATATGGAATATAAAGCTATTTAGCTTTTTTATTTACTTAATAAAAAAGGCAGAAACACTGTTGAATATTATCCTTTCCCCCAGAGTTGGGCCCATCTTATGGGCTCCTGTAGCACCCATTTCTTTCCCCATATTTATGAAAAACCTAGAATCAGTAGTCCCCTCTTTGGCTTTCTTCTAGTTGATGAATTCTAAGAGAGCGGGGGTTAAGTCTTGCCATTTTTCTGTGTAGCCTTAGCTTCTAGGATGGCGTCTAGCATAGCGTGCACATTTGACAAACATGTTTTGCATAAATAAATGATATTTTAAAATAATGTGTGACACGTCTGGCACTTCTGATTTCAGTCATACTCTTCACTTGCTTAAACTGTATAATCACAGAGACTCATCTTTGAGAGCCTGCATTTAAATGTCTATCTGATTTCTCTATTTCACTTTACCCATCATCAAGGTGCAAGGGCTTATACAGTTAAGAAGAACTACTCCCTGACTCCTCCCACCTTAAAGAAAAGAGAAAGAACCCAGCTAAGTCAGTTACATGTGCCCCTGAGCAGGAGCGGAAGTTAGCTGAGGGAGAGCTTTTGATGTCTAAAAGCAGGTCGCATCTGGGGTGATGGATATAGCCGAAGACAGGCAGTGTGGATAGTGGATGCAGAGGCAAGAAGTGGCTGGCCCAGGTGACTGGTTTGAGGAAATGCCAATTTCTAGGACTTAGAGAAGTGTATAACCAAAGACCAGATTGGACAATTTCTATCTTAGGGGAAACCAATTGAGGTAATGGGGTAGTCTCAAATAAGGATTCTTCTTCCTAATGATTTCAGGACTGGAAATCCCCCCGGAATTTAGCTACCACTCCAGGGAGAAAGGCTGGTGCAAAGAGTGGGAAGAGGTTCTTAATAGATACTGTGTCTCCAAAAGACAAAAAATAAATAAATCAATGCAGTGTCACATTCACTTAAACATGACCAGAAACAGGTTCCTCCTCCCTCTTGCTGAGAGATTAAAAGAAGAAATAAATGAAGTGAGAGAAAAATAAAAGACATGCTTGAATCTTCAGGTATAATTATCAGAAACTGACCAGTGGGCATTTTTGGAAATTATAAATTGAAGAAAAACAGCTTAGAGAAATAGGTGGCTGCTTCTGTTGTTAGAATGAAGAAAACTTTAATATTACTTTCATTTACTGATACACCTATTCTTTTTGAAGAAATCTTCCCCTAATTTCACTTTATTATCTGCTAAGGGATGAATGATGAAGTTTAAGTATATGACCTCCAAATAATTAAACCTGATATTTCATTTCAAAAATGGAATATCTCTAAGACTGTAAGGTCCTCACTGCTAAGTTCTTTTTTTTTAACTTCTCTTTTTCTTTTAAGAGGAGAAAAGGAGAAAGAAAAGAACCTGCTGTGGCTGAAATTTTAATTTTTAGAGTAGGATGTTTCCAGAAGCTTCTTAATAGGGTGTTTGAATTCATGTTCTTGAGGAAACTTTCTACATCCTGCTGGGGTGTAGAAAGAAGCTGTTATCCACTGGATACCTGAGAGAGAGGGCACAGGGCCTGCTGTGTACAGTCTCAAACCTTGAAATATTCACTCATTTTGCTATGAAATTCAGTTAGGAATCTGATTTTTAAAACTTCAACATTAAAAAAACTCAGCTTCTATAGATTCTACTTATCTATATGTGAGGAGAGCAAAGTTTGCAGTTGAATTGTTAATTTTCTTGGAAATGTAAGGGTGGGTTAACTTGACAATATGTAAACGTTTGCTTTTTGAAAGAGCCAATTCTGCAGCAATGAATTGTAAAATGTCTGTTTTGGTTCTAAATAGGAGCATATGATCTGTCTTCACCATCTTGCCCTTGCTTTCTTCCTCCCTCCCTCTCTTCATTTCTCTTTATTTCCTTCTGTTTCTCCTTCTCCTCTCCTCCTCCCTCTCTTTTGGAGGTATATTTGCATGCAATAAAATTCACTGATCTAAATTACTCAATTTGATCAATTTTGACACATATACCCATGTGACCAGTACACAAAATATGTAAAATATTTTCTTCACTCAGAAAGATGTACTGTGCTTCCTTCCAAGCCAGAGGTACCCAATGTCATGATTTCCATTACCAAAGTGTTGCCTATCTTTGATTTCATTTAAATAGATATTATGCATCTTTTGCATTTCACTTCTCTAAACATAATGTTTTGAAAATTCACCCATGTAGATGTATAAATAGTTTGATCATTTCTATTGCTAAATTGTATGAATACAGCAGATTTTGTGTATCAGTTTTCTTGTTGAGAAAACTTTGGCATATATCCAGTTTTTTACTGTTATGAACAAGGGTGTTCTAAGTTTTTTTGTGGACATGTATTTTCATTTATTCTGGGTAAACTCAAGAGATAAAATTGTTGGCTGATAGGATTGCTAAATGTTAACTTTTCCAAAAATTGACAAATAGGTCTTTAAAGTTGTTGAGTGATTTTATACTCCTGTCAATATGAGGGTTCAGTTGCACCAAATCTTCACCATCATTTGGTATTCTCAGTTTATTTATTTATTCATTCATTAATTCATTTTACTTTTGTCATTTTAGTGATTATAAAATGGCATCTATTTTTTAAGATTTGTATTTCCCTGATGATTAATGACATTGAGCATCTTTCCATGTCTTGGCCGTATGTGTATCTTTTATTTATAACATGTTTGTTCAAGTGTTTCACTGTATTTTTTATTGCATTGTTTAATTTTTATTGCTAATTTGTGGGAATGCTTTATGTATTTGCAATACAAATTCTTTGCTACATACTTATAGTACTTTTATATATCATATTTCATTGTGTCTTGGAACTGCTTTTTCATTTTGTTACTCATATCTTTCAGAAATCTAAAGTTTTTATTTTGATAAAGTCCAATATAGAAATATTTACTTTTAAAGTTTATATTTTTGGTATTCTATATAATAAATCTTTGAATATGCTGAGGTCGCAAAGATATTCTCTCATTTTTCTGCTAGAAGTTTTATAGAGTTGCTTTTAAATTTAGGTTTATGATCATTTCAAATGTACTTTTATGTATGGTGTGAGGTAAGGATTGCAGTTAATATGTTTTTCATACAAATATTCAGTTGTTCTGGCACCATGTATTGAAAAGATGACACTTTCCCTGTTGAATTGCCTTCATGCCACTGTCATGCATCAACTTACCATATGCAAGGCCTTTTTCTGGGCTCTCTGTGTTGTTTTATTAACCCATATCATTTATAGACATAATTACATCAATACCAGAGTTTCTTGATTACTGTAGCTTTATAGTAAGTTTTGAAATCAAATGCTATAAATACTCCAACTGTGTTCCTTCCCTCTATAATATTTTTTGACTTTTAATTTTGAAATATTAATAAACTTCCAAAAATTAGAGAAGTAATACAAATAATTCACTCCAGTTTCCCAAATGTTAATATCTTAATAAACTACAGTACAATACCAAACTCAGAAATTTAACATTGATGCAATAATGTTATTTAATATATAAATCTTACTCAAATTTTACCGTTCCTTTTTTGCTCATTTGTGTTTCCATCCATTATCATTTCCCTTCAGCCTGAAGAAATTTGCTTTGTAGTTCTTGTAGGGCAAACTTTTTGAAAGGTAATTATGTTTTTTTTTCTTCTCTTCTTTCTAGAAATGTCATTATTTTGCCTTTAGTTTTTAGGATAGGGTTCTAGGCTTACAGATTTTTTTTCTAGTTCTCTATAGATGATCTTCTTTTGACTTCTGACATCTATTATTTTAGGTGACAATTTAGGATTTTTTATTTTTGTTTGTTTTCTAGTACCAGTTTGCCCTTGTACCTTTTTCCTTTGGCTGCTTTTAATACTTTTTTTTTTTTTTCTCATCTTGGGTTTTTAGCAGTGTGACTGTGGTATACATTGTTCTAGTGTTCTTCTTATTGATCCTAAGTTTCAGTGATCTTTAATGTGAAATTGAAATCTTTCAACAATTTTTGAAAAATCTCAGCCACATCTCTCCAAATATTTCTACCCATTTATGTGCTCTCTTCTTTCCTCCTAAGATTCCAATAACACATATGATTGTCTATTCAATAATGTCCATCTCTGAATAAATCAGAAAAATTCAGAAAATCTCTGATTTTTTTCCACTAGATTTTTTTTATATAGATTTGTAAATTTTTGCTTTTTTTTTTAAATTTCAGTTTGGATTACATACATCTTCTAGTATTAGAGTCTTTCAGTTCTTTCCTGTTGCGTTACTGTCAGTCTACTGTCAATACCATTAAATAATTCTTAATTCCTAATATTGTATTTTTCACTTCCAGTTTACACATTTACTTTCTTTTATTCTTTGTATTTTCCATCTCTCTACTGAGATTTCTTATATCTTCACATATGTAGTTCTGCTTTTTCACAAGGTGTCTTAATGTATTTATTACAGTCATTTTAAACTCCTTGTAAGATAATTCTAACATTTGGGAGCACCTATGGCTCTGATTCTACTCATCCTTTTCTCTCTTGACAAACTCATTTTCTTGGTTACAGGATCTATACTTTCATTGTTTTTATCTGAGCAACTTTGTGTAAGAAAATACTAGTGACAGACAAAAATATTATTTATTTGAAGAAAAGCACATCCCTCATTATCTATCAGGTTGTTATTTTGGGAGCTAAATTAATCTAATCTGTATACTTTATTTTATTTTATTTTTTGACATCCACAGAGGAATTAGGATTTTAGCACAAGTGAGTTTTTGCATGTGTCTGTGTTTGTAGCCCAGTTGCCAGCTTTTCGGGTTATTGTGATATTGTCTTTGTTCTCCATTTTCATCTCTAGCTTTCTATACTTCAGTAAATATCTCTCAATTTTTACATGCCATCCACAGTCCCTGGTAGAGGTTACAATACTTTATTCTTATCCCTGGCTAGAGAGGATTCTCCTGGCTGCTGCCTTTTCACTAGGAATGAAAACAACAATAACCAAAAAACCCACTTTTCCAACACCCTAGGAAAGGCTTGCCATTTTAAAAATTTTGTTTAGTTTTCTCTGTGTCCTCTTGTTGCCAGTGAATCCGTGAATAAGCACAAAGACAAAAATGATGTGTTCTAACTTGTCCAGCCTTTCCTTGTTGTTAGGGTGGGAGAAACAGTCTCTTGATTTTTTTTTTTTTCCGCATTCTTACCAGAAGCAGAGTTGACCATTCTGCCATTCTTGCCCTAACTTCTGTTGTCTAAACTTTTTATTTCCTACTTATAAAATTACACTACTTTTCATACCTGATTCCTTGTAATGATCTGTGGGGGTCATGTTGTTGGAAGATCTGCTGTCCTCAGAGTGTCAGTATTGTCAAGTGGAAGGATTCCATCCGCTTTTCTTTTTTTTTTAGTCATGGAAAGTGTCCTTGTTGGGATACACTCCCACTTACCTGGGTACCTCTTAGTAAGCAGTAATTTAAAGTTAGCTTGAAGCCAATCCCAGGAATGATTTCCTTCCTAGTACACTCCTGGAACCACAGCCTTCATGGTCATTGGAGCAACTGACCACACTTAAGAGGTACTTCTTTCTGTTGTCAATCACTGGACTGCAAATTACTCAAAAGGTAAAGCTTAGTTTTAACTTTTAGTAAACAAAGTACAACAAAAAAACAAAATTAAAACAAAAATAAGTGGACACATTGGCCTAGATTCTATAAATGGAGTAGGAAAGTTCTAGTTTCTTGAGAATCCAGGTGGAGATGATGTTAGTGAACTTGTAGGGTTAGTAGCAGCAGGCTGGGCTTCTTGTTCTGAGGAAGGTCAACAATTGAAAATGATCTGTATAAAGACAGTGCATGTTAAAATTGTCTTATAGAAATCCTGTTGGCTCCTTGCTGTATATAAAATTACAACCTGTACGTGACTGGCATGCACACCATGTTCAAGGTACACATCTGTGATCCACAGAGGGCTTCTCCATGATTTGAGGGAAGAGAGAAACTAGAAGTTTATTTCAGCTTTCTGTCAGATTATATGGGAAAAATATCAAACAGCATTTTAAAAAGACATTCAATGTAGTTTCCCCAGAGTCCAATTATTTTTTTTCTTTAGTTGAAGAATTGCTCACTATCAACAAGGAGTTCACAATTTCATTGAACTTAAATAACAGGTAGAGACAACTAAACAACAAGCTTGTATTGAATACTTCCTCTGTGACCAGCATAATAATGGGATTGTAGTTATATGACATGCTCTCTTAAATAAAAGACATTATGCCCTAGATCAGGAAACTAACATATATAACTAATCAAAGTATTTAAGCATTACTTTTGTTGTTGCTGTCTTTTAAATCTTTCCTTGAATTTTTAATTGGCAAATAATAATTGTGTATATTTATGGGGTAAAATGGAAAGTTCTGATTGTTGTATACATTATAGAAAGATTCCGTTAAGCTGATTAACATATCCACTAACTTATTTTTTTGTAATGAGAACATTAAAATTCTACTCTTTTAGCAATTTTGAAATTTACAATACAGTATTATTAACTATGTTCATTATGCAATACAATAGATCACTAAACCTTATTCCTCCAGGACCAGCTGAAACTTTGTCCCCTTTGATTAATACCTCCCCTTCCCTCATCACTCACTCTTCCACCCCCGGGCCTCTGGTAACCACCTTTCTACTCTGTTTCTATGAGATCCACTTTTTTAAGATTCCACACTTGAGTGAGATCATACAGTACTGGTCTTTCTGTGCCTGGCTTATTTCACTTAGCATAATGTTTGAAAGTTGTCCAACAAATGGTTCAAACAAAGTGTTGCAGGAGCTCAGATGAGGAAGTAGATAGAAAAGTGCTGAGAGACAAAGTGAGGGATCTCGGGGAGACTTCACATAGAAAATGGGACTTCAATAGGGTTCTGAAGTATGAGTAGTGGGTTTCAACACGAAGGCAACTTTGTGGTACAGTCAGTCACGTCAAAGAGTTGGAACTAGTTGGGCACTTGATACATTTCACTTCTTTTCTTGTCAGTCCCTACAGAAAGGCAGGAAGCCTGAAGTGTCAGACAAATGAACAAAATTGTGAAGGGAGCCTATTTATAAGGTATAAATATGAAATCAAGACATTTGGTTATAGTAGAGACGATTTTCAAACAAATCTATGCACTTACTCCATTGGCATAGCTTATGTTAAAACTGTCTGTGGCAACTAAGTCCTGGGAACAACTCTTCCAAGCCTATTTTAGAGTTACTTGAAGTCTCATTTCTCCCAGAGTAGTGATTCTCAACTGGGAGTCTCTATGAGGAACTATTGGGAGATTTTGAAAAGCAGATGCTCAGGTTTTATCTCAGCTCTGCTGCATCTGAGTGTTAGGAGTATGCATCAGAATCACTTCTAGGTAGATATGGTCTTACTTGATACATGCATACAGGTGATTCTGATATATTTTTCTGGTTATGAATCATTGTTCTATAGCAGAGCTGACAAACTTTAGCATGCATCAGAATTACCTGGAGACCTGTTAAAATATAAATCACTGGGCTGCATCTTCTAGAATTTCTGATTCAGTAGACATAGGATGGGCCCAAGAATTTTCATTTCTAATAAATTCTCAGATGATGCTGATGGAATCTGGCTGGTCTGAAAACCATGCCTCTTAGATGCTGGAAACAATTCAAAGCTATCAGAGACAACACAAATTATGTCACAGTGTAGCTTGTGTATATGGGTTATAGGTTTTCTGAAAACAGGGGAGAGTACTAGATTTGGAACATGAAATTTAGGGTGACTGTGCCTTCACCTTTGTACCTCCATGCACAGGGAGGGCCAAGATCTCTTTCAATCCCTGCTGCTTATGTTCTAGGGTAGCAGAGAACAGTCTGGATTTTAATTGTTTTCAGTATCTAAAAATATAGAATTCTCCCTATTGAGACTATTAGTTGAGAAGAATGACTGAAGCAGCTTCTGTAGAGAGATTCCTGAAATGGTCAAAGCTTTGCCAGACTCATCAGGATAGGTCTGCAGCCTCCCTACAGGGCTCCTCTGAAGAAGACATACATACGTGGAGGCAGGGATATACTGAGGTCAGGGTTATGGGATCCCAATGAAAGGGAATATCTTATCACTGACATTGTTTAGAAGCGCTGGCTTATGCTAATAATAAAAAGCAGACTGATTTTTTTCTTTGGTCTGTTTTATTATTGTTTTAAAATTCTCTACAGACAATATTTGCCTTTATTATTTGCACCTGTGGTGGACTTTTTCCATTTTTCTGGCCTTGATATGCTGCTGCTTGGAGGCACAAAGGTTTTTTTTGTAAGTTATCCACTTTATTATGGCCACAGACCACTATTCTTCAAAGGATCAAATAGAAATAGACTTTTCAGAAAAGGAATTTCCACAGGTCCCTGGAGATCAAAGATGTCTAATTCATGGACATTGAACATTCTGTCAATTCTTCTATGAGACAGGGCATTCAATGGAAGCAAAACAGCCTCATTTTCTCAAGACAATAAGAGAGAAAAGAAAAATAAAACCTGAGACTCAGGCTAGCGTTGTCCTTCTAAGTCTGAGAGCCTCTTACCTTTTTGCTGCAGTGCGTCCTCAGACATACTGTCTCATTTTTAGTCTTGAGAGCTGTGTTTATGCTGGTGTCCCTGGAAAAACTCATCTCAAGAAGCCAGAGGAATTTAGACAGAGAAAGTTTTAGAGCATTACATATTGGTCTGTGGCAAGGGAACACTTGACTGAACAAGAACCAGCCAGATGCAGTGTCTCCAAGGTGCATCTGTAATAACTTAGGTGGCAGTAATTTCCTAGGAGACTGGCATAATTATACCCAAACAAATTGCCTGAACAGCCACATATTTATTAACATGAGATTAAAACTCTCAAGTTTGAATAAACCCAGAGAGCAACAGTGGTAGCAAAAGCAGTAAGGGCCATTGGCAATCTTCTAACCTCCCAACACGAGAGGGCTGAATCAGAGCCAGGGTAGGGGTTCTGGCCTGCGGTAAGGTTTCTGAGGCCTCAGCAGCAGGTTCTTGCTTACTGGAGATGGAGATAATAAAATGTCAGAACTCAGAATCTGTATCAGCTAACTAATGTGCAACGAATCACTCCGAAACATAGTGACTTTAAACAACAACCATTTATTTACTTTTTAAGTTAGGCTGGATTTAGTTCTGGTCTCATCTTAGTCCTTTGTGTGTGTCGCAGCCAGCTGCGCGTCAGTTAGGCAGTGATGCTTCCAGGGTTGGCTGGCTGTTGGATGCGGCATGAGGATGACTGGACGGGGAGTGACCAGTCCTCCAGCAACTGAAGCCGTTTGCAAGCAGTGCAGGCAAGGCCTCAGGAAACCTAGTTCAGAATCCACACACCATCATTCCCACTAAATTCTGTCAGCCAAAACAAGTCACAAGGCTAGCCCAGAAGCAAAAGAAGGGGAAATAAACTCCACTTCTTGATAAGAGAAGTTGCAACTTCACGTGACTAGAGAGGAATGAGTACAAAGAGAAATGAAGGACCGTGAACATTTTGAAATCTACAGAAAAACTCTTAGAAACAAAACAAAACAAAACCAGAAGTGGTGCTGGTGCTGGCAAAAGTAAACAGTGAACATTCAAGTCGAAGATACCCTAGACTCTGCATTTTTAGTCAGTTAAATTAGACATACATTTATTAAGCAAGTTTTATAAGCAAGATAGTATGTCAAGGGCTCTGTAAGGAAGACCAAGCTAAAAAGAAGAGATGTTGGTTCTGATTTCCAGGAGCCAACACTGTTGTGAGAGAGACAGAAACGTAGACAAGTGTCTGTACAATCCCCAGTATTTTGATATTTTATAATAATAAATATGAAAAGGAAGGGTTTAGATAAAGGAGCTCGTAGGGGTATAAAATTACATGACATTTGCTGTAAGGACTGGACAAGAACAGATTGGTGGAATTTTTTATTTTTATTTTTATTTATTTTTTGAGATGAAGTTTTGCTCTTGTCACCCAGGCAATGATGTAATCTCAGCTCACTGCAATCTCCACCTCCCAATTTGGGTGATTCTCCTGCCTCAGCCTCCCAAGTAGCTGGGATTACAGGCGCCGCCATCATGCCAGGCTAATTTTTGTATTTCTAGAAGAGACAGGTTTTTGCCATGTTGGCGAGGCTAGTCTCGAACTCCTAAGCTCAGGTGAACTGCCAGCCTCGGCCTCCCAAAGTGCTCGGATTACAGGCGTGAGCCACCGCGCCCAGCCCAGATTGGTGGAATTTAACACATCTGAGTGATTGAGTCATGCTGCGGTGAGTCAAGGAAGCCTGGAGTAGAAGTGTCACTATAGTGAAGGTGAGATATTGGAAGCAGGCAGACAGATGTCAATGTGATTTAGCTGGCTAAAGGCTCACAGAGAAATCAGGTGAGCTCAGATTTTGATCCATCGACTTAATTTACCAACCACCACTTACTTGATGGTGAGATGGATTTGCAAGATTGGAGGACAAGAAGCAATAAAACCGATAACAGCTGAGGTGGAGGTAGAGAAAAAGCTGCAAAGGGATTTGCGTAGCTGACAATCAAACATACAACTAAAGTCCTTACTAACAAGTAGTTATCAGTGTTCTGGGATTAAGTGATTGAACTGTGGCTGGCTTATATAGATTCTGGCAAACATATGCCTACCTTTTGCATTGTTCTTTTTGTTGTCGTCTCCTCCATAGAGATTTGCTGGTTTTTCGCATTCCAAGAAAGACTGGCATTTCCATACAGGTATGTGGGTTGTTCATGGCTTTTTCTTCCAAGTTAGTTGCTGGAGTGGTACCAAAACAAGTATCTGCAAGATTTTTCTTCCTGTGACAATTACTATTTGGTTAATTTCATATATCTCCCTCATTGGCTCATGTCATAAAAAACCTGGTATGTTAAAAATATGCCTTGTTCTTGGCATGCCCTGCATCTGTGTCCATGCTGTGAAATTTAGTCCCTCTAACCTGTAACAGAGTGTGATTCCTCGGGCTTTTCATGGTGTCAGGCTCCCCTTGTTTGGCCATGTTGAGGCGTACACAGTGGGAAATGCATGCCTGTGAAAGGAGGACCCTCATGTTTTAGTATGAGAGGCAATCAGAGTCCCTGGTTCTGACTTTCCTGTTCAAGTGAGGGCTCTCTCACATTCTAGTCTCATAATCCAGGACAAGTTATTTGGTCTGTCTGTGCCTCTGTTTTTCATTTCTAAAATGAAGAAAATAATAATGTATGGGTCTGCAGGTTGCTGTGAGGTGACGCATATAAGGGTTGTAAAAGAAAATAAAATTTCAGAACCTTCTGAATGTATTGTCTCAAAGGGGAAGTTAAGCCCTGGAGACTGAGTCACACAGCGTGTTTGCAATGTTGCTTCTCAGATTATAGCTTAACTCTCCTTGTCAGTGTTCCTGTTCTATAAATGACTAGGAGAGACCAGAGACCAGGCCTCCCCACTTCCAATCTTCCAATCTTTGTTGCTGATTAACTGCCTACTTTATTGTCCTCTGCCTAACTCAGACCAGATGGCACCCAAGACCCCATGACAGTTACATCTTCAGTGTGGAATATTATAATAAACATACCTTTCCTGAAAAAAAAAACAGACCATCTCACATAATCAGATCATTTGTAGCCATGTATTAAGCCTCACATAGAAAGATGATGTTGAAATTCTATTAAACTTCCCTAAGCCTTGTGTATGTAAACAATTCCAAACTTCTGCACTTTGGAACACTGCCATTTTTTTGAATCTGTGTTTCTTGGGTGGGCCATCCTCAACTTTGCACTTGGATAAACTCTCTTTAAAATAGATCCTAACCCTTTTGATTATTTAAGGTTGACAAGGTCTTAGAACAGTGTCTGGTGCATGGTAAGAACTAAATAAATATAAGTGATGAACAGTAATAATAGGAGTATCCATTTCTCCACTACCTCCTAGGTTGCTCTGTGCCAAGTCTTTTCCATGAAAATGTGCTAAGCACTTAACTGTGTACATTGAATGGCCTACAAGTCATAGAGATGAACAAAATATGTTTTCTGTTTTTGATGATTCATTAGGGGTAAAAGGAATATAAATGAAATCAGTATCAGGCAGATGTATAATATGCTTTAAAGAGGTTGAGACAAAATGCTGAGACAGCACAGAGGAGGGGAAGAACAGACCAAGCAAGGCTAAGGATGTGGCATTTGAGCAGGGGGATGTTTAGAATTAGGCAGGCTGTGATGAGTTGGGGACAGAGATGGGGATGGGAAGAGAAAAATCACTTCAATGCTTCCAGTTTAAAATGAGAAAATTGGTCCATATAATTTTCAGTTGCATAAGAGCTCTAAAATTCAATTCTATGAAATCATGCTTTCATTCCTTGATGAATATATGAGAATTCTGTAAATGAGTTATTGCATCCAAAAATTTTGGCTGCTGGGCATGAAGTTTATCCAGTATTCACAGCAAAACAGATTACTAGTGGAAACTTGAATTAAAAAAATGCTGACACACTAGAAAATATAATTTGTACCCAATGGCTTGAAAAAAAAATTACCCAGTAATTCTGCAGTTACTAAATGGGGCCTAATGGCATTTCTGTTTTTCAAGTTGGCTTTTCAAGGTTGTTCTGACAAAGCTCACCTGGGAAGAAGGGCTTTTAGTAAAATGGCAAGACAGTGCTTCCTCTGATGGCTCAATTCAAACTAGTGCTTTCAAATCATTTAGATGCCATAAATGGCAATGCTCTTATAAGTTAGGTTAGTGGTTTGCCAATTTCATTGTCTACAAGTAATAGCTGGGGAGTTTGAAAAACAAATGCAAATTCTGGGAGCACTGCTGGGAGCAAAGCTTCTGATTTAGTAGTTCTGTTGCAGAACCCGGGGAATCTGCATTTCAGCAAGAATAACTGACAGCTCTGATGCAAATGTTCTCCAAGGGGCACTTAGTGAAACGCTGTTTGTGTTTCATTTCCACCATGGCTGGAGTTGCCCCATAAGTGGTGGCAGGGAAATTCCCAAAGAGACTGCCCCAAACTGTCGCAAGATGGGGCCAGCTGGGACTCCAAAGAAAGAAGTTCTAAATGCCAGAATGATGAGTCAAAAATCATTGATTAAGGGGACTTACATACAGATTGCTACAGCTGTCCTCCCAACAGACAGGAGGAAAAGAGCTGTTCTACCCAGGTATGTCTACAGTGAGGGGGTAAAGTTATAGAGTTTATATAAGGGTTTAAGGAAATTGCCTCAGTGTACCTGTTTAGGAATACATCTGATTTTTCAGTGTGGGCAACAACCTAAACAAGTTTATGGATGCCTGGGAATGTTCACGGCCCTGGCTTGGGTTCAAACCTGCAGGGGAAAACGTGCAGCTAGCCAGGCCACAAAGTGGTCAAGGTACTCTGTGTTTTTCTCTTAGGACAAAGGAAGAAAGTGAGGTCAGGAGGCCTAAGGGAACCTATATACTGAGTTAAGAATAAGATGGAGTGTCTTGTCCAAGTGTCCAGTATTACACAGAGTAGCCGTTAAACCAACATGTATGCTCAGAACATCCTTTCTGGGTTCAGAAGTAAACTTAAGAACAGTATCTTTTCAATAAGGTGAACCTTGAAGAAAAATAAATTTTAAGCTACTTAATCACAGATTTAGTGTGTCTTGCTCTCAATAATAATAATAATAATGATGAAATAAAACAGAGTCGAGAAGAAAAATTCCCATCTAAATCCAGTTTCAAGCTTCTCATAGGGCATCAGGACAGTCTGTGTAATGTAAAAATCTCACTAGACCAAGAAGGCACACCGGATGCTGTGCTAAAGACAGACGGTTTGCTAGAGAAGGCATTGGCTATGGTGTGAGCCCTGTCCCTGAAGCAAGGGCTAAGCCTAGAGATGATCAGCAGAGAAAGACAGAATGGGCATGACTGCTGCTTCAGAGCCATTCTTTTTAATGATAACCCAATTAGTTTTAATGGCAGTGCCTAAAAGTGCCTTATAAAACTGTTCAAGGTGCCTTATAAAACCTACAGTTTAACACAAAGTTTAGAATGGTAAGAAGTTTCAAAGCATGTGGAGTGTCGTTTTGGAGTCCGCAAAGAGGTAAGTTGTATCTTTCTAGGAGTTTTAACTGCAGGCCTGTAGGAGAACGTGTGTCTGTTTCTTGTCCAGACTGGAGCTTCATGAAGATAGCCAAGGTTAGGGGATCAGAGTAAGGGCAAGAAGAGCAGGTGGGAGAGGGAATGACTAGCAAGAGGCAGAGAAGTCTGGGGAGGCATCATCACCCCACTTCCCCCAAAGGAAATGGAGAAAACCTCTAAGAACTGGTTGCTCTTGTGGGAAAATGCAGTCTATGCAATTGCTCACGTTTACTTTTTTTTTTTTTTTTTTTTTTTTTTGCCATCATTGAGCTACTCAGCACTATCCAGGAGCAGAGAAGTTTCAACATGCTGTTGACAGCTGAGCTATCCTTGTTTCAAAAAAACTCCCTCTCCAAAATGTCTACACAAAGACATCCTTTAAGAGAGATAAAAATGCCTAGATTGATATTTGTGGACCCCCAACTCATGATTGTTGTAAATAATGACTTTAACACAAACATAGAAGATGAAAAGATTATTTTCCATGGCGAACTCACTTTCATGAAAGCGTTTGTGCTACATATCTGAGGGAGATAAAGGATTTAAACTGTCAGGTCTGCTGGGCAGAATGCAAGCAAGCAGTGCCTGAGTTAGGCCACAGAAGCCAGATGGTTTTGCGGTGTGATACCTCTAGCCCTCTACCTCCTTAGGCTCTGTTTCACCTGGCAGGATGCTGAGCTTGGAGCAATGCTCAGTGGATGCACTGCCTGATGGAGTGAGCTCCACTTGAGGATGGGGACTGCCTGCTCTTCCTCCAGCCCCAAGGGAGGCCCTGAGGATAAAACAATGGGAGAAGTGGCAGCGCAGACCAATCTCTAGTCCCAAGATGACATTCCTTTGCATATTTTGTGGTTCTCTTGCCCACCTATCTCACCTTTGACCTTCCAAGTGCTTCCCATTATTCAAGATCAGCTTAAAGTGCTTTTAGACACCTTTTGTCACTGTCTTTCATTGTCTGAAATCCTACAGCCCCTGGAGCTGAGACCCCACAATTAACAATTATATTGTCGATGGTTATATATGATTCTCTGGTGCCTCCAGATGTGAAATCCTGTTTCCTTAATGACGCTGTAGCTGTCTCCAGCAAATCAGCATCTGCTCTGCTGGGTTTAGTCAGGGCTAGACACGTGGCTCCTGATAATTTGCTTTCTGGTTCATATCACTCATTCAGAGACTGAGGTTTGTCAGCCAAATCAATCATTAGAGGGAGAGGCAGCATGTTACAGTAAAAATACCGTTGGATAAGTGAATGGGGTTATGGGGTCTCGCCCTCCTACTATTTAACTAGATGAAAACCTTTGGAAGGATCACCAGGGTGTATGCTCATCAGTTTTCTCTTCTTTAAAAATAGAATATGGTTCATTCTGCATGCCTGTTTTGAAAATTTTAAAAATGGAAGTGACAGAGACTTCTAGAGAAGCAAATCATTATACCAATTGGAAATATTGTTAGAATCAACTTGGCAACATAGAGAAAGGGCAGCTGAGCTGGTCTGACCACTCTCTACCCAGACTGGAAATAGAAAACAAGATTTCACCTCTGGAGCCAGCAAAAAATGATGTATCTATAAACAATATAATTGTTAACTGTGGGGTGTCAGCTACAGGGGCTGAGGGATTTTTCAGACAGTGGAAGACGGTGATAAAAGATGTCTAAAGATTCTAGAAAAGAGGTTGGGGAGAACTGAGACAGAACACCTTCATGACAGAGGCTGCTCTCTGCTGAAACCCAGGGCTTCCTTTGTTGGTTGATACCCTCCTGTTAGCTAATGGACACCTCCCTGTGGGAAATGAGTCTCTTTTTGCCAGTAGCAAAGTGTCTCTAGCATATAAAGGTACAGAATTTCACTTATGCCACCTGCTTTCTTCAAGCGTCTTCTGTTTTCAGATGCCATAGTTTAAGACCATTGGAATGCTTAACACAAAGCCAGAGAAGTCCCAGAGTCTCCTGCTGCAGAATAGAAATGGCACGGAGACCTGCTGCTGTGCTGGAGAGCTAGTCCTGAAGGAAGTAGATGGAAGAAATGTGTTCACTATGGGTTCCAATTGTCTAGAGAACAAAGGCTTGGATTTGGCTTAAGTGTTGAGATTTCTATTTCTGAAAAAGTCCTATCATGAAGGCAGCCAATAGTGTGAGTGGAAACAAGTGGGTTATGTTTTGGTCTAAGGATCTCACGCAAGGAAATTCAGGGCCTGGGGCCAAAATGATGGTGTGAGGGGTTTTGAGTGGCCTTAGGAATCTCTTAGATCTCTGTCCATAAGGAAACCTAAGATGCTTTTGGAACTCGATAACCCACAGAATATGACATTGAAAGGTAACCAAGAAGAAAAACGAGAGAGAAACTGGTTGAATATTCAAGAGCAATGAAATTCGGAAGTACTTGTTCACATATAGTCACTTGGGGACATTTACAGACCGCACGTTTGAAGTGGAAACTTTCTCTCAAAACAGGTGTGTGGGAGAAATCTTAATCTGGCAGAAATGATAGTGACTCTGGGATCCATCCTGGTGGTCTTTGATTGGAGACATTTTGCTTTTCTGTTAATGATATGGGGCTAAAAGTTGTTTGCTAATTTCAATTACAGGCACATCCTACAATGAATCAAGTGACAAATGTGGAACGCTTAACCTGTTTGCAAGGGATTGCTGGTTAAATCCAAACACAAATTCTATTCCTTATGGCTGACACTTGAAATACAGAGTCCTTCTGATGGTGCTCCTTAAAATAATAGTTCAAGTGCTCAGTTTGTTAAAGAGCTAGTGCCTTACTTGGTACCACATGATGCTTAAAATCTAGGCACTCCTATGTCGATGAAGGGCTACTAAAAAGGAAATAAACCTCTCCTAGAAGAAAACTGCAAATTCACGTGGTAGATACAATTAGTATATCCCTATTACAGATGAGTAAACGAAAGCACAAAGAATAAAGTATTTTGCAAAATTGTCCTGTGATGGCAAATTCTCTTAGAATTATCCCCCTTTCCACTCTTGATCTGGTTGCTGTTTATTGAATCAATGAAGAAATCTTGGGATTATCCCAGACAACTCCACCTTTCCTATTACTGTATTCCACTAGTCATCATCTTATGAGTTCATAGCTCAGAAAACCTTATCAGAATGTGCAGATAAATACACAACTTTTAAATATTACATCTAATAGCTCCATTTAATTGAATACTTACTAGGTGCTAAGTACTCTGCATATATCATTTCATTTTACTAACACTACCAGTGTGTTAGTATGTGAACAGGAAAGAAAATGTGAAGGAGCATATATCAAGATCTTATGGTGGTACTCTCCTCATGGAGGAGGGACAGTATGAGACAGATGAAATTTCTTTGTTCTATACTGTATTAATTAATTACAATGAGCATGCATTGTCTTTGGCATTAATAAAATGAAATTATGAAACATTATTTTTGTAAAGATACTATTTAAAATAGTAACAAAAATATAAAGTACATAGAAATAAATGTAAAAAGATACATGGAAAATCTTTACCTAGGAAATTTTAATCTTCATTAAACAATCTTTAAAAAGACCTAAATAAATGGAGAAACATGTCATGATCATGGATACATTTTAATATTTGAAAGATTTCAATTCTCCCAAAATTTGCCTATAGATTCAATGCAATTTCAATCAAAATTCCAAAAGGAATATTAATGCTTATGTCATGAGGTTAATCTAAAATTTATATGATAGAACAAAAGGTCAAGAATAGGCAACCCACTCCTGAAGAAGAATAATCTGAGATATTTGCCATTGATATTGATATTAAGATACTGTAAATCTGTTACAGTGCTGCTCAATAGAAATATAATGCAAGCTACACATGTAATTTAAAATTATCTAGCAGCCACATTAAAAAGTAAAAAGATGATGTGAATCAAATGGATAATCTGTATTTTAGTAACATATTTAACCCAATATATTGAAAATATTATTTCAAAATGTAATGAATATAAAAATAAGTAGAAACATATGCTTTTAAAATAATTCTTTAAAAAACAGTATATATTTTACATTTACAGAATTTATCTCATTTTAGACTAGCCACATTTCAAGCACTCAATAGTCAACACAACTAGGATTATAATAACACACATTTATAGTATTTAAGAAAGTATGGTATTAGGTAAAGGATTGACTTACTGGCTGAAGAACCTCAAGAGAGACCCTCAAACCCCTAAAGACATATGGAAGCTCAATGTTTGGAAGAGTAGGCATTGCAACTTACTCTAGTATGTGCAGTAGGTTGTGATGGGATAGTTGATTGCACGTTTGGAAGAAAATAAAATTGGATTTCTGTTTCATGTCTTGCACAAAATTCAGTTCCAACTGAAATAAAGACTTAAAAATGAAATGCAAGTCTTTAAACATTTAGAAAAAAATACAGAAAAAACAGATTAAATATATTTATGACCATTGGGTAGGGAATGGTTTCTTAAAACATAAAAGCATTAACTATAGTGGCCAACATTTTAAGAAATGACTATATTAAATTTAAGAACTGCTGTTTGTTAAATGATACCATAAAGTAAGTAAAAATACAAGCCACATACTAGAAAGATTTATTTGCAACACTTATTTAAAAAGCATTATGATTCAGAATATCTAAATAACTCCCAAAAAGTCAGGAATGAAAATACAAAACCCAATAGAAAAATAAGTATTTCGGAGAACATAAAACTCTAAAGGAAAATAAAAATGTATACATATTCTCAACTTCATTAGTGATCAGGGAAACACAATTTAGGAATAGAAAATATACTTTTTAAAATTTTTGTATTTTTTTAAAATTTTACTATAAGTTCTGGGATACATGTGCAGAACATTCAGGTTTGTTGTTACATAGGTATACATAAGCCATGGTGTTTTGCTGCACCTATCAACCCATCATCTAGGTTTTAAGTTAGGCATACCTTAGGTATTCGTCCTAATGATCTCCCTCCCCCTTTCCCGCCACCCCCAACAGGCCCCGACGTGTGATGTTTTCTCCCTGTATCTGTATGTTCTCATTGTTCAACTTCCACTTATGAGTAAGAACATGCAGTGTTTGGTTTTCTATTCCTGTGTTAGTTTGCTGAGGTTGATGTTTTCCAGCTTTATTCATGTCCCTGAAGAGGACATGAACTCATTCTTTTTTATGGCTACATAGTTTTATGTGGTGTATATGTGCCACATTTTCTTTATCTAGTCTGTCATTGATCTGCATTTGGGTTGGTTTCAAGTCTTTGCTACTGTAAATGGTGCTGCAATAAACATACATGTGCATGTGTCTTTATAGTAGAATGATTTATAATCCTTTGAGTATATAACCAGTAATGGGATTGCTGGGTCAAATGGTATTTCTGGTTCTAGCTCCTTGAGGAATCCCCACACTGTCTTCCACAATAGTTGAACTAATTTACACTCCCACCAACAGTGTAGAAGTGTTCCTATTTCTCCACATCCTCACCAGCATCTGTTGTTTCCAGACGTTTTAATGATCACCATTCTAACTGGCTCTGAGATGGTATCTCATTGTGATTTTGATTTGCATTTTTCTAATGACCAGTGATGATGAGCTTTTTTTCCTATGTTTGTTGGCTGCATAAATGCCTTCTTTGAGAAGTGTCTCTTCATATCCTTTGCCCACTTTTTGATGGGGTTGTTTTTTTTCTTATAAATTTGCTTAAGTTTCTAGTAGATTCCAGATATTAGACTTTTGTCATATGGATAGATTGCAAAAATTTTCTCCCATTCAGTAGGTTGCCTGTTCACTCTGATGATTGTTCTTTCGCTGAGCAGTAGCTCTTTAGTTTTTTAGATCCCATTTCTCAATTTTGGCTTTTGTTGTCATTACTTTTGATGTTTAAGTCATGAAGCCTTTGCCCATCCTATGTCCTGAATGGTACTGCCTAGGTTTTCTTCTAGAGTTTTTATGATTTTAAGTTTTACATTTAAGTCTTTAATCCATCTTGAATTAATTTTTGTATAAGGTATACACTGTATAGAAAATATCATTTTAAATCCAATAGATTGTCAAACTAAGAACTATTATTCTATATGTGGAACAATGAGCACTCTCTCTACTCTTAGAGTGTGAAGTGGTAGAGCCACCTTGGAAAACAATTTGATGGTATTTTTTTTGATCAGTGTGCATATTGATGACCTTGTGATTGTATCTTTGATGTATGCTGGTTAGTTTGGAAGGTTATATATAAAAGAATTTTCATAGCTGTGTTGTTTATAATCGTATATAAATAGAAATAAGACTAATGCTGTTTATAGAATGAATGAATAAAGTATGTTTACATAATGGAATATAATATAGCAGGGAAAATAAATACATATGCAACAACATCGATGAATCTTAATAACACAATTTTGAATGAAAAAACAAATTTCTTACTTTTTTTTTTTTTTGAGACAGGGTATCACTCTGTGGCCCAGGCTACAGGGCAGTGGCACAATCTTGGCTCAATGCAGCCTCCACCTCCCGGGTTCAAGTGATTCTCGTGTTTCAGCCTCCTGAGTAGCTGGGATCACAGGAATGCACCACCATGTGACTAATTTTTATATTTTTAGTAGAGCTTGGATTTCCCTATGTTGGCCAGACTGGCCTCAAATTCCTGGCCTGAAGTGATCCACCTGCCTCAGCCTCCCAAAGTGCTGGGATTACAGGTGTGAGACACTGTGCCCAGACCTAACAAATTTCTTAAGACTAATACAGAGTGCCACAATTTTTATAATAAATTTATTGATATATAATTCACAAACAGCAAAATTCACCCTTTAAAAGTGTACAATTCAGGCCAGGCTCTATGGCTCACACCTGTAATGCCAGCACTTTGGAAGGCTGAAGTGGGTGGATTACTTGAGGTTAGGAGTTCTAGACCAGCCTAGCTAACATGGTGAAAATCCCGTCTCTACTGAAAATACAAAAATTAGCCTGGTGTGGTGGTGCACACTTGTAATCCCAGTTTCTCAGGAGGCTGAAGCAGGAGAATCACTTGAACCCGGGAGGTGGAGGTTGCAGTGGGCCAAGATCGTACTGCTGCACTCCAGCCTGGGTGACAGAGCAAGACTCTGTCTCAAAAAAAAAAAAAAAAAAAAAGAAAAAGGGAAAAAGTGTACAATTCAGTGGTGTTTAATAAATTCACAGAGCTGTGCAGCCATCACCACTATTAAGATGCAGAATATTTTCATCATCCCTCTTCCGTCCTGCTGAATCTGTGCCTGGACACCCAAAGTGTCTTGAGATGAGGCTGACTGGAATTCCCAAGAAAGAAGTGCTAAATGCTAAGGTTAATAATACAAACCATTTTATGGGAATTGAACATACAGAAGGCTGTAGAGTCCTTGCAACAGATAGCAAGAAAAGAGATGCTCTACCTTGGTGTATCAGTAATGAGGAGATTGGGTTATTGAGTTTGTATCAGGGATGTCTAATCTTTTGGCTTCCCTGGGCCACATTGGAAAAAGAAAAACTGTCTTGGGCCATACATAAAATAAACAAACACTAATGATAGCTAATAAGCTAAAAAAAAAAATCACAAAAAAATCATAATGTTTTAAGAAAGTTTACAAATTTTTGTTCCCCGCATTCAAAGCAGTCCTGGGCCTCATGTGGTCCGTGGGTCATGAGTTGGCCAAGCTTAGCTTATATGGAAGTTTAAGGAATGTAGCTCAGGGTTGGGGGTAGTTTCTCTGTGTTTAGCCACAAGCTTGAGCTTTTAATGTTTTGGGAAACAATCTAAACACCTTTATCACTGCCTAGGAATGAATGTTCAAGGCCCTGGCTTGGGTTTAAGCCTGCAGGGGCTGAAAGGTAAGTGGAGAGTTGGGGAGTCTAGAGGGCCCCACAATCCCCAAAATATATCTCATTATCAGTCACTGTTCTTTTTCTCTCTCCCCATCTTTCAACAACCACTAGTCTACTTTATTTGCTGTCTCTATGGATTTACCTATTTTATACATTTCTTTAAAAGAATTATACAATATGTGACCTTTTGAGTCTTACCTTTTTTCACTTAGTATAATATTTTCAAGATTTATATATATTAGGCTGGGCACAGTGGCTTATGCCTGTAATCCAGCATTTGGGAGGCCAAGGCAGGAGGATCACTTGAGACCAGGAGTTCAAGACCTGACTGGGCAACATAGGGAGACCTTGTCTCTGCATAAAAACTTCAGAAGAATTAGCTGAGTGTGGTGCCATGTACCTGTAGTCCCAGCCACTTGGGGGTATGAGGCAGAAGGATTGCTTGAGCCAGGGAGATTGAAGCTGAAGTGAGGCATGATCATGCCACTGCACTCCAACCTTGGCAATGGAGCAAGACCCTATCTAAAAAAAAAAAAATTAATATATGTTATAACAGGTACCAATATTTCAGTACTTTTTATTACTGAATATTAGTCCATTATATGGATATGGCATATTTTGTTTATTCATTTATCAGATAGAAATTTGGATTATTTGTACTTTAGGAATATTAAAAATAATATTGTTATGAACATTTGTGAAAAAGTTTGGTCTTGACATACATTTTTCAGTTATCTTGGATATATGCCTGTAAATGGAATTTCTGGGTCATTAGGTGTATTAGTCCATTTTCATGCTGCTGATAAAGACATACCAAAGATTGGGCAAATTACAAAAGAAAGAAGTTTATTGGACTTACAGTTCCACAGGGCTGGGGAGGCCTCATAATCATGGTGGAAGGCAAGGTGGAGCAAGTCACATCTTACGTGGATGGCAGCAGGCAAAGAGAGAGCTTGTGCAGAGAAACTCCCATTTTTAAAACTATCAGATCTCATGAGACCCATTCCCTATGATGAGAACAGGAAGGAAAGACCCATGATTCAGTTATCTCCCACTGAGTCCCTCCCACAACACATGGAATTATGGGAGCTATAAGATGAGATTTGGGTAGGGACACAGAGCCAAGCCATATCATGAAATAACTGCATTTAACATTTTAAAGAACATTTTAAATTATTTTCCAAAGTGGCTATACCATTTAAAAATCTTACCAGTAGTGTGTGAAGGTTTCTATTTTTCCACATTCTCAGCAGCACTTGTTATTGTCTGCTTTATTATTTGAGCCATCCTAGTATGTGTGAAGTTTTCATTTGATTTTATTTGTATTTCTTTAATGACTAATGATGTTAGGCACCTTTTTGTGTGCTTATTGACACCACTGTTTTTTCTAATGTACAAATTGAATCAGAAGTGAAATAATACATTCTTTATATATTTATATATATTTACATATTTAGTATCTATATACAGTATAATCATAAAATGATTTATATGTAAATATAAAATATATGTGCATGTGTAAAACTGATAGGATAGTAATTATTTCTGGCGGAGGTAGGTGAATGAGACTAGAAACGAACATTCAAGTAACTTCCGTCATAGAATTAGGTTCTAATTCTTAGGATAGATAGGAGTTTTACTGGTATTCATTTTATTGTGCTTCATAACTTCATGACAAATTATGCTTCAAATGTTTTGTATTTATCAAATTTTATTCTTATTGACTTGTTAAGAATATTTATTGTGTGCCTACAATGTGTCAGGTACCATTCTTGTCCATAGAGGTGGATATAAAACAGATGTGCTTGTGTAACCACGATTTGTTTAAATTAAAAGATAAACTTTTCCTTGTGTTTAAAAGAAATTAAACAAACACAAGGAAAAGTTTATCTTTTACCTCTCCTCTAACTCCAAAGCTACTGGAAAATAGCAACCACCTTCAATCTCCCTGCTTCTAAAACTTTCTACTTCCAGTCCATTCTCAATACTTTGTCAACCTAAATAATAAACAAAGAGAGGCTCTGTAAAAGAAAATGATATTTATTCAGGAATGGACATTGCAATGGGAATACGCATATCATAGTAACTATGTAAGTGTTACTATGTTACTAGTTACATAGTTATTAGTAAACTATGCAAGTGTTCAGGGAGGCAAAAAAAAAAAAAAAGACGAACGTTTTTCAAGCAAAACTGAGTAGGATTACATAATTGTTTTCAGATAATTATCTTTGGCTGCATGGATCAATAACAAGGGTGAAACTAGTCTGAGGTTGGACAGGCAGTTACTGAGCGGATATCCTCTCAGAATTTTTTTTTGTGTGTGTGTGTGTAAGGTTACAATTAACTTTGTGTAAAACTTGTGGTTTCTGTAGTCTTTTGTGATTTTGTTAACAAGCATTTTTGCATGAGAACCCTGTTTTTGGTCTTCCTGGGGTTCTATTTGTCAGGGATTGTTGGTTTTGTTGGTTTTGTTTGGTTTTGTTGTTGTTGAACACAAGTGACTCCATTTTGCCGCTGACAACTTTGAGAGTTGCCACCATGATGATCCTTGGGAACCACATTCTTTCCCATCCCACTTAAAAATCTTTTAACAACACTTCACTACTATCTTAAGAGTACAAACTAATAAAATAAAAAGTTGCTTTATGTTTTTTGATTTGATTTAACCTATATCTAGCCTCAGAAGTCACTGCTCAGATCAAACTGAACCAAAAATTCTTCAACAAGCTCAACACGCCTTGTCATGTCCTTGGCCTGTGTAGTGCTGTATCCACCATATGGAACATCTCACCCGTCTCCATTCTCCACATTTTTTCTTACTGCAGATCTTCTACTACTAATCCCTCAAAATCAGCAATTTATGGTACCTGGAATATTCTAGGTATTTACTATTTATTGTTATAGGAGAAAGATGAATGGATAAATAAAAAGGTTCTTTGGCTGTTTAAATAGAAAATTGAAAATTTCTATATAATTGCATTTCTTTATCCTATTGTGCTTGCTCTTTAACTTGTTTTTCTCCACTAGACTGTAAGTTTCTGAAGCCCAGAAATCATATCTACATTATCTTTTTATTCACAGCACATTGCAGAGTGTCTGATGAGTAGATGTGTGCTGTGTATTGAATTGATATGTTCCCACTGCCACTGTCCTATCTCAAAGCCTACATCATCTCTTGCCTAGATTTCTTTCTAACCAACTCTGCCTCCAGTATTACTCTCCTCAGTCCCTGTTGGTGAAGCAAAATAGTCCGTTTTTCCTTACAATACCGCAAGCATTTTGAAAGAAGGAACACAATGGTGTTCAGCTTTGTATCACATGAATCACCTAATACAGTGCCCTGCTGTAATGCGTGTTCAATAAATGTTTCTGGAATGCAGTAATTAATCATGCCACTGTCTTTTTCAATAATTCCCTCAGTGGCTTTTAACAATGATTTATGCTATCACTATAAGTCTTCAGGTTGACTGTGAGTCATCTGTTCTTTACTGGGCTTGGCTTGGTGATATTTATTTTCAGGCAGTGGGTGAGCTGGCCTTGTCCCCCAGGTTTGCTCCGTATATGCTTAATCTGGGACCTAGGCTGAATGGTCAGTGGCTACCTTGGGCATCTCCTTCACATAGCATATCACAGAGTTCAAGGAGAGTAAGTGCAACTATGCAAGCTCGTTTCAAGCTTCTACTTGTGTCTTGTCTGCTAATATGCCATTGGCCTAAGCAAGTCATTTGGAAAAACTTAAAGTCAATGACAGCTGCTCTTGAGACTATAACAAAGGTGTGGATGCATAGTTCTATGACTGTGAAGTAGAGAATTGGGACCAACAACTTAATCCATCACACCATGGTAATATTTTTATTTTATTCTGAGTAAGATGAGAGAAAGATGAGAGCCATGGAAAGAACTAAGTAGAATGGCAACAGCATCTTACTCTTTACCCTCAAAAGAGTCATTCTTGCTTTAAGTCTGTACTCATATTCTTGCTTCTGTTGAAAGATGCTTTTTTCCTTCTCTATTTCTTATGGAAACAGGACTAAATGAAAAAAAAAGGAATATGATACAGAGCCTAGAAACAGATACATGCATATATGAACACTTGTTTATAGCAGAAGTGGTGATGCAGAGCAGTGGAGGAAAAGATGGTCTATTTAAGTAATCAAGCTGGCATATTTGGATATCCATATGGCAGAAATAAAAATTGACCCATATCTCACACCGTATGAAAAGAATCAATTCCAGGAAAAATGTACACCTAAATATTAAAAGCCACACAAAAAGCTCTTCAGAGTTAATATAGGTGAATACTTTCCTAAGTTAGAAAAAATTTTCTTAAGCAGGATACAGAAATCATAAGGCATAAGTGTGACTGTATTAAATTTGAAAGCCTGTTCATCAAAGGCACCATTGAAAGAGTGAAATGTAAGTCATAGAGTGAAGGAAAAATTTACAGTAAAATATAACTAAGAGCAAGCAGTTTCTCAAAAAAGTTAGGTATAGAATTACCATAAGACATAAACAATTCCATACCAAGTATATCCCTGAAAAACTGAAAACAAGTACTCAAACAAGTACATGTACACTTGTGTTCACAGAAGTGCTATTCACAAAGGCCAAATGGTGAAAACAACCCAAATGTCGGTCAAAAGATGGAAGAATGAACAATTTTATATCCATACAATGGGATATTATTGAGTCATAAAGAGAATGATGCACTGGCACATACTAAATGTAGATGAATCTCCAAAAAGTTATTCTCAGTGAAAGAAGCCAGATACAGGATGTCACATATTGTATGATTTAATTTATATAAATCATCGAGAGTAGATAAATCCATAGGGGCAGAATACAGAGTGTTGGTTGCCAGGGGTTGTGGGAGGGATAGATGGGGAAAACTGCTTGATGGATAATGAATTTTACTTTGGAGTGACAGAAATGCTTTGGAATTAGAGGTAGGGATTGTACCACTTGGTGCTAAATGCTGCCGAGCTGTTCACTTTAAAATGGTTAATTTTATGTTGGGATTTTACCTCCATAAGCTACATACATATATATATAATGTGTGTGTGTGTGTGTGTATACATCAATATGGGTATAAATATAGTACTTATATATGCAAACACAAGAGTTTATAGCTAGGATATATAAACATGGATTCCAAATCAGTAAAAAGACAATCACCACAACAGAAAAATTTGAAAGGCACTTAACAAAAAATAAAATCCAAATGGACAATAACCATATGATAAGTTTCTCAACTTTATTTGTAGTCAATATGATAAACTAAAGCTACAGTAAGATACATCTATTGGGTTTGCTTAAAATACAAATAAAAACAAAACTAACAAAACCAACTATTGGTGAGGGCATGGCACAAAGTGACCCTCATATGCCCATTGGGAGCATAATTTGGTTCAACCAATTTAGAATATGGTTTGGCAATAATGCTAAATTTCAACAAAGGCATATCCTATGCCATAGAAATTCTCATTGGTAAAAACTGGAGAAATATATGCATAATATGCCTGAGCCATGTATAACAATATTTATAGTATTAGTTTAAAAATAACTCAAATGTCCATCAGTGGAAGAATAAACAGATAATTTTTAATATATCTGTATAATGAAATACTATGTTGTAATATAATGAACACGATGATAGCTACATATAATAGCATAAATTGATATTCTGGATATGATGTTGATAGAAAAAGTCACGTGCAATGAATAAAGTATAATTTTATGGGATATGTTAGCCCAATTTTATTGTTTCAGAATGAATACATATATCGAACTATCCTATTGTACTCCATAAGCATATACAATTATTATTTGTCCATTTAAAACTAAAATAAAACTTAACAAAAAGAAAAGCAATAAAGTTAAACCATAGTTATTATGCATGCATACCCTTTAGTGAAATAATAAGGAAAAGCAGAAAAGAGATTAACATAAAGTCAGAACAGTGATGTTTTAGGGGAAAAGAGTTTATTATTAAAAGGCACATATGGAAGTTTTCTGAGTTGTGGGCTATCATCTGTTTTGAACTTTTTGGTAGTTTATAATAATTCACTCAGTTGTAGCTATGTTTTGTACATTTTTGTTAATAATAGTTCACAATAAAATGGTTTAGAAGATCCCCATATGCCAAGTTACCTTCATTCGCAAGTGTCCCTACCTCCCCCAAAATCACATCCAAATTATTCCTCCTTTCTTCATGTGAGCACCTACCCTCTGTGGTAGGCAGATCCACAATGACCCCCAATAACCCTTTACCTTGTATAATTCCCTTCTTATAAAATATGAGCAGAACTTGTGCATTTGATGGTATTTGACTCCTATTACTTTTTTCTATTAAATGGCAAATGTAATTAAGATCACTGATCAGTTTGCTTTCAGGTAATTACAAGGGGATTATTTGAGTAGGCCTAACCTACTTCTGTGAATCCTTTAAAACAGGAGTTTCCGACCCCTGCAGACTGGTCCATGACCTGTTAGGAACCCGGCCACACAGCAAAAGGTGAGCTGCTGCTGGCAAGGGAACATTACTGCGTGAGCTCCTCCGACTCCTGTCAGATCAACAGCGACAGTAGATTCTCAGGAGTGTGATCCCTATTATGAACTGCGCATGCGAGGAATCTAGGTTGCGTGTATGATACTTACGAGACTCTAATGCCTAATGATCTGAGATGAAACAGTTTCATCTCAAAACTATCCCTCCCTCCACCCTGCCATCCGTGGAAAAATTGTTTTCCATGAAACCAGTCCCTCGTGCCAAAAAGACTGAGGGGCCACCGCTTTAGAAGTGCATCTAGAGCCCAGGGGCAGAAGAAGTAAGTGAAAGAGAGTCAAGGCATGCAAGAGATTCACTGCAGTGGATATTCTCCATTGCTGGTTTTGGAAAGGAGGTGCCACAGGGCAGGGAATGATGGGCAGCCTCTAGGCATGGAGAGAAACTCAGTCCATATGCCTCAGTCTTACCACTGTAAGGAACTGAGTCCGTCCAACACCCAGAATGTGCATTCTTGAAAGTGAATTCATCCTGAGTTTCTAGATAAGAACACAGGCCAGTCAACACCTTAAGTGTGATACCCTGAGCAGAGACTCTAACTGTGAGATAAATAAATCAGTATTGTTTCACACCACTACACTTGTAATAACTTGTTACACAACAATAGAACTTTGTGCCTACTATACTTTTTTGGGTCTTATGCTTCTCTTTCTTCCTTCTTTCCAGACCAAGCTAACTTTTAAAAATATATATATTATTTGAGGCTGACCATGGTAGCTTACACCTCTAATCCAATACTGGGAGGCCCAGGTGGGAGGATCACTAGAGGCAAGGAGTTCAAAACCAGTCTGAGCAGTATAGGAAATCCCTGCCTCTACAAAAAAAAAAAAAAAAATTGAAAAAGAAAGTAGTTGAGCCTGATGCCAAGCGCCTGTAGTTCCAGTTACTCGGGAGGCTGAGGTGAGAGGATTGCTTGAACCTGGGAGGTTGAGGCTGCAGTGAGCCATGATCACACCACTGAACTTCAACCTGAGTGACAGAGCCCTGTCTAAAAATATATATATACATACACACATGCATACATACATGCATATATACACCCACCCCCCACACACACACACACATAATTTGAGAAATATGGACCAATAACTGACATCTGTGTAGCCACCACACAGATTACAAAAATTAACATTTGGTTCTATTTGCTATTGTTTTAAGAAGTAAAATATTAGAGATACACCCAGAACTTCAATCTTTATCCTATTTCCCATTCTGTCTCCTCAGACGGAATATCTTTACAAATACCTATTTATTATCAAATGTTTTGAATGCATAATTCACTGGTGATATCTTGGGATCAAATATTCTTGATTGTCAATATTTTTCTTATGGAGGATCATGTCCTCATGTGGTTTGTGGTTTAATTGTAAGCTTATGTTTATAGTCATTGTTTTATTCTCAAGGTATCTTGTCCCATAATGCCTGGTAGTAGACATATGGTTATGAAGTGTTTTATGTTTATTTTTTTAAAATTTTCAGGTGGTCTGGGGGATTTATTGGTCTAGAACCAACTTTTGAACTCACTTATCATTTTAGAAATCTGAATTTCATATTGATAGAGCAAACTTAGGCCTTATGGTTTTACCTATCATGAGTTCTATTACCTAACAAAAAGTTAATCTTTTAGTTTTCCGTGCTAAATTTTGAAAAATTATTTTTTGGTTTGATTGTTTTTTCTTCCCTTTATATTTTCAGATACTGATCCTGAGACATATTTTGTTTCTTTTCTGGTTCTAAGATAGTGATGTTGATGTCTGTTGTGAAACTTTGGTTCTTACCTTCTTAATTTAAAAGAATTTAAGAGACACACAGCAAAGTAGATGCAGCATAGAGCAATTTGTTGCAAAGTAGAAAGAATACTCTGAAAGTTATATGCGGAATAGACAGTACACCCCGAAAGAGGATTCAGGGTAGGCTACTTTTAAGGATGAGACCACAAAGGCTGGCACCATGGAGAACTCTTTATGGGAGCCTTACATGGTATTCATAAGGGAGTGGGAAAGAGTGTTGCTGGTAAGCATGTTATGGGTGGTTCTTTGGCTGCACATGCGCAGTAGCTTTACCTGCGTGTTCATACATCGCACATCTTATTAGCCGTTAAATCTCCACCCACGAGTGTGCATTTTACTTTTATAATGAGCAAAGGGTCAACTGGGGACAGGTAAAATGAAAATGCATGTGCTCTCTACAGGGGAAATTCACTATTGGAGAGAGTTTTGCTTGAATGAACTTGACTACCATGCAAATGCTGGGGCTTATTGTATTTATAGTTAAGGTGGCTACATCCCAAGTACCTAGTTACTATCTTGACTATCTGTCCTGCCTCAGTGGGTGTACTACTAATTTTGCAATCACTGAGGTGTCGTGTCTCAGTTTCAGCATTCTGCCTCACGTGTCCAAAATATCATATAATCTCTTCTAATGCACACTGTGAAGCCCAGCCTTGTGATTTTGACCTGCTAGTTTACCATTCAAGTTTCTTCTTTTTAATAACTTGTGAGTTTTCTTTCCCTTCTTTGAGTTCAAATGTAAATTACATTATAAAGAATATTTAATTAAACCTGCATTTTTAAATATATGAGGGCAAAATTGTTCCTTGGTTAGCTGAGTTTACTGTCTTCCCAGAATTTTATGTTCTATAAGGTCAAATGACATTTTAAAATGAATGTTTTATTTTAAAACATATTTAAAGTGAGTTACTTCCAGTTTCTATCTAAATTACAAGCATATCTTGGAGATATTGTGAGTTTTGTGCCAGATCACCACGAGAAAGTGCATATCACAATAAAATGAGTCACATGAAGTTTTTGGTTTCCTAATGCAGATAATAGTTAAGTATATACTATCCTACAGTTTATTAGTGTGCAATAGCATTATGTCTACAAAAATGAAATAGCATAATTTAAAAACATTTATTGCTAAAATTCCTAACAGCCACCTGAGCTTTCAGCAACTCATAACTTTTTTGCTGGTGAAGGGTCTTGCCTCAATGTTGATGGCTGCTGACAGATCAGAGTGGTGGTTGTTGAGGGTTGGAGTGACTGTGGCAATTCCCTTTTTTTTTTTTTTTTTTTTTTGAGACAGAGTCTCACTCTGTTGCCAGGCTGGAGTACAGTGGCACAATCTCGGCTCACTGCAACCTCAGCCTCCTAGGTGCAAGTGATTCTCCTGCCTCAGCCTCCCGAGTAGCTGGGACTACAGGCATGCGCCACCACGCCCAGTTAATTTTTATATTTTCAGTAGAGACAGGGTTTCACCATGTTGGCCAGGATGGTCTTGATGTCTTGACCTCATGATCTGCCTGCCTTGGCCTCCCAAAATGCTGGGATTACAGGTGTGAGCCACTGCGCCTGGCCAGCAATTTCTTAAAATAAAACAACTGTGAAGTTTGTTGCATCAGTTAACTCTTCCTTTCATGAAAGATTTCTATGTAGCATGCAGTGTTGTTTGACAGCATTTACCCACAGTGTAACTTCTTTCAAAATTGTAGTCGAGGTTCTCAAATCCTGCCACTGTCAACTAAGTTTATTTAATATTCTAAATCCTTGTTTTAATTTCAACAATGTTCAAAGCGTCTTCACCAAGAATGGATTCCATTTCAAGAAACCACTTTCTTTGCTAATCCATAAACAACCCTCATCCTTTCAAGTTTTATTATGAGATTGTAGCAATTTAGTCACATCTTCATGTTCTACTTCTTTTTTAAAATTAATTTTAATTTTACTTTTAAGTTCCAGGGTACATGTGCAGGATGTGCAGATTTGTTACGTAGGTAAACGTGTGCCATGGTGGTTTGCTGCACCTATTAACTCATCACCTAGATATTAAGCCCAGCATGCATTAGCTATTTTTCCTAATGCTCTCCCCTCCCCCAACCCACTCCCCCACAACAGGCCCCAGTATGTGTTGTTCCTCTCCCCTTTTTCCATGTGTTCTCATTGTTCAGCTCCCCACTTAAAAGTGAGAACGTGGTTTTTGGTTTTCTGTTCCTGCGTTAGTTTGTGGAAGATAATGGCTTCCTGCTCCTTATTCTAGTTTTGCTTGCTATTTTCACCACATCTACAGTTACTTCCTCCACTGAAATCTTGAGCCCCTCAAAGTCATCCTTGAGGGTTGGAAGCTACTTCTTCCAAATTCTTGTTAATGCATATATTTTTATCTCTTCTCTTGAATCATAAGTATTATTAATAGCATCTAGAAGGGTAAAACTTTTCTAGAAGTTTTCAATTTACTTTGCTCAGATCTATCAGAGGAATCACCATCTATGACAGCTATAGTCTTACAAAATGTATTTATTAAATAATAAGACTTGAAAGTTGAAATTACTTCTTGATCCATGGGCTATGGAATGGATGTTGTGTTAGCAGACATTAAAAACAACATTCATCTCCTTGTACATCTCCATCTAGTTCTTGGGAAACCAGGTGCAGTGATATTTTAAAGAAGTCTTATTTTCTGAGCAGTAGTTCTCAACAGTGGGCTTAAAATATTCAGTAAACCACGCTGTAAACAGATATGCTGTCATCAAGGCTTTATTGTTCCATTTATAGAACACAGGCAGAGTAGATTTACTATAATTCCCAAAGGCCCCAGGATTTTCAGAATAGTTAATGAGCATTGGATTCAACTTAAAGCCACCAACTCTATTAGCTCCTAACAAGAGAGAGTCATCCCATCTTTTGAAGCTTTGAAGCCAGGTGTTCACTTCTCCTCTCTAATTAGGAAAGTCCTAGATGCATCTCTTCCAATAGGAGGCTGTTTCATCTACATTGAAAGTGTGTTGTTTGGTGTAACCACATCTTAGCTAGATCTTCTAGATAACTTGATGCAGCTTCTACATAAGCACTTGCTGCTTTACTTTGCGCTTTTCTGTTATGGAGATGGTATTTTTTCTTAAACCTCATGAACTAACCTCTGCTAACTTTGATCTTTCCTTCTGCAGCTTCTTTGCTTCTCTCAGCCTCCATTGAATTGAAGAGAGTTAGATCCTTGACCTGGATTAGGCTTTAATGTAAAGGAATGTTATGTCTGGTTTAATCTTCCATGCAGGCCACAAAAACTTTCTCTATATCAGAAATAAGGTTGTTTCACTTTCTTATCATTTGTGTGTTCACTGGAGTAGCACTTTAATTTATTTTACAACCTTTCTATTGCATTCACAATTTTGCTGTTTGGCACTAGAGGTCTCACTTTCAGCCTGTCTTGGCTTTCAACACGTCTTTCTCACTAAACTTAATCATTTCTACCTTTTGATTTAAAATGACACATGTGCAACTTTTCCCTTCACTTGACACCATTATAGGGTTATTACATAGCCTAATTTCAATATTGTTGTGTCTTAGAGAATAGAGAGATCCAAGGAGTGGAAGAGAAACCTCAGTTGGTAGAGCAGTCAGAAAACACACATTTATCAGTTTAAGTTCACCATCTTTTATGGGTGAGGTTTGTGGCATCCCAAAACAAGTACAATACTGACATCAAAGATCACTGATCACAGATTGGTATATCAAATATAATATCATAAGAAACTTTGAAATATTGTGAGAAATACCAAACTGTGTCAGAGAGACACAAAATGAGCACATACTGTTGGAAAAAATGGCACCAGTGAATTTTCTCAATGCAGGGTTGACAAAAACCTTCAACTTGTAAAAAACACAGTATCTAGGAAGTACAATAATGTGAAGCACAGTAAGATGAGATATGTTCTGTACTATTAAAGTAACTCACAACGGGCTAAATTAAGACTGACAGGAAACCTATTGTGGAATCTAGAAGGAATTTCTACTATTAGGTCAATTGAACTAGATTGAAAAGTGTAATTGATGGTCCATTTTCCAAGCTCATGAGAAATCTGCTCACTGCAATGTTGTTAGAAAACCCCCTCCCTCCCTCATGCACTCTGCCCTCTTGTTTACAAATAAAAGCTCTCTGCTAAACAGATATTTCTCCCCTCCACTGTACATGCATTTTTTGATACACCTAGAGAGCTATTCTCTCTCACCTCCTGCTTTTTTCCAACTCTATCTCCAAACCACATCTGTATTCCTTCTTTCTAATCATCTTGCAAAAGGCTGCAGACTGCAAAAGTACAACTGCATGAATCATGTGAAGAGGGGAAAAGGCTCAGGATGGCGCGCTGAATTTTGGAGTCAAAAACCTTCAAGTAAAGCATACAGGATTGACTCAGGAAAAATATTCATAGCAGTGCGTTCTAAAGATTTAATCATAATTTACATTAAAACAATGGAGCTAGGGAAAGTCTTGAAATATTTACATAAAGCTGCCGTCCAGTTGGACATCCAGCAATCCAGCGACAAGGGGGAATTTCACATGCCCTGATTTTTAGCAAATGTATATCTAGGAAGATAGTCCTTTACCCAGAAGGGAGAAAAAACCATCATGGAGCCTATGACAATATACTGCATAGCCCAGGAAAGGAAAGAGTATCTTGAATATTGAGAAGAAGAGCTTATATCTAAATATTTTTTATTAGGAAAACAAAATAAAAATCTTTTAAACCTTTAAATAGTATGCATCAAAACATGGCATTCTTACTCCTATAGTTGAAGGCAATAAAGGTGTAACATATAGACAGCAAATGACAGAAATTTAAAAAATGTAGGTGAGAGCAAGGAATGATTATGAGAAAATTAAAAGGATAATGGTAGAAACAAAATTTGTGCCAGAGGTAGTAAAGAAAAGAACTGATAGTATGGGAACAGTTATAATAATGTGGAGTGTATATTTGAGAAAGATTAGATAGAAATTGAGAAATAAATGATAAAATTAGATAATATTATGGTGTATATTTGAGAAATACTTGATTAGATAGAAGTTGAGAAATAAATGATAATATTATGAGAGAAGATGGAAAAGAAAGGTGTAATAGCAGATCTACAATAAACATGTTCATTACCTCTGAGGAAATCAAAACAATTGGAACAGATCTAAAGACTGAAAAAGAATTCATTTCCTGAACTAAAAAGTAAAATAAGCCACTAGAGAATTCAGATCAAAGAATCACAATCACTGTGCTCCATGTAATGTGAATAAAAGTTTGCATTCTACTGGGTGAAATTTAATTACATAAGTGAAACATGAAGCTTAATTAACAGTTTCTCCCAAGAATTCATAGAAATAAATATCAAACCAAGATGAGTTGGAAGACATGCCATTTATAGCATCCAGTGATTCAGATTTTTCAAAGTAGATAGCCAAAAGCAAGTTGCATGTTTTCCCCCCCCAGCTTTATTGAAGTATAATTCACAAGTAAATCTGTATATATTTAAGGTATATAACTTGATGTTTTGAAATACATACACACTGTAAAATAACCCCACAATCAAGCTAATGAACATATCCAATACCTGACATAGTTACTATTTTCTTCTTTTTATTTTGTCTGTGTATGTGTGAGAACACTTAAAATCTACCCTCTTAGCAAATTCCAAATATACAACACAGTATTGTTAACTACAGTCACGGTATTGTATATTAGATCTCCAGAACTTGTTCGTCTTTCATAACTAAGACATAACTAAGATGTGCTCTTTGATCAACATCTCCTCATTTTCCCCTCCCCCCAACCATTGGCAACCACTGTTCTACTCTTTGTTTCTGTGAATTTGACTATTTAAGATTTCACATAAAGTGAGCTCATGCAGTATGGTATTTGTCTTTCTTAGCCTGGCTTGTTTCACTTAGTATAATGGTCTCATGTCCTCCAGGTTCATCCATGTTGTCACAAATGTCAGAATTTCCTTTTTATAAGTGGCTGAATAACATTTCATTATGCGTGCACACACACACCTGATACACACATGCACCATTTTTTTAAAGTCCATTCGTCCGTCAATGGACATTTAGGTTGTTTCTACGTCTTGGCTTTAGTGAAAAATGCTGCAGTGAACATGGAAGTGTAGATATTCCTTCAAAATACTGATTTTTTTCCTTTGGACATATATCCAGAGGTGAGACTGCAAAGTTCTATGGTGGTTTTATTTTTAATTTTTTGAAGACCTTCCATACTTGTTTAAAATGACTGTATGAAGTTACATTCCCAGCAATAATGTATAAGTGTTCCTCTTCTAGTTGTATGGTTCTAACACTCTTAATATAAAAAGTGCCAAAAGTGATTGTACATGGTGATTAAAGAACATATATTTTTTAATTTTGTTGTTGTGTAATGGCATACAAACATATCATTAAACATATTTTCTTGTAACCACTACCTGGGTCATGAAGCATCATGCTGCAGACGTGAAACCCTGAAGCCCTCATGCCTCTTCAGTCACTATTTCCTTTACCCTCCTTTTATGGTAATACTTACCTTTTCTTTACTGGATAAGCCTGCATCACTAAACAATGTGGTTAATTGTCTGTTTTTGAGTTTTATGTAAATGTAATCATACCGTATATATTTTTGTATGTTTATTTCTTCTTTCAACAGTATATTCCTGAGATTTATCTCTACCAGTTATGTGTAGCTGTGGTTCTTCCATTTTCATTGCTATTTAGTGTTTCTGTTCATGAAAACACCACAATTTTTTTATACATTCATTCTTTCTGTTTTTCAGATATTGCCAATAATAGTGCTATACAATTGATGTACATGCCTTTTGGTGAACATGAGTTCATAATTGTTGGTTGTGTGTTTAGAATAGAATTGCAAGCTAACAGGCTAGCGTAGGCTTAGCCTTCCAAACTTAGTTTTCAGTTTGTTAGAATAATTGACGTTACAAACAACTGTGTATGAGAATTCCATTTGCTCCGCATCATTACCAACACTCGATATTTTCAGCTAAGTTTTAGCTGACCTAGTGCATGGAAAGGTATCACATTTTAGTTTTAATCTGCATTTCTCTTGTGACTAAAGATTGAATGCAGTTTCATAGCTTTATTAACCATTCAACATCTTTAATAAAGTGTCTTTTCACAACTCTTGCCTATCTTTCTTGTCTTTTTCTTATAGATTGACAGGAAATCTTTATGTATTTCAGATAAAAGCCCTTTGTTTACATGTATGACAAATGTATTCTCTGGCTTTATTTCCCCTGTATTTTTATGGTAACTTGTAGGTAATAGGTATTTTTAGTTTTCATTTATTTCTATTAATCAGTCTTCATGTTGATCACATTTTTTAAAGAAATCACTTTATATCCAAATTTGTAAAGATAGTCTTGTATTTTGACTTTAGAAAGCTTTATTGCTTTTCCTTCATATTTAGGTTTATGATCTACCTGAGGTTGATACCTTTTATATGGTGGGAAGCAGAGTTCTAATTTTATTTTATTTCCCGTATTGCTTATTCAATTATCCCAGAACAAATTATTGGAAATCTGTGTCTTCCCCACAGCTCTGCAGTTTCATCCCTGTATAAGTCAAGTATGCATAGAAGGATAGCTCTCTATTTGGACTCTCCCACTTATCTGTATGCATTTTTTCGTTATGAAAGCTTTGTAACCTGATATCACATCTGAAAAGCAAATCTTTCCACTTGTTCTTCTTCTTGAAGTGAATCAGCTACTTTTTAAAATTTTTGCTTTTCCATAAAAATTGTACCATCCACTTGCCAAGTTACATACTTTAACAAACTTGTTGGATTTTGAATGGTATTACGTTGAATCTATAGATTTATTTGGGAAAAACTGATAACTTTAAATATAGACTCTCTCAACCCATCAACATATATCTCCTTTAACTCTTTTTAAGTGTATGTCAGTACAGTTTTATTATTTGATTTGTAGAAATATTCCACATTTGTTATAGAATTATTTGATATTTTAATATGTTAGTGAGATTATATAATTTCTGATTACTTTTAATTATTATTATTGATTTATTTAAATAAAATAATTTTTGTATATAGATTTTGTATATAGAAATATTGCTAAACTCATTTAGAAACTCTAATAAAATCAAATCATCTGTGAACTACGATGGATTTGTTTCTAAAATCCTTCTTACATTTCTGTTTCCTGTCCTGGGCAGGATCTCTAGTATAATGTGAACTCAGGCCAGACACAATGGCTCATGCCTGTATCCCAGCACTTTGGGAGGCCAAGGAAGGTGGATCAGTTGAGCCCAGGAGTATGAATCCAGCCTCGGCAACATGGTGAAATCCTGTCTCTACTAATAATAAAAAATGGAAGTGGTGGCATGCACCTATGGTTCCAGCTACTCTGGAGGCTGAGATGGGAGGATCACCGGAGCCCAGGGAGGTCAAAGCTACAGTGAGGCAAGATTACGCCTCTGCACTTCAGTCTGGGTCGCAGAGTGAGATACCGCCTCAAAAAAAAAGTGAACCAAAACTAGTGAGAGGGTACATTTTTGTCTGGTTTCTGATCTTGCTACAAGACTTTTATGCTTATACTCATGGACCACATAACCCACATAATGACGCTTTGGTCAGTGACAGACCATATATGTCACTGTGGTCCCATAAAATTACAATACCATATTTTTACTGTACCTTTTTCATATTTAAATATTTTTAAATAAACAAATACTCACCATTATGTTACAATTGCCTCTAGTATTCAGTACAGTAACCTGCTGTACAGGTGTGTATCTTAGGAGCAATTGGCCATGCCATATAGCCTAGGTGTGTAATAGGCTACATCATCTTAGTTTGTGTACATACACACTATAATGTGCACACAACAATGAAATCACTGAATGATGCATTTTTTAGATTATATTCCTATCGTTAAGTGACACATGACTGTGATGTATTTTTAATCATAGGTCTTTCTTTTCCTAACCTGCTGAGAGATTTCATTTTTATTATGAATGAATGAGGAATTTTGTCAAGTGTTTTTTTCTGTGCCATATGAGATTATAAAATCATCTTCGCTCTTACTTCACAAATGAGGTGGATGTAGTATTCTTGCAGAGGATGGATGGAGCCCTGCAGTGGTTGGGTGGAGCCCAGGGCTGGGATCTGCTGCAACTCTGAATTATCATTCATTTTGCTCACCACCTTCATTTTGGTTTGGTAGTTTCTTACTCTCTTTTCAGTACTTTCCTCAATTTAAGATAATTTTTAAAGAATTGTTTAATAAAACATTGAAAAGATTAAAAAAAATTTTTTTACTTTAAAAAAAAAAAAATTAAGTTCTAGGATACATGTCCAGAACATGCAGGTTTTGTTACATAGGTATACATGTGCCATGATGGTTTGCTGTACACATCAACCTGTCGTCTAGGTTTTAAGCTCCACATGCATTAGGTATTTGTCCTAATGCACTCCCTTCCCTTGTCCCCTACCCTCTGACAGACCCTGGTGTGTGATACTCCCTTCCCTGTGTCCATGTGTTCTCATTGTTCAACTCCCACTTATGAGTGAGAACATGTAGTCTTTGGTTTTCTGATCCTGTGTTAGTTTGCTGAGAATGATGGCTTCCAGCTTCTTCCATGTCCCTGTGAAGGACATGAACTCATTCTTTTTTATGGCTGCATAGTATTCCACGGTGTATATGTACCATATTTTTTTTATCCACTCTATCATTTGGTTTGGTTCCAAGTCTTTGCCATTGTAAATAGTGCTGCAATAAATATATGTGTGCATGTGTCTTTATAGTAGAATGATTTATAATCTTTTGGTTATATACCTAGTAATGGGATTGCTGCATCAAATGGTATTTCTGGTTCTAGGTCCTTGGGGAATTGCCAGACTGTCTTCCACAATGGTTGCACTTATTTACCTTCCCACCAACATTGTAAAAGTGTTCCTATTTCTCCACAGCCTTGCCAGCATCTGTTGTTTCCTGACTTTTTAATAATTGCCATTCTAACTGGTGTGAGATGGTATCTCATTGTAGTTTTGATTTGCATTTCTCTAATGACCAGTGATGATGAGCTTTTTTTCATGTTTGTTGGCTGCGTAAATGTCTTCTTTTGAGAAGTGTCTGTTCATATCCTTTGACCACTTTTTGATGGGGTTGATTGTTTTTTTTTTCTTGTAAAATTTGTTCAAGTTCCTTGTAGATTCTGGATATTAGACCTTTGTCAGATGGGTAGCTTGCAAGGATATTTTATTATCTGAAATATGAGTAATCTTGCATTAAAAATGAAGAAAATGGCAAAAATATATTTTGTTTAATAATGAAAATAGCTACTACGGGAAAATGTAACATGATAAGTACTTAAAAAGCTAATGTGGCAGAACAAGAGTTTCTTATAACAAAGACTAAGAATTGCCTGGCTCCTAATTGTATCTAAACCAAGAGACCAGATGTGCAGCTGTAGTTGATTTTGTTCTTCTATGATTGACTGCAGCTTTGGGGTCAGGAGATCTGGGTATTATTCTTGGCTCTAACTTTGGCCATGGCACTGACCCTTTCTAGATGCCCAGTTCATTTCATTATACTTTATCTTGCTGTTATCCAGGTCCTATCTTGGCATTAGATTACAGTTTGTTACTCTGTTATTCTCCATCTGAAATTCTCTCTGCGTCTCAACACACATATTCCATTTAATACCTTTCCCTGTGATTTTCCGTTAGGTCAGTCACACTCATTTCATCCAGCTTTTAAATGTCTCAAGAAGTCCTTTGGGATCCATATATTAATGAATAGCCATGGTTGTTTTTAGTTTGCAGGAGAACAGAGAGCAACCTGGGAATATTGCAGCCATTCATTTGCAAACGATTTAAGAAATACTTCATCCTGCTTTACTGTGTTTCATGTGATATAAACACACCTCTCAATTGAATTATTCTCTGTATTCAAGTGGGAGGTTAAATTACACTGTAGACAGAAAGAGAAGAGTACAGTTATTATGAACAGAGTTGGGAAAGTAGGAGAAAAGTAGTTTAGAATTTTATGTCATTAATAAGAATATGTAGATATAAAACTATGTGTTCAATCCTTTAGCTTTATAGCTTACAGACATGGCATTTAAAAATTGAAAACACATTTTTTTCAGTAACAGCGTAGGCTTTCTCTTGGTTTCTGGTTGCTATGTTAATGAATAAACGTGGACCTAACCATTTTTCATTTGTGGTGCTTTTATTGGAAGAAGAAATAGTTCCTTAGAGTTTCTAAGGAGACAATGAAATAAAAATTGAAGATAACATAAAATGGATCCCAAACAGGATAAGAGAGGCTATCTTAAGATCAAGAAAAGCACATTGTCTCATTATGTTAGAAGTGGAACATAGTGGTTCTGATTGTAATCACGTCTCTGCCAATTGTGAGGGGGAGACATGCTTTCCTTGAGGTAGCATATCATGTATTCCGTGAGCAGCTACCAACATGGGTCCCCAGAGAAGGCCACCTGTTCTCAAGTTCAGCCTCCACCTCTTCCTAGCTGGAATGCAAGGACCTAGAATAGTCAACATAACTTTGAAAAGAAGAACAAAATTAGGTGACTTATACTGCATAACAAATAGATTATTTGACAGAATAGTGAGTCCAGAAATAAACATATATAGGCAACTGATTTTTGACAAAGGTACAAAGGCATGTGAGTGGAGAAAGTGGTGGTAGAACAACTGGTTATCCATAAGCAAGCAAAACAGAACAAAGACATTTATACCTGAGGTCATACACAAAAATCAGCTAAAACTGAATAACAGGCCTACTTATAAAACATAAACCAAAAAAACCTCTAGAGGTAAACACAGAAGAAAATCTGCCTGCCCTTCTGTTAGGTACATATTTTCTTAGATATTACCCCAAAAGCACAATCCATAAAAGGGAAAATTTGATAAATTAATATTTATCAAACTTAAAAATTTATGTTTAAAAGACACTGTTAAGAAAATAAAGAGATAAGCTACAAATTGAGAGAAATAACTTGCAAATGATAAGTCTGATAAAGGACTTATATATCCAGAATACAAAATATTAATAAAACAATCTAATAAAAAATAGACAAATATCTTACCAGATATTTTACCAAAGAAGTGAAAACTGATGGGCAAATAAACCCATCATTACTTATTTAGAAAATGCAAATTAAAACCATATTGTAATACCACTACCCACCCACTACAATGACTATAATCATAAAGACAGATAATATCAAGATTTGGCAAGAAAATGGAGGAATTGAAACTCTCATACACTGTTGTTGGGAATGTAAAATGGTACAACCGCTTTGCCAGACAGTCTGTCAGTTGTTTAGAAAGTTAATATATTGGGCCAGGTGTGGTGGCTCATGCCTGTAATCCCAGCACTTTGGGAGGCTGAGGTGGGTGGATCACTTGAAGTCAGGAATTTGATACTAGCCTGGCCAACATGGTGAAACCCTGTCTCTACTAAAAATACAAAAATTAACCAGATGCACACCTGTAATCCCAGCTACTAGGAAGGCTGAGGCACAAGAATCGCTTGAACCTGAGAGGCGGAGGTTGCAGTAAGCCAAGATTGTGCCACTGTACTCCAGCCTGGGTGACAGAGCAAGACTCCGTGTCAAAAAAAAAAAAAAAAGTTAATATATTGGGAGGGCAAGGAAGGAGGATTGCTTGAGCCAGGAGCTTGAGACCAGCCTAGACAACACAGCAAGATCCTGTCTCTAAAAAATTTTTTTAAAAATTATCCAGGCATGGTGGCACGTGCCTGTGTTCCTAGTTTCTTGGGAGGCTCAGGTAAGAGGATCCTTGGAACCCAGCACTTGGAGGCTGCAATGATCTATGATTGTGCCACTGCACCACAGCCTGGACAACAGATTGAAGACTCTTGTCTCTGAAAAAAAAAAAAAGAAAAAAAAGAAAAAAAGTTAATATACACTGTCCATATCCAGCCTCTCCACTGCTGGGAATTTGACCAAGAAAAATGTAAGCATATATTCATTTATACAAAGACTTGTACATGAATACTCATAGCAGCTTAATTTGTGGTAGCCCTAGACTGGAAACAACTGAAATGTGGATTAAGAGGTGAATAAACAAACAAACTGTATGTCCACACAATAAAACACTACTCAGCAGCAAAATGAATGACTTATTGGTATACCCAATAATTTGAATGACTTTAAAATTAATTGAAGGAAATAAGGTAGACCAGAAAGGTACATACCATAAATTCCATTCATACAAAATTGTACAAAATATAAACAACTATATTGTGAGAGAAAGCAGACCTGTGGTTGCCTAAGGATGAAGTGGGTAGAGTATAGGAAGGGGCAGGAAGCTGGGATGACCAAGGGGCTTAAGGAGACTTTTCACTGGATGAGGAATTCACAGGTGTATAAATATGTCAAATTTGATAAGTTTATCAAATTACGTACTAATGTTATTAAATATATCAAAGGTACATAAATGTGTCAAATTTGATAAGTTTATCAAATTATATACTCTTACTAGAGTTTTTTTTAATGTCAATTATACCTTAAAAAACTTTTTAAAAGTGGACAACATTAAAAACATCTATTTTGCAACCCCAAGATAAATGGAACCAATAACCACACCCTTGTTATAGGTTATTGTGATTATGTAATAAGATAATTTATGTAGGATGTTTGGTATTGTACCTGACAACTGTGAACCCTCCTTAAACATTAGCAATTCTTCCCCCTCTTTATTGAATTATGAAAAGAATGTATCTCAGAAGAACAGAGAGGGTGCTTTCTGAAGCTGTGCTGCAGGTGAGGATTGGGAGGCAGCCCTCATTCTCCGCAGTGGGCTGAATTCTGTCCTCTTCAAATTTATATGTTGAAGTCCTAACCCTTGGTGTTAGGTATTGTGACTGTATTTAAAAGTAGTGCCTTTAATGATGTAATTATGTTAAAATGAGGTCATTAGCATGGGCCCTAATCCAGGACGGCTGGTGTCCTTGTAAGAAGAGGAGATTAGGGCACACAGAGATACCAGGAATGTACACACACAAAGAAAGACTACGTGAGGACACAGGGAGAAGCAGCCATCTGCAAACTGAGGAGAGGAGCCTCAGAAGAAACAGCTTTGCCAAAACCTTGATCTTGAACTTCCAGCCTTCCGAACAGTAAGAAAATAAATCTCTGCTGTTAAAGCTGCCTCCGTTAGTGGTACTTTATTATGGCAGCTCATCTGAACAGACTAATTCACACCCAGGAACAGAAGGTCTCTTGCATGGCACTTCCTTCTCTACCAAGGCAAGGGGTCCTTAGCATGTCTGTCTCCACAGAGCACCCATGCTTTCTGCACAGAGCAGCAGTCGGCTGTCACTCCTCCATGGTAGAATGTACTGACAAGTCTCTCAACCTCTAAACCCAACCAGGCACAGACCCTGCTGCACCTTCTTCAGTGCCTGCGGCAGTGGAGGTACCTGCTGGGGTTTGCAGCTGCTGTGCCTGTGGGCTTCAGGCTCCAAGCTCCTACCGCTTAGTGCCATTGTCAGGTGCAGCCAAGCCCTGGCTTTATATAGTCAAGTCCTCTGTGCAGTGACACATCAAAAGGAGGGAAACATGAAACTCTCAGCTTACTTCACTCATGGGGATTTTATTTCCTAGTTCATTTATGGCACTTTTCATCTGAAAATTTTATCTTGAAACGTAGAAGTTTAAATATCTTCAATGGAATTATTACACATTTTCTAAGACTCTGGTGTTCTTCTTTGTATAAAGTAAGGCCTGCTCTTGCTCTCTCCCTTAAGATACCATGTCCTCATTTATTTCTGTGCCTTTAAACTTTTCTTTCTATATAACAAGCTCCTTGAACACCTCTTAGGAATTTTTTTTGATCAGAAACTAGATTTTTCATTCTTTGAATGCTTGTTCTCTCCAACCCTCATATTAAACTTCCTGCAGAGTGAATCTCTGAGTGATCTGTCATGCATAAGCACAGAAACTCCTTGGAGACAGAGCCGTGGTTTTATATCTTACGCATAGCCTTCTGGGCACTAAGTGTTCTTAATAAATCCCTGTAATGGCTTCCTCAGTGTCTAAAGCATTTTCCTTTCAAAGAACTCAACAAGTTTTCATATAACTCAAACTAATTGAAAAATAGTCATTCAGTATTTTATTCACTGGACACATATCAGTTGGACCAGAGTTGGACCAGAAACATTGTTTGCTGCAAAGGGGCTTTCAACTTAATAGAGGGATTCAAAAATGTAAATAAATATGTGTACGAAAGTTTTGTAAGAGTGAGTGGAGTTAGAAATAGACAGAATACCAGGAGAGATGATGTAGGGATTTGGAAGGCTTTTCAGAAGAGATGGCCCCGAAATAGAGACTTAAACCTCAGCGTTGTTTCAAAACAGAAGCCCTCTTCTAGCCTCTACACAGTATTTTGTAACCCAGACATATAATCTGTCCAGCCCTGCTGTGGATACCCCAAGGTATGTGGGTTAAGAGACTTACCCTTTAAGGAACTTATAGTTCTACTGGGCACACCTTATGATATCTCTAAATGTTTTTAAATATTTTTCACTTACAAATACGTATTGACCTATCAAGATTTGATAGACAAGTGTGACCCTTAAAAGTGTGCTAAACTGGGCAAAATATGTGAGAGTTTATTTGTACATTTTTTCTTTTAAATTATCTAACAATTTTGTACTGTCTTTCTGAAGTATATTCTACCTTTCACAAAAAGGAATATCAATTTTCTTGAAACACCAGCAGTTAAGACATGTAACAGTTTGAAAACAATCAGCTCCTGGCCTTTAGCTTTTTCCAAATGCTTCTGACATTCCATATACCAGTGATCTTCCCTCTGTTCAATTCTCAAATCTAAAATATGCAGATTTGGAACACAGCAGCTAGCCTTTAATTACATGCTTTTAAAAATTGATATTTGTAATTTTTTCTTTAATGTTACTCAAAGATAAGGTAAGTTCTTGGAGAACAGTGAACATGTCTGTTGCCTAAATTAATTTCAAAATGCGTGGCAAAATGTGCGATACATTGTTGCCTTTAAGGGTTATGAAAAGGACTTCAGTCTGCTGGAGAAGGCCTTTTCCACTAATTTAGCCAGCTGCTTTCTGGTGGATGGTTGCTTTGGGGTCGGAAGAGTGTTCTTACCTGGAAGAAAGATGACATCTCCAGATCTACTATGGAGTGCTTTGGCACCCCATTTTCTCCAAGGAAAGGATTCATAGTAGAAAAGTGGATTTGGGGAGTAAAGAGGTGTTGAAGTTAGAGCTAGAAATGGAATTTTCATAAAGAACAGTAAAGTTCCAGAATTATTGACTTCCCATTCACCTCCCTCTACCTCATTTTTCCTCTAAGGTGGGTCATGTCACCCAAAGTTTACTGATATGCTATTGTCAGCTTTATAATAAGTGACTCCACCTTCTCTCCCTTATTTTAGGCCAAGGGAAAAGCAAAAATAGTCACCAGTTGGGATTCTGGTGACTGCATCTTTGAACGGCCATATGGTATACACAGTACAGCCACATCCTCCTTACCTATTTATGAAAATGGATATTCATTTTCTAGCTGAATACTGCACAGATCACATTTTTCAATATCATTACTAATGAAGCTTACTGTGTTGCTTTGATTGCTATCTGAATGTGAGCAGCTAATTAGATAGATTGTCTATTTGATGCCTGCTGATTAGCTTATGAAAGCCCTCTGAATTCCTGACTTTGTGAGAAAAGGCCCCTGACTTTGTGATTACTGATTGATACTCAAATTTCTGATTGCCGTGTGAATAGACACTTAATGGCTCTGTCACCTTGACAAGGGTTTTGGTATTCATCTGATGAGGAAAACAGAGCAGGGCGCTCTGTTTATCAATGTCTGCCAAACATTTAAAGTTCTTTAAAGTGTGAAGGCTGCTATCAGTGGCATCTGTGGCCTCCTGAAAAGGCCAGGTAAGTAACGTCATATGGTTACCAAGAGCAATGAGAGAGGAGGTGCTGTCAGTGGCCCCGAGGTTCTGCTCCTCCTCAAGGCTGGTTTTAGGAATAGGATTAATACGTATGGCCCAGGAGTCTCCAAAAGGACCATTCGCTTTCAACAGTGAGTATGCATGCATAGTATGGCTGTACCCTCTGATGTAGACTCTCCTGATTTTGCACTAAAATACCTAGCAAGACATCAAAAACAGAAAAATCATAGAAAGACCAAGAACTAGTACTGACAGTTGACTTATTGTTTGAATCTAGAGACTTATCCCACTCGGTGGTGTATAAAACTGGATTGTAAATGGAAACCCTGATTTACCTCAATATGATTGCTTAAACTAGGAAGAATAAAAACAAAAACCTCTTATCTTTTCCATTCTTGGTTCCTGGATTCAGAATGGTAAGTTGTGCCCCAAGCAAATAATTGGGTCCCTTCTCTGCTATGTGGGAGTTGTTTTTAACAACAGGTCTGAGAGCTCACTTATTGCCTCTCGTTTTGCATCTAAGCAGAGAATGCAGCATTCAGGCTTACAATGACCCTTAATATACACTCATTCCTGCTAAAAAGTGTCTCAAGTCACAAGAGAAGAGGATACACATGCACTGATTACCTAAAAGACATGGAATAAGGTAGAGAAGAATGTGAGGCCAACATTAAGGAGAAAATTGAAATAAAGACAAATTTAACTTCTTTCATATTTTTCCTAAGAGCTGATACTGGTGGTGACTCACTGCTCTGATTTGGACGTTTGTCCCTTTGAAATTTCATTTTGGAATTTTATTCCCAATGTTGAAGGTGGGAACCAATGGGAGGTATTTGGGTGATGGGAGCAGATCCCTCATGAATAGATTAATGCTCTCCTTCCAGGGTGAGTTCTCACTGTATTATTTCCCACAGGAGCTGGTTGTTAAAAAGAGCCTGACACTTCCTCTCTCTCACGCGCTTCCTCTCTCACGATGTGATTTCTGCACACACATGGGCTCCTTTTTGCTTTCCACTATGAGTGGAAGTAACCTGAGGCCCTCATCAGACTCAGATTCCCAATCTTACCTTTTCAGCCATCGGAATTGTGAGTTGAAAAGTTCACAATTGAGCGTCTGCACCTGGTGCTCAATCTTCATTACCATTCTGAACCCAGGAGCCATTTTTTATTTTAAAAAATTACCCAACCTCAGATATTCCTTTATAGCAAGGCAAAAGGGATTAAGACACTCACCTCCAATGTGTTTAATACAGTCAGAATACAGTCAGAATTTGTGAGAATCAGACTGAATGTTGTCAGAATCAAAACAGAGTCACTGGCATTGAAAAAAAAACCAGAACTATGAATATTGGAGTCACCGAAGGGCATGAATGGTGGGTTCCCATGCATAAATGCCTGATCACAAAAACTGTCACAAAAAACCTTTTCAAAAACCACAACTTTGCATAAAAGTCATCACAACCTTACAGACACAAAAATACTTGTGCAAGGGTATCTGCCCAGCCACTGCCTGTCCAAACTCAGACCAGCACCACCTTTGTTACTGGCCAATGTACCCAAGAATAATTATTTCACAACAATTATATGCCCTATCTCATTTTGTCCTTTAAAAACCTTTGTCTTCCTTTACATTTCTGAATACTCACGTAGATTACCATGGCATATGTATTCCTATTACAACACCCATTCCTGCATAAATATTTTCTTTCAGACAGCCTCTCTATGTTTTTTATTGAGCTTGACAAAATGGTGTTTGAAGTAGAACTGAAGTGAGCTAACCTCAGATAAAACGGTGGCCCCTGGAATTGAGTGTGGTACTGACTAAGCCCATTGTGCTCTCCATTTCTGTAAATTGTCTTTTCTGCCTTGGTAAATGTCCTCTCAGATTGTCTGACTTCTTCCCTTTGGTGAGTTCTTTTTGACTTTATTGGTTATCTGATTTGGTTATAAGGATATCTCAAGTGAGGACCCTGCATCCCCCTTGGGACTGTGAAAGTCTCTCATGGAAAGCCTTTTCTGAAGTGGTCTTTTGGAGAATACTCTGGTTTCTACGAAATTTGTATTTGTCTTTGAGGCATGTCTGTAGAATTCACTTTTATTTCTTTCCATGCATCTAGTTTACTATTTTGTTTTATCCGTATGGCCGGGTTAAAATTTTTGTGAGCACTCTGATTTGGGTTTCATTTTGATATGATTATGCACATAGGTAAATGATTTGGCTCTTTTTCCCCTTGCTTGTTTCTGAACATTTTCCAAGAGAAAAAATAAGCATTCTAAACGGTAGGAATGACATGGCCAATTAAAAGCCACTAGAGCAGTCACCACCATCTAAAACACCAGTCCAAACTTCTGAAATTTTGGTACAGAATTTATAAGATTTTTTTAATGCTCTCAAGAGGTTAATAAGAAATGGAATAGGTTCTTAAATATCCTGACATGCCAAGCTTTCTGGAACTACAGCCAGCTAAACATTCAAAATTTATGGTCCATTCTCCTGCACATTTTTAACTGATGGACAAATTACAGAAAAGATAATTTATGATTGTGAAAGGTATCATTCAACATCTCCAAACATTTTTTTTTGGTAGAACGATCTCAGATAATTCTATTGATTCTACTTGAGTAGCTTTTAATTCCATTTTTGTCAATGACCTCTCAAGAACTTTCTCAGCTTGTTAAAAGAGCTCACACAGAATGGAAAACTATGCCTACTTCTGATCTAATTAATTTAGCAAATCAACTAGCTCACACCCTTGAGGACACTAATAAAACAAAAACACTAAAAATTTTAAACTTTATTTACCAAAGATGAAAACTTGTAGACTAAGCAGAGACCTTCTGGTGTCTGCCACTACTGTAAACACACAGATCACTGAAAAAGGAACTCTACAAATGAAAAAAGGTCCATGCAATCTTTCTCTCAAATTTCCCCATCTCTGCCAGAAGACAAATCTCAATGAGATGCTCCTAAGAATGTTCCCGTTTAATGCAAATTTAGATTTGTCTGGTTAACAACTGCTTAGAGTAATGAAACAGTTAATTGAAGGAATTTTATTCTAGGAGAAAAAAATAGGTAATGTTTATGAATGCTAGGATCTCAGATCAAATAGATGAAAATACTGAGCTAAGAGCAATAATGTAAGTTACCTCTATCTTACATAAAAATGTTGTTTTGTCTGCCACACAGGAGCCAAAAAAATCCTTGAAAATATTTTTTTTTCTAAAATGCTTTCCCACCTGCACTGACATATCAAGCAAACCAGACCAATAAACAAAAGAGAGATTTGTTACTCATTCAAGGCTACTTGGAGAGATTTTGTTTTTCTTATACAATTCATTTAGTCCTAGCTAAAACATAAGAATTTGAATATTAACCCTAAACTCATTTGAAACTAAAGAGAGAAAAAGGGGATAAAGAAATGTTAAAATATCAAACTGGTTTTCACATTTATTAGCAATGTTAACATTTATTAGCAATATTCACATTATTAATTCACATTTATTACCAATGAACAATAGTAAGAAATATAATTTGGATCTAACTTTCTTTTATAGACTGGTGAGTTCCTATTATTATATTTTACTGTCTCATGACTGAGATTCTCAAATGAAAGCTATAAGATTTTCACTTGCATATTTGCATATGTGTCTTTACATGTTATGTATTGTGCCGGGATGACAGGTATGAGCCACCACGTCCAGCCTACAATTTCTAATTATTATATAGTTAATTCTATATGCAAACTGTATCCAACAAAAGGTGTGCTTTTGATAAAGAAAATTCTAAGAAAGTCGTAAAAATGTATTATTTATGAGAAGAAAGTAGTAACTTTGTTTTTTCTGGAGGTTATTTAAAGGTTGTGTCAAAATGTGAATTTAGGGTCAGAATAGAAACGAGATAGGAATGAATACTTAGTAGAGAACGGTGTAAAAAAAGTTACCAGTATGAAGATGTATTTTTGGTGCGGAAGGTAAAAATAGGAGAATAACGTTGTGTGTAAATTTTTGTGGTTGAGTAAAATGCCTGCCTGTTTAAGAGGGTATATAGGACAAAGCAGGAAGTCTCAGCATCTCATGGAAGGTTTGTGCAAATTGTGAAAGGCCTGCAAGAGATGAATTTATGAAAGAAACTTTGTGTGTGATCAACATGGCTGCAATTGGAAGAATAATTATTTATAAAGACTGAGGTAATTTAGAAATTATTTCTAAACATTAATCTTTGATGTAAAATATAGACTGACAAAATTAAAAATTTGGTACCGTATATTAAACAAAAACATTTTCTTGAAGTATTGATTTACTCTTAGTAAAAGTAATGAAATGATCAGCATTTAATTACTTCCAGATTCTTCATAATTTGCACATTCTTCTTGTTTTACAGTTTTTACTTCTGCCACACTTATTTCTGTGATCGATTTAATTTCCCTAATTTCAGGTTGGAAATGTTGTCTTCTTCATTTAGAATGATAATTTTATTTATTTAGGTAGAGATTGCCTCTCAAAGCTTCTCAGATTTATATCTCAAATGTTCATCATTTTCTGTATCTCACTGCACATTATTTAAAGGGGTCATACATCACTGCCTTCCACTCTTTCTCCCTTTGAGAAGGTAAATCTTTTTGCTTGGTTGGGTGATAACTCTCCCCCTTCAACTTTTTAAAAATCATCTTCTGTAATTTTTTTTCTCTAGTTTTAACTCTGCCGTTATGCCCAGATGCTAAAATGTTTACTTTCAAGGCATAGAATAGCAATATTTTCCTCCAGAATATCTTGATTCTGTATTCTTGGCTTTTCTTTATGTGCCTGAATTGTTTCACGTAAACAAGAAATTTCCCATGCTTTTATTCAAAGCCACATATTGAACTGCTTGAGGTACTAGTTTTCTTATTTACGTTCTACAGTGTAAATGTATAACGTTGGACATACACTTTTTCTATGTCTGGTTAAATTCAAGTAGTGTTTTCATCAGATTCGACTTCTGGGTTATCTAAATGGGTTTTCCATAAGGAGAAGCAATTATGCTGCTTTATTTTTTTTTTTCATAACTGGCCAAAGAAAACACAGTTTTACATTATATTAAAATAATTTTCTGTGTAATCTTTTTTAGATTTTTATCACTTAGGAAAATGAGCTTTGAAAATCTTTTTTTAAAGTATCCATGTAATTTTTCTGCATTGCTTTTGAAGTATTTGATTATCCATCTGGTTACATGAATGACTACTAATTCATAGTGATCTATGATCCTGCTTTGATTAAATGTTAAACCTATTGGTATCTTTAATGGGCTTCCCCAGTATAAAAATTCTAAATTAAGTCTTTTTGACCTAGAATTGGTTTGGAATTTTCCAATCAGACCCCTAGAGAGCCTCAAAGGACATATCTCTCATCTATTAGAGATATTAAATGATTAGGCCTATTTGGTAAATTCTATAGAAAGCATGGTCAAATGAAAAGCAATGGTAGATCTTTCCATTATATTTGAGTATGCTATTGATAGAAATGTTCCAAAATTGTATAAAACTTTCAGAAATCTAGTACGTTATCAGTCATAATTCTGCTTATTATTTTATGTGCTATAAAATATCCACATTTCCTTCTCAATTTCTGGTTACAGTGAACTTTCTTCAGATTTTCATCATGGTTGTTCTAAGATTTTGTCATCTGCAGTTACTGTTTTGAATTCTGCTCTAAAGACATTTTGCAATCAGATCAATGGAAAAGACTAACAAATCTCAGAATCCTTAAATACAGGATTCTAATAACTTTAAGATCAATGGACTAAAAAAATTTTCAAAGCTCTGATGAAGAAACTAATGGACTAATGAAATTTCTTATCAAAATCAAGTAAAACAAAAATTAATTATATGAGATTAAGAATGATAATGTTTTATAACTTTTATTTAAAATATCTTTGGTTCTTTAAAGGTTTTGTTTTCTAGATTTAAGAATTTTTATTTCTCTTAAGCTTTCTATAGTTTACAAAATTTTGTCAAAGTATACTTTTGCAAAGAAGCATTTGTTTATTCTCCCCCTTGATCCTTCTACAATTCACAAACTATCCATGAGTATTCTTATTTTTATGGCAAAAAAAATGGATATTTGCATAAGTCCCCTAAGACTCTGCTCTCTTTATAACAGTATACAATTAGATACATTGGTTATATTGCCAAGGCTTTAATTGAAATACCATACTTGAGAATGTATATAAAATGCAGAACTTCAAGAGTTTCCAGCCTTACAGTGAGAGTGTAAAACTTGTCACTTCTTGGTACACCCAGTAACCTTAAGAATGCAGGTATAATCTAAAGTCAGACTTGGTTTGACCTTCTAGTCTTAAAATATATATATATAAAAAAAATATATATATATATATATAAAATGTATGTTTTATATATATATAATGTATGTTATATATATATAATGTATGTTATATATATATATAAAATATATCATATACCCACATATATATATATTTGAGACGAAGTCTCACCCTGTCGCCCAGGCTGTAGTGCAATGGCACGATCTTGGCTCACTGCAACTTCCGCCTCCCAGGTTCAGGCAATTCTCCTGCCTCACCTTCCTGAGTAACTGGGATTACAGGCATGTGCCACCACACCCAGCTAATTTTTGTATTTTTAGTAGAGACGAGGTTTCACTGTGTTGGTCAGGCTGGTCTCAAACTCCTGACCTTGTGATCCACCCACCTCGGCCTCCCAAAGTGGTGGGATTACAGACATGAACCACCACGCCTGTCCTTAAAATATTTTAAAATCAGACATTCCTATGTGATCAATGTACAGAGAAAAAACTGTTTATAAAGAAAAACTATAATATACCTGTTATTATATGACAGCCCTGTACATATTTTTTACATTATTGTTTTCTACCTGTAGACTAGACTAGATCTTGAGTTCTTCATCAACTTTTCTTCCACTAAATTGATAAAAATGGGAACTGCTCTGTTCCTGAACCTCTGTAAGCTGAAAGTATATGAATTTTAAATGACAAGTCTTGTGTCTGATGTATGGGTCATGCAAAAAGTTCACAAAACTACTAAATGCTTAACCAGAGACATTAAAATTGCAAACCAGGACAAGAGTTGATGCCTTCATGCTGTAGACAGCTTTTTCTAAGATGTTAGAATCAACCTCCATACCATGAGACTGTTACCCCCTCCTAATACTTACCTTCTTACCTGAAAGGATAATGATGTAATGGAAATTTTATAATCAGTAGTTCCTGCTTGTAACTTGACATAAGCCAACCCAAGAGATCCTACAATATCTATTGGTTAAATTAGGAAATGTCTGTGCTGTTGCTAATGCTATACGCTGTACCTGGATAAATTCCTCTGGGAACGCTGAGACCAACATACATAAAATAAGAAAACAGGTCACAGAGTATAGTTTTTTAAATTTATTCTGTTGGTTGCCTTTAAGCCTAAATTCATGGCTCAAAATTATTATGCAAATGGAGATTATCATTTTACGTCTCCCTTGCTGAAACCCCCAGACATAGGAAGAAGGCACTTGTGAGTGCATGTCCACAACCCAGAGACTCTTCTCATGTGGCAGGAAGCAATGAGAAAGCACAAGTGGACGGTGCTGAGGAAGACTTAAAATGACATCTTGTATGGATTTAATTCCTATTCACCTATCACTTTCTCATGCATGGATGTCTGATAACAAAAACTATTAAAAAAATTTTAATGTAGACAAAATAATTTGTCTTTTGCTTTCAGGATAATACTTTTTGACTTTTGTTTGGGATAGGCTCACCACCTTGAAATCATAATGATATTTTCAGTGATTATTTTTCTAAATATTTCAACATGTTGTATTTACATTTCAGTTTTTAATCTATAGGGTATTGTGTTTTGTGTCTGAACAAAAGATAGGGGTTCGATTTCTTTCTTTTTCTTTCTGCATGGATATAGAATTTTCCCAACAAAATTAATTGACAAATCCATCTTATCCCAGTTGAATGGCAATGCCAGTTTTTAGCATACCCTCTTTTCACATGTATGTGTATTCTGGTTCTGGGGTCTCTGTTGAGAATTTGATTAGAATCGCAGTAAAGTTATTAATCAATTTGGACAGAATAGTTGCACTGTTTAGTCTTCTGATGCATGAATATGTTATGTATCTTTATGTAAGTCTTTTATAAGTTTTTAAACAAAACTTTATAATTTTCTACATAAAGGATCAACATGTATTTTGTTGCATTTATTCCTAAGTATCTTATATTTTTGTTTCTATTTTAAATGGAGGTTTTTAAAATTTGCATTTATGTTTCTTGCTAGAATATAAAAATGCATTAACTTTTTATTTTTTTATTGTGTTCAGAAACATAATTAATTAATGTCTTCTCTTAATATTAATATATTTATCTATAGATTATTTGGAATTTTCTGTGTAGTAGCCTTATGATTGCCAATAATGATATACTTCTTTTTCTCTTCTCCAGTCCTCATACTTTTAGTTTCTTTTTTTCTTACTATACCTGTTAGTGCTCTATTGAAAAGAAAAGGCAGAAGTCAGTGTCTTTGTATTTTTCCTGCATGTTAAAAAGAATGCATCAGTCTTTCACTGCTAAGAATATATCAATGTAAGGTTTTATGCAAATATTTTAAAAGCAGGATATGGACATTTTCTTCTATAAATGGTTTCCTAAGGATTTTATTTTTTGAAGACAGTGCTAAATGGTTGTGCATATATTTTCTGCAACTATTGAGATAATCATATATGGATTTACTTTGTTAATGTGGTTATATGGTAATTGCATTAATAGTTTCTCAAAAGTATATTCAGAGATGATCTAAAGTTGATCATAATATTCATTGCTGAATTTAATGTGCATATGTATATTTTATTTTTAGGAATTTGCAGTTAATTCCATGAATGAGATTGTCCTATTTCCTTTCTCCTTTGTCCTTTGTCTAGTTTTGTTAACAAGATTCTACTACCCTCATAAAAAGAGCTGAAGAGTAATCTTTTTGTGTTCCTTAAAAATGTGTAAAGATACAAAATATCTTCCTTATTCTTATCTGTCCTTGGAATTTTTATTAGAACTTGTCGCTAACCCATGGATGCCTGATGGCCTTATTTGTGGAAAAGTATTCTATTTACTTGATTGAATTTGGTTCATCTTTAAGAAACAATTCAGATTTTAAATTTCTTATTAGATAACATTTGTAATTTGTATTTTTCTTAGAATGCCTTCATTCCTAAATTTTCAACTCTTTTCACACACAGATTTCATAATAGATTATTACCTATTAAAAATCTTTTATATTTGTAACTTGAATTTTAATACTGATTATTTGTGTGTCTTTACTTTTATTTCATGATCAGTTTTCCCAGAAGTTTATCAATTTTGTTTTTCCATAGAACTTTAAGTTTCTAATATGTCTTTTGAAAACAAAATATAATTGGATTTTTAAAAAATCCAGTTTGGGCTGGCCACAGTGGTTCACGCTTATAATCACAGCATGTTGGGAGCCTGAGGCAGGAGGATCGCTTGGACCCAGGAGCTTGAGACCAGTCTGAGAAACATAGTGAGACCCTGTTTCTACAAAGTACTTAAAAAATTAGCTGGGGTGTGGTGGCGCACTCCTGTAGTCCTTGCTACTTGGTAGGCTGACGCAGGAGGATCACTTGAGCCCAGGAGGTCAAGGTTGCAGTGAGATGTGATCGTATCACTGCATTCCAGGCTGTGTGACAGCGAGAGACCCTGTCTCTAAACAACAAACAAACAAATAATAAAACATCCAGTTTGATGAGATTAACCTCTTACATAAACATTGAGTGTAGATTTCATATATGTAAATTTATTTCCAGCATATTATTTTGGTGTCTCTGTTTGTTCAGTTTTGGTCCTCATCTCTCTATGATATTTTAGATTTTTTTTCAGATTAAATTATTTTTTCTTCAGTAATTTGGGATTGATAATCTCTTTGTATTTTTTAAGTGGTCGCTGTATTAGTTTCCTATTTTTGCTGTAACCAAGTTTTAGTGACTTAAAACAACAGAAATGTTTTGTTTTATGGTTTTGGAGGTCTGAAGTCTGAAAGAAGTCTCACTGGGTTAAAATCAAAGTGTCAGCAGGGCTGTGTTCCTTTTTGGAGACTCTGGGAGAGAATCTGTTTTCTGGCCTTGTCTGGCTTCTGAAGGCAGCTGGCATTCCTTGACTCATGTTCCACTTCTGTCTTTCAGGACAGCAATGATCAGTAGAACTTCCCCATCATGTTGACACCAGCTCTTCTGTCTAGCTCTTCTACAGTTGAGGATGATAATGATTACTTAATGCTTACATATATAATCCAGGATAATCCACTTCCATTAAGGTTAGCAGATTGGCAATCTTAAATTCATTTGCTATCTCAATTTCCTTTTGCCATGTAATGTAACATATTTACAGCTTCCTGGTATTAGGATATGGACATCATTGGAAGGCCCTTATTCTGCCTACCACAATCATTCTAGAAATTTTAGCATGTGTATTTGACTTAACAAATGTAATGCTAATCTTTATCTTTCTCCCAACAAGATAAGATACTTAAAACTTGTACGTTTTTACCCATACTCTTTTTACATGCCATTCAAGATTTTAGTTCTATCTTGATTTTTTTCCAATCCAAAATAGAGGTTATTGGTATTATTTTCTAGAGAAAATAATAATTTAGATATACCTATAGCATGTGGTATTTATTGCACACAATTCCTTCTTGCATCTTTCTTCTAGGATTATATTGTTTCTCCTTTTTTCTTGATATGTCCCATTATTGAGACTCTCTTGTTAGTGACCTCTCTAAACTTTTATTTGTATGTAAACACTTTTATTCCTCCTTAATGTAAAAAATAATATTGATGAGCATATACATCTAGATCTGAAAGTTATGTTCTCACAGCACTGCTGCCTTTCATAGTTTTGCTGTTGAAAAGTTGAATGCTAGTCAAATTGTCCTTTTCCTGAAAGTAAACTATATATATATTTTCGTTAGCATGCTTTGTCTCTTTATAGTTCTTCAGCTTCATTAAGGAATGTGCTAATTTGATTTGATATTGATTTCTGGTTCTTCATTCTGTTTTGGATTTACTTTCCAGAATTTAAGAATTGTTATCTTTCATCTACTCAGAAAATTCTTTGCTATCATATCTCTCAGTATTGTCTACTTGGTTTTTTTGCTGTGTTTGTGTGTTGATGGGGCAGGTTCACTCTTAGTTCTCTAACTAGATATATTGGATTTTGTTATTCTGTGTCTTCTGTATCTTTACCTCAACTTTATGCTATTATTTTCTTACTGTTCTCCTGCTGCTTTTTGGATAATTACTTCAATTCTGTTTTTCAGGTGACCTGCAAAATACCTGATGATTTTATAACTTCAGCCTTTGGGGTTGATTTTGTAGTTTGTTTATATATTTTAATGCTGGCTTTATTTGTTTATGAATTGTTTCTATATTTGTTTAATGGTTTCTTATTGTTAGTTCATGTTTCTTGAAAATTTATGTTTGATAAAGAATGTCTGTGTTTGTTTTTGCTAGTTACTTGAAGGCCCAATCAACCCAAGAACATGTGGCTAAAGATTTAAGGCCACTTAAATAGTGTGAATAGTAGCCACAAACCCATATGGTTTAGAGTTCTGGATTATGAATTCTCTGAATTGCTTTTTGTTTGTCTGTCTGTTCCACACATTCATAACCAAGATCTATGTAGCAAACCTTCTGTAGGGAGAAGTTCTTATGTTCATGTTTCACTCACTGAGAGTATTATCCTTTGGTGGTCTCAGGTTTGTTAGGGTCTCCCTAATATTGCCACTCTAGGCCTTGTCTGCTTTCTTTTGACTTAATGTGATCCATTAAAATGCTGAATCTATCTGTCTATCTCTCTGTCTATCTAATAATTGAAAACAGGTACTTGAATAGATATTTGTACATCAATGGTCATGGGAGCATTATTCATAGTAGTCAAAAGGTGGAAACAATGTAAATACCCATTGATGGATGAAGGGATAAACAAAATATGGTACATGCATACAATGGAATACTATTAAGCCTTAGAAAATAATGAGATTCTGATACATGCTACAACATGTTGAGTAAAATAAACCAGCCACAAAAGGATAAATATTATTGTTTCATATATATGAAATATTCAAAATAAGCACATTCTTAAAGACAGAAAGTAGATTAGATGTTGTCAGGGGCCAGGGAAGAGAAATATGGATTAGAAGTTTCTGTTTGGGGTGATGGAAAAGTTATGGAAATAGATAGAAGTGATAGTTGGACAACAGTGTGAATGCAATTAATAGCACTGAATTGTACACTTAAAATTATATTTTTAATGTTATATTTATTTTAATTGCACTTAAAAGAAATGTCAAATAAAGCCAAATCTCATCCCCACCTATTAGCCCAATGCCCTCAGAGAATTCTCTGGCTCTAGTGTTCGCTCAGCTACGGCTCTCAGCATCTGTGATTTCTGACTTTTGCTCTTTGTGTACTGCTGCCTCAACCATGTTTTAAAAATATGATAAAATATATCTATCTTATTCAGCCTTGAGATACTCAGTTGAAATATTTTTAGAAACAGTTTTCCCCTGGAGAAATTTGTGAATCAGAAATCACATATATGATGATTGAGAGCAAGGATAAAGGTATCTATTGTTTGCACCAGGAGCACACATTCCAGTAGTGATGGGTGGGTTTGCCCAGCTGCATCATTCAATCTTGCCCCGCAGTCCAGATGACCCCAACACTTGTGCCAAGTCAGAGGATTCAGAATGTGATGGCTACAATTGAAACTCACTCATCTCCAGCTGCCTGCTCATTTTTCTGGCCATTCAGGGGGAGATTCAAAATCTGCTCTTTTGTTCCTTTCTTTGCTCTGTAATTATATTTGCTTTCACAAAAGGCTGTATGAAGGCTAAGTCGGAGATTTGTGCGGTGCAAGATGTCTCAGACGGCTTTCTACCCGTAAATGGAAGATGAGGATTAATTCCTTTATTTCTCAAGTAAATCAGTGTGGTTCCATTGGCATGCTGCTAGCAAAAGTTCCTTGATCAAATATATTTTTCACAATGTACAGACTGCCAACTGTTGTTACAGCACTCTGAAAAGAACATTTTCTTGACTTTAGTGTCAGTTGTGTTGACTTTGAATTTAGAGGGGAAAAAAAGCCATTAACCTCTAGAAATTACAGAAAAATGGTGTAGCTGTATGGTATGGCAAAGTAATGGATAAACAATTATATGCAAATGAATGTAGCTACTACAGGTCTCAGAGGGTAGACTCTAACTTCTCAAATGATTCCCTTGCCATAATCTTGTTAATAGTGGAGCACATGTTGAGTCTTTGTTGGCCTTTTAACACTTTAGTGAGGATGTACTAGGATTAACAAGTCAGCCCAAGCTATAGCTTTTTCAACTGTATTCCTAGGAATAACCAGCTATGTGAGAGCTCAAGCTATTTTAAACAGCCTGATTACATGCATTGATTGATGATTGAATTCAGAATAATTTTCTTTCCTTGGATAAGAAAAAGTGCTGTTATTGACCCTGTTTGTTCAATCAAAATGGTAATGCAACATGAAGCATGCCTGCTTGTGGCAGCAGCAAGCCAGGAGGAGTCTGAATTATGCAGGGTCTGCCTCTAAGCTGTGTTTATGAATACAATTGATTGACATTGCCTATGGCCTCTCCTCAACACACATGCATCCATATGAGCTCCTCTTATTATAGATAAACAAGGCATTGGGATTGCAGAAATGGTTTTACTCCATATTTCTTTGGAAAGATAATCACTACTCTTCCTTATTTGTAGTTAATGTGCCATCATGTGTAAAAGGGAAAATGATTAAATGTAATGTATTAGCAGAAGCACTGAGAGTCTATATTTGATAAAGAAAGTTGATTATTCAAATATCTTCCAGGAGTTTTGTTGTGTTCTTTAGATTGCTTAAAGTGCTCCTCTAATGACAAAATGTGTCATTGTACTCCAGTTCTCTCATGTTTGACTTGCTGCTCCGGAATTGCCTCCTTGGCCTCCCACTTCATGGACGCGTCAGCCCCTTGTGAGCTCCGTCTTAACAAACACTCTCAAAGGTGCACAAAATTCTAGAAGGCATGTTGCCATCTGCTTCCACAACCTGATTTTTCAAAACGGCTTCATGTAGTGTGTGTGCGAAGTGATAGAGGAGACTTGCAGTAGGGTTGAATAGAGATGGGGTCAGGGCGGGATTCAATAAGTATGAAGAAAGGCCAGAAATTAAAGCAAAAACAGTGTAGGGAAAAGGTGTTACTTTTTCTACTTGTGCAGAGGTGGCTCCTCTTCTGGGAAATGTACTCTCTTACTTCTGTGAAGTTTTCTTCTTCCAGACCAACCATCCAGTGCTGGTGTGGGACTTGATGTTGTAAGGACCTCACACTGTTGGTCACAATTGATTGGTTCAGGGATGGTGACCTACTCACATTGTGATCATGCTTCTCCTGATTTTGAATGAAGTTTAGAGAGTGCATGTTTCAGTTATTTTCTTATTGGTTTAGAGGGTGCAGATATCAGGTGGAGAAACTGAAAAGTAAACCTTGAAGCTACCAGCATTCATGGTTTCAGTTGTATAAGGGAAGCCCATATGGAAGAAAGAAATTGGGGCAGTGGAGATAAAGCCTGGGTGGTATTTGAGACTGTGCAATCATCTGGTCATCTCTCAGGCTCAGTGGCATCCTCATCTTGCTAGAAGCTTGTCTATTTTTGTCAAAACTAAATTAATTTATATTTCTAATACTACCAGCCAAAAAGTTCTGATTATTAGCACAAAATAATTTCCTCTGGAAAATGCACTGTTAAATCAGCTCTAAGGATTTCCCATATTCTAAAGTTTGGATAATTTTTCTTGATGCAAAAGAATCCTTGTTGATTGCTGGAATTTATAAAAATTGGATGGCAGAAGCAGAAGTGATTGTGGCTTCCTGATACATTTTCCCATTACTGCATTTCTCATGTGTATAATTATTTGTTAACATCCATCGTCCCTAAACATCCACCAGCTTCTTAAAGGCAGGTCTTATTTTTGACTCTACATCTTCACATCCTGGAACCATTTTAGGCAAAATTAAGCTTCCAAAAAGTATTTGTTCAGGTGGGTTTAATTGCGCACCTCAGGTTGCCTCCCCCCTAAGGATTTTCTGTCCGCAGGATTTTGCACTGTCCTGACTAAAGTTCCAGGCATTTCTCCCTTGCCTCTTGCTAGGGTCTTTCACTTCTCCTGTGCCCACTGCAGTTCCTACCTAGTGTTCTGTTTCCCATCCTGGGAATTCCGGGAACCCCAGACAGCTTCGTGGCTTTGGGAGCATCAGCTCTTTGATACTCTGTTGTGTCTCTTTTCAGAAACAAAGCTCCAAATTTGGAAGCAGCAGTCGAACTCCACAGGTAAGAAATAATGTCAGTCATGGCCCTTTCCATTTACCTGGTTGGACACTTGGATGGTTTATCTCAGCAGGTTTCTCTTTAGAGAACATCTGTTACTTTTTCCAAATCCCTGTAATGAAGCCAGCATTTAGTTTCAACTCTCTGGAAAAAGGCACAATTATTTTAACCACAAACCTATACCTCCTCAACTTCCCATTTATTTTAGAAATGTAGGTGAAAGGAAACTTTTTTTTTTGAGATGGAGTTTTGCTCTTGTTGCCCAGGCTGGAGTGCAATGGTGCCATCTTGGCTCACTGCAACTTCTGCCTCTGGGTTCAAGAGATTCTCCTGCCTCAGCCTCCCCCACCTGGGAGCTGGAGATTACAGGCATACCCCCACACCTGGCTAATTTTGTATTTTTAGTAGAGACAGGGTTTCTCCATGTTCATCAGGCTAGTCTGGAACTCCCAACCTCAGTTGATCCACCTGCCTTGGCCTCCCAAAGTGCTGGGATCACAGGCATGAGCCACCATGCTCAGTGGGAGGAAACATTTCTCAAGTGCCTACTCTAGAGTTCATGTGTGTTTTTTTTCATTTAATGCCGCTTTTACAGATAGGAGAACTGGCACTCAGAGAGATCAAGCATTTCCCCCAAGGTCCATGTAGTACAGATAGGAGAACTGGCACTCAGAGAGGTCAAGCATTTCACACAAGATCTATACAGTACTTAGCAGAGCAGGAAATGTTAAAGAGGCTGAACTTTGTCACATTTGAATCCTCGGAATGCTCGCAGTCCTCATCATCCATTAGGTTCTCAGTGAATGATGACGAACTGAGCTAACCTAGCTTCAAAACCTAACTATCATCTATTACCCAATATTCTTTTAGGAAGAAATAGAATGTCATTTAGATATTTGGGACATCTACAAAACTCTTATTTGTATGGTTTCCAATAATGTTGATTGGATTTGCACATGCTAATTTGTTGTTTTTTAATATTGGACTTAAGTTCCAGTATTGTCCAATTTTTTTATATAGTCTCAATAAATATTAACTAAAAGCTCCTGTAATGTGTCTTTTTAAAAAATATTATACTTCAAGTTCTGGGATACATGTGCAGAATGTGCAGGTTTGTTACATAGGTATACACATGCTATGGTGGTTTGCTGCACCCATCAACCCATCATCTATATTACATATTTCTCCTAATGCTATCCCTCCCCTAGCCCACCACCCCTTGACATGCCCCGGTGTATGATTTCCCCTCCCTGTGTCCATGTTCAACTCCCACTTATGAGTGAGAACATGTGGTGTTCACATGTCCAAATTTTTTAAAAGACTGCTTCATAGCTAGTGTAAGACCATAGCTGGGTACCTCAGTCTGAATCCACCAAAATGGGCTGTGGTGGCCTTGAGGAAGAAACTGTGTCTTATTTATGTTTTGTATGTATGCAAATCACTGATGTTTATTGAATTTACAGAATTGTGCAACTGTCACCATAATCCAGTTATAGAATTTTTATCAGTCTCAAAAACTTCTCTTGAGCTCCTTTGTAATCAGTCTCCACTGTAACTTCACCCACCTCCCCTGCCAGAGACATCTGGTCTATTTTCTGTCTCTGTTATCTTTTTCTGGATATTTTATAGAAATATAATCATACAGTGTGTAGTCTTCTGTGTCTGCCTTCTTTCACTTAGTGTATTGTTTTTGAGGCTTATATATATTGTAGTTTGTATCAATGTTTCATTCCGTTATAATGCTGAATAGTTCATTGTATGACTATAGATCACATTTTGTCATATTATCCATTTACTATCTAATAGATATTTGGATTGTTTCGTTTTTGGCTATGATATTAATAAAAGTGCTTTATGAGCATTTGTGTTAAAATGGTTGTGTGGACACATTTTTATTTCTCTTGGGCAGATTACTGAGAGTGAAATTGCTGGATCATATGGTAAGTTTACATTTTACTTTTTAAGAAACTGTCAGCCTGTTTTCCAAAGTGGCTACACCACTTTACATTTCTACCAGCAATGTATGATGGTTCTATTTTCTCCACAACCCTGCCAAAATTAAATGTGGTCAGACTTTTTGACTGTAATCATTCTAGTGGGTTTTTTTATTGTTTCTCATGTGTTTAATACCATTTTCTTAATGACATAATGTATAACAGCCCTTCATATGTGTATTATTCATTTGTGCCTTCTTTGGTAAAGTCATGTGATTGTTCTTGGTATACACAAGCTTTGCCAATTTAAAGAAAATTGGTCATTTGTCTTTTAATTTTGAATGATCATATGTATCATATCATACTATTTCATGGTATTATATGATATTATTAAATTATATATTACATACTATGCTTTATAATATGTATTACAGAGGAAGGTCCTTTCTCAGATATATGTTTTCCCAATATTTTTCTCTCAGGCTATGCTTTGTCTTTTCATTTTCTTGATGATGTATTTTGAAGTCCAAATGTTTTTCATTTTATTAAAATACAATTTATCATATTTTTCTTTTATGCCTTAAGCTTTGGTATTGTATCTTTGCCTAACTCAAAGTCTTGAAATGTTATTCTTGTATTTTCTTTGAAGAGTTTTACAGTTTTGGCTTTTACATTTAGCTTGATAATTGATTTTGAGTTAATTTTTGTATGCAATGTTAATCATCTAAATTCACCTTTTGCTGTGGATATCTAATTATATAAGCACTATTCATTGGGAAGACAGTTAAATTGCCTTTGTCAAAACAATTACTCACAAATATAAGGGTTTGTTTCTGGACTCTTAATTTAGTTTCATTGAACTACATGCTTATTCTTATGCCAATACCACACTTACATTGTATACTGACATTTTATGGTAAGTTTTGAAATCTGGTAGTATAAGTCCTCCTAATTTGTTCTTTTTTTGAAATATTTAGACTATCTGAGGTCTTTGCATGTTCGTATAATGTTACTATTTTCTAAAAAAATTCTGCTGGAATTTTGACAAGGATTGCATTCAATCTAGATATCACTTTGGGGAAAACTGTGTCTTAATACTATTGAGACTTCTAATCCATGAACATGGAATGTCTCCTTATTTATTTAAATTTATTTTGGAAGTAATATATGGTATTTAGTGTAGAAATCATATACATCTTATGTTAATTTTTTCCTGGGCGTATGATTATTTTTGTGATATTCTGAGTAGAATTTTATTTTTTTGTTTCCTGATTGCTTATTGCTACTATGTGGAATATATATAGAATTTGTGGCTATTGATCTTGGATTTGCTAAATTTATTTTAGCTTATTCTGTAGATGGGATGTGTGTGTGTGTGTGTGTGTTCTGCAAGATTCTCTACAGGTAAAATTATGTTACTTGTAAATAAAGATAATTTTATTTTTTTAGATCTGAATCCCTTTAATTAAGCTCTCTATCCCTCCCTTTCTCTTTCTCCTTCTCTTTTCCTTTCCTTCTCCATCTCTTCCTCTGCTTCTTTATATTTTCTCCTCTTCCTCCTTCTCTCTTCCATCTCTTCTCTTCTTCCTCTTTTTCTTTTCTTGCTTTTTCTCTTCTTTCTTCTCTTCCTTTTTCTCCTTAATGATTTATAATGTGTAGCAGCTTTACATGTCCCTATTATCCATTTGTAACTTCTTCGGTGAAGTCATATGTACATCTTTCTTGATATTTACAAGTTTCTTTTTCTTCTTTGCCTTCACGTACTGGTTAGAATTGTCAATATAATGCTGACTAAAAGTGGAGAGAGCATACCAGAACATCCTTGCCTTGTTCCTAATCTCTAGGAGAAAGGATTCAGTTTTTCACCATTTAGTATGATGTTAGTTGAAGGGTTTGTTGTTGTTGTTGTTAGGTAAGGAAAATTTCAACTTTTTTCTTGTCTGTAGTGAGATTTTTGGTGGGTGAGGAGTTGGGATCTCATTCTGTCACCCAGGCCGGAGTGCAGTGGCATGATCATGGCTCGCAGCAGCCGCAAACTCCTGGTCTCAGGTGATCCCCCTGCCTTAGACTCTCAAAGTGCTGGGGAGTACTGGCATGTGCCACTGTACCCAGCTTATGAGATTTTATTATGAAAGGATGTTACATTTTTTCATAAGCTTATGCTACATTCAGGGGGATAGTCATGTAAATTTTTCCCTTCATTTTATTAATATGAATGGTCTATTATTGTAAGCAATTTCAAATGTTTAATAAACCTTATATTCATGATATAAACTCCACTTGGTCATGGTGAATAATTTTTATTATGTGTTTCTGAATTTAGTTTGCTAAATTTAAAAAAATATTTTTGAATCTATGTGATGACTACTTGGTCAGAAGTATTCTCTTCCTGATAAGGCTTTTGTAAGGTTTTGGTGTCAAGATAATACTGCTCTCATACCATGACTAGTGAAGTATTTATTTCTGTTATATTTTCTGGGAGGACCGTGAAGGAATGATGTTCTTTAAATGTTTGGGTATAATTCACTAGTGCAGCCCCTTGGGTATAAACTTTTCTCTGAGAGAATATTTTTAATTGATAAGTCAACTTCCTTACTTGTTGTTTGTGTTCAGATTATTATTTTTTCTTATAGGTGAATTATAGTAATGTGTGTCTTTCTAGGAATTTGTCCATATACTCTAACTTGTCTAATTTGTTGGAATATAGTTAAGCTAATATTTCCTTATAAGTCTTTTAGTTTTAGTGAAGAAGGTAATAATATCCTTTTTTATTAGTGATTTTGATAATTCATTACTTTTTTTGTTAGTCATTCTTACTGAGAGTTTGTAAATTTTGTTGATTTTTTTTTTTATTCTTGTTTATTTTATGTTGCTGTTTTTGAGATGTGAAGCATCAGTGTGGTTCCAAAGTCAGGAACATATGAAAAGGCATATTAAGTGAAGTGTTATTCCACATCCATTTCTTTTTTTTTTTTTTTTAGCATTTTATTATCTACTTTCTTTTTTTTTTCTTTTAGAAGAAAGAGAAAAGAGAAAAGAGAAGGAAGAAAAAAAGAATGAAATAAAGAGAAAAAGGAAGAAGAAAAAAAAAAGGGAGAGAGAACGGGAATCTTGCTCTATTGCCCAGGCTAGAATGCAGTCTATAAATGAATATTAAAAGCTTTTTTATACTAATAATTGTGTTATACAATGGAGACAGGAAGGAATAAGGGAGGAAAATAACAAACAAACAGCCAACCAATATTTCATTTAAACCTATGAAATGCTATGCAATTGCTAGGGAGTGATTTACTCCCAACCATGTGGTCACTTTTAGAATAAATGTGATGTGTTACTGAAAAAAAAATGTATGTTTTGTGGATTTGGAGTAGAGAGTTCTGTAAATGTTTATTAAGTTTACTTGTTTGAGGTTTAAGTTCAAGTCCTGGGTATCCTTCTTAACCTTCTGTCTCGTTAATTTGTCCAATATTGACAATGTAATGTTAAAGTCTCCCACTATTATTGTGTGGGAGTCCAAGTCTCTTTGTAAGTCACCAAGAAGTTCCCCTATGTATCTGGGTGCTCCTATATTGGGTGCACATAGACTTAGGGTCGTTAGCTCTTCCCATTACATTGATCCCTCTACCATTATACAATGTCCTTCTTATCTCTTTCAGTTTCTATTACTTTAAAATCTATTTTATCAGAGATGAGAATTGCAACTACTGCTTTTTTTTTTTTTTTTTTTTTTTTGCTCTCCATTTGGTTGGCAAATCTTCCTCCATCCCTTTGTTTTGAGTCTCTGTATATCCTTGCGTGTAAGATGGATCTGGATGCAGCTTACTGATGGGTTTTTTGAAGTGGCTGATACTGGTTGTTCCTTTCTATATATAGTGCCTCTTTCAGAAGCCCTTGTAAAGCAGGCCTGGTGGTAATGAAATCTCTGAGTACTTGCTTGTTTGTAAAAAATTTTGTTTTTCCTTCACTTATGAAACTTAGTTTGGCTGGATATGAAATTCTGGGTTGAAAGTTCTTTTCTTTAAGGATGTTGAATATTGGCCCCCACTCTCTTCTGGCTTGTAGGGTTTCTGCTGAGAGATCAGCTGTGAGTCTGATAGGCTTCCCTTTGTGGGTAACCTGACCTTCTCTCTGGCTGCCCGTAGTATTTTCTCCTTCATTTCAACCCTGATGAATCTAATGATTATGTGCCTTGGGATTGATGTTTTAAAATAATAAACATTTGGTTTGGTTGATTTTATCATTGTATTTCTGTTTTCTGTTACATTTTTACTCTCATCTTTATTATTTCTTTAGTTTTTCTTGCTTTATACATAGTTTGCTCCTCTTTTTATAATTTGTTAAGGTGGAAACAGGTCATTTGATTTGTGATCCTTTATTTTTTTTCTTTTCTAACATGGGCATTTAAAGCTACAGACTTCCCTCTACAATCTTAACTGGCTTCATAAATTTTGATATGTTGTGTGTGTTTTCATAATTTCAATCGTATAAACTACTCCTTAATTTCTACTTTGACTCATGGATTATACCAAGTATATTATTTAAGGTCAAAATGTTACGTTATGTTTTTTTCAGATTTGCTTCTACTGTGAATTTCCAATTTAATCTTGAGCAGTCAGAGAACATACTTTATATACTTCAGTATTCTCAACTTACTGAGAATTGTTTTAATGATAATGTTCTATGTGTGTTTGAAAAAAAAGTTTATTCTGCAGATTTTGGTTGATGTGTTTGATTAATATTGGTTAGAGCAGGTGGTTTGACAGAGTTATTTAAATTTGCTATGTCCCTGTTGATTTTTTTTCTAGTTTTTCTTTTACTCTTTGGGAATAAAGCATTGATATTTTCAACTATTATTAATAATTGTCTATTTTTACTTGGAATTCTGTAAGTTTTTTCTTTATGTATTTTGGGACTTTTTTGTTAGGTTTTATGCATTCATATTTCTTATATATTCTAATGTATTAATGTTTCATCCTTATGACATAGCCCTCTTTAACTCTGGTAATATTTGTTTTAAAATGTATTTTGTGTAAAATTAATGTAGTCAGTTCAACTCTTTCATGGTAATTATTTGCATAATATATGCTGTATTTTTCCATCATTTTCTTTTCAACCAATTTATGTCTTTAGATCTAATGTATTTCTCTTGTAGATAACATTTAGTGGGGTTGGCTTTTTCTCATATGTCTTTAAGGCTCTTTTCATTTTTTTAGGCCTTTCTTCATATTATATAATTTTTATTAATCTATATTCAAGTTCACTAATTTCTTATGCTATGTAATGCTATTTTACATTTCATGTTATATAATGTCTATGTCACTTGCTTTTTTACTCAGTTTAACATTTTTTACTATTTGAAAGAGGTTTGAATGATAGACCATTCACGTTTAATGTAAATATTGTTGTGTTTTGTTTTAACACTATTTTGATACTTGCTTACCATTTGTCTTATTTTTGGTTTCCCTGTTTCTCCTCTATTGCTTTTTAAAGCCAATATATTACATATGACACTTTAAGTTTTCTGATAATTTCCTACTGTATAGTTTTAGTATTTTCTTTGCTGTTTCTTTCAGAATTACAATACATATCTTAACATAAACCCAACTTACTTCAGAAAAGTACTAGCCTTATTGTAATAAAATATATTAATACAATTTTGTTTCAACATATCTTCTATTTGTCTCAACCTTGGACTAATATTGTTATATAATGTTACATATATATTTTATAAAAACAAAATCTATAATTTTTTCTTTATTTATATTATTAGGAAACGCAAAATATATATTTACAGAGCTTTTTATTTACCAAAGCATTTATTATTTCCAGTGATCTTTATTTCTACTTTTGGATTTGAACTATACTCATTACTTCCTTTCAGCTTAGATTTCTTTCAGTGATTTTGTTAAGTCATGTATAAAGGAGTGAATTTTTATTAGTCTTTTTTTTCTTGAAACTTTTTTTTCACATTAATAGCAAAAGAAAGTTGCTGAATGTAGAATGATTGCTTCACATTTTTTTTTTTTGGCATTTTGAATATGTAATTCCAATACCTTTTGGTTTCTATTATTTTGAATGAGAAGTCAGCTGTTTATCACATTGTGCTTCCTCTATATGTGATGAGTTGTTTTTCTTTTGCTATTCTCAAGATTTCTCTTTCTCTTTGTCTTTCAGTCATTTCACCAGGGTATGTCTAGGTGTGACTCTATGTTTACTCTACAAAGATTCTGTTGAGCTTCTTATATTTTTAGTTAATAATTTTCATCAAATTTAAGATATTTTTGTCAATTTTTTTTACTCTTTTCTATCTTTTTTACTCCTTCTGGAACTCCCAGTAAACATCTGTGTTTCATGTTGTCTCAGGTCTCCCCAAAATTTGTTTATGGCATCTTTTTTTCCTCTTGATATGGTTTGGATTTGTGTCTCTGCCCAAATCTCATGTCAAATTGGCAGAAGGGCCTGGTGGGAGGTGTTTGGATCATGGGAGTGGATTTCTCCCTTGCTGTTCTTCTGATAGTGAGTGCATTTTCATGAGATCTGATTGTTTGAAATGTGTAGCACTTCTTCCTTCATGCTGTTTCTCTCCTGCTCTGTCATGGTAAGATGTGCTTGCTTCTCCTTCACCTTCTGCCATAATTGTAAGTATCCTGAAACATCCTAGCCATGCTTCCTGTATAGCCTGTTGAACCATGAATCAATTAAATGTCTTTTCCTCATAAACTGCCAAGTCTCAGGTAGTTCTTTATAGGAGTGTAAGAATGAACTAATACAGAAAATTGGTACCAGGAGTGGGGTACTGCTATAAAGAAACCTGGAAATGTGGAAGCAACTTTGGAACTGTGTAATGAGCAGAGGTGGGAACAGTTTGAAGGGCTCAGGAGAAGACAGAAAGATGAGAGAAAGTTTGGATCTTTCTAGAGACTCATTGAATGGTTTTAACCAAAATGCTGATATTAGTATGGACAATGAAGTCCAGGCTGAGGTGGTCTCAGATAGAGATGAGGAACTTATTGGGAGCTAGAGTAACAGACACTCTTGCTATGGTTTAGAAAAGACACTGGCAGCATTGTGCCCCTACTCTAGGGACCTGTGGAAATTTGAACTTGAGAGAGATGATTTAAGGTATCTGGTGGGAAAATTTCTAAGCAGCAAAATGTTCAAGAAGTCACCTGGCTGCTCCAAACAGCATACAATTTATATGTGTTCACAGAGATTGTCTAAATTTGGAATGTATGTTTAAAAAGGAAATATAGCATAGAAGTTTGAAAATTTTCAGTTCAACCATGTGGTAGAAAAGAAAAACTCATTTTCTGGGGAGATAGTTAAACCTGATGCAGATATTTGCATAAGAGGAGCCAAATGTTAATTACCAAGACAATGGGGAAAATGTCTCCAGGGCATGTCAGAGACCTTCTAAGCACAGATAGCTTCCCATCACAGGCCCAGAGGTCTGGGAGGGAAAAATGTTTTGCCATGTTTTCATGGGCAAGGCCCAGGGCCCAGCTGCTGTATGCACCCTTGGGACATGGTGCATGGATCCAGCTCCAGCAGTGGCTAAAAGAGGCCAAGATACAGCTCAGGCTGTGGCTTCAGAGAGTGCAAACCCCAAGCCTTGATGGCTTCCACATGGTGTTGGGCCTGTGTGGGGGCAGAAGGCAAGAGTTTTGGAACCTCTGTCTAGATTTCAGATGATGTATGAAAATGCCTGGGTGTCCATGCAGATGTCTGCTTCAGGGATGGAGCCATCTTGGGAACCTCTAATAGTACAGTGCAGAGGGAAAATGTGGAGTTGGAGCCCCCACGCAGACTCCCTAGTTAGGTACTGCCTAGTGGAGCTGTTAGAAAAGGACTCCCATCCTTCAGATCCCAGAAGGGTAGATCTATTGATTGGTTGCATTGTGCACCTGGAAAAGTCACAGGCACCCAGTGCCAGCCCATGAAAGCACCTGTGGGGGCTGTGCCCTGAAGAGCCACAGGGGTGGAACTGCCTAAGGCATTGGGAGCCTGCGTCTTGCATCAGCATGCCCTGGATGTGAGACTTGGAGTCAAAGGAGATTATTTTGGACTTAATGGGGCCTGTAGCCCTTTGTTTTGGCCAATTTCTCCTATTTGGAATGGGAACATTTACCCAATGCCTGTACCCCCACTGTATCTTGAGAATAACTAACTTGTTTTTTTTTTTGGTTTTACAGGATCATGGGTGGGAGGGATATCTCTTGTCTCAGATGGGACTTTGAACTGTGGACTTTTGAATTAATGCTGAAATGAGTTAAGACTGAGGAACTGTTGAGCAGGAATAATTGTATTTAGCAATGTGAGAATGACATGAGATTTGGGAGGGGACAGGGTGGAATGATATGGTTTAGATTTGTGTCCATGCCCCAATTTCATGTCAAATTGTAGGAGAGGCCTCATGGAAGGTTATTGGATCATGGGGGTGAACTTATCCCTTGATTTTATCTTGATAATGAGTGAGTTCTCATGAGATCTGGTTAGTTGAAAGTGTGTAGTGCTTCCCCCTTCACTCTCTGTCTCTCTTCCTCCACTATGGTAAGATGTGTTTGCTTCCCTTTCACCTTCTGCCTTGAATGTATGTTTCTTGAGGCCTCTCAGCCATGCTTCCTGTACAGCTCGTGGGATTGTGAATCAATTATACCTCTTTTCTTCATAAATTACCCAGTCTCTGGTAGTTTTTTTTATAGCAGCAGGAGAACAGACTAATATACCTATCTGTGCTTCAGATTGGATAATTTTATTGATCCATATTCAAGTTCACTAATAATTTATTATTTATTTATTTACTTTTTATTATTATACTTAAGTTCTGGGGTACATGTACAGAACATGCAGGTTGGTTACATAGGTATACATGTGCCATGGTGGTTTGCTGCATCTATCACTCCATAATCTACATTAGGTATTTCTCCTAATGCTATCCCTCCCCCTTTCCCCTCACCCCCTTCTATCCCTTCCCCTAGACCCCCCACCCTCTGACAGGCCCTGGTGTGTGATGTTCCCCTCCCTGTGTCCGTGTATTCTCATTGTTCAACACCCACTTATAAGTGAGCACATACGGTGTTTGGTTTTCTGTTCTTGTGTAAGTTTGCTGAGAATGATGGTTTCCAGCTTCATCCATGTCCCTGCAAAGGACATGAACTCATCGTTTTTTATGGCTGTATAGTATTCCATGGTGTATATGTGCCACAGTTCTTTATCCATTCTATCATCGATGGGCATTTGGGTTGGTTCTGGGTCTTTGTTATTGTGAACAGTGCCTCAATAAACATATATGTGCATGTGTCTTTATAATATAATGATTTACAGTCCTTTGGGTATATACCCAGTAATGGGATTGCTGGGTCAAATGGAATTTCTATTTCTAGCTCCTTGAGGAATCACCACACTGTTTTCCACGATGGTTGAACTAATTTATATGCCCACCAACAGTGTAAAAATGTTCCTTTTCTCCACATCCTCTCCAGCATCTGTTGTCTCCTAATTTTTTAATGATAGCCATTCTTACTGATGTGAGGTGGTATCTCAATGGCTTTGATTTGCATTTCTCTAATGACCAGTGATGATGAACTTTTTTTCATATGTTTGTTGGCTACATAAATGTCTTATTTTGAGAAGTGTCCATTCATATTGTTTGCCCACTTTTTGATGGGGTTGTTTGTTTTTTCTTGTAAATTTGTTTAAGTTCTTTGTAGATTCTGGATATTAGCCCTTTATCAGATGGGTAGATTGCAAAAATTTTTTCACATTCTGTTGGTTGCCAGTTCACTCTAATGATAGTTTCTTTTGCTGTGCAGAAGCTATTTAGTTTAATTAGATCCCATTTGTCTATTTTGTCTTTTGTTGTCATTGCTGTTGGTGTTTTAGTTATAAAGTCCTTGCCTATGCCTATGTTCTGATTGGTATTGCATAGGTTTTCTTCTGGGATTACCATGGTGTTAGGTCTTATGTTTAAATCTTTAATCTATCTGGAGTTAATTTTTGTATAAGGTATAAGAATGGGATCTAGTTTCAGCTTTCTGCATATGGCTAGTCAGTTTTCCCAACACCATTTATTGAATAGGGAATCTTTTCCCCATTGCTTATTTTTTTCACGCCTGTAATCCCAGCATTTTGGTAAGCTTAGGCAGGTGGATCACTTGAGGTCAGTAGTTTGAGACCAGCCTGGCCAACATGGTGAAATCCTGTCTCTGGTAAAAACACAAAAAATAGGCATGGAGGCACATACCTGCAATCCCAGCTACTCAGGAGGCTGAGGCAGGAGAATGGTTGAACCCAGGAGGTGGAGGTTGCAGTGAACTGAGATCATGCCACTGTACTCAAGCCTGAGTGATAGAGTGAGACTCCATCTCAAAAAAAAAAAAAAAAAAAAATACCCTAGAGATCCATTTAACTAAAGAAGTAAAAGATTTATACAAGGAAAACTATAAAATGGTGAGGAAAGACACTGAAAAGGATATAAAAAAAGAAAGAAAGCTATTCCATACTCATTGATTGGATGAACTAATATTGTTAAAATGATAATAACTACTCTCAAAATAATTTACAGATTCAATGTCAAAATACTAATGACATTCTTCTTGAACAGTTCAGATGTTAAATGGTATCACTTCTGGGCTGTGACACACCTCTCCCCCTGAGAGTTGCTGTTGCTATTTGCTTATATACCAATAAACACTGAACTTGCCTGGACTAAATCTGGGAAATAGCTCTCCCCCACAATGTGCAGCTACTGATGCCTATTCCTTATATATATTTTTTGTTTTAATTTTATGTTGGGATTCATAGAATTTGCCTGTGTTTTCATAGGCAGAGATTTTAAGAGGTTGTGCCCAAATGCTTGTAAGTTTTCCACTTTTTCATAATGGATATAAATGCACACGAGAGGTCACTTCATACTTTAGACTGCTTTTGACTCTTCCCTGCCTTAATTTTCTGGTAGTTCCTCTCATGTCTCCTGTAAGCATATACTCAGATTTCATCAGCCACGGGTAAGTCAGTGGCCTAGGTCTACTTTAGATTATCCGGTGCACGGCAACATAGACCAAAGACAGCCTTGGGTCTTCCAGAATATGTGGAGAAATTAATAAGCCTCACATGGCCACCTTATCTTCTGGAACTTGCTACTAACACCCCCAGCTCTTTTGTGAGTTCATCACTTGTCCTAAACAGAAGCACAATCTTAGACTTTCAAAGCTACTTTTCTCAGTTTCCATCAAGATCGCAACTTTAATCAACAATGCTCTAAATCATGTGAGCTTTAATCCTCTTCCCAAAAGTGACAGTGAGGCTGCTGGTTTTCATGGCCTGCTTCAGCCTGGTTGATCTCCCAAGCTTGGGGCAGCAGGGATGGAAGCACTCCTGGGCAAGAATATTACAGAACCTCATTGTCATTACTTAAAGGTCAATAGTTTTATAAATAAATACTTCTCAATTTTTTGGCAATTTCCAGAGTGCTAAAGTTGTTTCTTTTGATGTCTTGTACACCTTAAAAAGGAGATTGGTTAATCTGCATCCTGACTCTATCATGTTGGAATTTTACTTGTTTTTGTTTTCTTAGTGGTACTGGGTCATAATGAACTAAATTTTACAGAAATACCTTATGTAGATGATGGGGTGATGGATGCAGCAAACCACCATGGCACATGTATACCCATGTAACAAACCTGCATGTTCTGCACATGTACCCCAGCACTTAAAGTATAATAAATAAATTTTTAAAAAATGAATTAATAAATAAGGGAATAAGAAAGAGAGTGCTATCTCTTGCAGCCGAGGGATTCTGAAATGTAAGTTGGTGGTTTTGCTATGTTTTTGTAAGAGTGTACAAGAGACATAATCAGGGATAATTGGTCTTCAACTCAGAATGATTAACTAACAGGAGTAATGGTCCCCAGAGATAAAGTGAATCAAGTTGTATATGCATGCCAATTTCTAACAGTTTCTAGCACATCTGTAGACCTTGTGTTGCTTAAGATAGACTCCAGTTGTTATCCAACATAAGGGAATCATGGTTAATGATTTAGGCAGCATTTCCGTTTAGATTTCGGCTCCCAGTACTAGTTGTTGGGTGGAGAAGGTTCACTAACTCAGGATGTTTATAACATCCACAAATCTCTTGTTTCACATCAGGAACTCAAATCCCAGCTGGATCACTTTAATATACTTATAATGTCTCTGAATAAGAAAGTATGCTGAAATAAATAATTGGTCTCATAAAAGGTAAAAAAGAATAAATAAAATGGTGGCATTTAGGTTTACCTTTCCCACACTGACAATTTAAATTTTATGGAACTCTTTCCAAAATAAGAATGCTTAAGGTGTGTAAGAAGGCATGGGACAGAAGGTGAGTTACCAGTTTCAGAAGCTGTCACTGAAATTGTCTACACAGTCATAACTAGAGTCATTCTCACATTTGCAGATTAGGAAGAACATAAAAATCCAACCACTGTCAGTGGTTCATTTAAATAATCATATAGTATGGCTCTGCTTTCTTTCTTTTTTTCCTTTCTTTTCTGTTTTGGGGGATGGACTATTGCTCTGTTGCCCAGGCTGGCATGCAGTAGTGTGATCTCGACTCACTGCAACCTCTGCCTCCCAGGTTCAAGCAATTCTTGTGCCTCAGTCTCCCACATAGCTGGGGTTACAAGTGTGTATCACCACACCTGGCTAATTTTTATAGTTTAAGTAGAGATGGGGTTTCCCCATGTTGGCCAGTCTGTTCTCCAACTCCTGGCCTCAAGTCTTCTGCCCACCTGGACCTCCCAAAGTGCTGGGATTACAGGCATGAGCCACCGCACCCCACCAATATGGTTCTGCTTTCTTTCTGAACTCTTCAAACCTCTGGTTTTAGTCTGATCACAATTATCTACCTCCTCATTTAAATCCATCTGCATAGATATGCACACATTTCTATTGACTGTGACATTCATTTATTTTCCTAGGTTAGGAACACTTGGGTGAGATTCCTCCATATTCAAGTTTCAGCCTTGCGTAACCAACTGGTGGATATGATTTACAAGACTCACCACCAGAGATGAAATAATTGTCATCTTTATCCCCTTGAATGCCATTGGTATAGTAATAGTATCCGTATTACTAGGCTACCTAAGACAATATTGAACAAATAGCCCTTTATGTTGTGGCACATCATCAGCAGTTCAGCTGAACTGCTCTATGATCAATCCAATGTGACAATGAAATTAAATGAAGTAAGGGTATCTGGCTTCATGATCAATTCAATGTGACAATCAATGCAAATGGTATAAGACTCTCTCATTTATCAGCTAAAATAACATGGACTAAGAAACCTCATAAACTAAATCAGGCATAGAAAATGCCTTGATATCCAGTAGGGCAAGGAGCTCATGTTATTTCCTCATTTGGAAAGGTCCATTAGGATTTCAGAAGCAACAAGAGATCTTTTGGTGTCAATTAAATGTAGATTTAAGAGTCAAAGGAAACAGATGTTGCTGTTCATCCGGAAGTCACTGTTGATACTCTACGGGGGATTGTATATAAAACACTCCCATCAAGTTCCCTTGCTCCTTGCCCTTTGGTTTCTGCATTATCTTTATCATAGTGATCATCATCCATATCACACAGTTTTATGTCAATAAACTTGTTTTCTAAATGATGAGCTCCTTTAGGACAGGGACTCTCTTCTTTAGTCTTTGAATCTCTAGTGCCTACCATGGTATATGATACATAGTAGGCTTTCAGATGTTCACTGACTTAATGAATGAACAGAGGAAAGAGAAAGGGAAGTGAGAGCACATGCTTACTCTTACTTAGTTCACAATAATGCCTGGGAATTGGAGTAAAAGGACTGATAAATTGCATCTTTTGGATAAGTGATATATGACTTTTAGTAGAAGCCTTGTTATTGGGACTGATTCTATGATTCCAGAATTCTCCTTCTTGCCTTGATAAGCTGACTATATTATTTGGAAACAAGGATCTTGAAAAACCTTGAGAACAAATATGATGAAAATAGACATAGTACCAAAAATGTACATTTAAAAAGTGTAGAATAGACTGGGTGCAATGGTTCATACATATAATCTCAATTTAAGAAGCTGAAGTGAGAGGATCACTTGAGGCCATGAGTTCAAGATCAGCCTGGGAAGATAGCAAGGATCCATCTTACAAAACATTTTTAAAAATTAGCCAGGCCTGAGGGCTTGCCTGTAGTCCTAGATACTCAGGAGACTGAGGCAGGAGGATCACTTGATGCCAGGAGGTCAAGGCTGCAGTGAGCTATGTTGATGCCACTGCACTCTAGCCTGGGTGACAGGGTGATATCCTGCTTATTATATAAAAAAAAAAAAAAAAGAAAAGGTATAAAAATTATAGAAGGATGTTTGCACTGTGAACACATTTTTATTTAGCATTTTCTTTTAAAACTAATTCTGATATAAGCAAAAATATCTTATTTCTGGAAAGATTCTTCATTTTTGGCCAGTGGTGCCATGCGATCACATTACATATTTCAAGGAATTATTCCCTAAACATGCATATATTGAGCACTTACTCTGTGCCAGGCAGAGTACTAAGTGTTAGGAATACAAACACAGATATAGCCTGATTCTTGCCCCAAAAGGTCTTAAAACCTAGTTGGTGGAGAGACAAGGTTATAAATAAGGCAGAAAAAGTGTCACAAGTGCCCTGTTTGAAATATCTTCAAAGTTTTGGATGAGTGTAGGGGCAGTGCTTCAAGGGAGGATGTGGTCAATTGCACAGTGAGTCTCAAGGTCAAAAAAACTTGATAGAGGAGGTGACTTTGAGGTGAGCATTGATGATAAATAAAGTCGGCTAGGGAGATGAGGGGAAGCCATGTGAGTATAGACATGACAATATGACAGCCCAAAAAGCTCATGCAAGTTGAGAAGGCAGCTGTGAGTTTCATTGCAATGAGATCTTTACCATCAGGTGCTGTCAGGTGGAAATGGCAGGCTAAGTAGCATGTTTGATAGCAACCAAGATAAGGCTGCCTTGCAAATTGAACTTGAAACAAGCTAGATATAAATACAGATCTATTAAGGCAAAACACTTCATGTGTCAGTATCTATTAACTGCCTGATGTTGAAATGTATTTGTGTTGAGTGGCAGGAGCTGGTGGGCCTGCCAGTTCCAGTAGGGCATAAGACCAAGAGAGGTTTTTCCCAAAGAGAAGTATTTGCTTATAAGTGCATACAACCCCTGTTGTATTATAATGTGATTACACAGCAGGCTCTCCTAACAGATAAAATTGCCTATGATGGAAATCAGAGGGAGCAGCACAATGCAAGGCTAGAGGCAGATTGGCAGCATGCAAGATCAAACTCTCTTTTAACTTGTATCAGACAAGGGATTAACATTGGATTTTGTGATATTTTTGAGTGATACTCATATGGTTCCATTAAAAACAACCTTGGGAAATTATCTGAATGTGTCTACTTAAATGACAAGAATAGATGACAAATTTTATCTCCATATCTGTCTAAAAAGAAGGGGGGATCTCATAGTTAGACACCAGGGATTAGATTTTGCTCTGTATTTTTACAATTATATTATTTCCCCATCTTAAATTAGTAAAGTGGAGCTGATGGTTTTCCCTAGCTCCATGGAGAGAGAGCAAGCATATCACACTATCAGGAACCCAGAATTCTCTTACATTGTCTATGTTATCTGCAAGATACCATGATACGGTCATTCCTCGCTGTGATGAAAAAGACACATTTCTAAGCAGAATGATATCTAACACTGTATTTGTGTTTATCCAGTGTGCCCCCCTGAAAGGACAAATACATGCATTTCATTTACCATCTGAGCTTTATTTTTTTTCTAAACCTTTCCTTACCATCCACACAGGCCCCTGTAGCTTCCAGCCCAGATTTATAAGGTAAAAGACCAGTGCTGTTGCTGCAGGGGATAGAATGCAGCAATGAAAGTTCTGAGTCTAATAAAATTTTTAAATGCTTTTTTTTTTTGTTTCCAATATATTTTATGAACCTTTTACATTTACTGAGTTTTGTGAAATTCTGTAGTTCTTTCAGCAATAACCAATTACAACCTTTAGTCCTTTGTTGCCCAGGGTTAAATTGGATCGAAATAGAACCAGATCTGAATGCTCAGTGATCATTTTAGATTTCAGCAAAATTAATAATGTTGCTTTATCTATCAAAATGTTTTGGAAGGTTTAATTGTACTGACTGAGTAGAAACTGGAAATATTGTGATTACAGTATTGTAATTCACATGCTCCAAGTTATACCAGCATGCAGATAAAAGTAGTGTTTAAATAGCAATTACAAAAACAATTGTGCACTCAACAGTCCTCCCTCTCACTTCTCCCAGGTAGTTCTGGTGGATCCCAGAATCTTTTATGTGACCCCTGGAGCAGTTAGTGCTCTTAGTAACCTCAATAGAACAAGCATTTTTCTCTTCTTGTGTTGTGATTTGCTCTAACAATGTCTGCTATTTCAATATATAGTCTGCTTTTTCTATTATACCATTTAAATATTCTAGAAATTTTAGTATCTTTCATCCAGATCACACCATCCCAGCTCTTTGCCATTGAAAGCAAGATAAATACAATTATTGTGACTATAAGCTACAGTTTCAGATTGAAAATGTTGTCATAGCTTGTATCATCAAGTTTTCCAGTTAGAGGATCACTAGCTGTTGCTTGTAAATCTTTCTCTTTTTCAGATTTTGTATAAAGTATCTGTACTCAAATGAGGCAAATCTATTCCAGTCATTAGTTTTCACTGTCCATTGGGGGAATCAGGAAGGTAGGAGAAATACTCATGGTTTGACAGTACTGCATAATTTACCCAACCAGTGAAATATCCTCTCTGGGTTAAGCTAAAATGAGTCACGTTGTCAATTAACACCAGCATCCTTTTTGGTAAATAGATTTGTCTCTGTGTTCTGCTTCACTGTATAGAGAAAAGAGGCCTCAAAAGTCAGAGTTATTAGATCATTGCCATATACAAGTCTTTAGCTTTGTGTTGACTGAATGGGTTAGATTTCTAGAAAAAAAGATTGTTCCTTTAAAAACTATTCCCCTGGGGTAACTGATTTCTCACAAAATGTATTGCAGATGAGACAGTTTGAACAAACATTTATAAAGCAGGCATTCTAGTTGGGCTAGAACTGAACTTCTGTTAGACAGAGCTAGTGACACCCTCTCTCCAGCATCAATTATATAGTCTTATTTAAATGGGGTGTAGGTACCTATTGGGAAACGAATTCAAACAATATGAAGTTCAGGCATTAATGAAGGGCTTGGAGGATAGGCAATCTCAATGGAAACCAAAATACAAAAAAGAGGATGACTTGGCTTCACAGAGTGAATTTATCATAACGGAAGGTGATGTCTGGCTCAATGATCGAGATTCTGCAATGGGGCATGATGTTGAGAAAGAGAGGCAGTTCTGTTAATAATGTATTGCCTGTTGAAAATAACATTATCTTGTTATATACATATAACAGGTGACCCTTACTGGTTCTTTCATCTCTTTTTCTATCAATAGTTACACATATGGACAATATTTTTTTCAAGTGGAGCTAAAAATACAAATGCATATTTACACACTTATTTGTATCACAGATTAAAACCTCAATCCATGTATTGGAGTGGCATAATTACATCCACATATAAGCATTTGCATATGAATGTCCTTGATTTGCATGGACAATTATAAGTGCTCTTTTTTTGCTGATGCAAATGAAGAAACACCTTTGGAATATTGTCCTCATAATTTCTAATCATATATCATTGAGTGGCATATACAGTTTTAGGAAAGCAATCGGCATCATTTCAAGAAAAAGTCATTTAGACAGATTTTCTCTGAGAAGCGCTTGACAGAATAATTTTTCTTCCTAATAAGAATAATGTTTGAAGATTGAGCATTCAATGGTCCAAAGAGGAAAGGGATAAAGGACTGACTTCTTGGTTCCTGGATAAGCATAGACTAGTATACTTGACTTCACTTGGCTATCATATGGAGAGTTTTTTAAGTGTTTCATTACAAGCAATCGGAAGACTGTTTATAATCTTTGCACTACGAAGCATTGAAATTACTGAAAAGAAAAGTGGAAGACATTGGAAAAGTTGACAAGGGTCAAAGCTCTTGGCTTAGAAGGCAAAGGGCCATGACAGGCATTTTTAGTCACATTTCCTAGGTTTCTGTCTCTTCAAATAAATTTCAACGTGATCTTGAATGTCGATTTTATGTCCAACGTATTTGATCTCTTCTCGGGTGTTCCTATCCAGTTCTCAGTTACTCAGATTGTGAAATTACTTCTTGTCATGAGCATGATCAGTAGGAGAAAATGTTCAGTTCTATCATTTATGTACTTTCAGTAATTACACTTCATTTATCGGATCATGAGAAATGACAGTTGCTTCTAAGTGAATAGAGTTATAATGTATTCACCTCAGGTAGTTAAATCTTAAGTCTGTAACGGTGGTGACTCTGCCCTTATACAATCATTTTGTAGTAAGCCTTTTCTCTCATTTTATCTAAGAATATAGCCACACAAAACAGATACCTCTTAGATGGCTGCCTCTTTCTCTATCCAAAATGAGGTTGAAAGATAGATCTTTTCAAAGGACATTGGGAGATAGTCCTAGGCACATATAACCACAGTTCAGACACTTGGGGTCCAGGTAGAATGTATTCTCCAGCTGGTGGGCCCAAGCCATCTTTCCTCACTGCCTTCAAGGTCCACATGGATTTATGTTTCTGCCTGGAAGGATGCTGGGCATAGTTATTTCCACATGTTTCATTCTTGCATTGTGTGTGTGTGTGTGTATGTGTGTATGTATGTTTGTGTATGTATATATATATCTATACATACACACATGAATATATATGAGTATGTGTGTATGCATTCTAACTGAAGAGTTTACCTATGATAAATAATAGTAAAGTTTTTCACTCCCATGAAAGTAGGTTTTTTGAATATGTGAGGCTTTTGAGAGCACTTTAATAATTATAAGAGCTTTGTATATCTATGGTATAGCTTATGTTTACAGTAACCTTGACATGAAGGTGAGGCCAATATAATGACCTCTGCTTTACAGGTGAGAAAACTGAGGCCAGGAAGTTTCAATGATCTGTTCAATGAGGTAACACTCAGTACTGGAAGAACCAAGGCTGAATCCCACCTCAAGGACTCCTAATTTCGTTCCTTTTCTGGCACTGAGTCCTGTGCCTTCCACTCCTGTACCTCCTATAGCAACAAGTACAGCCTTAGATAAAACATAGATTTGAAGCTAATACTTGTTTGCTTTAATGAATGTTTCTTCCTTAGAGATCACAAAATATGCCCAAAGCAAGTATGCTTATTGCTTTCAGCTGTTAGTTCAGCTATACCATCTTGCAAAATGCCGAGAGAAACAGCTACAACTTAGAAGATAAAATTGTCATTTAAAAAAATCTTGAATACAGTGATTATATTTATATCATGTTATATATAATATATTTTGAGAGGGGTGTGAGAAATTGCGGGTGGTTGCCATCAATATATATCTCGTTAACAGCAAGAAATACCACCACACCGGGGTCTAATGTTAAAGTTTGCAGCTTCTCTTCTGCTCTGCAAATTTCTTCAACGGACACTCTGATTTGCAGATCTGCCCTGCAGTCTTGTTTGCCTCTCCAACACACACTTCTTTTGTCTTGTCTGGTCTCTACCAGGACTCACATTCCTTATTACGCTGTGTTGCCCATATTTGCCCAGAGTTTTATGTGTGTCTCTTTTGTCCCCACAGGATTACGAAACCTGTGAATGAAAGGATAGTGTTTGAGCTCCTTTTTATTTTCCCCAAGCCTATTTAATATATGCTTTTTGGATGAATCATAGAATTTAAATAAACAGATTTTCTGTTATGTTTATCAGCCATCCATAAGCGTACTGTGTCAAATTTGAGGCACTGCAGGTTAGGAGATGTGAGAGGATATGAAAGGGAAGTAATTGTGATAAAGTGGATGGAAAGAGAGATCGTGAAGAGAGGTTAAATACCTGAAATAACGGTAAGCATGGTGAGCTTATATGCCATCTTCACATACACATTTCCACAATGAATTGTGAACTTTCTGTAGATACCCATAAAGCTTAGCCCAATGCATGGCTAAGAATATAGACTCAGTATTTGTCAATCTAATTAAGAGAAGATATTTACAGACAGGTAAAGAACATTCCTCTACTCCTACTTCCCCTTTTGAATCATCAAATTTCACCATATGGTTAACCATCTGCCTCCCTAGCCCATAAGATTAAAGTTGGGTGAGAGAGAAAATTGTGAAATGTAGAGTGTACAGACAGTGCCCTGCAGAAGGAGTGACCCGCGAGGTCAGGAGCTGTCTTACGTTCCCTCAGAAGTCCAGGAGCACTCGGCTGCTTCTTTGGTGCTGTTGGAAACATACTCTTAGTAGAGTGGACAGGAACACTTGCAGCAGAGGTAGCAAGTTCCATAAACATGACCTTGCACCCATGCTTGGGCAATGTCAGGACACAGCCTCAGGGTTAGCATGTCAACTCCATACCTACTCTGGATTTTGCTCAAACTTTGACATATATTTAGCGGAGCATGTATTTCAAAGAAACAGGGAAGGCTGATTTTTTAAAAAGAAACATGGAGAGGGAGAAAAAGGGGGCAAAATTAGCCATTTAATAAACAGTAAATGATTTTTAGGATTGGAAACCTGAAGTGGATTATACTTTCCCGTCAATGGATATCTGCAGTCTGCTCCTCCTGGAAGTAGCAATGTCTGTTAATGTAGCATCATAAGAAGAGGGAATCAGGATTTTTCCACATTCTGGTGGGCATCTGCCATCATGTGCCCTGGGATCTGACTGGTCATCCCAGGACAATCACTGGGATTTGCATGGGATGATCATTAGAAGATCTGAGATCCCTGATGATTCTGCATCATATTTTCTGCGTTAGAGACAAGCTAATACTGGCTGTGCACACTGAATCCTGGGTTTTAGCAGATAAGAATTCAGACTTAGTGTTGCCCAGGATGTTCAAAATCACATCAGAGAGAATAATTTGACATGAGGATAAATAAATAATACACTTGCTAGTTAGCCTGCAAATAAATGATGACTCTTGAAAACTGTACCTATTTGAATCCTATCTTCTTGAGCAAAGTTGGGCCCACCGTATAGGCAGAGCTGCTTCTCCATTTCTAACTTTAGTATTCCTGCTTAGGCACGGGTATTTCTTTTTCATTAGAGCTTTTCAACCAGAAAAGCTAATAACTGAATATATTATTCTACATATTTACTTCAAACTTAACAGGACTGAAGCTCAGTGAAGTAGTTTACATGCATGGAATACTAACAGAAGTGAGCAGAGGAGTGGAAGGAAAGAAACAGAAATAAGATGGCCAGGGACAGAGTCCCATATAGCAAAGTAATGGAAAAGGCAGAGCAAGATTCTCAGATAGTGAAGTTGGTCAGGAGCATAGTATTTGAAGAAGGATTAAAAATAGCAAAAAGTCCTTGTAAGCAGACATTTTCCACAACTTTTACCAAAGAGTAAGCATGTAGGATTGGAAAAAAAATACACAAAGATAGATAAACTGTTAAGGATTATTAGTAGAAGCAAAAATTGGCTGATGGATTCTGATACATCTGAAGACTTGTAATCAGACTTTGGATTTATAAGGAAGAATGTATATCTTGATACTTTTAAAATAGAATTCATGGAAAATTTATTTTTGCTATTTATAACAAAAAGTAAAATCACCAATAGGACATTTGAATCAATGTGAGGAGCAATATTGCTGATTCCTCCACCTGTTAGTGATTTACCTTAGATTAGATGAGCATAATGCTGGGAAATGAGTGGAAGAGAGGAATTTGTGGTTTTTGTTTTATAATTCTTTTGTTATGGTTTTGAACTATGGTTTTCATGGTGGTGTATTGTTATATACATTCTCAGGTATTTGTTTATATTATGTCATATCAATTAAACAGCCAACTCCTTAGAGAAATGTATTATACTTTTTATTCTGCCATATAGCACCTAGCACTATGCTGGTCACATTAAAACACACATCCAAAAGACAAACAGACAAACAAAAATTCTTGCATGTGGAGAAGACTTCATTGAAGCTGGTGATGGGCAGCCCCCTCCAACCCCCACCTGCAGGGCTACATTCAGACCCAGGGTGACTATGTATGGCAAAGAATACCCTTCTATGAGCACCTGGGCAACAGGGGCTTCTCCGTATCCCAGACATCCAGTGTGAAGTCTAGCACAGAGTGGGCACCTAATAATTGGCAAAATAAAGAGGTATATTTTGTTTGCAATTCTATTTAAGGCACAGAACCTCTTTGTAACTTACCATACACACCTTTCACCTCATCCTTTTTTCCAGGCATGCTTAGGCTTAAGATGGAACTAAAATTAAAGGAAAGGAGGCCAAATAAGCCCCAGGTGTGGAAAGTGATAGGAGAGAATATGCATGGCTCCCCCCTCACTGGGGAACTGTGAGATGTCCTGAGATGAACTGGGCAAAGGAGGGGGGAGGTTGACAGTTATGCTGAGAGGCAGGAATAGAAACGGAGGCAGTGATTGGGAAATGGCACAGATCCAAGATTCAGGAGCCATGGCGGAAGTAGGTAATGATCTCTGGAGCTATCTTGGTCTCCAACAGAAACATGAAAGTTTCTACAAAGAAACTGAAAGGGATAAAATATACTAAAATAAATAGTAGGAACAAAAAGTGAACATGCTAACAAACACACACGTGAGCATAGTCAGTGTGCTTCCACCTTGGGCCACTGTCCAGAGTCCTCTCCCTCTAGAGAGCTGTTTGACTCCCTTCCTCCCTTTCTTTAGGTCCCTGCTTATTTATAATTTTATCAATGAGGTTTTCTTTGACCATGATATTCAGAACATAGCAGTGTAATTCTCCATCCCTCCGCATAACCTATTTTTGCTGACCCTGCTTTACTATATAGCGTTTATTGCTTCCTAAAATGCTATCTATTTATGATCTGTCTCTTTCAAGCATAATGCACGGTCCATAAAGGGCAGGAATGTTGTCTGTGTTTGTTCTCTGCTATGTCCCCAGAGCCTAGGACAGTACTCAGGACTCAGCAGTCATTGAATGAATAAATGAAGGCACACTCCTTGGAAGAAATGTGCTGACAACTGGAGAGTGTAAAATTCTTGATCCATCGCAAATTCTTATTTGCTGGCTAACCAGTTTCTCGTCACTGGCTTCAATGTGTCATCTATAATATTGTGTGAATTAGGCAAGGTCGGGAATAGGAATATTATATTGTCCCAGGGAAGGAATTAAACTAGTCCATCTCTTTGAATTTTGTCTGGTTCACAGTCCTATGATTTTGCAATTCTAAGATTTCATCATCTAAATGTTCTATTTTCTCCCACAATGTATTCTCTGCTTTTAAATCAAGTGAATATCTCAGTTTTACATGAAATCTACAGATGATGAAGATTTGCTTTGGTGGGATAAGCAAACATAAGACGAAAGACACCAAAATAATTTTTTGGTCTCGTTAGTCTGTTATTCTGTATTGGTAAATTGGCTTCTATATTTAGTTGAACCAAGGGGAAAGACATTCAAAAGAGTTGTGTCAATGTATTTTTTCCTTCAACCTGTTATTTAAAGGAATTGACCAAATACAGTAGACAATTCCTTGGCTGTTATTTAGAAAAAGCTTCGAGCTTGAATCAATATGATATTTTGCTCTGTAGATATTGAAAATCATTCTACTGTTGTCACTAATTGCTTTGATATTCTGCAAAAGTACAAAGTGTCAGCTACTTATTAATAAATCTGTTTTTGTAGTAGGGGTACATCTTTACTGTTTATCATGTACCAGCTGTAAAATAGTAATATATATATAGATATACATACACTAGAGTCTTAAATAGAGCATGTAATGAAAGACTGTCAGCATGTGGCATATCTGTTGATTATAAAGCAGGTAACAGGATATACGAGGAGAGCAACATGAATACAATTCTTCCAAAGCCCTCGTTGCCAATGATCATTGTTACATAGATTAAAAACTGTCAGATATAATCATTTATCAGGTAATTGTAAAATGGGAAAATATAAAATTATGAAGGAATTTCTGATGGCTTGTCACAATCAGCACCTGGACCAGGCTTGCATAGGATTCATGAGATTAAATAGATAAAACACGTATTCATTTGATTTTCTAGTGCAACTAAATTGAGAGAGGTGGTTGTGCAAGACAGATTCTTAATCTCTTTTTATGCAGCAGTGAGTGCTAGAGACAGGATCCTCTGTCTTCATCTTTTTAACAGAACTCTTCTAGAGACACAAACTATAGCTTCAAACCATTCCAGAAAATAAGATCGTTTCCTCAGACAAGAAAGAATAATGGAAGAATATACTCCTCCACCATCTCCAAGCCATGTTATACACACGTTTAGTGCTGTAGGTAAATATGCCTACGGGGTACAATTTGGGGAGCATTGAGAACACTTTTGTGACTCCATAAATCATTTCCACCAGCTTAATCCAGTTGCCAAAATCATCATTACAAGGCTTGCCGATCCTGAAAAAAAAGTCTCATGGATTACATTTTCCCTTAGTCTGATTTAAGATGTGTTTAAGGATATATCCAACAAATAAACTATACCAGGGTGAGAAATATGAGGCAGCTCTTGGTGCCTCTGCCCTGGAACCTCAAAAAATCTAAACATGCTTCAGTACTCTCCTCTTGACCAAAAAAAATCCTAAGTTTTTCAAAACATATGAATTGAATAGTTAATATTATGTGCCAAGCAAAGAGGGAGGTGGCTTCTGTTCTTAGCAGGAGGCAAGTATATAAATAAATAACTGCACATATGCAATATGCCATTTGAGGAACACATTATGTTGCTTAAGGTTTATTGAGAAATCAGTGACACATTGGGTTTGAAGGAAGGGTTCAGTAAAGCTTTGTGCAGAAAGTGACTTCAGAGCAAAACTTTCAGAAAGACTAAGAGATCATTAGGTCGACCAGAAAGTTTAAAATACTGCAAAAGCAATGCAGCAAAAGGAACCCATCTCACAAAGTGGCTGCCTCTTACTGCTACTAGCTTTTTCCCCTCTACCCCAGCCTGCTTCATTTTTCTCTTTTTCTATTCTGTAGCAGCTTTCATTTGTATAGATATCTTCTGGGGTATGCAAATGTAGCAAAAATTGTCCAAGCATTACAGAAATTATTTGAGTGATGATTTTCTTCATCTTCTCAAGGAAAGTACAGAGATAGTACCATCTACATGCATGAGAGAGAGATTAATTTACTATGTGCCATGGGTGTCTTAGGGCATTAAGACTTAATTCTCTGGTTGAGAAGGGAGAGGATAGACATTTATTAAACTCATTCCCTGTTTGTTCTGGCCACAAAGATAGGCTACTTTTTCCACTCTCTCTAGAAGTGAGGTGGGGCCGACTGACCACGTTCTAGGTAATAGAACGCATGTGGAATTGATGTGTGCTAATAAAAACCGCCTTGCATGCTTCTTTACACTATTCCTATCCACTAGCTGAAATGAGAGGACTCTGAATATATAGAGAAATATAGAACCACAAGGTGGAAGGATCCTGAATTCCCAAATTAGAGCATCAAAATTGATGTTTTGGCTTGGTATCCCCACCCATATCTCATCTTGTAGTGCCCGTAATTCCTGTGTGTTGTGGGAGGGACCCTGTGAGAGATATATCAGTCATGGGGTCAGGTATTTCCTGTGCTGTTCTCGTGATAGTGAACATCAGATCTCATGAGATCTGATAGATTTAGAAACGGGAGTTTCACGGCACAAACTCTCTCCCTTTGCCTGCTGTCATTCATGTAAGACATGACTTGTTCCTCCTTGGATTCCATCATGATTGTGAGGCTTCCCCAGCCACTTGGAATTGTAAATCTGTTAAACCTCTTTCTTTTGTAAATTGCCCAGTCTCGGGTATGTCTTTATCAGCAGCATGAAAATGGACTAATACAAAAATCCACCTGCCAAACACTATGATTGAACTGTTATACATGCAAGAAAAAAGTTTTGTGTTAACCCATTAAACTTTGGAATTTGTTTCTTAATTGGTCTGTCTTTATTAATGTAGCAGAAGTATTGATTTTCCAGGTTTGCAACTAGGAAATAATGATTATAGAACAGAAAACTCTGACCAAGGCAAAAGAGCTGGCAAATAATGGAAACCACTTGAACTCAGACCATGTCACTCTAGGGACCCTGATCTTGCTATTCTTTATAATTCCTCTTCTACATACAAGACAGAAAATTAACATCTTGCCCCAAAAGGCAAGGACTATGTCTGGCACTAAAGCTGTGGTCCCCATTAGCAACCAGTGATGTTGTGAATCCAATCAGCTGAATATGCACTTTGGCATTGCAGGTAGAGCCCTATGATTGTGCTTCCTCCAAAAGCAGGCTCAGCAGTTGCCCTTGTGCTTACTGCTAGGAAGTTGGCATGACTCTCATTTTCTCTAATCCAGTGGCGTGAAAGTTTCCTTTTTCTGTTCTAGAATTGTGCTGCTCAAAACATGCTATGCAGACCAGCAAAGTGAGGATCCTGGGTGGTCATTAGAAATGCAGAACCCCAGGCCCCACTCCAAATCTACTGAACTGAAATCTGCAGCTTGACGAGATCTCCAGGTGATGCTCACGCACATTAAATTTTGAGAAGTGTTGGTCTGTAGCACTGAAATATTCTGAAATTTGCTTTCCTGAACTAGAGTGCCCCCAGCACCTGTTGCCTATTCTAACCGGAATCCTTTTCATCTCAGTAACTCTCTACTGTATTTTCCTAACATAATAACACTCTTATCTGGCTACAATTACAGGTATATTTACTTAAACAGCACTGTTTTGACTTACACCTGGCCTGGCTTTGACTTCCCTTCATGAGCTCTAGCTATCCCAGACTGAGAATCTCAGACCACAAGCAGGCATTAGCTCTTGTAAAGTAGATGTACACTTTAGAAGAAAATTTTAGGTAATCTATAGTCATTGACAACTTAGTTTATATAAGTGTCATATTGGCTTCAGGTACTAAATTGGAATCCATGAGAAATGATTCCTATACTGATCAATTATTAAGTGAGTCCCTATTAGGGGAAAAGATGAGACCATAAGGAATTATCTTGGGAGGGCCTAATTTGTTCGGCACCTATTTGCATGCATTTATGGATTAATTAGAATTTGATAACCCACCTCCACTATGTAATACTTTTGTTTGCTTCTCCTCTTATGGCATTGCAAAAATATAACTACCTGCCTTTTAAATGAGACATATTACTGCTCTTAACGGAAATACCTCAAACATCAGCAGGAATGTGTCATAGTGTTCTTTTTGCATCCTCTGTACTTTATGGCTACTCAGGCATCTGGCTCTCAGAATCAGCCAAGAACAGACATTCCTAGGCTTAGCCTGTGAGGTAATATATACAGGTGTTGTTTCTGAACTGGGTGGTCTCTGGACCTGAAATTTGATTATTTAAAATAATTCTGGCAACTTCTTTATTGGAAACATGAGCATGTGACATACATTTCTCCAACAACTAACAATAAGGAATTTCCAGTGGCCTCATCAATAGGCTGTCCTTGGAGTATGATAGAGAAGAGTGTGAGTCCTTGTGCCAAATGGGGGGATTTCAATTCTCACTCCACTCTTATTTGCTCTTTTACGTTGAAGAAGTTGCTTAATCTCTATGTATATCAATTTTCTCATGTGAGAGGTAGAGTCACACCATTCTTATGACAATAAATAAACAAGACATGAAAATTACTTGGAACAGAATGGACAGTAAGCAGTATATGATCATCAGGGAAAATCAGCTCCGGTCCATAGCGCCCATTTATGTCACTGTAATCATCCTCCACAGGCTTGGGCAGAAAGGAGTTAAGATAAATATACTCATTTTTATCTTTGGCTAAGATATTTCCTTCTATTTTCTGATTGAAAAATGTATTATATAGGAGTTGGAAAAAAAAAACGTTTTGAACAATAATAGCACAATAAATGGGGACCCTAGCACTTAGGAACCACATGAGAGCGTTGGATATGGAAATTACATCAATTGCCTAACCTGTTTTGCTGACCTTTGTCCTGGCTGATAAACTAGCTTTTTAAAGACTTCTAGTCTGATTTCCCACATGATCACAGTTATACGTGGGCACAGCATCCTTGAGTTGATTCAAGAGAGGAAAACAATATGTTATCTGTGAGTGCCTCCATCAGTCCCTGGCTTTGGGAGTTGCTTTGAGTGCAAGCTTTCTTACAGTGATCATTATTGGTATGATAAGGGAGCAATGGCTTAGTTGTCAACTATCATGGTTCAGATGCCTCTTAAGACGTTAAGTGTCTTGTGAGACCCTGATATTCCATCTCACATTTCCCTCTTCTATGTTGTCCAATGCCATTCTTTAATGATACCAAAGTGTAACACACTTACAGGGCGTTGTGTCCTCTTCAAATCTTTTCAGAACTGATTTAATACCATTTTATAGGCTTGTGCAATTCATCCAAACCCTTAAATCATTTTTCTTTCCCCAGCTTAAACCCTTTCAATTCTATACCTCCACTGATAAAGGCTTAACATTATAACAGTTTAAGTCATTCTTGCTCTGAGACATGGAAAAGGAAATAACTGCTTTATCATTGCCAGTGTTTATCATGAGATTATTTTTGGAGGACATCATAGAGTACTAAAACAACCAACATTTACTGAATCCTATTTTCATATTTAGAAAATGCCTTTAAACAGGAAATAACAATTGTAGCCAAGTTAACTGTGACTTGCTTCCAGTATATTTTCAGTAGCATTATTTTTAGTATAACCAAAGCCTTGCATTGCACATATTACTTTTTTTTCTAAAACAAATATAGAAAAACAAAAAAAATGTTTTTTTATTATTCATTGCTTATAAAACAAAGTCAAAACATTTTACCTTTTTGCTTAGTTATAGTCTTCTCTAGTCTATTCCATTTCTATAAACTCAGTATTTTTTAGTGTAACTAGTTTTCTTGTCATTGCCTTTTAAGCACATCGGTCACAACTCTTTTTCCCTTTTCTCCTAACATCATTCTTATCATTGAGGCATAATTGTTTTGGCACCTCCTGTTTTCCCTGTGCTTTGGGGATAATTTTTGCGTAGCATTTATTATTACAGGGCTTACTGTAACTGATACGGTGCTTCGTGTATAGTAGATATTCACTAAATATTTCCTGAAAACTGAGTACATAAATAAAAAGAACATCTAATATAAACTAGAAGTGCTGTTATTCTGGTTCTGCCTCTAAAATATGCCTTTGGGTAAGTGTGGCAGACAGACTCTTAAGAGAATCCTCACCTCCTGATGTTCACACCCTTATGTGATCCCTTCTCTTAGAGTGCAGGTAGGACTATGATATACTTCTTCTTCTTTTTGTTTTTAGGGAGAGGTTCTTGCTCTGTCATCCAGGCTGAAGTACACTGGCATGATCATAACTCACTGCAGCACTGAACTCCTTCTCTTGGCCTCCCAAAGCAGTGGGATTACAGGTGTGAGCCACCACGACCTGCCTTGGTTACCTGTATTTAATACAATTCAGCAATGTGACAAGATGCATCTGATCACACATTACATTACATCGTACTGCAGGGCTTGTCTTGCTTGGGTTTCTCTTTCTTCCTTGCTGACTCCAAGGAAGCATGTGGCCAGGTTGGGAACTCCCTCCCCCTGGTAAGGAACTGTGGGTTGCCTTGAGGAATTGAGAGTGGCCTCTAAGAAAAACCGGCAGGACATGAAAACTCTCAGTTCTGTGACCACAAGTAGATGAATTCTTTCAGTCCCTGGGTGAATTTGAAAGTGGGTCTTCCCTGGTTGAGACTCAGATGAGGCTGCAGCCCCGGCTGACATCTTGGTTGAAGATGTCTTCTGAAGCCACTAAGGAGAGGACCCAGATAAACTACTCAAACTCATGATTTACAAAGACCGTGATAAAAATAAGTGTGGATTGTTTCAAGCCACTAAGTTTGTGGTAATATTATTACATAGCAATAGAGAACTAATATGGTACGTAACTCACTGAATATTGGTCTCGATAGTTGCAAAATGTGCATAGAACTATATATCCTACTTTAGCCATAGGATTTTTAAAAAACTGGTAAAAATGAGAAGACAATATATAAAAGCACTTTAAAATGTTAAAATACTATATAAGCAGTGAATTTTAGGAGAAACACCTCACAAGTGTGATCCCATTTATTCCTCCAACAGCACTTTAAAGGATATATTATTATCCCTATTTTATAGTTATAGGAACTCAAATACCCATTTTACAGATGAAGAATATGAACAAGAAAGTGGTCAATTAACCAGCTTAAAACAACATAGGCTATAAATTGCAGGGCTAAGATTTAAATTAACAAATATTAAATTCCAAACTCTGGGGTTTTCCTACTGGTCCCTAGTAAAATGAAGTATATTGAAAACCATGTAGGAACAATACTTGTGTTTGTATCTTTTTAGTAGTCAACTGGACAGATACAGCATTTAAAAATAATTTTAGTATTGCAGTTCTTAGGTTAAAAAAACCCATTCCCCTAAAACATGGTCACAAATGCTATGTCCCTTAACAAGTTAATTCAACCACCACCACTACAACAAACCTTTATTCAGGGCTTACTATGTGCCAGGGCATCTTCTGAGCATATAACGTATCTCAATTAACAAGAAATGGAAATCAAAACTTTTTTACCAAAACTTTTAATTGATGATCTCTTTCAATAGACTTTGTGACTGAAATGAATCTTGAAACCTCTTTTCTATTCTCCATTATGCTAAGAGCTGGTTACATCATTTTATGGAAACTGTGACTAAGCATCAAAGAAGCACGGAGACGCCTGCAGATGCTGCCAGTAGCAAATAACATTGACCTTTAAATTTTTCTTGGTCTATGGGTGAAGGGACTTGCTGGAAGGGTTATTTCTGGCCTTTTGATCTGACGTACTCTTTCTCAGGGGAGAACCCAGCATCCAGTGGGCTATTCTATCAGCCAGAGAATGTGTGATGACAGAAAAACAAGAAACAGGGCCCACTGTTTCTTTTTTCTAGATGCCTAACTTATTGATCAATTAGAAGAGCCAATGCTCTAATCTATCTCGTCTCAGCAGTAGAAAAAAAAGAACACACTAGGCCAGGAAACCTCTTGAAGGCCCAGAGAAGTAGGTACATATATCAGGTGAGTCCTTTACCTGCAGTGCATTAATTTCAATTCTATTAGGGAAGAAATAGGAATCCCTTCTTCAGCATCAGGTTTAAGTTTCATTCTTCTATTCAATATCACCAAAACAAGTAATATGATAAGCCCTATGTGTCTGTATGTGCAGTTCTAAATCATTTGGGATGTGAAGGATAACAGTGATGAGTGAATGGCACCCAGAATTGCTAATAGTGCCCTTTAACTACTAAAAATTCTCTTCCCTCTCCCCCTTTGGAAGTGCCTTCATTGAATTCCTTTTGAAAACACGTGAAAATGACTCCCAAACCTATCCCACTCCTTGTTCATCTAATTCTAGTCCAACTGTCCCCAACTTCCAACTGTTTACAAAGTATTTCCAATTGAAGGCCCTATTATATTAATACATTGAAATTAATCTTTGATTGATTCCTAAACGTTGATGATGAACATCACTTGGAGAGCTTGTTAAACCTATAACTTCCCAGCTCCTTTCCCAGAGGGTCTTGTTGGGATCCTAGAATTTGTATTTTTAATCAGTACTCCAGGTAATGCTTATGCTACAAGAATGTTTAATAAAGTGTGATTGACTTGAGGGGCTGAGAGAACTCTCAATTACTCCTTGGCAATCTCTCTTCTCACTCCTTAATGAGCATAGTGCACCATGAAACCCATACTAGACTCGGCACCTAGAGAACCAACTTACCTGCAGCCATCTTTGGTGCTGGGGATGCTTACACCCTACTAATTCCTACTCTAATAGTAATGCTATAACAAGCCTCTAGATGTATCAGAAACTTACTTCAATCAAATTGTCCCAGATTAAGAAAAATGTCTTACTATGAAAAATTACATATACACAAGTAGGGAGAATAGTTTGATAAAACTCAATACATTCATTGCTAGCTTTAACAATGAACCATTCACAGCTAATACTGTTTCATCTATACCTCACTCATTTTTCCTCACCCCAGACTCTTTCAAAGCATATTTTAGACAGCAGATCATTTCATTCATAAATATTTCAGTTATGAATGTCTAAAAAATAAATATATATTTTAAAAAGAATACTGTTGTCACATATATAGAATAAACAATAATTCCCTGCTATTACCAAATTTCTAGCCAATCTCTGTTGTTACCAAATGCCTGTCTACCTTTTGTTTGTACAGTGAGGTTCCAAATAAGGAACATACGTTGAATTTGGATAATATATCTTAGGTCTGTTCGTCTTCGTATCTTTTTTTATCCTTGCTATGTATTTGTTGAAAAAACAAGATAATTTTTCCTCTAATATTTACTGCAGATGTTGGGTGCATTTTCTCTGTTCCCTTTGTTTCCTGTAGGTTGAAGTTTTAGATAGTTGATCAGATTCAGGTTCTGATTTTTGAGCAAGAACACTTCCGAGGTAGAATTGTTTTTTTCCACCAAAGGCACGCCATGTCTGCTTGTCTTTCTGTGATGTTAGCAGCTATTGATTGTCAAACATCTGGGTTCATTATTTCATTATACTACATTATATGTCTTATAGTGATATTCTAATTTTCTCATTTCTTCTTTATACGATAGCTAGAATGTTACCTATAAGGAGAAACTTCATCAATTCCTTATTTGCCCTGAGGTATATTTCTTTTGAGAAGGGCAAGGGAGATACCTGATATTTTCCCTATATTTACCAATTTTTCAGTATAATAATTAGGTTCCTAAGTATCCTTGAAACATGACCTGTGAGTTTTTGAAAATAAATATTATGATACATTTTTATGAATTTGAACACATTTAAAATCCTATCCATTGCCATTATTATCCTCAGTGATGCTCATATTTTTAAAATTCCTCTCTCAGGTTTTTTGTTTTGCTTTGTTTTAGTTTCTCAATGTTTCTTTTGCCTTTCAATACACTATGTGTACCAAATGTCATATGTGAACCAAGTGCCAGTCAGTGAGCTTTTGTTTCAAATTGCTTACCTAGTCCAGTGATGCCTGGAAGAAGAGTGGAGCTAAGTGTAAACACTGCTCTGTGTAAGATATATAAGTCTGGAGTTCAAAGACACTGAGCTTGGAACTCCAGGTTCAGGAATAACTTTCTCCTAAGTAGTATTTAAAATAAGACATAGAGAACTGCATGAGAAGAAACTAGGCAACAAGGATGGGGCAATTTAAGAGAAACCATAGAGGAAGGAAATCTTTAAAGGATTACCACTGGATGAGGACTTACAGTCTTCTGAATTTATTTTTTTTAGAGGCAATTGGTGACCTTCATCCAGTGAATAGCATAGCTCAAATTAATCAGGCAACATGCCCCAAATCATAGTAGATAAAATACTGAGTGAAGATCCAACCCCAACTAGTCAGACTCCAAATAATCTTTGGCTAGTGTGCAATGCTGATCAATCAGCTGCATTGTAGTTTCCATGGCAAATTGCTATTCACATTATCCCTGGAGGTCTAATTCATTATAGTGGAATCCTAGCTAGATGGGATTTAGAGTCTTCTTGGAAGTCCCTGATGGCTGCAATACAGATCTGAAATCTCCACACTCCTGGCCTCATATAAAATGTTAGGATTAAGGCCACATTCTCTAGATCTTCTGGCATTTGTATCCTCTGCTCTGAAGTAGAATCCTTTGTTCCATAACTGCCCTAGCATAAACCACTATCTGTGTGATATGAAGTAGGAAGGGGAGAGAGAACACCCAGATGAGTACCTTTATCTGTGTGCATACATATGCAGCTGACATTTCTGTCACCAAGGACTGCCAAACCATTTTCTAAGTACTCAGTCACAATTATAAACACCCTGCAGGTGGAACTGCTCCTAGGAAAAATGGGATCTCCATTAAGAACACTGGCCTTGACAAAGAGAAGGCTTGGTTAGTTCCAGGTTCCCTAGTTCTGATCTTACTGTGGCTTTATAGGACAAGAATAAGAAAAAGGTGTCATATGATCCAGGAATCCCATTCTTGGTATTTATCCAGAGGAAAGGAAATAAATGTATCAAAGAGATATCTGCATGCCCAAGCATATTGCAGCACTGTACACAACAGCCATAATATGGAAGCAAGCCAAGTGTCTAACAACAGATGAATGAATAAAGAAAATATGATAGATATGCACAATGGAATATACTGAGCCATAAAGAAGAATAAAATCCTGTAATTCATGGCAACATGGATGAGCCTGGAGGACTTTGTGTTAAGCAATATAAGTCAGGCACAGAAAGATAAATACTGCATGTTTTCACTCATATGAGGAAACTTAAAAATTGATGTCGTAGAAGTAAAGAGTAGACCGGATTACTAGAGTCTGGGAGGGGTAGGGGAAGGCGAGGTTAGGGAGAGATTTGTTAAAGGATATGAAATTATATAGCTACATGAGAGGAATAAGTTCTAGGGTTCTATAGCACTGTAGGATAACGGCAGTTAATGATAACACATATTTCCAAATAGCTAGAAGAGAGAATATTGAATATAAAGGAATGATAAAGGTTTGAGATTATGATATGCTAATTACCCTGATTATCATTCAATATATGTATTAAAACAGTGTAATGTACCCCCATAAATGTGTATAATAATGTGCCAATTTAAAGAGAAATATTTTTTGAAAAAACAAAATAAAAATTCATAGAAATTTTTAAAAATAAGAAGGAAGAAGTGGTACTATTTTAGAAACCGGCTTCTAATCAGAGAGCCAGGACTCTAGATAATTTGCCCCAATCAACTTGTCTGCATTTTTTCCAAAAATTCCTCCCCCTAAGATTTCCAATCTGGTGAAACTTGTCTCTGTACTATCTGTTCTCAAATGATGCTCCTTTTGCAGATAATTCCTTCCCTCCCAAATCCTGCTCATTCATTCATTCATTCATGCATGCATGCATGCATTCATTGTTTTACTTATTCATTTAGCAAGCATGATTTTGCTCATCTGTTCCTTCCCTCTGGGACCCCCTATCCTTCCCACTCTCTGGAGAGCTTTATCTCTCTCACCCTATTGTCTCACCATACTGGACCAAGTGACCCTCCTCTGTTCTCCAATTGCACTCTCTTCATACCACTAACATGGTACATCATGTTGAAGTTACCTGCTTTCTCTTTGAGTAAGGTCTCTGAATAAGGGGAAATACTTTACATATGATGTGTCTCACATATGTGGCAGTTCAATAACAAGTATTTGTTATAACAAAAAGTATTTGTTTTAACAAAAAATATTTGTTTAGATCTCGGTCTGTGAAAATCACTAATCCTATCTGTGTTTGAGCTATCTAAATTCAGGAGTTGGTATGGTCCAAAACACCAAGGAAACAACTCCAGAGCTCTTAATAATTATTTGACTTGGCAGTTACATTTATATCTCTCATATTCAATACAAGACTCCAATATGTGCCTGGGAGTGTACATGTACATATGTTAGGGGAAGGAGTGTATGGAAACTGTATGCAGGTGCATTCAGTAAGTCCTATAAAAAATAGAGAAGAGAGAAATCGCACTGCTAACATCAAAGGTGCATCTTAGATCTCTCCTTCCTGCTCCCATCCTCTCTTTATGTATTTGAGGCTCTTCCTTTTAAATGTTTATAACATTAACTACTTGCAGGACCCCATAGATACTGAATAAGCTTTTCCATATGAACAGTATGCTTAGTGCATTTTTAAGTTACACTTTATGTGAAACAAGAGCCAATGTGATGTTTTATATTTATGTGTTGCCCTCAAGATGCCCAGACTGGAGCTGCCACATAGGAGACACTTGGTGAGCTCTCAAGGAAGACTGGATGAGTATGAAAAATCCATGTACCTATGTCATATTAGTCTAAACAACACGCAGGTACTATGATAAAAGGCAAAAATGTCATAATGGGTCCAATGGAATGTGCTGAATCTGTTCCTCAAAGAAAAAGAAAAGCAAATATCTCTTCAAGTCTGGATTATACCAGAGTTTTCAAATCATAAACAACCAATGAAAAAGGATCGTATCATGAGTTCCTGCAGGGCCTCACCAAAGCAAGATGATGGAATAATGATGACTGAGTTTTTCGGAGGAAGCTTATCATGCCCTGTGAGAGAGTTTAGATGTGTATTTAGTGTCTGAAAGACTTCCCAGATATGACAGAGATATTCAGCAAAAAGTAATTGTGTCTTGAATAAATTTTACACCACCGACAGAGACAAAAAATGACCATCTATTTATATATCTAAGAATTATTCAGACAAAAAATGACCATCTATTTATATTTCTAAGAATTATTCTTTTTCATTGTGCTCATAAAATGTGGTTTCTTGAATGTCTAGAAGAAATGTCATCCCTAAATATTTAATAATATTGGGTTTCCAACTTGAAAAGAAGAAAAAAATTGAAAGAAAAAGAGAATACTTTCAGTGGCAATTATTTGAATTTTTGATGCCTGCTTCCTTTTCCAAAGACAGTAATTGCTTCTTAACAAATTAATGTGGCTGTATATATTTAGCTTTCTGGTTAGCCTTTGCCATTTTCATCTGGTGATGTCCCTTTTATAAAATGTATGGGATTCATTTTATAAAATTGTGGAGATTTTCTTGGTATGTTTGGAATTGGTATATCTTTGTTTCTCTCTCTAGCTCAACCCTGTGAATAGCTCTCATTCTCCTAAAAGGGTAAGAACCAGTTTTAATAATGCAGAATTATTCATTATACCTATTTACTAATTACTGCATAGGCTTTATTTAGGATGCCAAACCAGGTATTCAGAATTTTAACATCATAAATCTCACAATCATAAATCAGACAAGGTAACTTTCTAAGTACGTACTTCATGATGAAAGGTAAAATACTAACTGTGCTATGTAAATGTCACATTCTCTAAATTGAATATAGTGTGCGATTTTCATGGCTTTGTTTTAAAATGTAATGCTCTTGAGAATTCTCATTTTATTTATTGAACTTCAAAACTACGTGAATTTAGGCAGTGAGGAAAGTTGTTTGGCACCAGGTAAGTGACCAGGTTTCTTTCTTCACTGGAAGACAAACTTCGGAATCACCGATAGGTATGTCAGTCTTATCAAAAGCTACACTTATATAGTTTTTTGAACAATTGTTGTGAGATTTCACACACTGATCAAAACACTGATTCAAAATACTCTCATTGTAATTGGTTTGTGGCCCTTTTATACCTTTTTTTTTTCTGAAGCCAGTGGACCATTGCTGGCTACTGGACCAATCTTAAGTCATGTTTTGGTGTCTTCTCTTTGGAGAAATCAAACCACTGCATGAACACTGCCACCTCCATGGTCTTTTTCAACAAGTTAACCATTTGCTCACAACCAATTCTGATTCTGGCTCTAATATTAATTATTTTGTATTACTGATAAAGTTGCTTAACTGCTCAGGGATCTAGTTTTCTTATTTATAAAATGCAGGGGTCTGATGGTGTTTTCTAAAATCTTTTCCAGCTCTGAAATGCTATCATTTTATAAGATCAAATGAAATAATATTAAGTACAATCTGAACACAAGGGCTAAGATGTAGACGAGGATGATAAAAGGAGGAAAAGGGTTGAAATTTTGCACTTATTTAGCCACAAAATTATTAATTCTGCCAGAATTTCAAATATTCTCTGCTAAGAGAAAGGAGTGCCAGAGAGTGACCTTTAATAAGGTCTACATGGTTCTACAATGGTACTCATTTTCTATGATATATATTTAAGATTCGTATTGCTGTTTTGGTGCCTTCCACCAAAAAGAAAGAAAGACAAAAGGAAAGGAAAAGAGAGAAAAGGAAGGGAAAGAGAGAAAAGAGAAAGAAAGAAAAAAAGAAAAAGATATTCAATACTTACTGTAACTGTAGAGTCAAAAAATGTGTTGTCCAGAACAGAAAACCAAACACCGCATGTTCTCTCGCTCATAAGTGGGAGTTGAACAGTGAGAACACATGGACACAGGGAGGGGAACATCACACACCAGGGCCTGTCAGGAGGTGAGAAGCGAGGGGAAGGAGAGCATTAGGACGAACACCTAATGCATGCAGGGCCGAAAACCCAGATGATGGTTTGATAGGTGGAGCAAACTGCCATGGCATATGTATACCTATGTAACAAACCTGCACGATATGCACATGTATCCCAGAACTTAAAGTAAAAAGAGAAAAAAGTGTTGTCATTGGATTTATTTTTCTCTGTGGCTATATTGTTGCTCTATTTTACAAGGCTATTGTGGCCAATGTTGGCTTTTCTACCTTTTGTTTTGGGCTGTGTGCCTCCTTCATGTAATGTGAAAATTCCAGCTGCGTGCTTAATGTTGTCAAACAAATTTCTCTCAAGGTTCATTTTGCTATTCTGAATATATATGATCTGGAGAACTTTACAAAATGCTCTGCCCTTTTCTTCTTTCTTTCCTTCATTTCTTCATTTCTCTCTTTTTAAATCTTTCTTGTCCGTTCCTTCCAACCCAGTTAATTCTGCTTTTGAATCAACTTGTATTCTACGGACATTTTTTATGAAAATAGATGGAGTGTGTAAACCCAAAGGTCAGTGACCAGCTTAGATTAACACGGACAGTTGATTATTAGAGGAAGGAGAATGGGTAATCCTGGGAGAAAGATCATGCCAGAGACACATGGTACTGAATTCATCCTCTCCTGCCCCCTTCTACTCATCTCTACATTTGTAGCCACCTGGTTGTGGAATACCTGATTATTCAAGCCTCAGCCCAGGGCACTTGAGTCCTTGAACCATTTCAACACTTAGCTCGAGCAGAATGACAATTCCTTCAGAAATTTTAATTCATGGAAGTGTTAACTGTCTCCTTCTAGAGGATGTGGTGAAACTCTGTTGAATGACAAGAGGCGTATCAATCAAAATGTAAATTCTAAAACTTATTCAACAAATATCAGTTGAGTACCCATTAAATAGTCTTACCTGATGTAAACTTTATGGATTTTTGGTTGTCTAACCTCCATTTCTCCTTTGTTAATCACATTTTAATTTTCCACTAGGACACTGGTTTTTAAAAATCTTTTCAAGAAACCTACCAAAAGAATGTGTTTAACACTGCAACCTGGTAAACTCTGTATCCTACAAAACACAGTTTTTATGAAGTAATGTTTATCTTCATTACCTGTAATATCCTCTAACAGTTTTCTTCTTTTCTCTTCACATTTTTCTCTTCCATACCATTCCCTTCTATTCTTTCTACTAAAAGTAGAAACAAACACAAGAAACAAAAATGAAAAATGTGTTTAGTTGCAAGTCACTAAACTGATTTCATGATTCACTAATTATGTGCCCCATTGTTTGAAAAATTGCCCTGCAGAACCACCCTTTCCTCTATGCTCAACACATGTGCTCTGGAGAAATTCACAAAACTCCTAGATCTAATCATGGAGCATATGAAGTAACACAGTCCATGCATAGGGTTCCCCTGCATATGCAATGTATTTAGCTATATAAATGTGCCTTGAGCCTGTTGAATCACCCTGAATCTTTGTTGTTCAGTAGGTCATTCTCTTTTTTCTGCTAGACTTGAGGCAGTGAGAACATAGTGTGGGATGCTGCAGCCATTTCTCACAAAAGGGAAGATTTCTGTCTGAAAATGAAACTTACTCAAGGAGAAGAGTAATGCCTTTCTAAGACACAGAGGAGCTTGGTCTTAAATTTAATTTTAAATCAAGTATCAAACTATACCTGAAGCCAGTGAGCTTAGTTACTGGATTTTCTAGTTGTGAGAGTTATGAGAACCATTATATTTCATTTTGGCTTTAAAGTATTCCTCAATGAATCACCTATAGACAATAGAGGAATAGAGAAAATGGCCTCTATTTTCCAAGTTTACTTTCAAATAACATTATTTTACTTTGTGGATAGTGTAATTATTTTATAATGGACAGAACATTTCCTATTCCTGCCTCTGACCTCTTGTAACATTGCCCTGGTCGTTTCACTTACCCATAAGCTATAATCATCAAGTACATTGTTGCTATTATTATTTTAAACAGACCGATATTGGTTAAATCAATTAAACATTTAAAAATGCTTTATTTTACCTTAATTTATTCTTTCTGTAATGCTCTTCCTTTTTTTCAATCTAGATATGAGTTTCTGACTTACAAAACTTTTCTTCTGAAGAACTTCTTTTTAACATTTCTTGCAAAGCTGATGTATCGATGGCAAATTTCCTCAATTTTTGTTCAAGAAAACCTATTTTTCCTTCACTTTTGAAGGATGATTTTACTGAATACAGAATTCTATGTTGGTGTATTTTTTATTTCAACACCTTAAATATTTCACTTCACTTTCTTCTTGCCTGGCTACTCAAGAAAATTTCTATGTAATTCTTATCCTTATTCTTCTATAGGTAAGATGTTTCTCCTCAGTTCCTCTGCACCCCCTTGCTTCTTTTTAGATTTTTTTGTTTTCTTTGATTTTCTGTAATTTGGATATACTATGTCTAGGTATAGATTTTCTTTTAGAATTTATACTGCTAGATGTTCTTTGAGTTTCCTAAATCTATGGTTTGGTGTCTATCATTAATTCTGAAAAATTCTCAGCCATTATTACTTCAAATATATTTACAGTCCCTTTATTTTCTTTCTGGCATTCACATTGCATGTATGTTACATATTTTATAACTGTCCCATGGGTTATAAATATTTTATTCTGAATTTTTTAATAATTTTTTTTTCTCTTTGTGTTTCAGCTTGAGAAGTCTCTGTAACCATATCTTCAAGCTCACCAGTTTTTTTCTTTGACTTTGTCCAGTCTACTGGTGAGCCTATCAAAGACATGCTTCATTTCTGTTAAAGCGTTTTTAATTTCTAGCATTTCCTTTTAATTTCCTATCATTCTTTCATAGAGCTTCCATGTCTCTACTTACATTATACATCTGTTCTTCCCTGTTGCCCACTTTTTCTATTAGAACCACTAGCATATTAATCACAATTGTATTCAATTCCCAGTTTGATAATTCCGGGAATTTTTGATACATCTGAGTCTGGTTCTCTTGCTCATTTTGCCTCCAAAGACTATAATTTTGTCTTTTATCATGCCTTGTTATTTTTTTGTTGACAGCCAGACATGAAACATTGAATAAAAGAAACTGAAGAAAGATAGGCCTTTTATGTGAGACTTTATGTTTGTCTGGCTACAGGTTACATTATGTTTACTGTTTGCTTTAGCTGTGATATCAAAGCTAAATTTTTCTCTAGTGTCTTTGTTTCTGGTCTCCCCTGTTGTCTTTGGGTATCCCTAGAGATTCCTTCTTAAAGAAAATCTGAGGCACACAGTTCTTTTAGTTGTAATCCTCTATTATGGTATAGAAGGGGTAACATTCTATAGTCCTATAATTAGGCCTCAGTCTTTTAGTGAGCCTGAATTGGGTTTCCCTTCTGCCTGTCAAAGGCTAAATGGGGCTGTAGTTGGGTATTTCCTTCCCCTAGGTCAGGTTAGATTAGGCTCTGGTAAAATACCAGTCATTTAGATTCTGGTTAAATAATTTCCTTGAGGGCAAGACTTGTTAAAGAGAACAAAGATTGCTCCCTGTATTTTAAAATATTTACTTTCCCCTCTTCCTGCTGAATGTATGAGGAGATTTTTCTCCAGTTTTCACTGTGAGAATCTGTTAGAGTTCCTACAGGTAAAACTCCAACGAGACCCTAAGAGTGAGGCCTACCTGAGCTTTTAACTCCCATGCTTGTCCACACTAAGCTTTCAACAACTCATCAATTACAGTTTAAAGTATCTGCACCAATACCTGCTTCAGCTCTGGCCATCTGCTCCTGGGCTCTGCTGCAAATAGGCTGTGCTTCTCTGTATCTGCTTGTCTGTCTCTCCATTTTTGACAGCAGCAGTTTTCCCTGCGACCTAAGTTCTCTGATGTACCTAAGAACAGTTGCTGATTTTCAGTTTGCTCTGCTGTTTTCTTATTGTAAGGATAGGAGTTATGACTGCCAAGAACTTTACATATTGGACAAGATACTGGAAGACCATGACCTCCATTTTCAAGAGGATAACGAATATCACATACCAGGCACTTACAGATTATATCATGCAAGAGTCATGAAATACTACTATGGAGATCATCCCCATTTTACAGAGTAGGGAACTAAGGTTGAGGAAAGTTTATGGACTGGTACAAGATTATATGTGTACTAAGTTATAGAGTTAGCATTAGCATAAGCTTGATTCCAAGCTGACACTTTTTGTTTTCTATTATCTTCCAGTAATGACATGACAATAATGTAGAAGCAAGGACAGCACACAAGTAATGTTAATTTTGAGAGGAGAGTGGTCCAGTCAAAGGAAAATCATCATACCAGGAAAGGTGACAGAAACATGTTGAGTGTGTGTGTAGGTTTCTTCAGCTTGAATAAGTAGTTTGATTGTGTAGTGGAACAGAAGAAGGCTGGAGGGGCATGTTTGGTGCAGAAGATTGTGGCATTCATTTTCTTAGTTTTACTTTATTTTTAATTAAAGGGAGAACTTCTTGTTATACATCCAGAAAACACTATCCTTTCCCAAGGCTAAAGGAATAATCACTTACACATTCAATTATGCAACTCCCCAAAGAATGAACAATATTTAATGAACTACAGGTGCACCAAAAAAATCTCTGATTTTAACATGTGTCCACTAAACATGAAGACTTTTTGCAGTGTAATGTGAGTTGCCAGTTTCATAGCATGGCATGTTTTTGGGGAAGGTGAATGGAACAGTATTGTTTCTCATTTAATTTTCAGTATTATAAAAGCTTATGTCTCCATTTCCCCCAAAAACATCTGTTAAACTACAAAGCTAATTCAAGCAAACAAAAGGACTTGAAAGAAAGACCAAATGCTCTGTCTCCAAGAAGACATATTTAGCCAGGCTCTAATTGACATTCATATGCATTCAAAAGCAATTAAACTCTCTCAAAAAAAAAATGCAGCACAACAACAGGAGTCTGGATCTAGCCTTGTTTTCAAGCATTTTAGAGTTCCATTTCAGGGAAGGAAGGCCTGCAGAGCCTATTTCCATTAGCTGTTTTATTTCTAGCTCTGTAAGGCAATAAACAGACAGTCTTCTCAGGTGCTATTTCTTTGGGAAAATTTCAGACTTGATTAAAAACAATAAAAGAAAAAATATATTACCACCTCAACCACCAATCTAAAGTAGCCCCCACTTCTAGGGATTTTTATCCCTACATTTTAATTCATTCATGGCACTTATAACTGTCAGGAGATATTTGTTTACATGTTTATTGTATATCTCCCCCATTATAAGGTATATTCAATGACAGCTGGAACCTTCCTTGCCTGCTGTATATCCCAGTCCCTTGCCACCTGTAGGTGTTCAACAAATATCTTTAAATGAATAAATAAATGAGTGAGTGGAATTTCTGTCCCCAGAAATTATAGTCAAGTCTTCCTCGAATCTTATGTTACCATTACATTTCAGTTTACTGTTTTACCTCCTGATATCAAAAGTCTTGGCTGTGGCAGACTGATTGGTGTGTTAAAATTTTGGTGTATGTTACATACACTCTTCCCATCCTCCTAGTTTAGCTGCTGATAACCCTTCCAGATTTGAATGGTTCAGAGGAGGAATAATACATTTTATTCTTTGTGTTTAAGTTCAAAAGGCACTCCCAGGTATAAGGCAGCACAAATTGAAAACAAGAATAAATGTAATAGATCCAATTTCCTTCCACCCCAATCCCTGAATAAAGCCATTTAAAAATCTTCTAATGAGGGTAAGCAGGAGATTAGTGGAGAGGTCATTTATTGGGGTTGTGACACTGTCTGCATGACCCCCCACCTTGGGAACATTGGGGTTGGGAATGAGGTTGACAAAGATGAGCAGAAATGGAGTGTCACTGAGATTTGCTTGTCCAGCCCAGAGTCTCCATCGTAGGCAGGTGACAGGTGATGTGTCTGTTGGAGACAAAGGGGCAGGAATTATAGAGATGCTCAGAGGTTTGCTAGGGGACAAAATGTGTTTCTGTTTGTAGCTCAAAGCCTTCTATAGCATCAGGATGGGCTGGCCTAATAGGCTAATCATCCCAGTGCTCACAGATAAGGTACAGAAGGGCTAAGGGAGGGCTGAAAAAGCTCAAAAAGCGTGAGAATGTGAACAAGGAAGACCCCAAGTAACTGTATGATGCTATAAGCTAAATACTAGGGCAGGGCTTTGGATACTTCAGAAAAGTTGCAGGAACAGAGTTCATTAAGCAAACTCCTTAACCCGATGACTGGTCCCCTCAGTGAGTGTTGGCGTGAAGGGACTGTGTCTGAAGACCACATAAGAAAAGGTATGTCTCACAATTGCTGGTTTAGAATGTAACCATTGTGAAACTATGGTATGGAGGTTCTCATTCTTCATTATTGCTTTTGTAATGGCAGTTGTTCAAATTTTCTAGAGATTTAAATCAATATGGGGAAAAGGGAGACAGAATACAATCTGAGAGTGATTTTGAAATTCGAATATGGCTGCATTATAAACCTGAATTGAATGAGAAGTGCCTAAATGGGAGGAAATTTACCTGAAAGCAACTTGATATCAGTTTTCTGCTGCTGAGCAGAATGGGAGCTTACTGATAGAAATTATATTTGACTGTAGAAAAATAAGTTACATTTTCGCATATATCAGTCTGTGACTAAATGTGAATCCATTATATAGTTCCAGCAGTTTTTCTTTTATAGTTTCAATTTCTGATGATTTTCTTTTTTTGATCTACTAGCACTTATTTGTATGTTCTACCTTTGTTTCTGGAGCCATTCATCATGCAACTATTTCAGCAATAGTTTTTAAAACAATGTGGGAAACAGTATGGGAAAGTCAAGAGGCAGGGTAGCACTTACTATAGTTAAAAGAACAGCATTCCTCTCCTTAAGTCCTTTCTCCCTGCCTTTCTTGTGTTGTTTCCCTTGCCTGAAATATCCTCCTCCTTCTACCTAATCAAATTGTATTGATTAAGACTTCATTTAGATTTTACCACTTCCATTCCAGTTTCCTGGCTGCTTAAGCCCATGATGCCATCCCTTCCTCCAAAATCTTAAAAGTATGTATAGTCTCTACCTTAAAGTTAAGAACTGAATTATCATAGCCCATCTTTGTTGTATGTTGTTTTCTTAAAAGTAATTTCTTATTTTCTCAGTTAAACTCTCCAATTCAAGTGAGCTCCCTAAGATCTTCTTTGAACACAAGTTCTTGGGGAAATGGATAAGAATTATTGACTGATATGTCACATTTTCATTCAAAGCAACATTTTGACTTAGAATTAAAGTCGAGTGGATTATAACCTGGGTGGCTGTAAACCCAACCAGTCAACCAATTCCTTTCAGAGGAGTCAACCAATATGATCCCAATTTGAGATAGAACTTACACTAAATTCAAAGCATGATATGTTTTCTAAATGGCATAATACTGGGTGAATTTCTGTGGCAACAAAATGGTGGATAGAATTTACATCCTACATTAATGCGATTTTTGTTCTTGATTTTAACACAGTCACATCAATCCAGCAAAACCCTGCCTTGGCCCTTTCTAGTCTTTTTCTCTGCCTTTCCTACCACTCAGAGTGCTAGATGTAGGTACCTGAGGACACATTCAGATCCAAATCCATTCAGAGAATGGGGTGTGTTTAATAAAAGTGGTAATGCAATCGCTTGGATCATTGCCCTCAGGGAAGTGTAAAAGCTGTACTGAGATTCAAAATGAAGAATAGGAAAAAATGAATACTTCTTGCCTGGTCTTTAAATCAAATCCCAGGCTAAAAGTTGAGAATATGTTTGAGTTTGCTTCAGCTTTGCTCATGGCTTATTCTTGATGCTGTATCCAGTTACTTAGTAATCTTTTATTGGCATATGTGAATTAGATATTCTTTCACGTCACTTTACATTGGCATCCAGTTGGGTGATGGAGATAGATTCGTACCCATCATCTGACCATCACTCTGGCTCTTATTTGACTTGGCGGGTTTGATGAAGAGCTGTATTTACACATCGGCAGATTCTTTGATGGGGCCATTTTTAATATTGATGGCATGCGGTGACTTTCCCACTTTGAGCTTTTTGTTTACTGAAGTTTGACCTCCATCCTTACTTTCTTATGCATATTATCACAGTTCTTTTCCATCTTTTGCATCTGCAGTGTTGATCAAATCTTTAACACTTACTGAACATGTTTATGGTGCCATCTTTATTAGGATTCTAGTGACAAACGTGTCTTCTGTTGAAAAGATGGCACTAGTAACATAAGAAAGGATCCTTCTATTTAGCTTGCAAGGTATTATCATGCTGCTGCCTTCATACAAATCTTCAAAACTTCTTTCCTTTCCTTTCCGTTACCTTCACTAAGGGAATTTTTTTACTCTACTTCCTAAATAATGACATGCTGGATTGTGGTAGTGGTGAGTAATCTAAAAAGATAGTCCCTCTTTCATGGCAAGGAACTTATGTTGGAACTGTTAGGGACTGCTAGGACACTTTGCTATTTCCCATGATTGGACAAGCAAACTGCTTTTGGAAAACTACCAACAGAGATCTGTTTCATTTGCCTGTTGCCTTGACTGAGGAAGTCTAAGAACATCAAGAAGTTGTCGAGGAGCCAGAATAATTTAAAACCATCTTGGTGTTTTGGAAGCAATGTTGTTTATTGCTTAATGACATGTGAGTTTCACCTCTCTGGTGGACATTTTACTGCCTTTAATTTGAGTCACATTTTAATTTGTCCTTTCTGTGGCTCTAAGGCCACAAGTAAGGTCCTGGAAAACTGCATTTAGCACTGGAGCTACACGTAATCTATTCCAAGATTTGAGCCTGATATAATCAAGGTTATTTTCTACTCTTATCTATGGAAGTGTTTGCATCACTTGATAAAACATTGAAATTCGCTGGTGGTACCCAATCTACCGTCAATTGGAATGGGCTTAGAGATACATTGTACACTGAGTTTTCACAACTTTTTCTAACAGTAGTCTGTAATATCATCACACTTCTGAATCGCACATTTGTTGCTAGAAAATGAGAATATACATCTTTACACAAATATTAACCCTGAAAGAATAATTCAAATTGTGTATTTGTGAAAAATATCCTAAAAATAAACTTCTGGGTTGATATATTGAAGAGGTCATGGAAATATGTTCTAGTAATACACAATTATTATTATTATTATTATTCATTTTTTTGAGACACGATCTCACTCTATTGCCTTGCCTGGAGTGCAGTCATGCAATCATGGCTCACTGCAACCTTGATCTCCCCCTGGCTCAGGTGATCTACCTACCTCAGCCTCCCAGATAGCTGAGACTATGAGCACATGCTACCATACATGGCTCATTTTTGTATGCTTTGTAGAGATGGGGTTTCACCATGCTGCCCATGCTGGTCTTTAACTCCAGGGCTCAAGCAACTGGCCCTCCTTGACCTTCCAAAGTGCTAGAATTACAGGCATGAGCCACAATGCCCAGCAGGCAATTTTTTCATATGCATTTAGCTACACTTGTTTCCAAATTTACATTGACATAGCAAAAAAGCATTAAAATCCAGGGAAAAACATTTTATGTCAGGCCAAGTCACCAGAATAAGTACCATCTGTCAGTCAGAAGTGGGATGGAACATACTATATGATAAAGTCAGTTTGAGGAAGGGCTGGCCAGTGGGCAATTTATTTTATGAAAAGGAAAAGTCTTCCTGAGAAGGGAAATGAAAGAGGCTCTTAAAAGAACTCTACCTAGCAACCATTAACTTGAAGCAGCTAGAAAAGGAGACTGAGATGGGTTATGGGTTAAGAGATGGAGAAGAAGAGAGGTAAATGCTACCATTGCCCTTGGGAAGAGGTCCAGACGTTGGGATCCAGTTATTGTGCTTGCTCAAGGTTTATGCTTTAGGCGAAGGGTCATTCTAGTGGCACTGCTGGCCTGGTTTGTTATAAGGTGGACGGTTGTGCCAATGCAGAAGGGTGCTTTAAACACGTGTTGACTTTCAGCCACCACAATTTATGTGCAACAAACAATCCTTGGTTTTCAGGTGATGTATCTACTGGGTGATGGCTCATGGGTCCTTGCTATTTTTAAAGGTCACATAATTGTGATAGATCAAATTGAAACTATTCAAAATTTAAATTTATCTCTGCTTCATTCATCTGTGTTAGAATTACTTAAATGGGGGGCACCCATGATTTCAAACAGAGCTCATCATAACTAGGCACATTTATATTTTGATCAATGGGAGGAAGTAAATAGAAAACTACCAGAGGTAGATAACGACTTAGTTCATAATAAGAAATTACTAGAACATACATCTTTGTAAATAATTTGTGTAACAAACTACAAAACTTTCTTAGAAAATGTTTCATTCATGGTCACACCCAATTTTAAAGGTTTTTGTAACTATGATACTAGGATACGTTTAAAATTGCGAACAGGCTGAGGTCAGAGTGATTATTTTGGAGACTATAAATATATTTTTTAAATTTAAAATTGCAAAGAGGCAGGCACAGTGCCTCAGGCCTGTAATCCCAGCACTTTGGGAGGCCAAAGCAGGCGGATCACGAGGTCAGGAGTTCGAGACTAGCCTGACCAACATGGTGAAACCCGGTCTCTACTAAAAATACAAAAATTAGCCAGGTGTGGTGGTGGGTGCCTGTAATCCCAGCTACTAAGGAGGCTGAGGCAAGAGAATCGCTTGAACCCAGGAGGGTTAAATTTGGAGGTTGCAGTGAGCCAAGATTGCACCATTGCAGTCCAGCCTGGGTGACAGAGTGAGACTTCATCTCAAAAAAAAAAACTGCAAAGAAACCTGTGAAAAGTCGTGTCAGTTCTAAAGTAAAACAAGTCAATGAATACGAGGATCAATTTGAGAAAGTTTCCCAGTAGTTAGAGAAAAATAATGAGAGAAAACATGAGATGCATGATGACAAATTTCGGATATCTGATAAATGTATAATGGAAATTCCAGAAGAAGGGAAAAAGGCCGCAGGAATAAAAGAAATAATGGACATAACAGGAGAAGAAAAACACAACTGCCAAATAGTAAAAAGCTAGAATTTCATTTTAATGAGCCTTCTGGAAACAGATCCTCTCACAATACACTGGTGAGATTATAAGTTTTTAACTCTCAAAAAGAATGAAATATTTCCCAAAGTTTTAAAATAAAATCAAAGGAATCTGCCATATTAAAATCTAGTCCAAGATTTAAGTTTAAAGAAAAGGTGTCTGCACACACACACCTTTGTATTAAGTAAAACATGTCATTGTTGAGTATTATGTATGAATTCAAAAGAAAAATTTAAATCACCAAGAACAATATAGAAGAAGCAATAATATAGCCAGTGGTTAAATGTGTGGTTTTTGCAGCTAGAGATCCTGGATTTGGATCCCAGCCTTACTACTTACTATCTGTGTGACATTGGGTGGTTTCTTAACCTCTCTGGGCTTCAGTTTCCACATCTGCAAACTGGGAATATGTTCATAACTACCTATTAGGGCTGTTTTGAGGATCAAAAGATAGAACACATGCAAAGTATGTAAAAGGTAATGTGGCAGATTGTAAGAAATATTACCTATGTTTATTAAAGCTTTGAACCTTAATTGCCGGCAATATTTATGTCTGAATGATAAGACTAATGGTAACTTTTATTTTCTGATGTTGGATTAACTGGTTCTAATCTATGATCCTCATCACATCCGCATGTAAGTATCAGCAGCAGCCTGACAATGCCACTATCTTAGACGTCTGCTCCCAGAGTTCTCTGAGATCCTAAGTATGTTCACTTCCTAGGAGGAGTCTTCTTTCAAGATTTGACCACCAACTCTTTGAGGCCCCTCTCTCAGCTCCTGGGCTCTGCCTATACCTACTTCCTTCCTTCAGTGCACCTAGCTTTTGGAGTAATAATTCCCCCTGCTGTCATTATCTCTGGAGTACCTCAGCATTTCTTCTCACTTTTCCTATAATAAATTCCCTCTGTTGGAATATATAATGTAGTTCTTATTTTCCTGACGGAACTGTGGCTGACATAAGTGGCATTTGTAAATTTGGAAATCTGATTAACTCCTAAAGGTTAAGAAGCTGTTGCTCTTTTCAGAAGAGTAGTTAAATGAAGTCTGATTCCCTTTTCACATGGCATCCTCCTTTTTATGCTCAGGTAAATAGTCTGGACAAATGGAGTAAAAGAAATACGAAGTTCCTGGGAAAAAGGCAGAATCACAAGTCATTTGCGTCTCTACCAGAAAAGGTTGACTTGTGCTATCAGGAACAGAAGACCTGAACAGGTACTTAAGTATAGAGGGAGTTATCTTATGCTAGAAGATCTGGGCCTAGGAAATCTGTGGTTTGTGAGGTCAATCAAGACCTTCTGGATTTAAGAAACCAGACTCTGTTTTCCTGTGCTGCTATTTTCAGCACGTGAATTTTGTACTTTTAGTCCCATTTACTGCTACATTTTCTTATTACAGGTAGGAAGAAGATAGGAGAAAGAGTGGTATCAGTGTATTTCTACTATTTCATTGGTCAGAATTGTATCACAGGACTTCACCTGAAGCTGCAAAAGAAGCCGGGAAATTGAGATTTTAGGATTTTTTTAAAAACTCTGTAAGTAGAGATTGGCAAGAGAGAAAGGAATCTCATTATGCAGAGACATACATCCATTATGTTACGTGGGGTGTCCCATGATAAACGGCTGTGTTTCAGACCCAATATATAGCATTTATATTGCTGGTGCAAGAGGCTGATTATATATTGTTCATTTAAGTGGAGTCTTAAGTTATCCATTATTTGCTTTCTATATTTGTACAGAAAAGATGTGTTCTGTGTTCAAAGGGAAAGAGAACAAAGCCAATTTTTGCTAGCATATTTAGCCACCCATTCTGTAGCCTTTGAACTTTCCTGATGATCGTTTACCACGCAACAGCGACTCTCTTCTGTACTTTCACCATTTGCTACAAGGTCACCCTTGAAGACCTGCAAGGCAAACTCACTAAGGTCTTCAGCAAAATGCATTGCCCTCCTTCTTAATTAGCTGCTGGGAAGGAGTAGATTGTTTTGCCATTCCAGTGTCCCCATTTAACTCATTGGGACTTGGCTCTGTCGGTGGAGAAGGGGCTGGGAACAGCTCTTGATGGCACAGCCTAATGAGGCTATCAGTAACACACTGATGCGATTAGACCTCGAAGCATCTCAAATATGCAAGGAGGCAACCTGCACAATACTGTGAAAACCTGGAGCAAGAAAAGGATTTAGTGATTGTGTTTTATTTAACTAAGATGAAAGCAGCAATCTTCCCATCAGGCACTATTTATGATTAATTAAGATAGATTCTGCAAAGCAATCTATGCTTTTTGTGCTCAAATGGAGGCATGCTAACAAGAGAGGACAATCATAAAGCTTCACAGTCTGAACAGTAATGAGCCTGGCTCTGGCCCCACCAGCTAAATTTCATCTCAGTGACATTCAAGGTTTGGCAGCCACCTCCAAGCCTCATCACAGATGCTAATAGCAAATCAACCGAAACGGATGATGTGGGTAATGCCAAACCTACAATGATTTGTGTCCTTTTAAAAGCTTTCATCCAATTTTCTATAGATTTGCTAGAGGTGGATGAACATGTACATGACATGCATGTGGGTGCAGAGGGGAGAGAAGCAGAGGGAAGATGAACACATTTTAAGATGGGCTTCAAAATACAGATAGTGGAGGGATAGAGAAAAAGATGCAACTGCCTGGGTGGGTCCAGAATGCATAGAAGACCAAGACTTTAAAGTATACTTACAAACTGATTAGTATTTATAAACATCTCTTATCATCCCTCAAAATGACAATTCTGATGACATTCAAGACGTTACCCTTAGTTACCAGAAATGACCAAACAAATACATTTTGAAGCTACTGGATTAATCTAGAAAACTGCAGAACAGTGATAATAATAGCACAACAGTGGCTTTCTTGGTAAAATCTTCTATATGTCATAGACCTATTCATTTTTCAAGTTATTTCAGTGGATTTGGGCCAAAAATCAGTTCCTTATTTAATAAACTGTGGTGTCCGTTAATGTGTGCCAATCATTTTGAAGGAAACAAAAGAAGGGATTTATTTTACCAATTTCCTTGAAACACAAAAAAGATTTTATGCTTCTATTTATTTTATACCTATTTATTGAATGTCAGTCATGTGCCAGGTGATGTAATAGGTTTTAGAGATACATGACAAACCAATATAAACATGTGTTCATAAGACATGTACATTATGTGAGATTCAGAAGAGGAAGCAGGCAATTAAAAAGAAAATGTGATTTATGCTGTAAGAGGAGAAATACAGAGTCCTAAGAAAAAAATAGGAAAACCCATAACCAAGAACTGATGATGTTGAGGAAGGGGCAATAGCAGAACATTTCTTAGAAAAAAGGAATGTCTATGCCGTGACATGAATGAATAACAGAAACTTGCTGAGAACAGGAGTAGGGTTTGTGTGGGAAAGGATATTCTGAAATGACAAAACAGCTTACAAAAAAAAAAGAAAAAGATTAGAGGCTAGAGAAAGACATATTCATAAAACAAAATTTTTCTGTATGGTTGGGTGAGCAGGTGGGAGGAAAAGGAATTTGGTGAGAGCAGGAAAGCTTGGCATGGCTATGGAGGTCACAAAACTTTTAAAAAATAATGTAAAGGAGTTTGAACTAATTCTAAAGTATTCTGAAACTGGTGTATGCCTCCATGAGATTTGCATCTTAGAATGAAGGAATAGTGATCTATGATGGGTGAAACTGAGGATTAGGAGATGAGTTAATAGGTGATTGCAGGGATAAAACCAGGTTAAGGTATTCTTCTGAGAAGAAGGATAAAAGCAGTACAATTGTGACGTGTGAAGACCTTTGGAAACTCTTTAGGAAGCAAAATCATTAGGCATTGGGGACTATTTATATGATAAACTGGATAAACCCAAGACCATAGTAGATAGTGGTGTCATCTGAGATAGAAAATCCAATACAAGGGACTTGGGGGCAGGGAAGGAAGGCGTTCATTTTCTTTCTTTTTTTTTTAATATGTATTATTATACTTTGAGTTCTGGGACACATGGGCAGAACGTGCAGGTTTATCACATAGGTATATACATGCCATGGTAGTTTGCTGCACCCGTCAACCCATCATCTACATTAGGTATTTCTCCTAATGCTATCCCTCCTCTAGCCCCCCACCTGCCAACAGGGCCTGCTGTGTGATGTTCCCTTCCCTGTGTCCACATGTTCTCATTGTTCAAATCCCACTTATGAGTGGGAACATGCAGTGTTTGGTTTTCTGTTCCTGTTATAGTTTGCTGAGGATAGTTTCTAGCTTCATCCATGTCCCTACAAAATACATGAATTCATCCTTTTTGTGACTACATACTATTCCATGGTATGTATGTGCCACATTTTCTTTATCCAGTCTATTGTTGATGGGAATCTGGGTTGGTTCCAAGTGTTTGCTATCGTGAACAGTGCTGCAATTAACATACGTGTGCATGTATCTTTATAGTAGAATGATTTATAATCCTTTGGATGTATACCCAGTAATGGGATTGCAGAGTCAAATGGTATTTCTTGTTCTAGGTCCTTTAGGAATCATGACACTGTCTTCCACAGTGGTTGAACTAATTTACACTCCCACCAATAGTGTAAAAGCATTCCCATTTTTCCACATCTTCTCCAACATCTGTTGTTTACTGACTTTTCAATGATCACCATTCTAAGTGGCATGAGATGGTATCTCATTGTGGTTTTGATTTGCATTTCTCTAATGACCAGTGATGATGAGCTTTTTTACATATGTTTGTTGGCCACATAAATGTCTTCTTTTGAAAAGTGTCTGTTCATACACTTCACCCACTTTTTGATGGAGTTGTTTGTTTTATTCTCATAAATTTGTTTAAGTTCTTTGTTGATTCTGGATGTTAGCCCTTTGTCAGATGGATAGATTGCAAAAATTTTCTCTCATTCTGTAGGTTGCCTGTTCACACTAATGATAGTTTCTTTTGCTGTGCAGAAGCTCTTTAGTTTAATTAGATCCCATTTGTCTATTTCAGCTTTGGTTACCATTGCTTTTGGTGTTTTAGCCATGAAGTCTTTGCCCATACCTATCTCCTGGCTAGACAGGGTCTTTTTTTGGTTCCATATGAAATTTAGAGTAGTTTTTTTCCTAATTCTGTGAAGAAAGTCAATGGTAGCTTTATGGTAATAGCATTGAATCTATAAGTTAGTTTGAGCAGTGTGGCCATTTTCACAGTATTGATTCTTCCTATCCATAAGCATGGATGTTTTTCTCTTTGTTCATGTCCTCTCTTATTTCCTTGAGCAGTGGTTTGTAGTTCTCCTTGAAGAGGCACTTAATTGTCAGATTTGCCAAGGTTGAAATGAAGGAAAAAATGTTAAGGCAGCCAAAGAGAAAGTTTGGGTTACTCACAAAAAGAAGTCCATCAGACTACAGCAGATCTCTCTGCAGAACCCTACAAGACATTACAATGGGGGCCAGTATTCAACATTCTTAAAGAAAAGAATTTTCAACCCAGAATATCATATCCAGCCAAACTTAGCTTCATAAGCAAAGGAAAAATAAAGTTCTTTACAGGACGAGAGGGAGGGGATCCAAGATGGCCGATTAGGAGCAGCTCAGGATTGCAGCTTCCAGTGAAAGGGTGGAGGGTGAGTGGATGCCGCATTTCCAGACGGATTTTTATTGCCCACAGACCAGGAGATTCCCAGGCGGAGGAGGCCCATGGGTCGCCAGCGCGGCTGGTTTGGCCGGTGCGGCTGTTTTCACCAGCACGACTGTTTTGCCGGCGCCCCTGTTTTGCCGGCACCCCTGTTTTGCCGGCACCCCGGCGCAGTGGTTCTCCATACAAAATACACGGGTCTGGTAGCCGTTTTAGCTGGTGATTCGAGCTCTGGGAAGGCAGAGTTGCACATTCATCTGATTAAAAAGGGGACTGAAACAGGGAGCCAGGCCAGGAGATTCCCGGGCAAAAAAGTGCCACAAATCTTAGCACCGCTGTTTCAGCCGGTGCAGTGGGTTGCCGCACGGGAAATCACACAGATCTTGGCACCTTTTCAATAGGTGACTGGAACACCTGGGAGACAGTCAACCGTTCAACTAAAAAAAAGGCTCTGAGGCAGGGAGCCAGGTGATCAGGCTCGGCTGGTCCCACCCCCCACAAAAAAATAGCAATCGGAAATGCTCGGATTGAGAGTTTCACAGCAAGCACAGCTGAACCTGGGACGGTCCAGCTCTGTGGGGGAGGGGGTGTCCGCCATTATCGAGGCAGTCCACCACTATGGAGGTAGTTTGCCATTGCTGAGGCAGCCCGCCATTGCTGAGGCAGTTCTAACTACACCCGTATAAACAGGACTGCAGGGAAGTTCACATAGCAGCTGGGCAGAGCCCACAGCAGCTCAGCAAACCTCTGCAGGCAGGCAGTGAATAGACTGCCTCCTTGCTGAGCAGGGCAGCCCTGAAAAAAAGGGAGCAGCATAATGGAAACTCATAAATAAAGCCCTAACTCCCCAGGACAGAGCACCTGGGGAAAAAAAAAAAAGGGGGGAGTCTATGAGTTCTGCTGCAGCAGACTTAAACATACCTGCCCAGCAGCTCTGAATGAACAACGGAGCGCACAACTCAGCACTTGAGCTCCTATAAAGGACAGACTGTCTCCTCAAGCAGCTCCCTGACCCCCATATATCCAAAGAGTCACCTCTTAAAGGAGAGCTCAGACTGACATCTGGTGGGTATCCTTCTGGGGCAAAGATAGCAGAAGAAGAAACTGGCAGCAACCCTTACTGTTCTGCAGCCACTGCAGGTGATCTCCAGGCAAGCTGGGCCTGGAGTGGACCTCAGCAGTCCTACAGCAGAGGGGCCAGACTGTTGGAAGGAAAACTAAGAAACAGAAAGAAATAACTTCATCATCAACAAACTGGACATCCACTCAGAGATCCAATCTGAAAGTCAACAATTACAAAGACGACAGGTGGATAAATCCACAAAGATGAGAAGAAACCAGTGCAAAAAGATAAAACACCCGAAACCAACGCCTCTCCTCCTACAAGGGATCGCAACTCCTCACCAGCAAGAGAACAAGGCTGGATGGAGAATGAGTGTGATGAATTGACAGAATCAGGCTTCAGAAGGTGGGTAATAAGAAACTTCTGTGAGCTAAAAGAACATGTTCTAACCCAATGCAAATAAACTAAGAACTTTGAAAAAAAGATTTGATGAAATGCTAACGAGAATAAACAACTTAGAGAGGAATATAAGTGGATTGATGGAGCTGAAAAACACAACACGAGAACTTCGCGAAGCACACACAAGTTTCAACAGCCGAATTGACCAAGCAGAAGAAAGGATATCAGAGGTTGAAGATCAACTCCATGAAATAAAACGAGAAGGCAAGAGTAGAGAAAAAAGGGTAAAAAGGAATGAACAAAGTCTCCAAGAAATATGGGACTATGTGAAAAGACCTAATCTACGTTTTATAGGTGTACCTGAATGTAATGGAGAGAATGAATCCAAGCTGGAAAATACTCTTCAGGATATTATCTGGGAAAACTTCCCCAACCTAGCAAGGCAGGCCAATATTCAAGTCCAGGAAATACAGTAGAACACCACAAAGATATTCCTCAAGAAGAGCAACCCCAAGGCACATAATTGTCAGATTCACTAGGGTTGAAATGAAGGAGAAAATGCTAAGGGCAGCCAGAGAGAAAGGTTGGGTTACCCACAAAGGGAAGCCCATCAGACTCACAGCAGATCTCTCAGCAGAAACCCTCCAAGCCAGAAGAGAGTGGGGGCCAATATTCAACATCCATAAAGAAAAGAACTTTCAACCCAGAATTTCATATCCAGCCAAACTAAGCTTCATAAGTGAAGGAAAAATAAAATCCTTTACGAACAAGCAATTATTGAGAGCTTTTGTCACCACCAGGCCTGCTTTACAAGAGCTCCTGAAAGAGGCACTAAAAATAGAATGGAACAAGTGGTACCAGCCACTCCAAAAAAATACCAAATGGTAAAGAGCATCAACACAATGAAGAAACTGCATCAACTAATGGGCAAAACAGCCACCTAGCATCAAAATGGCAGGATCAAATTCACACATAACAATATTAACCCTAAATGTAAATGGACTAAATGCCCCAATCAAAAGACACAGACTGGCAAATTGGATAAAAAGCCAAAACCTATCGGTGTGCTGTATCCAGGAAACCCATCTCACATGCAAGGATACACAAAGGCTCAAAATAAAGGGATGGAGGAAGATCTACCAAGCAAATGGAGAGCAAAAAAAAGCAGGAGTTGCAATTCTCATCTCTGATAAAATAGACTTTAAACCAACAAAGATCAAAAGAGACAAAGAAGGACATTACATAATGATAAAAGGATCAATGCAACAAGAAGAGCTAACGATCCTAAATATATACGCACCCAATACAGGAGCACCCAGATACATAAGGCAAGTTCTTAATGACTTACAAAGAGACTTAGACCCCCACACAATAATAGTAGGAGACTTTAACACCCCATCGTCAATATTAGACAGATCAATGAGACAGAAAATTAACAAGGATATCCAGGACTTGAACTCAGCCCTGGACCAAGCAAACCTAATAAACATTTATAGAACTCTCCACCCCAAATCCACAGAGTATACGTTCTTCTCAGCACCACATCACACCTACTCTAAAATTGACCACATAATTGGAAGTAAATCACTCCTCAGCAAATGCAAAAGAACGGAAATCATAACAGTCTCTCCGACCACAGTGCAATCAAGTTAGAATTCAGAATTTAGAAACTAACTCAGAACGACACAGCTTCATGGAAACTGAACAACTGGCTCTTGAATGTTGACTTGATAAACAATGAAATGAAGGCAGAAATAAAGATGTTCTTCGAAATCGACGAGAATGAAGACACAACATACCAGAATCTCTGGGACACATTTAAAGCAGTCTCTACAGGAAAACATATAGTAATAAATGCCCACATGAGAAGCAAGGAGAGATCTAAAATTGACACCCTATCGTCAAAATTGAAAGAGCCAGAGGAGCAAGATAAAAAAAAAATCTCAAAACCTAGCAGAAGACAAGAAATAACTAAGATCAGAGCAGAACTGAAGGAGATAGAGACACAAAAAACCCTTCAAAAAATCAATAAATCCAGGAGCTGGTTTTTCGAAAAGATCAACAAAATAGACCACTAGCCAGATTAATAAAAAGAAAAAAGAGAATAATCAAATAGATGCAATAAAAAACGATAAAGGGGGATATCATCACAGATTCCACAGAAATTCAAACCATCATCAGAGATTATTGCAAACAACTCTATGCACATAAACTAGTAAACCTGGAAGAAATGGATAAATTCCTGGACACTTGCATCCTCCCAAGCCTAAACCAGGAAGAAGTCAAAACCCTGAATAGACCAATAACAAGGTCTGAAGTTGAGGCAGCAATTAAGAGCCTACCACCCAAAAAAAGCCCAGGTCCAGATGGGTTCACAGCCGAATTCTACCAGACATACAAAGAGGAGCTGGTACCATTCCTTCTGAAACTATTCCAAACAATCCAAAAAGAGGGAATCCTTCCCAAATCATTTTATGAGTCCAACATCATCCTGATACCAAAACCCGGCAGAGACTCAACAAGAAAAGAAAACTTCAGGCCAATATCCATGATGAACATAGATGCAAAAATCTTCAATAAAATACTGGCAAACTGATTGCAACAGCACATCAAAAAGCTTATGCACCATGATCAAGTAGGCTTCATCCCGAGGATGCAAGGCTGGTTCAACATACGCAAGTCTATAAACGTAATTCACCACATAAACAGAACCAAAGACAAAAACCACATGATTATCTCAATTGATGCAGAGAAGGCCTTTGACAAAATTCAACAGCCCTTTATGCTAAAAACTCTCAATAAACTAGGTATTGACGGAACGTATCTCAAAACAATAAAAGCTATTTACGACAAACCAACAGCCAATATCATACTGAATGGGCAAAAACTGGAAGCATTCCCTTTGAAACCTGGCACTAGACAAGGATGTCCTCTCTCACCACTCCTATTCAATATAGTACTGGAAGTTCTAGCCAGAGCAATCAGGCAAGAAAAAGAAATAAAGGATATTCAAATAGGAAAGGAGGAAGTCAAATTGTCTCTATTTGCAGACGACATGTTTGTATATTTAGAAGGCCCCATCGTCTGAGCCCAAAATCTCCTGAAACTGATAAGCAACTTCAACAAAGTCTCAGGATACAAAATCAATGTGCAAAAATCACAAGCATTCCTATACACCAATAACAGACTTACAGAGAGCCAAATCACGAACGAACTGCCATTCACAGTTGCTACAAGGAGAATAAAATACCTAGGAATACAACTAACAAGTAACGTAAAGGACCTCTTCAAGGAGAACTACAAACCACTGCTCAACGAAATAAGAGAGGACACAAAGAGATGGAGAAACATTCCATGTTCATGGTTAGGAAGAATCAATATCATGAAAATGGCCATACTGCCCAAAGTAATTTACAGATTCAACGCTATCCCCCATCAAACTACCAATGACCTTCTTCACAGAACTGGGAAAAAAACACCTTAAACTTCATATGGAACCAAAAGAGAGCCCACAAAGTCAAGTCAATTCTAAGCAAAAAGAACAAAGCAGGAGGCATCACACTACCGGACTTCAAACTATACTACAAAGCTACAGTAATCAAAACAGCATGGTACTGGTACCAAAACAGAGATATAGACCAATGGAACAGAACAGAGGCCTCAGAGGCAACACAACACATCTACAACTATCCGATCTTTGACAAACCTGACAAAAACAAGCAATGGGGAAAGGATTCCCTGTTTAATAAATGGTGTTGGGAAAACTGGCTACCCATGTGCAGAAAGCAGAAACTGGACCCCTTCCTGACACCTTACACTAAAATTAACTCCAGATGGATTAAAGACTTAAACATAAGACCTAACACCACAAAAACCCTAGAAGAAAATCTAGGCAAAACCATTCAGGACATAGGCATAGGCAAGGACTTCATGACCAAAACATCAAAAGCATTGGCAACGAAAGCCAAAATAGACAAATGGGACCTAATCAAACTCCACAGCTTCTGCATGGCAAAATAAACCATCATTAGAGTGAATCAGCAACCAACAGAATGGGAAAAAATTTTTGCAATCTACCCATCTGACAAAGGGCTGATATCCAGAATCTACAAAGAACAAAAACAGATTTACAAGAAAAAAACAAGCCCATTTCAAAAGTGGGCAAAGGATATGAACAGACACTTTACAAAAGAAGATATACATGAGGCCAACAAACATATTAAAAAATGCTCATCATCACTGATCATTAGAGAAATGCTAATCAAAACTACATTGAGATACCATCACCAGTTAGAATGGTGATCATTAAAAAATCTGGAGACAACAGATGCTGGAGAGGATGTGGAGAAACAGGAATACTTTTACACTGTTGGTGGGAGTGTAAATTAGTTCAACCATTGTGGAAGACAGTGTGGCAATTCCTCAAGGACCTAGAAATAGAAATTCCATTTGACCCAGCAATCCCATTATTGGGTATATATCCAAAGGATTATAAATCGTTCTACTATAAGGACACATGCACACAAATGTTCATTGCAGCACTGTTTACAATAGCAAAGACCTGGAACCAACCCAAATGCCCATCGATGACAGACTGGACAGGGAAAATGTGGCACATACACACCATGGAATATTATGCAGCCATCAAAAACGATGAGTTCGTGTCCTTTGTAGGGACATGGATGAACCTGGAAAGCATCATTCTCAGCAAACTGACACAAGAACAGAAAATCAAACACCGCATGTTCTCACTCATAGGTGGGTGTTGAACAATGAGAACACATGGACACAGGGAGGGGGAGCATCACACACTGGGGTCTGTTGGGGGGAAATAGGGGACAAACAGTGGGGGGGTGGGGAGTTGGGGAGAGATGGCATGGGGAGAAATGCCAGATATAGGTGATGGGGGAGGAAGACAGCAAATCATACTGCCATGTGTGTACCTGTGCAACAATTTTGCATGTTCTTCACATGTACCCCAAAACCTAAAATGCAATAAAAAAAATTCTTTACAGAAAAGCAAATATTGAGAGATTTTGTTACCACCAGGCCTGCCTTACAAGAGCTCCTGAAGGAAGCGCTAAATATGGAAAGGAAAAACTGGTAGCAGCCACTGCAAAACATACCAAATTGTAAAGACCATTAACACTATGAATGAAGGAACCACATCAACTAATGGGGCAAAATAACCAGCTAGTATCATAATGATAGGATCAAATTTACACATTATGATATTAATCTTAAATGTAAATGGGCTAAATGCTACAATTAAAAGACACAGACTGGCAATTTGGATAGAGTCAAGACCCATCAGTGTGCTATATGCAGGAGACCCATCTCACATGCAAAGACACACATAGGCTCAAAATAAAAGGATGGAGGAATATTTACCAAGCAAATGGAAAGAAAAAAAAATTAGGGGTTGCAGTCGTAGTCTCTGATAAAACAGACTTTAAACCAACAAAGATCAAAAAAGACAAGAAGGGCATTACATAATGTTAAAGGGATCAATGCAACAAGAAGAGCTAACTATCCTAAATATATGTACACCCAGTTCAGAAGCACCTAGATTCATTAAACAAGTTCTCAGAGACCTACAAAGAGACTTAGATTTCCACACAATAATAGTGGGAGACTTTAACACCCCACTGTCAATATCAGACAGATCAATGAGACAGAAAATTAACAAGGATATTCAGGACTTGAACTCAGCTCTGGACCAAGTAGACCTAATAGACATCTACAGAACTCTGCACCCCAAATCAACAGAATATACATTTTTCTCAGCACCACATAGCACTTATTCTAAAATTGACTACATAATTGGAAGTAAAACACTCCTCAGTAAATGCAAACGTTCTCTTTAAGAGATGTTAAATCTGTGGGCTATTTAACTAACCTGGTCTGGCGGACAATGTATAATTATAATCCTGGAATTCACCATTAAGATTGATCTGGAAGCACTGATTTGTCTATGATGAGCCTATAGAAGGTATGGAAGTGAATGAACTCACTCAATAACATATAGCTCTGGAAGATAACCTAGGTAGAAGCTTGTTAAAAACACCAACATTTACAGGTTGGGCAGAGAAGGAGCCCCCACAGAGACTTGGTATCAAGGAAGTTATTAGTGGTAGAAGTAAATTTTCAGTGACAGAATGTAAATGACTTGTTAAAAATGTTTGACTGTGAAAGAGAAGAGAAAAGTTAGTTGATATTTGAGGTGAATGTGGGGGCTGAAGAGTAATTTCTTTTTAAGATGGGAGAAAGCTTAATATATGCACACAGATTTGGAGGTTGTGATAATCCAACCTGGGGATAAAGTTTACCTTTGAGCAGCTCATGAAAAGAGGATTTGCTAAGCAAAGGAAGGATGTTAACACATTTGTGGAGAGGCATATTTAACCTACTAAAGAGAACAAAGTGCTTCTCTGCACTCTAAACAGCAGCTATTTGCATAGGCACGGTGTGATTAAAGATTGCTCTTACCTTCTCCCTAGAGTCAGGCTTGTCTGTGACAGTACGTTGTTAGTGATGAGTTTGAATATCAAAGTTTGTTTGTTCATGTGTTGTTTCCTTCATTCTCCAGCTTTGGAGGTACTGTTCTAAGTGTTAAGAAGGCAAAATTGTTCTTTCCTCAAGAAATGAAGTGTCTGGGGGAGGGGGAGAGACATTGAGAGTACAGTAAGTGAATTCTGGGAGGGATGCCGAGGCACTGGAGGAGGCACCAGCCAGCCTGTGGCAGGAGTTGTGGGGAGAATGTTTTCCTGGAATCTTCCCTGAAGGCTGGGAGGTTAAGAAAGCATTTGCTAAGTTACATTTCTTTCAGTATATCACATCATTCAGAATTTCTACTAAGTCAGTCATAATTTTTCCTCCTAACACCTTTATGTCAGGAGTCAGCACATGGGCTCTGTAATGGGGTGACAGGAAGTATTTTTAGTGTAGCAGACCATGCAGTTTCTGTAACAACTACTCAACTCAGCCTTTGTAGCGTAGAAACAGAGACAGAGACAGAAGTGATGGGCATGGCTGCTGAAAATGTTGAATTTCCCTTGAGCCCTGTGATCCTAGAAAACAGAAGGTTAAGAACTCCCCTGCCCTTTGTTCTGGGACATGGCTTACCGCAAAAACCACCCTAACTCCTATGACTCATATAAAACCCATAGTTCCTTCCTTTTTTTTTCTCCTGACAAAGCCAGGCATAAAGCCTCCAAATTTTCATTTTTTTCTTGCCTCATAAATAGTTAGCCGAACTGTTTTGTTACTACTGAAGAATTGGAATAAAATGCTTTTATCCGGTCTTTGGTTGTTTCTTTCCTTTTTCCCAAACCCCTGAACTTTCGCCTTTCTTCAACCTTAGGTATCACACAGCCCTGCTTAAGGATCGCTCCCTGAAAATAGGCTGGCCTCAACATAAAACATTCTACTATCTTATCTACTCTCTGATCACACCACCCCTTTAACTCACCTCTCCACACTTGGTTTTCTTTCAGCCTTGCTCTTTCTCCTCCAGAAAAGACTTGCTGATCCTATGGTGAAAGCCTTCTTTCCATTCAGTTGTCTCCATCTCCCTCTCTCAATTATCATCTTTCCCCTCTCCTTTCTCCCTTGCAATAATCCTTTCCAATAAAATCTTTTCTTATTAAGTCTGGATTTGTTCGTAAAATTTACTTATTGCCAAAATTTACTGTTTGCCAATAAAGCACACTAAAATTTGAATTTTATATAACTTTCAAGAGGAATAAAATTTTATTATTCTTTTGATTTTTTTTCCCAACCTTTTAAAAATGTAAAAATCATCCTTAGCTCACAGGTCATACAAAAACAAATGGTAGGCCAGATTTGGCCTGAGGGCCATAGTTTGCCAATCTTTGCTTTACATTAAAGAGACATCAGGTTTAACAGAACCTGATTCTCCTGACTTTCTTCAATTCAATAAGCATTTATTAAGTGTTTACTCTATGCTTAGCATTATTCTAGGTCCTGGAGATAAAGTCATGAAAAAGACAAATACTGTCCATCTTTCAAGAAATTTAGAAATAAAAGCATAGTATTACTTACAATGGCAAAAACAGCAATTAGTTTTGCACCAACCTAATATTTAACTTCACTGTTCTCTGCTGGCTCTTACGTGATGTGATGCTTAATACAGGCTGTGGTAGATGTGTTATAACTACAAGGTGTTACTATGCATATAGGCCGCTGACTTCCTTGATGAATATAGTCTACATTTTCAACCTTATTAAATGCTTTTCCCTATGTAAAAGTCAACCTGGAAGACTGTGCTTTCATTCCAATAACACTGTAGTCATTCAAAATAAATGTTGAATTTCTCCTTGAAAATGATCTTCAGACTGTAGCCAATTCTTTAGTGACTTTTTTACATGTTAACGGTGAATTTCAATGTTAGAAGCTACAAAGATCATTTAAAGCCAAGTCAGATAAGAAAGGGTAAATAAAAAGAACAAGCAATGCTTCTTCCCCTTGAAACACAAGGTCTCTGATTTCAAGGCAATCCATTTGAAAATTTATACAACATTTGGATAACTGAATTGTTATGAAGGGAATGTTTGTGTCTCTCCCAGAATTCATATGTTGAAGTCCCAAACCCCAAAGTGCTCTTATTGGAGGTAAGGACTTTAGGGACGTAATTGAGGTAGTCACAAAGGTGGGTCTCTGGTCCGTTAGAATTGCTGCCCTTGAGCTCTGTGGTTCTCTCCTTAGACCTGCTGCTTAAAGAAGAGGCCCTGTAGGCACACTGAGATGACAGCTTGATCTTGGACTTTCCAACCTCCAGAAGTATGAGATATAAATTTCTGTTTTTTAAGATGCCCCACCTGTGGTAATTTTTTATGGCAGTCTTGGCAGACTAATACATAGCTCTTTACAAATTTCCTAAAGGAGGCTCTATAAAATTTTGACACGTCAGTATTTTGGGAAGGATTTTCCACTCACCAAAAAAAGCTCTATAGAAAAGAAAGGCACTCATTTACATGTACAAGTTTTTGTCGGTTTTAGAAATCACAAACCATATTTTTATGACTTCATTTGTGTGCATGTATGTGTATATATGGTACATATCTGATGAACACGCCCCCAACTAGAGTATAAATTCTAGGCCCATAGTCACTGGCACATCTAAAGAAAAGTATAAGATAGATCTATGGGGTGTGACCATGTTGGAGTCTTTCTTGTTTAATATCTCCAGGAAAAAACTGCCTAAAGTCTCTTCGGGGAATAAGTGCTTATCTAGAAACACAAAGTGAGAGGAGAGGGAGGAAGAGACATAACCATGAATAAAACGCAATCCTGAAACATCTAAGGTGTTAAATTTACCTTGAAAAGAAAGCTCAGCCTGACACAGTTCTTCCCCTGGGCAGTGAGAGCCACAAAGCGAGTTGCTTGGATGTATAACACGCCAGAATACTTATTACTTCCCTGAGTGTTAGAACCCTCAAATATGGCATTTCCACAATAATTAAGAACATATGTAATAATAAAAAAGGATGTAAGACCTAGTGAACTAACGCTGACACTGATTAGAAAAAATGGATAGAATCAGTGAACACTGTGTAACACTGAGATTAACAGCTATCTGCTTTTTGGACAAATACCAGAGTTACTAGTTATTCTACTTATAAGAATCAGTTATCAACTCTCCCTGTCACATAAAGCATTTTTTTTTCTTTTGTTACCTACAACAGAATTTGATTTTCACTTCTTCTTTAATTTATTTTTCTTTCATCTTTAAAAAACATAAAAAGTACCTAAGGTGGCAGTCTGTGATAGGAGCTGAGAATATAAAGAAAAATAAGTCTAGGGCCCAGCCATAGGAAAGTAGATGATCTTGAGAAGGAAATAGCACATAAACGGAATGCCAAGGTAAATTAAGTGCTATAATACAATATTGTCAAAGTATAGTGGGCAAAAAATAGAGACCTGAACCCTTCTCTGAGTACAGGTGACAGATTATTCAATAAACAAGCCCAAGTATTACTAAAAAAGATGAGAGAAACATTGCATCCCATTTCTTCCTTGTTCCATTCCCTTAATAAAAACTGCAGGGTTGGATAAGTTCAGGAGCAACCAAAATCAATTTACCAGGCAAAAAAGGAGAGGATAGGAATGATACGTTTTATGAACTTACTACTTTAGGAGAAAGACACATTATTTTGGTGGCAGTGGGCAACTAGGTAGAAAGAGATTGCTATTAAATGAAAAATGAGCTTCCACAGGAAGCCACGACAATGAAAGTAATAATTAAATCTTCCTCTAACTTAGGTTGCATTGTAAGTGCTTAGCTGAAAAATGTGTCTGTACCTCCGGGCCTGCAGCAATGACATCTGTTATATTTTAGGAACAGAAAGCTAATGAGGTGGAATCTGGAGTAGTGAGCTTAATTGGGCTTGTTTTGATTAAGTGTATGTGCTGGGAATATTCTAATCACTTGTCTGAATTGCAAAACAGCCAATGTAAGCCCCCAAATTCTTGCAACCATTTGTGAATCAGTTTTAGAATAGATAAGGAAATTGTATGAAGGAAACAGTAAACTGTAAAGCAAAAATTATCTAAAGTTCAGATTAAGTAAAATGTCTGTAGTGTTCTTTGCCTAATTAGTGACTTTGGGCCTAAATAGGAGCATAGTCAAATATGCCTGCTGTTCACTGTAAGTTAAGGCATCTGCCCTGAGAAGCATGAAATGTCAGATCCTGAAGGACCACAGCCAACATTATGCCATCCCATTCTCTCCACTTACAGAGAATCTGAGGCCTAGTGAGAAAGGGGCTTTCCCAACATCAGCCTGGAATCTGTGGCAAGGTTAAGCAAGAACTGAGGTCTCCTAATTCCCGGTCCATGACTTCTTCCTCTCTCCTGCTCCCCAGTCTATGAAGTGAGAGGACTACTGAGGACAGGAAGGGTTTGAGGTAGCATTTCTCAATCCAGCAGCCGAGATTGCTTATAGCTGCCTTTAGCATCAAGTAAGGATCATGGGATTCTGTGGTCTTTATTGCATTCTATTCCAATCTGATTTTCTCCTCTGCAGAACTGAAATTAAACATTTATTTGTATAAATATTTGCTTCATATTTGCCTTCTTTTCTGGACTGTATGTTTCAGTAGCGCAATACCGTGTCCCTGAAAGCACTGCCATCCTGGGCACATAGTGTATTTCTATAGGTATTTGCCAAATGTAAAGATGAATCTATGAAAAAATAAAGATCCTTTTGATCAGAAAAAAAGTGACCAAAGTCTAAGAGGGACATTAAGGAATATTCCTATGAGGGAGACTTCTCTGCTTTGGAGAAGAGAGAGGTAGAGAAAAAAGGTCCATCTTGAAGGAGGAAAGGAAAGATGGCCTTAGAAATTAGGAAAAAAAGCTCCTGGACCTTGGACAAATCAATTTCTAAGAAAGGTTTGAGATGTTAATGTTCAGAGTCTCACTAATCTAATTCACTTCAGTTTAAAAAGCATTTCCTGGACACACGTTTAGTTTAGACCTGTGTTAAGCCTTAGGAGACAAGGATAAGCAGACTCAGCCCCTGCTCTCTAGGACCCAAGAGCCAAGAAGTGATGAACTGTGGCACACCTCCGTACGTGCCAGCATGTGCAGACTCTGTCGATGCTGATAATCTCCGAACAAGCATCTATGCAGCCCAGTGTCTAATGCAAAATACGGATGGAGAAAACGATGTGTATATGGAAAAAAATGCTACTGTGAGATACTGAGGCCATTAAAGAAAGAGGTCAGAGACCAGAGAAACACAGAATATAAAAGCAAGAGTAAGAATGAGCGCAAGCAAACAAGAGAAATAATATTTGCAATAAACTTCCAAGGTCGGCAATGAAAGTAACTAGAATAAATGCTCTTAATAAGGAGGCAGACAACTGAAAAAAAAAAAAACTAAAAAGGACATAGCCTCTGACTCAGTTATGATTATGACAAATGTTGTGGAGCTGTATTTAAAAATTATCTTCGTGATAAAGGGGTCCAGGCCAAACCCCACCTTCACCTTATTGACCTATCACTCCTGTACTCACAAATTTTGAAGTGCCCTTTCAGTGTGAAGTAGGAATGGGAAAGGTATGGAAGCTAAAAAAAATTCACAAAACACGAGAAATAAGAGCAGGTTATATGAAGCCAATTTCCCTTAACTGCCAGTTTCAAGGGCCAAACATGCAGAAGGAACATGAATAATCGAAGTAAATTTTAATTAGTTTGAATCCTTGCTCTCCTATAAATAGGGTGGGCTGTTTCCAAGCATCTGACTATTACCTTGGCATGCATATAATATTTACTGGTACACAGAAACACTATGCAACAATTTAGGATGGATATTAAAGAAAAATGCCTTACTCAGTGTAAACTGCCGAGGTAGTTTAGGTTGGCAGAATGTAATTACCCAAACTGGAACACATTCCTCAAGGGAGCAGGAAAGTATGAGAAGACAGTATGCTATTGCACCCTGTGACGAGAGTGGCAATTTTGGAAAATAAAAAGAAAATGAACTAGAGTTGAAAAGTTACATAAGAAGAACTGCCCTTTTGGGTGGCCTTCGGTGAGAAGTGGGGGAACAGGGGAATTTCACGGTAGCAACTGCTGCATTGGAAAATCTTTAAGTTCATTTCATCTAACACTACATACTCCTTAGGGGGATGTTCAGTGTTTACTTGAGCACTGCTGAGGTGTTGACAACCTTCCCACCACGGTCAAAATGGTCCCTTTTATGGAGCTAAGAATTTACATCCCATGATGTCTACCAGTTGGACTTTGTATGGATCTTTAGAGCCATCCCATATACCTGTTTTCTCCTCTAGCAAGTTACTTTCAAATATTTTAATGCAATTTTTGTTAACTCTCAATATTATTCCTCCAGTTATATGTCCACTCAGTTTTCAATTGTATCTTATACGATACATTGCTAGATCCTTAAATATTTTAGTCCAACACCGTAAGATAGGCTCTCATTAATTTTTTCCATCATAGTGTCCAGAATGGGATACGTCACTCTAATATATGAGAGGGCTTGCCTACCACCTTAATGGATCTGAAAATTATAGTTGTGTGAATTCTATGAGAAGAGGCATCTCACATCCTATTTTAGGTGAAATGACAGGGCATGGTAGAGTAGGTTGTATTGTCATTTCTGTTCTCTTGACCACACAGGTAAACCCTATAAATGGCAGCACTACCCTAGCCAAAAATTTAGAAAATATTCTATGAGTCTATAGGTTTTCTGTTGAAAATTGTTCTGGATTTGGTCCCAATTCTATTTTTTCTCAATATCTCTATTCAGAAAGCAAGAATATGTCATGAAAATATCATAGACATCTTGTGGATGAATCACTGTTGGTAGTATTATCTAATGGATGCAATATCATTCCACTGATGTGCAGCATGACGTCCGGATGTGGGGATGAGTGGGAATTTCTATGGATGTCTACACTGTCCCTTGTCAAGGAAGCAAGTTTAATATTGCCTTGAGTTTCTCCCTTCATATAAGCAATACTTTGCTGCAATTACTCTAATTTAAAATTACTTCATCACTCAAAACAAGCCAAAGGTAAAACAGAATACAAAATCAAGATATAAACTGTAGAGAAATTCTGAGATGAGATGTTTGTTGGGAAAAGATGTTGGCTAGTGAATTCATCATCTCTAGTTCAGAATAAGCCTCCCTGAAGAGGATGTCCTGGTAATAGTGCCATCCACACTGTGGACCCACAGGTTGTATATTTCTGTTTCTTCTTTTCTACACTGTTAAGTTCAAGAGAGACCCTCTCTTTGTCACTGTTTTTGCTTTTTTGTGTGTGTTCTTTTTCTCTGTTAGTCAACAAGTATTTATTGACCTCCTGTGGTCACAGAGCCTTGAGCCATTCTCTTGAAGAGACACTCAGGCTACAACCTTGTTAATCATAATGAACGCCAAGCTAAGGCCAGGCTCTTGAGCTCTCTTTATCTGCCTCCTGCAAGGGCTACATGGTAACACCACATCAGGTGGCAACTCATTTCTCAGGTTTCCCTAGGACTTTTCTTGCTCAAACAAGAAACCATTACTAATGGTTCAGTTTAGCATTAGACTCTCTTGGCATCTGGAACAGATAGAAGCTGTCAATTGGTTTTTGATGACAGCAAAGGTACAGACTTTGGAATGTAATCTATGTGAACGTGTTGGTTTTAGTCCATACTGAAAGTGTATTCAATGATGTGAACAATAATTACGCGTATCAGTGCAAGTCAAATGAGTGAGTTAAGGAGCCATAAAGATGAATCTTCATAAACAATGTCTATTTCAATAGTATGTGTTTGGGATAATGTAGATATGGTTCCATATAGTTTTCGTTAGGCTCACACTGCACTACACTGTGTTACTCCATGTCATTTCTCCCAATACCACAGTATCCCCTGCCATCTTACTACACATCTAGTGACATGGGTGGGTCAAAAGACAGATCCTCTCTCTGCTTTTGCTATTTATTTTCTTCTAGGATCAGAGTCCAAATTTAAGTCTTGTTGGTTATTCACCAGGCTAAAATACGCATTTGACCTTTGCAGCACTTGATGATCTCATGAGAGTCAAGATTTTCATGAATCTATTGAAAAGTCAGTGGTCATTCCTTAAACAGGGAGGAGAGCCTCCTCAGTGAATACAGTTGTTCATCCTGTGTGACAGTGGTGCAGATGCCATTATTACCAGGACATCCTCATCAGGGAGGCTTACTCCAAATTAGAGCTTATGAATTCACTAGCCAACATCTTTTCCCAACAAATGTTTCATCTCAGAATTTCTCCAGCATTTACATCTTGATTTTGGATTTTCTGTTTTACCTTTCACTTGTTTTGGGTGATGAAATAATATTAAATTAGAGTAATTGTTATCCAAACAATGTGAGGAAAAAAAGAAAATTATTATCTCTAATCTGAAAATTAGATCATGGAGTTAGATTTCTTTGCCTTTTTAAAAACGTTAACAATTGCTACTCTTGTACCATTCTGAGGGAAATCAACAGCGTTTAATTTCATTGTTTTTGGTTTTCTTCACACTTGTTAAAGAAGAAAGAGGCTCATGAGATTGCAATCCTGGACCTCCCTCCCATTGGTCAGCAAGAAAGACGGAGGATCTTCTTTAAGTTTTCCCAAACATAGGAGCTTAGGGTCCTCTCCCTGCACCTTAGGCAAGCCCTATGCACAGCTGTCATCTGTGCTACAATGCCTGGCAGGCAACGAGGACAAAGCCTTTGCTAACAAGAAGTTGGAGAAGACTCAGTGATACCATCACAGTTGCTGGCTCCAGTGCCACACCTGAAATGTGAGCACCAGAACAACCCCTGCATGGTGCTCTGAGCTGTGTTGGGGAACTCTTGGATCCAGCCTTAGTTCTTTGGAAATGAGCTTGGTCTCCTTCTCCACAGTTTTCTTGGCCCAATCCAGTTGTGATAAAAATCCTGAGCTACAACAGGTGGACCTTCTCACATGGATTTTAACTCCTGTGCCTTGTACCTTGCCCTGGCTCCCCTTTCCCCGCTCCACGCTCCCACACCTCAGAAACAATGTTTTTTTGGGTGGAACTGCAGCCTTTTTTTGCTTTCCTTAACTTTGCTGAAACTGTTTAAACCTTGGTGACAGTCTTAGAAGGAAAATGACTATCCAATATATCTTTCATTTTCTAAGCTGTAGATAATTATTGATAATATAATGTAAAACTAATTTTATATATTATTATAATTATAGATAATTATAACTGAAAAAAGAGAAAATTTAATTTATTTAATTTTCAGTAATTTTTAGTCCTCTATTTTATCTATTTAAATAAACTTTGTGGTTCTGTACTATGACTTTTAAAAATAAATGAAAATATTTGTTAACCCACTATATAGATAGATGAATATATATCTATACATAGACACATATATGAATACACACACACACACACATACACACATGCAGTTTGGCTGTGTCCCCACCCAAATTTCATCTTGAATTGTACTTCCCATAATCCCCATGTGTTGTGAGAGGAACCCAGTGGGAGCTAATTGAATTATGGGGGTGGTTATCCTCATGATGTTCTTGTGATATTGAGTTCTCATGGGATCTGATGATTTTTATCAGGGACTTTTCCCCCTTTTGTTCAGCACTTCTCTCTCCTGCTGCCATGTGAAGAAGGATGTGTTTGCTTTCCCTTCCACCATTATTGTAAGTTTCCTGAGGCCTCGCTAACCATGCTCAACTGTGAGTCAATTAAATCTCTTTCCTTTCCAGTCTTGGGTATGTCTTTATTAACAGAGTGAGAGTGGACTAATACACACACACATACACACAGACACACACACACACATTTGTATACAGATATGCGCAAACAGATATGTATATGCCTATAACTATGTCTGTCTATCTATTTTAGGAACCAATCATTTTGTTTTTAAATTTTTTATTTTTTAGACAGAGTCTCACTCTGTTGCCAGGCTGGAGTGCAGTGGTGTGATCTTGGCTCACTGCAACCTCTCCTCCTGTGTTCAAGTGATTCTCCTGCCTCAGCCTCATGAGTAGCTGGGACTACAGGCATGTGCCACCATGCCCAGCTACTCTTCATATTTTTAGTAGAGACAGGGTTTCACCATGTTGGCCAGGATGTTCTCCATCTCTTAACATCATTATCCACCCACCTCGGCCTTCCAAAGGGCTGGGATTATGGGTGTGAGCCACCACACCTGGCCCATTTCTTTATTTTTTATTTTGTTTAAGTTCTGGGATACAAGTGCTGAATGTGCAGGTTTGTTACATAGTTATACATGTGCCATGGTGGTTCACTATATCTGTCAACCAATCATTCAGGTTTTAAGCTCCACATGCATTAGATATTTGTCATAATGCTCTCCCTTTCCTTCACCACCACCCCCCCAACAGGCCCCAGTGTCTGAAGTTCTCCCTATATACATGTGTTCTCATTGTTCAACTCCCACCTATGAGTGAGAACATGTCATGTTTGGTTTCCTGTTCCTGTGATAGTTTGCTGAGGATGATGTTTTTCAGCTTCATCCATGTCCCTGCAAAGACATGAGCTCATTCTTTTTTATGGCTGCATAGTATTCCATGGAGTGTATTTGCCACATTTTCTTTATCCAGTCTATCGCTGATGGGCATTTGGGTTGGTTCCAAGTCTTTGCTATTGTAAATAGTGCTACAGTAAACATACATTTGCTTGCGTCTTTATAGTAGAATGATTTATAATCCTTTGGGTATATGCTAGTAATGGGATTACTGGGTCAAATGATATTTCTGATTCTAGATCCTTGAGGAATCTCCACACTGTCTTCCATAATGGTTGAACTAATTTACACTCCCACAAATAGTGTAAAAGCATTCCTATTTCTCTGCATCCTTGCCAGCATCTGTTGTTTCCAGACTTTTTAATGATTACCATTCTAACTGGCATGAGATGATATTTCATCGTGGTTTTGGCTTGCATTTCTCTAATGACCAGTGGTGATGAGCATTTTTTCATATATTTTTTGGCAACATAAATGTCTTATTTTGAGAAGTGTCTGCTCATATCCTTTGCCCACTTTTGGATGGGTTGTTTTTTTCTTGTAAATTTGTCTAAGTTCCTTGTAGATTCTGAATATTGGCCCTTTGTCAGATGGATAGATTGCAACAATTTTCTCCCGTTCTGTAGGTTGCCTGTTCACTCTAATGATCAGTTTCTTTTGCTGTGAAGGAACTATATTGTTTAATTAGATCCCATTGTCAACTGGTTTTGGTAGCAGTTGCTTTTGGTGTTTTAGCCATGAAGTCTTTGCCCATGCCTATGTCCTGAATGGTATTGTCTAGGTTTTCTTCTAGGAATTTTATGGTTTTAGGTTTTATGTTTAAGTCTTTAGTCAATCTTGGGTTAATTTTTGTATAAGATGTAAGGAAGGGGTTCAGTTTCAGTTTTCTGCATATGGCTAGCCTGTTTTCCCAGCACCATTTATTAAATAGGGAATCCTTTCCTCATTGCTTGTTTTTGCCAGGTTTGTCAAAGATCAGATGGTTTCCAATGTGTGATGTTATTTCTGAGGCCTGTGTTCTGTTCCATTGGTCTATGTGTCTGTTTTGGTACCAGTACCATGCTGTTTTGGTTACTATAGCCTTGTAGTATAGTTTGAAGTCAGGTAGCGTGATGTTTCCAGCTTTGTTCTTTTTTCTTAGGATTGTCTTGGATAAATGGCTCTTTTTTGGTTCCATATGAAATTTAAAGTAGTTTTTTCTAACTATGTGAAGAAAGTCAATGGTAGCTTGTGACTATAATAGCTTGAATCTATAAATTACTTTGAGCAGTATGGCCATTTTCACTATATTGATTCTTTCCAAGAGCATGGAATGTTTTTCCATTTGTTTGTGTCCTCTCTTATTTCCTTGATCAGTGTTTTGTAGTTCTCCTTGAAGAGATCCTTCACATCCCTTGTAAGTTGTGTTCCTAGGTATTATTTTCTTTGTAACAATTGTGAATGGGAGTTCACTCATGAATTGGCTCTCTGATTATCTATTATTGGTGTATAGGAAGGCTTGTGATTTGTGCACATTGATTTTGTATCCTGAGTCTTTGCTGAAGTTGATGAACCAATCATTTCTTAATAGAAAACATTGGGAGGTCATGGCATGATGAGAAAAAAACATCATTGTCATGTAGTGTATCTAGCACAGGAAATAGCTGGAAATGCCCTAACCTTGACATATTAAAATGATTCCGGTAAAGCAATGGTTTGAAGTCCCAATAGTTTCCTTTCTTCCTCCTTTGGTCATTGATGTGAATTAGGAATGTTTACTATGCAGATTTTTTTGACATTTCTTATGATTTCTGATTGACTTCTTACATCATGGAACCTTCTCCTTGCTGAGGACTGACTGCTGAACACAAAGCTCTCAAAAATCTCAACTTGTGCCTAGCATTTTCTGCTTCACTTCAATGTCTCAGCTCTAGGGAATCTTGATGTCCTTCACAGTGCCTGGCATATAGCAGGCTTTCAATGAACACTTGTCAGTGGAAAAACTGCTGGTGAGTCTGGCCTCAGCTCATATCTCCTGGCCATCCTGGTCATAGTTACTGCTGCAATGTTAATTTTTTTTTCCCATTTTTATCCTATGAAATATCTAGAAGATGTAGTTGTTTGAAAAAATTGTAAGGAAATTCAGTAAGTGTTTAAAGCCAACTAGTTTTATTGTTTCAAAACTCTTCTTTCTGCCTGTTTTTTAAAGCCAGGGATCTCAGGCTTTATCACCTGAGGGGTAACTTTATCCCTGTGCTTAAAGAACGTTAATTTTTCTTTTCTTTGATATAAATGGATTTCAAAATTATAGTAAAACTTTAACACAAGCAAAAAATGTAATTTTGTCTCCAGAAATGCTTCCATGGTGTATAAAACTTTGCCTGCACTTTAGGAAATAATCTTGTTGTAACACTGGCACACAAAATTAATTAGTGTTCACCCTGTTTCCCTGCTGACCTCTGCCAGACTATGCACCCTGGGAAATTTCAGGGAAAGCGGAGGCAGCTTTCTACAGGGACAGGCTTGGGGCCCATGATTAACTTTTGGCTTTGGATTAAGCTTTTTTTTTCTCTCTTTCCTGAGTAAATAGAAGCAATAGGGTGTATGTAGACTGCAGTGCAGTTTAATGATTGAAAAATATGGGAAATGTCACTTGCCTATACACAATCATGTTCATCTTTTTATAAAGAGTTGAGGGGTCACCCCTTCTAGGAAGCCTTCCCCAGTCACTCCTCTGGTACTGTCCTATTTCCCCTCTGAAGTCCTATGGCACTTGTGGTCTGCAACAGTCAATTCAGCCGTCAGTTCTTGGATGCTTGGTACAAGAACATGCAATTCAGTTTTCAGTCCATGGATGTCTGAACACCCTTTCAGGTGGTTCCCTTCTCTCCTGGGTAGCAGTGAACTTGTTGAATGCAGGGTTGGGATACCTGAGTAGGCAGGACATAAATATTTAATACACATTTCCAAACTGACATTACCAGAATGCCTACAGGAATGAGTTGGGCAGTAGACATAGCTATGTGGAAGGCTTTGAAAAGAGAATTATAAGGCAGAATCTGGAAGTTGTGAGCAGTTTTGTTGTTTGTTTTCTAAAAAGGATTCCAGTAATGCCCCTAAGTTGTGTGTGTGTGTTGTTTATTGTATTGTGTTCTTAGTAAGGTGTCATCTGTCAGGAAGCTTTAGGATGTGACTATAAACGATGTTTTGGATTTTCACAGCACGTGCAAGGTTTCCATCTTTTGGATCTCCCCACATTCTAGGCCAATGGACCTAAAGGCAAATGGGGGAGGAAAACCTGAGGATACCACTAAAGTTCCAGGAGCCAATTTCTGCTTGGATCTCACATGTCCCTGAGGATGGTCTCTTCTTACCACCTTCTTTTCTTGGAAAGGGTAGAATGAGGGTGATGTTAATGGGATATACAGTGTTTGCCCTCATGTTACTCATAATATTCTTGGGAAGTCAAGATCCATGCTGAAATCATTTAGAAATTGGTACAAGACATTCTGGAATTACAGTGAAACATGGTGGCTCTGCCCCTAGCATATAAGCTTATGCCCAAAATGCAAAGTTTACCATGGTAAGTCATGATCTGCCCAGAGGCTTGCCTGGGAGTAGCAGAGTGCCTTGTGGCTCCCTTGATCTAAAATTTTAAATATTCCTTATATCAATTGAAAGATAGCTAGTTTTGCCTTTCTGCATCAAAACAAGATACAGGATATATGCCTGGTAGCAGAACAAGCCTATATCTCTGCACAATGGCTTGCTAGCACATTAATTGACCCAATGAAAATAAATTTGTAGGGAAGAAGAGAATGAAGACTTTTGGTCTATGTTGCAGATTCATTTATGTGATTGGGCAAATGCATCAAAAATTGTGAATCAATATTTCTAAGATAACTTGGAAAAGAGTCCCTGTCTTCTCTCTGTTCAATCAATGCCATGACTGAAAACACTAGAGGCAGACTAATTCCATTTTTATTTGGTCCAAATTTAGGAGGTCAATTTAATAAGCTGTTTGACAGATAGGGCTCAAATAATTTTGCAAAACTAGAATAAGAGGTCAAAACATGTAAAAATTACAAACATATATTTAGTGTTTACTCTGTGCTAGACACAGAAGAAAGTAGGTTAATGCACTATCTCATTTACCATGTGCAAAAATACCTATGAAGCTTCTATAATAATGCCTAATCTGTATATAAGAAAACTGTTGTTCGGAAAAGAGGCATAATTTGCCCAGAGTCACATAATTAATAGGTGGTAGAATCAAGGTTTGAACTTGAGATGTTAGCTATTATGCTATATTAAGTATGTAGGTTTGTATTTTAGTTAAAATTGGTAATTGTTTTTCAAGATTTGGAAAATATTATTACACATATTCCTGAGAAAAGGACTTTCAGATTTCAGAAACTGTAAGTTTAGCCTGAACCAAAGGCGCAAGGTGACTATTGGAAAACCCAAATATAAATTGGGGCTTCACAATGTCAAGCTCAAGGGAAACAACAATTCCATTGTGTCTCAAGATCTCACTCGGGGTAGTAGTGATTTTCTTTTTTTTTTGAGACAGAATCTTGCACTGTTACCCAGGCTGGAGTGCAGTGGCGTGATTTCTGCTGACTGCAACATCCGCCTCCTGGGTTCAAGCAATTCTCTTGTCTCAGCCTTCCAAGTAGCTGGGATTACAGGTACCCACCACCACGCCTGGCTAATTTTTTGTATATTTAGTAGAGACTGGGTTTTTCTGTAATGGCCAGGCTGGTCTTGAACTCCTGACCTCGTGATCCACCCACCTTGGCCTCCCAAAGTGCTGGGATTACAGGCATGAGCCACCATGCCCAGCCTGGTAATTATTTTTTAAAAGAGCCTTTAAAGATGCATGTGTCCAGAAGAAGACATTAATAAGATTTATGAAGGATCTGGAAAACATTGTCAAATTAATTCACATTAATGGGAGTACTCTGTGATAGGTGTTACGGTATAATAATGAACAAAACCGAACTTATGTCAAGGAGCCTAGAATTTCAAGGAATTTGAGGTATTTATACCAAAGAAGTAGCTTGGAAGTAGGATGAGGTTTGATTCAATTACCAAATTTAAATACTTGGTGTATGTCATACATTATGCTGGGAATAGAAATGCAGGGATGAAAAACTACATCACACATCTGCTCTTAAGGAGACCACAGTCTAGGGGTGACGGAGGTCCTGTATAATCAGTTGTGATATGATGAGTACTATAAAGCCATTTGTTGCTTAACTATGGGGATAAGTTCCGAGAAATGCATCATTAGGCAATTTCATCATTGTGCAAACATCATCAAGTATACATACCCAAACCTAGATGGTATAGCCTACTGCACACCTAGGCTATGTGGTTAGCCTATTGCTCCTAGGCTGCAAACCTGGACAGCCTGTTACTGTACTGAATGCTGTAGGCAATTGGAACATAATGGTCTATTTGCGCATCTGAACACAGCTAAATACAGAAAAAGTGTGGCAAAAATACAGTATTATAATCTTAAGGGAACACCACACTATATGTGGTCCTTGGTTGACTGAGACAGGATTATGCACTGAATGACTACATTAGTAATATAAACAACAGACTAACATGCTGAGGCCACAGCAAAAGTCACCAGAAGTACATCTGCTTGTTAGAGGCAGGGGATTGGAAGAGGGTCACTTGATAGCTTTCTGCAAATATTTTAGGAGCTGCTACTTGATACCAGAAACTGATTTCTTTTAAGAAAAGAAACACCTCTGGAGGGAGGATAAAAGTTTGGAAATTGCACAGAAGATAGTTTTATTAAAAGGTGAAAATGCTTTGTAGCAAACAAGAGATGAGACAACAAAGTAGGTTGCCTTACAAAAAGAGTGGACTACCCCTCACTGAACGTGCCCAAGTGGAGTCCAGTCCACCACGTGGGTAAGGTCTTGCACTTGTATCTTAATATTGTCTGGCCTGAGCTTATTTCAGGACTGAAGCCTGGAAATTGTTGTTTCCAGTAAGTGAAGAAATTGTTGTCTGATCCTACCCTCCAAAAGGCCAAAGTCAGAGACCTGGTACTACAAATTCGAACCTGGTACTACAAATTCTAACTAAGGCAGCACTGGTTTCCACAGTGAAGATCAGGCACTTCTTATCTGGTCTCTGGTACTGGCGCTCTATGATGGGGAATTGCACATCTTGTCAGCTGAGACATTCACACTTTCCTAAAAAGATTATTTTAATCCAGATTATTCTGGGGACATCTACAATCTTCTATCCCTTTCTTTTTGGAGAAGCAGAAGATACAATGTACCAGAATACAGGAACACTGGATTCAGTTTTTTGCTTTGTCCCTTAATATCCACACGAATTCTCCTTTCTGAGATTTGGTTTCCTTTTCTATAAATCATGAGAGGTGCATTAAATCAGTAGCTTTAGACATTAGTTGGGCTTTTTTAAAGACTTTTGGAGAGCTTTTAAACTACCCATGCTGGAGTCTCAGCCTCAGGGAGTCTGATTCAGCCTTGAGTAGGATCAGGAAATAATATTTCTCAAGTTATCTTGAGGAACCTAATGGTATAGCCCAATTTGGGAAATAGGTTAGGGAATTTCTAGGTTCCTTTTCAATTCTAAGATTCTATGAATTTGTGATTCTGTTTCTCCATCCACAAAACTCAGTGATACACACACACGCACACGCACACACACACATACACAAATATATTTTTATTTTATATATATATATATCTTAAGAAGAAAAGGCTTTTACGCACCACAGCCCATGTGGAAAAATCCAATTCACCTGTGATTATAGCCGACATCATTTTATTTTAACAATTTCCCCTTCAAATGCAGCTCAGGTAGTTTGAAGAAATGTCCCTAAAATGAAAAAGCTGAGAAGAATGAAATAAACATTTAGTCAAGTTAGTTCATAACTTTCCCCCAGCCTGTCCCCCATCTGCCCGCCCTTCTAATTCCTTCTCTTCTTTCTGGTCTCAAACATTTAAGCAACACATAAGAGGAAAAAAGCTCTCCCTTAAGCCCATTTCTGAAATGGTTCTATTTTTAAACACTGCAGTTCATCTCAATTGTGCTCAAATTCAATTCACTTGTGATTGTCTGCTATATTATTTTCTTTATCAATTTCTCCCCAGACTCAGTGGGGTAGTGATTGAAATTTGAAAGCTTATGGGGGGGAATAAAGTCCAAAATAGTATTGAGGAAAATGTGTCTTGAGTCTGTTGGCTGCAAGAATCCCTTGCTTCAACACCCAGTCCACCTTCATCCAGAGTCTTTTGATAAACACCATCCAGCCGAAATGACTTAAAAATAAATTTAAATACATTCTTCCATGATCAAAATGGTTCTTTTCTCCCTGGCCCTAAAATATTTTATTTTCTATTGTTGTAGTACATGCTTGATGCTTTGGCTAAGACTGTCTTGTCTTTGCAAGACATCATTTAGCAATGGAGGAACCTGGTGGTACAGCCCAATTTGGGAAATAGGTTAGGTAATTTCTAGGTTCCTTTTTAGTTCTAAAATTCTATGACTTTATAAGCATTAATATATAATCATTGCTTAATGATTATTAAATTATTGCTGTGCTTTAGGTGAAATAAGGCCTGCTAGGTAGCAATGCAAAGTATTGGGAATACTGGCCTTTGGAATCTTCTTGAAATGGAAAGATAACACTCATCCTGTTCCCAAACTGGTTTGGCCACTGAACACAAAAGAGAATTTATTTCTAATGATAATTCTTGTTAGTATCATATTTGCCAAACTTATGATTTCATGAATTCAATGCAAAAGCAATCATCAAGTATATTGGAGAGGATGAAATGAGCAGAAGTTGACAAAATCAGGATGTACGGTCAACTGTAAGGATGTGTAGTTCTAATACTTATTAATGGGCATCTGTAAGATAGTTCTTCTCATTCTTGTCCAAGACCCCATCGGATGGTGGAAGTGCCCACACTCAGGTAAGGAGTCCCCTTTATGCATCTAAGTGTTTACTGGCGTCTTCCCCATGCTGTGCTTTCCTAGCCGTTTCTTTTGTATTGTGTCATTGACTGCTTGGGTTTACTTATACCTGTTTGGACTTTGAAGCTGTAAGAGAGTACAGTGATCCACTGGAGCTCTAGAGGCTGACTTTATGGATGGGTGGAATATCAGAGGCTGGTCAGTACACCTTTTTCCAAACACATCCAAATCTTTGTTCAAAGTGAGATCTTTTGTCTATGGGCAGGCTCTCCAAATTCTGCTTTCATAGATTCCACTCCTCTTTCCCCTCGGCTTATGAAAAATGTGTCCTTTATTTGAAGTCTGACACCTCTAAGAAGACTTCCCTGACCACTTTCCCACTCAATGTGAGCTTCCCTTGTATTCCTGTTTAATTCTTATATTTAGTGTATTTAGTACATACTATGAGAATTTTCTTATGCAATTAGGGCAGCTAAGAAGTCCCATAATCTACCATCTGCAAGCTGGAAAACCAGAAAAACCGGTGGTGTAATTCTCAGTCAGTGTCGAGGCCTGAGGAAGAGGAGCACTGGTGTCTGAGAGCAGAAGAAGATAGATGCCCCAGTTCAAACAGAGAGAAGAAAGTCACCCTTCCCCTGACTTTTTGTTCTAATGGTGCCCTCAGTGGACTGAATGATGCCCACCCACATTGCTAAAGACAGTTCTTCTATACTTAGTCTATTGATTCAAATGCAAATATCTTCTGGAAGCATCCTCACAGACACATCCAGAAATAATATTTTACCAGTTGTTTTGGGCATCTGTTAGCCCAAAGATGGCCATAACACATAAAATAACCATCACAGCTACCCAAGTAGACTTCATGTCCCTGCATTGTAAAACTGTATCCTCTCCTGTTTGTCAGTGCATGGCAGAGAGGATGGTACATGCCACCTGCTTATGTATTAACTGTGGAATGTTAGATTAATAACAATTTGTTGAATACCTCTGTGCTAAGTACATTATACATGCCATATTATAACAATTTTATGCATTAAGTACTATTATTATGCTGGTTTATAAATAAGGAAATTGGGAAGTTAGTTAGTTTAAATAGTGTACCAAGTGTCAGAGTCGGGATTTAAAAAAAAAAAAAGCCTTATCTGGGAACAAATGCAGTATGATGTGATGAGGTTTCCCTACAGAGCTCTGCTTTGTGATTTATTCTTTCATTTCTTCTCAGTTTCTTCTCCCCATAATCACCCCCTTGGGAGTGAGAGCAGAAAGTGGTATGGGTAAAAAAAAAAGATGCGTGAGTCACAAAAAAATTCTTCATGGAAATGCTTAGAGGAAAGTGATGTTGAGGGCAAGGTGTGAGTAGTCACGTTACACAATTAGCTGAGACACTTGAATTCTAAGTGATGTAATTTTGTAATGATGGTAGTATTTCTCAAACATGGAAGCAGCATCAAAGGTGGTGTTTTCACTGTCAGTGCCACAATTGGAGCATGAGACTATGGAGTTTCTTGATGCTGATTAATCAGGTGACTCACTTGGACCTACTTGACATCCAACTTCACTCTAAAATCTCATGCTTTTATGGCAGAAGGAAGGAATGGCAGTACTTCCCCTCTCTTAGATTTGCATAATTGTAAAGCATCAATGATGCCATTGCTTTTTCAAAATGATTGTTTTGAAAATGATTAGCTACTACAAGTCCCAGAATAAAATATGTCTGTATATTTCCTGCCTTTACAAATGCCTGAGAGCAAAGACAATGGACTGGAGAAACATCTGAAAGAAGCAGACGAACATCTGCTAGATCAATAGTCCTTACACAATTAGCCTCCGTGGAAGGCAGACCTTAAAAGACCCAAAGCTAGAATTTTATTCATGAAGAGACTGATACAAAAGAGATGGTATATAGAAAGTACTTTGAATATTATAAGGAACTCTCCAGATGTGAGATAGATTGTTTAAGCAATTCATCAAAAGACTTCCTCGGAAGGGTCTTTAGTATTTCTGGGATGGTGAAAACATGAAGAAAGATGCCTGTGATTTAACATGTATAAGGAAGACCCGGGACTTATTAAAATAGAAGAAAAAATTGCACTGAATGAAAGATGCTAATCTATGATTATCTTTGGAATGTTCTACATATTGAACAAGCCTCTAAAATGGACTAATGTTCTCTGCAGTATTTTGGCAAGTGACTTTCGCAGCCTCCGTCGTCAGAGTCCTTTGTTCTTGAATCCTGGAGTTTAGGTCAGAGGGACAATCTAGTTTCAGGGAAGAAAACACTCTTTCCCAGAGCTGACAACTGGAAACCCACAAGGAACTCAGCTGCAGATATTGGTGTGGAGCCTAGAGAGGATTCATGAGACACTGGTGAGAAATGGAAGTAGCAGGAGCATATGAGAACATGTGCAGCAACACTGTCCTTCTACTGTTCCTCTAAATTGGTATTGCAGGGGTTAAGGAAGCATTATGATGTCCCCTGAGTGGTCTAAAAACAGTAAGAACATGCAGGGTTAGTTTTGTAAAACAACTTTCTTGTGGTGTATAGAAGTGGATTGTGTGTATATATGTTTAATATTTGCTAAGCTTTTATTATATGCCAAATGCTTGAGAGTATATTTCTAAAAACTGAGAATATGGAAAATCTAGGTTGAAGCTAAAAGCTGAATAGGAATGGAGTGTGATTTGTTTATTTATCCTGTATAACAAATGACTCTCAAAATGTAATAGCTGAGAACAATGACCATTTATCATCTTTCATAATTCTGTGTAGGACTGGTCTCAGCTGGGTAGTTCTTCTGCTGTATGTGGTATTGACTGGGGCTGTCATCTTCTGAAGGCATAATGAGGTTGTAATGTCCATGATGGCTTAATTACATAGCTGGCCATCAGTGCTGGCTGCAGGGTAGAGCTCAGCTGGGCTGTCAGCCAGGGCTCCTTGAGTCTTCCTTCCTAGCCGTCTACATGGATTCAGCTCTGCATAGCATGGTGGCTGGTTCCAGGAGTGGAATTCTATCTATGAGAAAGTAGAAATTAAAGAGGCCCACCCTTGAAAATTACACAGTGTTGCATCTGATGCATCTTATTGATCAAAAAAAGTCACAGGACCAGCTAAAATTTAAGGTGAAGGGAAACAGATCTTTTGCATGAGCAGAGGCAAAAATACAAAAATGAAATAAAATAAAATATGCCTATTTTTAATACACAATGTACAGGAAGGACTCTATCTGGGATGAACTTTAGAAAAGAAAGTAATTTTATCAGTAGATCACTGATGGGGGTTCAAGTTTGCATGCGTACATGTGAGGAGTGAAAGTTGTATTTTTAAAGATGTCTTATATAGTTCACAGGAAATTGTACTGGCAGTAGAGGTCAGGGTTAGATGTTGTCAAGTCAATGTTGTATGAGCTGCATTTTCAGAGAAGGCCGTGGTATTCTGTCCCTCAATGCTTATGTGCTGTGGCTGGGGACCCTCCGATCTGTGGCTCCTCCTTCAATCTCTCTGCCATGCCAAGGCTCTGGGCAGTGCCTCCATCATTGAGGACAAGATAGGATCTATATGATCCGATAGTGATTCTAGCTTGGGTGTTACACAAAATTTGAAAAAAACATCTAAATTCTTATTTTCCTAATTTTAGTTCCTTCTATGTTCAACTCTTTATTATACATGAAGACCATGTTCTCAATTCTTCTTAATACTAGTCCTTCTATAAAATCTTGTACACGGTGAGAGCTTAGTTGATACTTTTTGATTAATTAAGTAAATGCATCTATTAAATCTAATATCATACTGATTTTCTTCTTTTTTAGTTATTGTGGTATCTCTGATTATTTATGACAACACATTCTCAAGATGCATATAAAATTCATGGTAAAAATGAAATCAAAATCACAATTTTGTTTACTTACAAGTTGTTTTCCTTGGATACAATATCTAGTTTTCTGTACCTACTATGAGTTATAACTATGGCCCTCACCACTGACCCAAAGCTATATATTTTTTTTAAATGGGGAACCTGGGAAAAATATGAATGCCTGGCTAACCAAATATGCTGGCATTTTCTGGAGGGACTCACAATATCACAGAATGCCTGCATCATATTTGTATTCAAAGGAATACGTGTGTATTTAAATCAATATACACATATATGTATACATTGTATACATATTGATCGATAGATAAATATTTACATGATTTCTTGAAGATAATGATAACCCAGGAAATATTTTAATTATCTGAACTGAGCTACTTATTCCTCTTCAGCAACTCCTATCACTACAAAGGCTTAACCTCTGATTCAAGAATTAGAGCACTGAGCTTTAGTTCCATTTCTTCTTCTGAATAAATCATAAAGAAATGCCTCATTTGCCCATAGGCCATATTTCCAGTCATCTCATCCACACAAAGTGGTTGAAATTAGTTAAACAGGTTTCTATGAACAAAAAGAGCTCTCACAAATCCCATACCCTTTTGCTTTTTGGTGATATATGATGCTAACTTTATAGCAGAGGAGACTTGACATGGTTTGTAAAGTTAAGTTTCTTAGGAGAGAATATTAGAAGTAGTGAAACAGTGAGGGTTTCTGCATATAGACAATGCAGTATAATGGTTGAAATCTAAGGTAACACAATGCATAAGTAGCAGTTCCAAGTCCCAATGTGCTTCACCTCTCTGGACCCAATTTCTTTATTTGTAAAATGGAGATAGATACTTTGAAGGGTTGCTGTAAAGTCTGTAAACTCTTTCTATCACATAACATAGTGCCAAGAAACAGAAAAAATCAAATGGCACTTAAATTATACAGAAAAGCCATTTATATAAAATAGATAATTTCCTACTAATACTGGAAAATAAACCGGCACTCTATATTTGTACACTTCTGTATTATACGTTAAATGTGGCAGAAAAAATTCTACTGCCACAATGCCAATGACATGCATACTTGATGAAGAGACTCAACTCATCTCTGAGCTCCATTAAGAAGGATATATAAAAAATGCAGACATACATTCAGACAAACTATTAAGATATGCTTGCACAAATATAAAATTATCACCATCTCAAGAAGTGTGAAAAGAAGGAGCCCAAAACCTTGTTTACTCTTGAGTTTTGTTGATTTTCTGCAAACAGAATAATGATTGAAGAGAAATACTTGTACTGTTCTTCCTGTCTGAAATTCTAAGCCTGGAGGCCATCCAAGTTCTCCTTTTAGGTTTTGGCAGTTATTTGAGAAGTGGCATAGGAGGGTAAGCAATCATAGCAGGTTCTAGAGAAAGAAGCATCACCTAAATTGCTATTCTAAAGTAGTAAACAGGATTCAGGCAACTTCTGAGAGACAGCTTCTAAGAGGGTAAACCCAGGACAGAAACGGGATGTGGAGTATTTACCTACTCTATGTGCTTCATTCTGATATATAGATAACTGCTTTATTATTTTCTCTTTGCAGAGTAGGCAAACTTTCTGTCTTTTGAAATAGATGATTATTGGCTGGGCTGCAGGAACAAATTAATAAAGAACTTTCATAAAGTTAGAGGACTAAGGTCAGGTTGGGACAAATATGGACAAATGTGTTCTTAGTCCAGACCCTATACTTAACCTACTAACTTTCCAATTAGTAGCCACTAGCCACATGTGCCATTCAGCACTTGAAATGTGGCTGATATGAATGAGTAAATCTATAAATATAAAATATATATGCAATTTCAAAGATTTAGCATGAAAAAGGATATAAAATGGCATATTACTAATTTTCATGCTGGTCGTTTGTTGAAATAGCAGTATTTTGGATATCTAGGGCTACCTGACAAGTTATTAAAATTAATTATTTTATTTTAAAACTTTTTGTGGGTACATAGTATGTGTATATATTTATGGGGTACCTAAGATGTTTTTGTACAGGCATGCAATGTGAAATAAGCACATCATGGACAATGGGGTATCCATCCCCCTCAAACATTTATCCTTAGAGTTACAAACAATCCAATTACACTCTTTGAATTATTTTAAAATGTGCAATTAGGTTATTATTGACTATAGTCCCCCTACTGTACTATCAAATAGTAGATCTTATTCATTCTTTCTATTTTGTTGTATCCGTTTACCATTCCCACCTTCCTCTCAGCCCCCCACTACCCTTCCCAGCCTCTGGTAACCATTCTTCTACTCTCTATGTCAATGAATTGAATTGTTTTGATTTTTAGATCCCACAAATAATTGAGAACATGTGATGTGTGTCTTTCTGTGCCTGACTTATTTCACTTAACATAATGATCTCCAGTTCTACACATGTTGTTGCAAATGACTGGATTTCATTCTTTTCTATGGCTAAATAGTATTCCATTATATTATGTACCACATTTTCTTTATCCATTCATTTGTTCATGGAAATTTACATTGCTTCCAAATCTTAACTGTTGTAAGCAGTGCTGCAACAAATAGGAATACAGGTATCTCTTCAATATTCTGATTTCCTTTCTTTTGAGTAGATGGGATTGCTGGATCGTATGATAGCTCAATTTTTAGTTTTTGAAGAACCTCCAAACTGTTCTCCATGATGGTTGTACTAATATACATTCCAACCAACAGTTACAGGGGTTTCCTTTTCTTGACATCCTCGCCAGCATTTGTTATTGCCTGCCTTTTGGATATAAGCCATTTTAACTGGGGTGAGATGGTATCTCATTGTAGTTTTGATTTGCATTCTCTGATGATCAATAATGTTGAGCACTTTTTCATATGCCTGTTAGAAATTTGTATGTCTTCTTTTGACAAATATTTATTCAAATCTTTTGCCCATTTTTTAAATAGAGTTATTAGATTTTTTTTTTCCTGTCGAGTTGTTTGAGCTCCTTATGTATTCTGATCCCTTGTCAAATGGGTAGTTTGCAAATATTTTCTCCCATTATGGTGGGTTGTCGCTTTACTTTGTTGATTGTATCCTTTGCTATGCAGAATCTTTTTAACTTGATGTGATCCCATTTGTCCATTTTTGCTTTGGTGGCCTATGCTTGTTGGCTATTGTTCAAAAAATCTTTTCCCAAAACAATGTCTTTTAGATTTTCCCCAATGTGTTCTTGTAGCAGTTTCATAGTTTGAGGTCTTAGATTTATGTCTTGAATCCATTTTGATTTGATTTTTATATATGGCAAGAGATAGGAGTCTTTCATTCTTCTTCATGTGGATATCCAGTTTTCCTAACACCATTTATTGAAGAGACTGTCTTTATCCCAGTGTATGATCTTGACACTTTTGTTGAAACTGAGTTCGCTATAGGTGTGTGTGTTCATTTCTATTTCTCTATTCTGTTCCATAGGTCTATGTGTCTGTTTTTATGCCAATACCATGCTGTTTTTGTTATTATAGCTCTATAGTATAATTTGAAGTCAGGTAATATAATTCTTCCAGTTTTGTTCTCTTTGCTTAAGACAGCTTTGGCTACTCTTGGTGTCTTTTGTGGTTCCATATAAATTTTAGGTATGTTTGTTCTCTGCCTGTGTAATCGCATATCATTGGTATTCTCACAGGGATTGCATTGAATCTGTAGATTGCTTTAGGTAATATGGACATTTTAACAATATTGATTCTTCCAATCCATGAACATGAAATATTTTTCCTTTTTTATTTTGGTGTCCTAATCAATTTATTTCATTAGTATTTTATGGATTTTATTATAGAGTTCTCTCACTTCTTTGTATTAATTTGTGCTTATTTAATGTTATGTGTATCTATTGTAAATGGGATTACTTTTTTAGTTCTTTTTCACATTGCTCATTGTTGGCAAATAGAAATACTACTGATTTTTGCATGTTGATTTTGTATCCTGCAACTTTACTGAATTTGTTTATCAGTCCTAATAGTTTTCTTGTGGACTTTTTAGGAGTTTCCAAATATAAGATGCTATTATCTGCAAACAAGGAGAATTTGAAGTCTTCCTTTCCAATTTGGATGACCTTTATATCTTTCTCTTGCCTGATTGCTCTGGCTAGATCTTCCAGTACTATGGTGAATAATAGTGGTGACAATGGGCATCCTTGGCATGTTCTGGATGTTAATGGAAAGTCTTTCCATTTTTCCTCATTCAGTATGATATTAGCTGTGGGTCTGTCATATATGGCTTTTATTATGTTGAGTTGCGTTCTTTCTATTCCCAGTTTTTTGAGGATTTTTAATCATGAAAAGATGCTGAATTTTATTAAATGCTTTTTTGGCATCAATTGAAATTATCATATACTTTTTATCTTTCGTTCTGTTGATATGATGTATTATACTGATTGATTTGCATATGTTGTACCATCCTTGCATCACAGGGATAATCCAACTTGGTTATGATGAATGCTTTTTCTAATGTATTGCTGAATTTGTCTTACTAGTTCTTTGTTGAGGATTTTGCATCAATAGTCATTAAAGATATTGGCCTGTAGTTTCTTTTCTTTAATATTTCTTTGTCTGGTTTTGGTATCAGGGTAATATAGGCCTCATAGAAAGAAGTTGAAAATATTCTCTCCCCTTCTATTGTTTGGAATAGTTTGGGTAGACTTGGTATAAATTATTTGTTAAACATTTGGTAGAATTCAGCAGTGAAGTGGTTAGGTCCTGGGCTTCTCTTTACTGGGAGACTTTTTATTACAGCCTTGATCTCATTACTTATTATTGGTCTGGTCAGGCTATGGATGTCTTCCTGGTTCAATATTAGTAGGTTATATGTATCTAGGAATTCATTCATTTCTTCCACCTTTTTCTAATTTACTGCATATAGTTGTTCATAGTAGCTGCAAATGAACCTTTGAATTTCTGCAATATCAACTGTAATGTCTCCTTTTTCATTTCTGATTTTGTTTACTTGGATCTTCTCTCTTTTTTCTTAGTCTGGTTAAAAGTTTGTCAATTTTGTATAACTTTTCAAGAAACCAACTTTTGGGTTCATTGGCCTTTTGTAATGTTTATTTTTATTTTTATTTCATTTATTTCTGTTCTTATCCTCATTATTTCTTTTCTTCTACTAAATTTGAGTTTGGTTTGCTTTTGCTTTACTGATTCTTTAAGATGCATGATTAGATTGTTCATTTGAAGTTTTCCTCTTTTTTGATGAGGGAGCTAATAGCTATAATCTTCCCTCTTGATACTACTTTTGGTGTATCACCCAGATTTTGGTGTGTTGTGTTTCCATTATGTTATATTTCAAGAACTTTTTCAATTTCCTTCTTAATTTCTTCATCAACTGGTCATTCAAAAGCATATTGTTTAATTTCTATATATTTGTATAGTTTCCAAAATTCCCTTTATTATTAATTTCTAGTTTTATTGCATTGTGGTCAGAGAAGATGCTTGATATTATTTCAATTTTTTAACTTGTTTTAAGACTTATTTTTTTACCTAACATATGGTCTTTCCTTGAGAATGATCCATATGCTGAAGAAAAATAAATAAATGAATAAATAGAATGTGTATTCTGCAGCTCTTAGATAAAATATTCTGTAGATATCATTAGATCCATTTGTTCTATAGTGCAGATTAAATCTGATGTTTCTGTTGATTTTTCTGTCTGCAAGATCTGTCCAATAACAAAAGTGGGATGTTGAAATCTCTAACTGTTATTGTATTAGGGCCTATCTATCTCTTAACCTCTAAAAATACTTCCTTTATATATCTGTGTGCTTCAGTGTTGGGTACATATATATTGAAAATTGTTATATCCTCCTGCTGTCTTGCTGAATTGTCCTTTTTATCATTATATAGTGAGTTTTTTTGTCCCTTTTTGAAGTTTTTGTCTTTAATTCTATTTTGTCTGATGTAAGTGTAGCTTCCCTTGCCCTTTTTTTTGGTTTCCGTTGGCATGAAATATCTTTTTTGTCCTTTTATTTTCAGTCTATGTGTCTTCATAGCTGAAATGTGTTCCTGGTGGGCAACAAATCAATGAGTCTTGTTTTTTCATTCATTTGGCCAGTATGTGTCTTTTGATTGGAGAGGTTAGTCCATTTACATTCAATGTTATTATTGATAAGTAAGGACTTACAACTGCCATTTTGTTATTTGTTTTCTAGTTGTTTTAGGATCTTCTCTTCATTCCTTCCTTCCTGTCTTCCCCCTAATATAGATGATTTTTTTAGTGATATGACTTAATTTCTTTTAATTTTTGTGTGTCCATTGTATGTTTCTTGGTTTGAGATTGCCATGAAGCTTGCAAATACTATGTTATAACCCATTATTTTAACCTGATTACAACTTAACATTATTTGCATAAACAAACAAAGGAAAACTAACAAAAACTGTACACTTTAACTTTGCCCCCCCCCACTTTTTGCCTTTTTGCTGTTTCTATTTATATCTTATTGTAGTGACTATATCTTGAAAACCTATTGTAGTTATTATTTTTGATTGGTTCATCATTTAGTCTTTCTACTTAGGATAAAAGTAATTTACAATACCACAGTTACAGTGTTATAATATTCTGGGTTTTTCTGTGTACTTACTGTTACCAGTGAGTTATGTACATACAGGTGATTATTTTTTAATAATTAATGTCCTTTTCTTTTGATTGATGTACTCCCTTTAGCATTTCTTATAGGACAGGTCTGGTATTGATAAATCCCTCAGCTTTTGTTTGTCTTGGAAAGCCTTTATTTCTCCTTCATATTTGAAGGATATTTTTCACTGGATATACTATTCTAAGGTAAAACATTTTTTTATCCTTTAGCACTTTAAATATGTCATGCCATTCTCTCCTTGCTTGTAAGATTTCTACTGAAAACTCAGCTAACAGATGTATTAGAGCTTCGTTGTATATTATTTGTTTCTTTGATCTTGCTGCCTTTAGGATCCATTCTTTATCTTTTACCTTTGGGAGTTTGATTACTAAATGCCTAGTGGTAGTCTGCTTTGATTTAATATACTTGGTGTTCTATACCCTTTTTGTATTTGGATATTGATATTTTTCTCTAGGTTTGGGGTGTTCTCTGTTATTATTCCTTTGAATAAACTGTCTACCCCTATGTCTTTTTCTACTTGCTCTTTCAGTACAATACCTCTTAGATTTGTCTTTTTGAGGCAGTTTTCTAAATCCCATAGCCATGCTTCATTTTCTTAATTCTTTTTTCTTTGCCTCCTCTGACTGTATATTTTCAGATAGCCTGTCTTCAGACTCACTAGTTCTTTCTTCTGCTTTATCAATTCTGCTATTAAAAGACTATGAGGCATTCTTCAGTATGCCAGTTATATTTTTCAGCTCCAGAAATTCTGCTTGATTGTTTCTAATAATTTCAAACTCTTTGTTAAATTTATCTGATAGAATTCTGAATTCCTTCTCTGTGTTATCTTGAATTTCTTTAAGTTTCCTCAGAACAGCTATTTTTAATTCTGCCTGTAAGGTCACATATCTCAGTTTTTCAGGATTTGTCCCTGGTCCCTTATTTAGTTGATTTGGTGAGGCCATGCTTTCCTGGATAGTGTTGATGTCAGTAGATGTTCTTTTTTTTTCTAGGCATTAAAGAGTAAGGTCTTTATTGTAGTCTTTACTGTTTGGGCTAATATGTAGCCATCCTTCTTGGGAACACTTTTTAAATGTTTGAAAGGACTTGAGTGTTGTGATCTAAGGTGTATTTACTTTAGGGGGCACCTTAAGTCCAATAACACTGTGGTTCTTGCAGACTTGTTGACATACCGCCTTGATGGTCATGAACAAGATCTGTGAAAATTCTCTTGATTACCAAGCAGAGACTCTTGTTCTCTTGCCTTACTCTTTCCAAAACATACAGAGTCTCCCTGTTCTGAGCCACCTAAGGCTCTGGTGGCACAAGCCTCCCTGTGGCCAACACCATTACCGTGCTGGATCAGACCTAAAGCCAGCACATCCCTGGGTCTTGCCCAAGGCCTACTGTAACCATTCCCTGGCTACTGCCCATGTTCACTTAAGACTCTGGGGCTCTACAGTCATCAGGTGCCAAAGCCAGCCAGGCCTGTGTACTTCCCTTCAGGGTGGCAAGGTGGTCCAGAAGTGCCATCCGGGAGTAAAGGACTAGAGTCAGAAACCTTAGAAGGATACCCAGTATTCTATTATATTGTGGCTGAGCTGGCACTAAAACCACAATATTCTTTCCTTCCAACTCTTTCCTCCCCCTTCCAAAGGCAGAGAATCCTCACCCCATAGCCACCACAACCCCAGACCATCAGGAGTTCTACCAGATTACTGCCAATGGTCTCTTAAGGCACAGGTGTCTGAAGTCAGCTTGTCATGAATGCTGCCTGGCCTAGGTCTTACCCTTCAGGGCAGTGAGACTCCCTCTGGCCCAGTACATGTCCAAAAATATCCAAGGGTCAAGTCCTGGAATCAAGGACCCCAAGAGCCCATTTAGTACTCTACCCACCTGTGGCTGTGCTGGTACCTAAGGCACAAGACACATTCCCCTTACTTTTCCCTCTGCTTTTCTCAAGAAGGAGTTTTGCTCCACAGCCACCAAAGCTAGTAAAGTGCTGAGTTTTACCTGAAGCCATCAAGTCTCAGAGGCTCATCCAAGGCCCTCAATATAGTACCTGGGGTATTGCTGCTGGCGATTTCAGAGTCCAAGGGTTCTTCAGTTGGCAGGTGATGAATGCTGCCAGCACTGGGTCCTTTTCTTCAAGGCAGTGGGTTCTGGTTCAGGATGTGTCTAGAAATGTGTGTTTGCTAGGGCCTGGAACAGGGGGCTTCACAACTCTGTCCAGTGCCCTGTTCAGCTCTGGTTGAGCTGGTATCCTAGATGCAAGACAAAATCTTTTTCACTCCTCCCTCTTCTCTCTGCAAGCAGAAGAAAGGGGTTTCTTTTGGAGCCTTGAGCTGTGCAGCCTGGGTTTAGAGGAGGGGTGATGCCAGCACTCCCTTGTCTTCCCCAGCTGGTGCCTCAGTATGTTCATGTGCTCCCCCAGTTCACTGTCTCTGTGCCTAGTTCAGCACTAGAACTCACCTAATAGTTGCAGTCCTTATGGCCCAGACTGTCATTCAAGTTTACTTGGAGACAGAGTGTTGTAGCCCTTGGTGGTGAGGTTTGCAGGCACTCAAGTTTGGAACACTGGTATATGCAGTTCCCCCTCTGGCTAGGGCTGGTTTGAAAGCTCCCTGTGTGGGCGGGCATCAGCTGAGATTGATCTGGTTTTCTTTTCTGCTCTAATGGAACAGCACTGAGTTCCATGCCTCACAATTGCTGTTTTCTCCTTCCCCAGCACCTAGAGACGCTCTCTGCAGCATGCTGCTGCTGCCAGGGGTGGGTGAGGGGGTGGTACTGGCAATTCAGGACTGTTTTTTCTGTCTCTTCAATGCCTCTTTCAGTGACAGGAAGTTAAAAGCGATATGATGAGGGCTTACCTGATTTTTCATTCTTACAAAAGTTTTATATCTGTATGGATAGTTGTTAACTTAATGGCCTTGAGAGGGGGAACAATTGCTGGAGCTTTCTATTCTGCTGTTTTGCTCTGCCTCCTCTCAAATTATTAAAATTAATTTCACCTATTTCTTTTGACATTTTAAGGTGGCTACTAGAAAATCTAAAATTACAGATGTAGTTCACATCATGATTGTATAAAGAAGTGCTATCTAGACAGTAACCAACCAGGTAATTAGTCTACTAACTTGTCAACTCTATTGTAGGAACCTTTTTGCCCAACTGTAACATAAGGAATATTCATAGTAGATAGAAAAAAATTTCAATTTGAGAAATGAAGAAGAAAGAGGAGATAGAGAAGAAAATATTAAGGTGGTTAGCATAGCAATAGTATAATTTATTGCAATAGAGTCTTGAAAATGAAAAAAAAGAGAGCAGAGATCAATTGCACTCAAGCTCTCTGTTAGGAAAGGGAGATTAAGATGCAGTTCATAGCCTGATAGGTTTGTGTCAACATGCTGAACTATATTTCAAAATTATAACTGGTATAGCTTAGGTGGAGTATTAGAGAGTGGTCTTCAGTATGACCTATAGTGCAGATAGAATGCTCTACGCCCATCTCAACCAATACCCAAGTTATGCTGAGCTAAACAAACTTATAAAATTTAGTTAATCTTTTCTATATTATAAATCTGATATATTCCAAATCTCTTTGAGGTACTGAAAGGCCAAAATTATTTCAGGTGTTAGAACAGATAAATCATCTCTAAATTGTTTCCAGTAGTCTATAGTTAATTTTCTTTGGGCTGGACTGCCAACAATAGCCATGGAGAGCTCCCTGGGAGCAAGAGTGAGGATAAAAAGCAGATTCCTTCAGCAGAAACCAGTTTCAATGAACAGAATCATACATAACTAAAGTTAAAAAAAAGATGGACTATTGAAATTGGAAAAGAGAAAATCGATTTTTCCCTCACTCATATCTACTTTGTGTTACACATCTATAATGAAACTACAAAACAGTTTAGCTCTTGCAGGCTAATGTTAAAGAAGCAAAGTCTTAAAATTAACTTTCATTAGTTCACGTAAAGAAAACAAAGGTAAACTTAAGATTCTGCTTGTTAGGTCCAAACTATCTACTTGCAAAGGCAAAATGTACAGAGCAGAGAATGTTTTACCCAAGAGAGCTTCTTTGTGGCAAATTTCACACAATCTTTAAGGTCCAGGGATATAGAAATTGGTATTTTCTTCAAGCCCCTCTAGTGAGGGGCTTAAGAGGACAGTTGTTGTAGATAGGTTAACTTGGTTAATATATCAGGTCAGCTGCTTGTGAGCAGTGTGTCTACAACAAGTTACTAATCTCTCTAAAATTTAATGTACCAATCTTGGACATGATAATATAATAATACCTACCTATAGTGTTATCTCACACATGCAAAAGACTTGATACACATAAAATGTTTAATAGGATAACTGACAATAAACACTACGTGTTAACTGTTATGTACTTCAATGTCCAATGAGGGTTTATCTGTCTAGTAACATTTTTCTCATTGTTGGAGGCTGAGTTCTCTGGGATGCAGATTCTGAATGGAGCAAACTCTTCAGGAAATTAATTACTGAGTACTGATGCAATCAACTCTTACTGAAGGAAGCAGAATTGGGCAGGATTGGGATGGGAGCAGGGTTTGCCATAGGGAGCAGTTTTGTTGAGATATAATTTCAAGCCAGATTTTTGCTTGCTCCTTAGGGAGCTCTGAAGCGGAAAGCTTTTCAGAATTGTCCAAATTAGGGTAAGGGGCTGGAACTGGACACCCCCGGGTTCAACAATCAATGGAAGTGGTTTGCCTTGGGAAAAGGATGTGTCCTTGAGTAAGGCAATTCATGAAGACAGCAATTTGAAAGCCACAGTCTCAGAAGTTGGGAATTAAGTTCACATTTCAAAAGGGGCACTGGGCAGCATATTACAGCATCCACTACACTCACCATGACTGAGAAGCAGCGCCATCACTTGTCAAGGAGCTCTCAGCACCCAGGAAGGCAATGATGCCTATTAGGTTTGTGGGGAGAGAGATTCCAATAAAAACGGCTTCTTTTGCTTCTCCTGAGTTTGAAGCCAGGTGAGAAATAAGACATGTGAATACTACACATGGAACAAGAATGACAGTTTTCTTACTGATAAAGCTGAATCGAATAATGTGGATTTATCTCCTTCAATAATCACTCTATCTAATATACCTTCCCACTGGAATCGAACATATAACCCAATCTTCAGGCCTCTCTCTGCAGGGTCAGGGCCAGACGCTGTCTAGAATGCAGCCCCTAGAGTAGCGGAGGGCCAATGTCCTGAGGGCAATGCAGGCAGAAAGTAGTACTCCCAGAAATAACTGAGCCTCATACTCTCGGTGCCTTCTGCTAACTTCAGAAGAAGTCACGGGAGAGCACAGGAAGTGTTTCCATGGCTTTTCCTCAAGGGGCATTAAAAAATGATAAAAATGTTTCATTCTGTAAAAATGAGAAGTGGGGATTTAAACATTCCTGCTTAATTCTGCTACTTCCTCTGGCTACTTTTGGTCTTCCTTGGTGGCTTTGTGTCCTCAAAATAGCTCAACAGAAGACGTTATGTTCATTGGCATCTTCTAACAAGGTCTTTCTGTCCCTGAGGCTAGCTTTAGGCCTCTAAAGAGAGACTGTGTAGCTATGATTCTGAATTCTATAGACATGTGATACTTTTTTTCCATATAGCACATAAAGATGCAAATAATTCTACAGGAGTAATTATATAAAATATGATTGCTTTTCTATACCTCTTCAATTGCTGCTCCAGAAAATGGCAATTTTCATATAGTTTTGCCTTCCCATGGTATCAACCTTCACGTTTCTTAATACTATGCTTACACTGACATGTTTTGATTTTTCCACTTCAGGCATTCTCTATTGATTTACCTGTGGAGGAGAAAAAGCTGATTTTATTTGCTGCTCACCTTTCACATGTATACTCTTCACACTCCATCCAATCACAATAATCATTACATAATTTTTGGTTTGTTCAGAATTACAATGTATTATATATACTATGACAACTTTTTCTTTCATGTAAAACTTCTTGGTTTCCTTAGAATTAAGAATAGTCTTTTCTTTATTTGTTGTTTTGTTCTGTTTACCACAAATTTATCCTCACTTTTATCTCTGGTAACTAAATCTTTTCTCACTATGTTAAAACACATCACGTATTGTATCAACCTCTTGAAGAATCTTTTCTGGGTCCTTGTGACCTGCTAATATAATCTGAACTGCTTTGTTTCTGGGATTTATTTATTTTTTCTTTTTCTTTTTGAGACAGAGTCTTGCTCTGTTGCCAGGCTGGAGTGCAGTGGCGTGATTTCAGCTCACTGCAACCTCAGCCTCCTGGGTTCAAATGATTCTTGTGCCTCAGCCTCCTGAGTAGCTGGGGTTACAGGCACACGCCACCACACCCAGCTAATTTTTGTATTTTTAATAGAGATGGAGTTTCACTACATTGGCCAGGATGGTCTCGATCTCCTGACTTCGTGATCCCCCCTGCCTCAGCTTCCCATAGGGCTGAGATTACAGACGTGAGCCACCTCACCAGGCCTGTCCCTGGGATTTCTACGTAGCTTTTGGTCTAATATCTCCTTTCATTGCCAAGTTGGAGATTTCCTGCACCTACTTTGATTCCTAGATTGCATGTCTTTTCATTCTCTTATTGACTTCCTTATTTTGGTGTAACCACTCTTTCATGGCTTTTCTGAGAAAGGGTGCATGAAAGGCAAATCTTTTATGATACTATGTGTCTACAATGCTTTTTATTGATCCTTATACTTAAGTGAGAGTTTGACTGAGTAAAGAATTTGAAATTGAAGATAATCTGATATAACCAATTCTTAAGATTGTAGGGGGATATGAGGAGAAGTGGGGGAAGGTATGTTACTGTGTTTACTACCAGCTGAGTGTTCAAAATGCTCATAGCTGACGTGTCAGGTGCACTCATTCTGCTTTCTTGCCTGCAGCATGTTGTTTTATAATATTTTCTCCTATTCCATTGTATTTGTGATATAAATAGTTCCCCTGCTATTGTTTTGGTCGGGTTTCTAGACTGGTAGCAGTGGAAAATATGTTTTCCAAATATGCTACCTTATGAAAAGTTTTGAAGGCATTGTTTCTCTGTCTCCTAAATTCAAGCAGTACTATTGAAAAGTCTACAGCCTTTCTCTTTCTCCATCTTTTTATTATTATTATTTTTTTTATTGCATTTTAGGTTTTGGGGTACATGTGAAGAACATTCAAGATTGTTGCATAGGTACACACATGGCAGTGTGATTTGCTGTATTCCTCCCCCATCACCTATATCTGGCATTTCTCCCCATGCTATCTCTCCCCAACGCCCCACTCCGCACTGTCCCTGCCCTATTTCCCCCTGACAGACCCCAGTGTGTGATGCTCCCTTTCCTGTGTTCATGTGTTCTCATTGTTCAACACCCGCCTATGAGTGAGAACATGCAGTGTTTGATTTTCTGTTCTTGTGTCAGTTTGCTGAGAATGATGCTTTCCAGGTTCATCCATGTCCCTACAAAGGACATGAACTCATTGTTTTTGATGGCTGCATAATATTCCATGGTGTATATGTGCCACATTTTCCCTGTCCAGTCTATCATCGATGGGCATTTGGGTTGGTTCCAGGTCTTTGCTATTGTAAACAGTGCTGCAATGAACATTCATGTGCATGTGTCCTTATAGTAGAATGATTTATAATCCTTTGGATATATACTCAGTTATGGGATTGCTGGGTCAAATGGAATTTCTATTTCTAGGTCCTGAGGAATCGCCACACTGTCTTCCACAATGGTTGAACTAATTTACACTCCCACCAACAGTGTAAAAGTGTTCCTATTTCTCCATATCCTCTCCAGTATCTGTTGTCTCCAGATTTTTTAATGATCGCCATTCTAACTGGCGTGAGATGGTATCTCAATGTAGTTTTGATTTGCATTTCTCTGATGACCAGTGATGGTGAGCATTTTTTCATATGTTTGTTGGCCTCATCGATGTCTCCTTTTTAATCTCTTCAATAGTTAGTTTTAGGCTTTTGTTTTTATTTCAGTGTTCTGAAGTTTTATGATGTTGTGCCTTATAGTATCTTTTACTTATTTTATAGGAAACCTGATGACACTGTTCATTCTAGGAACTTGCATAATCATTGCTGGCAATCTTTTAAAAGTTATTTTATCTTTATTTTATTACTTGTATATGAAAACTTCTGAATGACTAGTAATCTTAAGTGTTTGTTTTAAGTTTCATTTCTATTATTTGAGCTCCATCTTTCTTCTGCTTTCAGGAAGATATGTGAAACTATTTATCACTGTATGGTTCAATAAGTATAATGGTGTCTTTTGGATTTGGGGTGACATTGCCTTCCCATGTTCACTTCCAATATTCCTTGTCTTGTGGTTAATTTCTTGTTATAACACTTTGTTACTATTTGAGGGGTATAATATTTTCCCTTATTTCACTGAAGACATAATTGGAGCTTTTTTAAAAAAGTTTTTATTTCCTAATTACTTGTCTTGTCCAACTTGTTCTTTTTATTTATTATTTTTCTTTTGAAGGGTATCTTCCTTAGATTTCTAATAATTTTTCTTTTAATTGCATGTCCATTTAAGAAGATGATATAAAAAGTTTGATTTGACATTCTGTGTATGTTGGTAGGTTTACCATAGTTGAAACTACTTAGGCTTTTCACTGTGAGCTTTAAGATTTTTCTCTTGGACTGCACGTTTTCTGCCTGGAGGGTATAATTCTGGCTGCCAATACTCTTAGAGCATTGCAGAAGAGGAGTATCATATCTCTGCTGTTCTTAGTATCATGTCTCAACGCTTCCCTGTCTTTTACCCTCTTCACAGAGGACATATCCACTTCCAACCTACTAACAGGTTGTGGGAGGGACCTTGCCCAGCTGATCCAAGAGGACAAGGGAATTTCTGATGTAGCTTCTTAAACAAACTTGTCTGATTATTTTGTTTCTAGTGCAAACTTTACATCAACTGCTCTGGATACCTGATGTAACTGCTTCTTAAGCTTATAGGAGATATGGGGAGAAGCAGGGAAGGTGTGTTACTCTGTTTTCTCTACTACCAGCTGAGTATTCAAAATGCTCATATCTGACAAGTTAAGTTCACTCATTCTTCTGCTTTCTTGCCTGCTGCATTTGGTTTTTATAATCTTTTCTGCCATTCCTTTGTATTTGTGATACAAATAGTCCTCTTGCTATGGTTTTGATCAGGTTTCTAGAGTGGTAGCAGAGGAAAATATGTTTTCTAAATATTCCATCTTTTGAAAATATCTTATTTTAACATATCAGTACTATATTTTCCCCAGATGTATACATTTATTTTCTTTCCTTTATCTCCCATACATTCAGACCTTTATGTTTAGTAAGCATGGATTTACAAACCTGAGAATCCTCTGAATCTTTAAACATTAATATATAAAATAGAACTTAATTTTCAACTGCTATCTCCCCACAAACTATCCAGAACAGGTCTTATACATTTCATCTTAATGACTACTTTAGACCCAAAATAATTTTTATTGATAACAGTAATATGGTAATTCATTATGGTATGCTGTTACCCGAGTGCTAATTAAAAGGAAAGATAGTTGAAGGATAAAGGAGGGCTTGAAAGCACATCACACAAAAGTTACCTCCTAATGTATTTCCTGTCTATCACACTTATTACTGCAGGGTGAGTTGACAGGTTAATTATGTACTAGGCAGGAGAGTAGGTACAGAGGATGTTACAATCTCAGAAGCAAACACTTATAATCATTTTATCTAAATATAAGACAAACTCACCTTGATGAAAGACTGCATTTAGTGATTATATGTAAGGCAACTCCTTACCTATAGATTGCAGATGGCACCCAGTTAAGTTGTACATAACAAAAACTAGTACATACATGCTGACCCTGCAGCAGCTGACTGTGACTCATATGTAGGGAGTGTGGATATTTGAAAATTTTTTCTTTAACCATGGAGAGTTCTGCTTCCTCCATTTCCTTCTCAAGTTATAGTTTTAACATCAAATCTCCCACCTGGTATTTACAAATATATAGAAAAATACCATGTTTATAGTTTATGTTTATTATGAAATGGTGACAATTTATCACTAGGGAACATTCTTTCACTAGGGAAAATTCTTACCCCATGAGGGAATCCTTTGCCAACATCCTGCTCTTGGCTCCCGTCCTCCCCTGTCCTGTCCTGTCCTGGAACCCATCATCTGGTGGCAAGAAGCTCATCTCCACCTGGGACAGTCCACTGAATCATTCAGGAGTCCCATTAGAAAGTTCTTGTTGCTGTTTCATTTTGTTTTAGGGTGAGAACAGACATCCTTGTAACTATTTTCTACCGGTGGTTGTTCTTGTTTTCTGGATTTGTACATCAGCTCTCATCATCTTTCACAGGAAAGTTTTCTCAAGTTGGAATATAATTGGTGTATTAGTCTGTTCTGAGGCTGCTAATGAAGACATACCCCAAACTGAGTAATTTATAAAGGAAAGAACTTTAATTGACTCATAGTTCAACACAGCTGGGGGAGGCCTGAGGAAACTTACAATCATGACAGAAGAGGAAGCAAACATATCCTTCTTTACATGGTGGCAGTAAGGAGAAAGTGCCAAGCAACAGGAGAAAAAGCCCCTTATGAAACCATCAGATCTCATGAGAACTCACCATCGGGAGAATAGCAAGGAGGTAACCACCCCCATGATTCAATTACCTCGCACTTGGTCCCTCCTACGACATGTGGGGGATTATGGGAACTATATTTCAAGGTAAAATTTGGGTGGGGACACAGTCAAACCATGTTAGTTGATATATCTCTTGAAAGTTTTATATTTTCTGCCCCTAGTCCATTTAAGTCTTTATTTCTACTTGTCACTTTTTCCCAGAATCTTCTTTATGACAGTTGACATTCTCTGGACAGTATGCCATGATATTCTAAATGAATAGCTATAGCAATATAATCTGCCAAAGGTATGACTACACAGATTAAAGTAAACCTATTAAATTTGTTATTGAGATTAGTATGCTTTCCCCTGGTGTACGCCAAGTTGCCAATAGCTTTCCACTCTATGGGTTTATAGGAAGCATAGACTCTTCCCTGCTTCCTCAACTCACCTATTGCCCCAAAGTAGACAAGACTTACCTATTTCTAATCAAAACATTTTCAGATTTTAGAAAACTATAAGTCGCGTACTTCTTTGTAATATTTTCAATGTATTATCTCTTCCAGTAATCTCATTTCTTCTCAAAATGGGTATATCTTTCCAGTGTGGAGATTGCACTTAGCGTTTTATTTTAACTCATCCTTCTTGACTCTGTGGCACCCAGAATGTGACAAATGGCTAATAATACTTAATCCATTTTGATTTATTCATAAAATTAATATTTATGGAAAAAATTCAGTCTTAAGTACTGAGTTAAGCTCTGCTGAGGCACATATTAGTACACTAAGTAGGATACCAATCTTTGGGGAAAGAGAAATACAAACAAGTAGCTCTAACAGATGATAAATGCAGTAGAAGGTATATTGTAGATATAATGCAATGACAGTGAGGTAGAATGATTTCTCCAACTTCTCAGGCTATTCTGAATGTGTTATATGCTTTTAGAGGCCAAAATCATACTGTGGGACCATGATGAATTGATTTGATGCTTTGATGATTTTTCCCGCCATGCCAGCTTATGAATGATAATGCCACTTTGATAAATCTACTGGTTTGTTTATATTGTTTTATTGGCATCATCAGACACTCAACTCAGAAAAATACTGATAGACTATGGAAAAAGCCAATACAAATAATTTAGATCGATTAATAATTTTATCAAGAAATAGAATAACATCATTACCTCTCTGATAATCCATGACCCAATCACAATTATTTGCCTGTTTCAAAATATTTTCACATTTGCAATTCTATTTAATCCTCATAGTAACAGTGCAAGATAGGTAGAATAGAGATTTTGTCTCCAGCGAAATGAGAAAACTGAGGAGATTGGACTTGTTTGGCCAAAGTGGTAGGACCAATGTGCAAAGGCCATGTAGTCTGAATTTCACCTGTTTTTCTTTTCCTTTTTTTTTTTTGAGGTGGAGTTTTGCTCTTTGCCCAGGCTGGAGTAAAGTAGTGCAATCTCAGCTCACTGCAACCTCCGCCCTGCCCCAATTCAAGCAATTCTCTTGCCTCAGCCTCCCCAGTAGCTGGTATTATAAGCACCCGCCACATGCCTGGCTATTTTGTATTTTTAGTAGAGACAGGGTTTCGTCATGTTAGCCAGGCTGCGCTCGAACTCCTGACCTCAGGTGATCCATCCACCTTGGTCTCCCAAAGTGCTAGCATTACAGGCATGATCCACTGTGCCCGGCCTCAGCTTTTTCACTCTACAAAAAGCTACACTGAAGGGCCAGCATTTTCCTGTCTCTCTGCCTGGTGTGTATATTGAAGGAGAGAAAACTTGATGACGCTCAAAGGGGGTCATGCATAACTTGCAAGTTTATTAAGGAATTCTCAGCACAGATCCCAAAAAGCAAAGGTATAAGAGAAGATACTGGGCCAATCTAATTTAGACCTTGCTTGTGAAAGCTAAGCCAGTGAAACCATGTGATAGATTCTTTTTAATATGGTATTATTGTCAGGGAATAGCTTCAATATGCACCGTAAGCATTAAATGCTAAAAATAATAACGGCAATTATAGATTGTTCTGACACCAGAAGAACAGAATTATGCTTCTTAACTGCATTGCCTTTAGCCAATAAAAATGCAAAATCACTTTTCTGGAAACTGTTTTCTTCTGTGCTAGATTACCAAGAGATGGCAGCATTCCATCCATCATTCAGCAACTATATATTCCTTGCTTGAGAACTAGGATTTCCTCTTTTTCCAATGAAGTGCTAAGAACACATAATAAAATTTAAAGTATGAATCTGTTTCATAATCACCCATTGTCACACAGTCATGCAGCTCCACATTGCCTGGATCTAAGTTTAGGTGCTGATGATACATAACTGTAAAGATTCAAATGACCCATTTTAAGATAACACATAGCATAGAGTTGGTGGTAGTGTACAACAAATCCACAGAGGGATGACTTAAGGAGGAGAATGGTGATGTATGATTCCTTCTTGGATGCACTTGAAGGTTTCTATTTGCAGGTTTTCCTTTTCTGCAGATACTTGGTAACCCAAAGCAAAAGGTTCTGTTAACAAAGTCAGGCCACTGTGTTATCCAGTTTGATATTTTGTTTGGAGTTTGGTATTTATCTGGCAGCAGAGTATTTTAGTAAATGTTACATTACAATCCATATTCTAGTCAATGAATGGGACCACAGACATGTCATCTTTTCTAGCAAGAGGTGGAAGGAATTCTTTATTTGGAAAGATTCAGAAATTATGTAAAGTTAAATATTTCAAAAGTTCATGCTTCCACTGCTCAGCTTGTCCTAAAATCTTTCTTGAGTTTTTTTTTATCATTGAGTTGTTATTTTATGACAGAGGCTAATGAAAAAATAATTTTGATACATTTATTATTACAAAATGAACACATTTAAAGTATATGGGTGTATTGCCAGTCTCCTTTTTTATTTTCTTCTGGTAGCTATATAGTTTTGCTGGCTTTCAATTGTCAAATATCACAGATTTGTCATAGAGTTCACTCATCAACCAATGACCTCTGAATGTAAAATACCTTAAACACAGTTTTGGAACGTGTAGATTCTCTAATATGTCTCATTGCTTTCTGCATTTTTGGAAGCCATTGAAGCCTTACTTGATGAGATAATCATCAATCTGAATACAATTTGTGTTATTTATCTTCATCTCACTCAAAGGATGACTTATTTATCCCAGAGAGTTGAATGGAGGTACCAAAAGTCACACAGCAAGTTAGTAGTGGAGACAGCCAGGGCTAAACTCTCGTGGTCTGATTGCCAAACCAGTATGTTTGCTACTGAATCATAATATGTAAACAATGTTCAGAAAATGACACCTTTGCTTTTTAAGGTGAGTCAGTCACAGTCCCTTTCAGGCATTCTAGTTACCAGAATTTGAGGTGTTTGAATTTTTATTTTTTTTTTTTTTTTAGCAAAGGAAGAAGCAGTAGGAACTGATTGATCTCTGCAGGCAAGGGAAGGTGCTGGTGAGTTCTGGGCATAGGTCCTCTATCAGAGACTGGAGGTTGAGTCCTCAGTGTTTCTTTGTGTGTCTGGAGGCAGGAAGTCTCTTTATCTGTTGCACATGTCTCCTGTGCTCCTGTGTCTGTTAACTTCTGACAGAGAAGCTCCACCAAGTAGGACCTCAGAGGGATCTCCAATTGTTTTCTATAGATTGGGCATTTTGCCTAAGTCTAATGGAAAGCTTTGAAGGAGCGAATATCTTTTCCCCCCTTGGAGACCCAAAGCTCTTATTGCTCCTTCCTTTGCTCAAAATATATTCTTTTAAATAATGGCTCAAGTACCTCCAAAGTTATACACAGATCAAGGCCTAGGTACAGACTTGCTGAAAGTGTTACAGATACTGCTGCAGTCAGAGGCTGGGAGGCCTTGAAGGATGGCTCCTCTCTGGCTGATAATCAGCTGAACTAAATCCCCACTTCAGCTTCTTCCTTCAGGTCCACGGTGCCCCAGGTGGCAGACTCCCAGAGATGTGAGATTTTTATTGGTGAGGCACAGTCTTATTTCTTTGGTTTCCATGGATGTCCCTTTAAAGCAGATCCAGGGCCCTGGAATAAGCAGAAAAATCTTGAACAAGGAAATGTCTCAATGCCTCCTCCAAAGCTTTTTCTCCTGCACATAAGAAAGCCCTTATGGGGTCTGATTATCCAAAGTCCTGCATAAGAGGGCCAAGTTGTCCTTCTCTCAAAGTCCAAATTAGAAAGAAGAAAAATGGGACCAATTCTTGATAACGATGACAGTCTTTTGTTATGTGTCAGATATGATTCTGAGTGCTTAGTAAAGTGTAGTTAAGAGTATATTTATGTACTCTGTGAGTATATGAATAAGAGTATATTTATGTACTGTCTCTGTGCCTATTTCCACCCCATCATGGCTAGCATTCTCTTTTTCTCTTTAGAAAGTCAAACCATAGCTAGTTGTGGTGTGACCTGTCTATTTTTATCTGTATTTCCAGGGGAACACAACGGCAATCAGGGTGGGAGCCTGGGCAGCAGGAAAATTTATTCCTGGCCGGGAGTATACAGAGTTTCCCTGATAGGACCATAGATGGTGCTCAACCCTGAGGACAGCAGCCTCCTGGTTATGGTGTTCCTTCAGATGGCTGCAGTTAGTCTGCTGAGCGTATAAAGATGCTGCAGATCAGACCCAGGCACTGATGTGGAAAGGTGATCCACCATGCCTTGCCCTCGAATGAAACAGATCTTATAGGCATTAATTTTTCAACAAGCCCTAGAGTCATTTTGGGCAGATTTTACCTGTTTGAGTCCATCAGGTTTATCTCTCTTTCCTCTACTCTGGAAACAGAAATATGACTTGGATCTACACTTCTCTCAGAAAGCAAACTTTTCAGCCATTGGTTTCCAAAGTGCTAAGGGAGGAAGGAAGTAGCCTAGTGGAACCTTTCTTCCAAAGACTTTTCTACACCTACCACCTTGTTGAGCAGATACATTTAGATGGCAGTACATTTCTAGCTTCTGCTTTAACCTCTCCACTTCAAGGTCTCTACTTGTAAATTTCCTCCATAAAACAGAGTTCTCTGAATAGTTGTTCATAATCCCTTAATTGAAGAAGCTTTCTGTGGTGAATTTCATGCTGTCTTTGTTTCATCTGTTGATCTTGTTTGGAGTTCCTCAGAAAGAACCAATGCCCCTGATCTTTCATTTAGCAAAACAATTTATTCTAAAATGGGTAAAACAATTTGCAAGAGAAACTTTACTACTGTACTAAGTTTCTAGAGAACTAGGAAATAATTTATTGTAAAAGTTTGATTAAAGTCTTAGGAACCCCTCCATTACTGAGTGTGGGTGAAACAATAGAACACAATGAATTTGTAGGAATAAAGAGTAGAAACCTCAGACCTGGACAAGAGTCAGGATAATTAAAGGCATGGGGGCAAATGGCCAGGCCATAAATACACTGCCTACCTTCCTTATTTCTGAGTCTTTGGATTCAGGACAGCTTTCACTCATGCTCCTTGCTATATACATTGACATAGAGATAAAATTTAACATTTAAATCAATCAAGTTTATGTCTAAAATGTATTTACTTTCTTGGTCATTATAGGGGTTTGGTTGTTAAGTTTTACTATATCTTAGTAGCATTATCCACAGCCTAGAGAAATGTATCCATTGTTAGTTTCCATTATCTTGAAGGTAACTCTATTTACCCCTTCCTGAAAGAAGATGATGGTAGGGCCTCTGTTAGACCATATGCTTCATTATAATAAAAGAGTTGTATCATTTATTGACTCAGTATAAAGCAAGAACTATACTAAGAGTTGTAACCATATTATCTCATTTAAATTGAAAAATAACCCTATGAAGTATTTTTAGTTATCCTCATTTTATACATGAAAAACCAAAGGTTTAGCAAGATGAAGAAATTTGCCTAAACTCATATTGCTAGTAAATGGTAGAGCAAAGATTGAATCTGAAACCTCTGACTATGAAAGCTGCACTAGAAACAAGTGGCCTCTTTCAGTGTCTCCTTAGGGCTTTCATTTGTCCCTTAGCTCAGGCCCTATGTGACTTATCCTTTATATTCTTGGGGCCTGAAACATAGAAGTTGCATGGGAGACAATGCTGTTGAGAAATGAGATTTGATGGCTGATTTTTGATTTATCTTATGTGTAGCTATGAACAAAGTAGGTTTACCATACATTCTGCTCTTCTAATACATTCATTCTGCTCAGAATGAATGTATTTTACAATACATTCTGATCACCAAGATCTCATACCATATTTGTGCCTCTATATATTTTTTTGTATAAACTATAAACTGCCTAGGAGTAGGAATTTTTTTTTTCTTCATTTCTCAACTAAGTTCTTTGAACAGGAATAATCTTATATCTATATATATATATGATTATTTCTTATATATATATTATTCCCTATATATATTATATATATAATACAGATTACATATATATTATATATATAATATAGATTATGTATATATATACAAATAATATAGTACAATATATATATTATACATATGTTACTGATTTGGTGATATTGACTCAATAGAAACATCAAAACAATGGAAACATCAAAAAGAAGACATCAACATGGAGAATAAGGCTTGTCTTGCAATGTGTCACAAAAAGTCATCTGAGGCCGACCTGCTCAGTTAGAAGGAGTGATCTGCCTTATGCTTTAATTTCACCCTGCACTTTGCCTCTCCCAGTATCCAGTACCTTTCTCAATGTATTTCACAGTAATTGTGCCTATTCTGTTTTCTCTCTTTCTTGCTAGGCTATGATCTCCAAAAAGGCAAGTGCCATTTGTCCATAGAACCCAGCACATGATCGCTCATTCCACATTTGAGGAATGACCGAACATACTTATCTGTGTTTATCTGCAACTTCAGATGCCAAATACTCTGCATGAGTTATTTGGACTGGATGCACTAAAGCACAATAGTGAGGCTCATTGATGGCAAACATGAGGAAGATTTTCAGAAATAGGTAAAAATATGCTAAGCGGCATTCTCAGTAACAACAAAACAGAATGAACTTAGTCCTGTATGGAAAAGTTTGAACGCTCATTCTTCTAATCAATTCCTAGAAGCAGCAATTAGAAAAACAGGCCAAAAATCGTGCCTATGATGATGACATAGAAATTATCCAAAGCCACAAAAACATAATGAAGATACAATGTTACTGTGTTTTGAGGCCCCAAGTGAAGGTCACCATCCCCACAGGTAAGAGATGTAAACCGAGTTTCACAGAGACTCACAGCAGCATCATTTACTTGATTCCTGGAATAGAGCAATTCAGGGAAAAGCTGGAGGATGTTCTTTTGTTTTCAAGGTAACAGTAGATAAAGGGTTTAATAGGGCTTTCTCCATCTGTACACAATTCTAGTCAGGCTGCGAGCGGCTTTTCTCCCGTAACACAGATCCCTGCAGAAACTGACTGTCGGCTTAGAAATGGCAGCACCAGAAAAAGCTGCTCAAGGCTGAATAATTATTTCGCGTCTGATCTCTAGGTCTAATACCTCCTGAGCGAAGCAAACCCTTTAGTAAAACAAATACCCACATTACGCCTATAGGAGCAAAGAGACAAACAGGAAGAGGCAGCCAATTCTGTTGCTGAGGCCGGCGCCAATGAGGATTGCCAGAGGGCATCCACATGGCTAGCAACGAAGCCCGTCTCAGCTGCGAAGTGGGATACACTGCTAGCTGCCTGTGCTGGCTCCTGCAAGGACGCCATTGTAGGGGATATTAGGACAGCTCTGGCTCGAGCATAGACGTGATGTTTGCTAAATTGATTTCCATTTTTACTGACTGAAAGCTAGTCGCTAAAGGGAGAGTGATTTCTGGGTGCCATATGGGGACATGGATATCTTCTAATTTAGTGGCTTGAATATGATCCGTTCATCTTTGTATTAAGACATTTTATTATAATTATATATACTGCCCCCGGCTGAAACAAACAGAGCTATTTGTTGAAAGGTTAAATGAGGAGAGTTGATGACTTCACTCCGGCTCGGGGAATCAAAAGAGATATGACACCCGCATTATTTCAATTATGTTCCAGGAAGCACAGCATGTCAGGGGAAGAGCACGTTCTGCAGTGTTGATCAAAGGAGAGTGATAAACTCAGATCTCATTTATAGCCCTAGCGTCATGTCCTGACAGAGCTGGAAAGACCTTCGACATCATTTAGTCAAAACCTTTCATTTTAGAAATCGAGGGCCTGGCAGAGGGAAATGACTGTCCCAAGATCACACATCTACAGGCAGATTCAAGAATATTCCAGGTCTTTTGAAACCTAGTCTTGTGAGCACTCCACTTAATACCTTTGCTTTGCCTGTTCCCTCCAGGTAGCTGTGGTTCGTTTGTTGGATGTGACAATGATTAGGCTGATGGAAACACTTTGTTTCTTTTCTAAAACACATGTTTTAGAAAAGCTTTCAAAAATAAAAAGTATGCATATATATAATTTTTGAGAAAAAAGAACAGATACCCTACTACTTAAGAGGATGGGGTTGATATAGCATTGATGTAGTACAAGCAATGAAAAATGTTTCACCTGCACTACGGCTGAGTTTCCAAATATCATTTAGCCCTTGTTATGGTCTGACCAAAATTCACGTATGGAAAGTTAATCTCCAGTGTAGCGCTGGGAGGTAGGTCCTGTGGAAGATGATTAGATCATGAGTGACTTTTCCCTCATGAACAGAATTAATGCCCTTATAAAACAAGCCCAAGGGACTTTGCCCCTTCCACCATGTGAGGACACAACTAGAAGTCACCATCTTTGAAGCAGAGAGTGAGCCTGAAGTATTTTGTTATAGATACTTCTCATCTTGTTCTCTGGATTTCTGAGAAGCAGAGGAGATTTTAAAGCCACGTTCTTACATCTGTGTAACTATCCAGGTTAAATTCTTACCGACATATATGAAACTCTCTCCCCTCTCCCTCTTTCTCACACACACACACACACACACATACCACCAAATCAAAAAAGAGGTGTCATTCGACAATTGCTAAAAAACGGATTCTCTAAATACTACAGAATTTAAGCAAATGGATACATTTCTTTCCCTTGGAAAGATTTCTTAGAGTTGATGGGACTTGAATTGGATGTTGAAAGATGAGAAAATTTAGATAATAAAAAAAGAAAGAAGGAACCATTTCAAGGGAGAGAATAAGATGTGGTACTGAGCGTGATTGATGAGTGATGGGGTGGTGCTGGGGTTATGAGACGTGACTGAGGTTGGTTGCACTGGCCTCAGGGGCACATACACAGGCAGAAGTGAAGTATGTTTTCAGGGAAGCTCGGTAGATTACAGTTATAGAGAAGACACACTAAGATAACACACTCAAAAGTTGAAACTAAATACTATGTGTAGGTACATTGAGGTGATGCGCATGGTTAGTTGTTGTTATGAATTAAAATAAACAAGATTTTATCTAAAATACAATAATTCTCTTTCACTGGTGACTTAGAGAGGGAGCTCTGTCTTCCCCAACTCCCACATCCATCTGGCCCCAACCTTATTCTCTGCCAATCTAAGTCAAATTTAAAGTAAGGAAAAACAATCTGTAATTGAAGTTGTCTATTTTTGCTAGTTATGTCTATCTCCTCAATGCCGCTTATGATGAAATCAAATGTTCCAATAACTGCTAATGGTAACAATTTAAATGAAAACTTTTTAGTTTTATTCAATATATAATTAGCAAATACTTCTTATTAAGTCTTACCATGTGCCTGAAATTGGGCTGGTGCCCGAGACTTGGAGAACAATAACAAAATAAGCTCTCAGTTCTCAAGTAGCTTGGAATCAACTAGAGGAACCTAATGCTGGAAAATATTCCAGATGTGCGTTAGAGATCTGTACAGTGAAACTTGGCACATAGGAAGCACTGAATAAATGTTTGGTGAATTGGCAACCCCCATCTTGTGCTCTAGGTCCCACTCCTTCTCGCCTTTTCGAGGACTTTGACTTTTCCTCTCCCCAACATGCATGATGTTTACTTTTCAATAGGATCATTCTCATTAGTAGGTAAAGATGGTATCATCATTCCTATCTAAAAAATAGAGTAAGCAAAACCTCTTTCGACCCCATGTCCCCCTTCAACTCTTGTCACTCCCCCTACTCCCTGCCCCTTTTATACAGATGTCTGCCTCTTCACTGAACATCCTCATGAATTTGTTCCAGTGAGGCTTCTTCATCCAGTCCACACTACTTTATCAACACCACGACTGTAAGGAGCATTGGCGATCACTTTGCCACCAGTCCACAAGATACGTCTCTCTTCTTCTTTTACTTTATCCCTCAATAACATTCAGCAAACAAATTCCTGTCTTCTTGGAGCCGTGTTTTTCTCATGGCATCATGGCACTAGACACGCATGGTTTTCCTCTTCATTCTTCAATGCTGGCTTCTCCCACTCTGCTCAGTCTGTCTTATCTCCTGCTTCTCTCTCTTTGCATTATCCCTCGGTGATATAACCCATGTCCTGGTTTTAATCGCTCTCTCTATGCCAGTGACTCTCAAACTGTATTTCTCCTTCTTATTATTCCCCAACAACCAAGTGTTAATATTCTTCCAGTTGAATGTCATGTAGGTGTTTCAACCTTACCAGGGCAGGTATAATTTTCTCTATTTCCCAGCCCAGCTTTGCTCCTACATCAATTCTCTACATCTCTGTTTTGGGCATTACCATATACCTAGTTTTCAAAGCCAAAGCTCAAAATTTTTACTTGGCTCTTCTTTCTTCTTCAATTCTTACATCAAATTCATGAGTAAAAACTATCGATTCTAACTATAGTCAGGTCTAAAATGATTAATTTTTCTTCCTTTCATATACCTGTAGCAAAAGCCACGTGCCACTTCTAACTCAGTCTAATGCAACAGCTGATTTTCCTATTTTTCCTTTTACCTATTTACTAAGCATTCCATAATGTACTCAGAATTATTTTTTAAATATGTAAATCGGACCATATTCATTTCCTACATAAGACCCACTAATGGCTTCCCAACACATCTAAAATTAAAATTCCTTTCTCTGGCTTATAAAGCCTAAGATAATTGGTTCCTAGTTACTATTCCAGCTTCTTCTTATAGTCATTCTGTGGTATGCAAGAAAATACTCAAAAACAGGCTCTCTGAGTGGGAACTGAGGGCTGGAGACAAAGAGGGAGTCCTGATTCACAGGAGGGAGTCCTGATTCACAGTGTTTGCCAATTTCCCTGGTATAAATATTCCTACCTTAGCCAATCATAAGCTCCCAATGTTACATCAGTTGGCTCACAAAATCCCTGAAAATGCAACAATTGTCTGTCACTAGGAATAAAAGCCAGCCAGCACCTGGCATAAACCTTTATCACAATGCTCTAGCCACCCTGATCTTTATTTATTTCCTCAGAAACATTACTCAAGTACCTGTTTTAGGCCATGGATCCCATTTCTCCCTCTTCCTGAAATTCTCTTCCTCCTGATTATAATACAGAACAAGAATGATTCTCGCTTTTGGGTCTCATCTAAGTCCTCACTGAGGTCGTCTTCAACTGTCCCATATAGTTACCATTTAGTCATTCTCTAGTACGTTCTCCAACAGTAGCTCTCTCCATAAGACCTGAAGCTATCTGGCGTTCACCTAATGTGTATATTTATTTATATTCTGTTTGCCTCACTGCAATTTAATCTCCATGATTGGAGGGTCCTTGTTGATCATGTTCACAGCTGTCTCCCCAGTGCCAAGAGCAGTGCCTAACACACAGCAGATGCTCAATTTGAAAAACAAATCAATGGATAAAATAACATTTGTAGCACAATTGATCTCTGCTTGCTTACATGGTCTTTCTAACAACCAAAAAGTCAATTTTCCCAAATACAACTTGCTTTTCTCCTGATCTGCCATTTTGAACTCCCCATTTCCTAGCCTGCAATGCTGTACCTGTCTCTCTGCTCTTCAAATATTAAAAAACTCTTTACCCTGAAAGGCTCCAATCATGTCTTTTTGTTAAAATAAATCTTTAATGATCATTCCAGGCCATGGATTCCTTCACCTTTGAAGGCCAGCAGTACATTTTAACTGCATAGGTGTCTGGTAATTGCTGATGTTCTGCCCAGGGACACCCTCTGTGACTCTCTTCTGTGATGTATTACTTGTATTTTTATTTAATGTTTTCAATGCCCATGTAGTCTTTCTGCCTTTTGACTCCAAGCTTCTATAGGTCCACTCCAGGTTTGTACTTCGTCCATGTCCACTAAAATTCTTGGAGCCATTACGTGAACACAGTGCATTTTTAGTAAATGTCCATGAATTGGATTTGCATTATGGATCTTCTTTTATTTTCCTTTGTAGACACACACTCCATTCTTCTTTACCTTGGCTTGTGTCCTGGGAAACTGACACGTGTACACTTCATTAAAGAGCTCTCATCCTTCCTGGCTGTGATGAGGCTGGGCCAAGGGAGAGCAGGAGTCTAGGATCAGGTGGGAGAAGGAGAGTGAGGTCAGAGGATGCATGTCCCATGGCCCTTCCCCCTCCCTGCAGGGTTATCGTGAGTTTGCTTCACCTTTGGTTGTAAAGCATCAAGGTTCATCAGGTCATTTCTCTGCATAGCACTCTCTCTCTCTCTGGTTCCAGGGGCCACTTCCGCTTCTCCTTCAAGACTAAGGGTGGTTACTAGACCTGTGGTACTTCACCATTCCTTGGAATTTCTGTATACATTGCTCATACATTTATAAGCAGTCTCTTTATTGAACTCTTCTCAATTTACCCAATTTGAGGGTGTCTCTTGTTTCCTACTAAATCCCACAAGAATGTTTACCCTTCTCATGGAACCTGACCCATTCTTCAGTACAAAGCTTGGGTCCTACCTCTGCTGTTAAGCTTTCTCTACTTACTTCTGATAGAAATGAGGCTCAACAAATTTTAGCTCAATTATATTTGGCCAAATCATGTTTTTATATATTCCAGGCCCCCTGTCTGTGACAAGGAAATTCCTGCCTCTGATAGGAATTACATTTCTTGAAAATAGAGATGTGAATATACACCTACATATCTCTTTTCTCTAGTTTCATCGCCGTTATTCCATGATGAGCTATATCATCTCTCACCTGGCTTGTGCCCATTCCAGAGGCCTTTCTAATTAATTTAGCTGCATCTTTTTGGGATCTTCTCACATCTGTCTATGTTCCACAGTCAGTGTATTAGTCCATTCTTGCATTACTCTAAAGAAATGCCTGGGACAGGGTAATTTATAAAGAGGTTTGATTGACTCATAGTTCTGCAGGCTGTACAGGAAGCATTGTAGCATCTGCTTCTGGGGTGGCCTCAGGAGGCTTCCAATCATTGTGGAAGGGGAAGAGAGAGCAGTCACATCACATCATAAGAGCAGAAGCAAGAGAGAGAGTGGGGGAGGTGCTACACGCTTTTAAATGACTAGATCGCACGAGGACTCACTATCGCAAAGACAGTACCAAGGGGATGGTGCTGAACTATTCATGAGAAATCTGTGCCCATGATCCAATCACCTCCCACCAGGCTCCACCTCCCCACACTGTGGATTACATATCAGTATGAGATTTGTATGGGACATTCAAATGAGTCCCATACAAATAACCCTGACTAATGAGTCAGGGTGATGCCTAAAAAATTCAAATCTGATCGTACTTCACCCCTCGTATCCCAGACACACATGCACAGAGACATTCCATGCATGTCCATTAACAGCCCTTCCACACTCTGAAAAAAACAAAATGCCTGAACTTGATTCACCAGATGTCTCATACTCCGCTCATCACCTAATTCAGCAGTTCCCTTTCACACAATAGCTCTTGGCTCCTTCCAGTTCAGTGACACTGGATTTCTTTCAATGTCCCAGATGCCCCATATCCCCTCCTGACATGGAGTGTCTGATAGGCAGCTTCCACTCCCTGGAATGTTCTTCCCTCCTCTCTTCTTCAGTTAACTTGTTCTTATCTCCAGATATCAGCTTAAGTATCATTTTTCTCCAGCAAGTATTCCTGACTTTCTTTTCTTTTTTTGGAGTCTCCCTATGTCGCCAGGCTGGAGTGCAGTGGCATGATCTCGGCTCACTGCCACCTCGGCCTCCCGGATTCAAGGAATTTTCCTGCCTCAGCCTCCTGGATAGCTGGGACTACAGACATGCACCACCATGCCCAGCTTATTTTTGTATTCTTAGCAGAGACAGGGTTTCACCATGTTGGCCAGGATGGTCTCAATCTCTTGACCTTGTGATCTGCCTGCCTCGGCCTCCCAAAGAGCTGGGATTATAGGCGTGAGCCACCATGACCAGCCGTATTCCTGACTTTTCTAACTAGGTAATATTTCCTTGTTCCAAGTTTCTTCTCTTCCTAGCACTCATCACAGTTGCAACTTTACATTTATTTGGGTGATTATTGATTTGTCTGTATCTTCCACCAGCTCACAGACTTCACAAACACAGAGTCCAGGTTTGCTCACTCTTGGCCACCAGCACTGGTTCATATTGGGCATTCAATAAATATTTGCTGGACAAACATACAACTCTGACCCAGTGGTAACAGATGCCTCATATCTACTGAATTTCTTCGCAATTACATTTGTTATTCTTTTGATAAGTATTTCTATGTTAATCAGATAAGTAGACATATCATCATGACAAAAAAGAATAAGTTAGTATAAAAGTACATAAATATTTGAGGTTTCTTATAAAGCAGTGATAAATGCAAATAAATAAGAAAAAAATCCAGAGATAAGTACTTTTAATATATTGGTGTACGTTATTCAAGAATATATTTCTATGTTATTCAGGAGTCCTTTGGATATAAGCAACAGCAAGTGAACTAACAGAGGTTAGGTAAGAAGTGAATTTATTGGAAGGACATCTACTAAGGTGACATAATCAAAGGAGAAGCTGATATTTGAATTACAGGAAGTCCAGGAGAGTAATTGGAACCCAGGTTTGAAACTTCATTAGCAGTCCTGCTTTCTGCATCTCTGACTGTCCCTCCTGTCTGGCCTCCAGTGTCATTATTGCTTTCTGCAGTACAGCTTGATCCATATGGGGCAATTTTGATTCTGGAGTAGAAAAGACTTTTCTATTTCCAATTTGAAGATAATTATGAATCTGGGAAAAATTATTGTTAGTCTTATTAACTTGATTTTGATCCTGAGCAAGTGTTGGGATCATGTAAGAATATGGTTGGACCTGAGGGATAAACAATTACAAAAATAATAGAAGTTTGAGGAAGGTTGGTAAGAGCTATCCACTATAATATGTGTGCAGTGTGTGTGTGTGTGTGTTTGTGTGTGTGTGTGTGTTAGACACATTGTTTCCTAGCTTCTTATTTCATATAATGATATATCATGACCATCTTTAAAAGGATGGTGCTGAAACTGTAGCATTTCTGTCATTCTGACAGGCTGGACAAAAGCAGAGTTTGGCCTGAACTTGGCAGAAGAAAGCAGTTTTCCTTGGCATTTTCATTCTTTTAGTGGAAGCACCAATGAGGAATGAAAAGTAGAGGTGAGGAAACCACAGGGCAAAGGAGGAGGCCTAGAGGGAGATTGAGCAAAAAGATGCTGGGTTTAGGCCTCAAGGAGGAAAATTTATTCAAAGAAAAGGCAAGCAGACCAAATGAGCTCATTTCTGTGAGAGGAAATGGGAGTAACCGAATAAAGTAGAACTAGGAATCTAAGGAGATAATTGGCCTTCCTAGATATAGGGTCTCTTGCCAGAATAGTACATCCTCAAAATGCTAATTGAGAGCCCCAGAAGATTGGAGCAACATTAGATCAGGACGGAGTCATCAGAACTAGTTGCAGCAAAGTCAGGAGGGCTTGGCGAACAGGGATATAAGTTCGCATCTGAAGCAGGAGAAGTAAAAGATGTATGTCACTAATTTCCCTGGCCTGGCCTCTTCCTAAAATCTCCTGGGCTTGGCTGCTCCCCTCCCTTGCTCTGCACACAGGTGGAGGGGGCAAGATGAGGTCCCTCCCGGTGGTATCTACTGAACATGTGCCCTTCCATCCTGAGGCAGCTGTGCTGCCAGAGCTGTGCATCACAGAGTTTTCCAAAAGTTCTGAGGGTGTGTGCTCAGCTGTCTGTCCCAGTCGCTCAGTGACGTCTCCTGTCCCTGGGGCCTACAAGGCCGACTCTTTGGATTTGGCCAATGCCAGCCGCCCATGGTGCCCTATTAGCATTATTTAAATACCATTTCACATTTTGTATTCTCATGGCAGGTAACATGATCTCAAATTCATACGGCATCTGCTCTCTCCTCGTCCATCTACTCTGGAGATAATTTTTAAAGATTCTTTTTCTAATGACTCCAGATTTAAAGCTTTTTTAATGTGGAAGTTTGGGAGACTTTGAAAAGTCATGCTCAGCAAAAAAAAAAAAGTAATTTATGCTCTGTCTAGTTAATAACCTCTTATGTGCTTTAATAATTTAAACTAATTATCAATGGGAAAGTCTATAGTGTATACTTCAGTGATTGCTTTTCGTATACTTCCTTCTTTTTTCATGCCGTACGCCACTTGTCCTCAATGTGTCTCCAATGCCTATTATCATTGTTACACACATAAAATAACTGCCTTAGCTAGGAGAACGTGACCTTGACACTGAGAAGAGCAGTCCTTTAAAGGATAGCTCAATTAAAACCTAAGGCCTCTGCTCCTGATTGGATTTCATTACTATTCATAAGACTGTGTAGTGCTGAGCCACGTGTTCAAGGGATCCTCAAGGCTGGTTTCAGATAAGGTGCATTAAAGTTGTCAGTGGGATGCCCACCTGAAGCCTGCTGATGCTGAATCACCACAAAGCTCATTAGCCTGACTTGGCTCACGGAAGTTTTTCTTCGTCCAGATGAACATACGTAGCTTTCTCTTACATGGGGAACACCTTGAGGGAGGCTGTGCAATGATCTAGTTAGGAGCATGCGTTATTACGCCTATCTAAGTCTGAATTACAGGTCTGAAATTTAAAAGCTCGTGGTCTTGAACAATTTATTTAAACTCTCTGAACTCAGTTTACTCATCTAAAAAATAAGAATTATATGTTCCTTGTAAAATTGAGACAGTGCGTATAAAATGCTTAGCAGAGTTTCCAGAATATAGTAAGCTCTGAAACTATTAATAATAATAGCACAAGGCAATGGCTTACTTTTCTTTTTATATACCCAGTGCTCATAATGACCATTCATTGCTGAGATAAGATGTGGATAGTCAAAACCCAGCTAACGCAAGGTGGGGTGATGGGGGAAAATGCCACAGTCAGTGCTTCGTAGTTTAGGAAAATAAGAGAAATGCAAACAGGAACAGCTGAGGGAGGCCTTCTTGCCGAAATCGAACATGAAGTGAATTGCAGAGGTGGGCTATGGACATAGAAACTCTTCAAAAATGCAGGACTAATGATTTGTGCCAAGTCAAGAGAAAGTACTTTATGAGTGAACCATGCTTAATTCAAAGGTTAAGACATCTGAACTGTTCAGGAGGCCAGAGAGAGGATCATCAGTAGAAACTGCCTATGTATTATCCGAAGGCTGCAGAAAGGAGGCACAATCTGAATGATGGGCCAAGTTTCAAGTAGTAACCTTAATACTTTAAAGGTAAGTCTTGATGATTTTTTTTTATAATTTATTTATTTTACTTTAGGTGCATACTATATCTGGCATTTCTCCCCATGTTATCTGTCCCCACCCTCCCTCCCTCCCCACACCCCATTGTCTCTCCCCTGCCCCCCACAACTGTCCCCTCTGTGTGATGCTCCTCTCCCTGAGTCCACGTGTTCTCGTTGTTCAACACCCACCTATGAGTGAGAACATATGGTGCTTGGCTTTCTGTTCTTGGGTCGGTTTGCTGTGAATGATGGTTTCCAGATTCATCCAAGTCCCTACAAAGGACACAAACTCATCATTTTTTATGGCTGCGTAGTATTCCATGGTGTATATGTACCACATTTTCTTTGTCCAGTCTATCATTGATGGGCATTTGGGTTGGTTCCAGGTCTTTGCTATTGTACACAGGGCTGCAGTGAACATACGTGTGCATGTGTCTTTATAGTAGAACGATTTATAGTTCTTTGGGTATATACCCAATAGTGGGATTGCTGGGTCAAATGGAATTTCTATTTCTAGATCCTTGAGAAATCGCCACATTGTCTTCCACAATGGTTGAACTAATTTATACTCCCACCAACTGTGTAAGAGTGTTCCCATTTCTCCACATCCTCTCCAGCATCTGTTGTCTCCCGATTTTTTAATGATCGTCATTCTAACTGGCGTGAGATGATATCTCAGTGTGGTTTTGATTTGCATTTCTCTAATGTCCAGTGATGATGAGCATTTTTTCATGTTTTTTGGCTTCATATATGTCCTCTTTTGAAAAGTGTCGGTTCATACCCTTTGCCCACTTTTGAATGGGGTTGTTTGTGTTTTTCTTGTATATCTGTTTTAGTTATTTGTAGATTCTGGATATTAGCTCTTTGTCAGATGGGTACATTGCAAAAATTTTTTTGCCAGTCTGTGTCTTTTGATTGGGGCGTTTAGGCCATTTACATTCAATGTTAATATTGTTATGTGTGAATTTGATCCTGCCATTTTGTTACTGGCTGGCTTTCTTCTCATTAGTTGACTCATTTTCTTCATTGCATATTTGGTCTTTGCCAACTGGTTTGCTTTTGCAGTGACCGGTACCTGTTCCTTTCCATGCTTAGTGTTTCTTTCAGGAGCTCTTGTGGGGCAGGTCTGGTGGTGACAAAAGCTCTCAAAATTGCTTGTTCGTAAAGGATTTTATTTCTCCTTCACTTATGAAGATTAGTTTGGCTGGATATGAGATTCTGGGTTGAAAGTTCTTTTCTTTAAGGATGTTGAATATTGGTCCCCACTCTCTTCTGGCTTGTAGAGTTTCTGCTGAGAGATCTGCTATGGGTCTGATTGGCTTCCCTCTGTGGGTGACCCGACCTTTCTCTATGGCTGCCCTTAGCATTTTTTCCTTCATCTTGACCCTGGTGAATCTGACAATTATGTGCCTTGAGGTTGCTCTTCTTGAGGAATATCTTTGTGGAGTTCTCTTGTATTTCTTGAATTTAAAATTTGGACTGCCTTGCTAGGCTTAGGAAGTTCTCCTAGATAATATCCTGGAGTGTGTTTTCCAGCTTGGATTCATTCTCCCCATCATATTCCGGTACACCGATCAAGTATAGATTAGGTTTTTTCACATAATCCCATATTTCTTGGAGGCTTTGTTCATTTATTTTCACTCTTTTTTCTCTTGTATTGCCTTCTCTTTTACTTCATTGAGTTGATCTTCAATCTCTGATATCCTTTCTTCTGCTTGATCAATTCGGCTATTAAAACTTGTGTTTGCTTCACATAGTTCTCGTGCTGTGTTCTTCAACTCCATCAAGTCGTTTATGTTCTTCTCTGATCTGGTTATTCTAGTTAGCATTTCGCCTAAACTTTTTCAAGGTTTTTGGTTTCTTTGCATTGAGTTAGAACTTGTTCCTTTAGCTCTGAGAAGTTTGTTATTATCCACCTTCTCAATTCTATCAATTCTTCGCACTCCTTCTCGGTCAAGTTGTGATCCTGTGTTGTTGAGGAGTTGTGATCCCTTGAAGGAGAAGAGGTGTTCTGGTCTTTGGTGGTTTCACCTTTTTTGCGCTGGTTTTTTCCCATCTTTGTGCATTTACCTGGCTGTGGTGTCAGAGAGCTACTTGATGAGGTCGCTTGTCTGCCTGTGGGGGTGCTACTGGGTTTCTAGGGATTCCTTCAGGTTACTAGGGAAGCTTCCTGTGTCTTTTTTGTTTATGCTGGACAATTAGGCCCACCTCTTCCGCTGACCTGTAGGCACTGCTGGGTTGTCGAGAATGCCGTCCTGTTGCTACATAGGCTTCCTGTGTTTTTTGTTAAAACATGTAGCCCAGTCCCACCCCTCTAGTGTTGGGTTGTGCCCTTCCTCCACTGGGCTGGATCATTCAGGGTTCCCCTCAGGCTGTGGCACTGGCTACGCAACCCACTAGAGTCAGAGATTCAGCCCTCTGGGGTTTTTGGGGGAGGGTAGGGACCCGCCCAGCCGCACCAGGCAGTCTCCCCCTTTCAGCTTTCTCTTCTCCAGTCATGGGTTAGGGGCCGCCCAGCTGCTCCAGCTTACAGCTCCCTCTCTCTCCGGGCGTGGGGTAAGAGACGATAGCTCAGTCTGCAGACTCTTATTCAACTCCGCACTTGTAATTCCCGGCACTCGACTGGCAAAGATCCCCTGTTCTGTGTATTGCTGAGGCTTTGGGGGAAGCGCTGTATCTGGACCGGAGCGCCAGAGGTGGAGCCTCCGACTTGCCCATGAGATGCACTTTCTGGGTGAAGCAGCACCCTTCCCCACCTCGGTCTGCCCTGAGTGGGCTTTGCTCACCCTCGGACCAGACCTGTTGAAATGCACCTGGTACTTCAGTTGGAGCTAGGAGATCTCTGGGTTTCTGCGTCTCTTTGCTGGGTGTTGTGTGCTGGAGTTCTGTCTAATCCACCATCTTGGATTCTCCAGTCTTGATGATTTTAATTCCCCCATACACCTGGCTCTCCTGCCCCATCAAGAATATGTAGAATGACCATATAATGCAAGGACATATTACAGAATTACGTGGGGAGCCTTGTCATAGGTGTAAGGTGTGAGTGAGGGAGAAGACTTAGAAGAGTATCCAAAACCTACCACTTTGGGTGGCTTATGCTAAGTGTCATGCCTTCTAACTATTCCTTGAAAATCTCAGCTCTGGAATATTCTAGTGATTCTAGGGCAGGATTTCTCAACTTCAGCACAATTGAGATTTTGGCCATATAATTCTTGGTAATGGAGGACTGTCTTGTGAATTGTAGGAGCCATCCCTGGCTTCACCTGCTGGATACCAGTAGCAACTTCACAACAGTGCCAACCAAAAATGTCTCCAAATATTGCCAAATGTTTATTTGGGTGAGGAGCAAAATCACCCAAGTCTGACAACCACTTCTCTAGAGAAGTGATACTTCTCTGAGGAGACAGGTATACCTAGAAAACTCAATAACCAGTGTCTGAAATCTCTCATCCGGAATCTATTTTATGCTGAGGCTTAGCTCTGGCATTTGTGAGTCTATTTGCTTTTGGTCTGTTGGTGGGTGGGCAGGTACCATGATGTGGCATCATTTGCTTTGGCCAAACACAATCAAGGCAGAGTTGGTTATATATTTTTAGACTTTCAATTGGAAAAAAAAAAAATCTCCAAATTTACTTAAAGGTTTTTGGCAAACAGCAGCAAGATTGGCCTATCTGTACTACCATACACCAGGGCCAGGCGTGTTTTTAGCATGGTTATACTGGTTTCATGACATCACAGCTTTGTTGTGCATCACCGGATCTTGTGATCTTCTGCTCCTTTCAGACTATGTGGAACTTACCTTAAAACAGAGACAATAGCGTATGGAATAGAGTGGGGGACCGAAAGGAAGATTTTTTTTTTTTTTTGGAGATGAAGTTTTGCTTTTGATGCCCAGGCTGGAGCGCAGTGGCACCATCTTGGCTCACTGTAACCTCTATCTCCTGGATTCAAGCAATTCACCTGCCTCACCCTCCCAAGTAGCTGGGATTACTGGCGCCTGCCATCATGCCTGACTAATTTTGTATTTTTAGTAGAGATGGGGTTTCACCATGTTGTCTAGACTGCTCTCAAACTTCTGACCTCAGGTGATCTACCCACCTCAGCCTCCCAAAGTGCTGGGATTGCAAGCGGGAGACACTGTTCCCGGCCCGACATTTTAATGGCACTGGCTTTAGTCGTGTTGAGGAAGATCAAATATAAACCTTATACAATTGTTCTAACTGATCTACATTTAGTGGGGCTATTTGAAATAAAAAAACCAAGATTCTGGCATTTTCTTACAATATCCAGGTTCACAATATGCACATAGAGGTGAACACGTGCCTCCTAAAATGCTTTTATAAAGAGAGGAACAAAGTTCTAAAATCTTAATCTCTCACTAACCACACATTGTGTCATCACTCCTATTCACATCAAACTCTACTGCAATTGTTATTCTTGCCCAAATGCATTTGGAAGTTGTCCTGCTTGCTCCTCCTCAACAGGGTCAGGGTCAGTTCCATAACTCGGATGAAGTGTGACTGCCTGGGAGCCCACTGGCTGCAGCACCAGCTACCAGCTCTCAGGATGCCCATTCATCTGGATCGTAACTAGAAGACCAACCACAAAAACAGAGAGGCAGACGAGCCTTCCTTTTATGGGGCTGGGATTATCCTTTGTGGATTGCTCTCTTTCTCTTAACTCATGTTTTTATTTCTCTCTTTAGCAAGCTGTTTTCCCAATGTTTCTAACATGCTAGTCTACATTTGGCTTTCTTAAGTTTAGTATCTTCGCCAATGAGCCAAAATTACATTCAAGACTAAATGTCAAGCCCTACAAAGACTGTAGGTGAAGTAAAACTTCTATAGCTCAATGTAAATTCTGCTTCAGCCTTGTCATCTTCTGACATGCTAAGTTCTTTGAATTAGTTTTCCTCCTTTTGGTTGCCAAACCAGATGAGATCCTTTAGACGAGAGCTGAAACTCTACAAGACACAATTTCATGAGTTACTTAGATCTGGAGAGGGCAACTTCAGAGTGACAAAATATTACAATGAAATACTATAAACGGTTCCAGTGTTCTAATCAAGTGCAAGTTTCCAAGTACCAAATATGTTGCTCTTGAACTCTGAACTCACAAAGAGTGGAGGATGGTTGACACTACATGACCTTATTTTTAGCTTTCAATATTGACTTTTAAAAATTTCTTACTATTGCAAGAGATAGCCCATTGGTCCTTTTAGAAATCAATGGCTTTAATGCCATGAGTTTTAATGTAAAGTTTTCATTATCATTGCTGTTGTTTGGCATAAATAGAGTAAAAAACAGGAGCCCTTTCTTCTTATTGATTGCTCCATAGGATCTGCTTCTGTCTTTTGCTATTTAATATGGACAGCTGCAGAGCCTAAGTGACTATCGCCAACACAGAGGAGAAAAAAAAAGGTACCAGTCATAAAAAACTGTTAAGTTGACCAAGACAAAAGCCCATCATAAGTGACAGAACATTATCTGAAAGAGGGTCCGAGTACTCCTCACATTACGTATGTGAGCAGATCTCTCTTCCACCTGAGTAAAGCAGTTTCACTTGCTTACTACTCAGTGTTTTCTTACATGTCAACATTGATTTATTGACAGATGGAGGATATACAAGCACCATGATGCTATGAAGTTTGCTGTAAGAATACAAAACATTACCAGCCTCGCAGACAACGTTTGTTGCTAATCACCACATTGCTGGTCATCAGATCCAGGGGAGAGGGTAACTAGTGGGCAGTGTTAAGCCATTTGGCTCAAGAGTTCAAAAGGATGAAAAATCACAGCTGCTTCCCTTATAAACCATAAGGGCCAGATCGCTACAAAATGCGACTTATGAGAGTTAAGGGAGACCTAAATTAACATGGAAAATTGGAGCTGCCTTAATTTGCTGAGCCAGCATATGCTGCAGAATAAATAAACTGTGCAGGCAAAGCCCAGGCCACACAGAGGCTCCCCTCCCTGCCCAGGCAAGGGTCTTGAAGAAAGACCTGTTCAACTGATGGCCTATCAGCTGCTGATGTGAGTCCATAGAGGTTCCTGTGCCTGGAGTATTGGTTTGTGACTCTCTCTGGGCAAAAGCATCTCCCTGGATTGGGAAGAAAGTCGGCAGGGGATTTCCCTGTGGGCAGGATTGCATTACAGCCCCAGAAATGCAATGGATTTATCTGATGCTCAGGATGCATCTGAGCCTTGTGTTTCTCTCAGTGCTTCCTCCTTTTGTTTTTATTAATACACAGATTATCACTTACCAACTCCCATGAGCTTCCTGACTGTAAGGAAAATGTTTCTCTCATCATCAGCTAATGAGAACATTTTGTCCCTGTAATCCCTAAAGAAGTGTACTCCTCTCCTAATTAATCAACAAATATTTATTGAGAAGCTTTGGCACACAATCTCCCTGCCATTCGCTCGGAGTCTGTCCTTCGCTCCTCAGTGTTCTCGGAGAACTCACTTTGCCGGCACTTCTGAAGCATGTTTGTTGCACTGTACGATCATTATATGCCTACATATCTGATTCTTCACTAGACTGAGAGCACTCTCAAACTCAGGAACCATATATTCTTCTTTACAAGTTTAGTATCTAGAATGAGTCCTCACAGAGAGTGGGTGCTCAATACATGGTTAAGGAATAAATGCATGGATAATCCATAGATGGTTCTCATCTCCTTGGCCCTGTGAAAGACATAAGAACAGTGGAAACCACATCCTCTACTCCTGGGGGAGCTCACAGTCTAGATGTGGGTCCAATGAATATAAATATAGCAGATGATTCGTTACTAAATAGATTCAGGTAATGAATCTATCAGAAGGATCTGGAGGAAGTGATCAGGATATGCTAGAGGAACCGTGCAAGGTGTGCAGGGTGATGGAGCTTGAGTTGCATTTGGAAACTGGAAATCATGGTTTTGAATTCCTAGAGGACGATAGGGAGACACAGCCTTCCCAGTTTTCTGGTCTTTCTTTCGAGGCCATCAAAAATGCAGGCCTCATATGTGAAATGAAAAGTCAGTGGTGTTCTTTTAATGGCATACAGTCTTTTGGGTTGGAGAAGGTCAGAAAAATAATGACACTGTGAATTCTATTAGGGAATAGACTTCACATCTGCGAAAAGACAGCCTCTGAGTCACCATGAATGTTCTGTTACCAGGCTCTGGCTCCTCTTGAACCCCTGTCCTTTTTCCTTTTTTACATCACTGGGCTGGGAGACCCGTGGTGGGGGTACTGAAGCCAAACATTCTCAAAGTGTTTGGGACTATAAAATTCATGTACATGGGAGACTGTGAAGGTGGTGGCAGAGAAACATTTTTTAAAAAAGGAAAAGATGGCAGACAGTCTGTGATTTAAATGGAGGCCAGATCTAGCTTTGCCTTCCACAGCTATGCTTACTATGCACTCCTCCCTCTTGGAGATGCCACTCAGATGAGTGTTCTAAAAATCCTCCTGGCTGCACTGCTGACTCAGAGCCAGGATTGCCTGTGCTCCTGTCTTGTCCCACATCTACATCAGTGTCCTGCAGCTGGCCTGCCCTGTTGGACTGACACAGCAAGGATGCCTTCTCTGTTTCCTTCCATGTACCCTCATGCATGGACTAGACCCAGCTCTGCTCCATCTGCCCAGGGAGTTCACATGTGGCCCTAGGCCACAGCAGCCACACCTAAAACCCCATCCTTCACCCAGGCCTGGCGTCACCCAGTGAGAATTCCCCCTTGTCTTTCTTTCAGAATGTGATAGGTCTTATGGGTGTGATATTTGCAGGAATCCTTAGAGAAGGAAACTTGAAAAAATAAAAAGAAAACTTGCAAATAACTGATTGAAAGAGAGAAAATGTATTTACTGCTACTGTTCGTGGTACCTTCCATGGGGCTCCTAGGAATACCTTGGGAACCGGGGCAGGATGCAAAAGAACATTCTCTTTCAACTCCTCTTTGTAAGGTCAGTACTTTCCCCCATTTCCCATGAAAGGGTGGTTTCTGGACTGGCAGCTGGAACTGCCAGGCTACTACTAGGTGTGATCCTTGGAGTTTTGGGAGGAAAAAAACTTTCCAATTTAATGTTTATTTTTACTCAGAAGAGGTAAGCCTTGCTTAACACAGCGTGGCCCACACTCTTTTTCAGTGCTGCCCTATATTCCAATTGTGTATGTGAACAAGCACTTGCAAATATGAGGGCTGCTTTAAAGGAAGTCAGGCAGAAAGATAAATCCAGGCTGTGGACCTAAAATAAGACATAAGGCTTCTGCCTCATACTCATTTTCATGTGGTTTCTGCGGGGATTATCATCTGTGGGGTGGCATCAGTCATTGTCAGCAGATTCTGCTGTCTTTTGCTAAGGGGTGGAGTGAGCATGGGGAGGTAAGCTTGGAAGGGAAGAGACAGAGTCGGAAGAATGGCCTTGGGACACAAAGTGGACTGACAGCCAACAGTCTTATGCCTCCAGGAACACCTGTGAAATGTTTGTGAACATAAGGAACAGCCCAGGAAACAAAAACACACACACACACAGTAGAGGAAACCCTGCCATGTAACCGCTTCTCCTCCTCCAGAGATGAGCTTCCTTGCTGTTCCCCTCACCCAGGGAGAGGGGTGCAGTGGCCTCTTCGTTTTTAGAAGAAGGAGATGATCTGGACATTTGAAAGAAAGAGCTTCAATTTAGAAGTCAGAAACCCTGGGTCCCAGATGACCCATCTCAGTGTGATGTTGAGTCGTCTCCATACTTATCTACTGAGTCTTAGTGTTTCTCATATGCAAAATTAGATACTTGAAGAAAGAGGCCTCTAAAGAACCCTGTGGCTTTAATGATCTGTGACTCTATGGCATCACATTAAGTGGATGAGAAGAGAGTTCTGGTGAGGCCTATTTTTATTTAAAGTGTGGTTTCCCCAGTAGGGTTGTCCAGATATTATAGATGGAGAGAGTTCTAGGCAGCAGCTACTTCAGTTTCTCCTCAGGGCAGCTGGCAGGACATAAGGCTCCTGGAACTCATGTTCACTGGTAGAGCCCAGTCCAGTGTAGAGTCCAGCCCATTGATTTTAGGCAATGTGTATTAGTAAAAAACACAGCACATATTATTCATTAATTCACCTGTCAATTCAGTAAATGCTCTTTAGTGCCTCTTACAAACTGGCTCTGTGTTGGGAATGTAAGAGAAACAAAAGGAAAAACAAGGTAAGTCTTTGGCCTCAAGGAGCTCACATCCAGTGATGGGGATAGGAATGGCAGCTCAGGAGGGGCTCCAGCCTAGAAAGGCAGGCAGAGAAGCCTCCCTGGCAGAGGATTTCCAGAGCTGACTTTTGAGGACCGATTGGACTTTGACAAGATGGAAGGTGAAGGTGGAGTGGGGGGGCAGGTAAGGGACGGAGGGCATGGAAGACAAAGGGACCTGCTTATTTGATTGTTCTGTTGGGAGGGAGTCTGAACACAGGTAGAAGGAGATGAAACCTGAAATACTTCCTCGCTTTGACGCCCCTGGTTTACACAAGGGAAAAAACAAACAGTCAGAATAAAGAAACCTGAATCTCAGAGCCATCCCTGTTCCTGCCATGCTTTGTGGCTTTGTACATCTTGCCCGGGGTGCATTCTGCAGCTTGTGGACGCTTATTATCCATAATAATCATAATAATTAATAAAACCTTTTAAAGGGGGCTTTAATCATGCTTGTGCTTTGCTTCCAAACACATAATAAAAAAGAATTACTTATAAAAGTGACAAATTTATTCCTAATTATACCATTATTTTGTTATGCAATACAAGTAAAGCAATCTTTGAAGCTGGAAAAATGTCTCATGCAGAATTAATTAGACAGTACATGGTTTGGAATTAGGCAATTATTTTATTGATATTTCACAACTAGAACTTTATAAGAGCACCTCAAATATTTTCATTATTGCCAGTAAATAGTTATTTTAGACACTTACTGGTATGAGTTTCAGAGATAAACCCTGGACTGCTTTTGGACCTTATAAAAATGTTTTTAATCTGAGAGAAAATTTAGAGAATGCACGAGTCATTGTGGCACCAGGGAAGTTCTAAGGAAGCAGATGGTCACATTCAGGGAATTCACTTGCTTGATATGACACAGCAAGAGAAGGGCTGCAAAGGGTCCCACCCACTACCCAAACAGAGTCCAGATATCACCACTGGGCTACTGAGTAAATCCACAGAGGGAGAACAACAACCAGGTCACGTCGTAAGTCATGAGCCAGGACTGTCATTCTCATTCCTGGACTCTCATTCCATTTTCTTAGTTTCTTTCAAAAATATAAGCTTGTTTTTCATGATATAAACGTAATACCTATTCATATCCAACGCTCTTTCCTACTGCCTTCTGTCCCAAGCCCACACTGATGTCTTTATTTCACTTTTGCTGTAGATTAAATAGCCTGTGAATACTGTCATGCATTCTTACTTTGCCTCATGCATGTCAAACCTGCCTCCTTCCCCATCTACTCCAAGTCTGTAAATAAATCAGAGGCTAAGTTCTCTTTTAGTTTTCTGCCTTAACCAGTTCTTGCTCAGGGCTGGGCACATAGCCTAGGCACTTTGGGACTTACCTAGAAGATTTACCTAGCCCACGGCACCTGACCAGAGCACTAGAGACTCTACTCATGAGGGTCCTATGGGTGGACATCTGGATTCAGAGAGAGGCTGTGGGTTGGAAGACAGCCATGCTAGTGAGACTCACCCATCCAGAGGTGATCACCAGCCTTCCTAGGCCTCTGCTGGGTGTGGACATGCCCACGTAGTGACCTCCCCCAGGCCATTCTTTTGGAGTCCTCTACAGAATAAAGGGTCTCTTAGTTTCTTGGGTTACTAAGAAAATAACTTATTTTTTTTGTTATTATTATACTTGAAGTTCTGGGATACATGTGCAGAACGTGCAGGTATGTTGCATAGGTATGCCACGGTGGTTTGCTGCACCCATCCACCTGTCATCTACATTAGGTATTTCCCCTAATGTTCTCCCTCCCCTAGCCCCTCAACCCCCTGGACAGGCCCCAGTGTGTGATGTTCCCCTCGCTGTGCCCATGTGTTCTCATTGTTCAACTCCCACTTATGAGTGAGAACATGCGGTGTTTGGTTTTCTGTTCCTGTGTTAGTTTGCTAAGAATGATGGTTTCCAGCTTCATCCATGTCCCTGAAAAGGACATGAACTCATCCTTTTTTTATGGCTGCATAGGATTCTTTTTTATTGGATGCATATAGCTTTATTGGATGTGTATAACATGTTATACACTCTGCCGAAAAACGCCCATGCAATGTGTTTCCAGGCAGAGCAATCATGTTGGTAGGTGGGGGCATGGGCAGTTGGATCGGTGGGTTCCACACTCCAAAGGAAAAAGAAAATGATGGAGAGGCAGAAAAAATAAGCAAAAGGACTTTGAGGCCTCCGTGGTTCCCAGGGAAGACTCTGGACACTGTGTTTACTGATCTCAGCTCTGGGCTGAGGTAAGGCTAAAGCTGAGGTACTTTAGAGTGCGAAGTGAGTAAGTACCTCATTTTGCACTCCAAGGTAAGGCAATATCTGCTTCAGGCCTCAGTTTCCCTACTACTGAAATGATGGTGTTGGCCTGGCAGGAACCTAGGGCTTGTGTGTGGTGGACTATAGTTATCAGCCCCACCCTGCAGGCGACTTCTTTTTGCTAGAGACAAAGGCACCGTGAGGTTTGAGTAGCTAAAATAATAGCAGTATTCTTCAGGCTCCCCACGGCAGCTTGGTCAATCATTACAGCTCTCTCACAACTCAGATTTGCTACCTAATGTTTAACCTAAACCTTTTCCCTGCTTTAGTTTTAGTTCATCGCCACTCGCGCGGTTCTATCAATCTACCTGTGCATTTCTATGCCCCCTCTCACCGTAGTGCTTAGCACCTGTCCTTTCTGAGCAATGAGGTTAATATTGAAGGTAAAATCCATTTTGTAGAGATAATGTACTATAGACCTTTCAGAAAAGCTCTCTATGATAATGAGGAATGAGTTACCATGCTGAGGTTGTTTAAATGTCATTTATTTTAACAAGTGACACTCTGAATTTATTTAAAGTTGAGTACAATGAAGGAAGGGTGGAAAGTTTTAAAGTTTCATGAAACAATAATAGAACTGCAAAGCAAGGAGCCCTGAAAGATGGATCTGAACGGCAATTCTGATTACAAGCTCCACGGGAGGGCTGGTTGGGTTGAACGCTTCCTGAGGCTTGTGCAAGACTCCGGGGGATGTGAATGAGGATGTGGCAGAGAGAGCCCTGGTTTGATCACTGAGCTTTGCTTTCTTTTCCATTGTGCTCATGTGTGCATATATGTATCTGTGTATACACAGATGTCTCAGCAGGTGTATATGTGCAAGTGAGTGAGCTAGAGTGGAAATATTCTCTTGCCTCTCGATTGTATGATTTAACACACCTTCCACCACCAAACTGGGGTGTAGGAGTCCTGAGGCAGGTACCACTCACTTGTCCCTGCTCTCTTGTTTGGCTGGAGTGCTCTCTGGCTCTCTGAGAATGAAGGCTGTATTTTGTTTTCATCTTTACCAATAGAGGCTCACAAATTTAGACATAAAGCTCAATTCTTGCTCATGGAAAAATGAAGTTTGGAAGGTGGGCAAAGACTGCAGAGTCTCCTTGGGGAAAATATGGGAGGGGCAGAGCATGACTCGCCTTTATCTGAATGAGCTAAGGGTTGTCAAGGTTTGAGGAGGAGATTAGTTTGACTGTAAGAAAGAGAAACTAGTTAAAACTGAAAGAAAACGAGGGAAGTGGGAAGGAGGTGGTATCCCTTGTAGGACACGGAGCAGCTGGCCTCTTAGGGCGTGGAAGGAGGGGATGGAAAGTCATCAGGAAGCCACATAGTAAGGACTCTCCCTGTGTCTTTTGTCTATATGCCTCTGCTCATTTTCTCTTCTCATTCTCCGTCTCTGGGACTGGCTTTCTCTCTCTGTAGACATATATTGGGCAGAAGATGGATGCCCAACAACTTCTCAAAATATATCCTCTCAGTTCCAGTCATACATAGAGAATGCACTGGTGAAATCTGAATCTAGTTATATAACCCTAGGGGAGACAATTTGATGAGTTTGTTTTAAGTCAAAATCTGCCTCCAATAGAGCAGACTAATTCTGTTCATTCCCCTTTCCCCTGTGGTTCCTGCTATAAATAAACTACATCTCCCCATTGGTAGACAGTAAAATAAACTTTAAAAACAATAAATCATTCATGACCCGGAAGACAATTTTTTTTTTTTTAAGTGGACTTCTAGGGGCTTGTTCCTATGTATAGAGGAGGCAGGGTTCCTGGAAAGCAACCATTTTGACCTGAGCAGATATCACAAAATATTTTGAGTGTATCAGAGAACTTCAGAACATGCATAAAGCTGAGCTCAGCATCAACTGCAATCTTGTCTTTCTGGAGATGGGAGATGGTATATGGTAGTTTGCCAATCTAAGGGAAATGCCATCTGAAGGTGGGTGATTTTATGAAAGCTGAATTATAACAACATTTTTAAAGTTAAGTAAGTTATTTTCTTTTAACTCCAATCAATTTCCTTATTTGAGCCTTTAAGATAATTATACACTACAGGTAAATTATATGTTATATACATGCTAAATTATAACTCGTCTCCACCAATTAATATTTATTGAGCAATGAATGGGCCCAATATGCCAACTTGGGGATTCAAGACCTGGGTGTAGTTAAGCATTTCAGCTGGGAAAGATTATAACTGTATCTTCCCAAACATCCTTCCCTTCTCTCCCTAGTGTATGTGAAGGGAAATGTAAGGATAATCTGCTAACCCTGAGCTTACCTCTAAAGTTGTTTACAGAGGGGGAAAAAAAATCAATTACTTTAAATATTTTAGAACCTATTTCCTAGTTACTAACCAATGACAATTTATGATGGTCTTAAAAGACAGGCAGAGGAGTCAAATTTATTGTATTTATTTCCTAATTCCCTAGGGATTCTCCCGGGTTTCTCACCGGCAGGCCAGGAAAGACACTACTGCGGCCCTCCTAGTGTGGTACTCAGAAGTTTGGAATCTCATGTGGTTGGCAGACTAGAAACTAGTCTACTCAGTACTGCCCGTGGTGCAGCAGAAATATGCAGGGAGGGTTATGGTGGAGCTGAAAATAGGTATCACAGTATATTGATGGCTTTGCAGACTGATTGTGAATAAAGCTGAAAAGTTGTTTAGCTCATGATAAAGCATTTTGAAATCCAGAATTTGAGCTTTAAACCATGGTGCAGGTATTTATTTTATAAGAATTATTACTATCATGTGGAAGGATAACATGATGGCCAGCAATTCTGCATTTGCCAATCCTCGCATGACTAATTCTCTTTATAAATAGGATTGACACATGAACCTGAAGGATGATCTGAGTCTCTGGGAACTCTGCTGGCAGAAAAAGAGGGGAGGGCAGAGGGAGTCAACAAGGGAGTCTGAGAAATCTAGAACCTAATTGACAGTATGAGTACATAGCCAATGCGTGCAAGGCATTTTCCATTTGTGCCTATCTGCATTTAAATAATGAATTATTTTCTCCCCCTACTCATTACCCGCATCAGCTTACATAAAGGTTTTAGGAACCGTCAAGACATATGTGTTAATAGATTCCTTTCTAAGCCTCGCAAGCTCTATGTTTCACCCCATATTTGGATTTCCGATAGCTCTAAATATTCCTATTGTCATTAGAGATCCTTCACTTTAGAGCGATTTCTACTTTCCAAGCTCCATTCTGTGGGTTTTCTCCTTTGCATCTCAAAATTATCCAGAGAGAGGCAGAGCCTGGGCCATTTCTGTTTAGAGGTATTAAAGTACTTGCGCAAGGTGATTGTGGTTATCTGGGGGAAGAACTCAGACTAGAACTCAGATTTCCCAATTCCCAGGCCAGTGCTTTTCCTACCATATGAAGGGCAAAGCCATGTATACGCTGAGTTCTCTAGGCCAGAGTCCACATCTCACTCATCTGGGCATTCCTATGACCCACCACAATGCCTGGTATGTAGTCAGTGTCTATGATGCTTATAGACAGAGGGCAGAGAGGACAGAACTTTGCATGAGGCAACCTGAACTACGGATCTACAGCCAAGTGACTGTGTTTACATGGCCCCTCCCTCCCCTGGCTAGGTCTTTATTTCTCTCCTATAAAACTGGGGCAGTAAGATAAGCCCTATCTACTGAGGAGTTGTAATGATAGACATATGTGGAAAGAGCAGGGCAATATTAAGAAAAGATAAAATACTCAATGCTCAATATTTAAACATAAATAGGTATAAAAATATCATTGGTTCTGATTCTCGGAAAAAATCTTCAGTGGTCTTACACAGAGTGGTACCCTGTAACCTCTGACCACAAATCCATGTACTATTAAAGCCCTGAGAACTCATGGTCTCTGCAGAGAAAGTGGAAGGAAGTCAGGGTATGCTTGGTCAGGAAAAAGAGAAAGTGAATATGAGATGCAGCAGGTATAAGCCAGCCAGGGTTGAGCTTTTTAAAAGAAAATTGAAGGCAAGTCTTAGGCATAATGCATATTTTGTAATTGAGAAAAGCATATTGTGCTTCCAAAAAATCTTTTTTTCAGCTAGCGTCTCACTCTGTTGCCCAGGCTGGAGTACAGTGTCACAATCACAACTCATTGCAGCCTTGACCTCCTGGACTCAAGCAATCTTCCTACCTCAGCCTCCCGAGTAGCTGGGACTAGAGGCCTGCAACACCACACCCAGCTAATGCTTTTTTTAAAAAGCTTTTTGTAGAGACAGGGTTTCACTATGTTGCCCAGGCTGAAATATAGTGGCACAGTCACAACTCATTGCAGCCTTGACCTCCTGGACTCAAGCAGTCCTCCTACCTCTGCCTCCCAGGTACATACATTATATACACCACACCCAACTAATACTTTTTAAAAGAACTCTTTGTGGATGCAGGGTCTCACTATTCCCAGACTGGTCTGAAACTCGTGGGCTCACGCAAACCTCCTGCCTCAGTCTCCCAAAGTGCTAGGAGTGCTGGTGTGAGCCGTGACTGCAGATGCTTGTGCTTATTAGACCATATGCAAACTTGCTGAAGTGTCTGCGGTATTCCTTTTCACTTCCTCTCTGGAACTGTTGGGTGTGCTGCTGTTTTGTACTAGAGAAGGCATATCTGAGTCAAAAGGAAATGCCAGCAATTTAATAGGAGATAAAAGGATCCAACACGGTTCACACACAAAATAAATGAAATGAGAGGAGACAGACTTATAATGTGTCTTTAATGTAATCACAACTATATTCCAAGGATGAAGGTATAATCTCAATTTGTATGGATGCACACGGCTTTCTCATTTGCAATCATCATTAGTGGGTTCTGTGCACCCTGTTGAAAATTGGAATCTGCCCGGTGCAAATCTAATACCCCCTAATGAAACTAGGAAACATCAATTGTGACAGAAGGGACTCGGCTGAGTCAGACCACCCACACAGCTCAGTGGCCTGATTTCCAGTGGTCAATACCAAAGATTCTTCATTCTGCCCCTGGTTAAGAACAATACAAAGCAGTCCTTTAGAACACTCATGTTAGAAGGCAGACCAAGCCTCCATCTGTGCTGACATCAAGGAAAAGGCCCTACGGGGCCTGCATGGGCACATCTTGGGTGGGGTCCTTGGGGTCATTTGACATCGCCAGTGTGTTTGATTTATAAAGTGGATTTGATCCTTGTTCCTATCCCTTAGCAAAGAAAAGCGATTTACATTTTAAAGGATGAATGCATTGCTAGTATTTCCCACTCCCCTGGATTACTGTGGCTTTTTATCTGTTTCTTATCACATTCAACCTCTCTCATAGTTGTTTGTGTCTGAGGTTTATTTTCCCCAGCAGACTGTGAACAGGTTAAGGTCCAGTTTGTAATCTTCTTCATAATCCCTCCTTGCACCCTAGCACAGGACCTGGAAAGGAGATGACTTGAGCTTTGCTTGGTGAACTAAATTGAAACCCTTCTCTCATACTGGCAAGAAGGACTGTTCCTCTGGGTTAAATCTGTGTAGGTTTTAAATTAATTAATTTTCTTGTTTTTTGTTTTCTTTGGGTTAACTCAAACCATAACATATGTATTAGCTATGGGCGAATTCCAGTAAAACACTCCCTTGCCAGACTTCCAGTTTAGCTTACAAATAAGTTTTACATTTGCCAAAAGTTGCAAACATTTCAAACTCCTTAACAAATTATACTTATAACTAAACATAGAATATCTTTATCCACACTTAGTCACTAATTGTAACTCAGAGATTTTGAGGATCAGTGTCATGGAGTCATGTCTTAAGAACTAACAGATAGCAGAGCTCATTCAGATTGTGAAACTCATTCATCATATGGCCTCGGGCAAGTGGCAACTTCCTGGATCTCAGTTGCTTCAGGGTTAAAACACTTGCCACGATACCTGTGCTGTGTATCTCATTGGGTTTCAATAAAACTAATGAAGTGACTGATGTCAAAGCACCTTGTAACCTGCAGAGCCATATATAAAATATAGGGACTATGGGAAGTGAAAATGGAAAGAACTAGAAGTGCTAATGTCTCTTCATGCTAATAAATCAAGGGGAGAGAGGGAGTCTCAAAATGAACCTGGTGGGTGTTCAGTCTAGGACTCAAGCACACCTCAGCAAGACTGTCAAGTGCATGGGGTGGGGCCAACGGATTGTATTTATTGAATTGTGTAAATCACCCAGGAGCTTTCTGGGAAGAGAACGCAATTTAGAAGAGAGTTAAGCACACAAGGGTGTTCCAGTGACAGTGCGGGGAAGGCCCAAGTGGGAGGGGCAGATGTGAATGTGTAGCTTCCAGCTTTTGGTCTCCACCTTTTCCCATAATCCCCTGACCTACTGAATAATTCCACTGAGATCTCTGTAAGACTCTGTATGGTGAGGAAGCTCTGTTCTGGTTCCCCCGTGACAAGATTTTACTCCAGCAGAGTGGAGGCCCTTTTCCTGCCTCAGCATGGGATACAGATGAGCTGGGATACAGTGAGAGTTCCAGAAGGCATAGCCTGGCCTGGTCACATTGAGGGTCTCATATCCCAGTTGGAGCAGCAGTGCCCAGATCCTATGAAAGTAGTTGTGCCCACACCTCTGGAGGCAGCAAACACCAACGACTATGGAAGCAATGGGAGCTAATGGCCTAGGACATCTGCATCTGCTTTGAAGACAGCAGGCAGCAAAGTGGCATCCCTGAGAGACCCTATCACAGTGTAGGCTTGGTGTCATGCAGTGTTTTGGCATGATTGACAGGGACTTGGAGGAGTGGCAGTGATATCATCTAAGAGGATTGGTATGGCACCTATATTGTTGGAAGAATTTCTGTGAACTAATTAGAAAACACCAGTAATATAAATTATAGAAAATTGAGAGAGGGTACTTGTTATGGTGCAAGTGGTAGCCAGAATCCAGTCCAAGAAAGCACAGATGACACAAAACTGGGAAGAATGGAGTGTTGCTCAGTTCTTACTGTGTTACAAAGGAAAGAACTGTAGGCCACTGGCCAGTGCAGCTCCGGCAGCATCCCGTAGTTTTAAGTAGGGGGATAATACACAGCTAGTATGCAATAAATGCTAATAAGGAATGCTGGAGCCCTTGGAGCCTTAGGGAAAATTATCCTCAGTTGTAAAGAAAATGAGAGTATGCTTTATTTGTTTCTTCCATTTACCATTCCCCAGAACCACAGCTTTCTTGAGCTCCGGCAAGTGCCCCCTCATTCCTTAGAATTTCCATTTCACAATGTTAAAACAAGATCTGTTATAGATAATTTAGCCCCAGGAAGCTTAAGCCAGGGACAGTCAAGCAGGGCTTCCGTAACAGGGAACGCTAGGCCTCTTTATTTCCTTACCCTGGGACTTTTATTTCTGAGCCAAGACGATCACGCATTTTAATAGCAAGCAGCTGAGTTAACTAGATAAAAGGTTTCATAAACAGTTAGTGAAATCTTGAAATCAGAGAAACTGGAGATTCACAGCCTTACCGTGCTTGACTGGATCTAAATGTAACACAGAAAGCAACACAGAAGGCGATGGTGAGATAGGAGGCAGTGCTCCTATGAGCCAATACACAGAGGCTTGCATTCATTCATTCATTCATTCTACAGATGGATATATATTGAATTCTACAACACAGTTTCCTCTTGGCTTAAGACTAAGGATAAAGGACACAAAAGAATCAATCAGCTAAAATGGATTTAATGATCTAGACAATAAAGATTACATTAAACTAATGAGTACATGGAGCTAACAAAAGGCCAGTTTTATGAACTGGTTGATAGTTGTTGGTCGTTCAGAAGTAGAAGACCTAAGAAGTTTAAATTTATAGTAAATAACAGCACTAGGAGTTTATATAAAAATATAAAAAACGAGTTAAAATGAATGAACTGTCATGTATTAGCAGAGAGTAATAGTAAAAGCATCAGGATTATAAGTTATGATGATTCTATGGTTAAGGGAGAATGATAGGCAAACAAAAGCAGAAAAACTCAACAAAGAGGAAGTAAAGCTACTTGGTGAGGGAGAAGAGCACAGAGAGCCCTTTAGGATATTGACTTTGGAGGAGGAAGGAGCTAGAAATGACAGTGGAGGTGCTGAGAGCCTGGGGCATTAGATTAAGAGCTTCAGACTCCTGAACGGCCGGCTCCCAGATTGACCACCCACAAGCAAAAGATTTTAAATAAAGTACAAATTCAAGAAAATTCCAATTACTGTGGCAGCAGTAGAAAAAGGGAATATCAAAGGAAGTATCGAGGGGGAAAAATGATTGATTCTGAACAAAGAAAAATTAAAGATCAAAAGCAAAAAGATAAAGGAAATCATACTGGTTTTGGACAAAGACTACATGCATTCAAAACCTATAAATAGATAAATAGGGAGCAATTTTCTGAATAAAGTTAATGAAATGGAGCAACAACTGAGATATGGAAAATAATGATTATGTGACTATGGGAATAAAGCCAGTCAAATGCTACCACATCAATTAGGGAAACAGCAGGCCTCCAGAGCAGAGAAGAAAATAATACAACTTCTGAAGACCCAACATTTACAAGACAACATAAAAGAACCAAAAGAAACATGTGCCTTTCATTATTAATCTGACTGTACATGAAATATTACAAAAAAAACCTTTTAAAAACATGATTATGATTCAAATTGCAAAGCAAATTATTCAAAGCCCTGTGTACTTCATCGGAACAAGTTTTACTCAGTCTCCCATGTGATCGCTAAGCCATATGCCCTCATTTTTGGTGACCACTCTATAGGTGATGTCACCAACTTTATAGATTGTTAAAACCCTTCAGTAGGGACAGAAGGGCATTGTGGGCTTGGTGTCATGAGCAGTTCTGGCAAAGTTGACGGGGACTTGGAGAATGCTTCTGCATCCCCTGAGCTCCTGCATTGACTTTAAGTTTCCTTTAGAGTCAGCAAGGATGTTTTTAGCCATACCTTTTCTGGCTTCCCCCGCCCGACTTCTGACACTAATGAGTAATCTGTCCGTGGAGTCCATCTTGAGACACACCTGCTGAGCACACAGTTGGATGAACAGTTGGACTAAAGGATTCTGTGTCCCTGATAACCTCTCTCTTCCAAGTTACCAAACCAAGGAAGACACTAATGTTCTTTCTGATGTCATTAATTAGCTGTGCTTGACTGGTTGTAGACGGCACCGCTGAAATTTTGTTCTCAAACGTTCTCTCTTTTCTCTACTGTTTGTTTTGACATCTGTTCATTTCCTCTGCATCTTCAGAGCCTAGCAAAGCATGTAGCTCATTGTCAGTGTCAAGAATGAAAGAACCGTCACACACTGGCCTTCCTTCATATGAAATCCACTACGCCAGCCCCTGCCTCCCCTGTCTCTCCTCTGCCCACTTCTCTGGCTCTATTTCTATTTCTTCTACACTCTAGCTCCAAACCATGGGGGTCTCCAAGAATATCCTCGTATCCTTTCTTCATCCACTTTATGTTTTCATTTCCTTTTCTTACTCCCTTCACCTCTCTCTCTCTTTCTCTCTTTCTGTCTCTCTCTCTCCCTCTCTCCATTTAGAAAGAGAGTCCAAGCATGGTGGCTTAAATCTGAAATCCCAGCACTTTGGGAAGTTGAGGTGGGAGGATCACTTCAGACCAGGAGTTTAAAACCAGCCTGGGCAACATGGTGAAACCCCATCTCAACAAAAAATCCAAAAATTAGCCAAGTGTGGTGGCAGGAGCCTGTAGACCCAGCTACTCGGGAGGAGCTGAGGGGAGAGGTTGCTTGAGCCCAGGAGGTTGAGGCTGCAGTGAGCCAAGATCACGTCACTGCACTTCAGCCTGGGCATCAGAGTGAGATCCTGTCTCAAAAAAAGAAAAAAAAAAAAAAAAAAGAAAAGATAATATAGATTATTTTAAGGCAGTGGATAGATCACCAAAAGGAAAAATAAAAAATCAGTGAATACCATAGTGTTTTTTTTTTAGTTGTTGGACTTTGTAAAGACAGAACTCAATATCTTGTTTAATTCCTCCTGGGTACTTCTTTGAGTATGATTTCTGAGATACAGTATTTCCCATGAGCTTATTTTAAAATAGCAAACACAAACTAAAAAACATACATATTTATAAAACTTATAATATATAAAATACGTATCACATAACTATCACAATTTAAACAAAACTGAAACACGAAGCTGTAGTTACAAGAGTATAACTTTTACTCATTTTTAACTATTTCTAGTAAATTGAATCCCAGATTACTCTCCATGCTTCCTGTTATTGCTTTTTTGACTTATGCGAAGTTAAAATTTGAGTTGTAAACTTCTGGTAGTGGGCTTAGTAACTCTTTATATCTTATACTGACTGTGTAATTACTCTTTTAAAATAGTTATTAAGGTTACACATAAAGATAATTTAAAGAGTTAACTATTTCTTCAAAGTTTCTCATGAAAAATTTGTCTCTCCCCTCCTGCCATGATTTCACATTTCTCATGTGTATTAGTTTTCCATTGTTTATATAACAAATTACCACGATGGTAATTTGTGGCTTACAACAAAGCAGATTTATTAGCTTAGGGTCAGAAGTCCAACCTGGGTCTCACTGAGCTCAAATCAGGTGTCACTAGGGCGTGTTCCCTTCTGGAGCCTCTAGAGGAGAATCCGCTTCCTTGCCCACTCAGGTGTTGGCAGAATTCAGTTTCCTTTGGTTATAGGACTATTGCTGGCTGTCAGCACAGGGCTTTCCTGAGCTCTAGTCTTTGTACATAGTCCCCACATTGGAGAGTTAGCATAGGACAGTGGATCTTTCTCTTGGGACCATTTCTCAACTTCATCTTCTGCCTTTCTCTTCTACTTTTAAGGATTCAAGTGATTAGATTGCCCCCACCACAGCCCCAAACTCTCCCTTTTTCAAGTTTTTCCATCTTAGTCACATCTGCAAATTTCCTTTCCCATGTAAGGTAACATTCAGAGGCTCCAGGAATTAGATCTTGGATATCTTTTGGAGAAGGAGCATTATTCTGCCTACCACACTGTGGTACCCACAGTCAGCTCTTTTAGATACTTGTTTGGTCGTAGATACTTAGAGACACCCCCAGTGTCTCTAAATAGTATTCTGAATTAGAGTTTGATTGTTTTCCATTTCTATAATTACTCTTTGTTTTCCAACTACAAAGATGATGATTTAAGTACCTTTTATAACTCAGTCTCTCATAAAATATGTCCGTTTGTTGTTCCTTTGTCCTCCTATTATTAAATTTAAATCAAATACAATTTTTATACTACTACTATTATGTAAACACTATTCATAAATGAGTTATGTATTATACTGTTACTTTTTTCTAGCAAAATTTTTTGGTTGTTAAATTTCCTATTATTTGTCTCGCTGTTATCCCAGACTCTCTTCCAGTAGTGTCAATTTTCTCTCATCTTCTTGAAGAGCACTTGCTGAGAATTTTCTGACCTGCTCCAATCTGGATTTGTTGATTTCTAAACTGAGTGCCCAACTGCTTCATGGCAATCTCCCTGTGATTTCCACCCTGAAGAGGACTCTCACCTCTTATTCTGTTTCTTTTTTCCCTATTTTCTCCTTCATTTCATTTGTGCACATTCTTCAGGAGCTGCTTGATGAAAAATGTAGGGGGTGATATATTGTAGACATATAATATATTTGCATGCATGAAAATGTATTTTTCCTGCCCTCTCACTTAACTGAGAGTTTAGCTGGTTTGAAATTTCAGAGGGATATTATTTTTTCTCAGAATTTGCATTCAGTTGGAAATCTTGCACTTCATCAATCCTCCCTGTTTACAGTGCCGTCATAATCCCTGCCCTTATCTCCTGGTCCAGAGACATTCTGTTTTATTCTCTCCAGAGAGAAACCCTTTAGGCTTCTACTGTGGGAAGAGGTTGCATGGAGTGGGAGGAGGGACTGGGGTGTTAACTGCTTCGTGAAAAAGACTTCCTATGAATCCTCTTGCTTTTAACATGATATTTTAACTCACCCTTCCAGACAACACCTTTCCTGGGTAGCTGGTGCTTCCAATTCCAGAGCCTTTGGGGATTTGGGGGTATAAACGAGAGTGTTGCTTGGCTTTCCCCAGAGTAGAATCTAACATTTTCCTGTTTTGCTAAGGCAGTTAGCATCAACAACTTTCAAGCCTCAGCATTTCATTACTGTTGTTCCCATTTCTGATCTCTTTGCTATTGTGTTTATGTGCTTGTGTCAGTCCGTTTTTGCTTTGCTTGAAGAAATGCCCGAGACTGGGTAATTTATAAGTAAAAGAAGTTTAATTGGCTCATGGTTCTGCAGGTTATATAAGCCTGCAAACAACATCTACTTGGCTTCTGGTGAGGGTCTTAAGAAGCTTCCACTTATGATAGAAGATGAGGCAGGGGCCAGCACATGGCATGGCAAGAGTGGGCAAGGGGGTGGGAGGTGCCACATGCTTTTAAGTGACCAGATCCCACGTGAACTCAGAGCAGAGTGAGAACTCGCTCATGACCACAAGGAGGATACCAAGCCATTCACTAGGGATCTACCCTCATGACCCCAACCTCCCATCAGGCCCCATCTCCAACACCGGGGATTACATTTAAACATGAGATTTACAAGGAACAAACATCCCAACCATATCAGTCCTTTTATACTTGCTTTACCACTGTTTTCTTTCATTGCTTATTTCTTTTTGGTGATAACTGAATCCCACTTGCACGGCCAACCTGCTGTCTTTAAATGGAAGCCCTCACAGCCTCTAAGAGCTCAGTGATCTTTATTTTGTTGTTGTTGCTGTTATCAAGATCAGAGTTTCTAGATGTAGCAGCTTCTTCATGGTCTCCTTTTAGGTAGACTCTATGAAGGACAGTTTTATCTAGATATTCTGCCACACTGCAGCTAAAACTCAACTGGAAAACACTACAACATTCCTTTAAACCAGTGCTTCTTTCTGGCCTACCCCTTGTAACCATGGATACTGCCATTTTCCAGGTCTTCAGTCTGTTCCACTATGTTCTAATTTGTCCCTAGGATCCAATCTATTAGTAAGGCATATTGATTTTTTTTCATGACATCTTTCAAATGTGCCCTCTCTGCCCCTGGCCTTTTCTTTCTTCCTAGTCTAAGCTCTCATTATCTCCAAACAGGATTATTCCACAACAACCTATTGACAGTTCTGATCACCCATTACCCACTTCTTTTTTTCCATTCTATTCAACCTTTCTAAACACCACTGTCACCATGATACCTTCTAGCCCTATATACAGGGCTTCACCAATCACCTTGCCCTTTAGATCAAGTTTAGACTGTGATGTCAATGCCTGAATACAGAAAGTATTCAATAAATGTTCATAAAGGGAGGAGCTGGATGATGTTCAAGGACTTCAGTCAAAGCTTTTCACCATATCTAACAACGTTTTTCTCTAAAAGAATAACATGGATCCTTCCTGCCTCTCATGACTTCTTTCCCCCTCTGTTTCCAGTATTAATCCTACTTGTATTTCTAAGTTTAAGCTTGCATTTTCCTTAGGCCTTTTCCCTTCCCATGTAAATCTGCATTTCCTGGGCCAGGTGTAGTGATTCACACCTGTAATCCCAGCACTTTGGGAGGCCGAAGTGTGTGGATCACTTGAGGTCAGGAGTTCGAGACCAGCCTGGCCAACATAGCAAAACCCCATCTCTACTAAAAATACAAAAATTATTCAGGTGTGGTGGCATGTGCCTGTAATCCCAGCTACTTGGGACGCTGAGGTATGAGATTCACTTGAACCTGGGAGGTGGCGGTTGCAGTGAGCCAAGATCAGGCACTGCACTCCAGCCTGGGTGACAGAATAAAACTGTGTTTCAAAAAACAAATCTGCGTTTGTTATAAGGATCTGCTTTAACTCTCACTGCTCCTGGAAACAAGCCCTGATTAATCAAGTCTACACAGTCCCATCTTTCTGTGAACATCAACAAGGCTTGGAGCTAGCTGCCTCAAAATCACTTGTGTGTTGTTTGCTCTTTTCCTGTGTGTTCATTTTCTTCCCCCAATTTCTTTGAGAGTAGGGATTATACCCAACATTTATCTCAAACTCTTTCTTGTGCTGGCCACATGACTTGACACACACAATTAGTAAGTTTTTAACTTTTGTATAAAAAATATCCTTAAGCAAGGAAGAATAAAGACCTTACCATGAGACCCACATAGAAAGTTTGCCTTTTTCTTGACTTATCACCTGAAATCTTACTTTTTGTGTTTGTGAATTTTGCATTTTAAGCCCCAACATATAGACTAAGTCTACAATTTGACTTTACTACTTAACACTACACAACCTTGGTCCAATTACTCAGCTTCTCTGTACACTAGTTTTCTAATTTTTAAAACAAGGATAAGAGCAATTCATATCTTATTGTTGAAGTGAAAAAATAAATTAGTTAGTTCACATAGAACACTCAATAGTGCTAAGTAGTTAGAAGGTGCTCAATAAATACTAGCAATTTTAAGAAATCATTTAGATTAGTTTTCCTCTGATACATAATATTAAAGGTTGCTCCAGAAATATGGCATATCTATCTTGTAGTCTCAGAGTACCAGGAAGAAGGCACGCAGCAGCTCCTTATACAACAGATATGGGAGCTAGCAGGGCAATCATGATATATTCCCTCTTGGGGTGGCTGAGAACCAATAATCTCAGCCCTGTCCCACATCATGGAGGAACTGAAACCCACACTCCCACACTGTGGCACCCTCATGCGTGGCCCTTGCAGCACACAAACATTCTCCACTCTTTACAACACATGGACTTGGATGATCTGTGTCTCTCAAAAGATTTCATATAATGGAACCCCTACATGTCTACATCTGGTTTTTGATTTAGAATTGCCAGAGTTCCTGTGATAAAGATGAAACACTTCTGTCCTGAGATCAAACGTGACTCTTTTCTTTATTATTCCTTATGGACCTCTTCCAGTCTATCTGCACATTATGGCACAGTTTTACCCTTCTGTAATCTTCAGGAAAGGCTGAAGCAGAGTGAGTTTCAGACCAAATCTAGGCATGCTGGTGTCACACTGAGAAGTGAGGAAAAGAGGAAATAGAAGGTCTAAAAAAGAGATTAAGATGTGCTGTGATTTAACCTAGAGTGCTGTAAATTACTTCCAGTTTGTCACTTGGCAGATTTGCTCTTCAATCCATGTCTGCACTAAATATAAGTGCTCTGGGTTCCTGAAATACTTCTCCCTTCTCACCCCCCTCTGATAATCTCATTCGTTGGCAGATTTCAGACTGGTATGAATCAGTAAGTGTCCATTTAACTCTCTAAGGCTAGATTCGGTGATGTCCTTTAAGCAGATGGACAGCTATTTTAAGAAGTGCTGGAGGTCTTGGTGTTACCTACTCAGTGGTGACACATGGGGAGGCCACTTGGTTATGAAGCCAAAGAATAATGCCTTTACTGTGGGCAAAAGCAAATGTCATATACAGCCCTCTCAGCACATTGTCCACTTGGGTGAAACACTCCGTGCCACCTTTGCCTGGGTAACTCATGTATATCCCTCAAGGTGCTCCTCAAATTTTCTCTTCCAGGAAGCCCATGCTGATTCTCTCTTCCTTGCTCCTTCAGCTTTTTACTTGTACTAATTTTGTGAAACATAGCCCTGTCCATCTATAATGTAGTGGGTTAGCGTTATGACAGAACTCATCACCAAATGAGTTTGTTTAGGGTAAGGAATGTGTCCATTTTCCATTCATCATTGTGAAATTTCATAGCAAATTTCCTGAAGCAATGAAGGGGTCAAATATAACTTTGCAGAAGCCATTACGCAATGTAGCTTGTTTAGAGAGAAGAATCACTTGAATGGATGTTCTCTCAGGGTGCTTAGCACCAAGGCCGTTCTGCAGGCCAGACCTTGAGCTCAGGAGAGAGATGTCTTTTCTGCAGTGCCCTTTCTTGTCTGTATCACTGGTGTCTTAGTGACCTCACCTCCTGCCCAACCAAACCAGCCTCTCCCAAATCACTGCCTAACCTTCCTTGCACTCTTCTTGCCTAGTCTCTCTATAAGTTATCTTTCATGAGGAAGGAGTTAATTTTCTTTCTTTTTTTTTTTTTTTTTTTTGCCGAGGGATCTAAGAAAATAGATCAAACCTTCCAAAATAATTTTTTTAAAAAAAAACATGGGGTGTCTTTGTCTGAGCTAATTCTTCTGCCTGCCATAAGGTGGTTGTGAAAGGGACAAAACTATAGGTCTTTGGTTGGTTGCTGTTCTTCTCTCAGCCTGAGAGAAAAATGATGGCTATTTTTTTTTTTCCGGTAAAGCTGCCCCTTTAAAACTGGTTGACAATAGGTGCTATTGAGAGCACACCTGAAGCCTTCTGTGCATGTGAAATCAATGGAGAACTCACAGCAGTCTCCAAGGACTCTTTTAAAAATCACCTTGGACCTGGTGTCTCAGAAAGAAACTAAAAGATGCTAAATATCATTGCCATTCACAAGGCATTTCACTACTTGCTACTTTAATTTCTAAAAACTCTACAGCTCTATTATAAGGAGCAGATAGCCTATTATCTCTTGGTAATAACCTTAAATAAATGCCAAATACAGAGGTCTAAAATTATTTCTGGCCTCATGCATCACTTACGTTCTATGTAATGGCCCTGAGATTGACTAAAAATAACGAAATGTATTCAGTATGCAGAGTTGTGTGTCTGTGTGTGTGTGTGTGTGTGTGTGTGTGTGTATTTTATAGACTCTTCCAGACATTAGTGCATGGATATCCCCCTCTGATAATATTAAGCCTTTGTAAAAAATAGAAGGGCCCTAAGTGAGCCAAATTTTTATTTTAATTTTTATTTAAAAATGCCTTTTGTGCATCTATCTCCTTTCCTTGACTTACCACTTGCAGTTGGTTCCCAAATCCTCTTAGTTCATCCTCTTATCAATATCACCTAAAATACGCATCTTTTTATACCTATTATCATCACTCCCTCCGGGTCCTCATGACCTCTCAACTGTATTTCTGCTACAGCCTCTCTCTGGTTTTGCTTCACTCTGGTCTCTCCACGCTGCCATTAGAATAATTTTTTTAACCTGTAAAACTGGGCTTTCATAGTCTTGCTTACTTTTCTGAGTTAAAGCTAAACTTCTAAACACTTCAAATACAACCTTTAGTTGATACTGTAAATGTTTTTCAATGCGGCCCTAGGCTCACTCTTCATTTTGTAGCTATAATCTTGTAGCTCCTCAAGTCTCCATTGTGTTTTATCTCTGGACTTCTGTTAATGCTGCTTTATCTGTTTAGAATTCTTCTCTTCACTGTCTTGCTGGCTAACCCCTACATATCCATTCAAAGCCAGTAAGTTGTCACCATTTCCAACAAGGCCAGCAACATCCTCCCTGAGGCTAAATTCCTCCTTAGTAGTCTCCGTGCCCTATGCATAAATCCATCCCTATGACCCTGTTACTTTCCCTTCTTCTTTCCCTGGCTACATTTTAAATTCCTTGTGAGGAGAGACTTTTTCTTTGTATCTTCAGAATTTAGCGTAATGTCTTTAAGACCTCTTGTGTAAAATTGATGTGTTCAGGCAGATTAATGAGGCTGACACGTTGTTAACCAATAAACAGGAACTTAGGACTTGAAATGAATGCTGCCTTTTCTGAAAAAATTTTCTTGGAGGTATAGGCTTGATCTGGTGAGGAAATTCCTCTTTGGGGCCATCTTTTGGAGCCCATTTACAAGTCACATAAGGAAATTGGGCTCAATTTCTTAGGCCTGTTGCCATGTGTGACATAAAATTCCCCCCTCAGCTTCATCACCCGGCTTATTCATCAGAGTTCGCTGAATGGCTTCTGATGAGGCTGAATTATATTTCTGGCAACAAAGGACACAATTTGCTACCACCGAAAATTTTAAAAAGAAAAAAAAGTTCACCAGCTCTGAAATCCATTCTAAAGAGGAATCTAGATATATTCTGAACAGGCAACATCTTTGTAATATATGTATTATTACCTGTGGAGACTGTTTGGAAGAATGAGTTTCAATTTTTGCCAAAGAATTGGCTTGCTTATTTCATCAGACCTGTGACATAGAGGCAGCATGGATTTCATAACAAAAGCACAAATTTTAAGTCAAATTGCTTTAAACTTGATTTCTCACCCTGACTCCAGCCCCTTATGTGGCCTTGGATAAGTGATGGACTTTTGGGGAAAAGAATAGATTTCAGATTATTGTGCTAAAACGTGGTCGTAAATGTTCAAGAATGTTGGTAATCATTAAATCACGACTGTTGTAATATTTATTTTTATTGATTGTTTACTATGCATTGAACTGAGCTAAAATGTTCATAATAATTTTATTATGTAATTTTCTCAAAAATAAAACCCCAATTTATATATAAGGAAACTGAAGCTCAGAGAGGTAAGAACTTTGCTCACAGTGACAGTGACAGAGCTATTAAAAGGTAGAGAAAATCAAAGTTTTCACTGAGGCAGTTTGACTCTGTAGCCAATATTTTTAAGCACCTTTTCCCTATTTCTTACAAAACTATCACCACTCCAGATCCTCTAGCAGTACAGACTCAACATGTTGATGAATTTTAATTTGGAACTATTTTTATTTCCTTATCAAGTTATATTCACATAAATGTAAGTTTTTGGTGACTCTCATTTATGAACATCTCACTACATATACATATAAAATTGAACACACACACACACATACACACACACACACACCCACCTCTACTCTAGACACTCTTCAAGAGACACTATATAACTCCCCCAGGGGCTTGATTGAGGATCACTTGTGAGGCATCTTTTTGGTGAATGATGTATCTCCAAACAGAGAGAAAATCTTTCTGAAGGGCTGTCACGTGTAAGAGGGTGCAGACAGTTTGTGTGGCCTCCAGAAGTAACAAGAAAGACAAATGGATGGAACTTACAGGAAGACACTTTTTCAATTTATTGTGAGCAGGAAGCAGGTGACAATCAGAGGAGCTTAACAGCAGGGCAGGCTGCCTTGTAAGGCACAGCACTTCCTGTCACCAGTGGTGTCCAAACAGAAGGTGAAAGACCCCTGTCAAGGATGCCATAGACAAACCCCCGGGGGAGGATGTTGGGTCACATGTCCTGTGCAGTTCCTTACAGCCTTCAGGGTTTGAAATTTCATAAAGGATCCAGGACTGTGGTGACCCTCACCCTGCTCGGTGGACCATAGAGCTGCCAGACCAAATACTCTATAACTCAGAGTGAAAGGGGCTCTGGGCAGATCTCTCAGGGCAGGGATGAGGCAGGGATGACATCTCAATGTCTTTCCTAGTTTCTGTCTGATACAGAATGTCAGTACTTTGTGCATAAATTCATCATCAAGTAGAAAATCAGTAGTTTATGCTTTCATTGATGTTTTTCAACTTAATATTTGCAATATTAATTGGACAATGTCTGCTGGAAAAGTTGTCTAAAGATCTGAAAGGCTACTTTTAAATAGATATTTATAATACCTGTCATTGTGTACAAGTTGACTTATTTAGTTCTCTCAACAATATTTTGGAAATAGGTATTATCTTCATTTTAAAGATTCAGAAACAGAGGCTTAAAGACAGCTGCATTGCCTTCATAACCAGAATGTGAAATGTCAGGCATGAAGACCACCATAGTGAGAGGAGGAAGATTTCTTTGATACAAAGAACATGCATAGAGCAATAGATGACATATCTCTATCTGTAAGGATGACTTCTCAGGTATACCCATTTCAGATGCTGGGATCCACAGTTTTGATCTCAGCTTTCCTTACTGATCACTCTCTTGATCCAGTGGCTTCCTGTTTCAGTTCCTTTCAGGAAAACTTAGTGTCTCACCTACTTAATGTGGGGGGGCCAACAGAAGCACCCAAGGAATTACAGGTTGGATCAATGTGAATTGAAATTCATTTTCAATTTAGTGTTTCAAATGCTCCATACTCAGTAGAAAGTGAAATACTCTACTGAAATAATATATCCCTCCCTGTCAATAAAAAAAATATGATTTTATGTCAAGAATAATCCAGATTGAATGTCTAAGACTATCTCCTTCCCCCACATTTTTCTCATATTTTCTCAAATAAATTAGGTCATTAGAATTTGACATCTTTGCCTTTAAACCCATGTCAGACACCACTCCATAAAACATAGCAGGTTGGTTTGAGAACCGGTAGGAAATTCATACAGTAGAATATTACACAGCAATGAGAAAGAGAATGAATAAACTATTGCTACATGTAACAATGTAGATGAGTCACAAGGAATAATGTTGAACAAAAAGAAGCCAGGCAGGAAATTTACAGTTCTATTTGTGTAAAACTAAAATAGGGTATTTAAATTAGAGTGACAGGTATATTTTGGGATAGGTAGAGGTGAGATTCCAATAGAAACTTTGAGATGTTAGTGATGGTTTTTATTTTCTTAAGCCAAGATTTAAAATTTCACGAAGCCCAACAGTTATGCTTATTTGTGCACTTTTTTTAAAAATAGACTATATTTCAATTAAGAGTTTACCCCCAAAATAAATAGTGCTGAGAAGAAAGAAACCACATTCAGACCTCTGCTCTGTGCCAGAAAAGCTACTGATTTCAGAGAGCAGAATAACTGAAGCAGATGAGCATCTTTCTCCTCGCTAACATCTTTCTCCCTTCCCCATGGGATGAGTTTCTGCAAGTGCTTTCTATGCAGATAAGTTTCTGATAAAATTGAGAAAGGAAATGAACTTTTGCTGCACTGTTACCCTTTTACATACATCAACAATCAAAAAGCTGTTTAGGGAAGGCTGCTCAAATATCAGGCAACTATGAGATCCTTGCAGTGTCCAGGATTCCATCATCTGGAAACCTGGAAAGTCTGGATTTGCAAAAGATATTTGCCCAAGGTCACTTAGCTCAAAGAGGCTCCCATCCCTTACATTCATGTTTTCAAAAGTGCATTTCTTATAGCACTCATGCCATATGATGGTGATGGACACCACAGATAATAGGGTTCCAGAGGCAATTTAAGGTGAGAAAGGCCCTGTTACAGAAAGCCTCATAGCCTTTCATATGCAGGTTTACTGCTAATGGACTTGTGTTGAGATCCATTGCATCAGACACCCTTGTCCCCATTAAAAGAAACTTTAGTTATATTGGGAGGAAAAGGAGAAGAAGTTGGGAGCAAGCATAACCACAATGCATAGCTTGGTCCAGATCACCAAATACTCATTTAATGTTTTCAAAATTCTTAAAGGAAAATCTGTCAGGGATTGACGTCAGCATCCATGGATAATAAGAGTGTTGCCAAAGGAGGAAGGAAAAGTAAAAGTTGATAAATCAGGTACCATGAATTCAAATCCCAACTTTGTCACTTGTATCTTGTCCAAGCTTTCCTCTCTTCTCCCACAGACATTTGTGTAGTTTGCTTCCTCCATCCTTTCAGGACCCAGCACAAATGCTGCTTCATGAGAGAGATCTCACCAGAGCCTCTTCTATAAAATGAAACTCCCATCACTACCCTCTACCCCCTGTCCTGCATTTCATTGTCCATAACACCAGTTATCTGTTTATCTGCGTCTTGTCTGTATTTCGCAATAAGAGAGTGAGTTTTATGAAGACAGTGTCTTTATCTGTTTTCATCACAGCCATGCTCTAGTGTATAGAACTGTGCCTGCAGCATTAGGGCTCAATAAATATTTGAAGCACCTTTTAAAATAGAAAATATTTGTGCAGATCTAAGATAATATTAGCATTTACTATTGGTTATTCTGTCTGTTTATTCTTTCTAGCTCTAGATATCTGTCTATTCTTGAACTTTAGCCAGGAAAATTTGCCCTTGAATGTGCCAAAGTGTCCTCTAGATCACCTAATCCTGTCCTGAACCTTGGACCTACTCAACCAGACTACATGGTACCAGCATAGATCAGCCCAGACAACCTGCCCTGGTTTCCGGGAGTATGGCTTCAGTAAATCATCTCATGAAAAATGCCTCTAGTTTCCTGTACTGACATAACGCTATTAAGGGTAGGGAATTACAAGAAATATGCTCTATATTAGCGAAATGGACACAAGATGAATCCATTATAGTCTTCCTCTTTTTTGCTTGGCATTCATATCTTTGTCATCATCTTTAAAAACTGTATTTAATTTCCAAATAAATACAATAGCAAAATCATGTTTTCAATGGTCAATATACAAATACCCTTTGTACAGCCTAGGGTATAAACAAGCTGACTCTTTCCTCAAAGGAAGATACAAAATCTGTTTATCCATATTTGGGTAACATATTTATCTTCTAACTGAGTTATATTTACATTTTTGAGATCCTATAGGTTAAGTAGTAAGATGTGAGGTTAATTACTTGCAACATAATAAAAAAATAGGAATTTCTGTCTTTGCCCTCAGTTTGTGGCACAGACCTCCTAAAATCTTTGTGATGGGTGCATGTTTTGTTTTTGACCTTACTTCCTACATGGAATTCCTAATTCCTTGATATTTTCTGGGTGATGAGAGCAACTTCTGTTCTAATGAGTTGACTCTGGGTGGACTCCTGGGTGGAGGCTGGCCAACAGAAAGACGGGGTAGAAGCCATGATTAGAAGCTTATAACTTCATTCTCCAGGAAGGAGAGAGGGGCTGGATAATGAGTTAAATTATCAATCATGCCTAAATAGTGAAGCCTCCATAAAAATTCCTAAGGTACGGGTTCAAAGAGCTTTTGGGTTGGTGAATTTTCAAGAACACATCCACAAGCTGGGAAGGAGGCACACTTCAACTCCAATGGGTTCAAAACTCCTATACTTGATAACCTTCTGAACCATGCCCTGTGAATCTCTTCATCTGGCTGTTCAAATGTGTGCATTAAAATATACTTCATAATAAGCTGACGATAGTGAGAAGGAGGTTGTGGGAACTTCCAATCTATAGCAAGTCAAACAGAAGTTGTGGTTGGCCTGGGACCCTACTACTTGCAATTGGCATCTGAAGTGGGGGCTAGTTTTGTAGGATTGAACCCCTCCTCTGTGAGGTCTGTGCTAACTCCACTTAGTGTCTGAATTGAATTGGCCAGTGTGGGGGACACACACACACATACACACACACAAGTGTTCTGTGTTACTGTTTTTCTCTCTACTCACTATTAACATACATTATGTTAAATGGTAGTGAAATGAGAGAATAAAAACTCCATGATATAAACACAAATGTATTGGTATGAAAACAATAAATAAATGTAACTGTTGCAGATGTCATTTCTACAATTTGTCCCTTGATTATAGTTAGTTTTTATAATTACCTTCTTCCACTGTCCATTGCGCATTTCTTTTGCCTTCAGTAAGCTCCTTGGCTATTTTTGGTTCATTGCCAATGAGGTAACTCACATCTTTATATCTGAAAACTGGGTCATTAGCAGTCCTGCCTATTGATATTTTTTTACATTACTTTTCTTTTACTTTAATCCAGGGACATAGGAGCATTCAGAGGACCTCACTCTGCATTCTATACATAGTCTTCCTTAACCCCCTCGTGGAGATGTCATCCGTGTCCTCTTGATAAGATAAATTATGCATATCTGTGCATAACTGCCTTCTTTGCCTGTTGATTCACTAGAAGGAGGAGTCCATAATGGCCAAGGGAAATCTTAACCTTCAGTCAGGGAAATCACTGAGTCTCCTTGTAGAAATGACTATCATTTTAGAACTAAGTATTCTAGATATTTAGAATAGCAGAGCACAAAGCTGTGTGGACAGGAAGCACACATTTTACTGTGGATCACTAGGAATGATAGTGAGAAGAGCCACTTCCATTTCTACTCATTGTTCCCTGAACTTATGAATATTGGTAATAGGAGAAACACACCATTTGTTGGTTGCCAGTTTAGGTCTGTATTGCATTCTGTACGACATTATCCCAGCAAGCACCCTGAGTTTTCAAAAGGTCATTTTAGGAGGATTCTTGGAAAATGTCAGAGCAGGAAATACTAAAAATCTGTGTCCCTACTCAGATAATAATTACACTGGTGGAATCTGTCTGATATGACTGTTTTGGAACTCAAGACAATTGAAGGCTTCTAGAGAGAAGTCTTAAATGGTAAATTATGGTTAATTTTAGTCAATTTTGGTTATTAGCTAGGCAATAACTACTGATCTCTCATTCTCAGCCTTGTAACAGGAAGCTGTGCACATGTTCCTAGAGCAGCTGACACATAGCTTATGGGAGCCAGAGTGGGCAATAAGGACACTTTTACTTCCCCAAATATTGAGGATGCATGTTTTGATCACTAATTGCTATTCCTGATCATAGAGTTTCAAACACAGAGTTAAGGAGACATTGTTGTTGCACCTTCTCTCATTGTTGCAAGCTCCTCCCTCTCCAGATGGTATGTCTTCCAAGAGAATTAAAGGGCTATCATCTTTTTATTCTCACTTCATTTATTTTTTTTCTCCCACTGGGAGCCATACATTAAAGATTAGGATAGTCAAAGTAGCTCCATATATGGGGGACATTAGAAAGTCACCATGCATGCCCAAGGAATGGTGCAGGGTCAAAAGAATGCCTGAAACAACCTTAAGGGGATACTTATGGCTTATTCTTGGCACAGATACATCATACAGCAATCAAACCAACCTAAACCAAACAAACAAACCCAGAAAACCCCAGAGAAGGGGTAGAATCTGATCTATAGAGTTGCTACATTATTAGATCCCAATGTCCAGTTTCAACAAGAATGTCACAAGGCATGCAAAGAAACAGAAAAGTATATCCCATTCAAAATAAAAAAAAAAGCAACAGAAACTGTCCCTCAGAAAGACCTGATGACAGATCTACTAGACAAAGACATTAAAATAACTTACTTAAAAATGCTGAAAGAATGAAGGAAATACATGAAGAAAGTCAAGAAAGCAATGTATGAACATAATGAAGATATTAGTAAGGATATAGAAAACCTTTATAAAAATCTAAAAGGAAATTCTGGAGCTGAAATATACAATAACTAAAATAAAAATTCAGTAGAAATATTCAAAGGCAGATTTCATCAGAAAGAAGAAAGAATCGGTAAACTTGAATATAAGACAATGGAAATTATCAAGTCTGAGGAACAGAGATAAAAAAAAATTGCAGAAAAGTAAAAAGAGCCTAATGGACCTGTAGAGAATCTTCAGGCAGACCTACTTAAACATTGTGGGAATCTCAGAATGAACAGAGAAGAGAAAGGAGCACACAAAATATTTGAAGAAATAATGGCTCAAAATTTTTCTACTTTGATGGAAGACATGAATATGAACATCCAAGAAGCTCAATAAAGTACAAATAGAATGAAATCAAAGAAATTCACACCAAAAAACATTAAAATCAAACTGTCAAAAGCAAGAAAAAAATCTCAAAAAGTAGCAATAAGAAAGAAGCTTGTCACAAACAAGAAAATATCCTCAGTAAGATTATCAGTAGGTTTTACATCAGAAAATTTGGAGGTTGACAAGAAGGCAATAAGATGATATATTCAAAGTGCTAAAAGAAAAACACAATAATGACAACAACCTCAACTAAGAATTCTGTGTCTGGCAAAATTGTTCCTTCAAAAACAAGACAGAAATTGACTACCAGAGACACAAAAGCTGATAGAATTTGTTATCACTAGTCCTGTTCTGCAAAAAATTTTGAAGGGAGTCTTCCAAGTGAAATAAAAGGACACTAGAGAGAAAATAGAAACTGTATGAAGAAACAAAGATATCAGTAAAGGTAAGTACATGGACAATTATAAGAGCTAGTATTATGACAACTTTAATTTATAACTTCACATTGTTTCTACATAGTTTAAGAGATTAGTATAGTAAAAATGAGAATATTTGTTTATAAAGATGCAATATTGTGATATCAACATCCAAAAGGTGTGGGAACAGAGCTGTAAAGGAACAGTTTTATATGGTAAGCTGTTATAAATTTAAATTAAAGTGCTGTAACTTCAGTGTTACATGTAATCTCCATGGTAACATAGAAAATCTGTAGAAAATCAAAAAAGTAAAGAGAAAGTAATGAAAAATTTCATTACAAAAAATCAACTAAGCTAAAAGGAATATGTAGAAGAGAAATACAAAAAATGACAGACAAAAATCTATAAACTATGAAGAAAACAAATAGCAAAATAACAAAGTCCCTTTTAATCAGTAATTATTGTAGGCATAAATGAATTAAATTCTAAGTCGAAAGACATAAATTTGCAAAATAGATTTTTAAAAGCCATGACTCAATTCTATTCTGTCTATAAGAGACTCACTTTTGATCCAAAGGCACAAATAAATTGAAAGTAAAAGGATGGAAAAAGATATTCCATTCAAATGGTAACCAAAACCACAAGGATAATTGTACTAATAGTAGACAAAATAGACTTGAAATTTTAAAAAAAATTGCAAGAGACAAAGAAGTACATTATATGTTAATAAAGTTTCAATACAGCAAAAACATCATAATTATAAACATTTTTGCACCTAATAATAGACCATCAAAATATATCAGACAACAGACAGAATTGAAGGGAGAAATAGAAAGTTCTACATTAATAGTTGGAGATGTCAGTACCCAATTCTTATTAATGAATGTAACAACTAGGCAGAAAATAAGTAAGAAAACAAAGGGCTCAACATAATAAGCCAACTAGCTCTAACAGACATATACAAAACACTCTATCCAATAGCAATATTATACACAATCTTTTCAGTTTCACAGGGAAATTTCCAGGATGGACCAAACGTTAGGCCACAACATAAAACCTAATAGACCTAAAACTAGATATTGTACAAAGTATCTTCTCCAACCACAATGGGATAAAATTAGAAGTCAACAATAGAAGTAAAACTGGAAAATTCACAAACTTGTGGAAATTAAACAATAGGCTCTTAAAAACCAGTGTATCAAAGAAGAAATCACAAGAAAAAAATAGAAATTGCTTTGAGAATTATTAAAATGAAACACAATATACCAAAACTTATTAGGTGCTGCAAAAGCAGCTTTAAATGAAATTTATAGCTATAAATGCTTACTTTAAAAAACATAAAAGTTCTCAAGTCAACAATCTAACTTTACATCTAATGGAATAAGAGAAATAACAAATTAAACCAAAAGCTTGCAGAAGAATGGAAATTATAACCAAATTTCACATGTTCTCACTTGTAAGTGGGGGCTAAATGATAAGAACACATGCACATGGACACATAGAGGGGAACAATATACCTGGGGGGCCTATTGGAGAAGGGAGGGTGAGAAGGAAAGGATCAGGAAAAAATAACTAATGGGTGTTAGGCTTAATACCTGGGTGATGAAATAATCTGGACAAAAAATCGCTGTGACACAAGTTCACCTATGTAATAAACCTGCACATGTACCCCTGAACATAAAATAAAAGTTAAAATAAATAAATAAATAAATTGGAGATCATAAAAGTCAGAACAGGGAAAAAATGAAATATAAACTAGAAAAGCTATGGAGATAATCAACAAAACCAAAAGTTCACAACAGACATTGGGGACTACTAGAGGTGGGAGGAAGGAGGGAGGGAGGGGAGCAAGAGTTGAAAAACTAACTGTTGGGTACTACGCTAACTACGTACCTGGGTGATGAGATCAGTCATACTCTAAACCTCAGCCTCACGCAATATACTCATGTGACGTTTACCCCTACCCCTGAATCTAAAATAAGAGTTGAAATTTAAAAAAAAAACACGAAAATTTGTTTTTTGAAAAGATAGGTAAAATTGGCAAACATGCTTAATGAATTAAGAAAAGCAAAGAAGTCTCAACTTACCAAAATCTGAAATGAAAGTGGGGGACATTATTGCTAACTCTACAGAAATGTAAAGAATTATAGGAGAACACTATGAACAATTGTATACCAAGAAATTTGGTAACATAGGTGAAATGGATGAATTTATAGAAACACAAAACATAAAAAGATTAAATTGTGAGAAAACTGAAAATCTGAATAAACCTATAACTAGTAGGAGATTCAGTCAAAAGCCTCCTAACACAGAAAAGTCCTGGACTTGATGGCTTTACTGGTGAATTCACCAAACATTTAAAGAACTTAACAGCAAGCTTTCTCAAACTTCTTCAAAAAACTGAAAGAGAAGGAAATACTTCCCAACTTATTCTATAAATCCAGTATTGCCCTGTGCCAAAGCCAGACAAAGACACTACAAGAAACTACAGACCAATATCCCTTGTGAACATTGACAGAATTCTCCACAAAATACCATCAAACTGAATTCAGCAGTATATTAACTTGATTATACACCATGTCTAGCTGTGTTGATTCCAGGAATCCAAGGATGGTTCAACGTAAAAATTTATCGATATAATACATCACATTTACAGAGTGAAGGGACAAAAAAGGTAATCATCTCAATTGATGTAGAAAAAGCTTTTGACAAAATCTGAACACCATTTTATGTTAAAACATTCAATAAACTAGGAGTAGAAGAAAACTGTCTTAACATAATAAAAGCCAAATACGAAAAACCAACAGAAAATATGTTCAATGATGAAAGACTGAAAGTTTTTCCTCTAAGATCAGGAACATCCCTGCAAGCAAGAATGCCTGCTTGCAGCACTTCTATTCAAAATGACTTTAGAAATTCTGTCAAGGTCAATGGAAAGAAATAAAAGGCAACTCAATTGGAAAAGAAGGAGTTAAATTATCATATCTGTTTGCAGATGATCTTATTTGTAGAAAACCTTAGAGATTTCCAAAAAAAATTAAAATTCATAAACAATTTCAGCAAAGTAACAGGATGCAAAGTTAACACACAAAAATTAGTAGCATTCCTATCAAAGGATGAACAATCTGCAAAGAAAACTAAGAAAATAATTTAGTATACAGTAGCATCAAAAATAATAAAATACTTCAGAATTAACTTAAGCAAGGAGGTAAAAACTTGTATAATAACAACTATAATACACTGTTGAAAGAAATTAAAGAATACATAAATAAGTGGAAATGCACCTTATGTTCACGGATTGGAAGATTTAATATCATCCAAAGTAACCTGTATATCCAATGCAATTCCCATCAAATTTCCAATGAGGTTTTTTGCAGAATAGAAAAATCCATCCTAAAATGTATATGGAATCTCAAGGAACATCAAATAGCCAAAACAATCTTTAAACAACTCACACTTCTGGATTTCAAAACTTACAACAAAGTTACAGTACTCAAAACAGTGTAATATTGGGATAAAAAACAGACATATATACCAAGAAACAGAATAGAGAGCCCAGAAACAAACCTTGATATATATGATAAAATAATTTTGAAAAAGGTGGCAAGACCATTCAATGGTGAAAAGAAAGTCTTTAAACAAATGATTCTAGGAAAGCTGGATATCCTAATGCAAAAGATTGAAGTTGGACCTGTATTTAACAGTATATACAGAAATGAACTCAAAATGGATCAAAGACCTAAGTGTAAGACTTAAATCTGTAAAACTCTCAGAAGAAAACACAGGGTGATAGATTTACAATGTTAGTTTTGCAATGATTTCTTGAATATGATAACAAAGGCACAGGCAATAACCAAAAAAAATAGGTCAGTTAGATTTTATGAAAAATTTTAAAAATTGTACATCAAAAGACAACTGTTAACAAGGTAAGAATTCAAAATATATAATATGAGAAAACACTTCTAAATTATGTATTTTCTAAGGGATTAATATCAAGAAAATATAGAAAACTTTTAGCATTCAACAAGAAACAAACAACCTTATTAAAAAATGAGCAAACAACTTGAATAGACATTTCTGCAAAGAAGTTATACAAATGGCCAATAAACATATGAAAAAAACACTCAACATCCCTAATGACTAGGAAAATGCAAGTTAAAACTACGGTGAGATACTACCTCATACTTCATACCTATGAGGAGGGCTTAAAAACAAAGGAAAAACAAAGTAACAAGTATTAAAAAACTTGTATCAAAAAATAACAAGTATTGAAAAAACAAAAAAATACCAAGTATTGGTGAGTATATGAATGAACTGGAATCCTTGTGTACCATTAGTGGGAATGTAAAATGGTACCACTGTGCTGAAAACAGCATTGTATTCTCTAAAAAAAAAAATTAAAAAATAGAATTACCATCTGATACAGCAATTCAGCACTGGGTAGAGCTATCCAAAATAATTGAAAGCAGGATTGCTAAAACATATTTTTAGACCTCTCTTGTAATAGCTAAAAGGTAGACGCAATCCAAGCATTCATAAACAGATAAGCCAAATGTGATATATACATGCAGTGGACTATTATTCAGCTTTAAAATGAAGTATATTCTGACAACATAGATGAACTTTGAAGATATTATGATAAAAATGAGCCAATCACAAGAATAAAAATCTGAATGATTCTATTAACATGAGCTCCTTGGAATACTCAAAATCACAGAGATAGAAAATAGAATAATGGTTACGGGACTTTGAGCGGGGGATGGAATAGAGAGAGTTACTGTTTAATGGGTATAGTGTTTCAGTTTTTCAAGATGAACATAGTTCTGGAGATAGTTTTTGGTGATGGTTGCACAATAATATGAATGTACTTAATGCCGCTAAACTGTACAGTTAAAAATGGCTAAAATGGTAAATTTCTTGTTTTGTATATTTTACAACAATAAAAAAAATTGAGAAAAATAAAGTCATTGCACTGTTCCTTTGGGTCAGCTACTTCAGGGTGATACAAAATCAGGTAACTCTTATGGATTTCATAAGAATGAGCCAATTGCCACAATTTATTTTCTCTCAAATGAGTTCCTCAGTCAAAAGTGATGCCACGTGTGATGCCGTAATGACAAATAAGGATAGTGAGTTTGGAAGAGACATTGTAGGTAGCGAGGAAGACAAATCTGTAACCTGGGTAAATGTAACTCCAATGATAGCAAAGACCTGCTTAAGCTTAATTTTTATACCACTTCCATTTGATGAACGAATGCTGCTCTACATACCTTTGTTGATGACCGTGTGGGTCAGAAAACATCAAAGTTCATGATGAATTGCTCAGATTACATGGTAAATTAGTGGCCCATGGTTAAATATTCAGTCTTCACTAAGGGTGAGTAGCAAGCCAGAAGCTGGTTTTCAAAAAGGAGAACAGTTATCTGCAGTATATGACAAAGCTTTGCTTCTAAATCCCAAGGCTCTGTGCTAAGATTCACATATAGAGGTCTGACAAAGACTCTTTACAGCATTCTTATCTGCCACAGACACTTCAAACACTATAAGATCTTCCAGGTCTCACGGACTAAGTGGCAGAGGAGCTTGCATGGCTCTCTACCTGTTGCAGAGCCTTCCCTGTTCTGGGCCTTTGTCCTGGAAGCTTCTTAGGTTGCTTGACAAATGGAATAGCATGCTCAAAGTATATGTTACCTCCAAAATCCAAAAAGACACATAAGCATTGTCATTTTTAATTACTGGTAAGAGGGAAAGGAGGCACAATTTTTTCTTCTTGGAAGGCATATCTTGACATACCCCAGACCATTGGACCCCTAGAAATTTCACTGAGGTGGCAGGTTTCTGAATTTTTTTAGGATTTATTTCCTATTTTCTGGAACACATCTACTTCCAAGATAAATAACCAACATTTACTTAGCAATTATTGTGTATCTACATTCATTATCTCATTTAATTTTCTCAACTACTCTGAGGGAATGACTGTTAGTATCTGCATTTTCCTGTATAAGGAAAATAAGTCTCATTAAGACTGTGTCTTGGCCGAAAGCTGTGAAGCTAGTAATTCTTCACGTGGTTAGAATCTGATAAATACTGATGTTAGAAGCTAAAATAGCTGCCTGGTCTGAGGTCAGAAAAAAACTACCACTTACTTATACCCTCTATACTGCCAGCTCCTAGTAATAATATAATATACCTGCATCATGTCCTATGAAAGAGAAAGGCTACCAAAGACCCTAAGGACTAGATTATGACATAGGGCTGGGAAGTAAGTTTTTGGCAGACTAGTCAAGTTTATTGCTGGCCTTATCAGCTAAAAGTCACTGTTTTTGATAGTCTCTACTAATAAGTTTAGAGAAAAAGCATTTATGAGATCAACTGCTACATACAAGTTACCAGGGGGATGTGTTGATTTGTCCCAACAATAAAACAGCATACACAGTTGAAGTTACCACAGGATTAACTTTTCAATAATCCATTGTCATTCTCCAAGATCGGTTGGTCTTTTGCATAGAAAAGTTGAGTGGGGGACATAGAAGGCATCACCATTCCTGCATCTTTCAATCCTTGATGGTGATATTAATTTCTGCAATCCCTCCAGGAATGTGGTATTAAATTTGGTTTACTATTTTGGCAAGGGGAGATTGTTATAATCTTTTTCACTTGACTTGTCCTATGGCAATAGCTCATATGCTACAGGTCAGAGAGCCAATGTGGGGGATTCTGCTAGATGCTGGATATACCTATGTTAATTAGATACTCTAAAACAGGGAAAATAAACCCTGGGTGTGATTGGTGACCCATTGGGTCCACTGCAAATCAGAATTCAGTAAAGTTCCATAATCATTCTACCTTGATGGCTATTCTGATTAGTGGACCAAAGCAGTGTTCTGGGTGTCTGGGAATTAAACTAAATTCATACCTGTTTCAGTAATCTCTGAAAAGTGTGATTAGTTTCTTTCTCCAGTGCAATTTCCCCCTGGTAAATAGCTAGGCCACAGGTTCTTTTGGGACGGGTTAAGAAAAACACTTGGAATATAAATTTTGGCAATGTGGCAGGATCTTTCCTTGAGGGGTCTCAGCTGCTCCTTCATTCAAGAGGTAATGCACCTGTGAATTGGACCCAAACCGGGAATTGGTTGATGGGCCATGACTGTATTTTGTACTCATTCAAGTCTGACTTTTGCTTCTGAGACCTAGAGATTTTTACCAAGACATGTCAAGTAAGATTTTAATAGTCTGCACATCGATTTTGGTGCTAGGAACACCATTATCAACTTACTGAAAATAAAGCTGATTACTGCTTTGGCTCTGCAGTTGGTTAAAACAACCAGTACTACCTTGATCTTGGTGATGAAGTACCATCACTTGGCCCTGCCACTCTTGGAGGTCATCAGCCCCAGTGGATTTGGGGAGCTTAGTTTCAATGGCAATAATTTCCATTGTCAATCCTCATGTACTTAATGAATCTATCACAGAGTTCTTCAAGGCTGCAAGGGGTCTGCTCATCAATATATTTTTCACAGCATTGGTGAAAAATGTGTCCTCTGGGGGGATATACTAACAGAACATGTTTTTATATAACAAAATCCACTCTAGCATTCTAGTTTTCCTAAGTCAATGAATATTTTTCTTTACAGTATGCCAGGGGATTTTTAGCATTTCTGTTTAACATAATTTAGGTCAACTTTGTTTCCAGCTTTTAGCCAATCCAGCAAACAAGCTAGTAAAATCATTCCCAGATCCTCTGTCCAATATCATATTCCTTTCACCATTATCCAACAGCTTAGATTCTATTCCCACACACATGGATTCTATTGATATAAAACGAAAAAATCATGTGATTATTTTGCTGTGTACTGTAATTTTTTATAGATCTCTTTGTGAACCTCATCTTCTGGGAGTTACTTGCTAGGACTTGATACTGGTTATAGCTGAGAAAGAGAAAAACCGTGGTAGGGATATGTCCTTAGGGCAATCAGAAGCCCTTTGCAAGGCAAAAACATGGCAGGAAAGATCATTATTAGTTCACAAGAAAGAAGAAACTAACCTCCTCAAACAGGAAGAAAGCTTCTTTTACTGAAAAAAATGTAGGCCAACCACTAATCTCGTTTCTGTCACTGTATCTTTTCCTTTTCTGGACATTTCATAAAAAGAGATCATGTATGTGTTCCTTTGTGACAAGATTCTTTCACTTAGCATAATGCTTTAAAGGCAAATTCATGCAGTAGCATCCATCAGTACTTCATTCCTTTTAATGGCTGAATAATTTTCTATTGTTTATTTTAAACATAGACTTATTTAATAATAAGTCACATTCTGTTTATGCATTTGTCAGCTGATAGACATTTACGTGGTTTCCACCTTTTATTTATGCTGAATAATGTTGCTATGAACATTCATGTACGAGTTTTTTTTACATATTTTGCATGTTTTGTTTTTATTTCTCTTGGGTAGATACCTAAGAATACAACTGCTGGGTCCTGTATTTCTAATAATCATAAGAGATAGCTAGTAGAATCTCTATTTTACTGATAAAGAAATTGGGATTCAGAGGAGTTGTATTCTTGGCCATGTCAAAGAGCAAATAGAAGGTGAGATTAACATTCAGTGCTCTTTAAGTCCAGAGCTCACATTTCTCTTATGCTTCTTTTCTAGGTGTGAGCACTGCAGATGCATTAACATTCATGCATGCCACGCAGCCAGTCCACAAGTGCAGACATGCACAGTGATTGGACGGACATCAGTTGTGGTTTAAGACAAACTTGACTTCATCATAACTATTCTCTCCCTCATGCCAAATCCCCTGCCAGAAACACACATTCTAGCTGAGCCTACCTCCCTTCTATGGATTTTTCACCAAATGAACTCCAGCTTGTCTTTAGGGAGCAGAGTCAGAATTTCTTTTCATATGAACTAGCCTTAGGGGCTATGCAGGGGAAGACACAACAGCATCCCTAACATTGGAATCTCTAAGACCCACAAGGAATGAACACGCCTGAATATTGTCTGATATAGAGGCTTCAAATAGACTCTCAGGCAAGTCACTCCCCAGAGTCCCCAGCTTTATTTCTCAGTGCAGACTACTACCTCTGTACATACATGTAAGGGACTGAGGACTCTTTACCTGAAATATAGCTCTTTAGGATTGACTACCATCTCCCCAACTAAGATGCAGAAATTGTACAAACTTTTATATATTTTGTAAGAGCAAGCAGTTCAAAATTGGATTACCTTTCCACATTTTCATACAAAGTAGATTAATGTGCCCCTGTCTTTATTACATTTTCCACCCTTGTCATTTGTGATTAAGCCAACACTGTGAAGATGTATTATGGATCAGCATAAATGGGAACATTAAAACATTGGCTATATATCAGAGAACCTCAAGGCAAGTTGATTTGTGCTTCACACACCCTTGGTGCAGTATGTCTGGAATATTTCAAATCTCTTTGGACAGAACAATCTTTCTACAGCACCAAAAGTAATAGAAAGTACAAAAGAAGAGAGAGAGAAGAAATAGGGGAAAGTACTAACTTTTGTTCTAGGTAATGGAAGAAGGCTATTCTCCCTGCAATAATTTTGATATGGAATTTCTCATAGATGAGGCTCTTAAACGAAAACCACCACCTAGGTTTGGAGAAGAAGATTTCTAGTTTACATAAGGATGGGTGTTTGACCAGGCCCTCATCTTATTGTTTTGAGCTTATATTCCATCTCTTCTAGGTCATTCCTGCCCTGAGAGTACCTTAATGACTCAGGCTTCTTGTAGAAGCAGCTGAAAGGCAAATTGTGTATCTGTACAGGTGTCATCTCATTCTTAGTCATGTGATGCATAATCTCCAGGCTCAAAGGCTCAGGCAATGGGAGTAAGCCGTTCTGGTAGGAGAAAGAAGGGATAATGGCCAAGAAGAGCTGTTTCTAAGAAGAGGACAATCCTATTGCTCCCCTAAAGAGACTCCTACCTGTAACGCACCCTTGCCTCTACCTCATAACTTCTTTCCCAAACATGTTCAAGAGAGGGATTCTGGGAGAGCTCTGAGGCCTGCAGCTACAGTACCTTTCCATGACATGTTGCCTAGGCTGAAGCCCCAGGTTTTTTCTGACCAGATGTACCTCTTCTGCTTTTCTGGCTCCCCTGGTGCCTTGAAGGGAAAAACACCTGAATAGTTCAAAGAAATTCTCCCTCCTCTTGTCACTTTCTTCACCTTGCAAACATAATTCTTTGAATATATCTTAAGCCGGGCCCATGGTCTGGGTCTGTGTAGGATGGTATGAATACATTGGAAAAGGGCTTCTCTTTGTTCATATTAGTATGGTTAGAGCAAAGCCAGAGCAAAGAGAGTGCAAAGCAGCTTCAAATTAAGTCAGGTTTTGATGATGTTATGATGGTCCTATATCTCTTATTCTAGTCTGGTTTTATCCAATTGTACTATGTAATTGAATGCAGTGAAAACAAGAGATGTAGGGTGCTTATGCTCAAGAAATTTGTGGAGGAGCCAGGCAAATAATACCAATAAATTGTTAGTTATGAAGAAGAAAATAAAATAGGGAGATATAATACAGTGAGTTGAAAAGGCCAGTTTATCAATATCAGGGAGGTGACTTTTGATATGAGTCTCAGCTGATACTAAATTGACTGGAGGATTTGGGGAACCTGGTGGAGCCAACATTCTGAACATGAGTCCTTAGATGTAAGTCAAGGTGGACAAAGGTGAAGAAACTTGTTTGTAATGTATGGTAGGAATTGGAATTTTTCAAACAGATGCCATTTCAAATAGAGAATGAAAGAATTTGCTAAAAGCCTACTTGAAATATGGGATTGAATCAGGAATTCTGCACGTTAACCTATTTTCCAACTGTAGCTTTGAGAAGAGGACACAGAGATTCAGTGATGAATTCAACAAATGTTGATTGAAACAGACGCAGTCACTGTGGTATAGAGCTTTTAATAAGATGAAAGACACAGTGAAATAATGACAGGAGTATAGTTGACACTGTGAAATGTACCATAAAGGAAAATGAGAGTGTAGTCTAGGAATAGGTAAGAGGGGTGTTGATTCTTATCTAAAATCTCAAGGAAGTCTTCCCCGAAGGATGTCATTTGAATTGACAGACTGGAGTTTGTGCGTTAACAAGGTGTTTTGTATGGGGTGGAGGTAGGGAGCTTCCTGGCAGAAGAAACTATAAATGCGAAGATCCTGTGGCAGAAAGGAACAGGTTCTGTTGAGGAGTCTGAGAAAACCTCACAGAGGGAGAGCACCAGATGAATCTGGTGATTGGAGCAAGTGCTAGGATATAAAGGATCCTGTAGATGATGTGAAGTTAATTGAGTTTTCATTCTAAGAGCAATGGCAAGTTCTTGAAGAATTTTCACCTGGGGAGCCATAAGTTCATTTGCAGTTTTAAAAGGTCATTTTGGGCAAGAGAAGAGAAGAGTAGATGTAGAAAAACAGATTAGGAGACTATCTAGACATTTCAAATGAGAAATTATGGTACTTTAGACTAATCCGATGGCAGGACAGAAGTGAAGAAGTGAAAATATTAATGGTATATTTACAGGGTTAAACCCACAGGACTTGCTAATGTACCAGAATATAGCAAGAAAGATGGATCAAGGTTGATCCCTGATGCGGTTGGGCTTTGTGTCCCCACCTGAGTCTCATCTGGAATTGTAATCCTCACAATCCCCAGGTGTCAACGGAGAGGCCAGGTGGAGGTAATTGAATCATGGGGGCAGTTTCCTCCCTACTGTTCTCTTGATGGTGAATGAGTTCTCGCAAGATCTGATGGTTTTATAAGAATTGCCATTTCCTTGGCAATTCTCCTTTCTGTCTCCTTGTGAAGAAAATGTCTTGCTTCCCCTTCGCTGTCTGCTGTGATTATGTTTCCTGAGGCCTCCCCAGCCATGCTGAACCGTGAGTCAAATAAACCTCTTTCTTTTATAAATTACTCAGTCATGGGCAGTTGTTTATAGCAGTATAAAAACTGACTAATACAATCCCTAAATGTTTTAAATTTTTTCTCAGATAGTAGTTCATTTCCCTCCATAGAGAATAGGCATTGATAACTTTGGTGAAAGGAGACAAGCTACATATTCTGTTGACAAATAACGACTCGGAATTATTTTTGACTGGCTCGAGGATGAGAAGAGGAGGAATTGTTTGGGTGAGGCAGATTATTGATGCAGCCAAGTGAAACAACATCAGATCTGGGAGAAACCAGGGGAATATTTCTGAAAATACTGTATTCTAAGTTCCAGGAGAAAATTTTAGGAAACTGGCATTCTCCTTAGAGTGAGAAATTACTCTTTATAAAACAAAAATGAAAACTATAAGGAGAGGGAGTAATGTGATGTTGGAGAGGTAACAGGCAACATCTTGTGAAAAGAGAGATAAGGGAAATTCTCAAGACGTCTAAGATCACAAAAAGGGTGATGAGGCAGAAGAGGTAGGTGTGAGGACACAGCGATTTATTCTGTCATATGGAAAACCAATTTAAGGTATTTCAAAATGCGGGCTGGGCACGGTGGCTCATGCCTGTAATCCCAGCATTTTGGGAGGCCGAGACAAGAGGATCAATTGAGGTGAAGAGTTTGAGACCAGCGTGGCCAATATGGTGAAACCCCGTCTCTCCTAAAAAAAAATACAAAAATTAGCTGGGCATGGTGGTACACACCTGTAATCCCAGCTTCTTGGTAGGCTGAGGCATGAGAATTGCTTGAACCCCAGAGCTGGAGGTTGCAGTGAGACGACATTGTGCCACTGTACCACAGCATGGGTGACAGAGTGAGACACTATAAAAAAAAAAAATCTCAAAATACAAAGCTATATGGTAGGCAGGGAATGGCAACACAAGATAAGACTAATCACCAAACAAGTAGCAGGGAGAAAATAAAAACCTTGTTTTTTTCAACTGAAGAAAGACCTATGTAGATTGAAGTGTAGGTCTCACAACATTGCAGGCATGATCAGCTAAATAAAATACCTACACACTTACAATAATTTGAATTCAGTAGGGGAAAGAGAAAACTAGAAATAATGTCTTAATTATTGAATTTTTGCTCTTTAATGCCAACATATATTAAGAATGACGTGAGAACTCACTATCACGAGAACAGTATGGAGGAAACTGCCCCCATGATTCAATTACCTCCACCTGGCCTCTCCGTTGACACCTGGGGATTGTGAGGATTACAGTTCCAGATAAGACTCAGGTGGGGGACACAAAGCCCAACCGCATCAGGGATCAACCTTGATCCATCTTTCTTGCTATATTCTGGTACATTAGCAAGTCCTGTGGGTTTCACTCTGTAAATTTCTCATTAATATCTTCACTTCTTCCCTTCTGTTCATCGGATTAGTCTAAGGCACCATGATTTCTTACTTGAACTGAGTCTCCTATTTTGTTTGATAATAGGTGAGACTGATAGGATTTTGAAGAAAAATTTTTGTAATTTGAAATTATTTTACCCAGATTCCTTGATTTTCTTTTTTATGTAGAAAAGTGTAGGGAAACATTTTTAGATATGCAAAGGCTCAGATCTTTTATCAGCGAAGTACACCCAAAACATACAGGTGCCTTTGTGCACACACACATGCTCTTGAAGATACAGTCTTGTGATAAGGAGATGAAAGAAGAAATAAAAAGCAAAAAGTCAAAAATGCAGATGTTATAACAAGGTCAAAGAAAACCCATTTCAAATAAAAGTAAAAATAAATATTTTATAACTCTAGTGATGAAACTAAGTCTTAATTTTTAAAAAATACTGTCAAATCAATGTTATAGTAAGAATGACATATTTATAAATTCTGAGATTACACAAAGAGAGAAGTATAGGAGAAAAGATTCCATGTTATAAAAGGATGGGGAACTAAATATATCCTATTTTATCTTAACACCAATATCAAACACAGGATTGAAATGACAGGGGTTGATTTTATTTTCCTGTCTCTGTTTTTGGAGTGGGACACTGTCCTTCTCTCCATTATATTCTTCTATTTAGATCCTAAACTATGCTTCTAGGAAGTTCTTGACTTGTATTGAGCTATACTCCTAGAAGGTGAAAATAGAAAGTTAGGCAAATACAATTTATGCACTGTGAAGACCAGCATGATGACAAGATCTTTATAATATTAATTAATTTTCATATAAACTGTAGTGGAGAGAGGCTGCACGCCCCCATGCTTGTTCTGACATTGTTTTGTAGCTAAAATATAAAAAATTATATTTATACTCTAATTTATTCTTGAAATTTCAGCCCATGGCTCCCCCTCCATCAAGGCTTCCTTATCAGACATTGGCTCTATCCGTCTTAGATCTGAACCATCTGGAGATTTGGCCAACAGCCACTTATGCCTCATCTAAACTCCTGTTTGGCAAAGTTTAATCATTCAGGGACCAAGGTCACAATTTTCACAGAATTTTTGACATTTTGACATATTAACCTGCATGCAATAAATTTAATATTTTTCTTTAATTTTTATTTATATAAATTTATTTTAAAAGAAATTTATAGCATAGATTGTATATAAATCTCTATATAAACTCATATTGGTCTGTGTGTCAAATAAAACTCTCAGGTGAGCCACCTACCAGTAGTGCAATGGCACACTTGAGGAACACATTGATTCTAGTCATCACTATAGTGATAGGTAGCACCACGATGAAATGTATATCTCATCTGTGATTCCACTTTCCGTACTAAGGCCAGAGCTCCAGATAATATAGAAAGTCACAATCTAAGCACATTGACTGATACAGTGAAGGCTGTGTGAAAGTTGTCTCACTCAGATATTTTTTAGTCTTGACATATTTGCATTGGCTTTAAAAAGTTCATATTATTTTACATAGTTTATTTGGTTCTTAGCATCTGATGCTAAAATTATCTCAACTGAGCTTATATCTGACTCTACATTTCAATGGTCTTTCCAGAGACTATAAATTTTCTGATTTAGGTGCAAATATGCTTGGAGCACATCAGAATCTATTTGCATTTTCAGTGAAAAATTCCAGACTCAATGATTGATCAAATTCAGTAGTGGTTTTGACCAATAAGTGTATCACTCCATGCAATTAAAACAGGATAAAATATAATTTAATTTTTCATGCCAATAAGGCATGAAAGAGTATTTTTCCTTTGTTTTAAATTCTGCCTTTGTCACCCCAAACTATCCCGTATACATTAGGCTACAAGTTATTATTCAGATAAATTGATTAATAGTTTCTTTAAAATGGATTTAAATCTTTGGTAAAGATAGCAATAGTAATATTCAATGCAGAGATCAAAATGACAAGAGATAGTCATCTTCAGTCTCCAGGGCACCATCTGATCACCAGCTGAGGTCAGAAAGAAATTTTTCTGGCCAGAGAAAAAGTATCATATAATGCATTCTAATTGTTGCCTAATACAAACACTTTCCTCTCTCAGACCCAGCAGATGTGGGCTACTCTTAAGGATACATCATCCTGTTCTACAGTAATTTTTCTCTATTATATTATTGCTCCTGCCTCTGTCTACTCCCTCTGTCAATGTCTCTTTCTTTCAATACTTTTCTTCTTTATGCCCTGCCCTTTTCCTCTCCCCTTTAACTAATGAACTGGAGATGCGTCTGGGCTTGGGAACTCCCAGAAGCTCTGTCTGTCCCTTCAGCCCTTTTGGTGTGTTAGGCACCCACATCATCCTGCCACCATTTATTCTGTCCAGCTATTCACAGTAAAATTCTAGTATGAATTGCAGAAGCCAGCTGCCGTTTGGACAATACTGTCAATGAGTGTATAAAATGCAAAATGGCAAGTTCCGCTCTACCTAATGGGAGGCGTTAGCTTAAACAGGGTTTTCAGTGTCTTGAAGTAGAGGTCAATTTCAGGCATAATGTTTTCTCATAGGAATTCATTTATTCATGGAGCCTAAAGATAAATAGCCAAGGTTCTATATATATGCTACAGAAATTTAAATCCATTTTCAGATAGACTATCGTGTGTTTCATCACATGCCTTACATGGTACTGAGACATTTGGAATGCTATATTTAAGACTGCATTTCAAATATCATTGACAAAGACTAGCAGGTTAGTAGTAGTAATAGTGGTAGCGGTAGTAGTAGTAATGTATTAATGCATTAACTTTTTTTTTTTGCCTAGCTTTTTCAGCTTTCAACATGTTCTATTTAGTAAACCAGTATCCAGTAAGCATTTATTGTATATTTGGGATTATGCTAGGTGAATTACATGCGACTGCCAGTTTTTTGTACATAAAGAATGGTGGAACATTAAGCATTTCATGTGAGACAATTTCCTATTTGTCACAACAAAGCTGAGGTAATGATTAGCCCTATTCTGTGTAGGAAGAAACTGAGCATCAGAGTGTCTTTTATGGAGTATGTGGCAGAGTAGGGCTACAGACTCAAGTTGTGCACATTTTCCCTACTCCTACACATAATGCTCTCCCAGTCTTATTTCGTTACTCAAACATTTCTGTTCGTTAAACTGAAGTTTGAGGAAAGAACTCAGGGTCCTTAATTTGCTGCTAATCCAGCCCTGTGCAGATTGTGATGTGAGCTCCTTTCATTGTTCATGAACCCAGGACGTTTTTTCCTTCCTCTTAAAGACATAATTTCTAAGCACATATGTTCTAACAACAGGAAATTTACAAGAGCCATTAGGCTCTTGAGGAATTCCTATGAGACAGAAGGACTATGATGAGAACAAGGGTTCTTGGTCTGTTTGTACCAAGCAGCTTGTGGCAGACGGGCGATAGGTGTACTTGCCTCACCTTTGATGATATGGCCCAGAGCAAGGAAGATGCCTCCAGTACAGAGGGCCTTTCATCAGCGAGCAAAGGCGGTACCTGGAGAACAAATCCTCCAAGACTGGTAAAACTGTGTACTTTCTAGTTGGCCTCCTGGCAACCAGGCTGGGTGTTTTCCTAGCCATTGGAATTACTGGAGCTCACAAGCCATCAGCACAGACAAAATTGGAAAACCTTTTGACTGAAGCATTCACACACTACTGAAGCTCAGTTATGTACAGCTCGAACCAGGACTTGAACCTACCAGTGCCCTTAGAGTTGGAATTGTCAAAGTAGAGAAAAGACAAGTCTGTATATCTAATTAATCACCTTCTAGAAAAAGCAGTCTTATTAAAATCTCTTGTATTACTTAGCACAAGGTCCTAGGCCAAATAACTACCATTGTTCCACACTGCCCCTGCTCTTCATCCTGGGTGGACTGGGAACTCTAAGTTTGCCATCATCTCCTTGCACAACAGTCTCAATGATTGCAGCCAAACCCTTTAAAACCAATCGTGATTTTTGTAGCATACTCAGTTTTCCAAATGAATAATAAATATAATTCTGTCAACTATTTTGGGAACCCATGTATTATTTTTTTTCCTGAGGGAAACAAGAAATCTATTTGCTTTTGCACAGTATATGGCAGTCAGAAGTACCTCATTCATTCACTTTTTATTCATTTGATGCATGAAAAAAAGGCATTAAATGTATTTCAGTGTGTCACCTCAAATTCTGTGCAGCCAACAGTGATGAATATGCTTTGTTCCTCAGCTGGGGTACTGTTTCATTTTTTTGGTGACAATATCATTTGACAAGGCGATTCTGCACTGGCAATATTGTATCATATTTTTGTCTGCATGTAAATTATGTTGACAGTCTCATAAACATAAATTGGCAGGCATAGTGTCCCAGAGCAACGTTTGTTAAAATACACTAATGGAATAGAATAAATAAATGTTTTCAAAGCATTAATAATGCAATGGTGTGTCACTGAATTGTGCAAGAAGGTCTATGGGATATGGTACTGTCTACGCTAAATTAATACAGCATATTTCTTAACATATTTTATTCAATCTCATGCTTATGTTTATAGATTAGTCATTCCATTTCACAGAGCTTGGTATAATAGCAGTCACCCACTTGTGATATTTTTTAGAAGTCAGCATTGTCTGTGGCAGACACCTATAATGGAACACGTGTAAGGTGCATTTCATGTCTGACATTGTTATTACTTTGCTTTGTTACAGATAGGGCTTCCCCTTCTCACCGCCAACCCAAGGACACATACTTAGCAGGCCTCTGTCCTGATGGAGCAGGCAGATTCTTGAGTGGGTGAATCTAAAGTAGGTCTCTAAAGTACCAAAAGATGGGGCACATACTTCATTTGTATTTTTGGACCACAAAGATAAGAAATTTCCCTTTCAGATGTCTGTGGACAGACAGGATGGCGCATTGACAAAACTATGAAATATTTCATACTTTTTTCAGTTCTTTAACTTACTAGAAATGACTTTGGTAAAAACTGAAATCTCTTTGAGCCTCAATTACTGTATAATTGGAATAATCATGAATAAGGATAGACCTCAACATTGAGATGTTAATTGTAATGCAGTTGGTATGGTGTCTGATTCATAACAGGCATGATGTATCTAAAAAGAATGAATGGAGGAAGATAAAATGAGAGACAGAAACAGAAATACAATGAATTTAGCAATTTATTTGATCAAACAGATGATGGAAAATTTATATGCTGTGTCTCCAAACATATAAATGCTTGGCGCATAGAAAAATGGACACAATTTTGAATTTCTACAGAGTAAAGTCAGAGTGAATGTCGGATTCCACACGTTCCCTAACTTACCTATCTGCCTCCTGAATGGCAGCACATTTACCTCTCTTTGGGTTTTCTAAGTATCATCTTTCCTATTAGCAGATTCGTGACACAGCTGTGGCTTCTGATCTTTGGGGGGAGAAAAGCTGAAGAACTAGGATTTTTAAGAAGAAAATAATTCTAGGAAAAGCAGTAAGGTTGGTCCCTAAGGGCCATACCACTTGATCAGACTTGGGCCAGAATACCTGTGTGAGTCTTGCCTCTAATACCGTGTTGCTCCAGCTTTATCTGGTCTCTCTCACCTTTTGCCCTGAGACTTTACATGAAACACATTGTAAACTAGAAGATGACATGTTTGTACTTCATTGCCAAACAAAGAGGGTTAGACAACACAGGTCTTGCATCAGATGCATAAGACCTAACCATGTAAATATGTAGGTCATACAAAAGGAGAAAGTTCATATTTAATACATGGCTTCACCATAAGATATTATGTTTAAAGTCTGGTAACCAAACTGATTAACCATAAAGATATGGTCCACCATATCGCTGTTATACCAGAGACATTTTATCAAAGATGTAAAATGTAAGAATTATAAGATTTAAGCAACAGTCCAGGCAAGAAATTATGAATGCTTAGACTAATATGGCAGCTATAGCTGAGAAAGTAAATGTGGAGACAGGTAGTGGTTCATAAAATTAAGAGGCAGGATTTTGTCAAGTTAAACACCAGATAATACTGAGCACCTAATACTTATAAAACATCATGCGAGACTTATGAGTAAACAGGATAAGTTTAACGTACCTTCTGTAGTTGTCAAGAATTTACAATTTAGTTAAGACTCATATATAAGGAAGTTATGTGTGTGTGTGTGTGTGTGTGGTGTTTTTATATATATTATTGCACTTTAGGTTCTGGGGTACATGTGAAGAACATGTGGGATTGTTGCATAGGTACCTACATGGCAGTGTGGTTTGCTGCCTCCATCCCCATCACCTATATCTGGCATTTCTCCCCATGTTATCCCACCCCAACTCCCTACCCCATGCAGTCCCTCTCCTAGTCTCCTGCAACAGACCCCAGTGTGTGATGTTCCCCTCCCTGTGTCCATGTATTCTCATTGTTAAACACCGGCCTGTGAGTGAGAACATGCAGTGTTTGATTTTCTGTTCTTGTGTCAGTTTGCTGAGAATGATGCTTTCCAGGTTCATCCATGTCCCTACAAAGGACACAAACTCATCGTTTTTGACGGCTGCATAGTATTCCATCGTGTATATGTGCCACATTTTCCCTGTTCAGTCTGTCATCTCTGGGCATTTGGGTTGGTTCCAGGTCTTTGCTGTTGTAAACAATGCTGCAATGAACATACATGTACATGTGTCTTTATAATAGAATCATTTATAATCCTTTGGATATATACCCAGTAATGGGATTGCTGGGTCAAATGGAATTTCTATTTCTAGATCCTTGAGGAAACTCCACACTGTCTTCCACAATGGTTGAACTAATTTACACTCCCACCAACAGTGTAAAAGTGTTCCTATTTCTCCACATCCTCTCCAGCATCTGTTGTCTCCAGATTTTTTAATGAGCGCCATTCTCACTGGTGTGAGATGGTATCTCAATGTAGTTTTGATTTGCATTTCTCTAATGATCAGTGATGATGAGCATTTTTTCATATGTTTTTTGGCCTCATGTATGTCTTCTTTTGAAAAGTGTCTGTTCATATCCTTTGCCCACTTTTGAATGGGTTTGTTTTTTCTTGTAAATCTGTTTTAGTTCTTTGTAGATTCTGGATATAAGTTCTTTGTCAGATGGGTAGATTGAAAAAATTTTTTCCCATTCTGTTGGTTGCCAGCTCACTCTAATGATTGTTTATTTTGCTGTACAGAAGCTCTGGAGTTTAATTGGATCCCATTTGTCTATTTCGGCTTTTGTTGCCAATGCTTTTGGTATTTTAGTCATGAAGTCCTTGCCTGTGCCTATGTCCTTAATGGTTTTGCCTAGATTTTCTTCTAGGGTTTTTATGGTGTTAGGTCTTATGTTTAAGTCTTTAATCCATCTGGAGTTAATTTTAGTGTAAGGTGTCAGGAAGGGGTCCAGTTTCTGCTTTCTGCACATGGCTAGCCAGTTTTCCTAACACCATTTATTAAACAGGGAATCCTTTCCCCATTGCTTGTTTTTGTCAGGTTTGTCAAAGATCAGATGGTTGTAGATGTGTGGCATTGCCTCCGAGGCCTCTGTTCTGTTCCATTGGTCTATATCTCTGTTTTGGTACCAGTACCATGCTGTTTTGATTACTGTAGCCTTGTAGGATAGTTTGAAGTCAAGTAGTGTGATGCCTCCAGCTTTGTTTTGCTTGCTTAGAATTGACTTGGCTATGGGGGCTCTCTTTTGGTTCCATACGAAATTTAAGGTGGTTTTTTCCAGTTCTGTGAAGAGGGTCATTGGTAGCTTGATGGGGATAGTGTTGAATCTATAAATTACTTTGTGTAGTATGGCCATTTCAACAATATTGATTCTTCCCAACCATGAGCATGGAATGTTTTTGTGTCCTCTCTTATTTCGTTGAGCAGTGGTTTGTAGTTCTCCTTGAAGAGGTCCTTCATATGCCTTGTTAGTTGTATTCCTAGGTATTTTATTCTCTTTGTAGTAATTGTGAATGGGAGTTCACTCTTGATTTGATTCTCTTTTACTCTGTTATTGGTGTATAGGAATGCTTATGATTTCTGCACATTGATTTTGTATCCTGAGGCTTTGCTGAAGTTGCTTATCAGTTTCAGGAGGTTTCTGGCTGAGATGATGGGGTCTTCTAAATATACAATTATGTCATCTACAAATAGAGACAATTTGACTTCCTCCTTTCCTAATTGAATACCCTTTATTTCTTTTTCTTGCCTGATTGCTCTGGCTAGAACATTCAATATTGTATTGAATAGGAGTGGTGCAAGAGGGCATCCTTGTCTAGTGCCAGATTTCAAAGGGAATGCTTCCAGTTTTTGCCCATTCAGTCTGATATTGGCTGTGGGTTTGTTGTAAATAGCTTTTATTATTTTGAGATATGTTCAATCTATACCTAGTTTATTGAGAGATTTTAGCATAAAGGGCTGTTGAATTTTGTCAAAGGCCTTCTCTGCATCTATTGAGATAATCATGTGGCTTTTGTCTTTGGTTCTGTTTATGTGGTGAATTATGTTTATAGACTTGCGTATGTTGAACCAGCCTTGCATCCCGGGATGAATCCTACTTGATCATGGTGAATAAGCTTTTTAATGTGCTGTTGCAATCAATTTGTCAATATTTTGTTGAAGACTCTTGCATCTATGTTCATCATGGATACTGGCCTGAAGTTTTCTTTTTTTGTTGAGTCTCTGCCGGGTTTTGGTATCAGGATGATGATGTTCTCATAAAATGATTTGGGAAGGATTCCCTCTTTTGGATTGTTTGGAATAGTTTCAGAAGGAATGGTACCAGCTCCTCTTTGTACTTCTGGTAGAATCGGCTGGTAACCCATCTGGACCTGGGCTTTTTTTGCTTTGTAGGCTATTAATTGCTGCCTCAACTTCAGCCCTCGTTATTGGTTTATTCAGGGTTTTGACTTCTTCCTGGTTTAGGCTTGGGAGGGTGCAAGTGTCCAGGAATCTGTCCATTTCTTCCAGGTTTACTGGTTTACGTGCATAGAGTTGTTTGTAGTAATCTCTGATGGTAGTTGGTATTTCTGTGGAATCAGTGGTGATATCCCTTTTATTGTTTTTTAATGCATCTATTTGATTATTCTTTCTTTTTTATTAATCTGGCTAGTGGTTTGTCTATTTTGTTGATCTTTTCAAAAAACCATCTCCTGGATTTATTAATTTTTTGAAGGGTTTTTTGTGTCTCTATCTCCTTCAGTTTGGCTCTGATCTTAGTTATTATTTGTCTTCTGCTAGCTTTTGAGATTTTTTGATCTTGCTCCTCTAGCTCTTTCAATTTTGATGATAGGGTGTTGATTTTAGATCTTTCCCTGCTTCTCATGTGGGCATTTGTTGCTATAAATTTTCCTCTAGACACTGCTTTAAATGTGTACCAGAGATTCTGGTATATTGTGTCTTCATTCTTGTTGGTTTTGAAGAACATCTTTATTTCTGCCTTCATTTCATTGTTTATCAAGTCAACATTCAAGAGCCAGTTGTTCAATTTCCATGAAGTTGTGCAGTTCTGAGTTAGTTACTTAGTCTTGAGTTCTAATTTTATTGCGCTGTGGTCTGACAGACTGTTTGTTATAACTGTTATTTTGCATTTGCTGAGGAGTGATTTACTTCCAATTTTGTGGTCAATTTTAGAGTAGGTGTGATGTGGTGCTGAGAAAAATGTATATTCAGTGGATTTGGGATGGAGAGTTCTGTAAATGTCTGTTAGGTTTGCTTGGTCCAGATCTGAGTTCAAGTCCTGGATATCCTTGTTAATTTTCTGTCTCGTTGATCAGTCTAATATTGACAGTGGAGTGTTATAGTCTCCCACTAATATTGTGTGGGGGTCTAAGTCTCTTTGTAGGTCATTAAGAACTTGCTTTATGTAGCTGGGTGCTCCTGTATTGGGAGCATATATATTTAGGATCATTAACTCTTCTTGTTGCTTTGATCCTTTTACCATTATGTAATGCCCTTCTTTGTCTTTTTTGATCTTTGTTGCTTTAAAGTCTGTTTTGTCAGAGACTAGGATTGCAACTTCTGCTTTTTTTGCTCTCCATTTGCTTGGTAAATCTTCCTCCATCCCTTTATTTTGAGCCTATGTGTATCCTTGCACATGAGATGGGTTTCCTGGATACAGCACACCAATAGGTTTTGACGTTTCATCTAATTTGCCAGTCTGTGTCTTTTGATTGGGGCATTTAGCCCATTTACATTTAAGGCTGATATTGTTATGTATGAATTTGATCCTGCCATTTTGATGCTAGCTGGTTGTTTTGCCCGTTAGTTGACGCAGTTTCTTCATTGTGTTGATACTCTTTACCATTTGGTACGTTTTTGGAGTGGCTGGTACTGGTTGTTCCTTTCTATGTTTAGTGCTTCTTTCAGGGGCTCTTATAAGGCAGGCCTGGTGGTGATGAAATCTCTGAGCAATTGCTTGTTCATAAAGGATTTCATTTCTCCTTCACTTATGAAGCTTAGTTTGGCTGGATATGAAATTCTAGGTTGAAAGTTCTTTTCTTTAAGGATGTTGAATATTGGCCCCCAGTCCCTTCTGGCTTGTAGGGTTTCTGCTGAGAGATCCACTGAAGTCTGATGGGCTTCCCTTTTTGGGTAACCCAATCTTTCTCTCTAGCTGCCCTTAGCATTTTTTCCTTCATGTCAACCCTGGTGAATCTGATGATTATGTGCCTTGGGGTTGCTCTCTTGCGGAATATATTTGTGGTGTTCCCTGTATTTTCTGGACTTGAATCTTGGCCTGCCTTGCTATGTTGGGGGAAGTTCTCCTGGATAATGTCCTGAAGAATGTTTTCCAGCTTGGATTCATTCTCTCCGTCACATTCAGTTACACCTATCAAATGTAGATTAGGTCTTTTCACATAATCCCATGTATCTTGGAGGCTTTGTTTATTTTTCACTCTTTTTTCTCTAATCTTGCCTTCTCATTTTATTTCATTGAGATGATCTTCAATCTCTGATATCCTTTCTTCTGCTTGGTTGATTTGGCTATTGAAAGTTGTGTATGCTTCATGAAGTTCTCATGTTGTGTTTTTCAGCTCCATCAATATCAATTCATTCATCTTCTCTAAGCTGTTAATTCTCGTTACCATTTTGTCAAATCTTTTTTCACGGTTCTTAGTTTCTCTGCATTCAGTTAGAACATGTTCCTTTGGCTCAAAGAAGTTTGTTATTACCCACCTTCTGAAGCCTGTTTCTGTCAGTTCATCAAACTGATTCTCCATCCAGCCTTGTTCCCTTGCTGGTGAGGAGCTGTGATCCCTTGGAGGAGGTGAGGATTTCTGTTTTTTTTTGTGTTTCATCCTTTTTGCACTGGTTTATTCCCATCTTTGTGGATTTATTTACCTGTGGTCTTTGTAGTTGGTGAGTTTAGGATGGGGTCTCTGAGTGGACATCCTTTTTGGTGATGATGAAGTTATTTCTTTGTGTTTTTTAATTTTCCTTCTAACAGTGAGGCTCCTCCTCCTAGGACTGCTGGAGGTCCACTCCAGACCCTGCTTGCTTGGGGATCACCTGCAGCAGCTGCAGAACAGGGAAGGGTTGCTGCCAGTTTCTTTTTCTGTTATCTTTGTCCCAGAAGGATACTCGCCAGATGTCAACCTGAGGTCTCCTTTATGAAGTGTCTCTTTGGATATAGAGGGGTCAGGGAGCTGCTTGAGGAGACACTATGTCCCTTATAGGAGATCAAGTCCTGAGCTGTGAGCACCATTGTTCTGTTCAGAGCTGCTGGGCAGGTACATTTAATTCTGCTGCAGCAGAACCTCATAACCACCTTTTTTCCCTGGTGCTCTGTCCTGGTAAGGTGGGCTTTATTTATAAGTTCCTGACCTGCTGCTGCCTTTTTCAGAGATGCCCTGACCATCAAGGAGGTAGTCTAGTCACAGTCTGCCAACAGAGGTGTTGCTGAGCTGCAGTGGGCTCTGCCCAGCTGCTGTGTGAACTTCCTTGCAGTTTTGTTTATAGAGGTACAGTTAGAACTGCCTTGGTAGTGGCAGACTGCCTTGGTAGTGGCGGACTGTCCCGATAGTGGCGAATGCTCTTCTTCCCCATGGAGCTGGACATCCTGGGTCCAGCTGTGCTTGCTGTGAACCTCTCAATGCAGAGCATTTCAGATTGCTGGTCTTTGTGGGGGTGGGACCCACCAAGCCAGATCACCTGGCTCCCTGTTTCAGCCCCATTTTGTTCAGTTGAATGAATGACTCTGTCTCCCAGGCATTCCAGGCACCAGTTGAAACGGCAGCCCAGATTTGTGTGAATTTTTGTGCAGAGACCTGTTGCACCAGCTGAAACAGCCATGCTGGAGACTCGTGGTGCTTTTCCACCTGGGAATCTCCTGGTCTGTGGGCAGTAAAAATTCATTTGGAAATGTGGTGATCACTCACCCTCTACATTCTCGCTGGGAACTGCACTCCAGAGCTGTTCCTATTTGGCCATCTTGGCAGTTTCTTTTTATATTTTGAGCCCAAAGCATTTTTTAAAATCAACTTTTTAAGTTCCATGTACATATGCAGGATGTACAGGTTTGTTACTTAAATGTGTGTCATGGTAGTTTGTCGGGGATGGCACGTCTGCCGGGGGAGCTCTCGGCCAGCAAGAGGGTCCCAATACCTGGAAGAGAGAGTGCGCGGAAATACTAGGAGACAGAAAAGTAGGGTCTGGAGGTCTGAATAGACAGTGCCCATACAGCAATGCCTAAACAGCAATTTTATTTGTGCAAAGGGTCCCAAAATATACTGTCAGCTTTCAGTAGCTGACGGCAACCCACATTGTTAATTCTATACAATAAAGAGGAACAAAAGTTACAATACCACAAGTCTGGAGGAGAAGATAAAATACCAATAAAAGGGAAGTACATAACTAGGGGCCATAAAAGTAAGCACGAGGGTGGAGATTTTTCTTTACCTATTGTGTAGGGATTTACATTTGAGAAGGTAACATTCTTTAAGGTCAGGAAAAACTCATAGATCTTAAAGGTAACAATCTCTAAGAGACATGTGAGTAGTTACAGGGCTTAGATAATGTTTAGTAAACAGAGTCATAAAACTAGCCCAAAACAGGTACCAAGATAAAACACAATGTCTTAGTAAAACCACACAGCCATCACGGAGCCATTGTGTCAGTGTCAGGGAGTCTGAGATAACTTCTACAAAATCATCCATCTTTTAGTTCCTGCTTTCCCTTAGCTCGACTGCCTCCAGGAGGGGGAAATATGTCTGGGCTCAAGCTCACAGTATGGCTGAGGCACAGTCAGAGGGCCTCTATGCTGGCGCGATCCCCACAGTAGTTTGCTTCACAGATCAACCCATCACCCAAGTATTAAGCCAACACCTAATAGCTGTTCTTCCTGATGCTCTGCAAGATCTAGAGTTTGGCTCACTAATTCAAGTTAGCTTAGACTGTGTAGTGAATGCTGAAGCATGGCTTCTCAGATTCTGCCTCTTTAGGGCCTAGGTATCCATTTCTCAAGAGTGTTGCCCTCTGATTACTCACAGATGAATATTTCCCAAGAATTGTCCTTGGCCTAAAGTAGTTGCCTTGTTCAAAGTTATTCTATCTCTCTAGGGGCAATATAAATTCAATGACTGCTCCAGGGGGAGGTGCAAAGTCCCAGCCCCCTTGCCTCCATTGAGTATACCTCTAAAGGGCAATTCTAGCTACAGAGCTGTCTGTGGGACTGGCTAGTGTCCCTGTTGCAATGCATCACCATTCACCATTGCCCTGTGCCTAATCTTATTTTCCTTCCTTGGTGATAGTTGTTTTTCCTGAGAGCACTCTCCAATATACCACCTGCACACAAATCTCCATCTTGGAATCTGTTTTCTGGGAAACCTAATCTCCCTACTACAGCTTGTGTGTTTCAAGGTTCAAAGAGCAGCACACATAATAAATTCTGTATAAATATTGAAGAAGAGAGAGTGTACATTTTGTATAATTGAATATCTCTTTATTTCCCAACCTTGCAAAATGCTTGTTGCATGGTCAGTCCAATATATTTTTGCTAGATGAATGACTTGTGTGCTCAAAAAAATTGGCTAGATGTTGACAGGCAGAAAGGAAAATAAGTATAAAATGATTGACTTGGATAGCAGAAAGAGTATTGTATCATTCTCAAAAATGAAGAATTGAACCAAGGGAGGAAATGTGAACTGATGGTTCCTGGTGATGTTGAGTCTCACGATATTTAGTAGACTGGAATTTGTGGAACTGAATTAAGTGTGAGTTCAGTGTTCATTGTCTCCGTGTGATATCTGACTCTCACAGTCTCTGAAGGATTACAGAAAAAGTCACATATTGGTTCCATTACTTGTACTTTGAGGTACTATAAAACTTTCTCTCCGAGGCAGTCCTAAAGAAGTTTCAAGACAACTTAACAAATATACATATATTTGAAAATACCAAAAAAAAGTATGTGTGTTTATATATACAAACTTCCTAGAGGACAATTAGTAGTTAAGATGTGCTAACCCTTTGATATAATTCTACATTTAGAAGTCTATTCTGAGAAATTCAGATATATGAAAGACTAAATCTCAAATTGATTATTAAAACAGTGTTTAATGATAGCAAACAACTGATAACAATGTAAATGCATTAGATAATTTAGATTATTTTTATTGATAATTTAACAATATCAATGCCATAGATAAGATTATTTATCTTACAGAACATAAGTTAAATTATTTTACTTCCCTCAAATGCAATGTTATATGTCCATTAAATCAATGCTAGTTGAATATTTATCAATTTGGAAGGATAGTCACATATATTTTTAAAAGGTATAAAGCATTAGCTATAGTGTAATATTCTTTTTTGCTTACAAAATAAACATGTATATGATACATATGTGAGTATGTGTATATGTATGTGTATATATGTACACATACATATATCTGTGTGTCTGTCTCTCCATATATATATATATATATATATATATATATATATATATATACTTTTAAGGACTCAGAGGAAATACACCAAAGTGTACTAGTGGTTGTTCAGTAGCAAAATTGCAAGAATTTTTTAAAATTAAATTTTTCTGTTTTACTATTGTCTTTCTGTCCTCCCTCTTACATTTTTAGTTTCCTCTCTATCCAGATTAAGTTCCTTGTTCTGTTCCTTTAGCTATTTTCTTGCCAATATGCTGAACTAACTTGTGATTATCATATATGCCTGGCAAAATTTCAACTTTGATTCAATCTAACTGTAGAAATTTGTACAGTTCTATGTCCATGTCTGGGCTGCTTATAACAACTCAAAATTACACCTAGGTCAACTGGGAATTCTAAAAATGGAGGGTCCCACTCATGCGCACCATACAGCCATAACTGCTTGTTTACCCATTCAGTTCTCACTCTCATTGCCGCCAGCAACCATTCCAAACTTCCTTTATTGTCTTCAAATTTCTAACCACCCTGACCTCCACATTGTTACCTTTCTCAATCTTCCAGTAGTCAACCTGAGCTTCAGATTTATCTAGAAAATAGAACTAATTGGACAGGAAACTTTTCTCATTCTAAAAATGAGCCAAATCTATATATCTGCCTGTTTCTATTCCCTTTTTCTTTTCAGTTCCACTCTTTACAATGGAAGTCCAATTCTTCCAATTCCTTGGATCTATTCCTTCACATGTGATCAAGGTCAGGACACAACATGCTGTCCCCTTTTAATTTCAATTCATGTATATCCTTCTCTAGTAGCTCTTTACCACCCCTTTTCTTACCTTAATTTTATCATCCTTTTTACATTTTTAAAAATATTTTCATGTTATAGGAAATACCTTAGATTTATACAAGGGCAAGTATGTAATTTTCTTGTGGGTAAAAAAATAGCAACATATGACAACATTCATGTACAAATTAACTTATTTTAACATGCTGCCATGTTTGCTTCCAATTACTAAAAATGCAAAGAAAAAAACCCAATATATTAGGAATCTGGTTAAAGAATTTTCTAATTTTCTCCTTCCCCTGTCTTCACCCACTGCCACCAGAGATAACTGTTATCCTAAAGTTTGTGTGCATTATTCCTGCTTATAGTTTTTATACTTCTAGGATACATAGTCGATCCATTAAAAGCTCTATGGTATTTATGGTTTTTAAATTAACTCTTAATTAAAACGAATTAGGAGTGGCAGTAATGTATGCATCATTCTACTAGCTGTTTACTTTCTTACTCTTCATTATTTCTGGAATCTATCTAATTTATACACGCAGATCTTGTTCATTAATTTTAATTGCTCCACAGTATTTCATGCTATGCATATACTGTAATTTATGGATCCATTTCCACACGTATGGGCATTTAAGTTTGTTAGAACGTTCAGCTGTTAAAAACAATGATGCAGTCAGTAATATTGGACATGTCTCCCTGTCAAAATGAGCACAAGTTTCTCCTTTAAGGAATAGATTTTTCTTATTCACAGATTAGATTACAAAAAAGTGTGGGATTTTTTTCTGCATACATCTGTTATTTTTCTGTCATTTGTATTCTCCGTTTATCTTTTTTAAAAATTTTCCCTCCTCCTCTGCTTCCAGTTTCCCTGATAGGCTTTCTTAATTCATTTTTCTTCTCCAGGTTGATTTGCAGGTTAATGCATGCTATTTCTATTGTTTAATGATTATTTGTATATTTTAACAAAGTTATTTAGTTTATATGAAACCTGAGTCCTTGGCTATTTCATCTCTCTCTTCCCTCCCACAAAATAAGATAGAGTTTTAAGCATAACTTAACTTCTGTCCAAAAATTCCACCTCACCCAGTTCTTTTGTTTGACTGGTTTAACGAGAGTCTGTGACTCTCATCCATATAACCTTGCATGGATCATGCTTAAATAAACAGTAAAATTACTTTCTATTTTACAGTATGCAAGGTGAACATCTTCCATGTAAAAGTTAGGACATGGAAATTGTAAACTATCCCATTGGTAAAAACAGTCTGGCTGCATTTTTTTTTTTTATGTCCAACTGCTGACAGTTTTTAAGCATTATCCTTTCTTGTTCCCTTCTGCCCCATATCTGGGCAAGCTGATTTAAAAAACAAAAAAAAAACAAAAAACCCTGGCACTCCCTCCTTTGTCTCCAGAGGGAGGTTCAAATCACATAATTCCTTTTCCTTGTGTGGAAACCTTTACCCAAGACCAACCACCTAACCACAATAAAAAACTAGAGCCTAAGGATGGGATGTTTTCTGGCTCTCAAGTCATTTTCAGATCTGTTTGAGGATTTCCTGCTGTCACTAGAAAGGCTTTTTATGTGAATATTAACTCTTTTTATGTCCTCTTACTGCAAGTGTAGCATCAACAGTCTCGATCCAAAGCAAATTTGGGTTGGAGGTGTAGCCTGCTTCTCTAGAGTGGTTACAACACCATACAAATCCAATTGAGCCACACTAAATTTTCCTTCCCAATAATTCCCTAGAAATCACACCAAAAATTGTCACATCACCTCATCTTCCGGTTTTAGGTCAGAACTAGAGACACTCGGCATATTCTAAGACAAACACTCGTGATAGATAAAACAACACTGTTCAAAGATCATAACAAAAAGTTCAGGCTTTATTATAAATATAAAAACAATGGAAAAATAACATGAGGTTTCAGAAGTTAAAGGGTACCACTGGTATAGATTACTGTAAATAAAAGACAAGAACATTCTGTAAACCACTATTCACAAAGCTAATTATGTGAAAATATATGAGAAATATGAGCACTTTATGAAATCAAAGCATGACTTTATGAGGAATGAATGGGCTGAAATGAAAGGGGAACGGATTGGGATGAAAGGTTCCAGCTGAGATGGTAGTAACAACTATGGGAATGATACCAACAACACAAATGATGCTACAGCGGACTGAATGTTTGTTTCTTCTCAAACTTTATCCTTTAGGTTTAAATCCTAATCTCCAATTTAATGGTATTTAAGAGGTGGAGCCTTTGGGGGGTGATTAAGCTATGAATTGCCTCCCTTACGAATGGGATTAGTGCCTTTATGAAAGTGACCTAAGAGAGCTCTCCAGCACCTTCCAGCTTGTAAGGACACAGGAAGAGGATAGCAGTCTACAACCTGGAAAAGGTCCCTTTCAGAATCTATCATACTGATACCCTGATTTTTGACTTCCAGCCTCCAGAACTGTGATACATAAATTTCTGTTCTTTATAAGCCACACAGTCTATGATACTTTGTTAGCAGTTGAACTAAGGCAGATACAAAGAATCGTGCTATTTAGTTTGATTACTATGAGCAGTTCAAGATGATCCAATAAATAACCCCCTCCTTCTCCATTCAAGTTTGAGTTCATTGTTAAAATATATAAGTGTGTGCGGTGTGTATTGATACAAATAGGAGGGCAAAATATTGTGTTCCTTACAGGTAAAACTGATAATGGAGGGTGTAGCTTTCCTTTACAGGCAAGGATGTACTAATACTAACAGTGAATCTCAAAATTAGACAGACTTCCCTAGTCAATGGTGCAGGCCCAGGAAGACCTGGAAACACTGACATGACTACAAGCAATTAACCCACTTATGGCCAGTTTTTCATTATTGGAATGCTAAGCATGTGGGAGTTATTTATACCCTACTGCTCAAGGTCATCACCAAGGTTTGATTTTTCACTCATGTGAAAATTCAAAAAGTTGCAACTTCAGGCATAAATGGGTTAAGGGAGTGGTGGTTCCAAACAGGCAACTTCCACAAGGAAGAGAGAGATGACCATGCCAAACTCATACCTAACTCACAAGCAAGGTGAATGTCTCCTCTTCACGGAAGATAGGAGTGACTGAAGGCCTGGAAAGAGGCCAGGCTTATAAGTACTGGTGATCCTCCATAGGAAAGTAAATCTTACTAATACTCTTCCCAGTTACCCCCATCAGGCCCACACGTGATCGGAGGTGTAACCATTCCTCTTATAGGAAGAGGTCAACAGTTGGGAAAATCATATTCACACTTCATGTGACCACTCATCCAATAATAAACATGGTTCTTTGGGTATTTTCCTTGGTTTATCAGTGGGAAATATGAAATTTTGTCCCCTTAAGGCACTAAAATGCTTCTGAAAAATACACCAATTGATTAACTCAAAGTCTATTCTGTACACAAAGGGTAATTTCTATAATTTTTCTATCCAAACTAGACATAACTAGGTTTTCCAACATAGCATTATCAGAGGTTCTGCAGAATAATAAACACAGAAATTATACAGAGGTTTAAAATTTGAATATATATTCTTTTCCATATTAAATTCTGAGCAAGAAATTGAATTTCAAATATGAAACCCCCTTGCAGTTTACAACTCAAATGAATTAAAGATAGAAATATATATATTTTTAATTTTCCTATTGAGAAACAAACCCAAAGAAATTTAAATCTGAAATGTATCCTAGAGAAAGAGTATGGTAGAGTCAAGAAGAACATGGGCTTTTGGGTCAAAATACTGGGTTTTATTATCTGTTCTATCACTTAATTAGTGTAAATTATGAGATGTTAAATGCTTCTCTGCTTTTCTCAATAAAATGAGGAAATTTTTATTCTTGATATTAGTATGAGGATTAAATGAATGAATACAAATCAGATTGATAGTGCAGTGCCTGATGTTGACACTATGTGTTGATGATTAATATTACAGTATTCTCCTAAATTTAACATGCTGATCAATTCAAGCTAGAATAATTCTTGTGTACTAGATAGAGCCTAGATTTTTTCAGGTTTGTAGTAGCTCAGTTCCATTCTCCTACGTGCTTCATTTTTTTTTTAATTATGGGAGATAAAAACATAATCTAACATCGATCTCAAATAACAGAATTATGAAAAAAACTAATTCCTGCCTCCTAGAACAATTATCTCAATGGAAAATATTTTTTCTAGGACCCATTTGGGTAAACCATTTGTATTTTTAATCAAATACAGCCTGCCTCCCTTTCGCCCTTGGTGTCCCATTGTTTCCTACCATCTAGTAAAATAGTTGATTTCAGTTGCCTGTAATTCATACGGAAACTAAGTAGACACTTTTTAACAAGAGGTTACTTTTGGCTAATGCTGGTTGCTTGTTACCAATTATTCTACCAATGCTTGCACCAGTAACTACATCTGCCACTTGAAGAGATTTCCAGAGAACTTCTATATCACCATCTTCTCACTATTACTTTCTCATATATTTTAAATGCCTTAATTCCTGAGATCCTTATATATCCATCAAATTTTAGCTCATCTATGTCCTGCAGTAAACTCAATTGGAAAAGATGTCTCAGTATAAACTGATTTTGGCATTATGCATTTACCACATTCTCCTAACGTCTCCTTTCTCTGAAAGCAGTATTTCCGATATTGAGACCTTCACAGTAAATTCAGAAATTTGCAATAATAATATTTCCAGTCACCAGGGCTTACTTGATGTGCATTTGTTGTTCAGTTAATATATTCAAAACTTCTTCAATTTTATTTTCATTTTGGAGTGGAGAATTGAGGGCAGGCTCTATCTGGTGACACAGTATCTGTAGTCCTGTGCCAAACTCTTTCCTCTGCCTCTTGCTATAAATTTCCTTGACCTGAAGACACTTGAGTTATCTCCTGGGGAATCTCCTCACACATACTATATTAAACCAGACCAGAGCTGACTTGATACTAGCTATTGGGCATGACTTTTGAGTCTCTGGAAAAGTCACAGAAAGTCCAACTAATGATCTTTCCTCTATCCTGGATGCAGAATGAAATTTGGCAACTGGTCTAGGACTATAAAGCTAGTTCTGATCCTATCAATGTATAGCTAGGACCTCATTAGTTTCAGAGGCATATGGAAAGCTCAGTTGTTTTGTTGATTAAAAGCAGCAATATTTGTTCCATAAATTCAAGCAAATGTGTTCAAAGTAACCTGTAATACCAGACCCATTGCATCTATATTGTTTGAGGTCAAGCGTTACCAGGACTGTTAGGCTAGATGAGGTTGCCTGGGGTTGCCTGGACCACTGGAGCCAGAAGTTTGCTTGTTAGTATCCTCACAGGCCACCAATCTTGTCAGCATTTGGCTGGTTCCCATTATCTACCTAGTTCCCCATGTCCTTCCTGAGCCTGTACATCCTATTCAAGTTTGTTAAGTTATATGTTGGTTTGCTTAGGAGTGTTCAATCTTTGGCTTCCCTGAGCCACATAGGAAGAAGAATTGTCTTGGGCCACACATAAAATACACCAACACAAACAATAGCTAATGAGCCTTAAAAATGGCAAAACTCAATATTTTAAGAAAGTTTACATATTTGTGTTGGGCTGAGTTGAAAGCCATCTTGGGCCACACGTGGCCAGCAGGCCATGGATTGGACACACTTGGCTTAGAATCTGTTGCATATAGTTCCACTTTTAGAGAAACAAGTATTTGTCCTTAGGTAAAAAGTTGCAGTGACAAACCAAGGTCAAAAATTCCCTCAAACATTCAATGAATAGATAAAATGTTGTATACTTACACACTTGAATATGATTCAGCCATAAAAAGATGAAGACATGATTTATTCTAGAACATAGATGAACCTAAAGGTACCATGCTAAGTGAAAGACAACACAAAAGACAACATGTTGTATGATTCGATTTGTATTAAATGTCCAAAATAGGAAACTACATAGGGACAGAAAGTAGATTAGTGGTTGCCACAGCTGGGAACAGGGTGAATGAAGAATGACTGCTAATAGGTACAAGGGCTTCTTTCTGGGCTGATGGAGATGTTTTAGAATTAGATAGTGGTAAGGATTGCACGACTTTATGAATATACAAAAAGCATTAAATTGAATAAATTTAATGATATGTGAATTCCATCAATGAAAAGAAGACTTAAAACTACATAACCTTCTAGTAAAAACCTTCTAAATTGATGAGCCACATGAAAAACAAGTTTATAAATTTGCAGAAGCTTTTCCATCAAACATCTGCCATTCTCCGTGGGTTAAGCCATTTCCCAGCATGTCAGCAAGGCATAAAGCATCAATGATTAGCTTAAGCTCAGAGAAACTCTCCCTACTATAAGTTAGGTGTATCCAAAGAACAATATAGCAAGGCACATGCTATATGAGATATCATCTTTACTCATTGTTATTCAAATGTCAGCAAGAACCACAAACAACACAATAAAGACAACAAATATTTGAACATGGAATAGAAAGTAGGGTTATGTTCCCATAAAATAATACATCGTTTCTTCTCATTTTGAAACTCCTAGTTTATTCTTTGAAGCATTGAACTCAGAGCTTAGAATCATTTACAGAATTTACTCTTGAAGTATTAAATATACACAGCTATCATGAAAAAAAAAGGAAAATTCCCATGTGGCCATTGCCTAGTATAGCACCTCCCCAGCAGACAGCCATGTACATCAGCTGTGCTATAAGCCTCAAACTCCAAACATAATTTTCATTGCTCAGAATCCATTCTGAATTCTGTTCAAGATTCCCAGCCTAAGGAACCAGTACTGGAAATTGAAGGTGACCCAACAAACACACTGCTACTTTCCACCTGAGTTTGAACCAAGAAAAGGTAGTGGAAAAAACAGTAAGTAAACCATAGTAACACATTTATTTAAAATGTAAAGCTTGACCAAGAGCAATCAAGAAAACACGTCTGTCTCTTCAAGTAGGCAAGGAAATTCCTAAAGGAAGAGAGAAAAGGGGATGAGAATTTATCCCTAATCAATGCTTCAGGCAACTGGAAGGGAGTAAAAAGATGGAGAGGAGAGGGGTGGAAGTATTTCTCTTTTGGATGCCTGTTTAAATGGAAGAAAACATCAGCAGTGGGGTTGTATGTCATTTCTTGTAACATTATAACATGCTTAATGTCAAGTGCTTTTTACATTTTGTTCAACTTAATCCTGACAACAAACCTATGAGGTAGGCACATTCATTGTGTACATTTTACAGATGAGATAACTGAAGCTCAGCTAGAGCAAATTGTTTGCAAGGGGTCAGACAAAACAGCTGTTTTCCACCACTAAAGTGGTCTCTCTCCAGATAAAATTAAAAAATAAAAAACACTAAACAGATCCTGGGAGGAAAGAAAGGAGTAAAATTAAAACCTCATAAGAAAGAATAAAGTACAGAACTTCCAACGCAAAATATCAAATCAGTGTTGTATAGGTAAAAATCGGAATGAAGAAAAAGATCACAGGAATGAATATGGAGAGAGAAAAGAACAGATAGGAGAGCAAAGAGCAGAGAGCTGGTCTATGAATAATAGGGGTCTCCAGAGAAGAAAGCAGAACAAATGAAGCTGAAACAACAACAAAATCACAGCAGAACGTTTTCCTATGCTGTAAAAAAAAATTACAGTTTTCAGATAAAGTCTTGTCATGTTTTGAAGCAAAAATACATTCAATAACATTTACTGAGCACTTAATATATTGCTAGAAAGTTACTATATGTATTGTTTAGTGCTTTGACAAGAAACAGCAAAACACAGTCCTTTCCCTCAAGGGGCTAAAAGTCTATTGGAAAAAACAAAAATATGATTATCTAAAATATGACAAAGTCAGTGATGGACATGATGATGATGTAGGTTTGCTGTAGCACCAAAGCAAGGCAAATTATTGGTTAGAGGGCTTAATGTGTCTATGGGAGCAGGCATCCAAGACAACTAGATGTAAATCATGAATTATGTCCAAGCGCTTTATATTAGGGAGATGGAAAGCATACCTATTCAAGACAGCAGGACAATATGGAGGAATATATAATAATAATCAAGTAATATTCTATGGGGAAATATACAGTTCGTTGTTTCTGAGTCAAAGAAATCCAAGGTAGGAGTTAAGCAGCTCAGGGCCAGAAAAGTGGGCAAGAGTGAATTTCAAAGGCTGTGTGCCATGTTGTGAGGTAGAAACTTCATTGTGAGGTAACAGGACATCATTGAAGAGTAACAATGATATAGGATAAGGAAAAGTTTCATATGACATGAAGCACTGTCTACTTCTCAGAGGGTGCACTAGAGAAAAGGAGACTAGTTGAAAGACTAGTTGAAGTTCGGGTAGGAAATAACAGAGACTCAGGATAGTGAGAAGGAAGTAATTACAGCAGCAAACAGGTTGAATGTGAGAAATGCTCAGGTGTGAAAACAGAATTAAGTAATTCACTGAGTATGCTGATGGGTAAGACGGGTAAGAGGGCTCAGCCACGCCTTCTGTATTTCTAGTTTGATGACTGTATTGTGAGGATGGAACATAATGAATAGAGAAATAAAATGTTGCACATTACATTTATAATCCTCCCTAAGGGGAGATGCAAAGTTGTTTTATTAATTTTGATAATTATGTAAATGTAGGTTTGACTGCCATTTTAAAAATCTGAAACTAGTCACTAGAAGAATTACATGTTTGTCTGCATTCCAAAATCCCATAGAAAGTTATTTGTTAAAAATAGCCCATGTGGTCAAAGGCTAAGCTAGATGAAAGAGCAAGTGGTAAAAACAAAACAGAACAAACACACCCGGAAGGCGTGAAACAGGATAACAGAATTTAATATAGGCAGAGTTTTGAAAATGAGTGTACTTTAAACATTTTTTTTTAAAAAGCTCTCAAATTGGGTTAACAAAATACGACTTCTGGATATTATGGCAGCAACCTGGTCATGCCTGACTTACCTTTCATCGTTTTCAGTTAAACACTCCAAAGTGTCCAGCCTGAGATAAAAGCTGACAGCAACACGGCTAGTTGATGAAAAGAGAAGACCATATTCAAATTCCAGTAGTAAGCCTGCTGGCAGGATGTTTGATGAGATGTTCCCAGAAGCACAAACCTGACCAGAGAACAGTCTTCTCTCTGGAAAGAAACTGGTTGTAAAAGTCACCTCCCACCTTCCACTACCTACCTGTCTCTCACCTCTGCATCCTGGACACGTTTCAATATACTCTATCTCAGTGAAGGGCACAATGACCTATCCAGTTTTTTTACCCAATTCCTAACACCTTCTGTATTAGTCTGTTCTCATGCTGCTAATGAAGACATACCTGACACTGGGTAATTTATAAAGGAAAGAGGTTTAACTGACTCACAGTTTAGCATGGCTGTGGAGGCCTCAGGAAACTTACAACTATGGGGGGAAGAGGAAGCAAACATGTCCTTCTTAACATGATGGCAGGAAGAGTGTGTGTGCAGGAGAACTGCCCTTTATAAAACCATCAGGTCTCATGAGACTTATTCACTATCATGAGAACAGCATGGGAAAACCTCCCCCCCATGATTCCATTACTTCCCACCAGGTCCCTCCCACAACATGGAGGGATTATGGGAGCTACACTTCAAGATAAGATTTGGGTGAGGACACAGCCAAACAATATCACCTTCCCTTTCCTCATGCCCACTATGCAATCTGTCAGCAGTTGGTTAGCGGTTGGTCAGCAGTTGATGATTTTATCTCCAAACTCTCTTTTACATTTGATTGCTTTTCTGTCTACCACCATCACCATAGTCAAAGCTACTTTCACTCCTTAACTTCTTAAGCAATCCCCTGCAATCTATTTCATGCTCTTTCATTTATAAAGGTTTTCTTGAGTGCCAGAACTACATTACATGTGCATGTCACTCTTTTTGGCACAATATAGGCCAAAGTGCTGAACAAGACAAGATCTCTGGTATAAAAGAGACTACCTTTTAGTTAAAGAGATTAGCAACTAGCACGTGCTTGCATAACTTAACACCAGGAAGCTACTTGCTGTGGGGAAAGTCAAGCAGGATAAAGGCTAGGTCCTTTGTGAAGAAAAGATCTTGGAGAAAGTAGAGTATAGAGACCATGGCTGAAGTCTTGGAATAATATTGGTGGCTTAGATGGGGGATTTAACAGATATGGTTAAAAAAGAATCAGCTCAGAATATATTTTTAGAAACGAGCCATGGAATTTGAATTAGATGTGGAATGTGAGGGAAAGAGGACATCTTACTGAGTGAAAGAAGGGTGGTACTAAATTGGTGGAGCTATTTATTTGAAGTGTGAGACCTGGGGAAGAAGAAGTTTGCTGCACAAGTGGAAATAATTCAATGGTATTCTTGAACTTTTTTTTGATAATAGATACTAATATTATAATTTGTACATATCAACTTTCACAGAAAAAGTCTTTTAAAATGTCTTAATCCATTTTATGCTTTATTAAGTGGAGTCTAATGAAGAAATTGAGTATTTCTTTTCTGTCTGATGCTCGTGTAAGTCATTATCATCATTATTCTGAATATCGGTTGTCACTATTCAGGTCCCTGATGTAAGACATGCAAGATGAAGGAGATTCTAGACAAATAAAAGAACCACAGTGCTTGGCTTCAAAATTTTCAAATAAAACAATACATATACAGTGCACTGTGCTGGCTATCAGTAAATTTTGTGAAATTTTAGTGATTTTTTTCTGCTTTTTTGCTACTTTGCACTTTCCAGGACTCCCAGTAATACCAAAATCTATGGGTGCTCAAGTCCCTTGTATAAAATGGTGTAATATTTGCATAAACCTATGCCATCATCTTGTATATTCTAAGTCATCTCAAGATTACTTAAAATGCCTAATACAATTTAAATGCTAGGTAAATAGTTGTTATACTGCATTGTTGCAGGAGTAATGACAAGAAAAAATGTCTGTACATGTTCAGTACAGATACAACCATCCATATTTCTTTGGAATATTTTCAATTCACAATCAGTTGACTCCAAATAGATGTGGAACCCACTGATACCGATTGACCATTATAGTGTAATAATGTTTTATGTTTATTCACCTGTAATATATCAATACATTTTTCACTGTTTAAGATTCAGGCACTGCTTAAATATTCAGAATCAAGAGATGAAAGTGCTTCCTGAGATTTTCCTAAAGATACCTATGTCAGGAAGTTCATATTTTCACATTTCACTGTTTATTGTGCTGGGGATTTCCCCTATGCCTTTAACTATGTCTATCGTTTTCTTCTTAAGTTTCTCTAAATATCTATATCTACATACATACATATCTTTTCCATTAGCTCACATGATATGCACTATTATAAAACTTGGATTTTTCACTTGATAGTATGTCTGGGATTTACTTCCACACTGAAACATATAGTTATCCTTACTTATTAAATAAAAATTAAAACAAAATCTGCCTCATATTTCATAGAATGGGTTAAACATCATTTATGCAATCATTTCCCCCATTGATTTATAGTTCCGTTTCCTATTATTTGCTAGTAAAAGTAGCGCTGCAAAAAATATTCTTAACTATATAATATTTATACATGTGTGAGTACTGCTTTTTGTTAGTTTCCTAAGAGTGTTAAAAGGCATACACACTTTCAATTATTACAGATACAAACAAGTTGCCCTTCTTAAAGAATTACTGATGTAAAGTCTTATCAATAGTACATAAAAATGTTCCTTTCTTCAAAGCTAGTCAGTACTTGATCATCATAGGTTAGTTTTGGGGGTTTTATTTGTTTGGTTTTAGAGCATATGTAAAGGAAAGAGCAGAAATCTACGTTCCCATAAACCCCGACAGGGTCTTCAAACTAGCTATTTGACATAGGCAGAGATTTCTCTCCTTCTTAAATAAAGTACTTTACAAATAGAGTTTTGAAGCTCTCCTTCTAACCAGATTGCTTTTTATATTGCCTTTTCAACTCAATAGTTATTTAAAAGACAGCGAAAAACTTCACAAGTTAATAGATTCTATGGTCGTCGAATTTATATTTAATTTCTGTTTTTTTGGCTGCTTGCACTTGAAGAATATGGTTATAATTTATTGAGCTCTTTTTAAGCCATCATATATGAGAATATGTTTCATGGGCATTTGAAGGAATGTTTACTTTCCATTTGTAGGGTTTGGTCTTTATTTCTTGTGGTAAGACTTTCTATTTGCAAGGCTGTTGCTTTATTTAATTCTTGATACCCTTATTTGCTTTTATTTATCTATTTGTTTTGTCCAATACAGGGAGATGGCACTGAATTATCCAGTAATGATTGTGGATTTCTCATTCTCTTTTTGTGTTTTTTTAGGAGATTGTTTTAAATATTTCAAAGCTATAATAGCAATTTTAAAATATTTTAAAACATTACAGCTTTTTGGGTGAATCAGTTTCTAGGTTTTATTTTGTCTAGTTCACAATCCTCTATTCCTTTGCATTCTATTTAATCTTATTTTAACTCTATCATATCATCTTTTCCTCCCTTATGTTTTGCTTGGCATATCTTTCTCTAAACCTTCATTTTCAAGACATTGAAGTATCTACATATGATCTTTTTTAAAAAAAATCTTGCTTGGCCTTTAAATCAGAGGATTTGTATCTTTCTTCAGTTATTTTTTGATGCTTTCTTATTCTACTTTCTGTTCTCTTGAGCTGGAATTTCTGAATCTCTCCTTCATGTCTCTTAAATTTCACTCTCAGACTTTCTACCTACGTTTCCTTGTAGGCATAATTGGAGAATTGAAGAGAATCCCTTGGCTATATCTTCTTAGTAACTAATTTTCTTTGTATATATGTACATTCTGCTTCTTAACCTGAGTGCTGTAGCTCTGATTATGGAAGTCATGTATAGTAATACCCCAATGTACACCAATTTATCTGTCAAGAATTCTCAAAACTCAGCCAAAGAATATTGCTTTGCATTTGAATTGTGTAGACTTCATGAGTATCTAATTAACATAAAAGGATCTCAGCTTTATAGTTGTTGTGTGTTATATTTTGTGCTTGACTAAGAATACTCAAATTTTAATGATTTACTGCAGTGGTAATTTCATGCAGAATGATCATTATAATAAAAAACTTTTTGAAAGTGTGATACAATTTATATTATTTCTATTGATTCATTTTGTATTTTGAAAATTGATTCAGATTTTAAATGAAAGGGTGACTTCATAAACATTGGGAAAAATGTTTTATGCTTGTTTGTTTTGTTTTAGAGACAGAGGCCTCTCTCAGTCACCCAGGATGGAGTGCAGTGGCACAATCATAGCTCACTGCAACCTCAAATTTCTTGCCGCAAGTGATCCTCCTGCCTCAGCCTCCTAAGTAGCTGCCACTGTGCTCCATGGGTCAAATGTTTTGTTAGTATTTCTTAGGTGTACAGTACTGAGTATCTACAAAAGTGTTTATGGAAAGTAGTAACCAGCTAGATTATACACTAAAAATACAAGAAAAATGTGTTGTTAGTTTAGGTAACAGTAGCTAATATGAATTATCGAAGCAATTATCTCCACATTAATGTAATTTGATGCTGTTTTATTATAAAGGTACATCAAATTGGGAAATTAGGAGTACACACTGTTTTTCACTATGGAAACAAAAAGAATTTCCTAAAGATTTTTAAAATAAAATCTTTATTTTACTCCCCAAATATGGGAAAAGACATCTCTGGTTGTCTTCTCACCATTGCTTTTGTGATTCTTGATCTGCCATTGAGTGAGGGATACTTTTGAGATGCCTGGTCTGTCTTCAGTGACTCCAAGGGAGAGAGGAGCTTGCCAGAGGTAGCAGATAGTGATCACCCAACTACTTAGGATGCTGACACCTCTCTGGAAATTAGGACCTTTCAGGGACAATGCCCTCTTCCTGGAGCACCATTTTTCTTGTCTTGGTGAGGATGGAAATCCCTCTGCATCCCTCTGCTGCACGCAATCCAGAAAAATCCGGTTGGGGTGACTGTTGAGTTCTCCAAATCATCCCCTATTCAAGTTCTATCCTTCCCTTACTGCCCTGGATTCTATTAAGTTTGGGTTTAAAGTTCCTCAGAACTGCCCCTTGGCTCTGCAATAGTATTCCTCTATGAATCTGGCTATGTTTTCTCTGAGTTTGCTTTTACATAGATCCAATTCTGCTTGTCATCTGTCTCTTAGGAAGTCCTGGAACTTCCTGATTTGTTAATAGCACTGGGATAGCCATTTATTTTAGAAATACATTTTCTACCCTTTCGTGTGACTTGTGTGTAGTTGGATCAGGGTAGACATAAATGCTTAGAGATCATCTAAGCCAGTCTCTTCCACATAAATATTATTTATAATTTGAAAAACTGCTTTATTGAAAGATGATTATAATTTTTTTTTCAAAAAATCATAATTGCTGTTCTCCCCCTTCGAAAAAAACAAAGTTAAGTAAAATCTAACTCAGCCACTGCCTGCTCCCAGGAAGGAATCTGGCTCTCTGTGTAGAGCTGATGAATATTTGATATTTGTGATAGAAGTTACAAAATGATGTTTATTAATAACTAATTAATGACTGCTCTGCCATTGTTATCCTAAACAAGTAGAGAGCAGTGGGAAACTAACCTGAGTGAATGTGAATAGGAAAGAAGACTTGGAAGTGACAGATTTTATTTTTAGGCTTTCTGTGTGTTTCTCGGCACTGCAGATTATAGCCATTGCAAGGTGAGCTGCAAAGGGCTTGCTGGGCCCACCTTCCCCACTTGCATTTAGAACAAAGGCAGCATCAGGAAGTGCTGGCTGCATTCTCAGTGCTGATTGTGCAGAAGGGCCTTATAATGGCATCAATAGTAGCTCAGAAGCCCAGGGATTTTTATTCTCTAAAAAATGTCTCAGAGTCAAGGAAAACTTAATGCTTGATATTCTCCAGGTCCTGCAGGCTGCTTTTTCCAGGCATCATTGGTAACTCTATTATTTTTGTAGGCAGAACTTCGTGGAAAATATTTCATTTTGCTTTCCTAATATGTATATTTTTGACAACCTCAGTGAACCAGAATTAAATAAAACAGAACTTTGAGTTCAGTGGCTTTGTTTTTGCTTTTAGCTATCTATGCATCTTGGGATGACGAGAAAGTCTTGGCAAAAATGCACAATTTGATTCAACATAATATAACACAGTATACATGCACATACACGTTGAAACAACTGATGGAGCTTGGCAGGTACATTTCAATGAAATATTCTATGATTTTTGTGCCTTGAGCAGTAAAAAATGATCCTCAAAATGATGCCTTTAAAAATATGCAAGGTAGTCAACTGATCACAAAAGAAATATTAGATATTGTTCACTGTAGTCTCCTTACTCAGTAGGGATGTGAATAAAAAAGAGATGTAGCTATGAGAGGCTTTGCCCAGTAGGAAGTCTAGTCATAGAAACACTGTCACTAACAACTAGTGACTTGGCAGATCCTAAGCTGTGGTCATTAGACCATATTTCTTCTTTGGAAACAAGTCATAAAATCAGATGTAAATGCTCACAGCAATGCTTTCTCTTCCCGTCCGTATATACAGAACAATTTTAAATGCCCTTTTCCCCTTTTCTATTTTAGATTTTTTTAATTTGTATCTTAGGAAGCCAAACCTTTACTGACTTCCTTAAGAAATCAACGTAATTTGTTTCTCTATAATGCGTTGCTTCCTATCACACAGAAAATATAATGCATTGCTTCCTATCACACAGAAAATAATGACCCTCGGCTATGAATTTTTTTTTTTTTTGCTTTCATTCTACCTAAAATTCATTGATAGTTTTCATCTGTCCTTGTCTCCTTGCCTATGGATTCCATTCAATGAAATCCAATAAACCTTTATTTGAGCACGTACTATGAGCCAATCAATGTGCAGCATCCTTGGGATATAAAGATTAATTGTGTACAAAATGGCAGACACTGTGTCCAGTTGTTCTCCACTTGATTTGTGTGGAGCAGAAGAAGTGGGAGACAAGATTGAGGCAGATCTAGATGCAAGAAAACTAAAACACATATACGAAGTGCTGTTATAGGCACAAGGGCAAGGTACTGTTGATTCCTGGGACAAGGCAGGTACCCTCACCTGGGGGAGTCAAAGGATGATTCACAGAGGAAGGGGTGCTTTCTCAATCATCCGTGACATCCCCCACCAATTCGTTCCAATTTCTTCTCCTGAGAATTTTTTTTTTTCATTTCACTTGGAAATTGTAAAACCTCTACAATTTCTGTAAAATACAGTTCATACTCCTTGGCATGCCTTTAAGAGGTGATAGTTACATTGCCACACTTTTGCTTTCCATCTTGACTCCTCAGTTTCCTTCTTGCATTCTGGACTCCAGGCATCCTATAAAACTCTCAGTCTTCCAAATATCCTTACTCTCCTTATCTGGTGTTCTTTGCATAGAATTCTTTCTCTCTAGTTTTCCTACCTGTACAAATTATCTTCTTCTCCCAGGACTAACTAAAATACCTCTAAAAAGATTTACCTGATTTTTCAGCCCAAGGCACTGTTACTCTCTCCCTTGTCCACACTCTTACCACATTTTATTTACATCTCTCTTACAATACACGACTTTAAATAACGATTGTTTACGTGGTTTTCTCCTTAATTTTTGAATGCAAAAATCCACAACTCATGCACTGCTTCTCTACACATTTCCTGGTATATTGTGAATGTTCAGTACATGTGTATTGACCGACATTGAAACATGCATATCCACGAACACATACACATACATTTATTTTGAGGTAAAGACTGGACTCTATGACTGGCTGAGTAGTGTTCAGAAGATTTGTGAATCCTTTGACTCTCAATTTTCTCAGGTATAAATGAGCAATTTTCTCAGCTGTAAATGAGCATTATAATGCCCTACCAACTTTACATTACTGTTGTGCAAAAATCTATGTGAAACTGCTTTTAAAAAAGGTAATCCAGTATAAAGGAGCATCCTTATAAGATGATGTTTGTAGTAGAAAATAAAACTTAGGGAACCCACGATAAAGTTTCATTAATTTTATGAAGCGTTATCCCTTTTACTTATTCAACAGCTACTTGGAAGTGTTGCCTGAGCTGCGCTGTTGCAGTTGCAAAAAAGCACAGCAGGAGAAGCCAAACATATTTGCTCATGGACGATAGTGCTTTGAATAAGAGCACCACATTTGGGTTAGTGTAAATGAAATGAAAAGGCCTTAGAATTGGAAGGGTAACATAACTTTCAATCTCTCATTCATTGACTTTTCAAACATGAAAGAGGCCAACAGTATCTCCTGCAATGGACAAGGAATTTTTAAGCAAAAGTGTGCTGGTTCACAAATTAGAAAGTTAACTTTTCTATCAGCCAACCGTATTATGATATGTACATTAATATATGTAGAATGCATTTTACATGTATCAAACCTACTTACAATCACATTAACTTATTTGCTGAATATAATGAGAAGAGTGATTAGGAGCCAGAGTCTGGGATGAGGTTTACCTAAAGTCTTGGCTCTGCCTCTTCTGAACCATTCTGACCATTCCAAGCATGTTTTCTCATTCAAGAAATGCATGTCGAACTGTTTGATGTGTTTGTTGCACGAATTAGTGTAATAATGTGAACTACTGAACCTGCTCCTACTGTAGATTATTTGATGAGCCCTGGGCCAAAACTAACCTAAAAACTTCACGCATCAGCTTAGGCAGCTGACCCTGTTCAGTCCTTTTGCCCACAGAGCCAGATTCACAACCAATTCACAGCCTATGTGACTTAAATCAAATGCGAATTTCCTCATTTGTTCATTGTTATGCTTTCAATATAAATCCCACTTCCATTCATCTGTCAGTGACCAAATTCACATCTCATGTAACTTGACTGGGAAATCTCGGCCAAGCAAAGTTTGGGATTTACTCAGTTTACCCTGCACAATGGTTCCGTGTGCGTGACGTGTGGTGTGTGATGTGGGGTCTTGCCCCTCAAGGGCAGCCTGAGGGGTGTGCTTCCTGTGTGTCCCAGGATGCCAGCTCCCTTCTGTAGAAGCAAGGTTTGAGCTCCCCCGAGGGTATCTGAAACTGTTACTTGGTATGCTTCATTAATCTTTTCCTGATTTCCTCTGTATGCCAAGCTGAACTTGCTGTGACTGGAGTTGATGGAAACCGAAGAGCAGAGGCAATTTGCATCTTGTAAACCATAGAACACTGGAAACCCCCCCTTATGACACATCTGCAGAGACTTGCATTATTTAGAGCCTCTATTCTTCCCCCACTGTCTCTAAAGTCTTCAAGCATGCAGAGCAGCTGTCTCTTAGACTTGCACCTGATTATATGCTGTCTTTTTATTTTTTAATTGGAGCATGAGAGTCACCCTTTTCTTCCTGCAGACTATAAACCTCTCCTGGACAGGCCCAGGGTGTGACATTTCTTTCACTGCCTGTTGACGGCACTAAACTCAGTGCCACCAGCAACTGGGTTGATGTTGGCGGCTTAATCAGCCAGAGTTAATACGTAATAAAGCTGTAAGTTTTGAACAGCTAAATGTGTTAGTATAGGAACTTCTCTAATAACTTCACCAAAAGAAATGGCAGATATCCTTAATCTTGGCTCTCTGCCACCTTGTCTTAGGCAGGGTGGCCTCAAAAGAAGTTGCTGAGACAGGGACTTGAGAGCAGGTACTTTCTCTAGTTGGTAATCCCTAGATAAGGGCGGGGCAAAGGTAACAGGGAAGGGTGAAAAGCCAATCAAGGGTGCCTTAATAAGCAGGTTACCACTGATGGTTCCATCTCTCGAGGGATCCTCTGAAAAACAGCATAGATCGAAACTCAGTATTGTGATTATTGTCTCACTAAGGAACAAGGCTCTGAAATGCACATTTATGGATTCCCATCTCTTGTTAATTAAGGCTTACCTTTGGAGAGGTGAATCTCCTAGAGCTCTGGACTGAAAGATCTTGGCTGCAGAGAGGGCCCTCAAGCAGAGGATCTGAGAGGTGTGTGTGTTTGGAGTAGGCAGCTCTTTGCATGTCTAGGAAATCTCCCAGAGACTGTAGGGAGATGGCAGGTAATTTGAGGGGCTATGGAGTGAGATAGCAATGACATTTGCCACTCACCATCTCCTTACAAAAGGGGTGGAAAAGAGTCGATATTCCTAACAATCCAAGGTGTGAGAAACAGTGAAGAATGTTCTAAGCTCCATGTAATTATCAAAATACATTTTCCCAGACCTGCATTTTGCACATTTGCAGGTCTTTTCCCAACGTGTCAAAGGCAAGTTTGCCTTTCTCGTTTTCTGAGCTTCTTCAATACCTTGTCTATTTTGCACCCTGTGCCCTATGCCCTGCGCACTGGTGATATCTGCACTGGCTTGGGTGGCAGAGAAGTATCTGTATGTCTTCCTCTGAAACAGGCTATTAGAGATCAGTTACCAGATCTCAAACAAGCAAGAAAAATCTAAAGAGACTTTGTAGTTTGATCGTCTAAGGATTCAGTCTAGGTTGTGCTACTTATTACGGTGTAATCTTGAACACAGGACTTGTTACTCTTAAACCCTGTTTCTTCATCCACAAAATTATAATTATATTACAGGAATATTGTTGGCATCCAATGAAATAGTGAATGTGAAGCAACTTTATTGTATCAGGTACAAAGCAGATGCTCCAAAAACCATACCTTTTATCATCATCATCATCATCACCATCATCATTATTATCCTTTAGCATTATGCCCTTCATGGGATAGATCTCAGAAAATAGTTTTGCTGAATCAATTTATTTAATCACATTCAAATCAATTGGTTTTGCTCATGGTTTGAAGACATGGTGAAAGTTGATGAAGGAGTAGTTGAAATCCTAAGCAGTAGCAGAGCTGCTGGGTAGAGATTTCAGACCTCCAGGTGATCCTTCTGTTCCTCAGAAGTGTCAGTGAAGTTAGCTGCTGTTTTGTATAGAGCAAACTTCTGCAGCCTGTGGCCCATGGGCTGTATGCAGCCGAGGACAGCTTTGAATGCCACCCAACACAAGTTTGTAAACTTTATTAAAATGCTATGAGATTTTTGCAAATTTTTTAGCACATTTTATATGTGGCCCAAGACAATTATTCTTCCTACGTGGCTTAGGAAAGCCAAAAGATCTGACACCCTAGAGACTGAAGCCCTTTGCTTTGGTGTTGACACAGTTTCTTTGTGGTCCTGGCTTCTCTCAAACAAAAGCGGAGGCAGATGGAGAACAGGAAGTCATTGGAGAAAGCTGAAGATCTATCACTTAATATGGAAGATAATAATTACAACATTTTGAGTGCTTATTCTGTACTAAAAACTGTGCCAGTACTTTAAATACATAATCATTAAAACAGGCTTTTGAGGTGGGGGGTTTCCTTTAAGAATGGCTTGAAGGATTTGGGCTTATCTAGGCCACTCAGCCACTTAGTAGTGCAAGAGTGCATTTGAGCCATATCTTAATGTGTCCAGAAGCCCAATACACTTGGCCACTATTCAAATGGGAAAATGGAGAATACACAAAACCTCTCTGGAGACAGCCAAAGAAATTGATTGATACGTTTTTCTCTCAGAAAGTTAGTCTTGTGCTGAAAACCTGGACCAAAAGTCAGGAGATGTGTCCTGAATCCCTTTCTACTAGCCAGATGCATGGCAATGCATGGGATAAAATGGTGGTCAGGAGCATACACTGTGGCACAAGACTGCCTGGGCTTGAAGGAGGCAGCCTCTGCTTCTGTGTAGCTGTGTTACAGGAGAAAGGAACTCCATTTGTAACATTTTTTCCCACTAGAATTATTTTCCATGAAGTCAGAGAGTTTTCTCTGTTTTGCTCACTCCTCTACCTTAAGAACGTCGATTAATGCCTGATATGTAGGGAACACTCAACACCTTTACTCGGTGAATAAGTATGTCATTTTCAAGTCTCTGGGCCTCTCTAGGCTCGTCTGTAACGTGGCAATAGTAGCACACTGCTTACAGAGTTCACCAAGTTGTAATGGCCAGATAAGCCACTGATTGACTGAAGCCCTCTACAAAGATCTCATGGGCCAGATCAATGGGAAACTCTGCAACCTTTGTTTCAGTTGTTTTCAGTAGAAGGATGGCCCAGGAGAGAAAGTGTTAATAAGAATGTCCTGAGGGTACAGATGGTGCTTATGAAGAAAAAGCCTATTTTTCAATTTGCAAAAATGATTAGCTAGGATCCTACTGAGTTCACTGCATGGGCCACTGCTAGTTTTAATTTGTGCCAATAGGATGGAGGGGATGGACTTTAATGAGTATTTGTGTTTTCTAATCATGGGCCATGTTCGAGGAAATGGCAGAGGGGGCAGAGAGGGTGAAAGATAATTGGGAGATTCAGAAAATGGGGCTGTTTCTTGGAGATGGATGGATGCTTTGCTACCTTCCCAGCTAGAATCCTATCACAGTGATTCTCACCTGGCTGAAGATGGGGGGTAGGGAAATCATCATTACACAGAGAAGCAGATAGCATGAATATTCCAAGTACGTGCTACATGTTGAGACATCCGGGTTTGCCACTTTACTATGTGAGCTTTTAGGTTCTGTTTCCTTATTTGCCAAGTATGGAATACAATTGTCTTTATGTCATAAAATTATTGTATCAAGCATGATAATGCATATAAAAGACTAAGAATAATGCCTTGCATGTGCGAAGTTCTCAATACATTTCTGTAAACTAAGTTTGTGGGAATTATTTTCTTTATAAAGGCCCACCCATCTGGAGAAAATAGCACAGTATTCTCTAGCCTTAGAAAGTCACTTTTTTTTAACACAGCAATATGCATTCCTTGAATGTCCCTTTCTCATGGAAGAAGAAAATCGGGTATGTGTACTGTCTTAAAGGCCCTCCTGACTGATTTTGTTATTCTTGTCCACCTTTAATATCAGTTGAGAGTCGTTCCATATTAATAGTGGAGAGGTCTGCGATGAGTGCATTGCTGGTGCAAGAGCAATACATAGATTCAAACCACCAAGGAGAATTTCCTGTAGAAGTGATTTGAACTTTCGCAATGGTCTGAATCTCTCCATCCAACACTTATATACATACATAGGTGGGGTTCACACAGTGGCTCTATGTGCTAGAGTAGCTTATGTGTTATTTTCTTGTGAATTTCAGAAGTATTTGCAACCTGAAGACAATAATGATCATTTTCCTAAGGGAAAAAAAAAAAAACACAACCAGATTTTGCTGTACTCCAGTAGAACTGAGATGCAAGACCAAGATTGCCTTTAATTGCTTGGCTTGTGTCAAAATCTGATGACTATTTTGGGGAAATGAAAGCAGAGGAGAAAAAGTAAAAGGTTTCTTTTGGAGTAAGTGTACCTGTTTTGAGGAGCAACAACAGTCTAAATATTTCCTACAATTTTATGAATGTTTAATACATGCATTTCATCTGGGAGGGAATCAATAGACTCACCTGTGTATGAAATCCAGACAGTTCAAGGATCACTGACTTAAAAAGCAAGCAAAATATTTTCCTATTATTTTCTTTCAGCTGGGCATAGAGATTGGAAAATGAAGTAATCCCTTCCTTTAATGTGATCCTTGTCTAGTAAGGGAGAAAGACATATCAAACAAATAATCACCACATAAGTAAAATAAATGCTGTGGGGGCACAGACTCCCTGGAAAATCAGAGAAAGATTTAAGACATTTGAACAGAATAAGAAGGCTTTTCTGGACAGGGGAAAATTCCCAAGGAGATTCTGCAGGTGAAACCATGGAGCATGGTGGTTTCCTGCCTCCCTGCCTCTGACATAATCGCTGGAGAGCCAACAGTGCCCCGCAACCTAGTCATCTGTATGCTCAGGAACTATACATTTTATTCTAAGCCACCTCAGGGAAATGTCCCCTCATCAGCCTCACTCAGCAGCTTTTACCCCTCAGGGCTGTGAGTCTTCCTTTGAGGACATTTCAATTCATTTGCTTTGGAAACAGGAGTGAAAAGAAAATATAAAGCAATCCTCTAAAACACATCCAGCAAACATACCGTGCAAGCTAATTAGCTTTTGAAAAAGCAGTGCTCTAGTCAAGATTTGTATATACCGTGCATGGCCTAATTATAGAGACAATAATACCCTGGATTTACCTTTCAATATCTATCTTTGCAATTATTTCAATTATTCACCAAATATCCTTAGCCAAATAAAAAAGAGGTAGATGTAAAAGCTGAATTTTGTAGGGGCCAGTGTAGCATGCATTATTTTCATGGTTGGAGCTAAAGTCTTGAATACTATTCCATCCTCAGGGTCTAAAGCCCTGGTTGCTTAATTCATTAATGTTTATAAAAGAAAAAGAATAAAAGAGATGATAATACTAGGGATTATGCTACAGTTGATTTTTTTTTTGTTGCTGACTAAAACATTCCAGGTATATGGTCTTGTTCATGCTTCTCTCTCATTTTCTAAATGAATGAATAAATTAACAAATAATTTAATAAATCAATGAATCATATGGACCCAGATTTTGATGAAAAACCCCATACAAAAGTAGTAGATTAATGTTCCAACTGGCTGATATGATAGTTTAGGAAGGGTTTCTTGGAAAAGAAGGAGCTCAAAGAAGACAGTATTAGAAAAAACAAATGGGAAATTGCTTTACTTGTTTAAAACTATAATGAATAAATATGAGCAGTGAGTATGAGATAATGAAGGAAAATTGTCATGCACATGGTAGGTACTTAGTAAATAACATAGAAGCTTAGACGTGTCTTAGCTATGTCTTTTCTAAAATGACACCAATGCAATTATTTTGTCTTTAAAGGATGGAGTCTCAGTAGCTTCCAGAAGAGTTCAAGGGGATCCATGTTTAATGAAGTGTCTCCTCCAGCTTGCACTCAGCAGGTAATGCAGTAGTTTCTTTCATGATTTTCATTTCTGCCATATTTATGACTTTGAGGTGACTTAGTCTTTTTAGTTAAACATGACACATAGGAAACCAGCTCTTCATTTTCTGATCTCAATCAAAGCCCTTGCTGTCAGGAAGACTTCTCTTGGTTTGATACTATTAAGCCCATTTTTTTTTCCCAGGGACATCACTTGGGGGGTATGTGGGTAGGTGAGGACAGATACATGGATTGAATACTAAGCTGGGTAGCAGAGTCAAGTCAGCCAAAACAGAGCAGATAAAGTGGTTGAAGGTTCAAGGTTTTCCCAAGGGCAGCCAAGGATCAGGCAAGGATCAGCCACAAACAGGGCCGAGTTCTTGCATTCTTCATGATTTATGTTGGTGGATATAGACTTGAAAGTACACACTAACAGCCAAATATGGCATATGCTTCAGTGAAGGAAAATTACTCCATATTAGGACAGATACAGACAGCCAGTCTCTCTGGAGAGTCTAACAAACACCCTAGAAATCATAGGTAACAGGATAGAGAATATAATTTGTCAGGAAGACCAGTTACGGAATGACTGTCTTTAAATGTGAGCACCTGTTCTCTATAATACTGCAGTACAAATATTATCTTTCCCTGCCAAATAATCTCATAATAGCCTTTCTATTTTTTACACTGAGTTTGTATATCCTAGTTAAATTCCTAAATTCTCAGTCTGCAAAGTATTATTTTCAACTTAAACAAAAAGTAATGTATCCTTTCATGGTATCTATCCAAACTAAGTTAAAAGACAAATGAAGGCTATGACACAGATGAAAAATTACCAGGAAACTTCAATAGAGATACTCTGTTATAGAATGAAAATGCCAGCAGAGAAAACTGTTCATACACTGAGTGATTCTGAGAATGATTGATGGGTCAGTTTCCAAGACATTTGGGACCTGCAAACTGTTCAGAAAATAAATTGTAAATCAGTACAATTTTATGGATTTGGAGCTTCCCAAGTAAGTTTTGATTTTGACTGTTCATTAATGCCAAGAAATAAAATTATGAATTGTAAACAATTCACAATAACAAAAGATTTTCCTCCAATTAAACTTGTAATTTATTTTGCTGTACTAGATAGATATATCCCTGGTAAGTTGTTCGGTGACATTTGACTTAAGGCAAGTGATGCAAGGTAATCGTGGGCAGAAAGGCTGCCAAAGAGAGAAGTAATGTGATCAATAGGCTTCTTTTGTTGTTGGCAAACACTGTCAGGGGATGATCAGCGTCAGAGCTTGGAGCCAGAGAAAGCTAATAAGATGAGTGGCATGTTTCCCACAATATGCTCCAAGTATTTATGTGCTGTTCTAAGCAAGATCTGTAAACACAATGAGGACAAAGAGAATGCAACATTATTGATGATATCCTCCTGATTTATGTTTACAGCATCTGTGGATAATAACTCCATTTGTCAGGGAGACCCTCATGAATACTAATTTGGGGTGACAATTCAACCATGACCAGACTGGCTTTAGGTGATGCTCTTTCACTCTTATGTGTTTTGCTGGGAATATAGTACTTGGGGTGTCCTTAATCTCTTTTCATTTTTTTAAAGGCACACTGGATTTGGGAGATTTTAGGTATAGTAATTTTTCAGAAGTTTGCAGGTGTTTGCAAGGTCATATTAAATAATTAGAGGCTGTGCAGTATTTTTGAAATCAAATCTGTGTTCTTGAAATAGAGTCTAATTGTAAATGTCTCTGAGTACCAAAGAGAGAAAAAACCTTAATTCCAACCTCTGCTTTGGATGAAATATGACGAAAGAGCAAAGTTCTTAAACTTATTTTCTTTAAAGCACAAACATGTGATCTTGTTTTCTTCTAATGTTTGCTACAGTATATTCATTAGGCTGTTAGAGACAGTGTCTTAGATCTCAGGAAAGGGAACACTCTAAAGATAGAGAATGGAACTAATCGGTCTTTAGAAGGGGTGAAAGAAATCATTTTCTATACTGTCTGTGAATCTGTCAGAAGATATCTGTTCTCTGAGAATATTAGCCAAAATTTATGTAACCTAATTTACTATCTGTGGTCTGCAAATTCCCTTATATTTCAAGATTCTCAATCCATATTAGAAAGAAATGGTTCTATAGAGTATAAGTTCACTCTATAGAAATGGTTCTATAGAGTTTAAATTCACTAAAAATGTATTCCTTTGTCCATGCATAAGTACACGCCTCCTGCCAATCTTACCTGCCAGAGATGGCCTCCTCTGTACGTGCCCTTGCCCTGTTACCTGATGCATGGTTGTGAAAGTAAAGCACACTGATCTTGTTGGAGAAGGGGCAAGGAAAACTAAGGTAGGAATTCAGACCACAGCGAGGCCATCCTAGAGGCATCAGCCAAGGAGGAAGTTGGTATTCCAGGTACACTGGCCTACTAGGCATTTAAGTGGGTCTCTGTCCACTGAAGAAATAGATTGTTTTGTTTCTCCTTTAAGCTTGCTCAGTAGAGTTATTTTTACTAATAATATAGAGGATATTTATAAACACTGCTGTTATTTGTGTGTTTTATATGATTGATTTGTCTCAGGTGGGATTTCTACCAGGGGAATCTTTAGAAAAATGCTACCCAAACATTGAGAGGTTTTCACATTTATTCAAGTTACTATATTATACCTATTGACTTATTCTCTCTGGCTCCCCCTGCTCAGTTTCTGGGAGAACCCTACACAGCCTTAAGTGCTCTGCATTCTTGCTGATAATCTTTCTATAAGGAAATTAACTGATAAGACAGAATGGGAGGGTCCCTTTATTTATTTATTTATTTTTGCCCATAATCAAAACTTCATCGAAAAACTGACACCAAAACAGGAGTTCACTGTTGTATACCTTACAAAACCAAATATAATTACATTATCTTGGTAGATTAATTAGAATTACGGAACTTATGATAAGGCTTTCTGTGAGATAACATAAATTGTCTGTGAGGTTTTCTAGTCTCTTGACCAAGCTTTCACATCCTAAGCCTCATGAACCAAAATACATTCTTATAATAGTTACAGAAATCCAGGCCTAAGTGAGATTATTTTAAATTTCAAATTACACTGGAGAATGCCAGTATCACCCACCCTATCCAGGCCTGAGTTACGACTGAGTTTGTTCTGAAAGTTGCTTCTTATTACATCCCCACGGGAAATAATTATGCTCAGAAAATGTAAGGAATTGTTCATAATGCTGGGTTGAGTGCTCTTGAGTCCAACTGAGATATGTCATTTCTCATCTGCTAAAGAAATGGCCTTGGATAATAATGGATAAGATATCTCAAGTACCTTGGCTGGAAAAGGAAAGCAAATTACATGTTTTCTGAAGAAGGAAATCTTATTAGCTCTGTTATGTAAAGGCTTATTCAGTTTCTTGTGACTTCCTCTATAACATCTCTCCTTCTTCCTTCTAGTCATCCTAAGAACACCTGTTGAGTCCAGAGCTGTTAAACACTGACTTTTTCATCCCAGCTTCAGTCCTTGATTTATCCAGTTGGTTGGTTGGTGGCTGTGATTTCCTTACAGCTGCTGCAACTGTCGCTACCACAGTAGAACATGTTCAACCCACAGCTAAACGCCAGGGAGGTAGAGATGTTAACTCAAAATGGTTTAACTCTCCACAGTTGCTGATATCTCACAGAACAACTGTATTCCAATTTCAGGACTAACAGCAGTCCTGTTCTCTTCTTTTCCTGACCCTAAATTATATTGTAATTGAGTCAAAATCCCAGAGACTTGGGTAGTACATTGAGAAGAGAAAAATGACGATAGCTGTGGCATTTTGTTGAACTTTATAGACTTTATCTGACCCTGACTGAGTAAAAATATGATATATTACTGTCTTCCTGGGGCTGGTGTTAAGTCAGGTGTGGAAATAGCAATAGAAATATGATCTGTCTTCCCTCCAACATCCAACAGTTTCTGAGCTGGGAATGGGCCCCTGAAACCTAACTCTATATTCATCATCTCAACCTTCTCTTAAAAAACATGTATTACACTGAGAAAGTTGAGTGGTCCACAGGTTACTCATAACTTCCAATTTTAGAGATTGAAAAGACCTCAGAGGTCCAGTCCAGCCTCCCACCAAGAATAGGAATCTCTTTTTCAGCATTTATAATCAAAAATGCTCAAGTCTCTGAGAATGTCCAGTGACAGACCAAATTTCCTTAAAAATTAGCCATACTCCAAAAAGATTTCAGAACACTGCTTTCTTCCTAACATCGGTTTCAAGCCACTTCAGTAGTGAATGGGAGTCCGGTTTGTAAAGGGAGAAAAATATCAGTTGTTAGGAGGTAGGTGGGGCAATCCTTCTTGGATAGATACTTTAAAGTGATCTGGAGGTTTTCCTAGTACACTGACTTTTTGGAGATTGGAGAAGATTCCAGAGGACACAAAAGAGGGATATGAGGTATGGATTGTGGCAAAAAAAAAAACCCCCAAAAAACAAAATAAAAATACTATGTTTTTAAAATCTACCATGAAAGAAGAGATGCTTCACATGGCCCAGCTACTCAATGTGATTAATAGCAGTAACGCAAGATGTCTCCAGGGACTTTACTGGCACAGCTGTTAAGCCTCTGTGGGTTGTTACTAAAGCTGAAGTACTTTCTCATGGCATCATTAAATCCAGGAAGGGACTTGATCTATGAGGTCAGAGAGAAGTATTGCTCTGCATTAAGAGATTAATTGACATCAGTGCTATATATGCCGGGATCTATGGGTAGCCTCCACTGGCAGCTAAAGATGAGTTTTAAACTTTCCAGTTCCTCTTTTGGATTGATCACTGTATTTATACAATTCTCTTTTTTCCTCTATTTCCTGCAGGAATGAATCATTCCAACACATGAACCATATAGGCTGTAGCGATTTCACTTTGGGTCAGTTCCACTGGAGTATTAATCATGCTTACAGGCTGAGTTAGGTCTCTGCAGATGCAAATGGCTTTTAAAATTCGATTTCATAAAGTTTTACTTCTCTGAATTAAACAGAGCCTTATAGCAGCATTGCCTATGGTAAGGACAATGACTTAAGTGAGGAAAAACTCAGTTCCCCAAAGCTTCATTTCCTCTCTTCTGCATCTTCATCCTACCTCTCTTTGGGTCATTCTTCCCAGTCTTACCTACTCTTTTGTCTCTGATCTCAACATGTACATGCATGAACTCTCATACACTCAGGAATGCACCAAAAATCTCTCAATACTGCATCTTCTTCTAGCCACTCTCTGTTCGTTTTCCCCTTTATAAAGTCAGACCTCATAAAAGCAAGAAAATCTACACCCTGACATTTTTGCAATTCTTCAGCTCAACCTTTCTGCTTTATGGACGCTAGCCAGTAAGTGTGTGAGGATTGGGGCAATGACATCACAGTTGGAATAGTGGCTAAAAATGGTAAAGAGTTATGCAGAAGAGTGGCCAGACTGAGACTGCAAATGGTTATAGAAGTACATCTCTTCTATTTTCACAAAGTAGTTATTAGTATGATTACCACTGATTTGGAAAGCTAAAAATTTGCATGCTGAAAAAGCACAGAAAATTCAAAGTCTTCTTTTAGAGCTAATTATCTGGAAACATTAAACTAGACAACCCTTCAGTGCTAACATTGTTGTTGTTTTCAATGGTACGGCATCGTTTGGTGCTTTTTCTGACCTGTAGCACTTAGGGTCTTAGTTGTGACTTAGACTTTGGCCCGTGGGAGAGTGGTCCAGCTCAATCCTCAATGCATTTGCCCTTTGTTCCACCTACAGATGCTTGATCATGGCCAGATTTAGCTTTATGCGAACTTTATGGGACTTGCTTTCTGATTTTCTTGATAATGTGCCAAGCCATGAACTTAATGATAAACCAAGGTTTCAAGCCCTTACGTAGATAAATCAGGATCATGTCCTTATCTGAAACTCTGCTGCCATTTCTAAAAGGTTTTAATTAGTTCCGTCATATCAAAAGCAACGTGTGTAGTCATTAAAATGGAAAGAGATAACAAACTACACTTCTGATAGAAGGAAAAATACTCAAAGCCCAGCTGATGACTCACTTCTTAAGAAAATATATCAGTATACACATTATAGAAAATAATGTGATTTTTGCAATTCTTTAGAGTTTATTTGATCATGGCTTAAACTTTAGAAATAAAGAAGTCACATTAAGATCATAACATGTAACTTCAAGTCATTTGTTTGATTATATTTCTTTATTTTATCTAAATACATTCAATGATTATTAAATGCTCATCTATACCTGTCTGTACCTGTAAGAGACAACAGAGAAACAGACATTAACAAGTGATTTGTATGTATGTGTGCTTTAACGTGCATATTTAGTGTTTTGGATGATGTCTATTCCACCAATGCTGTTTTGGAAAGTGCTCAATTTGCAGAGAACAGAATCAACTTTAGCTAATTTAAGAAGACATAGGGCTTTTAAAGGTTCTTAAATGACTTATACAGAAGATGACAAGGCTAAAAAGACATTTTAAGAGTGGTTCCTGGAGTTCTACAATAGAAATGAGCCATGAAGGGGGTACATTATTCTACCATAATCTGGACATTTGCCTGTGGGATTAGGAATCCATCAATGCAGCTGCTAGCTCCGAACCCTGTTACTACTTTGATGATTTGCACCAAAAGAGTAGGTGTCTGTAGTCCATATCTCTCCTCTGTAGTCCTAATTTCAGTCTCTTTCTTGTGCTTCTAATTCATGGGAGTACATCATGTCTGAAACCACAGCTGCAAGAAATTTTAGAGATAGTAATTTTCAGTTTTGGCTTTTACATTACAGGAATATATCATAGGAATAGATGTGTGAGCAAACCCACGATATCTGCTGTGGATACAAATCTCTACAATGACGGCCAATAGAGATGTAAGGCAAACCAAATACGTAAAGAAACAATAGACACTGGGGTCTACTTGAAATGGGAGGGTGGAAAGAGGAAGAGGAGCGGGAAAGATAATTATTGGATACTGGGCTTAATACCTGGGTGAGGAAATAATCTGTACAGCACACCCCCATGATACATATTTACCTATGTAACAAACCTTCACATGTAACCCTAAACCTAAAATAAGAGTTTAAAAAATGATCTGATAGCCACATAAGAAAAGTAAAGAAAGACAAGTGAAATCGATTGTAATAATGTGTTACTTAATTCAGTATATCTCAAACATTATTATTTTAACATTTAAAATTATTAATGGCATGCTTTACACTATTTTTTATACTGACTTCAGAATTATGTGTGTGTTATACACGTGCATTACACCTCAATTAAAAGTAGCTACATTTCAGCCGGGCACGGTGGCTCACGCCTATAATCCCATCACTTTGGGAGGCCAAAGCAGATGGATCATGAGGTCAAGAGATTGAGACCATCCTGGGCCAACATGGTGAAACCCCATCTCTACAAAGATACAAAAAACTATCCAGGCGTGGTGGTGCATGCCTATAGTCCCAGCTACTCAGGAGGCTGAAGCAGCAGAATCACCTGAATCCGGGAGATTGAGGTTGTAGTGAGCCGAGATTGCACCACTGCGCTCCAGCCTTGTGAGAGAGCAAGACTCCATCTAAGAAAAAAAAGCCACATTTCAAGCATGCAACAACCACTGTGGCTAGTCATTACTCTATTGGACAACAGAGATATACAATAATCCAGTATTTGTATATGTATTAGTTCATTCTCATGCTGCTATGAGGAATATCCAAGACTGGGTAATTTATAGAGGAAAGAGATTTAATTGACTCACAGTTCCACAGGGCTGGGGAGTCCTCAGAAAACTATAATCATGGCAGAAGGGGAAGCAAACATCTCCTTCTTCACATGGCAGCAGGATGGAGAAGAGTGAGAGAAGTGCAGAGCAAGGCGGGTGAAAGCCCCTCAGAAAACCACCATATCTTGTGAGAACTCACTCACCCACTATCATAAGAACAGCATGGGGGACCTGCCCCCATAATTCAGTCACTTCCCAGAAGTCCCTCCTGCAACATGTGGGGATTATAATTTGGATTACAATTCAAGATGTGATTTGGGTGGGGACACATAGTGAGATCATAGCAGTATGTTACATATATACTCAGTGGATCAGTTTCCCATTAAGTTCATCTAAGCTTGATGGGTTCTTTTTTTTTCTTTCTTTTTTGTCTCTAAAAAGTTCCTTAAGATAATTAGTTTCTCTAAGTTACTAGTATACATGCCCTTGACCTATGCGGAATCTCAAAGACCTTAATGTTAAGGATGATGTTGATAAGTAACATGTGTCTTATATAGCATCATGCCCACAATAAGCACTCAGTGCCTATTTTACTGTATAGTTCATTGAATGCAGTGATGGATCAATTAATGAATGGGAATAAATTAACAGTGGGCATTAGCTATTAGTATTGTACTAGATTAAGCAATTAAGTTAAAATTGTATAACATAGATTATGCCCCATACCCTTAAAGAATGACTGTCATTCACTCTAACTTCATGAAATTCTTGCATCTGGTTGCTGATTCCAGGCTGACATCATGCAGATAATTCACACAATACGTGATATTTTATTTCCTTAAGTAGAATGCCTAAAATTAAACATAGAAACATTAAAAATGAGGTTTTCTGGGTGGGATTCAGATTTCTGAATATCTGAGTTGATAATGATAACAGAGGGATTTTTTTCTTCAAATGCACTTTCTTACCTCCTGACCGCTCTCTCCCCAAACTCTTTGTGGAGAGTAATAAGAAGGTAAAGAAAATGACCAAAAAGCTGTACTGAGTCTAGAACATTTTCTCATGTCATTCCAAATATGTTCACTTATGTTATACCAGTGTGTCCCAAACAATTCTGAAAAAATTATTAATGGGTAATCCCATTAAATCAAATGAAGGTAAAGAATTAAAATACTTAATTCTGTAGTTAAATAAAAGTGGGAACATCTGGTTAAATGAGGTAAGATTTCTTCAATGCAAAATTTCTCAGCTTAATATACTAATATGCTATACATTATAAACTTTAAGTGAAATAAATGCAAGAAATGTTTCCAAAAGGCATATCACCATTAAAAAAGCATTTTTGAGCATGTACATTTTGAAAAGACAAAAATTCAAATAAGCACTGCAATAAATGAAGAGACAAGAGTAGAAGAACTAGATGGCTTGAATAGCTTTTCTAATTCTGAGAGTTTATAATTCCCTGGCTCCAATAACAGCCAACCTAACAGAATACTCAGACATTTGGATAGATTGCAATTTTTTTCTCCCACTCTGTAGGTTGCCTGTTCACTCTGATAACAGTTTCGTTTGTTGTGCAGAAGACATGCACGCATATGTTCATTGCAGCACTATTTACAATAGCAAAGACATGGAACCAATCCAAATACCCATCCATGACAGATTGGAAAAAGAAAATGTGGTACATATACACCATGGAATACTGTGCAGCCATGAAAAGGAATGAGATCACATCCTTTGCAGGGACATGGATGGAACTGGAAGCCATTATCTTCAGCAAACTATTACAGGAACAGAAAACCATACACCACATGTTCTCACAAGTGGGAGCTGAACAATGGGAACACATGGACACAGGAAGGGAAGCAACACACACTTAGCCCTTAGGGGGGGTGGGACTGGGGTAGGAAAAGCTTGAGGAAATAGATAATGCATGTTGGGCTTAATACCTAGGTGATGGGTTGATAAGTGCGGCAGACCACCATGGCACATGTTTACCTATGTAACAAACCTGCGTATCCTGCCCATATATCCCACAACTTAAATAAGAATACTCAGACATTAGGCAAACAGGCTTTTCATAATTTTCATAGAAAACAAACTATTTTTGCCTTCTATTAAGAAAGCACAATGCAATCTTGAGAGTGCAAGGAGACGAATGTGAACAGAATACATGATATGGCACAATGGAAAAAAAATCTTTGTTGAATGAGCAAAGGAATAAACTTATGAAAAAGACATGGATTACCTTCTATGGTCAGACATGCCATTGGTCAGTGGGTATAAAATAATATCTGACCCCTGAACTTAAGGGAAAAGAAAAGCAGTCTAAAGTGGGAAGCAGCCAAATATATAGAGAGTGTAGTATTGATAGACTATTGTAAAGGGATATATTTAATTCTGTGATATCCAAGATGCAAAGAGGATAAAACTTGGTATTGTAGCAGGTCATTCTGAATAACTGTCATATGATCTAGGGTGTTAAAGAATGTGGTGGAATATACAGATGAAATTGAGGGAGAATGTTTTAGAGACAGTAGACAGCATGTAAAAATACTTCAGAGTACTACAAAACAAATTGTGTTCAAGGAGACAAAGTATTTGATATTAATGAAGATAGTGCATCCACTTGTGCTTTCTTACCTCCTTATTGCTCTCTCCCAAACGCTCCATGGTGAGTAATGAGGAGGTAAGAAAAATGACCAAAAAGCTCTACCGAGTCTAGAACATTTTCTCATATGTCATTCCAAATATGTTCACTTATGTTATACCAGTGTGTCCCAAACAATTCTGTAGAAATTATTAATGGGTAATCCCATTAAGTCAAATGAAGGCAAAAAATTAAAATACTTAATTCTATAGTTAAATAAAAGTGGGAACATCTGGTTAAATGAGGTAAGGTTTCTTCAAAGCAAAATTTCTCAGAGAGCTTAATATACTATACATTATAAATCTTAAGTGAAATAAATGCAAGAAATGTTTCCAAAATGCATATGACCATAAAAAATGAATTTTTGAGCATGTAGATTAATAATCTAAGAGTTCTAGGGCTCTATGGAGCTCCATTTAGGAAATGCTGTTCTATAGGCCATAAAAATCATATCATATATATCAAATCATAACTACCTACCTATCATCTATCATATAAAACTGTTAGTGTACAATATGATTTGTCTTTAAAGATTATTTGCCAGCTTATTGTAATATTTCAAGTCTATGTTTTCTACAGAACACTACTTCCTTGAATAAATTAAGCACTATAAGAAACAACAAAAAGTGTTTCATATTTAAGTCAGTTATGAAAAGATGGAATGAAGGACTTTGTTACTGCAGTTCTTCTCAGAGTGAGATTGATTACCCAAGAGAAAGGGAATCACTGGTGGAGGGAGAGCTTGGATGAGGGGGAAGTGAATTGTATAAAAGTGGACGGTCTATACAGTTAGGTTATTCTTGAAAGGAGGGACCCTTTGATATACACAACTTTGAAGAAAGCAGAACCGTGGTCAGTAATCCTGTGATCTTTGGTCTATTGCTGTTTAGACCAGTAGGATCTTGCCTGGCCTCATTTAGATGGTACACAGAGATAAGACTGACTAAGTTGCTTTAAAGAATTTTGAGAAAGAAGTTAGACATGAAAGGCTGCTTTAAAATAGATGGCTACCGACTGGATAGATCTTGCAATAAAGGCTGACAAGAGAATGAAATATGGGCTGAAAGACAGTGCAATTTGGTTGATTTGTAACTGGTTGAAGGACTGTACCCAAAGTGTGATTATTCATTCTTTCATTTGTTCATCATTCATTGATCGGCAAGGAAAATGAACAGGTGCTTCACAAAAGACATACTCTAATGACCAGAAAACATACAGACAAAAAGTTTAATCTTACTGTTGGCTGCACATTCTATATTCTTGAACAAGTCAGTTCTTTCCTACCAGAATTGTCTTACTCCTACTCCCAAGGACTTCTACCTTAGGGAAGGAGAAACATTGTTTCTGAGCGGGAACATTTGAAATAACAAATTGGACCTAATATTGAAGGTGATGTGTGTGTGTGTGTGTGTGTGTGTGTGTGTGTGTGTGTGTCTGTCTGTCTGTCTGTCAAAAAGTTACGGGATATTTAGGAGCCATGTGTTTTTGGAATGGTGTATCTGATGCAATATGTGCGGTTTAGAGCTACAACCCAATTGGAAAGTGTTATCATTCTAGGGAGATTAAGTAAAGGAAAGACTGTATTTTAAAAAGTGCCTAAACATACCTTATAACAAGGACAATAAAGATATTTTTAAGATCCTTTCAGTTTACAGACTCACCAGTGCCAGAATTTCTGCTTAAGGCAAGTAATGAAAGTCTACATTTTCTTGGCCTTACCCTTTAAATATATATCTCCTTTGTGGACTTATCAGAAAGTGGTTTTATGGCCTCAGTAAGCACTGAACAAGGATTCAAAGATTCGGGGCACTCTTTCTTACTATTAATCCAAAAAATGCAAATTAAAACAGCAAGCTATCTTTTTGGTCTATCAAATTGGCAAATATTTAAAATGAAGATATTATGCAGTGTTGATGAGGGTGTGGGGGCATAGATACGCTCATACTGCTGGTAGGAGTGTAAATTAGCTCAATCATTTTGAAGAGTAATTTGACAAGCTGTATCAAAAGCTTAAAAAAAAAAAACCCATGAGGCATTCCACTTCTAAGAATTTATCCTAATAGGATAATTCTAGGTGTGCTCAAATATTTATCTATATGCATATTCATTGAAACATTGTTTAATAGAAGGAAAATTGGAAATAAGCTAAATGCTCAATAATAAATGTTTGAATAAATTGTGTCATATCTGCAGAGTGAAATATGTGAACTCTTTGAAATGCTGCTATACAATAATGACTGGGGGAGAAATAAAACAAGATGGGCTGATTATAAGAGATTTAAGGAAAAAATCAGCCATGTTCCATATTAAGACTTTGGATACCTATTTAATAAACCAACTCTGAAACAATCACTGTGAGGCAATCAGGAAAATTTATATACTAACTGGATATTTTATTGTGTCAAGGAAGTATTTTAAATATTCTGGGGTGATAATGGCATTGTGACGTGTGCCTTTAAAAAATGTCATCTTTTAGCAACACATACTGAAGTATTGACTAGTGAAATAATACCTAGATTCTGCTTTCCAAGAGCCCAGCATAGGGAGTGGGAAGGCTTATGGGTATGTAGATAAAACACAATTGGCCAAATGTTGATAATTATTGAAATTAGGTGGTAGGTAGATAAGGATTTATTATGCCTTTATATCTACTCTGTATGTGCTTTCAATTTTCATAATGAGAAATAAAGATAATTTTGTTCCTGAATAATTATATAAAATATTTTTATGATATTAATATGTGTTTAAAAATATGTCAAACAAAATATATTGTATAACCCAATATTTTCATACAGGAGATCTACATATATGATGTCTATTCAGATATATATGTTGAGTGAAATGATAGACTCTGACTTTTTTTCCCAAATGACTGTTTTCCATATGGTTGAGAGAAGAAAATACTCTTGAAGAAGCTTTGTCTAAGTACTAGTTAGGGAAAAGATTATAGTGGACATTAAATGAAGATTCACTGGAGAACTATGGAAGGTTTAATCTAAAGTATGAATTTTCAAAACCAAAAATTTTCAACAACAATTATTTTCAAATTTTACTTTATTTCGCATAAAATAATACAAATTCTGAAAGATAATTTTGATTTTTCTTAAATAGGCCATCAGCATGACTATATTTATTTGAAAGATTGAGGTATCAGAGCACCAAGAAGTGACAGTTCTTCAGTCTCTAGTAGGTTACAAATGTCGGCTGTGGGAACTATGGTGGTGATGACCATATCTTCAGCCAGTGTCTTTGAGAGAGAGGCATCCAATAACACACAGGTAGCAACAAAGGCGAGATGAGTAAGGGCAAAGCTGAAATTGTTTAACGTTGTTTTAATGATGCCCTAGTTCTATGTTACGTGAGTTAATAAAAGCTCACGTTAAATCATTGCCTTTATGAAATTTCAATGTGTTTTTAAAAAATCAGAGTAAATACATAGGCCCATAGAATATATTACATCCAATATCCTATCACAATGGTTTAGTTTTCCATAATAAATAATTTTGGGGGACTAATCTCCCTACATATCTCTGCCTAAATTGGCTAATAACTTTTCTGAACTTTATTTTTCTAATTTGTAAAAGATGTTCATAAAAGTATATAAAACTGGATTATTTAAATGTAAGTTATATACAGTTTATGTAAAATCCTTTAGCACAATGCCTGATGTTCTTTCTCTTCTTTCTTGATCCTCCTTTATTTCCTTTCTCCTGTTTTTCCTTTTATCCTTCTTTCTTTTCTCCTGTTCTTTCATATCAGAAATTTATTATGTGGTACAATGCCTTTACCATAGAATACCTTGATATATAATTTTTTTAAAGCCTCTGAAAACAAAAAGAAAGGCATGTACTCAACAAATAAAATATAGAATATTTGCTTTGTGGAAGAAAATTAATTAGATTCCTTCCTCACATAATATAGCAAAATAATATCCAAGGGATCTAAGACTTAAATATTTAAAAAAATTTTAAATACTGCAAAATATTGCAATATTTGACAGTAAGAGAGGAAGTTTAAAAGGCATCTGAACAGAACTGCCTTTAAAACTTGCAGAATGTTTATGCAGATTTTTGACTGCATAAAAATCTGCATGCTCAGTTATTCTGGACACCAGTCCTCAGAAGTTCTTCCTCCCACGTTTCAAAGTTTGCAAAGTTGTTTGCATCCAAACCCTTCTTCTAAAATGGCAGTTTATCCGGAATTGTTCGCAGAGTTTTAGTATCATTCAAAATAGTTAATTCCAGCCCTTGATTCAGAAGATCTGCTTCATTCATGTGGCCAAAAATATCTTCCAAGGATTCTATGAATAAATCTCTCTTCATAAGTGTTCTGAAAATGGGCTTTCCCTTCACTCACAAAAAGCAAAAAAATTTTCCTGAAGTTCATTGAAGTACTCTAAGTATTTTTTCCCCTAGGAAGCCAGTAGAATTCTGTGTAGCAGAGAAGAACTTAGTGTTAGATTTTGACTTAAAAAAAAAAAAAAAAAGCCTGTAAATAGTAATTTAAGACCCTAGCTTTAATAAATCTCATCAACCTGCATGGGCTTACCCACTAATTCTACCAAGACTATGGAAGAGATTTTGTGGACCCTGAATACTGATATATGAAGCTATGAGTCAAGGTGAATTATGTGTCTCCACTCTTCTCCAACATAATAGCAGTACATTGCTGTCAATACTAAAGTTGCTCCATATGTGCCCCAATAAATGAAATTTTTCTGCCAGTTGGAGTTTAGTTGGCAAGGAATGTTTTCCATAATTCAGACATGTCAACAACCTATTCAGTTTTCAAAAAGACCTCTTGATATATTAAAACCAGGGACTTGCTGTCCTTAGAATCCTCCATAGTTTTTATCAGTTGTATATTAATCATGGACAGTGGGGCTACCAATCTTCCAGAACCTGCTACATGGTTTTGAAAGGACATCACTGATTCTGAACAGCTATGGAAGAACTGACTCAGTTTTCTTCATTCTGACCAAAGAGATAGCTCCAAAATTTCTATGGTATGTGGTTTTAATAAACTTCAATATTCATTTGTTTGGCTTGGCAATGTGGTAAGAGATCTTATAGACTGTTTCGAGATAAAACTTTGGTGTTGCAGAAATTTGAGTATCAGTACATTTCAACCTCTTAAAATCCAGGTTGGAGCTCATGGAAAATACGTAAACTCTCTGCTTCCTCTTTAGATAGAAGAAAGTACAGCGATATTTTAGATTTGTACATTCTATGCTGCTTCTGCTGAAAACTTGCCTGTGAAAACTACCATCATTCTATGTCCCAATGCACCAACATTCTGATTAAAAATGAGAAATGTACAGTATTCCTAACTTAAGACATACTTGTTATCAGCAAAGCTAATAACCGTAGTTGTAAAGACAGGGTATGTTTTTATTGATTCCTAACAATGAGAAGATATACCAGGCATTAAAATAATGCAATGTTAGTGATTCTATGTTCTCTAATCATGCAGAGCATAATCTTAAGTTTTAATTTGTTTGATATCAAATATTCACCAATTATCTAATTTTATGTGGACCAAGAGTCTTTTCTTATACGTGGTGGTTGAGAATCTTTCAACTGACATTGCACTTATTTGCAAATATGCATAACTCTGTCAAGTTTTAATTCTGGACTCTGATGTCCTAGATGGCTTTAACTGGGCTTTATTCTGGTATCCGATGCAAAGCACAAGCTCTGAATCACAGCAAGTATTGAGTGTTTGCTATGTTGAATTGAGTCTCAGTGCAAAAAAAAAAAGATATGAGGCTTCCAAAATGATCATGTTGGTAGCCTAGTTTTTCATTTTCTCATTTCTCTAGAAAACTTAAATGTATAGAAAATGAAACAAGAGTCTCATTTTCTGTAAAATTAAGATATAAATAAAACTTGTAAACTCCATTATTTTTTAAACAATAAGTACTTTTAAAAGCAGTGGGATCAGCAGAGACAGGCCATACTTGTGCCTTTTGTGGGGAAGGAGAGATGATGGGGCAATGGAAGAATCGAGTATGGAGGAGGTATTTTGAGTACAGATTTAAAAAGTCTCTGGAAATTATTTACTTCTAGAAAAAGGACCCCACCTAAGTGGAAACTACCACATGAAGGGCTTAGATCAAATGAGTTTTTTTGTTTTGCTTTGTGCCCTGCTTTGTCACCCAGGCTGGAGTGCAGTGGTGCAATCTCAGCTCTCTGCAACCTCCGGCTCCTGGGTTCAAGTGATTCTTATGCCTCAGCCTCCAGAGTAGCTGGGATTACAAGCATGCACCACCATGCCTGGCAATGTTTTTGGATTTTAGTAGAGACGGGGTTTTGCCATGTTGACTGGGCTGGTCTCGAACACCTGCCCTCAAGGGATCCACCTGTCTTGGCCTCCCAAAGTACTGAGATTACAGGTGCAAGTCACCATTCCCAGGCTGATCAAATGAGATTTTTATGCTACACAAAGTGGAATAAGAAGTAGCAGATCTCACACACCACCATTAAAGTAATATATAAATATTATAAATTAATGGGCCATTTAAAATTCAGGGGCAGTGTACTTTAGTGACTACAACTGATGTTGAATCAACAAAAATAAGTGAATCATAGGGTTAATGGTAGAGTCCTAAGAAAGTAATATTTTAAAATGCTGGCACATTTCAACAATTACCATTCTGACTGATGTAAAATGATATCTCACTGTGGTTTTGATTGGCAATTATCTGATGATTAGTGATGACCATTTTTTCATGTTTGTTAGCCATTTGTATATCTTCGTTTGAAAGGTGTCTGTTCATGTCCTTTGCCCAGTTTTTAATTTGATTTTTTGTTTTTTGCTTGTTGATTTAAGTTCCTTGTAGATTCTCGATGTCAGGCCTTTATCAGATGCATAGTTTGCAAATATTTTCTCCCATTCTGTAGACTGTCTACTCTGTTGGTATTAGCTTTTGCTGTGCAGAAGCTCTTTAATTAAATTAGGTCCCACTTGTCTTTTTTCATTTTTGTTTCAATTGCTTTTGGGGACTTAGCCAAAAATTCTTTGCCAAATCCCATGTCAAAAAAGGTATTATATAGGTTTCTTTCTAGGATTTTTATAGTTTGAGGACTTTATGTTTAAGTGTTTAATCCGTCTGTAGTTAATTTTTGTGTATGTGAGAGGTGGGGTTCCAAATTCATTCTTCTGCATATGGCTGGCCAGTTATCTCAGCACCATGTATTGAATAGGAAGTCCTTTTCCCATTGCTTATTTTTGTCAAATTTGCCAGAGATAAGATGGTTGTACTTGTGTGGGTTTATTTCTGGGTCTCTATTCTGTTTCATTGGCCTTTGTGTCTGTTTTTGTACCAGTATCATGTTGTTTTGGTTACTGTAGCCTTATAATATAGTTAGAAGTAAGGTAATGCGATGCCTCCAACTTTATTTATGTATTTATTTGCTTAGAATTGCTGTGGCACTTTGGGCACTTTTTAGGTTCTAAGTGAATTTTAGAATAAATGTTTCTAATTCTCTGAAAATTTTGATATAGATAACATTGAATCTGTAAATTGCTTTGGGCTGTATGGTCATTTTAACAATACTGATTCTTCTAGTCCATGAGCATGGAATATGTTTCCATTTGTGTCCTCTCTGATTGTTTTCAGCAGTATTTTATAATTCTCCTTGTAGAGATGGTTCACCTCCTTAGTTAGATGAATTTCTAGAATTTTATTTTATTTGTGACTGTTATAAATGGGATTGTGTTCTTGATTTGGTTCTCAGCCTACTTGATTGTGGTGAATTGAGTTTTTGATGTGCTACTGGATTCAGTTTGCTAGCATTTTGTTAGTAATTTTTGCATCTATGTTCATGAGGGATATTGGCCTAAAGTTTTCTTTTTCATTCCATCTATGCCCGATTTTTGGTATTAGGATGATGCTGGCTTCATAGAATAAGATTATTTAAATATAAAGGAAAAAAGGGGATATACAAAAGAGATTGTTCTACAGCAGCCAATAGGGGTGACCTCTCCCTTCCCTGCATTATCCCTTATCACTTGAAAGTAAATATTCTAGTGAAAATCTAACTTATTGGTATTCTAAATTAAAGGAACCAGTTTAACAGCTATACAAATATGTGATCTAAAAATGTGTAAAATAGCAATAAAAGCTTCCCTACCGGAAGAAAAATAAAGAAAAACAACATACTTAAGGCAAAACGTGGCCAGAAAGCAGAAAGAAATGTGTTACTTGATATTCTAATAAGAATCTTAAAATATCAAATGAACAATCTTAGACTATCAACAGCAGCTATGAAGGAAAATACTCAGTAGAAGTAAAGAATTCAGGAAAGAGAAGGCCTGCCATCAAAGCTAAGTAACAGAAGGAGATGAAATCAATATTGGAAAAATATAGCGGATAAAAAGAAAAAGAAAAAAAAATGAGAAATGAAGATTAAATTCCAAGGAGGCAAAGGAAATGATAAGTAGAATAAGAAACTCTTTCATCTGTTGTATAACAAATCATCTCAAAGCTTAGTCATCTTAAATAATGAGGTTTGTTTTTTTTTCTCTCACAATTTTATGGGCTGGCTGGACAGTTATTCTGCTTGGCTTGCCTAAGTTTCTCATGAAGTGGCATTCAGCTGTGGGTTTTCTGTGCGCCGAGACCTGCTGGGGTGGCTGGTACAGCCAAGACATTTTCTCAGCATGGTCTTTCACCTTTAATGAATCTAAACCAGACTTCACATAATGGTCATGGCAACATTCAGAAAGGAGGAGTTCAAATATACAAGTACTTATTACTCCCTTGCTTTTGTCATATTTTTTGGTATTCCATTAGCAAAAAACAAAGCCAAAACAAGACAAAACTTAAAAAAAGAAAAGAGAAGAAAGAAATTTGAAAGGAAAGGAAGGAAAGGAAAGGAAAGCCAAAAAATCACATGGCCAAGTCCAGAGTCAAGGTGGAAGAAACCTACTCAGGGCAGTATAGGAAGTATGATTCACTGAGAGCCATTAATGTAATAATATAATACAAACTGCAATTTGGTCCTAATTATTTATTTTTTATTTATTTATTTTTTAAGACAGGGTCTCATTCTGTCCCCCCAGGCTGGAATGTAGTCTCAAACTCCTGGGCTCAAACAATCCTCCCACCTAAGCTTCCCAGTATTTGGGATTATAGAAGCATGTCACAATGCCCAGCCAGTTTTCTTTTGTTGTTGTTCTTAACTTTTGTAGAGATGGGGTCTCACTATGATGCCCAGGCTGATCTCAAACTCCTGGGTTCAAGTGATCCTTTCAGCCTGGCCTCCCAAAGTTTTGAGATGGCAGGCATGAACTACCCACGGCTGGCTCTAATGATTTTATGTTGGAGTACATTCAGGCTCAAAAGCTATGATTTTGTGCATTACATTTGAATACAGAAAATGCTCCTCAGATGTAGTTTTTTGATTTTGGTGTCTGATGCAAAGTTTAGCACATGCTCTGAATCTCAGTAAGTATCAGTGAGTGTTTCCATGTTGAATGGAATCTTTTTTTTTTTTTTTTTCGAGACAGAGTCTCGCTCTGTTGCCAGGCACCAGGCTGGAGTGCAGTGGCACAATCTCGGCTCACTGCAACCTCCGTCTCCCGGGTTCAAGCAATGCTCTTGCCTCAGCCTCCTGAGTAGCTGGGACTATAGGTGCGCACAACCATGCCCAGCTAACTTTTGTATTTTTTAGTACAGACGGAGTTTCACCATATTGGCCAGGATGGTCTCGATCTCTTGATCTCGCGATCAGCCCGCCTCAGCCTCCCAAAGTGCTGGGATTACAGGTGTGAGCCACCACGCCCGGCCTGAATGGAATCTTAATGCCAAAGACATGAAGCCATGGAGAGAGGACTTCTAATAAAATCAGCTTCTGTTGATCCAGAGACCCATGAACAAAAATACAAGTTATCTGTTCCTCCTTCCCCCACAGATCCAACATAGAATAGTGGAACAGGAACAGTATAGCCACAATAGATATTCTCACGTAGAAAGAAAATGAGTTGGAAATTTACAGCAATCGCTGGTCCATAACAATTCTGACATCTAACTGAGCATATGTTTTTAGGAATCCTTACTTGTTGGGAGGGAATGCTCCTTAATTAAGGCTGATTCTGCTCCTCTGAAGTTGTTTTCTAATCTATTGTTGCCCATGGGCCTTGCTTCTTCCCAATAGACTCTTGGCTCAGTTCTCTTAGAGATTATTTTTCTTTAAGAAATATAGCTGAGTAGTTTTATTGGCCAATTTTCTGTATATAAAAGGATGAAGTCCCAGAGACCTCTTTTTATTTCAAACTCTCTTCTTTTTAGTCCAAACTGACACAACTACCTGAAAAATTCTAATGATTTTTTGTGGGTGTGACTGGGATTCACATCCATAACTCTTTTTAAGACAAACCTCACTCTAATTTGGGCGTGTCAGTATGCTATGAGATAATGTTTTAAAAATTTCTAGAAACCCATTTGTTTAGCTGAAAGAGTCTACTAAGAATCACTTTTGATCTTTCTGAGGTCTTAAAAGAGGACCATGTGCAATGGTTCATTCACAGGCCTTCTGGTACTTTGGGAGGGCAGTATAAGAGGATCCCTTGAGGTCAGGAGTTTGAGACCAGCTTGGGTAACATAGAAAGTCCTTGTCTTTACAAAATATAAATAACTTGGTGTGGTGGCATGTGCCTTAGTCCTACCTACTCAGGAGACTAAGGTGGAAGGATTGCTTGAGCAAAAGAGGTAGGGGCTGCAGTGAGCTATGGTTGTGCCACTGCATTTCAACCTAGGCGATGTTACAGTCTCACCAGTGCACCACAATGTAGCAGTCTCTCATTGCCTGAGTTAGTACTCAGAGTCCTTTGTTTTGTGACCAAGAAAGTTAAGGAGCACAGACATCAAGGGTGAGGTTAGAGTGAAAGTTTAATAAGCAAGAGAAGAAATTGCTCTCTGCTGTGGAGAGGGGGAGCCAGAAGAGGTTTGCCATTTTACAGTTGAATTCAAAGGCTTTTATAGAAAACCAAAGAGGTCTGGGTGTCTCATTTGCATAACATGCGAATTTCCCCATCCTCCTAATGAGCATTAGCCCTTAGCTTGAGTTACTCCATAATGTTGCTTTGTTCCCCTTATTGTGCATGTGTCAGGGGATGGAATTTTCCATTGCTGGATATGTCTGGACAAGTCACCTTTATAGCCTTTCTTATCTGTGTGGTTGTGGGCGTGTCTTAGACCTACCTGGTAAGTTCCCTTATCTGTGTCTGCAGGCTGTTCTTTTGTTGAAAGAATTCAACTGTGAAACCACCCTAACTGCCTGCCTGACCAGTGTCTTCCTTTCTTCTCTCTCAGCAACAGATGGAGACCCCATCTGCAAAAAAAAATAAAATAAAAATTTTAAGAGAGGTCTTATATCCATAATCTTGATTTGATTTTGTTCCCTGAGGCTATTTATCATACTGTGAATAGTTTTACAACTGGAAAATCAGGAAATTTGAAGTCATTTTATTTTCTAATCCTTAAATGCCTACCACTTCTTCATATCTAATTTCCTCTTATAAACCAGTCATCTCTTTAGCATATGTCTGTCTTACTATGCATTGATATATGCATGAAACAGAAGCCAATTGACACTTGTAACATTATGGCAAAAAGTCTTCTTAGCCAGAGCTACCATTTCATCGGGTATAATTTTAGCTTCTATGTAATTGTATGTGACAGGTTTGCCAAATGTTTTGCCATTACAAGATATGGGCTGCCCTTTTTCTGCCACTAATAATTTTCTAAACCTATTTCTAGCCTTTGCCAATAGGTTTTGCTATTATTGCTATTGTTTTGGTTTAATTTTTTGTCATTTTCTAATTTTTGCCATTCCTTCAGCCATTGCCAACAGACCCCTCACACTTTTCAAGCCTCCATCTGTTGCCTATTTCCAAAGCCAATGCCACATGTTTTGGATTTTATTACAGTCATGCCGCACTTCTAACAATTTTTCTATCAGTCACCTAATAGTGCATAACAACCCTAACGTTGAGTGACTTAAAGCAATAATTTAATGTTTCTAAAGATTCTGTGGGTTGGATGGGCAGTTCTCCTACTGGTTTCATCTGGGCTCATGCAAGTGGCTGCCTGAACCTCTCTCTACATGTGGTCTGTCTTTCTCTAGAAATTTAAACTAGGCTCCTTCAAATGGTGATGGTAGCATTCCCAGAGGGCAAGCCCCATTGTGAAAGTGCTTATTAAGCCTCTATGCTTGTCAAGTCTGCTGAAGTCCTTTTGGCAAAAACAAGTCACTTAGCTAAGCCAAGAGTCAGTATGGGAGGAGACTGTAAAAGAGTGTAGACATCAGGAAGAATGATTAATTGGGAAACATTAATTAACAATATACCACATGGGCAACCAGGATAAAAACGAAAAAAAAATCAAATGAGAAATAGAGAAATTAGAGAAAAAAAATAATGGCTTTAGAATATAGGGAAAGGAAAGAAACAAAACAAATTACATTATGTAAAAATATAATTTAAGACACCTCTTCTGAAATAAAAGGAAAATGAATCTACATATTGAAAAATTGCTAAGAGAAAATGAACAATGATAAACACTAAGACATAATTTATATAAAAATCAGAGATGAATATTTTTATTTAGAAAGAAGATGAATGTAAAGTGAGTAAGGTGAAGAATACAATAGATAAGATGATTTTCTAAAGGTTATTTCAGGCAACCACAAAAAAAGATCAAGCCATGTGTACTTGGGGAGGCCATATGGCCTAGTTACCCTGGAACAGTTCCGGTTTATGCCTGTTGTCCTAAACTAAACATAAATAGCGGCCTCTTTCACTCTCAGAATGTGGCTTATGTGACAATTTATAGTCACTGTTGTTTTACGGGAAAAGCAGTACGATTTCCAGTAGACTTTTTGACCGTAATGTTCACTATCAGGAGACAGTGAAGCACCACCTACGATATACTCCAGGAAAGGGCACTTAAATACTACAGAACTTTTCTTCAGATTCAAATCTACAAAGAGATGTGGCCGATGTCGGGCAAGGTGTCAGAGCCCTTGCAACGGAAAGTGGTTGGCTCGTGAGTAGTAAGGAGAATTTACCAACAGTAGAGGTTTGAAAAAGAAAGATTTATTAAATAGAACACTGTGGAAGAGCGCAGCGAGGTGCTTCAGCAAGTAAGGACTGAGCTCTCCACGGTGGATTTTTCTTTAGGGATATTTATGGACCTTAATGCAGGAACTTAAGGGTAATTTGGAATGTGTTAGTCACATAGGTCATGAGAAATGATTATATTTGTAGACATTTTGGTGCCTTGAGGTCAGCAAGGCTTACACAATGAGTTTCAACAAACATGCATTACAGAGATGTATAGAAATTCCAGTTACTTATAACTTTGTGGAAAAGAAGGCTGGTATCTGATGCTGCCTTTAGATGATAGGGAAGTCTAATTACTTCTGAATTCTTCAGACAAGGAATTTTGCCTCTGGATGGTCTGCTTGATGGCCACCAGGTGATCTTTGCTCCCGTCAACCCAGGGAATTTTTAATGAAGAAATCATGTCTCACTTAATATTTTAATGAAGAGATGATATCTTCTTGGGGAAACTTATGAAAGATCAACTATAACCAAAATAAAGATTTGAGAGGAAAATTCGATAAAAAGACTAGTGCTGACCATTAAATATGCTTATCTGTGATTGAGTTGAACCAAAAAGTATCAATATTGAATGTTTTACATGTTTTTAAAAAAGCAGAGATTATAAAGTAATACAAATATAGAGAAGAACAAAATGTTTTTAAGAGGAATAAATTCACTGATTGACTCATCAGTGCTTCACCTAAAAAAAAAAAAAAAAAAAAGAACGTAATTTCCAGTGGATAAATCAAAGAGTAAAAAAATTAAGCAAATTTAATGACACAGGGAAAGAACTAAGCAAAATAATTGGAAAGCAAGGGGAGATGGGTAGAAGTGTCAGAGGTGTTCCAACCAGAGCAACTTCATCTTGAATAGCAGCTGCGTAAAATAAGGCTGAGGCTTAATAGGCTGCATTCCCAGGACGTTAGACATTCTAAGTCACAGGAGCTTGGCACAAGATACAGGTCATAAAGATTTTATGGTAAAGGTTTGGTAAACCATGGTAAAAGTTTACTAAACCTTTACTGAGATACAGGTCATAAAGATTTTATGGTAAAAAACAGGTAAAGATGCAGTAAAGAAGCCGGCCAATCCCACCAAAACCAAGGTAGTGACGAAAGTGGCCTCTGGCCATCTTCACTGCTCATCATACACTAATAATAATGCATTGGCATGCTAAAAGACACTCCCAGCAGCACCATGACAGTTTACAAATGTCCTGGCAATGTCAGGAAGTTACCCTATATAGTCTAAAAGAGGGAGGAACCCTCAGTTCTTGGAATCGCCCACCCTTTCCCAGAAATCTCATAAATAGTTCACTGTTTAGCATATGTTCAAAAAATAACTGTAAGTATCTTTAGTCAAGCAGTCCATCCCACTGCTCTGCCTATGGAGTAGCCATCCTTTTATTCCTTTACTTTCTTAATAAACTTCTTCCATTTTACTCTATGGAGTTGCCTTGAATCCTTTCTTCCATGAGATCCAAGAACCCTCTCTTGGGGTCTGGATTGGGATGCCTTTCTGTATAACAAAAGGGAGTACAGGCATAATAAATTGCTGCTCATAGTAAGGAGTTAGTAGACATTGTCTGAAACAAGGGGGCAAAAGTATTACAAAAAGATTTGTTAAAGATAACCAGTAAAATCTAAAACACTAACCTTTAAAATATCTGAAGAACTACATACAATACAAAGAAAACATACTCTATAGTGAATATAGACCAAAGGAAGCCCCAAATAATATGAAAGTAAAAGGAAATGTATCTGTCATGTTAATAAATATAAAAGAGCTTAACTTATTTAAAGGAAAAGGATTTGTACACAGAATTGCAAAACAAAACTCAAATCTAATTTGCTTGAGACACATTTAAAACAAAGCAACTCAGAAGGACCAAAAGACAAAATAAGGAGAGTAAGTTTCTATCAGGTCAATACAAACATAAAAAAGCAGGAATCTGATCTTAATTTCAGATAAGATAGACTTTAGGTCAAAAAGCATTATCGGACATATAGAAGAACAGTTTAGAATGTTAAGGAGTATAGTTGACAATGAAGATATAACAGTTACAAACACCTATGCACCTGAAAATGTAGCAGTAATTTTCATAAATAAGAAATTATGAGATACTAAGAATAGAACTAGAAATAATCAGAGACTTCTATTCGCTATCAGACTAAGACGGAACAAATAGACAAAAGCACACTTAAGGATATAGTATTTCTTAAGCAAGAAGATATGTTATATATATATATATATATATATATAACTTAATACTGTAACAATGAGAACATGCCCATGTGACAGTTATTTAAAAATTTGACTATAAAGGCTCTATAAATCTAAAAATGAGGAATGGTACAGAAAATATATTTTCTGAGTCTAATAAATCTAGACATGGTAGGAAGATATTAAAAAATGCCTAGAGTTAATTAAATTTCTCCTCAAATCTACTTAGGTTAAATATTTTTAAAAATACACACAAATGATAGAATTTCTGGATAACAATACATCAACCTATGGGACAGAGTTAAAACAGAGCTCAGAGGAAAATTCATAGCCCTAAATATTTACATTTACATGAAAGAATAAAAACTAAAAAAACCTCTCCAACTAGATTTGTTTAAAAAAGGAAAACATATTTGTTTTAAAAAGGAAACAAAACATATTAAATACGCATTTTTTAAATTTTATATTTTTACAACTATAAATATTATTTTTAATGAAATATGCCTAGTTAGGTATTCTCAGACTCCAATTAGTGTAGACTAATATAAATCAATAATCAGTGGGCCTGGGAGTTTCTTGGAAAGTCAAAATATTGCATGTCTGTTTTCTCTTGTCTGTGGAGGAACTAACCAGAATTTATTTCAAAAACTCCCCAATTCTCATTCTTAATTAAAATCGTGCTTTGGGATTAGACTTTAATAATTCAAAGGCAAGTCAAATTCATAAACTTTATTATAGTAAAACAAATACTGTATTTGAAGACAATGGTGAAAATGGCTAAATATTATCAATACTAATGTATGCTTTGTATATTAGGCAAATTTTTAACATGGGAAAACATTTAGTTAAACATTTTTCCCCTTTATATTAAAAATGTCAGTCCACATTGGGTAGTCTGAAAGTCTTCTAGATCTAAAAAGTTATTGGTAAACTTGGTATGTTTGAAATTAAATTATTCTTGAGAGGAAAATTGTCTTCTTTTTTTTTTTGAGACAGAGTCTCGCTCCATCGCCAGGCACCAGGCTGGAGTACAGTGGCGCAATCTTGGCTCACTGCAACCTCCGCCCCCTGGGTTCAAGCAATTCTGCCTCAGCCTCCTGAGTAGCTAGGACTACAGGCTTGCGCCACCATGCCCAACTAATTTTTGTAGTTTTAGTAGAGACAGGGTTTCACCATGTTGGCCAGGATGGTCTCGATCTCTTGACCTCGTGATCTGCCCGCCTCGGCCTCCCAAAGTGCTGGGATTACAAAATTGTCTTCTGTATATTCCATGCTTATTCTTTGTGTCTGCTCTTCCTCTATCAGGGTCCTTTCTCTTCCCTCCAGCTCCTTTCTCTCCAATTATCCAAATCATATCCTTTCTTAAAAAGCTATTCAAGTCTCTCTTTTTGCAGAGAACTTTTCCATAGTATTGAGGATCTACTAATACGTTTATTCACTGATCTTTGCTTTTTAGTCTGTATGCTAAATTCCGCCATTTTATCTTATGCCATTGTCTTCTATGCTTCATAACCTGCAGTGTAAAATCCTGACATTTTATACCTATCAGAACAGGCATGATACATACACGTAGTAGGCAGTGAGACAATGGCGTGGTGATTTTAGAACTGCTAAAGCTCTTCTTTGCAAATGGTTGCTTTTGGTATCTGAAGATCCACCAGGAACAATTATGTCATTGAGTCAGAGTGCTTTCTCCTTTTGGTTCAAAGAGTATAACATATTAAAGTTATTCTCTTATTGGTTCCTTTCCTCCCTCACAGTGAGGGTGACTGGGCGTTTTGAGCAGCATTATTATTTGATGATCTGGAAATTGTCATGATCGTCATGCATAGTGAAGAGAGGGAAAAAAAATACTTTGAGAAAATTAGAAGAGTACAAAAAGGAACTTAGAGACATTAATGACACTCTTTATCAATTTTGAAATTTCCCAATAGTAAATCTGTCTGCTTTTATTTGTAGCACTATAATATTTTTAAATTTTGTCCCTATAAAGAAATGTTTAAATGTTTTCCCTAGAGAAGAAATGTTTCCGAAAATTAAATTCATTTACAATATCTCATAGAATCTTGGACATACAGAAATTTCTGAGAACATGACTGTTGAAATAAAATGTTTTTCATTATTTCTATTTTATAATGGAAAGAAGTTTAGTTTTCCAAATTAAAATATTATAAATAGTAGTTTATATAACTAATCTTAAAATTGCTAAGATTTTTTAAAAGAGGGCAAAATACAAATTGAAAAAGAAAAAGCAGGATTTAGTAGTTGGGTAAGAACTTAAAAGAGCACACAGTGTCAGTGGCCACTCAGGTAACATTCATTTAATGACTTTGTGGTGCTGATCTAGTCTCTTTTCCTCTGACCTTTATGGTAGAAAGTGAGATGCGGAAGGTTTGGTGTGTTGAACAGTTTTGGATTATTTGCAACTTAAATAAGACTGAAGAATGCATTGGCAATGAATTATTCATGGGAGTTTTTATGTGGCAATTCAAGTGCTAAGCACTGAGTTTCAATTGATACTGTCAAGACTATCCTTGACAATATCAAAATTTTAATTTTATGTAAAAAATTCTACCTTTGGCAAGAAACAAAAGGAGAGGGAAAGAAGACCTGAAAGAAATGGCCAAAGCAATGCTGTCCCTTCTTCCCAGTGTATTTGTCATTTCCTCTATCCCTTTAGCTTCTGGTGCATTTCATTCCGGCAGAGACGTGATCCTCCTGTTTTGCGCTGCCGTTGTGCCAGTACTTACCTTTATCACAATCCTCAGCACACTGCATTGATTCTGTCACCTCTATAATGCAGTGTGCACCTTGTAGTAAAGGCTATGCCATATTCATCTCTAGATCCTTAGCACCAAACATAGAGCTTGGAACAAAGTAAGGTAGTTTCCTTGAGTAAATGAATTAATGCTAGTTTCTTGAATAAACAAGTTAAAGACTACACAGAGAGATAAAATGATTTATCCACAGAAATATATGATTCCTCTTAAACTCTCAAAGGTTGGTATGTACTCTGATTCAAAATTCTGGGGTTTTAGGCCTGAGGGATGTAAGTCATAAAGACTAAGAAAGTGAAACACAGCTTCCCATCACATTGTGAGACTTGCAGTCTAAGAGGTGGTATATATTGAGACAAGAAATGGTAAAAAGGTTTAAGGAACTTAATGGGTGGTCTACATAGATTTATTTAAAAATCACTGGCATATTCCAAAACAACTCATCTTTCTACTTGGAGGCCAACTTCCCAAAGAGAGAAACATTGGTTTGGCCCCAAAGGGCTGGACTCTCTCCTTGCCTCACAGAGGACTCAGATCCATGAGTGGGTTCTGGGACACTAATACAATCTTTTTTCATTCTTTTCTTTATGTGTGTGTGTTAAATGGTCTCTCTAGAACTGCCCCCTCTCTGGTTTTCTTTTTGTGTGTGGTTATTTCACAGTTAGCTCAGTGCAGTTAGTAATAGTTGTCAAGATGGGAGAGAATTATTCCTTAAAAGACTTGGATTTTTTTTTTTTTCTCTTAACCTTCCTTTTCACATCAGCTATTTTCATAGCTAATAAATTTTAAACTGTGAAAATTGCTTTGATCAATTATGTATTTAGGTTTTTCATAAACATGCTGATTTTATTACTTATGGAAACGATTAAGAACACATTTGTGAAGGATTTCTCTTGTACTGTCCCCCAGTGAATTCTTTATGTTTGCAGAGATTGTCCTATTTACTGATTTTATGAGGATCTTGCAGATATTTTTATTTTCATGAAATAAATAAGGATGTAGGTATTGTTTAAAGAAACATTTTCAGCACACAAATACCCATGCTGACAAATAATGGTTAGATATTCAGCAAAATTTCCATTTCAAGATAAATAGGTAATTCTACACTTACCCCCAGACATCACAGGTGGTACTCGGGGTGCCTGTAGGTGGCAGCAAAAATGTTGCAAATTGTACCTACAAAATAATACCAACAGCATAATTAAAAGGAAAGGACAAATTAAAAATAACTTCATTGTCATGTTCAAAGTACTGTATATTTAGCTTTAGGCAACAGATTTATTTTAAAGACAAAAATAGAGCAGGCGTGACGTGCATCTGGGAATGGAAATTGGATAACCTCACAACACAAAGGGCAAAAGGCATACCCTGTTACTTTATAAGACTGGATTTTGCAAGGAGGCAATAGAGGTTCTATAAATGCTTTAGTTGGCACCGAGGATGGCTCAAAGGCACATGGCAAAACTTGATATTTCAAATTGTTTTGCCTTACGTCATTTCAGTTTAGTTTTCCATAGCAATGAATTCAGAATGCTGAACACACACAAGCCACAGATTTGGGTTGCTAAGTACATTTTAGAAAAATTAAGTGCAATATAAACTTAAAAAAATACCTGTGATATTTTTAAAACTTGTTTTTAGGCATGAGTGTTGTTCGTAACTGTAGGCCAGAGGCAACAGCCCTCTTCCTATATCACATGTCAGGTGAGGCACAGCCTCCGAGTGCTGCGAGACTAAAACAGCCTCTAACCTTGACTATGGACCAGGTGGTGCTCTGCAGGAAGGTAGGTGAAGGGTAAATGGAATATTAACTCATAACTACTAACTTCCGAGTGGTTCACGGCATTATTTTTTGGAGACTCATTGGTAAGTTGTGGGAAAATTGACTTGTGAAGTGGTAAGGTAGAAGGAAAAGTTGCTGAGAAAGTAATTCTATAAAAAGGAAGATACTAAACATTGGCAGCCAAGAGGTGTAATTATTCCAAGTTATGGTATCTACTGTGCTTCCATAAAATGTGCATCTTGGGACCTGGCACAGTGGCTCACTGCTGTCATCCCTGCGCATTGGGAGACGGAGGCAGGCAGACTGCTTGAGCCCAGGAGTTCAAGACCAGCCTGGATAATACAATGAAATCCTGTTTCTAAGAAAAATACAGGAAAAAAAAATAGTCAGGTGTAGTTGTGGGCACCGTCTTGTCCCAACTACTCAGGAGGATGAGGTGGGAGGATTGCTTGAGCTCAGGAAGCAGAGGCTGCAGTGAGCCATGACTGTATCACTGCATTTCAGCCTGGGAGATGAGAGATCCTGTCCAAAAAAAAAAAAAAAAAAAAAAAAAAATGCATCATCTCAGTATGGATGATGATTTAAGACATAATAGAGGATCAAATTATTTGATTTCAAGGATAGCTTCCCTGAAATTTCCTGAATTTTGACCACTTATTGTATGATCAAATTATATACCTTAAAATTGCTGATGTTATTCTCTAAAATGCAACCCAGAAATCATACTGTTGTCTCAGATAGGTTGAGAGTGGCTGCTTAGTCACAATAGATCTCATTTGAAGATGCTTTTCTTACTTGACATTTGCCATCTTTGGGATATTTGTGATTACAACAAAGGAAGTAAACAGAAACTCTTGTGAATTCTGAAAATGAGTGGGGAAGCGCTCAGGGGGAGCAAGCGTTGGAAGACACTGTGCACTTCATATCCCCACTCTCCTTTCCAAAAGGTCAAAAGGGTTCAAAGGCAAATGGTATCATTCCTGGCTCTTTATCTTATCTTGGTAGATCTCTCTGTTTTGGTGATAGATATTGAAAAGTAGCATTAAGAGGTTGCTAAATAATACACTAAAAGTGTAATCAAAGTTGGAGGGGGAGATTCAGTAAGGTAGAGTGACTTCTTTACATAATTATTAACAGAATTAATACAAAACAGGGGTTCCCAACTCCGGGTTGGGGACCTGTACCAGTTGTGGCCTTTTAGGGACTGGGACTGGGCAGCACAGTAGGCGATGAGTGGCCAGCCAGCATGACCGCCTGAGCTCCGCCTTCTCTCAGATCAGCAGCAGCATTAGATTCTCATAGGAACACGAACCCTACCGTGAGCTGTGTGTGCCAGGGATCTACGTTGCATTTTCTTATGAGAATCTAACTCATGACTGATGATCTGAGGTAGAACAGTTTTATCCTGAAACCATCCTCCTCCCCCATCACTGTGAAAAAAATTGTCTTCCATGAAACTGGTCCCTGGTACCAAAAAGACTGCCATACTAGAGGACAGAAAGTGACAAAAAACTTGAAAGAAAAAGTGAGTAGAATTCTTCTGTGTTACCTGGAAATGGTGAGTCACAGCAACGTAGTAACAAGGACGTTGAAAGTGGGATTGAATGGTAGCAGAGAATGAACCCCAGTTCCTATTATGGTTAAGTTGTTTTGCCTTGTCTTGTTTTTGCATTTGTTAAGAGTGATGCTGTTGGATAACTGCTATACAGGGAACAGCACATATTTAATATGTACGATTTGTTGAGTTTGAGCATATGTAAACACTTACGATACCATCACCACAATCAAGGTAATAGACAATAAAGCTGTTACAAAAAAAGAACTAAATTGACATTTGGTTCTGGCTTGTAGCTGTTCTGTTCTTTTCTTTCTATATGAGCATTTTCAATAAATGTCAAGTGTTCTATTAAAAAAAAAGAATCAAGATGTTTTGATCCGTTCTGGCTACTATAACAAAAAGACCATATGCTTGGGTGGCTTATAAACAACAGAAATTTATTTCTCACAGTTCTGGAGGCTGAGGGTCTCTATAAATGGTGAGGGCCAGCTTCCTGGTTCATAGACAATCGTCTTCTCTCTGTGTCCTTATATGGCAGAAGGAGTGAGGGAGACCTCTGGGGTCTCTTTTATAAAGGCCCTAATCTTATTCATGAGGGTAGAAGCTAATCACCTCCCATAGGTTGGCTCCACCTCCTAATACATCAGGTTGGAATTAAGATTTTAACATTCTAATTTTGGAAGAACAAAAACATTCAGGCTATAGCACAAGGTTATGCTGGTCTGATAAAAAGCAAGAAAGAATTCCTTTTCTATTTGTAAAAGAACTTATAAAATATTTGTTTCACTTCTTCCATAACTGTTCTGAGAATTGACTTGTGTGTCCATTGAACCTGGGGTTTTTATTATGGGAAAGATGTCTTTTAATGGATAACCATTAAAACAAAAATGTAATATTATTCAGGGAAAAAAAAAAAAAAAGAATAATCCTGAATTCCATCACAGGGGGAGTCAGGGAGGACATAGCCATGGCTTTATTCAAACTGTTGGTTCCAGGGCTTGGTTTCTGAGAATATCACAGTGAAGATAGGATAGAAGACATCTGGGACCGAGTTCAAGCTGGAGTCTGATAGGGCAGGTTGCTAGTTAGATGCTAGAAAGAAGAAAAGCCCAGAAGGCAAGAACGAGTATTAAGTTTGAAGAGTGCAGCCAGGAGCTCTGAGTTGGCAGAGATGGGATTGGAGAGGGAGCAGGTGGGGGAGCGAGCGAGGAGGGCTCTGAATAATCACAGCAAACAGCTTTGGGCAAATGCAACTTGCTTTATCAGCTGGTGGGTGGTGGAGCAAGAGAGAGTCTGGCTGCCTGAAAAGGCCAGATCCCCTCTCTCTAAGCAGCAAACACATTAACATCACATGTTGAGCTGAGAATTTTATCCACTTTTGGGAACTGTGGAATTGCATTTCCACCTTGGCACAGCCTCCTATTTTTGACACATAGTGATTTGATATAAATTGTCATCTCCCGGAGACAACCTGACAACAAATACTGCTAATCATTTCATTCTGAACTGCGCCTGGATGGCAGAGAGTAATTAGACACATGCCTGTTGGAGACTTTGCATTATGAAGTGCATGGGAATTTGCTTTGAAGGGGAGAAACAATTAGAGATGGAGATTTACAGAAGACGGTAAGAGGCAGGGGGTCTCTATGTTTTATTTCCTAAAGCCAAAAGAATTCCTATAAAATCCCTACTTAGCTCACATTCTTAAGCTAGAGATCAAGCCTTTTGAAGAATAGGCATACCTTAAAATCAATCCACATGGCGTTGCCAGGATCAAAGAAAAGATAATGCTCTAGGGGACTGGCTGCTTGAATTGTTGACCGAAGTAAACCCCAGCTGACTCACAGGAGTTAAGGTAGTCTGCAAAAAAATTATCTGTAATCCGTCCTCCTCCTTAGATAGATGTTTTTTGGGGTCAGAGAATGGAATCTCTTCTATAGCTGACCCTGGGATTTTGCAGATCCCTGAATCTTATTCTTAGAAAAGTAGGGCCCATGTGTCCATATTATAATTGATATTTTGCAATTATATCTTCATGGCATTCAAAGAAGTCATCGTTTGGGAAAAATACTTAAGTGATTTTTTTTCTCAGGTAAGACAAAACCTGTCACAAATCTAAGGAAGGATTTGGGCAGCTGGTGATGGAGCATCTAATTCCCAGGGCATGGGTGACACAACTCTGTTTTGCCAAATATGCTTTGAGACTCCAGTAACTTCTCTCTTTTTCTTTAACATCACATTTACATGATCCCATGGATGGATGGCCACGGAATATTTGTATGATCTTTGAATTCAGAAATCATGCTTTGTTTTGGTATCACTACTAATAAAGACAACTTGAAGACTTTCAGGTTTTCAGAGCTTCTGGCATCCCCCTTTCTCTAACATTCTAAATATTGAGTCTCCATCTTATATGTCTAGAAAATTATTGTATTATTAAAAGTATTATGTCTCACTCCATTAGCATTTCTAGGCATCCTTGAGGGGGAAACCAAGATGGCTCAGGTGTGACCTGTCACCTTTTGCTCTTGCCTGATGCTCTTTCTTTCTCCTGATTCCCTCTGGTCTGGTGGTCTCTGAACGTGTTCTAGTCTACTTTGCTCCTGATACTTGTAGAGGTGCATGACAACTTACTTCCAACGCGTCACTAATAAAAGTTGTTATGGTCAGTTTCTAAGGGATGAAGATAAAGGAATTAGAATGCAGAAAAGATACTAAAAATAGATATCATTAGACATGACAGCTCCTAAAATTTGCCATCCAGTCCTCTCCTCAGAAACCTCGACTGTCATTTTTATGACATAGAACACAGAGCAGCTCTTGAATGTGCACCTCCCTCAGCTGACAGCTCCTTTCTTGGTCACTCTTCCCCAAATTCCAGGGTCCTCTGTTTTAGACTACCCCAAATCCATAGCTCCACACTTTGAAGCAAGTATGTTTAGAGCATTTTCTCTTTCCCCTTTTTTTTTTAAGCTGGGTTGTTTTAGAGCCATACTTTCCTATTGAAAATGCCCATGAAAACGTTTTTTCCCAAGCAGAGAATGAAGCTGAAGAATAGTTATGCTTTCACCCTTAGAACAATAACATTAGTCACATGGCTTTAAAAACTAGCAAATTTTGCAAATCTTCTGATTAATACCAATAATGTCCATATTAATAAATCCTCCAATTCCAATGGAAAACTTCAGTAATTCTTACTGGCTTTTGCTTTGCAGCTATTGGCTTCCTTTTCCATTTCTCTTAAAAGCAATCTTTAAATGTTTATTATTCTACTTGAGGGGGAATGATAAACCACACTTGACCCACTCAGACCCACTCTTACTTTGACTGTGGGTCTCTGTTTAAGAAAAAAAAGATAATCTACTCACACCACAAGCCCAGAAATTGTAGTGCAAAATCTCTTTTTAATTTGGGGAGGATGGTTGAATAGCTTTTGCATGATTACCCTCAACTTTCAGCCCTTATACAGTATATTTAAACTTATCTATATTCCCATTACTCAGAAATCATGCTTTGTTTTGGTGTCACTAGTAATAAAGACAACTTGAAGACTTTCAGGTTTTAAGAGCTTTTGACATCCCTGTCCTCCAAAATTACTTCTTCCCTTACAGTTTTAGAGAATGAGCTGCTTCTCTTCCAACCCAAGGGTACATCTACATGTGCTCTGGAGTTTATTTTTCCTATGAACGCCCTCGGCTTGCGTCTACATTGTGTATGATCTTGCTCTTACTTTGTGTCTTATATCCTTCAATGGTTACTTCCTCTAATGATTAGCCACCTTCTAGGTGGTGGTTGTGTTTTCAATCCTAATATTGACCAGTACTTATATTCCTGGGTTGAATGCCCTTGATGTCAATGTTGTGTTCTTTATGCTTTATTCTTTTGTACTTTTATTTTACTGCCAAATTCTGTCTACTAATATTGTATTTAGCATTTTTGAGTCTACATTTTTAAGTGTTAGATTCGAATTTTAACTTTTGATGCTACCTTTACTGTTTCAGCATGATAGTTTTGCCAGTCTTGTAAACTAAGTTGGGAGGCTTTCCATCACTATATTACCCAGGAATTAACTGGATAATTGGATGAGGATTCGGACCAACTTACATTACATAATAATACACTGTTGCCTAAAAATTTGGCCGAACCCAGCAACAAGTATACACTTAGTGACATTTTAGAGAAACTGTTGACATCTTTTGAATATTTTCGTTATTTTTCTTTTAGTTTTATCCTTCTTGAATAAATTTAAATCATTTTTGCTTGTTGATTTCACTTTAAATTTTATTTTTTTGTAGCAAAATCTGTATCTGTATGCCTCTTTTTTCTTACTGCTTGTATTTTCCTGACTTAGCTTTTTTGTGTTTGTTTATTTTCACATCCTTACTGACACTTTGTTTTAGGTCTCACTCCTGTAATTGGAATACATTATTTTCTTACTTTGAGTGGGTCTCTGTTTAAGGAAAAAAAAAAATCTATTAAAAAAAAATCTATTTAAACCTACAGTGAATACAGTTTATATTTATCATAGTTTTATTTCAAGTTACTTGGGTTTGTTATGTTGTTAATTTCTTCTTTCTTCTTTTCTCTTTTTTTTTTTTCAGATCAACATAATTTTTATTGCATCTTCTCTCACTGTCAGTTTAACATACTAATTATCCCTGGGGTGGTTATCATAAAATTTAACATACATTTTTAATCTTATATTTCTTAAAAATTGATCAATTTTTAGACAGATACTCCTAGATAAAGGCTTCAAATGCTTATAATTACCTCTTATTTTTTTCCCCTGATAACCTTCCTATGTTAAGATTATTTGGCATTTTATTTCAATTTCTTTTTACATATCACAACGCTTTACTGTTATTAGTATCTTTACTCTTATATCTCATATTTTCTCATTCTCCAATTTATTTTTAAGTTTAATAGAATATACAGGTATATCTCAGAGATGTTGTGGGTTAAGATTCAGACCACCACAATAAAGCAAATAGTATCATGAAGTGTCATATGAATTTTTTGGTTTCCCTAGTGCATGAAAGTTATGTTTACACTATCCTGCAGTCAATTAAGCGTGAAATAGCATTATGTCTAAAAAACAATGTACGTATCTTAATTAAAATACTCTATTGCTAAAAAATGCTAGCAATCATCTGAGTCTCCAGTGAGTCACAATCTTTTGGCTGGTGGAAGGTCTTTCTTGCATACTGATGTCTGCTGACTGACCAGGGTGATGGTTGCTGAGAGTTGGAATGGCTGTGGCAACTTTTGAAAAGATGAGAGCAATGAGGTTTGCCACATCACTTGACTCTTCCTTTCACAAAAGATTTCTCTGTAGCATGTAATGCTGTTTGAGAGCATTTTACCCACAGGAAAACTTCTTTAAAATTGAAATCAGTCTTCCCAAACCCTGCTGCTGCTTTATTGACTAAGTTTATGGAATGTTCTAATACCTTTGTTGTCATTTCAACAGCGTTCACAGCATGTTCACCAAGAGTAGATTCCACCTCAGGAAACTACTTTCTTTGCTCATTTCTTAGAAGCAACTTTTCATTCATTCAAGTTTTATTATGAGGTTGCAGCAACCCCAGTCACTTCTTTATGCTCCACTTCTAGTTCTCTTGCTGTTTCTCCCACATCTGCAATTACTTTTTTCCACTGAAATCTTGAATCCTTCAAAATCATCCATGAAGTAGGAATTAGCTTCTTCCAAATGAAACTGGAGAGTTCCTTGACCTCCTCATGGGACTTCTGACAGGGGTGTGGCTCCTTTACTCTGCTTCCTCAAACCCCTCAAGGGGCAGCATGAAGACAGGCAGGTGCGGGAGCCAGGGCAAGTGCTTTTGGACTCTGGCCCCATGGTAGAGTCTAGGGGTGTGTTGCAATTAATACCCTGTTAGCAGTTGCCATCTGCAAATGGCTAAGTGTTAAACCAGCTCAGTTGAGAGTCAGGGTTTTACATCCTGCCCTCTTGATACCCAGGTCCCTGTCCAGCATCCAGGAAGAGTCAGGTCACCTGGACTTAAAGGATGGTGAATGCCAAGATTTCACTGAGTGGTAAAGGTGGCTCTCAGTGGGATGGATGGGGAGGTGAAACGCAGTTGGAGTGGGACAGTGATCTATCCCTGGAGTTAGCCATCCTGCATCTGATCTCCTCTCTGACCAGCCCCAGCTCAACTCCTCTCGATGTTCAAGTGCTCCTTGTCTTCTCTCCTTCTCTGCCATGACACTCTGCCACTGCAGCTCTTCTGCTATTCTGTACCTTTGCTCATGGAGCTTAGAGTTTACATGGAGTTAGGATAGGGTTGTGGCAGGCCAGAGTAATCTTAGAAAAGGCAACATTTGGGTGCCGAAACAGGAATGCCTGTTCCCATTTAGGGCCAAGGTTTCCAGGCTTGTGGGTGGGGCCTTTGCCAGGCAACCATCCTCTTCTACCCACTATTTCACTGCCTCCTGTCTGTATCACAAAATCCTGTTGATATTGACATTTTGACTTCCTCTTATGAGTTATACATGTTTCTAATGGTATCTTGAATGGTAAATTCTTTACAGAAGGTTTTTAATTTACTTTGCCTAGATCCGTCAAAGGAATCACTATCAATGGCAGTTATGGACTTAGAAAATGTGTTTCTTAAATAAGAAGACTTGAAAGTCAAAATTACCTCTTGATACGTAGCTGCAGAATAAATGTTTTATTAGCAGACATGAAAATAGCATCAATCTACTTGCACTTTTTCATCAGCGCTCGTGGTTTATTAGGTCCATTGTCAGTGAGAAGTAATATATGGAATGGCATCTTATTTTCTGAGCAGTAGGTCTAAACAGTGGGCTTAAAATGGTCAGTGAAACATACTGTAAACAAATGTGCTGTTGCTCAGGCTTTGTTCCATTTTTAGAGCACAGGCAGAGTAGATTTAGCATACTTCTTAAGGGCTCTAACATTTTCAGAATGATAAGTGAGCACTGGCTTCAATTTAAAGTCATCACTTTGGGAGGCCGAGGCAGGCAGATCACGAGGTCAAGAGATCGAGACTATCCTGGCCAACATGGTGAAACCCTGTCCCTACTAAAAATACAAAAAAATTAGCTGGGTGTGGTGGTGCGCGTCTGTAGTCCCAGCTACTCTGGAGGCTGAGGCAGGAGAATTGCTTGAACCCAGGAGGCGGAGGTTGCAGTGAGCTGAGGTCCCGCCACTGCACTCCAGCCTGGCACCTGGTGACAGAGTGAGACTCTGTCTCAAAATAAATAAGTAAGTAAGTAAGTAAGTAAATAAAGCCATCAGCTGCATCAGCCTCTAAAAAGTCTTTTTTTTTTTTTTAAATAGAAGGGTGCTTCATCTGCATGGAAAATCTACTGTTTAGTCACTTTCATCATGAGTCTTAGCTAGATATTCTGGATAACTTGATGCTGCTTCTGCATCATTACTTGCTGCCTCACCTTGCACTCTTACGTTATGGAGATGGCTTCTTTTCTTAAACCTTGTGAACCAGCCTCTGCTAGCTTCAGACTTTTCTTCTGCAGCTTCTTCCTTCTCCCTGTCTTCATGGAATTGAAGATAGTTTGGGCTTTTATCTGGATTAGGCTTGGCTTAAGTATATTTTGTTATACCCAGATCATTAAAACTTTCCACATCAGCAATAAGCTATTTTGTTTTCTTACTACTCCAGTGTGTTCACTGGAGTAGCTCTTCTAAATTTTCTCAAGACTGTGTTCTTTGCATTCACTATTCAGCTAAATATTTGGTACAAGAATCCTAGCTTTCAGCCTGTATCACCTTTCAACATGCCTTCCTCATTAAGGTTAATCATTTTTAGCTTTTGATTTGAGGCAAGAAACATGTGACTCTTCCTTTTTATTTCAAAACTTAGAGGCTATTGCAGGTTTATTAATTGGCCTAATTTTAATATTGTTGTGTCTCAGGGAATAGTGAGACATGAGGAGAGGGGAAAGAGACAGATAAATGGCCATTGGTGGAACAGTTAGAACACACACATCTCTCTGTTAAGTTCATTGTCTTATATAGGAGTGGTTCATGGTGTCCCAAAACAATTATGATAGTAACATCAAAGATCACTGATCACAAGTGATAATGAAAAGGTTTGAAATATTGCTAGAATTACCAAAATGTGACAGAGACATGAGGTGAGCACATGGTCTTGGAAGAGTGGTACCAATGGACTTACTGGACACAAGTTGCCATAAACCTTCCATTTATTAAAAGTATGCAAACTCTGAAAGCAAAATCAAATGAAGTATAATAAAATGAGGTATATCTGTCTGCCCAAGCAATGTTTTTAGAGAGTATGTGTAGGTAAAAACCTTTTATGACCATACACACATAAAATTTTTGGATTTGGTTCTTTCCCAAGTTCTTTTTGCCTAGGTCTAAAATTTTGGGTTTGAGATCATTTTCTCTTACATTTGTGTAGAGGTGACTCAAAAATCTTCCAATAACTGTAATGCTAATAATTATTTGCTTTATCTTTTCAATTTGAATGCTAATTCTCTTCTCTATGAACATGGTTTAGGTCTTATTCTTTGATTAATGTTCTAAAATTTAACTTCTGGGTGCAGTGGCTCATGCCTATAATCCCAGCACTTTGGGAGACCAAGGCAGGTGGATCACCTGAGGTCAGGAGTTCAAGACCAGCCTGGCTAACCTGGTAAAAGCCTGTTTCTACTAAAAATACAAAAATTAGCCAGGTGTGGTGGTGTGCGTGTATAATTCCAGCTACTCTGGAGGCTGAGACATGAGAATAGCTTGAACCTGAGAGGCAGAGGTTGCAGTAAGCCAAGATTGCACCATTGCAATCCAGCCTGGGTGACAGAGTGAGACTTCATCTAAAAAATAAAAAAAAATCTGTATGTTTAAGTGTGGTCTTTTTGTTGTTGTTTTTTCCCCACTTTTTTCTTCTTGGAACTAAGTATTTTTTAATTCAGAAGTTTGTATTTTCTTTCAATTTTTGAAGTTTTTTTCTTTTATCTTTATTTTATATCACTCTACTTATAGTTGTTATTTTCTAGAAATCATATTAAATATTTCATAGAACTTTTATATCTTCTATGTCAATTATCTTTTTGTCATATAGTTTGTTTAACATGCTGCCTTCTGGGGGGAATTTCTCTGCTCCTGCGAACTCTACAGTTTGTTCCTTAGTTGTGGTGGAAAGACGTAATTAAAAATAAAATCTCCTGTCACCCCAGAAAACCTCTGCACAAAAATAGAAGAGAAAGAAATAAGTTTAATTATGGAATAAGCATTAAACCAGAATATGATTTGTGTTCAGACAGTCTTCTAAGGGCTCCGAAAACAAAGACATAAAGAAATGTTAACATTTTATACAGCTCAGAAGATATGATACATTATGTATGAGTTCTTAAGGTAAACAATAACTAGTCCCCCAACTAAGAGGATTTGACAGCACCATTTGTCACACAATTTCAGGTTAAATTCACTTGGCAGTTTGGTTGATTAGGTGTGTTATGCAAAGAAAAAACACTTTTCATGTCTTTATGACAGAAGGTTGTCATGCAACTTGGTGGAGGTCAGTCTACCTAAGATAGACTCCTACTCTTCCACAGAAAATGGAAGAAGGTGCACTATTTCTCTGGATGATTCCATGTCAAATGAAATAAAATGGCTCCTAGGTACTTGATAAATAGATGTTTAAATATTGTAAAGCTGGAAATTATCTTATTTGCCTTTACAAAATTTAAAGGTAAAGCTGGAAATAATCTTATTTACCTTTTAGAAAGACTTACATACATTTCCAAAAGACACAGGTTGCTTGCAAGTAAAGTTTTCTAAGGTGAATGCTCTAATAAATGGAAAAGAGAAGTGTATTCCTTTATTTTCAACAGGGAGAAATTAGTATTAATTTGTATTTGCCCTTACAATTGTCTTTACTTTTGTGTGTGTGTGTGTGTGTGTGTGTGTGTGTGTGTGTGTGTGTGTGTGTGTGTGGTGGGGGGTGGGGTGGGGTACAGAGCCTTGCTGTCTTGCCCAGGCTGGAATACATTGGTGTGATCTTGGCTCACCACAACTTCCGCTTCCTGGATTAAAACGATTCTCCTGCCTCAGCCTCCTGAGTAGCTGGGACTGCAGGCATGCACCACCATGCCGGGCTAATTTTTGTATTTTTAGTAGAGACGGGGTTTCACTATATTGGCCAGGCTGCTCTCGAATTCCTAACCTTGTGATCTGCTCACCTTGGCCTCCCAAAGTGCTGGGATTACAGGCATGAACCACCATGCCCGGCCAGTTGTCTTTACTTTTATTTTCAGTATCTCTAATTGATTATGTTTTGTTTTTTTTTTTTTCCTAGCAGGCTGTAATCATTTTATACATAAAATAGTTATTTGAAGTTCTTTGGAGATAGTGCTTTTACTTATTTTGTGTCTATCTGAGGCTTGTACTCTTCAACCTGTTTTTCATTTCATTGGGTTTAGTTTGATGCTTCTCTTGCGTGGTTCTTTAACCATATATACATATTTTTTTTTATTAAGGATCTCTTATGACCTCCTTGTAAATGGAAGTTCTGACTCTAGGAGTTTTCCCTTGGTTATATTCAATGGGAAAGGACATGCTGATTCATGCAATATGCTGACAATTTATAATATGGGCTTGAGATTCCCCGTTATTCTTGGATTAGGAAACCATCTGGGGCATACTCTACCAGTCCAGTTACTTACCTGGTTTCAAGCACAATCTATGACCAGTGTTAAGTACAAGCTAGAGAGATGGAAAGGATACATGATCCACATTCTTTCAATGAAGTCCTAATAACAACCTTCCTGACAAGTATTGCTAGATCATATCCAACTCCTTCTATCACTTGAATCTAAGTTTGAGTCCCACTTGCCTGGCACTAAATTAGTTATCCACCATCAGTTGATGCCTTTTCTTTTTTACTATAAGAAACCTCATTTTTGAGGAGCTGATGTATCTGGCCCCAGAGTATGAATTATTGTTTACCATATATGGCAGGCTCTATTGTCTTTGTCTGTGCTTGGTCAAGAAGTGAACATGTAGTGTGAATCTGGCTGTAAAGGACATAAGTATTAAGAAGTATGCTGAGATTTTATGGGAAGATTTTTCTCCTTCCTCCCTTATAAAAAAAAAAAAAACAAAGAGCTACATAAGAAGATACTTCCTCCCTGCTCCCTTTCCCCTGCTTCGGGGGTTTTATGTGAGGAGATGGTGTTTGGAGTTACAGGAAACTTTCAATGACCTTAATAACATGAAGATGTTAGCAGAGAAGTAATGCAGCAAGAGCTTGAAGGTCCTTGATGCTGTTAGTGAACCCACAGAACAAACCTTGGAATGGCCCATATCCAGACACTGTTGTAGGTGAGTTGATGAGATGACTTTTTTCAATGTCCTTATTTGTAGGTCAGGACACTCCATTCCATGGACTGTCTCTACATCAACAGCTCTTATTGTTGTGTACGTGTTTTGAGCTGTCATTGTCTATTATGTTTCTCTATAGATCTATTATTATTTGATTTTTATCATTCAGGAATTCCTCATTCTTCATCTGATTGGGAGTACTTTTTAATGTCTTCAGTCTTTTTTATAGATTTATTCTTAATAACGATTATATAAAATCTGTATATGTAACTCTTCTGACATAAATGGGTTTGGAGAAGAATGGAATAGGAAAATAGTTGCAGTCTGTGTCTTTCTGCCATTGTTTTCAGAAAATATAAGTTATTTCCCTTCAAGTTCCAACTATGTGATCATCTCCTCTAATAATATTCCTGTGATCTATCCACATTTCTCTTGTACCCTGTGTATGCCTCTATTGAATTTACCATGCAGTATTGAAATTATCTTATGTAAGCATATCCTGCCTTTGGATTATGAAGCTCTCCTGTTAAACTTTAGGTGTTATTTATATTTTAATTTTGCAGAATGGCTTATTCATTGTCATCTCTCAAAACTTTTTATTGAATTGAACATACTCTGGTTCTTGAAAGATTTATTTTCTACAAGGAGCTTAGAATCTGCAATGACACTTCTTAGCAAATTCTGAATTTTTTCTTCCTGACTTTATCCTAACTACTTGAATCTAAGAGATTTGTACTTAGATCTTCCAGATGCAACTTTGATGGAGAATTTCCCAAAAACAACTATAAAGTGATTTTCTTTTTCTTCTCTTATTTTTCTCATTTAGTCCCTCTTTTGTATTTCTCTGTTTATAAATTAGATTATGTCTGGAAGTTTTTATTGATGTGATATTAAGTGATTTGCAATTATAACTTGCAGCTATCTGTATTTAATTTGCTTAAGTTTTTAGTTCAAGTAAGTTCATAAAAGCTCTATTGGAACCTATTATATGATAAGCTTTGTGCCAAATTTGTGTACAGATGTCAATTTCTCTTTGTTAGGGAACACATCTGTATTTCTATGTAGCTCTACGTCATTCGATAGATATGTAAATGGATATATTTATATCAGGAGTTTGATGCAAGTACTCTCAAATGTGATTATAGGATTTTTCTAAGTCTTTTTCTAAAAAGGGAAAAATTACATGTATCCCTTCTATAGCTAAAAATCTATTAAGCATTATATCTTAGTTAAATTAGCATTATCTACAGTAATAGACAGTTCTTGAAATCTCAGGAGCTTAATGCATAAAAATTTACTTCTCATTGAATTTATTTGGCCATGCGATACAGTGATGCTTATGAAGTCATTCAGACACCAAGTCTAAAAATGCCTACCTATTTAATATGTGGTTTATATGTCACCATGAGCTAAATAATTTAGAATAGATTAGAAAGCAGACTGAAAGAGAGAGGGAGATAGGGAGAAAGAGAGACAGAGGGAGAGAAAATCATGTTATATATAAATTATGCATGCTTTATTGCTTGTATCTAAAAATAGCATACTTTTTTCTCAGAGAGATGAAAAATGGAAGATGGAAGCTGTTTGCAGGGAAGGTTGGGAAATGTAGCCTAACTGTGTGCGAGAAAGAAAGCCTGGTTTTAGAGAACACACTGAAGTCTCTGCCACATACCTCTACCAAGTGGTCAGAACACCTGGCCAAAGGCAAAGATTGTGTGTGGGAGCTCAGGCTCAGCTTCTGTTTTTCTCTGCTGACTTCAAATCTCATCTCCATTTGTTTTAATAAAACTTTCTGAATCTGGCCAGCTTGGGGAAATTGACCAGACTAATACACAGAAAGTTAGAAGCAAAAATGGATACTTTACTCAGCAGGTGGCTCTCCTCAAATTCTCTGAGCTCCAGTGATCAGTATATGAGAATGTATTTTCTCTTATTAGCCTCCGTAATGAGCTACCAGTCAACAAAGATACAATGTATCAGTTTATTTATTTTTTCTCTTTAGTTTAATGAGGAAAGAGAGAGAAAGTTATTTTGTTGATGTTGTAACATTAGCCAACTGCAAAAGATTTCCAGGATAAATTGAAGAGAACAGGAGGAGGTGGTGGCAACTGACTATGTGGATTTTCTGTTTTCTCTAATTTTTAATAAAGAAATAAAACTTATAAGGTATTGATAGAAAGACATCAAAAAGTAGTAAACATAGCACTTGAAGAATCAGGAGTGAGGGCAGTTAATCATATACAGTTTTTCTTCCTAGCAGAGAAGTCAGAATTTTATTTCTCCTGTTCTCTATTTGCATATAGCATGGTGCTATGGATGGGTCATGGGTTTCATGGTTAAGACATAATTAGATTCAAAGCCTTAGTGGTCTTCTTCTTACTACTACACATTTCAAATATGACCTGATTTCTTGAACCTCAATTTCTCATTTGTTATGTTGGTACAACGACACTTATGTATAATTTATTTATATAACAAAAACTGCTTGGAGGATTGGATATAATAATTTGGAGCACCTAGCATGTACCTGTCTCCCAGCAAGCACTCTGGAAATGCTAGGTCTTTTGGCTGGAGAAATAGTCTCTTTCTGGAAAGTATTCTACATGAAATATTGGGAATGTAAAACTCCTCAGATTGTTTCTTCAACATTTAACGAAACACTACCATGTCCAGCAGGTGTTCCATCCTTGGTGATCCCAAAGCACTACACATATTTCTCTTAAGATGTTACACTTTTACACACGTGTCTTTGAGCACAGGGTCTCTTTAACTAGACTGTGAACTTCTGAGTGGATCCTGTGTTCTCTTCTTCACATTTCCCTCTTAATTCAGCCAGAACAAAGTGACAGCTGTAATTTTTTATTCTAGGCACTATGCTAGCTAGGCACCATTGGGGTCAAGACTAGAAAGGCAGGCCTTTACTTTACAGAGTATTTATTTTCTACAATACCTTGCTTAGCCCCTCTTTCTTAAGTATGTTCAGATCTGGCCCTGGAAGCCTGGGATTGTTCAAACACATCTGGTTAAAGAAATCATATTTATGTTCAATCCACGAAGACAAAGAAGATGGAAACAAATAGATGAGGGCCCCCTTCTTCATGCTACTACACCAAACCTGGACCATGGCAAAAGGGAACAGAGTGGGAGACAGACAGCCACTGGGGATTTCCCAGCCAGCCTCCTGTTGTTCCCAGTGCAGAATAGCTGTGCTCTTGGCCTCATTGCTTGCTGTCACAGCTCCTAATATGCCAGGCACAGGTTCATGGTGTGACCCGTTATGGACACTACATCAATTACTTTTTATACCACTAGTTGGAAAAAAAATACAAAATGCATTAAGGAATATTCTCCATAAAAAGAATAGCCCTTTAGAAGAACATGTAAAGTGGGATCTAATGAATACTCCTACTAACAAGCCCATCCTATTTAGCTTAAATGTGGGCATTTTTAAGGTGTCTGGAAAAGTCACTCACACCTTGTGCATTGTGTTTGATACAGTTTTGAAGCACATCCCTGCAGGCACCTGTACGAGAACAGAACAAGCAAATAAGTTGGCAGATAGAGAAAAGAAACAGGAACTCAGAGGTGAATCCGGTTGCTTGCTCAGGCCCAAGCAGTAGCAGTGGAATATTTCTTTTTGAGGTTAATTTTCTTAAAAAACTGCTTGTCTGCCCATTAATTTGTAGTTTCTGTCCTTTTTGTGCACCACATGCACCAGATTTGGTAATTAACTTTTTAAGCCGAGTTCAGCAATTTATTGGGCTGAGTTTGCAGTCCAGAAACTGATCACATACCTGCCCTGACAAGACAGTCTTAATGAGTCTGAAACTAGGAGCTGAAGCTCTAGATGAGCTAATTCTGCAACCTGAGGCCCTGAGCCAGTTGTTGGAAATTATCCCAAATGGATTCTGAATCTTCCCACCTGCAGCACAATTCCCCCACGCATGCCCCTCCCAGAGCTGCATGGTGTGGCACCACTGAAATGTCTTTAGAAGACTTTTTTTTTTCTGTATTTTAATTGCATGTTAGGATAAAATAACTTACAGGTCTGCAATATTTATTACTTTGTTCGAATGGAGAAAAGAACCCTACATAATATTGAAGAAATTACAGAGGTCAAAAGATTCTGTCTCCTCAGGCCATTTTATGGTACAGAGAAGCAGCACTTCTGAACACATAATGAACACCACAATCTCCGTTTGGATTGGGAAGAAACCCCCAGCTCCCAGCAAAGGTGTTCTAATGAGATACTGTATTAGTATAATACTGCTTTCAAAGCAATCACCAGCATGCTGATTGTTCCCTGGGCAGGGCTGATCCATGAGCCTTATTTGTAACGAGATGAAGGCATATTTGACAGGAAAGATTGGTTTTCAGAAAGAACTCACTGGGATGTGCACCGCTGAGCCCAAAAAACCACTGCCCCTGCCTGAGGCTTTTAGCAGCTTTGTAATAGATAAAATAAAAAGTCAGAAATCAGAAAGATAAAGCAAGATACCTTGACACATTTCAGGATATGAGGACACAAAGATACCAGTTTTTCCTGTGACTCAAATCTTTATGAACAAAATCATCACAACTGGAACAGAGGCTGTGATGGATCCAGTACCACCTCTGGGGCCTGGAACTTTAACCTGACGGCCTCACCAGGGATGTGCAGTGCCTGCTCACTCTACCCATAAAGGGCCGGAAGTTCAGGTTGAAGAATTCTACTTTCATAGAAAGAGAAAACAAGAGAGAAAAAAAGGAACTCTGTCAGCTCACATAGTCAGGGGCCTCGAATCTGTTCTTTATTAAAGAAGAAGGGCTAATTGACTGTCTCCAAAGTATTTATTGTGCCTGTATGTGCTCAGCTTGGTACAAAGCATGGTCAAAAACCAGAAAAAAAAGGTATTTTGCCCCCGTTGTAAAGGGAAGAAAATAGCAGCTCCGGTGCATCAGTCATGATAGAAGCATTTGATGATGTTACAAATGACACAGGTGTGATGGAAATAACTGCCCTTGGGGCCAGTTTAGAGAGACATAACCCTGTGGTTGGCAAGATGAGACTGCTGGATTTGCAACAAAGTCTTGAAGAATAGGTAGAATTTAGGACCAGGAAAATCACAGTGGGCGTAACAGGAAAGGGATGTAGAAGTGCAATGAATGTGGCATATTTATAAGATGGCAAAGGCATTATCGAGCTGATTTAGACAGCTCTTTTCTTTTGCTTTATTTTCCAAACAAATATTCCAAATTTTAAACCATCCCGGTTTCTTTACCTGCTCCTCTCCCTATGAAGAAACATTGCAGTCTCTGCCTCTAGGGTGCTCCGTAGACTATTCCATCCTGAAACATAATATTAGAAGTATTTGTTTGTCTTTCTTCTTATGCAATCATGATCTCTTCAGGGAAGAAACTGAGGCTCATTCCTCTAGATTTTTGTGATGTAATAAAATCGTAAGTAAAAAGTAGTTAGTATGTGAAGGAATTTTTGATGAGTGACTGTGTTTCCTTCAGCCACAATTTGTTTACATGATTCTCCAGCCTCATGGACATCATTGGCCTCTCCAGATCTCCCTGCCCGCTTCCTTCTCTGCTCCAGGCTTCTTAACTGACCAACATTCTTGTAAAATTATGATATCAAAAGTCCAGAATTCTCAGTGCAGGGTTAAACTCGAGACTATGACTCAGTAAACCTATCTATAAATTCATGCAAATTCAGTGTTGGAATGAAATAGGTACATGAGATCACAGGCTCATAGTGAGCCTCTTTAATAAAACTTTCAAAAACATATGTTCTCCCTCATTCTTTACTGATGGAAATGAATTTTTGACCCTAAATATGGAACTTCATGTATTTACAACTGTCAGATTTCATCATCTTCGCATTACGAATGTTCACGATAATTTTGAACCTTGATTTTGGCATTTCTGATACTTAGTGCTCCCTTCCAACTTTACCAAGAGTTGCATTTGACAAATACATATTCTACTCTCTTTCTTGGTCAGTTAGAGGGCTAAAAATATTGATCTAAATAAAGCCAAGGGAGGAATTCAGTGTGGCATCCCTGGAAGTTTCGTCCAGGCTGACAAGAAGCCAGTAAATTGTCTCACTTTAGACATATTGTTCAAGTGGTTACATACACAGTTCACTAACATGGATGTGTTCTGACTAACATTCTTTTCATAGCATCAATGAAAATATAATGAAAAAATCATTTTAAAGGCTTTTCTAAAGCCAAGATAATCTTACTTCAATAGCCTCCACCTGGGTGGTAAGAAAACAAATTTAGTGTGATGTGACATTTTGCCTCACATTATTCACCAATAGTGAGTGCCACCTTGCTCTTCATAATGTTGAAGCAATCAGCCAAAACTTGTCAGATATTTCCACAGTATATCTTCTACCTGCTTTTGAAAATCCAGACAATATCTTTCTCATGTTCTCTCATGCATCCCCTATGCTACAGGGACTGTTGAAGATTTTTTTAAGCAATAATTAAGTAAAGGATCACGATCTATCTAATTGATGAAATAATCATGTTGAGCATTATAAAGATATTGAGACAATAAATGAATAACTGTTGTGCATCAAGAATTCTGAAAGTTCCATCTCTTTCGTGGCATTTGTCAAACCATCTACATTTCTTAAATCTTAGTTTCTTTTCACAAAATGAAGTAACACTAAATGAGATAGTTATAAAGTTCCATTTAGTCTTGAAATTTTATACTCTGCGTTTAGCAACTTTAGACAGCGAGGAAGTCCTTTATAACTTACTTGTTATCTATAGTGCAGAGATCTGCCTCTGACATGGAACTGAATACACATTAAGATCTATTACCTTCAAGAGTTTCAGATAGAGCTGCTGCCTCCTTTATACAGAGGGCAGAACGAGTCTAAGCAGGAGGAAATGTTACTTCTTAGCCTGGGCATACCTGCCAATCAGAAAGACCATTTGGGGATCTGATGCAAAGTTATTGCTGGTTGATGGCTCCACATGCCAGAATTCTCACTGATATTTTTAAATCCCTGCAATAAAGTCTCAGTAGAAGAAACTGCAAGATGAATTACACATGCTTATAGATCTGTCTCTGAAAAACTTCAGGGTTTTCATTCATTTTCATAATTTCAGCACTTGGTGTCCCAGTAAATCTTTGGGGGAAAAGAATTGAGAAGAAAGGCAATGATCTCACCCCACAAAATGGTAAAGACCAGGGGTTAAATATATTGTTTTTCTAATTGAAGGCAATAAAAAAAGTTTCTAAATCCTCTACAACAGTTATTTTCCTTTCAATTCCCTTAGGCTTCAGCTGATGAGCTATTTTCTAAAGAATTTCCTTTGGAGATCCTTTTCATTTACTGAAAAGAACTAATTGTTTTCACAGTGATGTATAAAAATACAGTGTGCTCAACTCACCATTCTGTATCCGGATTAGAAAAATATTGTTCTCCAGGCACTGTCTATTTTGAGGAAATTTGCTTTTATAATGTGCACTAACAGCAGAACTGCCCTTCTTTAAGCAATCACTAAGAACCATTTAAATGTGGTAGCAAACTCAGGTTGATAATTCACATCCTATAAATTACTGGAAGGAGCAAGTGAAAATTTACATTCACATCTTTAACCCTGCCATGAGCAGCGTTTCATTCTGCTCTTGAGTCCTTTGACACTGAAGTCAGGTGCTGTGTGCTTATTACTCAGCCTTTGTGTAAGCCTTCCTGCCTGAGACCATTCTCATCTGGGGAAAACAATTGTGTAGCTGAAAGCAGCTTTCTTCTTCACTTGCCATTCTGTCCTCTCCAGGTGGGGTTGCTTATCTCAACGGTTCCCAACCTTTTTGGCACCAGGGGACCAGTACAGAAGTTGGTGGGGGAGGCAGGTATGGTTTCGGGGTGGATCTGTTCCACCTCAGATCATCAGGACATTAGATACACAGTTCACAATAGGGTACATGCTCCTTATGCTGACTCTGATCCGACAGGAGGCAAAGCTCAGGCAGTAATGCTTGCTTACCTGCTGCTCACCTCCTGCAATGAGGCCCAGTTCTTAACAGGCCACAGTAGCAGCTCTTGGCCTGGGGTTGGGGACTACTGGCTTATCTGATTGTTCAGTTTCCAGGATGCTAGAAAAGCTGCCATTTACTAATAGGCAATACCAATGTGCATTGAAAGGATACATGTGCAGGTGCCTCGTCTTCTTTATACTGTTCAGCTCAAGGCTCAAGATTTGAATAAAGAACTCATTTGTTTTCTTTTATCCTTTGTTCATGAGGTTTTGGAATCCTTGCTTCCCAGGAGATGGCCTGAGATGGTAAGGTAGGGGCCTTTAGATGAAGAATGGAGCCAAGCCTTGAGATTAAGCCAGTGCTCCAGACCTGTCTTAGGCAATCTTGTGTTGCATAAGGTGCATGCTCCACTTCTAATAAAGGAACAAGTTGATTTCACGCTACTGTTGTCCCTTAGGCTTTTAACTTCCATTGGAAACTAACAAAGAGAAAGAGTAAAAGGTCTTGCAATGGCAAAAACAACAGTAAACAAGAAAAATAACCTGTCTGATGAAATTATTAATAAAATCCATAACAACGAGAAAATCAGCAGCAGCACTGTAAATTTGGAGAGGTGATCTCCTGGTAACTTAAAAAAGATTCCACTATGTATAGTACACTTCGATCAGGTTGAAGGAAGGAAAAAGAGCTCTTTACAACTCTGTGAAAAAGCAGCATTATCAGGCAGTCTCTCAGATGACTATGATTTTTAAGTCCTTTAGTGTTCATTATGTTGTAAATTTATATTTTGCTTTTTCTTGCCTTTCATTAATATACTTGATATATTTGCATACATTTTATTGATGTTTTATTTAAAAAGCTTTCAGATGCCTTTGAAACTTTCACTGTTTTCTAATTTAATATTTACTAATTTGTTAGGTTTATTTTGATGGAAAATTTCCAGCTTCTGGAGTCGAATATTTATTTCATTTAGTTTCATTCTTTCTTATTTAATGAAAAATATAATTAAGTAAATGAACTTTGTTCTCTGTAAAGCTTCTTCTATGCTTGTAAGTGACTAAATAGCTACAATGAGATTACTACGATACATAACAATCTCACTGTTGTTAATTTTAATAACTTATAACAGGAGCTTTGAGTTATTTTCTGATGTAAAGATTATTTAGCAGAGGATTTTGATTTTATTTCCAAGTGATTAGATTAGTTTATCATTTTGCTATAAATTTTTGCTTTTATTACATTGTGAATAGAGAATTTATGATTATGGCTGTGATATTTTGTTTGCAAGTGTACTGAAACACTGTTAGGAAAGTTCTATATAAAAGGCATATTTTATATCATCGACTTGATTTAATATGTTAATTGTGTTATTCTAATACTATATCATTTTGGTCTAATTGAACTGTAAAAAAATGTAACAATATGTATTAGTCTCCCCCTAAGACCATGGTTCTTTTTCGTTTTAACTGGCTCTATTTCTATGTCTTTTTTCATACACTTTGGAGTTAGTGAATTCAGAACCCAAATCTATGACAGATGTGTCTTTATTATAAGTTATCCCATTTAGTAAATAATTTCCTTTTTCAGAGTTAATGTTTGCCGCATGATTTTACTTTTGTTTTTAAGATCACCATCTCTGTTCTATGTTGTATACATATGCATTTCTCGTTATCTGCCTGTTTCGTTAGTATTATCCTTCTGTGTAATTTGTATTCTTTGCAAAAGTTATAAATTAAACTTTTCTTTTTTTAGTCCCAGTGTTGCTCTCAATTAGGAGGATTCAACCTGTTTTCATTTATTTTAATAATAGATGGGTTGTTTTATTTGTTCAACCTTTTCTTAGCTACTAATAGAAATACATAGAAAATTGTATGATCATAACTACAAAACTCATGGTATATTTCAAGGTGAATTATATGCATGTAACTGTCAGCTGGATCAAGATATATAACTTAATGCAGCTACCCTCAGGCATATCCCAATCACTGCATCACCTGAATGTAGTCATTCAGACTACTATTACCCTAGATTACTTTCCTTGGTTTTGAAGTTTATTTAAAAGAAATTATACAGTATATACTTGTATCTGGCTTCTTTTATTTATTTTATTTTTGTGCAGTTCATCCATGGTATTACAAGAAGCAAGTTTGTAGTTTAATTGTTGGATGGTATTTGATTGTTTAAATGTCACAAAGCATTTTGATCTATTCTATTGATTGACATTTGAGGTTTTTTTTTTTTTTTTCCAGTTTGGGGTTGTTATAAATACCACTGATATAAACACTAATGTACATATCTTTCAATGCACATTCCTTTCAAGAAGAGATATAAGGAACATGGGTAGATCATAGAACAGATAGATAAATAGAAACCTAGCAGGTTTGATAATTTTTTCTTGGAGTCTTGACACTGTTTATTTGTCTAGAAAGACTTTTTCATCTTCTGCTCTAGGCATAGATGGAAACTATCACCTTACTCTCTTATTCCAACCAGACACTGATTGTGGATGGGTTGAAAGCCTCAGTCTACCTTTGGTTCATACAGGCTCCCACGATACAGCTTTCTAGGGGTCCCTGAAAGACTGGGACTCTTTACCAGAACCTCTACTCTTGGAAGGCCGTGGACTCCAATTTTGCCTTCTTAGTACGATGATACTGCCAAAAACTCAGCTGTAGATTTCAATGACCATCTGACTGAAATTCAGCAAGCGCCTGAGAACCACCAGTGTTGGGCTGAAGTCTCTGCACCTATCTTTCCTCTGAAATCTTGGCTTTTTATATCCTGCCATACTTTTTGGCCCTCACCTCCATTCTGTCCTGTAAGATTGCTAAATACTAGTCATTTACTGTGGATTTCTGATTAGTTTGCTATCTTCTTCTCCTCTAAAGTTAGGAAAGACCATGAAGAGGAAAGTAGCTTGCAGAATGCTGACTCATTCTCTCTAATTTTTCTCTTCTCTTGGATGTTCAAGTGCTGATAGTTCCATCAGCAGTCATGTCTTTATATAGATGATTTCTTCCCTATTTTACCCAACTTTACTAATTGTTCTTAATAGAAACAAGTAACTGGAATTGGAAGTCTGAGTCTAACCTGTGCTTTGCTTTTTGTTTCTCTGCTATTATAGATGTTTCCTTTATCATTTTACTTTTGTTTAAATTTTGTTTCTCCTTGTGTTCTTTCCCAGCTTTAAAATTACGTGTCATATTTTAGCTGTTGTGGTAGCTTCCTTCAGGTTTTAAGCACCCAGACTTAAACTTATATTTCGCTATCTATCAGTGTCATGAAAAATAATATGTATTGAGCTCTACCCTTCTTAATCCCTCAAAATCCCCTGGCATTCTGCCATTGCCTTTAAAATCATGTCTACCAATACATTTCTGTTTTTTCTTTTTCAGTTAAGATTTGTTTTCTCTGCCTGGATACTTATTAAAATTTTACAAATTTTGCACAGGATCTGAGCTTTTGGTGCTTGTCTTTGCTTCTTTTAGGTTTCCCAGCTTATTTGACTACACTTATAGTGGGCAATATCTACATGTAGCTGATTGTCAGTTAGAAACATTAAATCATCATAAATATTAGTGTCTTTGTATCTCAGCTGATTTTTTTTAAAAAATATGGTTCCATTCTGTTACCCAGGCAGTGTAGTGGCACGACCATAGCTCACTGCCACCTCGAACTGCTGGGCTCAAGTGATCCTCCTGCATCAGATTCTTGAGTAGCTAGGACTGCTGATGTGAGCTACCATGCCTAGATTGAATGTTTGTTTGTTTGTTTATTTATTATAGAGATGATAGGGTCTTGCTATTGCCCAGGCTGGTCTTGAACTTTTGGTCTCAAAAGTGATCTTTCCCCCTTGAGCTCCCAAAGTATTGGGATTATAGGCATGAGGCACTGAGCCAGACCTGATTCATTTTTAATTTAAATGAGTCATCAGGTGTCATGGGGCAATTCTCTCCCACTTACGGTCAGTAAAGGCAAATGAAGATACGAAAAAAAAAAAAATAAGTGAAAAGATAATATGAAGGAAGTACAGAACTTAGTTTCTGCTTTCAAGGAGCCCATAACTATTTAGGAAAATACAGCAGAGTCATTAGTTGCCTTCCCAGGGTCCATTTACTCCTTTTTACTGACAGAGAGAACCCCAGCCTCCAGCGCCATAGGGGGTAGCCACATGACACTCTTTCCACTGAGATGTAAGTGAAATCTGCTGAATGTCCTGGGAAGATGTTCGCTTCTTAGAACCAATGCCAATAAATGTAATTGGCATTGTTCCCCCACTTCTCAGCCCTTGGCCTCACATGAACATGAACTCTGAAGTTATAACAGCCATCCTGAAACCTTATTGTATCTGTAGTAAGATAAATGTTAACAGAATGATAAGGGAGAGGACCTGGATTTCTAGAAATGTGCTCCTAAACAAATGTCAGTGGTCCCTTGCCTATAGACTTCCTGAGATCTAAGAGAAACAAGCCTCTATTGTTGAAGCCGCTGTTAAGTCGCCAGTGTATGTAGCTAACTGATACATTACGGAAAATCAATTTAAATCACTACACAGGTCACAATGTGCTGAAGAGCAGAATGTGTGATGTGGATCACAATGGTAGTGATTTTCCTCAGCTACCTCCCATGCAGGCCAGTCTTTACGCATGTCCCTGGGAAAAGCCCTGTCTGCACTGGATTTCTGCACAACTGCGTTTCCTACTGTACACAGTTACCCAAGCAGCAAAACTAGAATCAGGAGCTGGGAAGCATATTCTAGGGGTGCTGAGAAAAATTGTTTCCCTTTGAATTATCGAAGAGAGTTCATGTGAGATTCTTCTTTTCCCTAATAAATCAACAGAGTGAAACTTAGATGGTCAGAACTGCTACAGAGTGTGTGTTCAGATACTTTTCATTATAAAGCCCTCCAAAATCCTGACTAAACACTAATGTGGAAGAATGGAGAAATTCAATTCAGGAAAATAAATGAATATAAAAGTTCAATAATCTCTGGAACTTCATTTTTTTCCCCCCTAGCACTCTATAATCCTGAAATCTCAGAGCTGATAGCACTAGAGGAATCTGGTTTAAGTACTAAATTATTTAATTAGATTAATTTTACCTTAATTAATTGTAATTATTGGCCCACAGTGATGTTAGACACTTTGCTGAGCATTTAAAGGAAAATAAATACATAAACAGGACACAGATGTCTTGGTCTTTATAGTGCTGGAAAATTCCATAATCACTTTGATGATAAGAAATGACAGGAAAATTGTTCCGTAAGGTCTATTTGGGAACTACAATGATGCCTAATTCATGTGGAGACACTTTTAGTGAAAAATGGAATTCATACAGGCAAGTCAATCCTAATCCCCTTATACTTTCAACATGTATACACTATGGTGTTTCTCATTTTTGAACCCGTCATTCATTCGTTTATTGCTTTGAGCATCTAAATATATTACACACTGCTTTTACTAAACGAATTGCCTACCCCCAGTTTACATTTCACAGTGAATACTCCAGTTTTCCATGTGATATATGCATTGATTGGATCTCTTCAAATGTCAAGAGTAAGACATTCCAAGTTCATCGAGTTTAAACACACAAAGAGATTTATTGGCTCACATCATATAAAAGAGTAAATGTTCATGGCTGAAATGAATAGGAGCTGGGGCTCAATACTCACCAAAAGTTATTTCTCAAGCCCTTTGCACCCCTTACTTACCTAGGCTTCTCACAGAGTGTCATCATTTCATCTCCAGAACTCTCACCGTGTGGTTCTGGGTTAGAAATAGCTACTAAAGAGACTTCTGCAGGTAATTTTTATAATCAGAAGGTGGATGTAGGCTCAGGTGCTGTTGAAGTTAACACTGGTAGAGGTAGGTATCCTAGCTCATTGTGTTGGCCTGGCTGGGCAGTAGCCAGGCCTGCAGCTCCTCCTCTGGCAACCACTGGATCTTCTTCACGAGCATTGTCAACTGCTGGGTTAGGTACATGTTTAGCTCCATGAAGAAGGGCACCAGCTTCTTCTGTAGAGTAACTGCATTATCAAAGTTGAAGGCTTAGAAGCAGTGGGAAATTAATAAGGGTGCCTGTTTATTATGGGTTCTGGAATATTCTATGATTGCTGTTTGTCCTTTCTCTACACAGCTTCAAATCCATCTTTCCAGACTCCCTGCCATGTGGACTTCGGGCCCCAGCATCATGTACAAAAGCAACAGTCATACATAGACTGGTTAACCAGATTGCAGTCTTTCAGTCAGCTCCCTATAATCAACCCTTTAATCTCTGTTACTCCAAGAGGTTCTGATTCTCTCATTGAACCGTGACTGATAAATTGACCATGTGAAATTATTTTTAAAAATTTACTTTCCATTTTTCTTGAATGGATAAATAAATGAATGTGATAAATGAAGTTATTCTTAGTACACAAACTTCATTCACTCTCCCTTTTATTAATATAACATCCTTTCTATCTATCCATAAGACTAATTAAATGAGTTAAGACATGAAAAGTACTTAGAACAATGCCTGGCACATAGTAAGTGTTAGGTAGGTCATTATTATAGCTGGTTTAGCAGTATGATGTGGTTGCTAAAAAGGTAAAGCAATCTTTGGGTATAATGGTAGAAGTGAGGGGTCAGGATCAATGGAAACTCATGGCTCACTGTATTTTTCATTGCCAAAATTTTGTGTTCAATTCTGGGTGTCTCTTATTTTTATTTAATTAATTTATTTAAATATATATATATTTTTATTGTACTTTAGATTCTGGGGTACATGTGCAGATCATTCAGAATTGTTGCATAGGTATGTACATGGCAATGTGGTTTGCTGCCTCCATCCCCCTGTCACCTTTATCTGGCATTTCGCCCCATGCTATCTCTCCCCAACCTCCATACCCCCCGCTGTCCCTCCCCTAGTCCCCCAACCGACCCCAGTGTGTGATGATCCCCTCCCTGTGTCCATGTGTTCTCATTGTTCACCACCCGCCTATGAGTGAGAACATGTGGTGTTTGATTTTCTGTTCTTGTGTCAATTTGCTGAGAATGATGGTTTCCAGGTTCATCCATGTCCCTACAAAGGACACAAACTCATCAGTTTTTATGGCTGCATAGTATTCCATGGTGTATATATGCCACATTTTCCTTGTCCAGTCTATCATTGATGGGCATTTGGGTTGGTTCCAGGTTTTGCTATTGTAAACAGTGCTGCAATGAACATATGTGTTCATGTGTCTTTGTAATAGAATGATTTATAATCCTTTGGATATATACACAGTAATGGGATTGATGGGCCAAATGGAATTTCTATTTCTAGTCCTTGAGGAATCGCCACACTGTCTTCCACAATACTTGAACTAATTTACACTCCCACCAACAGTGTAAAAGTGTTCCTATTTCTCCACATCCTCTGCAGCATTGGTTGTCTTCAGATTTTTTTAATGACAACCATTCTAACTGGCGTGAGATGGTATCTCAATGTGGTTTTGATTTACATTTCTCTAATGACCAGTGATGATGAGCATTTTTTCATATGGTTTTTGGCCTCATATATGTCTTCTTTTGAAAAGTGTCTGTTCATACCCTTTGCCCACTTTTGAATGGGTTTGTTTGTTTTTTTCTTGTAAATCTGTTTTAGTTCCTTGTAGATTCTGGATATCAGCCCTTTGTCAGATGGGTAGATTTCAAAAATTTTTCCCATTCTATTGGTTGCCAGCTCACTGCAATGATTGTTTCTTTTGCTGTGGGGGAAGCTCTGGGGTTTAATTAGATCCCATTTGTCTATTTTGGCTTTTGTTGCCAATACTTTTGGTGTTTTAGTCATGAAGTCCTTGCCTATGCCTATGTCTTGAATGGTTTTGCCTAGGTTTTCTTCTAGGGTTTTTATGGTGGTAGGTCTTAGATTGTCTTTAATCCATCTGGAGTTAATTTTAGTGTAAGGTGTCAGGAAGGGGGTCCAGTTTCTGTTTTCTGCATGTAGCTAACCAGTTATGCCAGCACCACTTATTAAACAGGGAATCCTTTCCCCACTGCTTGTTTTTGTCAGGTTTGTGAAAGATAATATGGTTGTACATGTGTGGCATTGCCTCCAAGGCCTCTGTTCTGTTTCATTGGTCTATATCTCTGTTTTGGTACCAGTACCAAGCTGTTTTTATTACTGTAGCCTTGTAGTATAGTGTGAAGTCAGGTAGAGAGATACCTTGCAGCTGTGTTCTTTTTGCTTAGGATTCACTTCACTATGCAGGTTCTCCTTTGGTTCCATATGAAGTTTAAGGTGTTTTTTTTCAGTTCTGTGAAGAGGGTCATAGGTAGGGATTTAATGGGGATAGCATTGAATCTGTAAATTATTTTAGACAGTATGGCCATTTTCACAATATTGATTTTTCCTAACCATGAGTATGGAATGTTTTTTCCATCTGTTTGTGTCCTCTCTTATTTCCTTGAGCAGTGGTTTGTAGTTCTCCTTGAAGAGGTTCTTTACATCCTTTGTTAGTTGTATTCCTAGGTATTTTATTCTCTTTGTAGCAATTGTGAATGGAAGTTCACTCTTGATTTGATTCTCTTTTAGTCTGTTATTGGTGTATAGGAATGCTTGTGATTTCTGCACAATTGTTTTGTATCTTGAGACATTGCTGAAGTTGCTTATCAGTTTCAGGAGATTTTGGGCTGAGACGATGGGGTCTACTAAATATACAATTATGTCATCTGCAAGTAGAGACAATTTGACTTCCCCCTTTCCTAATTGAATATCCTTTATTTCTTTTTCTTGCCTGATTGCTCTGGCTAGAACTTCCAATACTATATTGAATAGGAGTGGTGAGAGAGGGCATCCTTGTCTAGTGCCAGATTTCAAAGGGAATGCTTCCAGTTTTTGCCCATTCAGTATGATGTTGGCTGTTGGTTTGTCGTAGATAGCTGTTATTATTTTGAGATACGTTCGGTCAATACCTAGTTTATTAAGAGATTTTAGCATAAAGGGCTGTTGAAGGGCTGTTGAATTTTGTCAAAGGCCTTCTCTGCATCTATTGAGATAATCATGTGGTTTTTGTCTTTGGTTCTGTTTATGTGGTGAATTACATTTATAGACTTGCATATGTTGAAACAGACTTGCATCCCTGGGATGAAGCCTACTTGATTGTGATGGATAAGCTTTTTGATGTGCTGTTGCATTCAGTTTTCCAGTATTTTATTGAAGATTTTTGCATCTATGTTCATCATGGATATTGGCCTGAAGTTTTCTTTTTTTGTTGAGTCTCTGCCGGGTTTTGGTATCCGGATGATGTTGTTCTCATAAAATGATTTGGGAAGGATTCCCTCTTATTGGCTTGTTTGGAATAGTTTCCGAAGGAGTGGTACCAGCTCCTCTTTGTATGTCTGGCAGAATTAGTCTGTGAACCCATCTGTATCTGGGCCTGTTTTGGTTGGTGGACTATTAATTGCTGCCTTAACTTCAGCCCTTGTTATTTGTCTGTTCAGCATTTCAACTTCTTCCTGGTTTAGGCTTGGGAGGGTGCAAGTGTCCAGGAATTTATCCATTTCTTCCAGGTTTACTGGTTTGTGTGCATAGAGTTGTTTGTAGTAATCTCTGATGGTAGTTTATATTTCTGTGGAATCAGTGGTGTTATCCCCTTTATCGTTTTTTATTGTATCTATTTGATTCTTCTCTCTTTTCTTATTAATCTGGCTAGCTGTCTATTTTGTTCATCTTTTCACAAAACCAGCTCCTGGATTTATTAATTTTTTGAAGGGATTTTTGTGTCTCTATGTCCTTCAGGTCTGTTCTGATCTTAGTTATTTCTTGTCTTCTGTAGCTTTTGAGTTTTTTTGATCTTGCTCCTCTAGCTCTTTCAATTTTGATGATAGGGTGTCAACTTTAGATCTTTCCTTGCTTCTCATATGGGCATTTATTGCTATAAATTTTCCTCTAGACACTGCTTTAAATGTGTCCCAGAGATTCTGGTATGTTGTGTCTTTGTTCTTGTTGGTTTCGAAGAATGTCTTTTTTCTGCCTTCATTTCATTGTTTATCCAGTCAACATTCAAGAGCCAGTTGTTCAGTTTCCATGAAGATGTGCAGTTCTGAGTTAGTTTCTTAATCCTGAGTTCTAATTTGATTGCACTGTGGTCTGAGAGACTGTTATGATTTCCGTTCTTTTGCATGCTGAGGAGTGATTTACTTCCAATTATGTGGACAATTTTAGAGTAGGTGTGATGTGGTGCTGAGAAGAATGTATATTCTGTGGATTTGGGGTGGAGAGTTCTGTAGATGTCTGTTAGGTTTGCTTGGTTCAGATCTGAGTTAAAGTCCTGGATATCCTTGTTAATTTTCTGTCTCGTTGATCTGTCTAATATTGACAGTGGAGTGTTAAAGTTTCCCAATATTATTGTGTGGGAGGCTAAGTCTCTTTGTAGGTCATTAATAGCTTGCTTTATGTATCTGTGTGCTCCTGTATTGGGAGCATATATATTTAGGATCCTTAGCTCTTCTTGTTGCATTGATCTTTTACCATTATGTAATGTCCTTCTTTGTCTCTTTTGCTCTTTGTTGCTTTAAAGTCTATTTCATCAGAGACTAGGATTGCAACTCCTGCTTTTGTTTGCTCTCCATTTTCTTGGTAAATCTTCCTCTATCCCTTTATTTTGAGGGATATCAGAGATGACGATTGCAACTCCTGCTTTTTTTTGCTCTCCATTTTCTTGGTAAATCTTCCCCTATCCCTTTATTTTGAGCCTATATGTGTCCTTGCACATGAGATGGGTTTCCTGAATACAGCACACTGATGAGTTTTGACTTTTTATCCAATTTGCCAGTCTGTGTCTTTTGATTGGGGCACTTAGCCCATTTACATTTAAGGTTAATATTGTTATGTGTGAATTTGATCCTGCCATTTTGATGCTAGCTGTTGTTTTGCCTGTTGGTTGACACAGTTTCTTCATTGTATTGATGGTCTTTACCATTTCGTACATTTTTGGAGTGTCTGGTACTGGTTGTTCCGTTCTATGTTTAGTGCTTCTTTCGGTAGCTCTTGAAAGGGAGGCCTGGTTGTGATGAAATCTCTCAGCAATTGCTTGTTCGTAAATGATTTTATTTCTCCTTTGCTTATGAAGCTTAGTTTGGCTGGATATGAAATTCTAGGTTGAAAGTTCTTTTCTTTAAGGATGTTGAATATTGGCCCCCTCTTTCTTCTGGCTTATAGGGTTTCTGCCAAGAGATCCGCTGTGAGTCTGATGAGCTTCCCTTTGTGGGTAATCTGATCTTTCTCTCTGGCTGCACTTAGCATTTTTTCCTTCATGTCAACCTTGGTGAATCTGACGATTATGTGCCTTGGGGTGCTCTTCTTGAGGAATATCTTTGTGGTGGTCTCTGTATTTCCTGGACTTGAATGTTGGCCTGCCTTGCTAGGTTGGGGAAGTTTTCCTGGATAATATCCTGAAGAGTGTTTTCCAGCTTGGATTCATTCCCTCTGTCACATTCAGGTACACCTATCAAACATAGATTAGGTCTTTTCACATAATCCCATATTTCTTGGAGGCTTTGTTCATTTCTTTTCACTCTTTTTTCTCTAATCTTGCCTTCTCGTTTTATTTCATTGAGTTGATCTTCAATCTCTGATATCCTTTCTTCTGCTTGGTCAGTTTGGCTATTGAAACTTGTGTACGCTTCACGAAGTTCTCGTGTTTTTCAACTCCATCAGGTCATTTATATTTTTCTCTAAGCTATTTATTCTTGTGAGCATTTCATCTAACTTTTTTTTTAAAGGTTCTTAGTTTCTTTGCATTGGGTTAGAACATGTTCTTTTAGCTCAGAGAAGTTTGTTATTACCCACCTTCTGAAGCCTGTTTCTGTCAGTTCATCAGACTCAGCAGACTCATTCTCCATCTAGCTTTGTTCCCTTCCTGGTGTGGAGTTGTGATCTCTTGGAGGATGAGAGGCCTTATGATTTTTGGTGTTTTCATCCTTTTTGCACTGGTTTCTTCCCATCTTTGTGGATTTATCTACCTGTGGTCATTGTAGCTGGTGACTTTCAGATAGGGTCTCTGAGTGGACGTCCTTTTTTATTGATGTTGAAGTTATTTCTTTCTGTTTTTTAGTTTTCCTTCTAACAGTCAGGCGCCTCTGCTTCAGGACTGCTGGAGGTCCACTCCAGACCCTGCTTGCCTGGGGGATCACCCGCAGGGGCTGCAGAACAGTAAGGGTTGCTGCCAGTTTCTTCTTCTGTTATCTTTGAGTACCCACTCAAAGAGTACCAGATGTCAGCCTGAGCTCTCCTTTACAGGGTGTCTCTATGGATATACAGGGGTCAGGGAGCTGCTTGAGGAGATAGTCTATCCCTTATAGGAACTCAAGTACTGAGCTGGGAGCTCTGTTGTTCCATTCAGAGCTTCTGGGCAGGTACATTTAAGTCTGCTGCAGTGGAACTCATAACCCCCTTTCCCGCAGGTGCTATGTCCTGGGAAGTTGGAGCTTTATTTTTAAGTTCTGTCGGTGCTGCTGCCTTTTTTCAGAGATGCCCTGCCCAGCAAGGTGGTAGTCTAGCCACAGTCTGCCAGCAGAGGCATTACTGAGCTGCTGTGGGCTCTGCCCAGCTGCTGTGTGAACTTCCTTTAGAGCTGCTTCAGTAATGGTCTGCCTCAGTAATGGTGGACTGCCTCTGTAATGGCTGACACTCTTCCCCCAACCGAGCTGGACTGTCCTGGGTCCATCTGTGCTTGCTATGAAACTCTCAATCCCAAGTGTTTCAGATTGCTGGTCTTTTTGGGGGTGGGACCAGCTGAGCCAGATCACCTGGCTCCGTGCTTCAGCCCCCTTTTTTTTCAGTTGAATGGGTGGCTCTGTTTCCCAGGGCGTTCCAGGCACCTGTTGAAATGGCTGCCTGGATTTGTGCAAGTTTGTTTTTGGAGACCCACAGCACTGGCTGACGTGCTGGAAACTCGTGGTGCTTTTAAGCCCAGGAATCTCCTAGTCTGTGGGCAGTAAAAACTCATTTGGAAATGCAGTGATCACTCACCCTCTGCATTGTTCTCTCAGGGAAGTGCACTCCAGAGCTGTTCCTATTCAGCCATCTTGGATCTCTTCCTAATTTTAAAAGTGTCTATACCTTGTGGGAGATTGAGTACTGAAAGTGGTAAAGGGTGTAGACTCATGCTAAGTGGAGAAATTGGAAAGGACTGGGATGGAGAATATGACTTCTCTTGAAGACAGATTCAGAAGCTGAAATAAAGCTTTCTTGAAATTTTTGAAAGGCTGTCATATGGAAGAGTATAGACAAAGTACCATTTTAAAAGCATCCATGAAAGCAACTGTAAATAATGTCTAGGACTCTCTTATACCTGCACTCAAGTGGAAGATGACAGCAGAACTGGGTCAATAACATTTTGCTACTGACTTCTAACATGGGGGAAATAAAGACTAGTTTTTCCAGCTGAAAGTACTGCAGAATTTTAGGTTGATAAAAAGTAATTACCTGGGCAATGAAGCAGCATGAAGCACTATAAATGGCTGCATTAGAACACTGACTGGGAGTCAGCTAATTTCTCTGGTGAATTTTTCCGTGAAATCTCAGCTGAAATATAACAAAATTTAGGGCAATTTTCTTCTTTTCTTCCAACCAATATCCTTTCTAGAACCTTGTATTTATCTATTTTTCTCTATCTCTTGTCAAACCAGACATATGCCTGACCAGATTTATCCATCCGCATTCTGTTTAACTCCCTTTCTAAACCATCACTGCAAGTGTTTGCAATGAAGCCTGGGCCTCAGCTCCATTTACCAGTGGACTGTAACTCATGCAGAGCTTCTGTAAGGCTCAAGGTCACAGCCCATGAGAGGCGAGAGCCAGTTTGCTGCCGTCTCTCTCCTGGCCTCACCTGCCAAGTCCCATTCACTCTTTTTCCAGTCTTTGTGTTGCTTTCTCTTGCCAAGCATGAGGAATAATGCTCCTACCCTATGAATATCTTTCTCCTACATCCTCTTCAGAGATTGCTCATATTTCCTATGGCTCGTGATATCTTTCTCTGACTTTCAGGCACATACCTTTGAGTAAAACTGCCAGAAGCAAATGTCATTCTTTTTCTTTATCAATAGTCTTTCAGACTTTGCACAAGTGACTTGCTTCTCAACTGCTACTGAGCAGTAGAGAGAGCACAGAAGGATTTTACATGGAAAGAGCATTTCAGCTGCAGAGAGCCCCCACAGCTCTCTGAAACATCATTCCCTGGGTGTGTAGCCTGGGAAGCTTGTGCTAAGCATGGAAATTAAGTTGTGGCAAGGTGAATGGTTGCTCTATACTTTGAATAATAGTTAACAATTCTGGGTTAAACAAGAGGAAGGAGAAAGAATGACTTCACTTAATTATGCATTCATTAAATAAACATCGGATCTCTAATTATTTTGGGGATATATGAAAAAGGCTTGTTGCTTGACCTTATGATGCTTATAGTCTAGAAGCAAAGACAGTCATAAATCAACTAAAAATAATTAAACATTCTATTGCAGTCTGAGTAGGTGTAGAGAGAATAACTTAGGAGGTGGCAGGAAGAGAAAAGTGGACCCTGCTTTAGTTAGAGTTGCCATGGCTTGCTTCTAGAAAAAGGTGAAATTTAGTTGAGTTATGACAAATAACTAGTCCTAGAAGATCACTGGTATAAACGTTCCTCACTTTCCTTTTTCTGAGCCTGGGTAGGGGCCCATAAAATATGGATTCCTCTAGCACTAGCTGTGCACTCAGTCTTCTGCCCTGTTGGCTGGGCCAGCAGTTTACAGCCAGAAAGCTGTAACTAGATGTGAATTCTTTTTTTCCAAAGAAACAAAAATCTCTTTTGTTAATGATGTACATGCTGTGGGCCTACTGTGTGCAACTCACTGAGCTAGCACATTGATAAATGTATGATGGGTATAAAATGCAAATCCTGAGCTCAAGACATGACCTTGATTATTCCATAGCAGGAGGAAAGGGAACCAGGATATCTCTGAGAAGTAAGAATCAGTAATTTGTTATGGCTGATGAATAAAACAAAGTACTTTCCTAAGAACACACCACTCACTTTGAAGTGTGAAAAAATATACAATATTATCATGAATAAAAGGGTAACGTGTATCGGCTGACTACTCTGCACCTATTATGATAGACACATGAAATAAGAGCATATTTACAATGATGCTTCTATCTTTGAAAGACTTATACATACACTTCGTTAGTGGCCATTGATTCAACAGAAGTGCCACATGACACATATTGTGGCTTCTCTTGGAAACTTACAGATTCACACACATTCATTTTCTGTGATGTCTCTGTATAGCCTTCCCATCCTTCTCATCCCCACTACTTTTTTACTTCAAAGCAAATTTATTGTTCAAAGTCTCTAGTGTTACAAAGCAGTGTGCGTGCTGTGACATTGATTGCTTGAACACAATAGGTATCTTAGGCAGAAAATACTGAATAAATAGAAAGTCAGTGAGAAGGGAAATAAGGTATTTATTAGATGCTGTTGAATGAGCAGGGAGAAAGAAGAAAAATCAGTGAAAAGTGGCACTGTTTGAACCAGGTATCATAATAGTCCCATGTCTTAAACACTTTCCACCCACACTTAAGCATCTGCACATAAGCAGGCACCGACAAGCGCATATGCACGACACAGAGCTACACTCCTTTAGGGAGCTGGCCCTTTTCCATAGAGCTTTATTGATGTCCAGGGGAGATTGTTGGGCTACTGTAAATGGGCTTTGGAGATGGGCAAACATTGGTTTTAAATTCTAGCTCCGTTGAGCTCTGTTAAATATTATTCAGAGAGTCATTTGTCTCTTCTGTGTCTCAGTTTTCTCGTCTGGGAAATGTGGACAGTAATGCCTAATAAGTAGAAATAGTGTGAGAAAGAGCCCGTGGCCGAGAGCTAGCATTCATATAGCCAGTTCACTGTGAAATTCACCTAAAGCAACCATTTACAAAGTCAGATACTATTTAACAAAAATGCTGGTAAACATTTTAAATATATAGATGAATTCTTAAGATTTGGTAAAATCTGTTTGAAAATTTAGATGCCTTCTTTTACTCCATGAATTTAGGCTGCTAAGCCATTCCCACCCCAGAAGAAGTCTGGAAGTTATTCTCTAAGCATTGTGAAAGGAATGGTCCCTGAAATGGGAGAATCAAGGCACAGTCATGGGATGAACAGGAAAATGTACACAAAGAATGTTCCACCTAAGTCCCCTCCCCCTCTTCTCCAATCTGGCTTCCAGAACCTTGGAGGCCATGTCCTCACCAAGGCAGAAGATTGGGAGGCTTTCTCCTATACTACAATACCCAAGAGGGAAGGGCTGAAGATAGTGTGCGGTGATGGCAGGACTGATTCCCAGTTACCCTCTGTGACGGTGGAGCCAACACCACATCCTTGCCCATCAGTGATTCTCATCAGTTCTATAGTTCTCCCGCTTTGTGTTCTCCAAAAGTTCTTCTCCAACTGTGAGAAGACAATGAAGATTTACCAGACATTGAAAAGATCCTCCAACTGGAAACAAAGGTACTAAAGTAAAAAGAATCAGGTAACTTGGAGGAAACATGGATTATATGGAAGGGAGAGGGGGACAAAAGGAAAAGAAACCATTATGAATGCTCTCAAAGAGAAAAAGAGGATATTGCAGCCTTGAAATTAGAATACAGTGCAACAAAAAGGAACATGGGATTAGAACAGAGTGAAATAAAATAAGACAGATTTTCAGAAAAGTTAGATTTACCATTCATAGACTCCTAGAGAATGAATTACTAAACGAATGCACTTTGTAAAGAATAGCTCTCAAAAAAAATCAGTGGATGAAGTAGAATGCAAAAAAATGATGAGTAAGTAAATTAGTAAGCAAATGGAATATATATGTTTCAATTTTTATAGAAAGTAAAATTATAAAATAAAGTGAAATTACAGTATCAGAAATCATCACAAGAAAGCTGGAAGGGGGCTGATCAGTCTTGAAGCACCAGGGGTCTGTGTTTCATTAAGGAAATGGGCAATGATGTGATCAGCTTTAGATTTTGGTAAGCATACACGCTACAAAACAGAAAAAGCAAATATACATATGTGCGTGTATGTGTGTGTGTATGTGTGTGTGTATATATAATATATATAATATATATATGTATATAGGTGATAAAACGGAAAGAGGAAATTTTGATAAAACTGAAGCAACGAGAAATCGTGGTAAATGAGGAGCACAAAATAGAAGGAAATAGAGTCCAAACATACCCACATATGTATGTGTGCATGTAAATTAAATTATTAACATACCCACATATGTATGTGTGCATGTAAATTAATTTATTCATAATACATATTATGGATATTTATTCATAAATTTTATATGTTAAATCAACTATAACAAAAAAAGACAATAAACTAGAATTTTGAACAAGAACAAAAAGTGTCAATTAAAACCAATATAAAATAATGTTTCATCCATGACATTTACCAAACTTACAAAATGATAATAAATCTTGGAAAAATCACAGTATTGCTGAAAAAATGTTGGTAAGAGTAAAAAAAACAATAGAAACCATCTCACTGGTGCAAAGTAAAATTAATAAGCTGTTCATGTCTTGGACTACTCTACTGCCATTAAAATGCATGACCTGTATCTTTATGAACCAATGGAAATGTGATTTGGAATTTGGTTATGCTGCGAAGTTTGATAGTGTTTTGGAGTCTGGAACATGGAGTATATGTTCATAAACACATTATATTGTATGATATATGTCTAATATTTATAAATACATAAATATAGTAACAGTATAAAACAATGAATAATACCTATTTCACCCAAAGAAGACTAGTTTTCTCTAGGGAGAGATGAAGGGAAGAGATCCAGAGGCAGGTATTTTGCTGAATCTGGAAAAATATCTTTCTTTTAAAACAAAAAGGAGACCTGAAGCCATTTGATAAAATATAAATATCTTTTTCATTTTGGTACTGAGTTTGCAAATGGCTGTGACGTAATTTCCTGTATTTTTGAAATAGCTCATTATTTAAAATTTTAAAAAATACGTAAGTATATGAAAAGTAGGCAGATGGGTGGAAGTGGCCTCATTCAAATCATGTAAATTTTATATTAAGCCTATTTATTACACTATTTCACAATAATGTAATTAAAATTAAAACTGTCTAATGATTCTTTCTTTGCCGTGTTGCTCTACATCATAAAGACTGTCTCTATAAAAATAACTTAGTGTAGATGCTATCAGGAAAACAGCAAATTAATCCTGGAATTTAGAATTTGGAGACACACAGGGTTTTTGAAGTGTAATCTGAGATTCTTAAGTGCTATATTAAGAGACACTTAAAGGTGAATCTCTGTTAATATCATTTATGCATTTATTGGTGACTTTGATCCCAAATAGTACATTTTAAAATATTTTGAATGAGAGTGCACTATTGAATTAGCCAAACTCTTCCCAGAGTGACTTTTTGGAAGAGAGGAAGCCTCATAGCCATAACTCTTAAATTTGTTAAGTATCCTGGCATCTCCCTGTCCTTGGTAGGTTCTTAATATAAAAGTAGGAAATGTGCCTACTAGGAAATGGGCTGTGTATTAGGACAACTATAATGCCTAGTGAGGTTTTGGTGTCCTTTCTTTGAGGTTCACAGACCCTTGAAAAAATCTCTATGATAGCACTGCCCACAAATACTGTAAATGTGCTTCATTTATCTGAATATTCCATTGATTGTATGATTCATTTCTTTTTTAAGGTAAACTTTTTAATTTCAAACAAACACTTACCTAGGATCCACGGTGTGTGGGCTATGGATAAATAAGATACAATATTTAGTGACTGAGAATCTACAGTTTAGAATAATCATCCTGTATACTACCTGCAAACCGAAAATTGTGGAGGTATGCGCACACACACACACACACACACACACACACACACTTTACACACAGGCATACCTCAGAGTTATTGAAGATTTAGTTCCAGACTACTGTAATAAAGTGAGTATCCCAATAAAATGAGTTACATGGATTTATTTTTGCTTTCCCAGTGCATATTAAAGTTAGTTTGTACTATAGTTTATTAAGTGTACAGTAGCATCATGTCTAAAAAATGTGCATATATTAAGTAAAAAATACATTATTGCTAAAAAATGCTGATCATCATCTGAGCCTTCACTGAGTCATAATCTCTCTGCTGGTGGAGGTATCTGCCTCCATATTAGTGGATGCTGACTGATCAGGGTGGTGGTAGCTGAAGGTTGGGATGGGTGTGGCAATTTCTTAAAATAAGACAACAGGGAAGCTTGCCACATCAGTTGACTCTTCCTTTTACAAAATATTTGTCTGTAGCATGCAACAATGATATTTGATAGCATTTTACCCACAATAGAACTTTCTTCAAAACTGGAATCAATCTTCTCAAATTCTGCTGTTTTGTTAACAAGTTCGCATAATATCCTGAATACTTTGATGCCATTTCAACAACGTTCACAGCATCTTCACCAGCATAGAAACTCTCAAGAAACCACTTTCTTTGCTCATCCATAAGAAGCAAATCATCATGCCTTGAAGTTTTATCGTGAGGTTGAAGCAATTTAGTCACATCTTCAAGATCTACTTTTAATTCCATTTCTCTTATTATTTTCCCCATATCTGTGGTTATTTCCTCCACTGGAATCTTGAACCCTCAAATGTATCCATGAGAGTTGGAATCAATGTCTCACCTCCTGTTAATTTTGATCTCTTGACTTCCTTCCATGAATTATGAATGTTCTTAATGGCATCTGAAAGCCTTTCCAGAAGATTTTCAGTTTGCTTTGCCCAGATCTATCAGAAAAATCACTATCAATGGCAGTTAAGCCTTATAAAGTGTGTTTTTTAAGTAATAGGACTTCAAATTCAAAATTACTTCTTGATCCATGGCTGCACAATAAATGTTATGTTAGCAGACATGAAAATGTCATTAATCTCTTTGTTAATTTCCATCAGAGCTTTTGGTTTACTAGGTGCACTGTCGATGAGAAGTAATATATTGAATTGATTTTTTTTTTCTGAACAGTACCTCTCCACATTGTGCTTAAAATAGTCATCAGTACACCATGCTGTATACAGCTGTGCTGTCACCTGTGCCTTGTTGCTTCATACATAGAGCATAGGCAACGTAAGTTTACCATAATTTTTGAGGGCCCTAAAATTTTCAGAATGGTGAATGAGCATTAGCTTCAAGTTAAAGTCACCGGGTACATTAGCCCCTAACAAGATAATCAGCCTGACCTTGAAGGGTTGAAGCCAGGCTTTGACTTTTCCTCTCTAGCTATGAAAGACCTTCTTCTAATAGAAGACTGTTTCATCTATTAAAAATTGGTGATTTAATGCAGCTACTTTCATAAATGATCTTAGCTAGATCCTCTGGATAATTTGAAGCTTCTACATCAGTACTTGCTGCTTCACCTTGCACTTTTATGTTTTGGAGATGGCTTCTTTCCTTAAACCTCATAAAGCAACCTCTGCTGGCTTCGAACTTTTCTTCTATAGCTTCCTACCTCTTTCAGCCTTTTAGAATTAAAGGGAGTTGGGGCCTTTCTCTGCATTTGGTTTGGGCTTCTGGCTAGTTTGATTTACCCAGACCATTCAAACTTTCTCCACATCAGCAATAAGGCTATTTTGCTTTCTGATCATTTTTGTGTTCACTGGAGTAGCACTTTTAATTTCCTTTAAGAACTTTTCTGTTGCATTCATAATTTGGCTGTTTGATACAAGAGACCTAGCTTTTGTCCTATCTGGATTTGCAATATCCTTTCTCACTAAGCTTAATCATTTAGCTGTCCATTTAAAGTGAGAGATAGGTGACTCTGTCTTTCACTTGAACACTTAGAGGTCATTGCAAGGTTATTAATTGGCCTAATTTCAGATATTGTTGTGTCTTAAGGAATAGAAAGATCTGAAGAGGGGGAGAAAGACAAGACAATAGCTGGTGGGCAGATTAGTCAGAACCCACTTAGCATTTATCAGTATAAGTTTCCTGTCTCATATGGGAGTCATTTGTGGTACCCCAAAATGATTACAATAGCACCATCAAAGATCACTGACCACAAGTCACCATAACTGACATAATACTAATGAAAATTTTGAAATATTGCTAGACTTACGAAAATGTGGCACAGATATGGGCTTGGCAAAATGGCACCAATAGGCTTGCTCTATGCAGGGTTGCCACAAATCTTCAATTTGCAAAAATGTGTAAGTAATGAAATAACTACAAAGTGGAATATAGCGAAATGTAATATAAGGGGTGTGTGTGTATGTATAGTCATACACTATATATATGTATATGACTATACACACATACGTATATATACACATTATACAAATGTTTTACCTCCTTAGAGTATTCTAAACAGCACCCAGGATCAAGAAAATGAATGAATTAAAATAGGAAATATGTAATAATTGGCAGGACTTGTTAATCTGCATTGAAGTGAATAGTGTCTCTTAAAGGATAATTTCAGTTATCACCATATTATAACCATTTACCCCCAAATATACCCATATTTGTGATTTTATCAAGCTGATATATAGTATTTTACTCTATTTGGGGCACTAGCTTCACAAAGACAGTGAATTATTCTGTAATATCGCACAGGGCTCTGAGGAACATGAGAGCATCTATTCCATATTCTCTCTTCTAAGTTTGACAATTTTTCAAACTCCCTAGGCCAGCCACTTTTGTATTTCAGGGCTTACAGTTCTATGATGATCTTCTCTCTCTCACGCAGCTGGGATTTATGGGAGAATAGCAATGATTTGAAAAAATGAGCCAGTGGGATTAAGCCAGAATGACTGCATCTTCCCATACAACTGTGGATAACTATGATGACCTCCCTTTGTTCCTGTCTTTTCTCCACCCCTCCTCATCATTTTCACTTTCCCCTATTGTCCTCCAGACCTATGCTTTGAAATCCTTGTGTAGTCAGTCTGCCTTCTCTTAGTCTCATTCCTGTTTGCCAGCCATCAAAGGCCTGTGTGTTTGTAACAGGCGGATACTGGAGTTTGGCTTCTTGCAGAGACCATTTAATGGCCTTGTTTGTTGACTTGCTGCTGGAGGCATGGCTGGCCCAAAGATTAATTGGGTTCAAATCTTTTCTACTTCCAATGCTGTCACAGAACAGTGCTCGTCTTCTGCCTGCCTCCCTCCCTCCCTCCCTCCTCTTCCCTTCCTCCCTCCCTCTCCCTCCCTCTCTCTCCCTCCCCCTCCCTCCCTCCCTCCCTCCCTCCCTCCCTCCCTTCCTCCCTCTCCTTTCTTTCTTCCTTCTTTCTTCCTTCCTTCTCCTTTCTTCCTTCCTTACTCCTTTCTTTCTTCTTTACTCCTTTCCTGTCTCCTTCTGCCCCTCTGATTCTCGCTTTCTTGTTTGCTTTCATTATCTTTCTTCTTCTTTCTCTCTCTCTTTTTTCCTATGTGCTTACTAATGGGTGGCATGAAGTGGAAGAGTTAATTAAATGCCCCTTCCCTATGGAGGTTCAGCATCTATGTCTGCACAGCAGTGCACCGCACAGCACCAGAAGAGCAATTCACGTAGATCCTGATGTGAAGTGTCCCTAGAGTTGTGGGCTATGATACTCAGGTTTGGAGGCTGTTGGAAAGGCTTCTACTACCTTTTAATTATTTGAAAGCATGTCTAGAAAATTCAGACCCTTTACATTCTCACATTTTCGTAAGATGCAAAGGATCCAATGATAAACTGCCTTACTAGTATTTGTCTTTCCAAAGTGACATAACCTTATTCCACATTTAAATCCTGTAACAATAGAATGTAAGGACTATAAAAGTCTTGGAGATCCTCTAGTATATGCTCCTTATTTTGTAAATAAAGGTATTATTGTAAATTGCAATGAATATTATTTTTTTAAGTTATAAAATCACAATGCCTAAGACCAAAGTACTTATTTTTCAGTGGGGTGTTGTGTCACTACATAAAATGTAGATTTCTAGACCATTTTGAAATCTTGAAATAAAAGCTATAAGGCATATGTAAAACTATTTCTCTTTAAAATAAGAAATAATGTAAATGTGATGGAGTCTCCATAATTATAGTGGCAGTTTAATATGAAAAATGTGTTCTTAAGTTATTTTACAATGGACTAACACTGAACCAAGATTCTCTACAATTTCTTTTTAAGTGTTAAAAACTGACCCTAATTTTGACTAGATACTTCATTAATATTCATTTGTGTATAATTGCCTTAATTTCAGTGATAATGACTTCAGCTACCAACTGTTTGATTGATGGCTCTTGCATCTTCTCTGGGAAGAAGCTAAGATATAAAAATCACACCATTCATGCATGTCTGGTATTTTTAGCTGCCTTTAATTACTAACCAGCTAAATAAGCATGCAAACCACGCTGTGATTGATAGGATCTCTTGGTTGAAGTGATTTTTTTTTTCTCAGAATTTGGAAGATGCTTGAATCAATTGAGTACTAAAAATAACCACTGAAAACTGAATCTTCCAGAATCAGGATGCTCTTGAATAAAAGTATCTAACAAGAAGGAGGGATTAACCTGTACCCTTTAAGACATTCTGATTGGAGAAAGAAGCAGCAGAAAGTTCTCATAGAGTGCAGCAGTATGAAAAAAAACCTGTAATATACCAAACCTTTATTTACTGAAGACATGCTAAGTGGCAACATGCCAGGAACAAAAGGAGACATGAACTTCAAGTCAGTGGGGGGCAAAGAAAAGAACAAGACAGAGAACACAAAATGTGCAATTGAGCCCGATGACCTAGGGCTGAGAACAACACATTTTAGCTCAGAGCCGTCTCTGCCTTGGGAGGATGATAGCATTTCTTATATCATACAATGCTGGTGAGTAAAATTTCGAGGAAGGAACTCAACAGAAAGATATTTGAAAATATCACCTACGTGAAAACAAGAATGCTTTCAAACCAAGCAGATTATAATAATAATAAAGCAAAATGCAACAACCACCAAAAAAAAAAAAAAAAAAAAATGCATAATCTGGAAAAGGCTGCTCTAGCCAAGAATCAACTTGACTAAGAAATGTTTCTAGACACTTTCTTTGTTAATAATAAACAGTATTATCCTAATGAAACATGGTAATTAGAATTCTGCCACTCTCTGAAAAGTGTTTGTATTGCGTTGGATGTCTTGTATTGGATAGAAGTTGAGTTTTGGCACCTCCCCTGTATTTCTTTATATTCTCTCTCTACTGTCTGACCCTTGTTTATCAAGGGGAGTGCACTCTCTCGCTCCCTTTTCTTGGCTGAAGTCCTAGACTCTAGTGGCATATCCAAGTCCAAAATCTCAGAATAACCCACAAACCATAATATTCTTTCCTCCAGCCATTCAAAACTCTGTCCACATGGTGCTTTTGAAAGAGGAGGAAAGCAAGCTGATGATTTAAATTCACACTCTGGCTGTTCTGTCTTCTTCAGCAATATCTAGGCTTTTAAAGAAAATATTTTATAATATCTATGAATCTGTAATGGCTGAATTTAGGAGACCTAAAAGGCCAGGCAAAGAAAAACGTTTGGAATGATTGTTTTCTTAAATATATCACCCAAGTGACTTAATCAGGTAACGTAGGAAGGAGAAAGAACAGGGAGAAGATAGTCCTGCTCGATACATCAGTCTCCATTTTATATATATCAATTGTTTGTTTGTACAAGGATGTGGACATTTATTAGTTTCTGGGGGACCTCTCTAAAGGCTGCTAGGAAAACACAAAGACTAGGTAGTAAAGGCGTCATTGGTCTTCCCAGTAAGTAGTTTCCAGTCCAAGAGCAAGTAATGACTGTCTTCTCATCCTTGATCCTGTAAAAGTGAGGATACATGACTGTCTTCTGGCCTCAGAGAAACTATGAGATACAAGTATGTTTTTGTTTCTGCTTTTGGTAGAGAAGGAAGGGGATTTTTTTTTAAAAAAAAGAAGCAAAATAAACAGGAAAAATAAAACTGTATTTATGATGATCTGCAATGTATGGCTTTCAAGGCTTGGTTCCAAGGAAGTTGACCTAGTGAAACAGGCTCAGGCACTGCTCACTTTGCACGCAGGACAACGCATTCTCCCAGAAAGCACTCGACAGTGGCTTTATTTATCAGACACTTTCACTGACTCCCTGCTCCTTCAACTGTGTGCCTTTCTTCTGTGTGGTAAAAATAACCCCACTTTCTTCTTTCTCTGTAACATATACTAGAAAACAAAAACAAAAACAAATGAGAGATGTCACATTTTAGAGAGTCTGAGGCCATGTGGAAAAGAAGGAAAGCTGCGATTATGTTAACATATGGAGGAAAGTGAGTTGCTAATGCACTTGGTTTCTTTTATTTATATCCTTTCTTCTGTTCCAAATAGTGCTACTGGGCTGTGAGCACCTGATGACACCCTCACACTGTGCCACGGTGTGATTTTCCTGGAATTGAAGCTGGATTATGCCAGTATTTTCAAGTTACAAATAAAAATGAGAAAGTAAATCCCACAGCCAGGGTCTGTTGTCTACATTAGCTCAGAGCTGCTTAAGTCAGGAATCTTATAGCCTGGTAGTGCTAAAAGGGATAGAGGGTGGCCACTCATTTCAGGGTGTGCTTCCTTCCCCCAATTCTTTGGCTTCTGTATGACCATCACTAACATCTACCTCTTTGGTAGGTCACCAGTAAGTCCTAACCCATGACTACAGTGACTCTCAGAACTATGAAAGGCAAACAACACAACATACCTCTGTTCTTTAGGTAATGATTATGTTGAAAATAAGTGCAGTAGAGGTTAGGAAGAAGAAAGCAAATGATACAGAAATTACTTAATAAATACTTGTGGAATAAATGAATGAATAGATATGGGCTGAAAGTCTTATTAGAGGTGATAGAATGGGATTTGTTAAGCAGAGAAAAGTGAAAGGGACTACAGGAGAGGAAATAATAAAAACCACTTTCATTGGCCAGATTCTGTGATAAATACTTGCATACATCATTTCATTTAATCTTCAAAATATACCAATTAAGGTTAGTTTTATTATTCTCCTTTTACATGGGAAAATTAAGGCTTAATGAAATTAAGTCAACTTTGTTCCATTGCATTGTTAGACAGCAATAGAGCCAGGATATGAATGCATTTATGTCTGACACCAGCTTTTGCTCTTTTCACTGCTCTGTTTTCTCCATGAAGACTGACTGAGCTCATTCACAGCCTTCCTTTTACACATTCTATATTCTTTCTCCCCTTCTTTTTGTGTTGAAGTTCTTTCTATCCATTTAGTCAGGTGCAGCTAAAGTATAAACTATTTATGGAGCCTTTCCTGATTCTCCAAATAACACATGAACTCTTTTCTAAACACATAGCACTTGTGATGTATACCTGTCACATAGGCACAGGCAACCTAAGCCTCTCGTATGGCACTAACTGTATTTTGCCTTACATCACCAATTCAGCTATGTTCTTATATTCTACGGTAAACTGTAACTTCCTTGAGAAGCTATGTTCTATTCCTCTTTACCTTTATTTCCCTAGAATGTCTACGACTAAGTTGAATCAATTAGATTTTTTTTTTAGTTGAATCAATTAGAGAATCTTTAGCAATTTTCTTATTGCTTACATTATTTGCTTATTAGATTTCTGGATTTGAATATTTATAACCCATTTTTCTGCTTTAAGTATAGATTATAAAATTATCCCAATTGGTCTATGTCCACAAATTTATGACAGTCCTGAGAAAATATGGAAAATATCACTTTAGAGAACATTTTTATTTATAAAGCTCATGAATCACCTGTGTCTGTTGGTGCCATGTGGCATGAAATAGGACAAGCAGCCCGAGGGTGTTATTAAACATTGTTTTGAATGAACAAATAGTTGTTGCAAGAGCTTCAAGAAAGCACAGATGATATATAGCTATATTAACTATATTATCCCCCTCCTATTTAAAATCTACTATACTTTTATTCATATAGTAGTACTTAGTCACAGTTATCTGAGTAGAAGGAAGACAAATGAGGACTTACTTTTCAGGGGTAAGAGAAGGTCATCTTGATTGAAGTGTTTAAGTCTTTTTTTTTTTCATCTTCCAATCTCAGTTATGGAGCATAATAAATTACCTTTCTGTCCCTTTAGAGAATTATTAACATAGACATACGATTAACCTTCTCTAGCTTCCTAATACACAAAAAGCTAAACAAGTGTTTCACTCTCTCACATACTATATTCCCAAGGGGGGAAATATTCATGTGAAATATGTCCTCCTATAGGAATGGAGATGGAAGGAGACTCGGAAAACCATATTTATGCTTCATGGTAGGCCATTGTCTACCTATAGCGTAGGGAGCATGTGAGGAACACGTGTCTCAGTGATTGAAGTTACACCTAGCGTAATGAAGAAAGTGGTGATTCCTCTAGTCAGTCAACTCACATAAATTCAGCCTGGCACATCCTGGGACATTTAAGTTACATTTAGGTCCCTCTCTTGAAAACCAGGACAATAGACTGTTCCCAGAACCTAAGATATGTCCAGCTCCTTGGGTTATCTTCCAAAGATGTTGTCATCTCTTAAAGTCTAAATCTATGCCCAGCTAATTGCAATATTCTTTTTTGATCTCTTATCTTCATAGAGAACCATTTCACTGTATTCCTGACCTACAACCTTTTTTTTTATGAAATTAGTCGTTTCTAAACCTCCATCATCCTTGTCTTTCCTAAAATGTTTATCACTTTCCACTTTCAGTTATAGTTATTTGTGTTCGTGGCTTAGCTTCTTTCGTAGACAGCAATAATAGGGTATGTTCTGAGTCAGCTTTATGTCCTTCATAGTTCAAAATATGTTAAAAAGAATGAAGAAAAATGAAAAAAGAAGGAAAAGGAAAGAAAAGATGGCCAAATGAAGTCTTTTCAGATATTCTCTCTCATTGGGCTTATTTGTCCTAGAAACAAGATGGAGAAAAATATAGATGTTTTAAGTCAGGTATCCTGAATTCATATTCCAATGGTGTTAATTACCAGCTGTGTGATCTTGGAAAATTTACTTAACCTTGTTGAAAAACAGATTTCTTCCTAGAAAAATGGCTTCAAGGAATACTAAGTTGTGGGGTTATTTAAAGATTATAAGATTCTGGTGCCTTATGAAGCAGGCAGGACAGATGGTTTTCAGGCAACAATGGTAACTGTATTGCCTTAACCCTTTCTCAATGGACCTGCTTCCTATCAAACCAACAAACTGATTGCATTTGTTCTTTCTCTAAAGCACACTTCCCTAGTGGAAAGACCTTTCCCAGCTCCCATTGCTAAGAAATCAAGATCGGACATATTTGTATTAGAATACATATGATAAATGAAGTAAGCTTCACAATAATACTAAAACCTGACTTTGCTTTGAATGTCACATTTTAGGACATGTGATCATTAGACTCTGACGTGGACTTTTTTTTGGTAAAAGGAAGGAGGAATATGCCAGCTGGCTCATTGGGTTGTGCTAATTCTAAAGAATTATGGTGATCTTTCTGTAAGGATATGCTCTTACCTCCTTCCTAAAAGCAAAGTGATTCACTTGTCTCTCTGTTCCTCTCTTGCTTTTACCCTTAATATAAGCTTGAATAGAGTGGCCTTTCAGTTTCTCCAATATATATTTTTTCTCAGGTGGCTTTATCAGTATCCATTCATAGAAAATAATATCAAATCCCAGTGAAAATTGGCTTTCGTAACAGGGAAAACTGTGGCCTCCAGTAACAAGAAATCCAGATGTAGTAGTTGACTCTGTACATGGCAGGTCATGGATTTGGCTCTGAATCTCTGTGCTACCTGATAATTTTCCCAACTACTGACCTCAGTTTTGGATAGTATTGTGACTGCTGCAATTTCAAGCATCATATCTAGTTTTAATAACATTGGGGATGTAGGTCCAAAAGCGTCTCATCTGATCATAATAATATCCAGTGGGGAGGATGGAACTCTCTTTCTGTATCTTCCAAGAAGAGCTTTGGAGTCTTATCTTCAAATCTCATTGACCAGAATCATGCCTTATGCCTACTCCAAGCACATCCCTCGTAAGGGGAGTGAGATGGTCATGATTAGTATAGACTAGTCAGGCTTGTGCACCTGAGGCACATGCCATGTGAAACACAGATAGATATCAGAAGTAAAGTGTTTTCTGTTATAAAGGACAAAAGACATAGAAGAATATAGGGCAAGCAACTAACAGAATGGCTGTAGTGGATTTTTGAATCTCAAAATGACTTTTTACAACTCTGAAATGAGAGTCATTATCTTTTGCTGATACAATGGGAAAATCAGTGTGGAATTACATGTTGTTTTCATGCATAAGCAAATCATGAGTTGGTTTAGTTTTCATTTTGTTTTTGGGATAAAATAAGAGATATTTTGTTGCAAATATATATATTTTTCCACTGTGTAAACAAATCTGGGGCCACTTTACCTAATAGATGTGGGTGAGTGGAAAAAAATTATTTATAAAGTCAATTCAGTAGCGTTTTGATGTTTAGCTATCTTTAAAATCTACCTCAATGGCAGTTTTGAACTGTGGATGATTTTCAAGGTTTCTTTTTACCTGGAAAGACAAATGCACAGGCAGACTAGGAGTTGTCTTGCTTTGCTTCTCCCTGTCTTCTTCCTTTGTGCATATATTTCGTATTTCTCATTTTTGTTTTAGCTCCATAGGATTCAAACACCCTCCTTATTTGAAGTCATTCTCTATTATGGATTGAATATTTTCATTTTTCTAAAGGTATATGCTAAAGCCCTAACCTCCCATGTGACTAATATTTGGGGACAGGGCTTCAAAGAAAGTAATCAAGGTTAAATAAAACCATAAGGGCAGAACCCTGATCTCATGAGATTAATGCCATTCTAAGAAGGGACTTCAGAGGGTTTACTCTGTATATCCTCCATGCACAGGGGCCAAGGAAAGGTCCTGTGCTGACATAGGGAGAAAGTGGTCATTTACAAGCTGGGAAGAGACCTCCACCAGAACCTGAATTTGCTACCACCTTGATCATGAACTTTTAGCCTCCAAAACAGTGAGAAAATAAATTTTTGTTCTTCAAGCCACCCAGTGAATAGTATTTTCTTATGATAGCCCTAGCAGACTAGTACTTTCCCTAAAGTGGAATTCTTGTGGGAGGCAGCGACTATTTCTTATAACAGAAGCCTAAAAAGGGCCATCCGTCAGCCAGCACAGGAAAATGTGTGGTCTGGTCTGGGATCAGCTAAGCTGATGCTTCGGCCCAGGACTGGAAGAAGCAATGGAAATACCTAAATGCAGTTAAGAAATTAGTCACAAGGCAGTAGGAATGTTGAGATTATAACAAATGAGTTGCCAGGAGCATGACCTAAGCTGTCCCTGGTCACCTTGTTTTGCTTGATTCCTAGTTTTCTGAGTCTGGTTCTCCAGACTTTGTTCGTGAGTTGTCTCATACCTTTTGCTACTTAAATGAGCCAGATTTTGTTTGTGTGTTTGCATGCATGAATACTTTCTAATATGCCTCTCTTCATAAATAAGAGGTTGGCAGGTATTTAGAACCAAAAATTAATGATCTTGTGACTACTCCTTTCACTCTCTAAGGATCTCAAGAATTCCAACTATTTCTTAGCCCCACAACCTCTGCCTCCCAGATTGGCTCCAAACCATTTCCTGACTCTGGAGCTTTTTTCTATCAAAAAGCAGTTCATACCCATATGGCATGAGGGATAAGATGACAGTCAAAGAAAATAGTTATCTTGGATCACAAATTTCTTTTAAGGCTATTCTCATTCTGGAAAACAAAGGAAAGATTAAGAGCCCCAGATATTTTGTGACTTTAGCAGTTGTGTTCAGAAGTCTGTTCTTGGCAGGAGAGACAAACCTATCTACTGGAGGAAAACAGGAGGCCTGCTGGCTTTACAGAAGGCAATGGTGTTTTGGTTGCTATTGAAATTTTTGTGTTTCCTTTATATATAAAGGAACATTCTTATAAATTATGCTCTTCATTATTACTTTTTTTCTGAAATGGAAATAACTGAACCTGGAACTGGGAAGAGTACAATCTCCAGCACATCACTAGAATTCCAGTATAGAGAGTAAAGAGATCATATTCAGCTGGTAGTAGAAATGAAGATTACAAAGAGGAATAGTTCTTCCGGGAAGGCTAAGATTAGGTAAAGCATTATATATGAAAGGAGATAGAAGATGATGGTGTGCATCAGGGAAAGGCGGGAACAGCAGGTAGGTAGAAGAGAGTAGAGGGTTATAATGGAGGACATTTGAAAAGAGCATATGTTGGAAGAATAAGGGTAATAAAGAAGGAGGGAAGCAGCAAACCATTAAGGAGAAAAATGCTGAGTTGGTGTTTGACATATGGATCTTATCTTGTATTAACGCATGCGGGGGATATCATCACATAAAAACTAACAACCACACAGATCACATTTCTTGGGAAGGACACTAAGTAAACCAGTGGCAAAGGCATTAAGCATTAAGCTTTCCAAAGATTATTCCATCAGCACTTACCTATCAGTGCATTTCATGTCTCTGGGCTTGGATTAATTTAAAGCTCTTTTGTGTCTGTGGAAGGTTCCAGGAGTTGGGTGCAGAAGCCACATCAGTATCCTTGAACCTGCACTGACTCCAGGATGTGGATATCACCAGAGGGATTTTACTAGAAAAAAACAGCTTCAATGATCTATGTTTCTTAGCCATTTTGGGCCTAGCCAGGCAACCAGTCTGGCTGCAATGCCGGGCCAATAATTGTGTGGGCTCAGAATCTCAAGAAAGCAGACATTTATCAACAAGGTGCATTTTGAGACACAGAACTCCCTGAGCAGGGGGAGAGGCTGTTCTTCCAGGCTCAGTTATCCCTTCTGTTTTGGAGACACATCTTTATCCAGGAAGAGCAGGATAATGATGATGCTTTAATGTTCTCTATGGAGCCCAAGGCCCGTGAGGAGGCATTCAATCTCTCCTTCAGTTTTCCTGCCTGACTGTGCCTGAAGATACGAGAAGCTTCAGGATGCATGGCATGTTTGCTGTTTCTTTTCTCTTCCCTCCCCTTCTCATGCAGCACCGATGTTAGGCTGATTCCTTGTCATCATAAATTTAGACGCTGTCTTTGAATTAATGTTTCTTTACAGCTTTCCTGGAAGGGATCTTTCTCCATCTGCCCATGTCTTCAGGTGATCTCATAGGGAGGAACTAAGGCCCAGAGAAATTCATTTGCCCAGGTTCAAAAAGTAGAGTTAGGGTTTATTTATCATGTTTAAAAGCTCCACCCATGAAGGATCTTAAGTCATAATAACCCACCATACAGAGCATAGGGGATACCACCTGCAAGACATGGGGAGGAACTGGCCAAGAGAGGGTCCAGGTGAAACTAGAGTAACATCTCATAATAGAAGCAAGTGTGCATAAAACTGAGCTGTCTTCCTTTGCAGGCACCATGCCTATTTTTAAACATAGACTGAAAACACAAACAATGAAGCAACTCTATTTGAGATCCACTTATGACTGACAGATATACTGCATCCAGCACACCAGGATCCTGTCTTATTTTCGTTTCTCTGTGGATGAGAAGGACCTCAGCATTCTATGCCAGGTCTTCTTAGCTTTTACAATAGCTGTTGATTTGTTTGGATGACAGAACCCTGTTAGCCCCACAGCTAGTTTCTGGAGCATAAACTAAACTCAGACTAGGAGATGACCAAGAACTCTCATTCTCCTGCTTGTGTCTATGAAGGAAAGACCACTTGAACTTCTGTAACAACAGCCCCATCTCCTGAGCTGTATTCACTCTTTGCTGAACACAGGTACGTCCTACTCAAAGCTCTGGGATCACTCCATTCCCTTATCTGAGAGCTTCAGTTGCAGTCAGGAATGAGATATCTTGTATTGGTCTCCCGTACTGAGTCCCTCTGAACTGATTCCCCAGGATGGCATGCTACTTCTATCATGGTACTACATTGCTCTGAAGTTTTCTGCTTTCATGTCTGTCTTTTCTTGATAGGCAGAGGATTGTGGTCCATTCATTTATCTATACCTATCACCAAGCACAGGGTGTGGCAGACATTAGGGGATTTAATAAATCATTAGATTCCATTGCTGTGAACTAGTTAGAGAAAAAAAGTGTTAATACATATCAGGTTAAGGCTCTGCCTTGCAGCTGTCTCCTTGCTAGTCTTTCAGTTCTGGGAAGAAAAGGGCAATAATGAATTAAAAGCCCAACACCTCCTATCAAAGACCAGCTAACAGCAATCCCTACCCAGATCAATAAGTCTGTTCTCTGCCATTTGATCTCCCTGTTGGCTGGATAGCCTTCTCCTGTCTTTGTTTATTGGGAGATTTTCTCTATTCACCAGACTCATATTCAGATCCATGGAAACTTTGGGTCCTGATGCCTATCAGTAGCTAGCTGGTTCTGTCCCTAACCTAGCCCAATAATAAGCTTGGGAAAATCTGGACTTCCAGACTAAATACAGGAAGAAACATGTGGTGTTTGTCTGCTATTTGTCATTTTTGGTCCAGTCTAGCATCCTGTTTTCAAAAGGCTTTACAAAGCCCTATCCACCTCATCCATCTCCTGTGCAGTATAAACAGGGAATAGGCTTCAGAGCTTACCAAGTGCTTTGAGGCAGTGTTGTGTAGCAGAGGGATGTATACCTTGAACATGGAAGATCTAAAAACTTTTGAATATTGGCTTCATCTTTACCGCAGTTAGCTGAGCAATTGAAGAGTCACTTAACTCTCTCAGCCTCAATTTCTTCATCTTTATATGCAAGTAGTTGTGTTAGACGATTTTTATGGTATTCTTTTGTTCTACGTTTTATAAGCCTTAGATTTTAGCTCTTCTTCCATAATCAATACAATTGAGTTATTTGGATTTAAATCAGCCCATCCTGACCTATACTTGGACACATGTCTTAGTGCTGGTAAGAGTTTTTTTCAAGACTATGAAACTAATATCTTCTTTGAGCTAAGGATACTGGTATCTTAGGGCCATGAGTATAGATTTATTAGATGTTCCACCAACATACACTATGGTATCCATGCCCCAAACTGGCCCTTATTATAGTCTAACAGAGATAATTGAGCAGGGCACATTTGTGATGGCCAAGTAGAAGAGAAACCAGAATTTTTGTGCACCCTTTAGATAGTGCTTATGTATGTGCTGGTAGCTAAAGTTGTTCTTTACACTGGGCTCCCAATCTCAAGCACTATTTTTAATTCACAGAGTTAAATCCAGCTGAGTTAGAAATCTGTTGCAACAAGTCACCAGAGGGACTATATATCTTCCCCTTCAGAGAAGAAGCCAAGCACAGCAGTTCAATTAAACTAGCACTAAGTCCTGCACTCCAAAGATCAAAGGGCCTGAGGGAAAGGCATCAAGGGGAGAGTAATATGCTCCTGTTCACCCTTCTTGGCTAAAAAAAGCATGGTGTTTGTGACCAGAAAATTGAAACAGAATGAGATTCAAGATGGCAGGCACAGCCTCCTTTTCTTTTAACCTCCAGGCTGGACTTCTCTGTAGAAGGAAGGGTGACCAAGATAAATTACTTCTTGATTCTTACTGCATTGTTTCACTAACATAAGAAGGCTATCTGAGATGTATTCAGTTCCCACCAAAAAAATGCCTAAGATTGTAAAACTTATTAGGACAGAAGCTCTTAGACCAGCCAAGCAAACAAGGTATCTAAAAAAAAACCAAAAAATCGAAAACGCACTTCCAGGATTTTAGAATAAATGAGATATGAAATGGTAGAACTGCTATGATAATTATTGGCTCTCGAATTAATGGTAATAATTACCTTAGCAAATTGCCTTGTAACTGTTCAGTGAACAAGTTCATAATCTAATCCTACATTGTTGTTTAACCAGTTTCTCTCTACTTTCATGCTTTGAGGCTAAAGCTTCTTGCTTTAGAATAATTCTTTCTTTAATCCCTGCTAACCTAAGCCCTTGTTATATATAATGAGAGTAAAATAGTTGAAGAAAATTATTTAATGAATTTCAATCCCATGTCCTGCACAAAATGATCCTGGACATATCATGTGGACAGACCTATCCCCCACACTGTTATGGGGGCTCCTATTCTTTAAAGAATTAATTGTGATGTCTGGGCCCCATTCTGGACTTCCAGGAGCCCAGAGAAGGTGGCTGATATGAAGTATAGCTGTTTCACTTCACTTCATGTAACAAGGACTAAGTGGCTTTTCTTCTCAGCCCCAGCTGCACCCTCCAGTTAGAGGAGTTTTTTTCTAATATAAAAGTAGAATTACTGACTTTACTTTCCCCTGAACCCTTTATGGTTTCTTATGATTTTATTGGAATTATTTCTTTGGCTTTGATATATGAGCTCCAAAAGTTTTCAAATATTTTAAAAAAATGATTACTATTTTTTATTTGCAGTTTTCATCATTGTGGTTTTAAGTCTATAATCTTTAGGTTACTTATTTAATCATCTAATCATTTAAGAGAAATCTGCCAAGCTTAAATTGAGTAGCCAGTTTTATACTCAAGGAGGACATTAAAATATATTCTATACACTGATACAACTCAGCATGGGCAAAAAGGCATATGGCTCAGATTGGTGATTGCTAAGTGAAACAGCAAAGTTTCAAATGTGGAAGAAATTTCTGTAGGTTTGGGTAGTAAGGAGAAGCCAAGTGCTGAAGTGAGACTTGAGTTTGTCTTGGAATAATTTGTTATGGCACAGTTGATGAATAAGTGGAAGAATGGACAAATACACACTACCTTAAATATTGAAAGATAAGAACCAAGAGCTAGTTCTCAGAGGGAGTCTGCTCCAATGTTACTGACAGCATACAAGCGGAGCTAAATTTCCTTTCACAAATATATATGGCTGTGTCCAAAGTGACTTGAGGAATGTGTGTATGATTATAACTACAGATAGTTGAGAAGTCAAATGGCATAGTGCTTGGCACACAGTTACTCGATAAATATCTGTTGAATTAATGTATAGAGTAATATTATGGAATGGTTAAATGCATGGACTTTGGGATCAGAAATATTATACTTTGGAGTCCTTGCTCTGCTATTGTTGGGAATTTGAGAGTTATCCAACCTGTAAAATTTAACTTTCTCATTGGTAGAATAGATGTAGTTATTGTAATCACACCTGTTAAATACGACTATTGTGAGGTACAAGTGGGCTAACGTACATAACATGCTTGGTAAGTTGCTTAGACATTGTGAGCACCCAGTAAATACAAGTTATTACTGTTATGATATTTACTATTATTATTATACAATTACAAGAGGGTTGTAATTGCATGTATATTGGTTAATGTATATACAGGGTTGTTAGAAAAGGTGTATAAATGGGGTTGTGTGGAAGTGAGTATGCGTGGATAGGGAGGCTTATAGGTGAAGTAGGTAGTAGTATCAGTCAGTACAGGGGGCACAAGCTGGTACCTCTTCACATTGAAATGCTCAGAAGCCCTCTACTTAGTAATACTGGTTTTGGGGAAGGGCTTCTTAATATTAAGCAACAATAATGGCACTCAGTTTGGGCTTACCAGTGCATCAATATCCTGACTACCTCTTTTCCCAACAATTAACATCTCGCAGTTGCCCTCGCTGAATTTACCCAGTTAATTGTTCACAGGATGGGATCGTGAATTAAGGCATTATTTTCCTCAAAGTCATTTCAATTTCTCAAATGTGTTATAAAGAAGAACAGTTATTCTGACAAATGCCATTTTATCCATATTTGCTAGATAACCTTAGACTTGCAGGTTTTTTAGACAGCTGTAAACTTCTTGTACTATAATTCTAAACAAGTTTCTTATCTTTTTAACACAAGAGAACCCTCCACTGAAAATTAATTTAGAGAAATTGACAGTCCTTTTTCTGTGTTCACCTGTTTGTAAATGATAAGGACCATAAACAACAGTTTTAATAATTCGGTCCTTTGCCCAGGAGCAGCAGTTTATGATCCCAACCACCATCTCATACCCACATGAGCTGATCCTCCATTTAAAGCCAACACTCACTTTCTGTGATGAAATGCAAGGGCTCATCCCAATTTAATACATGGCTTCCTTCATATAGAACATGAGAAGCAGACTGTCTGCTAGAGACCAGGCTGGGAGTGTTTCTCTTGCCACCAGACTGCAAGGGAGAAAATTAAATGGGGAAAGAAGTTGACCTTATTTTTGTTTTCTAAAACAATTTTTTTAAACCTCATTTCACGGAGGAAGCTATGGCTATAGGAATGTGAGATGAAATGAACAGTAGCATAGCAAAGGAACCAAGATTAATAGCACTAGGAGGACATATTAACACTAAACATAAGTGAAACTTGAATGATGAAATAAATATATAACTTACATGTAGAAGTCACTTAGGCAGAAACAATTACAATTTTATGGAACAAAAAGTACATTTCTTTGTAAAAATGAAGACCCCACATGAATCAGTATTTTACTAATGCACATGTAGAAGCTCCTACATTACATTTTCACTGAAGGCTGGAAAGTTCTGAAAGGAATACCTGGGTATGAACTCACTTTATCCATCTTTTCTCCCCTCCACTTTCTCTGTATTGGGTTCTTTCAAGCAGACTGTGTGAGAATTTCTGTGCCTTGATCATGCTGGCCCCACCATCCCTGCAGTTTACCCAGTCACCGACTATGATGGAACAGGCTGGTCTCTGTAAGAATCTTCTCCCTACAGCTGATTAGAGCACTGTTACACCTTTGAGGGGGGATTACATAGTGCTTGATTTCCAAATTAGAAAATAAAAATCACCTACACTGAAATGAGTTTATTTTAAAAAGTAATGGAATGGGGCAGTTTCTCATGGAATACTCTATACAAATCTACAAGTTCTCTCTGAGCTCAGACACAAATATGGAACTACAGGAGACACCCATTGATTAAATTCACCATTGATGAAACAACCATTCCCTATTAGTACCATTCCCAGCTTAGTAGAGAAAATGGAATTCTCCACTAAAGTTCTCTAAATCAGAATATCTATCCTTGGAAGAAAATCATCCCATCAAAATTATGGTGGGATGATTTTTATATAAAAATTATCTCATGAGAATCAATCTATGTAATTTATATTAACAGAACAAAAAAGAAAAATCATATAATCATCTCAATAGATGCAAAAATTTTTTTAAAAAGTTAAACACTCATTCATGACAAAAATTAAGAATACTGTAAATAGAAGGGAAATTCTTTTGAGAACATACCCAGTAATGCAATATTTTCATGTAACAAATCTATATGTGTTCCCAACCACATCAACAATAAAAGTTGAAATTTTAAAAAAAGGGGAATTCTGCAAACTGATAAAAATGTACCCAAAATCCATAGCTAACATTGTGCATAATATGAAAGAATAAGTGCTTCACCCACTAATGTGAGAATCAAAGAAAAGATTTTCTCGTTAGTAATCCTATTCAACATTTTCCTGGAAGACCTAGCCAGCGCAATCAAGAAAAATAAATAAAAGACATACAATAACACAGAAGACATACAGATAATCACAGAAGACATAACTGCCTTCAGATAAAAATCCAAATAGTCCACAAAAGTATCTGCTAGAACTAATATATGAATCTGGCAAGATTGTAACATAACATAAAATAATCAATTTTATTTTTATATATGAGCAATGAAAAAATGGAATTCATTTAAAAATACCACTTACAGTTGCACCAAAAAATACAGTAGGTATAAATCTAACAAAATATGTGAAGAATCTATATACTAAAAACTACAAAATAATGATGAAAGATGATCTTAAAAAAATTTTTTTTTGTAAAAGCTTTAAAAACTTTGGCCATATTGTATTGAGTTATATTGTATTGAGTAAAGTCACTGACTTTTCCTTGACCTCGAAAGCTAAGCTATTAGTTTCCTGCAATGCTATGTGTACACAATTGCTTCTGTGCAATGTCAGTAAAAGCTGATAATGGCGCTCAACATTCACTGGACACTTACTATATGGCAGGCACTACACTAAGTTGTTAACATTCAATTTCGAATTTAATCATTGCAGTAACTCTGGAAGGTTGATGCTATTTGTATTCCCAAATTACAGATTAAAAAACTGAGTCTAAGTGAAGTTTCAAAATTTTTCAAAATTACACAGTATGTATAAGAACTAGGAATTAAGTCCATATGTTTCTGGTCCTACATGCCAAGCTCTTACTACACACCATTTGTGTGGTGAGGCAGGCTGGCAAGAGAAGGAATAGGGCCTTTTAAAGCACAGGCAGAAGGAAGTACTCCTTCTGCCACTTTGGGAATCATTGGATTTAAAGTTAATTATCATTCTTCTTCCGCTTGGCACACTGGTTTGGGACCATTATCAACTTCTATATTTTGTGTCTGGAGGAGATATTATGGTCTTCATGTGTGCCTTCTTTGTATGGCCTTCATCCTCTTTTCTCCATCAAGTGTCTTACTCACTGATTATTTTACATTCTCCCAAACTGCCTTCCTTTCAGAACTTTAGGGTTTAAAGGAGCTGGAGTCATCTCTTCTCTTAGCAACTGATTCTAAGTCTGGAATATGGGGACTAAGCCTGCTGCTAAGATGGGAATATCTGGGTGGCCAGGCATCCTTCCTTCCTATCACCCACCCCAAAGCTGCACAAATCCCTTAGGGAGTAGCACAAGGCTGCTAAGCAGCACATGTATCTCCTGTGGATGCAGCTGATCCCCACATTTATTGTACCTTGGTTGGTGTTTGTAGCCTATTTTCCAGCCTTGAAAAGTGAAGTGCGTTGTATCTAGAAACTGACAAGTAAAGATTTTTATCCATTTACTGTGTCTGGTGTGATAGCACAAGCACTGTGTTTTATTCTTAAAACACAGTTTTATATACAAATGCAAGCAAGTGGAAAGCGTGGACCTAGGGAAGCTAGTTTATGAATGTATCCTGCTGGGCAATTAAGAAAGGGACAAGATAATGCAGGAAAATTATATTTCTCTCATTTTGCGCAAGAATCAGTGCCTTTCCCTTCTAATATATCAGCTACTTCTATCCCTGTGCCACATTGGAATTTTATTTTTGAAATGTATGGATGCACATTGGCTATGTATCATTGCTCTTATTTAATTTCATGACAAACTCAAGTGCATCCCACATTCCCCTCTAAGCTGTACCTTGCTGCAATCAACACATCACAGAAACATATGCCTTCTCTTGGAGGATAAGACAGGAAATAAACATTGTTCCAAGGAGAGGCAACCTCCTTCAGAACCCTCTCTCTGGAGCAGACAAATGGGACATACAACCTACTGGGGCTTCAGAGCTTACACAGGGTCCACTGAAATTCTGGTGGTTCGAGGTTTACTCAAAACACAGTTTCTCTAGATATCCTAATACACGCCAAATTCCCAGGAGACTAGATATGATCTGGAAATTCAGTTAACTTTCAACTGCAGCATATATTTGCCTCTTTACAAGTATCTTCCAAATCCTCTCTCATGCAGCGATTTCATGAGACTCGGGTTTTAGTGTTGATTCTGATGCTTTTATAGTGTCTGTGGAAATAGTCACTCTTCAGTAAGCAGAAGTGGCTGACTGTGGGGTAAGCTTCTGACGTAGTTTGGATATTTGTCCCTGCCCACATCTCATGTTGAATTGTAATCCCCAATGCTGGAGGTGGAGCCTGATGGGAGGTGTTTGTGTCATGGGTGGATCCCTCATAACTTGGTTCTGTTTTTGTGATAGTAATAACTGGTTATTTAAAAGTGTATGACACGCCCCCTTCTCCCCTGCCTTGCTCCTGCTTTCACCAGGTGATGTGTCTGCTTCTGCTTCCCCTTCTACTGTGAGGTGATTAAACCTATTTTCTTTATAAATTACCCAGTCTCAAGTATTTTTTGGGGGATACAGGGTTTGGCTCTGTCACCTAGGGTGGAGTACAGTGGCACAATCTTGGATCACTGAAACCTCTGCCTCCCAGGCTCAAGTCATCCTCCCACCTCAGTCTCCTGAGTAGCTGGTACTACAGGAGCACACCACCATGACTGGATAATTTTTGTATATTTTGTAGAGACAGGGTCTCACTTCGTTGCCTAGACTGGCCTTGAACTCCTGAGCTCAAGCAATCCACCTGCCTCAGCCACCCAAAATGCTGAGATTACAACCATGAGCTGCTGCCCTTAGCCAGGTATTTCTTTATAGCAATGCAAGAACAGCCTAACATACTTCTCCAGCCCAAGTCTCTGTCATGCCAACCTCACACTATTTCTGACATTCTCATGGAAAGTAATCTAAATTTTTATATCCATCCCCTTTGAAAAATTGTATGTTGGAATCCTAAACCCTAAGATGATGGCATTAGGAGGTGGGGCCTTTATATGATTAAGTCATGAGAGCAGAGCCTTGATGAATAAGATTGCTGCTCTTATGAAAGAGCCTCCAGAGAGCTTCCTTGTCTTTTCTACCATGTGAGGACACACATAAGATGCTGTCTATGAACCAGAAAAAGGGCCTTCCCTGGAAACAAAACCTGCTAGCACCCTGATCTTGGATTTTCCAGACTCCAGAACTGTGAGAAATAATTTTTGTTTGTTTATAAGCTACCCAGTTTATGGCATTTTGTAACAGCAGACCAAATGGACCAACACATCATGATATTCCACAGCTTTGTATCCGGATTTCAAGGATACACACTAGGACTTAGCACATTTGTAGTTGAGTACAATATACTGCAAAGGCAATAATAATTAATGATGACAGTTAACATTTAATAAGCAATTATTTTTACCAAGGCATTCCTGAGCATTTAATGTACACAATCACATTTAACCCACATAGCAATCTTATGTGTTAGATGCTCATTATGTCCCATTATACAGTTGAGGAAACTGGGTCTCGAAGAGATAAGATTGCTTACACAAGGTCATTGATTTATGAAGCAGCTGAGATGGAACTCAATCCTGGGTCTTTCTGACAAACTCGTGTTTAGTCAAATGATTGTACTACCTTTCTAGAAACTATCCCTTCCATAGCACTAATTGTCTCTTCCAAATTAGACTTCTGACATCTGACAGTATCTGAAGAAATGATATAGCCAGTGGCAAGCTCTGATAGGTAAGGTTAAAAGAAATTGTTTACCCAAAAGCTTTTTACCTTAAATTTCTCATGTGTCTCTCAGCTAGAGAGTAACGTATAGAGGATCTAATCAGGTAAGAGAGTGAGACCGTAGTGTGTGCTGGAAAAGGGCACAGGCTGTGTCCACATGGAGCTTAGTCTTGTCTTTTTCAGCTCTTCCCCATAAGTCATATCTGAAATGAGAAGAGATTATACATATATATGAGCACCAAGTGTAATCTGGGGCAGGGGAAACTGTCCTGCTGGGCATGGGTGATATGGTTTGAATGTTTGTACACCTCCAAAATGCATATTGAAGCTTAATTTCCAATGCAATGTTATTAAGAGGTGGGGCCTTTAATAGGTGATTAAATCAGAGAGGAGGAACTTTCATGAATGGAATTAGTGTCCTTGTAAAAGAGCTCCAGGGAACTAGCTAGTCCCTATTTGCCCTTCCATTTCCCCTCAGTTGGCACCTTGATCTTAAGCTTCCTAGCCTCCAGAACTGTGAGAAATATATTTCCATTATTCATAAATTATAGCAGCAGGAACAAACTAAGAAAATGGGAAATATCATTGTTCTAAGGGGTGATGTTTAATATATTAAAGACGCTGTCCTTGGTGCTGAAAAAGGGTCCTAAAGGTTCCCTGCATCATTCCCGATGAGGGAAGTCACAGTCAAAGCAGACGTAGAGAATTCAAAGTAGGGTATGAGATTATCCTTCAGGCTTCAGTCTGGGATCCAGGGGGCTCCTGACATGACCTTTCTCCCCCTCACCCCTGCAAACTGGCCTTGTCTCCATGAGTCCACTGCCTGCCGAGTGTTGGACTTCCCTTCGGGGTCTGTAATCTGTTTGCAATCCAGTCTACTGGGGTCCTGACCTATGAGAAATGGCCCATTCTGGCCTAATCTCAGCAATCCCTGGATAACAAAAAGAGAAATTATAAATAAATAAATAAATAAATAAAATTGAGGTTGTACCTGCACTGATTAAGCTACATGGTTCAAGTCTTGGCTCTACTACTTTCTAGTTAGTTATCCTCAGGCAAGTTACTTTTTTTTTCTTATGTGCCATACAACTCCACTTGCTTAATGAGCTGTAGTCTGGGAAATAGTGTTTTGTTTTTATCATGTACCTATGATAGTCACATATTAGTAACTGTTCCCTGGGAATCAACCATTCCAATCTAGTTACAGTAGAAAAAAAAATGATTTATGAACTGCTATCTTTTTCCCTTGAATGTTCATTCATCTGTTAAAAGATATCTGCCCTCTGAGATTCTCACCCAACATCAGCTTCTTCGGGAAGTCTCCCTAACAACAACATATACCCACAGCTCTGCCACACCAGACAGGCCCCCCATTACCCCAAAGTGTAGCCCTGTCTCAGAACACTTCACAACACTTCACAAGTTGTGAAGTCCTTTGAGACCAGTGACTGTATCTTTTCTTTTCTAATCTCTATTTCCCTAAGACTCCACATAAGGGTTGGCACTCAGTACATGTTGGGAAATTAATGAATAAATGAAAACAAATTAACTACTAAAAAAAACTCCTATTTATTCTTCACATGAATCTTGTAATCAGAGCAAAAATTAGTTTCAGATCATGAAAGAACTAAGGTCTAGTTAGGTGAAATGATTTGCTTGGCTAAGGTAAAACAGAAAAATGCCTGCAAGATTGTGGGTTAGATCCCAGGTCTTCTAAGAGTCAGGACTGTAACCTGTGTCCTATCTCCCACTTCTATACTCTTTCAATTGTGTTTTCTTACTAGGTAAGTGACCTGAAATTTGTGGATTTTGCTGCAATAATAACTTACTGATCTGCAATATTATCTTGAGCCAGATATAGGTCCTTGATGTCATGAAATGGTAATTATTGCAACATAGGGAAAAAAAAAGTGCACTGTGTTTTTGGAGGCTTGTTCCCTGTTATTAATTCAGGTGCTGAAGGTTGTGACACTTGTCATCTGAAAGATAATTTTCCTCAGATTTAATAATTGCAGTTAAGTCTCAGATTTGATTTTAATTTCAGACCTTGATGTCATGAAGTATTAATTATCTCCATTACCTACTGATAATATTCCTGCAAACATGCACATGTTTGATTGGCAGGAATTTTTATTAATTTACAAGGATGAACTCAATTAGCAAAGCTCATTTATCGGCACAATTCCACTTACATACTTGCAAGTAAGAATGGAGCAAAATCTTAGCCAACTTACAACTGCAAATATAGGGGGGTCAAGTCATGTGAGTAAGGTGGCCACAGCTGACTGACTGTAGCAGAGATTGATTGACATACATTTCATTGTCTGATCTACCTGATTTTGCTTTAAAATGAGTGAGTAAAACCTTTGGGACTAATTAAGATTCTTAGAGTAAAGTAATGAGAGAGATTTTCCATGTCGACTTTGACAATTTTCCCCCTCCATTTCCATGGCTAGGATTTTTCTTGGGGCTGATGTAGTCACACCTCATTTAAGGAACTACATTTGTTTCAACGGTGCTTTAATCACACACAGCAAAAAAAAAAAAAAAAATCTTGATGAATGCTAATATTTTATGTTAAGTGAATTGGTTTCTCATAGCTACTCACTGTACATCCAAGATAGAAAAAAACTACATCAATGAAGTGTCACACTATCCCTCGATGGGGTAGGGCCCTTGGGATTTGAGGCAGTTAACCCTGCCCTGTCACTTACAGGAGTAACATAGTTTGACTTGGATAAATTCCTCCTGATGAAATTAATATTTATGAAATTAAAGGAGAGTGATTTATCCTGAGCTGGATTCTCCAAGTCAAGAACATGGTAGGGGTTGTACCTTGACCCTCCTACTGAAGCATATCTTTGTTAAATGACTTTGTGAGAACAGTACATTCTGGTTCTGCATCAGCAGAGAAAACTCCATGCTTAGGCCTGGAGAATAACAATGCAGAATAATAAAACAAACAAAAAAATATACCAACAATGCCTTTTACTTACTAAGTTCCTCCCAAAGGAGTGCAGCTGCATTGTATGCCTACATATAGCTAAGCAATAAAACCCTATAGAGTGCTCAAAACAAACAAACAAAAATAATAATAATTCAGTCCTGCTCTATCTATAGGCAAACGGGAGTTTAGGGGATAAAGTCCAGCTAGAGTAAAAACCCTATCATAGAGATTCCTAAATCAATTTAGAAGAGGGAACAATTGCTATTTATGATTTAGGGCAACAGCAAACATCGTATTTTTACTTTAAATATTTGCCTTCAGAATCATTTTAGACTGTGCTGTAATAAAAGGAGCTGAATTATTTTTGTACAAAGGTAACTGTATAGGCTTTACAAAACAAACAAAAACGATGTTACTAGAATCATTTTCAAGCACCTTTAGGGATAGTTACAAGGCACTTGCTGGAAACATGGTCCTTGAAGAGAGTCTGCTCCCTTCTACTCCTCCTCCTGTCAATCTGCTTGCTCTGCTGGCCAAAGTGCCTCTTGGGTCTGTCAGTTACTGGTTGCTGTGGTTTAAATGTTTGTGTCCCCTGCAAAATTCATATTGAAACTTAATCCCCAATGCAACAGTATGAAGAGGTGGGACTTTGAGTAGGTGATTAGGTCAGGAGGGCTCTGCCTTCATGGATAGGATTCGGACCTTATAAAAGGGCTAGTTCCCTTCTACCTTCTGCCTTGTGAGAATATCTATTGGCAGAATAATAAGGAAAATTAGGCCCATATTTATATAAAGTGTTCAATAAGATAAAGTTAAATGTTTCATAGATTTCTCAGTGTCTGCTTTTTTTTTTTTTTTTTTTTTGCTATTGTTTTTGTTTTTGTTGTTGAGATGGAGTCTCACTCTATCACCCAGGCTGCAGTGCAGTGACACAGTCATGGCTCACTGCAGCCTTGACCTCCCTAGGCTCAGGTGATCTTCCCACCTCAGCCTCCACACCTGGCTAATTTTTTTTTTTTTTTTTTTTTTTTTTTTTTTTTGGAGAGACAGCGTTTCACCATATTGCCCAGGTTGTTCTTGGACTCCTGTACTCAAGCAATCTGCCCACCTCCCAAAGTGCTGGGCTTCAAGCATGGGCCACCAAGCCCAGCCTCAGTATCTGTAAAGCATTATTTTTGTTGTGGTTGTGAATATCCAAGGATAGATTATATACACATCTTTCTAAACTACCAGAGCTAAATATTACTCATAACATTTGTTCAACAATTTAAAAAATGTTTCACTGCTTATGATGTTATTCACACAAAATATAGGAATGATTTTGTCCTTGGTTTAAGGAAGTATAAATTATTTAAGATAAATTTGTTTATTCATTTACTACATTTATTCGTATAATATAGATTAATGCAATGATAGATGCACCAGATCATGTAAAATACAGATTTAGTTCTTGCCCTTGCAAAGTTGGCAATCTCCCCGATGAAACAAATTGTATACATAAAAGTAGAATTCAGTGTATAATTAGAGCTCTGTTTCATATACTGGTAGCATCTGTAAGACTGGACAAACAGAAAACCGGGTTTTGACTCTCTAAAAGACACTGGATTCTACCAAATGTTGTTGACCTGAATTAAATTTATCAAGTTTCTGACTCCTTGATTCTCACTTTCCTCTGAATTGTTTTATATCAGCTACTTCCCAGATCTTACCCACTGCCATGATTCTGGTATATGTTTCCCTAGAATTTTGGAATAGTTAATAAATACTTAGGTAATCAGATTTAACTTTACACTTCAAATCTATTTCTGCTCCTCAATTATATATTGCTGATATTCCACCCTTAGCCTGTGTATGGTCCTCTGTATCAGTGTTTGTGTGGTAGAAATATGAGCCATATATGTAATTCTAAACTTTCTAATAGGCATATTAAAAAGTAAAAAGAAATAGCTGAGATTAATTTTAACCATATATTCTTAATTCAAAATACCAAAAATGTTATTTCAAGAAGTAATCATATCAAAATTATTAAGATGGTATTTTGCATTCTAGTTTTGTGCAAAGTCTTAGAAATCCAGTACACATTTGGCACTTATAACACATCTCAATTCAGACCAGCCACATTTCTCTAGCCACATATTCAAAGCAGTAAGTGGCTAGTGGCTACCTTGTTGAACAGCATAACTTTAGAACAATAGTTTTCAAAGTTGATCCCTAGACTACTGAGAATTTTTTAGAAATACAGATTCTCCGTCTCCACCTGAATAACTGATTGGAACCCAGAAATCCATGTTATTCTTTCTTTTGTTTTTGTTTGTTTGTTTGTTTTGTGAGATGAGGTCTTGCTCTGTTGCCGGGCTGGAGTACAGTGGCGTGATCTCAGCACACAGCAATCTCCGCCTCCCTGGTTCAAGAGATTTCCCTGCCTCAGCCTCTCAAGTAGCTGGGGCTACAGGCATGCACCACCATGCCCAGCTAATTTTATTTTATTTTTTTGTATTTTAGTAGACATAGGACTTCACTATGTTGGCCAGGATGGTCTCAATCTCTTGACCTCGTGATCCACCCTCCTTGGCCTCCCAAAGTGCTGGGATTACAAGCGTGAGCCACCACGCGCAGCCCAACGTGTGTTTTTATAAGCCCTCCAGGAGATTTTGACTGCTTTGAAAATTTGAAAACTACTGCTCTAGAAATTCAGGAAAACTCATTGTAGGTAGGGTACTTAGGGAAGGATGCAGAAGAGTCATGTCCGTATTATAATGTCTCACTAAGATATTTCACCAAAACAACTGAATAACAGAAGTCTTTTATAATTTAAAGAAAAATAGATTGAATTAACAATAGGATTTTTAAAAAATTTAATGTCATTTCACTCATATATTTTTAAATACTGATGCTTACAACATTGGTCTTTATTTTGAACAAGAGATGAGTTTAGCTCAAGAGCAAGGAATGTGTTGTGCATTTGTGAAAAGTGAACAAAACCAGGCTGGGAAGGACCACCATGCGACAGGCCGGGCATGCCAGGGTGAAGTGGATTTTGTCCTGCAGAGAGAAAATGATACTATTTCTGCTCCAGTCAGTGGTTGCTTGCTCTCTGCCTGACACCAGCTCCCTCAGAGGGCAAATTCTCTCCTGGGAAATGCAAATAGCTTTGTTTTCTTTGAGATAATTGCTTATTTTGAATAATATATGCTGTACATAAGTAATGAGTGGAGAGACAGTGTGCAAACATGCCTTTGCTTTTCTCAGTTGCCTCCTACTTGGGCACTAGAAGAGCCATGCCGGGGTGGACAAGCCCACCTCCCCAGCAGCAGTCCTGTTGTCTCTACACTGACACATCAGCATTGCTACCACACGGTCTCTCTGCTGGGCTGGGAATAGTCGGCTTCAACCTGCTGCCTTGTTTACTAAATGGAATCAGCAGATAATTTCACGGTGGTATAGACAGCATGAAAATCCCACTCAAGATTCATAAATCCTGCTTTAAATTCGGCCAGCTTGTTTACAAGCTGCCCTCTCAGCCCTTTCCAATTGGAAGCTGCAGAGTCACACCAAAAATGGAAGCTGGAGTTTGAGGAAGAGAAGTACATACCTAGTCTGCCTACCCAGTCCCAGGGAAGGATGTAGAGACCTAGGTGACTTGGGCCAGGTAAGTGGAGCGAGTGGCGTTCATCACAATACTGAGTCACCAAGTGGAGGAAATGCAAGTCATAGGGCTAACAGCTGTGGTCTGAGAATCAGGATCCCTGAGATCTTACTGGATAACTCTGCTGATCATGTGTCTCAGGCCAAGAGGAAGGTAGCTTGTTCTCTCCTCCGAATTTTTTTTAACTCCTAGTAAAATGCGTTTGGTTTAGGGGATATCCCAGAGATTTACATGAAAGTTCTAAATTTGGGAAGACAAAAGAGTGAAGGTTAAGACGAGCCAATTGGAAAGAGTCACGCCGTGAGAAAGAAGAAATCTAATGCCGACTGACCTCCTGAAGTGTGGGTGTCTGATCTATTTCCATTTTGGATCTTTGAGTTTCCACAGTTTTCAGTTACAGGATGTTTCAGGAGTGCTTAAAAGTCACAGTTTCAGGCCGGGCACTGTGGCTCATGCCTGTAATCTCAGCACTGGGAGGCTGAGGTGGGTAGATCACGAGGTCAGGAATTTGAGACCAGCCTGTCCAACATGATGAAACCCCGACTCTAACAAAAATATAAAAATTAGCCAGGCATGGTGGCACGTGCCTGTAATCCCACCTACTCAGGAACCTGAGGCAGGAGGAAAACTTGAGCCCAGGAGGCGGAGGTTACAGTGAGCCATTATTGTACCACTGCACTGCCGCAGGGGTGACACAGCAAGAGTCCATCTCAAAAAAAAAAAAAAAAAATCCAATGAAAGTCTTCTAGTTCCATTGAGACACACACCACACCCACCCACCCACCCACCCACCCACACACACACACTTAATTAAAAAATACATGAACTATGTATTGTGAATCATTATTAGTATGTTAGGCAAAGTATTCTGTTACTTCCTTGGATTGAATGGAATTCTTTATTAAGCAACGATTGCAATTGACATGGGCCAATTTTGCTGGAGAATTCTCCTGAGAAGCTGTGGACAGAGTGGCCACAGAAGGGCTGTCATCATGTGGCAGTGGCTGATGTCCTGCTCCATTTTGTGCTCTATTTTATGTGTTCACTCATCTTAGACAACCATAGCCACTAAATTCTGCAGTCTAATCAGCCTAAAAATTGAGCTCCATAAATTTGGAAAAAACTCCATGAATTTAGAAAAAAGCAATGAAGAATTTAACCCATGTTAAAAGTGAGTATTTAGAGAGTCAAGGACAGATGGGCTGGCATCATATTCTTACCTTGGCAAAATCTCTTTGCCACTGGGCAAAGTGGACAGAACATGGATTGGGGCAAGTTTCTTTTTATTTCTTTTTTGGCTCTTTTGTGTTTATTCAGGATAGTTCATAGAAACAATCTTCAAATTTTAAAGTGAATATAACCATGAGCATTTCCCTGAAGTTAAATCCAAGACCACACATCTACATGTATTTGTTTCTCAATTGCATAATTTTGAAGATGATGCTTTCTCTGTGGAAAAGAAGTCCAGACTCATCTGTGACTTTTTAGGAAAAATTCCAAAAAGATTGAGATGGTTGGTAGAACATCTTATTCTTATTAGTCTGCATTAGCCTGCTTGGGCTACCATAACAAAACACCACACACTAGACGCCTAAACAACAGAGATTTATTTCCTCACAGTTTGGGGATCTGAACATCTGGTTGGTTTCTGGCGAGGACTCTTTTCCTGGCTTGCAGATGACTGCCTTCTCGCTATGTCCTCTCATGACTTTTTGTTGGTGCCTGCATACGGAGGTAGAAAGAGTGTGAGCTCTCTCATGTATATTCTTACAAGGAGATCGATTCTATGCAATCAGGGCCCCATCCTTATGATCTCATTTAACCTTAATTAGTTCTTTTGAGTCCTCCAATCTCCAAATATAGTCACATGCGGGGTTAAGACTTCAACATAAGGATTTTGGGAAGAAACAAACATTTAGTCCTTAACGGAATATATTCATATGTTATGGAAGGAGTAAGAGCTTGTCCTAATACCATACCACATACGGTGGGTAGATTTTAGGGTAGGGTTACTCCATGGAGTGAAGATTATAAACATGCATCTAGGGTCTTAGTTTCTCAAATGTAAGTAATAGAGTATAAGGACATGAAATCTGCTGACTATGGGAAGTGATTTCCAGTGAGAAATGGTTGCACCTGACCTCAGAGTGGAGGCTGAGCTAGACTGGATTTCAGAGTTTCTATCCACCCTGTCTTGGGATCGTACTATTGATCAAATAAGCCTTGCTAGGAGAAGAAACACTAAGCCCTAGCAAGTCTGCTGAACTCTAATCATCAGGGAATGGATTAAAGCCAACAGATGAAGATTAAAAGACAGCATTATCATTCTTAGAGATTCTTGGATAAATTACAAAATTCAATTTAGAGGGACTCAAGGGCCAATTGTCATACACCTATTGGTTACTGAATGCTTATTGTGGTAGAGAAGCCTTAACCTTGCCTCTAAGGGACAGGGTGAATCATGCATGTTCAAATTGCGTTGCCTAGTTTACAGGCAAATGAATTTGTCTGCCAGCTGCCTGGACTAGAAAAAATGATGTGTCTCATTTACATAGCAAAGGGAAACAGTGAAGGGTCTTGATAAAATATAGGTGTTATTGCCCAGGGCTGAGTGCAATAGACAGGAAAGAGATGTGGCTGGTGATAAGACATGACAAATTCCAGGAGTAAAATGTATGTATTTGGAAGATGCTCACTTTCTGCAAAAAGGTTAGTTTAAACATCCGAGCTAATGTACTGTAAACTGTTAAAACTGTTTCCTAAACAAAGGGAGTGCATAAACAGCACATTGATTGTTTTGGGTTGGTGCATTGTGTATTTTAGGTTACAGCTTGTTTGTAACTGAAAGTAAACTGTAGCAGTGTGATGGATTTGCCTATGTGTGAAATGGATCTTCAACAAGGGAATCACGAAACGTTTACACTTCTAGACATGAGCACTCGCAACACACCATAGTCTGCCTTTCCAATTTCATCCAACTGTGATGGAAGGAAGAAAAAATTCCGTAACATCAATGTGCACTTAATTGTCAGAGGGAAATAAAATTACAAAGTTTAGTAATACCATAAAAATCTGTGCTTCACATGTACCCCCAAACCTAAAATGCAATAAAAAAAAAAAAAAGAAATCATCTAACACTTAAAAAAAATAAAAATAAAAATAAAGTCTATTTTATCAGAGAGAAAAAAAAAAAATCTGTGCTGTTATGCAAGAATCTAAAATTACATGCTCTCTAAAGGAAAATCATTACACTATAGGGACTCATAAAAGCTTTCCAAACAGAGCTGCTGCATAATCTCACAGTTAAGAGCAGTTCCTTCTGGTTGAAAGAGACTAAAAACAAAACAACAAAAAAAGCAGTCATTGTCAGGTTGTAATGATGGAGTGATTCTAGGTGACTGTGGGTCATTTTGTTGTTTTGAGCCTGTGGAGTTGGGAATGTAAGGGTGAAGATAATGTGTTTTATATGTATAAATTTAAACTGTGCTCTATTATTTGATTTGAACTCCAATTAGCACATTCTTTTACATTCTAATAGGTGGTTAAATCATCTGTTTTTTAAAAAAGCAATGGCATTCTCTTAAAGGTGGCCATAATTTGGGGTGGGTGTGGGGGTGAAGAAACAACACAAATAATTAGCTTATATAATTAAGGTGATTTTCCTAAGGATAGAAGCCACATATCTTCTCATTAAAGGAGGATGGAGGGGGGAAAGGGCACTCGGTTTTGTTAACACATCTTCTGATGTAGAATTTAAGCTTTGTTTGTTCTACACATGGGGATGTACAATGATACATTCTGGGTCTCTGGGTGTAGGGAGAAGTTAATGGAGTTTCAAGGTAATGCTTTGGGTTTCTCTTTCTCCTCTCTTCTCTATCTAAAGTGGCTATTTACTGTTGGATTCCCAAGAGATCACCTATCAGGAGCAGAAGAGTAAGTTCAGCTATGTAGCTTACAGAAGCACAGGCACCACCATTATCAAGATAATTATCTTAAGTTCTTTCAGAGCATGTCTTGCCTCAGTCAAGGCTCCTCCATCTGTGCAAAAATTTTGCCTTGCTCACCTATCCCAGTATGATTCAGTGGAGAGAAAATGGCTTTGGACTTAGGCTACAGTGGATTGTAGGATTGACTCCACTTGTTAGCTCTAGGATGTCAAATGCAGTTTTGAATTTATATTATCTTTAGTTTTCTCTTCTGTAAATTGGAGAAAGTATCTATTTTGTTAGAATCAAGGAAAAAATGCACATTTCTTTCCTTTGTTTTGGCAGCAGATTTAAGTCTGTGGGCAATGAACAATTACCAGAAGGAGGAGACTCAATTGTGGCAAAAGTGAGTACAAAGAAAAAAGTATGATGTTTAAGGTCAATTTAATACAGAATTACACGTAGGTTTGCTAGGTTTTTTAAATAAGTATATCCCGTGCAATATTTGGCACACAGTTGTACTTTAAAAAATTGTTATTTATCTGAAATTTAACTCTGTGCCCTGGTATTTAATCTGGCAACACTAATCGCAAAGTAAATGTCATGAATAGGTGGCAAAAAATTTGAGTATCAGTGTGAGGGTCAGCAGGGCAGGCTGATACACATGGAGAAACTGCCAGCTGATTATTACTGAGTTGAAGCACTAAGTATGAAGGTACTTGCTGAGATGCATGTAAGAATCAGTTTTAACTAATCACTATGATATGTTAGCACTTAGCCAAATAAAGAATAGATAATTGTTAAGAGATCTTAATTATGATATTGTGTTTAATCGGAAATTAATTTGTAGCAAGAGATCACTGATGTTGATTTATTATACCCATTTACAAGATGTATATGGATTACCTTGAACCAACTGTTTGTAGCTTAGGAATGGATAACCTACCACATGCAGGGTTTACTCTACTCTTAGAAAATAAAGCATGAAGGGAATAGCCACCTGTGATTAACAGGCCGTCTCTAGGCAGCATTAGGGCATGAGGACTCTCAGGTGGACAAGGTCTGTGGTCCTCAAGATACTCTGGGCCTCTGAAGGTCTGCCCAGGCCTGGGCCTCTTGGATAGCCATTGGGGGACTAGATGGGGCCTGCCCTAACCCCTCTTCTTCAGGAAGTGGGACTAGTGTCTCTCCTCTCTCTGTCTCTCTCTCCCCCCAACCCTGTCTCTCTCCTCCTCTCCCCTCCCCCTTCTCTCTTCCCCCCTTCTCCCCCCCCGCTCTCCCCCTCTCTCTCTCCCCCATCTTTCTACCCCCTCCTTTCTCTCCCACCCTCCTCTCCCCCCTGTCTCTCCCTGCCTCTCTGTCTCTATAAATTTAAAGCCCACACTGAATGCCAGCCCACACCATCCAGGACCACCTGTTTTGAGAACTATGCACTTACTGTGTTTCTGCTGGTGGGTATGTGTCTTCCATCTGGAATGTGCCCTCATTAGATACTGGTGCTACTGCTAAGAAACCAGAATGGCTTTTGGATATTGTATTCCCACCTGCGGTAAACAAGTGGGTACATCTTTCCCTATATGTGATATTGATTTTTTTTTTTGCCTTTCTTATAGATACAAAATTGTATTTTATTATTTTCATGACCCTTTATTTGTATACTAGTGAGTCTGACAGTTTCTTCTTATACTTAGTCATTTTGTCTTCTTCATCTATTACCTGTGAATATCTTTGCTTATATTTCTGTTGGGGCTTCCGAGCTTACATACTAGATATTGTCTTAAAGCTTTTCAACATGATACTTATCTCTGTCTTAATTGAGCCAACGATGTCTTTTGATTAACAGAAGTTCTTAATTTCTATGTAACTATAACTATTAATATCTCTATATTGCATATGCTTTTGGCATATTGTCAAATACATATCTCTCCACTCCTGGGTATTACAATTATTTTTAATTTTTTTTCTATTGCATCTTAGATGTTTTTACACCACATTATATATTTAATCTGGACCTCACCATTATATATGATATAATTGACAGTACATGATTTTTCTCCTTATTGTAAGTTTGTTTCCATTATGCCATTCAAAACATTATTCTCCTTTCAGTGTCATTATTTGTCAATTAAGCATGCTATTTCTGAGCTATTTTAATACATTGGTTTCTTTATTGTTGTGCCAATATCAGTCTTTTAAACTACTATGGCCTTATAATAAGTCTTAATAACCAACGGAGTTAGCATTCTCTTTTTACTTTTATTTGATAAAATTGTAATAGCTGTTCATGGGCCTAAATTCTGGCATAAACATTCTTCAAATGAGTTTGACAAGTTCATCCAAAATTCAACCCAGAAATTTTCATAGAAAGCATTTTTATTTGTAGCTTAACTTGGAGACTGCCTATTTTTTGCAACAATTTGTATAAAATAGGAATTAACTCTTTCATAGAAGTTTGGTGGAGTTTGCTTATAAAAACAGTTTGACCTGCAGCTTTGAGGAGGATGGATTTTACCTACTATTTTGTATTTTTTAATGTCTATTACCAGTTGAATGTTTCTATTTTTCCTAATGTCATTTATTTTGGAAATGTATTTTATCTAGGTTTTTTTTTTAAACTACTTTATGAATCTGTTAAATCTATTTTAATCTTTTTTTTTAACAATTTTCTCTTTTTCAATATATATTTTTAAAATATGCATCCTCTCTTCTTGAATTATATCAGAAGCGTACGATATTAATATTTTCTAATTATCAGTATTGGGTATTAACTTTATTGTTTTTCTTAATGCACTGCTTCATTGAAATCTGCCCTTAGATTCCTTTTTTTCTGATTTATTTGATTTTACTCTGTTGCTTGTTTTCTAACTACTGAAGTTTTCCTCTTAGCTTATTTGAAACCTGCCTTTACTGACAACTACAATTTAGTGAGTTAGGTCTTACAAATTTTCAAATTTATTTATTACTGTTCAGTTCTAATTTTTCATGATATGCTTTATGAACATATGGTTATTTACTAATTTGCCAGCATAATTTGTTTCCAGACACATGGAATTTTTTTTGTGTGTGTGTATTTCTTTATTATTTAAATTTGTTACAATAATTTTTATGTAATTTTTAAAACTAGTAAAGAGTTTTTAAAATAAATACTTCCTTTTGATCAGAAGAGAAATGCTCAAGAGAGATAATGAATCATTGCGAATGTGTGGGTGTAGGGTTTTTTGTGGTTAAAAACATGTTTCATTTTTAATGCTATCTTTTTGTTATTAACTTCTATTTTTGAGGGGGTCATAAAAATAGTGTTGCTTTCTTTTTAAAAAATTTTGCTTTGTCTTTTTCTCCATTTTTTTCTTCCTTTCTACTTATTTATTTTACTAATTTTTGTGGTTTTCTTCATGTATTGCATAGTCAATTTTCTAAATGTTGTATGTGTACTCAAAAAGAATATGTATTGTTTATTGGGTGCAAAGCTCTAGACTTGTCTCATAGATTAATTTGATTTCTATATGATATTATCTATGTTTCTATATGATATTATCTATGTATTCGCTATGCATTCTGGATCTATCGTTTCTGAGAATAGTATGACAAAATCTCCAGCAACAATTCACAGGGTTTTTCTTTCTTTCTTTGATTTGGCTTTACGTATTTTGAGACTGTATTATTATAGTCATAACTATTTATAATCATTTATTTTCTTGATCATTTGCACCTTTTACCATTATGATGAACCTCTTTTATATCTTGTGATTTTTTTGTCTCAAATTATATTTTGCTAGACATTAATAATACTCCTTCGATGTCTTTTGATTATAGTCACATGACATGTTTTTTCCCACCTTTTATTTTCAGTTCTTATCGTCAAATCATTGCTGATAATATATTTTTGCATCTTTCTTTTTAATTGCAGTCTGAGTTATTGTCTTTTCATTTGTGAATTTAATTCAATTATAGATTAATATTAGAATTTGTTTCTGTTATTTTATTTTACATTTTTCATTTAATGTCTTTTCCTTTTTACTTTTTTCTCTTTCCCTTTATGCATTGATCATGATAGGTTTTCCTTCTGATGGTTTAAAAGTTTTATATTCTATTTTTGTTTTTATGTTAGTTATCTTCATGCAAAGAACTCTCCTCATGTTTGTGTCTGTGTTGATTAATTTATTATCTGTATCTCTTCCCTGACCAGTCAGAAAACGTATCAGACTCTCAAATCCTTTTGGTCTTTTCACCCACTTCATCTCTACTGAATTTTAGCTCTGGGTTTATATCACAATATAAAGTACTGTTCTTTTCTCATCCTAGTTTCAAGACACAACTATGATCTTTGCTAAAATACTAAATTATCCTTACTCCTCATACATGTTGCCGTATCTACCTGGATGTATTTTTCTTATTTGAATTCCTCTCCCTACAGTATTTTTCCAAGTGGATATTTGTACAACTAATCTTCTTAGGGTGACATGCTTGAGAATATTTTTACTCACCTCCCTATTGAAATGGCAGTTTAGCTAAAGAAATAATAATTCTGAAATCTGAAGTTGATCTAATTCAATATCATTATAGACAACCAGAAATTTTTCTGGAGATATCTCTGTGTTTGGTATTTCTAATGTGTTTAGGTGGGGATATTTCCTTACTCATTTTACTTAGAACTTTCTGGGCCCTTTCAGTCTGAAGTGTCACATCTTGTTTTAATTTTAGAAATTTTATCCCCATTAGTTCTTGCAAATATTTCCTTTCCTGTGTTTATTACTTTTTGTTTTTTGGAAACTCTTACAGATGTTGGCACTTCTACACCTACCTTCTGTATGTATTGCTTAGCTTTCCTCTTGCATCTTTTTTTTTTTTTTCTTAATCCTGTTTTGTATTTTGAGAGTTCCTCAATCTGGTCTTTGAGCTTGCTCATTCACTCTTTAGTTATACTCATCCTATTTAGACCATTTAAAATATTTCAGCAACTATATTCTGCATACTTAATATTGCCAACATTTTATGATTTATTGCTTTTGCTTTATATTATTAATACCCTCTCTTCTATCTTTGAGAATATTTATTGTGCTTATTTTATGTCCTCAGACCATCTGTTCCAATAAGTCTGTTTTATATACCATATGCTGTTTACTTTGTAGTATTTCATGTATAATAATAATGTTCTGCAGGTGTGTAAAAATTTGGCATGCTACTTCATATTTTCTTAATAGTTACCTGTTATGGCAATAGCCAGGCCCAAATTTGAGGCCATATTGGACATCTAAAGGGAGACAATAGGCCTCAAATTGGAAAACCCTAATACTTGTGGTTGGCATACCTTAGATGACCCCCAAAAAGCCATGCCCTTATAAAATCTCCTCCCTTCCAGTGCAAGCAGAACCTATCACTTCTCTTAACCAATAGACCATAGAAAAGCGATGGAATGATACCCTTCACCCCATGATTGCATTTTGTTATATATTACTCCCTCTTAGTAGACTGGAGAGAGATTCTTTTGCTTGTCTTGAGGGAACAAGTAGTTATGTTGTGAATTGCCTGTGGGAGAAGGTCACGTGATAGGAAACTACCAGTGGCCTCCAGAAATAGAGGTGAGCCCTCGATGAAAGCCAACAAGAAAATGAGGACCTCGGTCCTATAGTTTCAGAATGACATTTTCCAACAACCTGTTGGAGATTGGAAGTGTACCTTTCCCCAGTCAAACCTTTGATGACACTGCAGGACCAGTCAACCCTGGATTGCTACCTGATGGAACTCTAAAGCAGCGGACCTATTTAAACCATGCCTGCACCTCATGACATGTAGAAACTGTGAAATAATGAATATGTGCTGTTTTACACCTCTAACCTGGCAGCAATTGGTTATGCAGCAATAGGAAACCAGTACAGCACCCACCCTCTGTTGAATACTCCTCTTGCCTCCCGTACCACCTGCCAACTCTTCTAGATAGATAGTGCCTTTAAATTATTAGAGGAAAGCACCATTAGGAGAAGAAAGTTGTTTCAGACTGTAATCCACTGACCATGAAGGGCTGAGAAAATGAGGTGATAGGGGTAGATGTTCCCAGATGGTTAGCAAACTCCCGTCTGTTCTCATCATCACCACCACTCAGGTATAAATTCTCAAAGTTTTCATATGTTATCCATGTTGTAGACAACAATACACTTTACTGGGGTATTTCATTACCCTTATTTTTCAGATTCATGTAGCATCCTCTAGGATTCTTTTGGGGTTTTTAAAAAAGGGTTTTATTATTGATGGCATCACCTGCATCCTAAAATTAAAAAAAAATGTTACTAGCTATAGGATCGAAGTTACTTTCCTTCAACACTGAAAATGTTAATCTTCTGTCCTCTTGTTTCTTGTGTTGACATTGAAAAGTTTTGTATCAATCTGAATGTTTTTCACTTAAAAATAACTACATTCTCTGAAAGCAGTTAGGATATTTTCTCAGATTTTCCTGTAATACACATATGTGTGTATTTTTTATACAGTTTTGTACTTTTTAAAGTCGCTTCAACTTAAGCATTCATATTTTAAATTCTGAGAACTTTCTTTTGATTCTAGTTTTATCTATTTCTGCTTCTTAATTTATTTGTTTTATTTCTTTCTGATACGGTTATGATTGGTTGGTGACACTTGCGTCTCTATCTTAAAAAACTTCTTTGTTATATTTGCCATTATGTCATACTTTTCTGATGCCTTCAAAATAAGTTCTTGGATCTGACCTTTCTATTCACTAATTTAATTTGTAACTTCATCAGTTCTGTTACTTTTTCATCCTGTAATATATTTTGTGTATGTATATTTTATATTCAGCAAAGCTATTTGTTTCTTTTGATTATTGCTTATTATTGATTAATGTCATCAGTATATCCTGCCTTATCTATTTTAAGATATTTATCACGTTTATTTTAAAATGGTAATCTCTGTATTCAGAACCATGAAGTATACATTGTTAGGTATGTTACCATTCCATTGTAAAGATTGTGCTGAGATGATTTATTTTTCTCGTTAAGATTATTTATCTTAGCCATTCGTAGTTTCCACAGGATAAGGACCTCTGTTCTATTTTGTTGATTTCAGTGCTGTTGGTTGGTGCTGACATATCCATTTACTATGTTACCATCAGGATTTCTTTCTTCTTAGGAAAACCCTGGTATTTCTCTAAGAATTTCTCTCTCTTAGCTGTAACTACCTACTTTTAAGGTTTAGAAGAGAAGATGGTTATGCTCAGCAGCTGCCATTTCTCGGAGCATTTTATCCACTCCGAACTCAGCAGGGCTTCTGCACTCTCTTATTGGTATCTTGTGAACAGAAAAATATTTAAGCATAATTTTTTTATTGTTTTATTTTTCCATAAGCTGCTGGGGTACAGGTGGTATTTGGCTACATGATTAAGTTCTTTAGTGGTGATTTGTGAGATTTTGGTGCATCCATCACCTGAGCATTATTTGCTGTACTCTATCCTTAGTCTTTTTCTCTCTCACTGCCTTCCCTTTCTTCCCTCCAAGTCCCCAAAGTCCACTGTATCATTCTTATGCCTTTGCATCCTCATAGCTTAGCTCCAACAAATCAGTGAGAACATGATGTTTTCATTTTCTATTCCTCAGTTACTTCACTTAGAATAATAGTCTCCAATCTCATTCAGGTCACTGCAAATGCTGCTGATTCATTCCTTTTTATGGCTGAGTAGTATTCATCATACACACACACACACACACACACGTGTATGATGAATATATATATTCATATATATGTGTATATATATGTATATGGTGTGTGTATATATATACACACACACCACATGTAGACACACACCATACACATATATACATATTTATGTGTGTGTATGGTATGTGTATATATATGGTGTGTGTATATATGTGATATATATATGGTATATGGTATATATATGATAGATATGATGTTTACGGTGTATATATATATATGTGTGTGTATATATACGGTGTATATACGGTGTATATATATATATGTGTATATATATATATATATATATACACACTGTAGACATCATATCTATCATATATATATACCATATACCATATATATATCACATATATACACACACCATGTATATACACCATATATAGACAACATATATATCATATATATATACACACATATACACACATATATATACACCATATATATCATATATATGATATATATACACATACACACACACACACACCCCCCCACAATTTCTTTATCCACTTGTTGATTGATGGCCATTTGGGTTGATTCCATGATATTGCAATTGTGAGTTTTGCTGCTATAATATGTGTGCAAGTATTTTTTTTTTTTGTATAATTACTTCTTTTCCTCTGGATAGATACCAGTAGTGGGATTGCTGGATCAAATGGTAGTTCTACTTTTAGTTATTTAAGGAATGTCCACACTGTTTTTCATAGTGGCTGTACTAGTTTACATTCCCACCAGCAGTGTAGAAGTGTTCCCTAATCACCGCATCCAGGTCAACATCTACTGTTTTTTGACATTTTTTTTTTTAATTACAACCATTCTTGCAAGAGTAAAGTGATACTGCATTGTGGTTTTGATTTGCATTTCCCCTGATCATTAGTGATGTTGAGCATTTTTCCGTTTGTTGGCCATTTGCATATCTTCTTTTGAGAATTGTCTATTCATCTTCTTAGCCCACTTTTTGATGGGATTGTTTGTTCTTTTCTTACTGATTTGTTTGAGTTCATTGTAGATTCTGGATATTAGTCCTTTGTCAGAGGTATAGATTGTGAAGATTTTTTCCCACTCTGTGGGTTGTCTTTTTACTCTTCTGACTGTTCCTTTTGCTGTGCAAAAGCTCTTTAGTTTAATTAGGTCTCAATTATTTATCTTTGGTTTTTACTGCATTTACTTTTGGTTTCTTGGTCATCAAATCCTTGTGTAAGCCAATGTCTAGAAGAGTTTTTCCAGTATTATCTTCTAGAATGTTTATAGTTAGATTTAAGTCTTTAATCTATCTTAAGTTGATTTTTGTAAAAGGTGAGAGATGAGGATCCAGTTTTATTCTCTTACATGTGGCTAGCCAATTATCCTAGCACCATTTGTGAAAAGGGTGTTCTTTTCTCACTTTATGTTTTTGCTCACTTTGTTGAAGATCAGTTGGTTGTAAGTATTTGGGTTTATTTTTGGGTTCTTTATTCTGTTCCCTTGGTCTATGTGCCTATTTTTATACCAGCACCACACTGTTTTTGAATCTATGGCCTCATAGTATAGTTGGAAGTCAGGTAGTGTGATGCCTCCAGATTTGTTTTTGCTTAATCTTGCTTTGGCTATTCAGGCTCTTTTTTGGTTCCACATCAGTTATAGAATTATTTTTTTCTAATTCTGTGAAGAATGATTGTGGTATTTTGATGTAGATTGCATTGAATGTGTAGATTTGCACTGAATGTGTAGAAAATGACCAGCATGGTCATTTTCACAATATTGATTCTACCTATCCATGAGCATGGGATGTGTTTCCATATGTTTGTGTGTCTATGATTTCTTTCAGCAGTGTTTTTTTCTAGTTTTTCTTGTAGAGGTCTTTTGACTCCTTGGTTAGGTATATTCCCAAGTATTTTATTTTATTTTTGTAGCTCTTATAAAAGAGGTTGATTTGATTCTCTGCTTGGTTGCTGTTGATGTATAGAAGAGCTGTTGATTGTGGACATTAATCTTGTATCCAGAAACTTTGATGAATTCTTTTATCAGTTCTAGGAGCTTGCTGGAGGAGACTTTTGGGTTTTCGAGGTTAACGATCATATCATCAGTAAACAGTGACAGTTTGACTTCCTCTTTAGCAGTTTGGATGCCCTTTATTTCTTTCTCTTGTCTGCTCTGGCTAGGACATCCAGTACTGTGTTTAAGAAAAGTGGTGAGAGTAGGTATCCTTGTCTTCTTTCAGTTCTCAGAGGGAATGCTTTCAACTTTTCCTCATTCAGTATTATGTTGACAGTGGGTTTGTCATAGTTGGCTTTTTTTACATTGAGGTATATCCTTTGTATGCCAATTTTGCTGAGAGTTTTAATGGATTTTGTTGAATACATTTTCTGCATCTACTGAGATAATCATGTGACTTTTGTTTTTAATTCTGTTTATGTGGTGTATCACATTTATTGACTTGCATATGTTAAACCATCCCTGCATTCCTGATATGAAACCCACCTGATCATGGTGGATTTCATGATAACATGATAAATTGTTGGATTTGGTTAGCTAGTACTTTGGAACCAGCTTTTTGTTTCATTTATCTTTTGTATTTGTTTGTTTGTTTGTTTCAATTTCATTTAGTTATTTTCTGATCTTGGTTATTTCCCTTCATCTGCTGGGTCAGGATTTGTTTTTTTCTAGTTCCTTGAGGTGTAACCTTAAAATGTCAGTTTGTGCTTTTTCAGTCTTTTGATGTAACTTTCCCCTTAGCAATGCCTTTGCTGTATCCCAGAGGTTTTGATAGGTTGTATCATTATTGTCATTTAGTTTGAAGAATTATTAAATTTCCATCTTGATTTCATTTTTGACCCAATGCTCATTCAGGAGCAGGTTATTTCATTTCCATATATTTGTGGTTTTGAAGGTTACTTTTGTAGTTGATTTCCAGTTTTTATTCCACTGTATCCTAAAAGAGTGCTTGATATAATTTCAAATTTCTTAAATTTTTTGAGGCTCATTTTATGGCCTATCATGTGGTCTGTCTTCCAGAAAGTTCCATGTGCTATTGAAATAAAATGTATATTCTGTGGTTGTTGGATAAAATGTTTTGTATATATCTGTTAGGACCATTTGTTCCAAGGTATAGTTTAAATCCATTGTTTCTTTGTTGACTTTCTGTCTTGATGGCCTGTCTAATGCTGCCAGCAGAGTATTGAAGTCTCCCACTATTATTGTTTTGCTAGCTATCTCATTTCTTAGGTCTATTAGTAATTGTTTTATAAATTTGGGGAGCTCCACTGATAGGCGTATATATGTTTAGGATTGTGATATTTTCCTGTTGGACAAGGCCTTTTACCATTATGTCCCTCTTTGTCTCTTTTAACTGCTATTCCTTTAAAGTTTGTTTTGTCTGATATAAGAGTAGCTACCCTTGGTCACTTTTGGTGTTCCTTTGTATGAAATGCCTTTTTTATCTTTTTACTTTAAGTTTGTGTGTGTTCTTGTGTGTTAGGTGAGTCTCCTGAAGGCAGCAGATGGTTGGTGTGTTCTTATCTATTCTGTGGTTCTGTATCTTTTAACTGGACCATTTAGACCACTTACATTCCATTTTGGTATTGAGATGTGAGGTATTGTTGCATTCATCATGCTATTTTTTGCCTGGGTACTTTGTTTTTGTTTTGCTTTTTAACTTGTATTTTTGTTGTTTAGGTCCTGTGTGATTTATGCTTTAAAGAAGTTCTGTTTTGATGTGTTTCCAGGATTTGTTTCAAGATTTAGAATTCCTTTCCTCATTAGAAATACTGAAGAGGAAAGTTCTTGTAGTGGTGGCTTGGTAGTGACGGATTCTCTAGCATTTGTTTGCCTGAAAAAGACTGTATTTTTTCTTCATATATGATGCCTAGTTTCATTGGATACAAAATTCTTGGCTGATAATTGTTTCATTCAAGGAGACTGAAGATAGTGTCCCAATCCCTTCTAGCCTATAGCGTTTCTGCTGAGAAATCTGCCGTTAATTTGATAGGTTTTCCTTTTTCCTTTATAGGTTATTTGGTGCTTGTTTCTTACAGCTCTTAAGATTCTTTCCTTTGTCTTCACTTTGGATAACCTGATGAAAATGTGCCAAGGTGAAGATCTTTTTGTGATGAATTTCCCAGGTGTTCTTTGTGCTTCTTGTATTTGGATGTCTAGATCTCTAGCAAGGCTGGGGAAATATTCTTCGATTATGCTGCCAAATATGTTTTCCAAGCTTTTAGAATTCTCTTCAGGAATACTGTTTATTTTCAGGTTTGGTTTTTTTAATTTAATCCCAGACTTCTTGGAGGCTTTGTTCATATTTTCTTACTCTTTTTTTATCTTTGTTGGATTGGGTTAATTTGAGGACCTTGTTTTCAAGCTCTGAATTTCTTTCTTCTACTTGTTCAATTCTATTGATGAGACTTCCTAGAGCGTTTTGCATTTCTATAAGTGTGTCCAGTGTTTCCTGAATTTTTGATTGTTTTTTCTTTTATTAGAGACAGAGTTTTGCTATTTCACCAGGTGCCAAGCTGGAGTGCAGTGGCGTGATCTCGGCTCACTGCAACCTCCACCTCCTGGGTTCAAGCAATTCTCCTGCCTCAGCCTTCCGAGTAGCTGGGACTACAGGCACGTGCCACCATGCCCAGCTAATTTTTGTACTTTTTTTTAGTAGAGACGGGGTTTCACCATGTTGGCCAGGATGGTCTCGATCTCTTGACCTCGTGATCTGCCCGCCTCAGCCTCCCAAAGTGCTGGGATTACAGGCATGAGCCACCGTGCTTGGCCGATTGTTTTTTCTTTATGCTATCTATTTCCTTGAATATTTCTCCCTTCACATCTTGCATTGTTCTTTTGATTTCCTTGCATTGGGCTTCATCTTTCTCTGGTGCCTCCCTGACTAGCTTAATGACTAGCCTTCTGAATTCTTTTTCAGGTAAATCAGGGTTTTCTTCTTGGTTTGGATCAATTACCGGTGAACTAGTGTGATTTTGGGGGGGTGGGGGTGTTAAAGAGCCTTGTTTTGTTATATTACCTGAGCTGGTTTCCTGGTTCCTTATCATTTGAGTAGACTCTGTCAGAGGGAAGGTCTTGGGCTGCAGAGTGTTGTTCAGATTCTTTGTCCCACAGGGTGTTCCCTTGATGTAGTACTCTCCCTTTTTTCCTATGGATGTGGCTTCTTGTTAGCCAAACTGCAGTGATTGTTGTCTGTCTTCTGGGTCTAGCCACCCAGCAAGTCTACCCAGCTCTGGGCTGGTACTGGGGGTTGCCTGCACAGAATTCTGTGATGTGAACCATCTATGGGTCTCTCAGCCATGGATACCAGTGCCCATTCCAGTGGAGGTGGTGGTGGGGGGTGGGTAGGGGGGTGCAATGGACTCCATGAGAGTTCTTAGCTTTGGTAGTTTAATGCTCTATTTTTGTGATGTTTGGTCTCCTGCCAGGAGGTAGGCTTTCCAGAGAGCATCAGCTGTGGTAGTGTAAAGTGGAACCAGCAGTGGATGGGGCCCTAGAACTCCTAAGATTATATGCCCTTTGTCTTCAGCTACCAGGGTGTGTAGGGAAGGACTGTCAGGTGGGGAGCAGGGTTAGGCATGTCTGAGCTTAGGCTCTCCTTGAGTGGGTCTTGCTACAGCTGAGTATTTAGGGTGTCTCCTGGGTCCTGCAGTAGCAGTCTGCTTTCTTCAAAAGGTCTCTACTTTAGCATAATTTTGAAATACAAGTGCCTAGCTTGGAATTCAGGCTCTGCAAACCTACTAGCTGAGGACCTTAGGTAATTTTCTCAACTTCTCCATGACTCTATATTCTTATATATTAAATGGATAGTTATAGTTGCTAATTGTTAGGATTACTGTGATATTTAAAAGAGGTAACGTATATGAAGCAATTAGAACAGTACCTGACACAAATTAGAGCCTAATAAACATTAGCTGTTAAGTGTGTTTACAGTGCCCAACATTTGCACATTTTAAGTAAATGTCATTTATTTTGCATACAGTTTACACCTATCTTCAGAGCCTTAACTGAATCTGTGCACCCATTACTGTACAGATACACCAACATTTCTTTCTTTCTTTTTTTGAGACAAAGTCTGGCTCTGTCACCCAGGCTGGAGTGCAGTGGCACCGTCTAAGCTCACTGCTACCTCTGCCTCCCAGGTTCAAGCGACTCTCCTGCCTCAGGCTCCTGAGTAGCTGGGACTACAGGTGCATGCCACCACACCCTGCTAGTTTTTCGTATTTTTTTTAGTAGAGGCAGGGTTTCACCATGTTAGCCAGGATGGTCTCGATCTCCTGACCTTGTGATCCACCCACCTTGGCCTCCCAAAGTGGTGGGATTACAGGTGTGAGCCACTGTGCCTGGCGATAAACCAGCATTTCAAATCTCTGGGAGTCCCATGTGCTTCCTATCAAGCTCTATGATTCTAGCCATCTTGGCAATATGGAATTTTTGGAAGAGACTGTTAAAGCAAGAATATGGGATTAGATCTTGGTGTAATGAAAAATATATATATTTAGAATCTGTAGTATCTTATACCCACGAATTCCTGGCTTTAAGTCTTTGCCTCATAGGCAACATGTGAACCCAAATTCCCCTGTGTATATATACTCATTCACAGGTTATAGAGAAGCTTTATATCCATTATCACATTTGATCTCATACAATTTTTTACAAAAGGTGAGAAAAACCTTATCCAAACTATTTTTAAGGGGGAAAAAATTCTCAGTCTAGAGGGCAAAATAAAATAAATTCAGGCAGCTTGAGTGTGGCACACATGCGAAGTCAACCAAGATGTTTAAATTTCTAGTGTAGTGTGCATCTCTCCTGCTCTACTCTCTTCAAAGAAACCAGGGAGAAATAGGAACCTAGCTGGGCCTTCTCTAGAAACTTTATGTGTGGATAAATGTAAATGGAATTTTGGATAGTCATCATTTTATTCCATTCTATCACAGCTGAAGCTTAGGTTCATGCTGTTCCCTACCTTTTCTTCAAAGAAGAGTGTTAGTGCTAACTTATTTACCTTGAGCCAGGTATGCTTGGTGCTGGGCAGTAACAGTGGGAGCAGCCATCACAAAGGGTATCAGCACTGAGTGTCATTTCCTAACGTTCAAGCTCTAATCAAAGCATCTATGTATGTACATCCTGCTGTCAGTCATTCATAATTCACAATATATTTTCTGACATTTTCTATTTGCTTATTGGTATTGATGCCTAAGTTTGTGCTTAGTTAGGTAATGAATATGGTTCCTCAGAGTTAAACAATTCTATTACCATTACATAAGTTAATCCACTAGCTTTTATGTACACCATTGTCTATTTAGTGGGTAGGTGCGATGTGTGTATGTATGCTGAGAAAATACACCCTTAAGCATCAGTAAGAATGTATTGAGCTCTAACTCTGCTCAGTCCTGTGCAAGACATTGTAGGGGAAAACCAAAAGACTAAGGCACATGAGGCCATTAGCAACTATGTATGCATTAAATGTGTTTCTCAGTGTGTGCATGAATCCAAAAGGAAGTTGAAGTCATAGATTTCATTCCCTCATTACCTAGGCAATAACTTGTCACATGCAGTCATCAATGAATGCTTGCAAAATGAAGGCAAGATCACTCTGAGCAGATAACTATAGCTGGGTCAGGCTTTTTGGAAGAAATAGGACTTGAGATATTTGAATAATGTATGGGGTGTGAGGGCAGGCATCCTAAGTGAGGTGCAGAAATAAAAACAAGCAGAGAGTTTAGAAGGGAGGTGAATAATGTGGGCAGAATATCATCCATTATCAGATTATAGACATTGTATAAAGCTCCATTACATTTACAATAGTCACATAATAACTTCAAGGAATCTGTAAGCCATATCTATTCCACTTTGATATTTGAATGAATGCCAAAGCCCTTTTGTGCTGACAGAATATGGTCATTTCTTTTTTACCTTTGAAAACTCAAACTAATTCTTTTTATAGCAAAGTATATATACTTATTGGGAAAATGTTTACTTTTATTTTTGCCCCCTGCATATTCTAGTACATAAGGCGAATGGGTTATTTTGGAAAACACTGTCATGAAGTTACATACAGCAATCAGCATTTCTTGAGTTCACCCCCCCCAGGGCCATTCTGAATTTGGCGTTATAAAAGAGGTTGCTACTTGTCTCAGAGGATAGTGTCATTGGTACCCTGTGGAGGAATAGAAAGTAGAAAACAGGACAAAGCTTTCTGCTGTAAAGAAACATAACGATTCATGGAGGGGGTATCAAGTGGGATGAGTAGCTAAACAATGCAGATGACAGGTGTTGTAGCTAAATAAATTTGAGTTTTGTAACCTTTAAGAACAGATTAGAATGTGTCCATGACATACATCAAACAAGGATGTGCAGATAGAGAGTAGAAGAATGGTTACCAGAGGTTGGGAAGTATAGTTGTGGGGGTGGGGTGGAAGGGAGGTAAGGATGGTTAATGGGTACAAAAAACAAAGAATGAATAAGACCTATTTGATAGCACAACAGAGTGACTGTAGTGAATAATACTGTAATTGTACATTTAAAAATAAGAGACTAAGAGTAAAATTTGACTTTTGTAACACTGAGGATAAGTTCTTGAGGGAATGGATACTCCATTTACCCTGCGGTGATTATTATGCACTGCATGCCTCTATCAAAACATCACATGTATCCCATAAATATATATATCTGCTATGTACCTTCAAAAAAATAAAATTTTTTAAAAAGATGGCTATGCTTCAATTTTAGCAGGGGTATCTCTGATCATAACATGCATCTGGGATAGCAAATTGTTAGGAGGTTGTTAGGGAGTGATTACACAAAGTCTGAAGGCCTCATTGCATTATTCAAGGTTCAAGCACAGGGCAGATAATGTAAGTCAGAGAAGAAACAATGGCCTTTTGAGTTGGCGATCTCTGGGATTGCCAACATGAGCAGGAGGAAGTTCAGGAGGAGAGCCATGTACTGGTACTTTGAGAATTGATTATAAATCGCACCATCATTAATATAAGCGAGGTGTATTGTTTATTTTTAGTCATTGTTATACAAAAGCTGAGAAAAATCAGAGTTTTTATTAGGCTTGTAAACTCTAATACTTATTCCCAAGACCCACTATCATTTTCTGTAACTTCCCACGTTGAAGGATGCCTTATCTTAGTGATGAATACTGAGCATGTGTGGCCTGTGCCTGAATTAGGTGATCTTATCCTTGGGTTTTATACATAGAGCTGGGTGAAGCTATAGAGACACTAAGCAATGTTAGGAATTGTTCTCGGTAGGGGAAGGGTGGCAGAGAGTGGAAGAGGCAGCACTGGCTCTGAGATTCCCACTGGCATTTCATCCAGAGCCCTTTTGGTTTATCCAGTTTAATATATTGGCTTTGGGGTATTATTTCAATGGAAGAAATGTGTCTGAGACAAGATAATGATAAAAAGCCAGTGCTGTTGTGGAACCATCTATTGATTTCAGACCTTGTCAGTTCAGTCATACAGTGGATCTGATATTTAATATTTTCTTTCAGTTGCTAAAACTGACCAGTTGACTTGCAGTATTTGGGAAATGTATATAGACAGGGTGGACTCAGTCTGCAAATATTCTGTGAGTGGCTGAGTAAATGTAACAGAGGTAGCATTTTAAACTTGGTGAACATTTTGCCAAGGATGGAAGAAGAGTAAATGGAAGTCGAGGTGCAGACGCATCTTTTCTTTAGGCTTACATGGCAACATCATCCCATAGCAGTTTACCCTGAGAATTTACCCAGACAGTTTTTCTTTTTACTACCCCTTAAGTCCTGAATAAGGTTGGCTCATGGCCTGGAAGCTATGCAGTTTTTCTTGTTCTGGCAACCTAGGAAGAGAAGGAATTTTGCAACTTAGCTGAGTTGTTTCTTAATGTTTGGAGAGAAATATGTCTTCTTGTAGATTTTTTAAAGTTGAACAGAAGCATGTTTTCTCAATGTATAGAAGTGCCTGTTTCATGTCTATACTAGATTTATATTTGAATTTAAAAGTAATACAATGATTTTGTTCCCTGATAATTCATGAGTTCAAAAATTGGTGTGAGCCATACTCCATATGGGATTCCAATGAAAATTTGGATTTGCAATAACTAGGAGCGGGGGACCTTCGGTGTAGGAAGAAAAGATTTATCCTCCCTATTTACCTTTATTGTATGTCCTGGGGAATAATCATCTTTGACATTTGTAAACTACCTTTCGTGGAAGAGTCCCGCAGGTCTTCCTCATTCAAGAGCTGCTTTCTGAATGTCACTTCTCTACTCAGTGACTCATTATGATGCCACGGTGGGGAGGCCAAGGCCTTTAAATTGGAGAGTACAGTATTATATGCTTAAAGCAAAATCTAAAAAACATCCCTTGGTAGGAGAAAACTTTGGTACTGGGATCTCTTGTGCATATAAACTATATTGCCAGCCTGCATAACTGGTTAGGAGAATGTGCTTTGCTGTGTAACTTCACTCCAGGGAAATTATTAAGTATACCTGTGGGTAATTTCAAGCTACTGGGAACAGTTACTCAAAATCCTGGTTAAACTTGAAACTTCACTGGTAAAAGACCAGCAGATTGACCAGGCACAGGGGCTCACACCTGTAATCCAAGCACTTTGGGAGGCTGAGGCAGGAGGATCACCTGAGGTAAGGAGTTCGAGACTAGCCTGGGCAATATGGTGAAACCAACTCTCTACTAAAAATATAAAAATTAGCCAGGCTTGGTGGCACGTGTCTGTAATACCAGATATTTGGGAGTCTGAGGCAGGAGAATCACTTGAACCCAGGAGGCAGAGATTGCAGTGAGCCGAGATTACACCACTGCACTCCAGCCTGGGTGACTGAGCAAGACTCTGTCTCAAAAAGACCAGCAGATTGTGGTTTACCATAGAGCCAGAGTTTCTGAAAATAATACCATCTTCTTGAACAGGAATCTCACATGATGAGTGTTACCAGCAGTTCTATTTTTGGAGCAGCTTCCAAAGTGATGAATGCAAATGACAACAACTATTATCCTGGCTTATGGTATCATACTGTCCTGAGGAACTACAGTTAGGTAAATCAAGGGAATATTGTTTAATATTACTTTTAATAAATTACATGCTAGAGCAGCAGTGGTAGTAGCTCACCAAGTTGATGTAACAGAATATATAAACATGCAGATGATTCATATTCTACAGAATGCAAACTTACTTTAAAGTCATTTTCAATAAAAGATGTCCAATTTTAATTTTCCCTTTTATATACTTTCAGTTATACCAACTTTTAAGTATATATTTGTCAATTGAAAAAAAAACTTCATATATGTGTGGGTGTATACATATATAATCACTTTCACCCCCCCCTTTAAGTTGCTTTAACTAAAAAACCAGAATTGTCTACTTCCAGGTTCACATTTTTCGTTCTACAGCTCCTAAAATGGCAAAACTATTCTGCATTGCCTGTGGTTTCAGTGTACGAAGAAAGAATGGTTTTTAATCTTTCACTCAAATTCTCAAAGTTTTTTAAGGGGGAGAAACTCACATTGTGTTTTTTTTTTTATCACTTGGAAACAGCATTCTTTAAAGATATCTTTCCTGTAACTTCTTCATAATGTGAAATGTGCCTATGTTTTTCTTCTCCTTAAAATTTTCAGTTAGAACCAGTTCAAACCTACAGACTTGACAATAAATAAAGTCAAACATTTATACTTTTGTTATAGTACAATGAGCACACACACAAAATGTGAATTTAAAAATAGCATGTTTTCAAAGATAAAATTGAGCCAGGACAGTTTAATGCACGAATTTATAAAGTTACAGTATTTTTAAATTTGAACCAATTGCTTTTCAGTTGTTGGAAGGTGGTTTCAAAATTGGTGTTACTATTTTAAAACCTTGACTAAATTGAGACAGATCAAGTAACTCATCTGGTTTTAAACTTTTCCACATTTGGGATTTGGAAAAGACTAAGCTCAATATGTTTCAATCCAATGCAGTAACTATCTGGTCAGATGCTCCTCTTTGTCTGCCTCCAGTATTTAATCAATAGTATTTATGTAGCTTTAAGTAAACATCTTATTCTATAAGGGAAGGAGAAGTAATCAGGCAAGTAATTGATACTAATTTTATCTTTTACATCCTATTGAAACATACCCGAAGCACTAAAACTCTCATTGGAATACTTATGGTAGATTAGATAAAATATCTGTTCCAATACAACATTGAATCAATTTCAAGGTTTTCCCCATGTTTTAAAGTTAAAATTAGAGTCTGAGACCATAGAAAGGAAGAACAATTTCAAACCCCTATATGCTTTGGGGTAAAGTACTCATTTGGAACTGATACTCCTTGGTGTAAAATGAATTTATTAATATATTCACTGTATTATTTGCTGCAAAAATATAGTCAACCACTTTAGATTCTAGTTGTGAGGTCCTGGTAATAGCAACAATGTAAGAAAGAAAGAAGAGAGTTTCTGTTCTTAATGCATTAATGACCTAGAGTAAAAGACAGAAGTATAAACCTGATTAAAATTCAATATAATACTTCTACATCTTGTCAGTCTAGAGTAACAGTAACTAGTTGTATGCATCAGACATTCAGAAGAAAAAGTACCTATATAAAACAATTTGATTCAAAGCATTGGGCATCAGATAATAAAGCACATTGATACCTGAGATATAAAAATACCACAAATCAAAATTCTACAGATCAATATTATAATGTCTGAGATGAAATAACCTGAATAGGGTAATGGCAGGTTGGGCATGCAGAATATTAGGTTAGTGAAGATGAAATCATAGCAGTATGAGCTATCCAAAATAAAACAGAAAAACAAGTAAAAATAAGAATTAGTAATCTTTATTACAATTTTAAGTGGCCTAATATATATGCAATTGGAGTCAATAAAGAAAGGGGAGACAGAACAAAAATATTTGAAGAAATAATAGAAAAAGTTTCAAATTAAAACTATAAAACTATAAACCAAGAGTTCCAAGAAGTACAGAAGAACCAAAGAAAAAGCATCATAAAGAAAATCACATCAGAATGTATCATAATCAAATTTCTCACAACTAATAAAAAATGTAAAATTCTAAAAGCACAAAAATGGAAGACACATTAGAGAAGAAGAATAAATGTAAGAAAGACAGCAGATTTCTGGTCAGAAGTAATTTAAGGAAGGTGATGGTGGAGCACCACTCTTTAAAATAAAACTATCAATGTAAATTTTTATAAACTGAAAATATCTTTCAAAAGTCAAGGAGATAAAAAGCACATTTTAAGACACACAACAGCTGAAATAAACCACCATCAGCAGGCCCATATTACAAATATGGTAAAGGACATCTTTCAAGCAGAAGAAAAATTGACATCAGAGTAATAAAGAACATGAAATTTAGAAAATAAATAGATCAATATAAATTTTTCTTATTAAATCTCCTTAAAAGATAACTTAAAAAGCTTCAAATTAGTGTGGGGGGTTGTAGCATGTTTGAAAGTATAACAACAGAATGAAGATTAGGAAAAACAAACTAAATGTAGCATTATAAGTTTGTTTTCTTTTTTTTTTTTTTTTCAAATTTTTTTTTTTATTGCATTTTAGGTTTGGGGGTACATGTGAAGAACATGGAAGATTGTTGCATAGGTACACACATGGCAGTGTGATTTGCTGCCTTCCTCCCCATCACCTATATCTGGCATTTCTCCCCATGCTATCCCTCCCCAACTCCCCACCCCCCACTATCCCTCCCCTTTTTCCCCCCGACAGACCCCAGTGTGTGATACTCCCCCTCCCTGTGTCCATGTGTCCCCATTGTTCAACACCCGCCTATGAGTGAGAACATGTGGTGTTTGATTTTCTGTTCTTGTGTCAGTTTGCTGAGAATGATGGTTTCCAGGTTCATCCATGTCCCTACAAAGGACACAAACTCATCGTTTTTGATGGCTGCATAATATTCCATGGTGTATATGTGCCACATTTTCCCTGTCCAGTCTATCATGGATGGGCATTTCTTATACTTTACATGAAGTAGCATATTTCTTGATGCTAGTCTATGATAGGTTTAAGGTATTCATTTTAAGTTCTAAAGCAACCACTATACTACATCAATAAAACAATATGTAGATTTAATAAACCAATAAATAAGATAAAATATTATTTTAAATATTATTCAACTAACCAAAATGAAGGTAAAAAAGAGAAACTGTTATAGATAAGACAAATATAAGTTAAATAGCAAGAAGATAAACCTAAGCAAATAAAAATCACATTAAATGTAAGTTGTCTACAAATTTCCATTAGAAGTCAGAGATTATCAGTTTGAACAAACAAAAACATCAAGACCCAACTAAATACTGCTTATAATAAGTTTACTTTAAATATAATGACATGTCAATGGAAAATAAAAAGAAAAATTTTATGATACCAAAATTAATCAAAATAAAGCTGTAATGACAATATCACATGAAGTAGATTATAGAGCAAAAAGTATATGATTAGGGAAAAAAGGTAACTGTGATAGTAAAGAAATCAATTAATCAGGAGATCATAACAATTCCAAAAATTTATTCTCCAAATAATAGAGCTTTATGTATTTTGAAATACATAACACAAATTTGCTAGAACTTGAAGAAAAAATAGGAAAGCCAAATAGAAAAAACTTAACACAGTGAACCTAACTGGACTTATTGACATTTATAGACTACTGTACCCAACAAAAGCAGAATGTACATTATATTCAAGTTTATATGAAACATTTACCAGAAAACAACATATTCTGGCCTTAAAACATATTTTGATAAATTATAATAAAAACATTTCAAGTCAAATAAAGTGCGATCTCTGACCACAAGGGAATTAAATTACAAATAAGTAATAGAAAGATTGCCAGAAAATTCCCAAATATTTGCAGAGTGAATACCGTGCTTCAAGATAATCCATGTCAAAAAAAGAAACAAAAGAGAAGTTAGTAAACATTTTGACCTGGATGAAACTGAAAACACAAAATATCAGAATTTATAGGATGAAATAAGTAGTTATAAGAACATGTATAGCATTAATGTCTGTTGGAAAACAAGAAATGTTTCTAGTTAATGACTTCAGTTTTAACCTTAAGAAACTAGAAAATGAGAAAATTAAACAGAGAATATGTAAAACAAATAGAGAGTAAGTATATAGAACAGATACTGATACCCTAGAAAACAGACAACCAGAGAGAGAGGCATTACAACCAAAAGCTGGCTTTTTGAGATAATCAATAAATTTGATATATCTTTAATCAGACTAATAAGAGAAAAATAAGTCAAAATTGTCAATATCAGAATTGAGAGTTCATATTGGTACAGATTTTACAGATATCTTCCGTACATTTCATTGGTACAAATTTGTAAAATGGATTTGTAAAATCTATACCAATGAAATGTACAGAAGATATGAAGTGTTAAGAAGATAGTATCATGGACAACTTTATGCTAATGATTGTATAATTCAGAAAAAAAATGGACAAATTCCTTGACGGACTCAAACTGAAAAACCTAACTCAGAAATGTAATATTCTTATATTAAATAAATTAATATAATTTCCAGTAAACAAATCTTTCCACACAGAAAATTCTGTATCCAGAAGGCTACTTTACTGAATTATACTGAACAGTTAAGAAACAATTCAACAAAACTCTTCCAAAATATAGAAGAGGAGGAAATTCTTCTTAACTCATGTTTTGAGGCCAGCACTATCCAGATACAAAAACCAAATAAAGATACTATTTAAAAAGAGCACTACAGACTACAGGCCAATATTTTTCCTACGATGCAAAAATTCTAAAACATTAACATAAAAATTAGCAATATATAAAATGGACAATACATCATGTCCAAGTGATACTTACCTCAGTAATGCAGGGATGATATTATATTTAAAAAAATCAGAGCATAGAGTTTTTTTCCTAAAAAAATGAAATGAATACACTCTGCATCACACTAAAATGATGAATATATTTCATTATACATTAGTTAAAACCTATTCGATTTACAACATCAAAACTGAACCCTAAACTGTATTCTTCAGGTGATTATGATGTGTCAGTGTAGGTTCATCAATTGATACAAACGTAGCTGTATAATGGAGGGTGTTGATAATGGAGCAGGGTATGCATTAGTTGCAGTAGAGGATATAAGAGAAATCTCTGTACCTTCCCCTCAATTTTACTGTGAATTTAAAACTTACATCTAAAATAGTAAATTAGATGTATTTTACACATATATCTATTTGGCTTGGACATCAGAGTGAAAATGAATGTTCATTGCTATGGTTTTAGGTAATTTAAAAACAACTACATATGTTTTTGTAAAATTAGCAAGGTTTAAAAACTTAATGATATCAAGGGTAATATAAAAAAAAAAATAAATGTCACTCGCCATATTAACAAAAAAGTTGTATAAATCATATATCATCCTGTGTTTGAATAGATACGGCAAAAGCAATACACAAAATTCAATATTCATTCTTGACAAGTCTCAGAAAACTATAGATGTAAACTCCCTAAATGACAAAAAAAAAAAAAAAAAAAAGATTCATGAAAACCTACGATTAACATAATACTTAGTTGTGAAAGATCATACTCCTAACATTAGGAATTTATAGATTCTAGCCAGTGAAATCAAGGAAGAAAAGAACTAAAAGTCAGGAAAGGTAGAGGTAATGTTGTCTTTATATGTAGGCATCATACTTATCTTTATATAAAATCTAATGTTCTCAAAAATAATTTACTAAAACTCATAGGTTGCAGAATAGGATGAATATACAAAATCAATTGTATTTCTATATACTAGCAGCAATCAGAAACTGAAATTAAAAATACAATTGATACTAACATGAAAAATATACAATGCTTAGTTATAGGTCTAACTAAATATATGGAGGTCCTGGGCACTGTAAACTACAGAATATTGGTGAAAAACAAATCAAAGATCTAACTGAATTAATACATACATTCTGTTTATGGGTGAGAAGTATAAAGATTGTTAACATGGCAATTCTCCCCAGATTCACCTAAATATTCAACACAGTCCCCCATTAGAGTCCAATCATGTGTTTTTGTGTATATTAAAAAGCTGATTGTAAACTTCATATGGAAATGTACAGAATCTAGAATGGCCAAAGCAACTTAGAGAAAGAAAAATATTGGAAGGCTAACACTACTTGATTTCACATATTATTGTAAAACTACAACAATTAAAATAGTGTAGTATTGGCATAAAGATTGTCAGATAGATCAATGGATCAGAACAGAGAGTCCAGAAAAAAACCTACTTATACAGAAAAAGGATTTTTTACAAGGTACAAAGACAATGCAATGAAAAAAGAGTAGTCTTTGAAACAAATGATAATGATCAATTGCCTGTTAACATGCAGAAAAGCAACTTTGATCAATAGATCACATTATATACAATAATTATTCCAAACTGGGTTACCGACCTAAACTTAAAACCTAATACTCTAAAACTTCTAGGAAAAGAAGGACAAAATATTTGTGACATTGTATTAAGCAAAATTTTCTTAGATATGACACTAAAAATATAATCTAGAAATTTTGTTGATACATTGAATTTATTCAAAAATTAATATTGCTAGTCTTCATAAGACATGCTAAGAGAATGAATAGACAAGTCACAGACTGGGAGAAAATATTTCAAAGCATGTATTTGATAATGGCCTTGAATCCAGAATATGTAAATCAGCTCTGAAAACTCAATAAGAAAATAGTCAACCAAGTTTTTAAATGGGCAAAATATTTCAACAAACACTTCATTAATATGTAAATGTGAAAAATTAGTATATTAGAAGATTCTAAGTACTATTCTTCATTAGGTAAATGCAAATTGAAGAAAGGATATCAGAGGTCGAAGATCAACTCAATGAAATAAAACGAGAAGGGACGATTGGAGAAAAAAGTGTAAAAAGGAATGAACAAAGTCTCCAAGAAATATGGGACTATGTGAAAAGACCTAATCCACATTTGGTAGGTGTACCTGAATGTGACGGAGAGAATGAATCCAAGCTGGAAAATACTCTTTAGGATATTATCCAGGAAAACTTCCCCAACCTAGCAAGGCAGGCCAATATTCAAGTCCAGGAAATACAGAGACCACCACAAAGATATTCCTCAAGAAAAGCAACCCCAAGGCACGTAATCATCAGATTCACCAGGGTCGAAATGAAAGAGAAAATGCTAAGAGCAGCCAAAAAGAAAGGTCAGGTTACCCACAAAGGGAAGCCTATCAGACTCACAGCAGATCTCTCGGCAGAAACCCTACAAGCCAGAAGAGAGTGGGGGCCAATATTCAACATCCTTAAAGAAAACAACTGTCAACCCAGAATTTCAGATCCGGCCAAACTAAGCTTCATAAGTGAAGGAAAAATAAAATCCTTTACAAACAAGCAAGTACTCAGAGATTTCATCACCACCAGGCCTGCTTTACAAGAGCTCCTGAAAGAGGCACTAAACATAGAAAGTATCAACCAGTACCGGCCACTGCAAAAATATACCAAATGGTAAAGAGCATCAACACAATGAAGAAACTCTGCATCAACTAACGGGCAAAACAGCCAGCTAGCATCAAAATGGCAGGATCAGATTCACACATAACAATATTAACCCTAAATGTAAATGGACTAAATGCCCCAATCAAAAGACACAGACTGGCAAATTGGATAAAAAGCCAAAACTCAGTGGTGTGCTATATCCAGGAAACCCATCTCACATGCAAGGATACACAAAGGCTCAAAATAAAGGCATGGAGGAAGATTTACCAAGCAAATGGAGAGCAAAAGAAAGGAGGAGTTGCAATTCTTGTCTCTGATAAAATAGACTTTAAACCAACAAAGATCAAAAGAGACAAAGAAGGACATTACATAATGATAAAAGGATCAATGCAACAAGAGCTAATGATCCTAAATATATACACACCCAATTCAGGAGCACCCAGATACATAAAGCAAGTTCTTAATGACCTACAAAGAGACTTAGACTCCCACACAATAATAGTGGGAAGCTTTAACACCCTATTGTCAATATAAGATCAATGAGACAGAAAATTAACAAGGATATCCAGGACTTGAACTCAGCCCTGGACCAAGCAAACCTAATAGACATTTACAGAACTCTCCACCCCAAATACACTGAATATACATTCTTCTCAGCACCACATAACACCTACTCTAAAATTGACCACATAATTGGAAGTAAATCACTCCTCAGCAAATGCAAAAGAACGGAAACCATAACAAACATTCTCTCAGACCACAGTGCAATCAAGTTAGAACTCAGAATGGAGAAACTAACTCAGAACCGCACAGCTTTATGGAAAGTGAACAACTGGCTCTTGAATGTTGACTGGATAAACAATGAAATGAAGGCAGAAATAAAGATGTTCTTCGAAACCAAAGAGAACAAAGACACAATATACCAGAATCTCTGGGACACATTTAAAGCAGTGTCTGGAGGAAAATATATAGCAATAAATGCTAACATGAGAAGCAAGGAATATCTAAAATCGACACCCTATTGTCAAAATTGAAAGAGCTAGAGGAGCAAGATAAAAAAAACTCAAAACCTAGCAGAAGACAAGAAATAACTAAGATCCGAGCAGAACTGAAGGAGATAGAGACACAAAAAACCCTTCAAAAAATCAATAAATCCTGGAGCTGGTTTTTCGAAAAGATCAACAAAATAGACCACTAGCCAGATTAATAAAAAAGAAAAGAGAATAATCAAATAGATGTAATAAAAAATGATAAAGGGGGATATCACCACAGATTCCACAGAAATACAAACCATCATCAGAGATTATTACAAACAACTCTATGCACATAAACTAATGAACCTGGAAGAAATGGATAAATTCCTGGACACTTGCATCCTCCCAAGCCTAAACCAGGAAGAATTTGAAACCCTGAATAGACCAGTAACAAGGTCTGAAGTTGAGGCAGCAATTAAGAGCCTACCACCCAAAAAAAGCCCAGGTCCAGATGGGTTCACAACCGAATTCTACCACACATACAAAGAGGGACTGGTATCATTCCTTCTGAAACTATGCCAAACAATCCAAAAAGAGGGGAATCCTTCCCAAATCATTTTATGAGACCAACATCATCCTGATTCCAAAACCTGGCAGAGACTCAGCAAGAAAAGAAAACTTCAGGCCAATATCCATGATGAACATAGATGCAAAAATCTTCAATAGAATACTGGCAAACTGATTGCAACAGCACATCCAAAAGCTTATCCATCATGATCAAGTAGGCTTCATCCTGGGGATGAAAGGCTGGTTCAACATACGCAAGTCTATAGACATAATTCACCACATAAACAGAACCAAAGACAAAAACCACATGATTATCTCAATTGATGCAGAGAAGGCCTCTGACAAAATTCAACAGCACCTTTATGCTAAAAACCCTCAATAAACTAGGTATTGATGGAACGTATCTAAAAATAATAAAAGCTATTTATGACAAACCAACAGCCAGTATCATACTGAATGGGCAAAAACTGGAAGCATTCCCTTTGTAATCTGGCACTAGACAAGGATGCCCTCTCTCACCACTCCTATTCAATATAGTATTGGAAGTTTAGCCAGAGCAATCAAGCAAGAAAAAGAAATAAAAGTGTATTCAAATAGGAAAGGAGGAAGTCAAATTGTCTGTATTTGCAGATGACATGATTGTATATGTAGAAGACCCCATCGTCTCAGCCCAAAATCTCCTGAAACTGATAAGCAACTTCAGCAAAGTCTCAGGATACAAAACCAATGTGCAAAAATCGTAAGCATTCCTATACACCAATAACAGACTTAAAGAGAGCCAAATCAAGAACCAACTGCCATTCACAGTTGCTACAAAGAGAATAAAATACCTAGGAATACAACTAACAAGGAACGTAAAGGACCTCTTCAAGGAGGACTACAAACCACTGCTCAACAAAATAAGAGAGGACACAAACAGACGGAGCAATATTCCATGTTCATGGTTAGGAAGAATCAATATCGTGAAAAGGGCCATACTGCCCAAAGTAATTTACAGATTCAATGCTATCTCCATCAAACTACCAATGATCTTCTTCACAGAACTGGAAAAAAACCACTTTAAACTTCATATGGAACCAAAACAGCCTGCATATCCAAGTCAATTCTAAGCAAAAAAAAAAAGAACAAAGTGGGAGGCATCACGCTTCTGGACTTCAAACTATACAACAAGGCTACAGTAACCAAAACAGCATGGTACTGGTACCAAAACAGACATATAGACCAATGGAACAGAACAGAGGCCTCAGAGGCAACAACACACATCTACAACTATCCGATCTTTGACAAACCTGACAAAAACAAGCAATGGGAAAAGGAGTCCATGTTTAATAAATGGTGTTGGAAAAACTGGCTAGCCATGTGCAGAAAGCAGAAACTGGACCCTTTCCTGACACCTTACACTAAAATTAACTCCAGATGGATTAAAGACTTAAACATATGACCTAACACCATAAAAACCCTAGAAGAAAACCTAGGCAAAACCATTCAGAACATAGGCATAGACAAGGACTTCATGACCAAAACACCAAAAGCATTGGCAACAAAAGCCAAAATAGACAAATGGGACCTAATCAAACTCCACAGCTTCTGCACAGCAAAAGAAACAGTCATTAGAGTGAATCAGCAACCAACACAATGGGAAAAAAATTTTGCAATCTACCCATCTGACAAAGGGCTGATATCCAGAATCTACAAAGAACTAAAACAGATTTACAAGAAAAAAAAACAAGCCCACACAAAAGTGGGCAAAGGATATGAACAGACACTTTGCAAATGAAGACATACATTGAGGCCAACAAACATGAAAAAATGCTCATCATCACTGGTCATTAGAGAAATGCAAGTCAAAACCACATTGAGATACCATCTCACGCCAGTTAAAATGGTGATCATATGCAAGGCTGGTCCAAAATTGAAAGATTTATTAATGTAATCCATCACATCAACAGGCTAAGAAAGAAAAATTATATGATTGTATCAATGGGAAGAAGCATAGAAAAAATTTGGCAAAATCCAATAAAATACAAAAAAATTATATAAAAAATTCAGTAAAGTAGAAATAGAAGGAAAATTCCTCAACTTGATAAAGATGTCTCCAATAAAACCCCAGCTAGCATCATACCTAAAAGTTAGAAGCCTAAACTTTTCTTAAGAATATTGGGAAGAAGTTAAGGATGTCAGTGTTTATCATTGTTATTTCACATCATATTAGAAAATCTAGCAAATGCAATAAGAAAAGAAAGTCAATGGAATACTGATTTAGAAAGAAATACAACTGTCCTTGTTCACAGATTGCATAATCTATATAGAAAATAAGAAAGAATAAATAAAAATACTTATGTAACTAATAGGCAATTACAGTTAGCTTTCAGGATATACCTTTACTACACAAAAGTCTATCAATTTTCAGTATACCATCAATAAACAAGTGGAATTTGAAATTAAAGAAACACTACTATTTACATTAGCACCCCCAAAAGTGAAATAATTGGGCATAAATGTGACAAAATATTTATAATATCTATATCAGGAAAGCTATAAAACTCTGATGGATAAAATAAATGAACTAAATAAATATTAACAAACATGGAGAAATAGTCCATGTCCATGAATAGAAATACTTAATATTCTTAAGATATCAGTTCTTCCCAACTTAATTTATAGATTTAATGCAATCTCAAGTATAAGTTCAGCCAGTTATTTTGTGAATATTGACAAATTGATTGTAATATTTATATAAAACAGCAAAAGACCCAGAATACCCAACGCAATATTGCAGTAGAAAAAAATTGGAAGACTGATATTATCTGACTCCAGGACCTACTAGAGAGCTACAATAGGACAGGTGGTGGCTCATACCTGTAATTCCAGTAGTTTGGGTGGCTGAGGTGAGAGGATCACTTGTGGCCAGGGGTTTAAGACCAATCTAGATGGAATAGTGAGAGCCCATCTCTACAAAAAAAAATGTGCCTTGTTTTCCCTTTGCTTTCTGCCATGATTGTAAGATTCCTGAAGCCTTGCCAGCCATGCAGAACTGTAAATCAATCAAACTTCTTTCCTTTATAAATTACCCAGTCTCCGGTATTCTTTATAGCAGTGTGAAAACAGACTAATACACTGATGCTTGGAATGATATACCCTTTTCTAATTGGTGGCAATTTTTTAGTCTCCGGTTTGTCTCAAGGCTTCACTGGGATCTTTTCCTCTGAAATCTTTGTTTCTAGCCCATCACCTTGACTCATTATTATCTTACCCTAAAATTTTGTTTGTGGCTTTTCTCTTACCTTTTATTCCTTTCTCTCTGGCCCATCACCTGCAATGGCAATATTACAGCCAACATTCAAGAACCCCTGGATTGTAGGCACATAGAAAGGTCCCAGTCCTTATTTTGCTTTCATTTGAGACTAATTATTCAGGAGTCACTTACAGAGGGAAAAAAAAAAACAGGGTATGAGGTTAAGATGTCTATATTTTAGGGAATCTAATTTCTTGTAGTCCATAAGCAATAGTTTTACTACAATATCCATCATGTTCCACAAAAGATAATAGGCAGAGCTATTAAACACACACACGTTAATCACACATATAATGCATTGAACATACAAGTATGTAAAGAGAAAAGTTACAATATCTCATTCAATTGCTATAGTAACTACCAAACCTGATTTTAGATACCCTGTTGTATCTGAACCTATCCAAATCAGGCCATTTTGGAATCACACCTCATAGAATATCCCTATGTTATCCCAAAAGAGGCAACATCTTCGTCTACTTTTTGTAACTTTGTATCTTGAAAGTTTTCTTCAGCTAAGAAAGTTGTTGTAAGGAAAAGTGGAAGGTTTTAACTCCACTGCTAAATAACTAGATAGATATTGACAGGGTGACTCAGCTGAATACGCTAATTTCAGCTGCATAGAAAGATCCAGATGGAATTGTGAAAAAAAGGTTCATTTATTTCCCAGAGTTAGCATAACACTACTCAGCTCAGGGTGGCAGATTTTATATTTTGTTGTGACTAAGAAAATATTGGTTACATTTTGTGTTTTATTTGAGGAATTGCTGAAGAAATGAACACTGTGGAGACCACCCTTTTTCTTAATTCCTAGAATATAAAAACATTAACAAATCTTGAAATCTGTCAAAAAAATACAAATATACTTCAATTCTTCATACTAAAAGGGGTCATAACTTATAGTGAACTCAGATTTAGTGGACACACACACTTACACCAAAGCTTTTTTCCCTGTGAAATGCTTATTGAGTCCCTAGTGAAGCTCTTACAATCAAACCCTACAAGCTTTCTTTAGGAGAGTTAAAATCTACGTTTTCTGAGCCTGTCACTGTTTCTTCTTTCAGTAAGGAAGAAGGAACAAGGGGTTCTGGTAAGTTTACTGTAATCACCATGAGAGGGTTTTTTTTTACAATTTGGTTAAAAGTTTTAATGGTTTTTTAATATAGAATTGCTTGAGCAATTCACTTGGATCTCTCAGCAACCCAGATCTCTTAACTGCAAATGGAGAATCATAACTGATTCAATGTTGTGAGGATTGTATTAGATAATGTCTATAAGCTGCTAAGCCTTGCCTGGCCCTTGTGATAGATGCCAAAATATGCCTGACCCTGAGATGAACAAGAGTGTGAAGCTGAAACACCAAGGCTTAAAATGAAGACTAGTCCCTCTCTGGAAAGCAAGAGTTTTCAAAATGTAATAAACCTGCTTTTATCCCTTGGGAGTATAGAAGTCATTGAAGGGTAAAGGAAGTTATTATGAAAAAGCAATGACCATGGCACTGGGAAATTTAAATGGCTAATAGCAAAAGGATGCATAAGCCTCTCAAGACCCCAGGAAAGGAAGGAAACAGGGATCTGAATTCCCTGTAGTAAAGATGACAGGAAGTTCGAGGGTGTCATTGTGATTATCCTTTAAGTCTCAGGCATTCTGAGGAAGCCAGGAGAAAATAGTTCTACTTTCTTCCCTTCTATTTTTCCTTGCTTGGTCCCTCTAGCTTTGAGGCAATTCTTTAGGTAGTTGATTCAGACAAGACTAAGGATGAGCAGTGAATGGGTGCTCATAAGGCAATCTGACTGATAGCCTACTTTATGCTACAACAGCATGTCAAACAACATTTGAATTCAAGTTGATGGAAGAGGTCTAGATTCAGGAAGTAGTAGATAGTAATATCATGGAGGTACTAGTCATAATTTGCTTAAAATAAATAACTTACAATATACATAAAATAGGCTTTGCCCTGTGCAATTCCAAAACCATCAAAGTATTTATATATTGGAAACTGTTTACCAGCTTCTCTTATTTATACCCAACTGCCGTTATCTTCTGAAATACACCTCAATTGAGCACTGAATAGGCCAAAGCACCATTCTAGGTTCTAAGAGAGACAGTGAAAATAGGCAAATCTTGACAGCTATTCAAAATGTCTGTAACAGTAGGTTACACTATATAATTTATTCTTAATGCTTAGCAGATGTTTTATACATCATATTCAGTAATATTTGCAGCTGAATGAAATAACTTATTTATTGTCATAATAGATGTAGTGTTTTCTTCCCAAATAATTATTACATCATAGAAAGCAAAGAATAATCATAATGTTCATTCTATATTCCTAATTCCTTAGAGTTGATTGCATATTAGATGCTCAATAAAAACGTTTTGTTTGGCTCTGAGGGAATATATCTCCTGAAGAGCAGAGCTATGGAAATGTCTATTGCTGCTTCTGACTCATCTGCAGATAAAAACTAGGGTGTTATCTTAGTTTACATGAGAACTAGGTCCTAGGAGTCTTGGACATTTGTTTAGCACTACTTCATAGCCAAAGTTATTCTTGATGTCTTTTGTTCTACATTGTGTAACATAGTTTATCCTTTGAAAACAAAACAAATTTTTACCACAGCCACACCCTAAATGACTGACCCGTTTCAGAGGGCTATTTATCTTTCAGAGGGCAATGAAAGTCATGGAAATGTATAGTGACTGGCTACTTGCCAGCTCAATTAATGATTGATTAGTTTAATTGAAAGATCCATAAGCACTGAAGGTGAGTGAATCAAGTTGTCTTGCTGAGGTTAAGTTGTGCTTTAAGACATGCATTGGGAGTAAATTGGAGAGGTGCAAAAGGAGAGCACTCCACATACCAGGAGAAGGGAGGACTGAAGCAAAGACTTAGAAGCAGAGGTGCACATGCATATGAATAGCTCAATGTCAACTTCTAATCATGTTTCAGGCATTTGTTGTAGAGGCAAACACCTGAATCATACTGTAGTGGTTTGCTGGTTTGTTTGTTTTTCAGGTGGACTCTTGTTCTGTTGCTCAGGCTGAAGTGCAGTGGCACAATCTCAGCTCACTGCAATCTCTGCCTCCCAGGTTCAAGTGAGTCTTCTGCCTCAGCCCCCTAGTAGCGGGGATTACAGGCAACTACCATCACACCCAGCTAATTTTTGTATTTTTAGTAGAGTCAGGGTTTTGCCTTGTTGGCCCGGCTGGTCTTGACCTCCTGACCTCATGTGATCTTCCCGCCTTGGCCTCCCCAAGTGCTAGGATTACAGGCACGAGCCATCTGGCCCAGCCCTCGATGTGGTTTTTAATCTTAATAAAACTTATAATCACTTAGCTTTTAAATTCCTCATTCTGTTCTTCCTCTGTCTGACATTACTCAGTTTCCAACCCCTCCTAGAGAGATTGCAGTGGACTCAGAGATACATCTCTATTTTCAGGTTGATTGTCACTTTAATTTTCATTGAGTATCTACCATGAGCCAGCCAGGCATTGCACACAAAATATAAGAGAAAATGGACACTTTATGAAGTTCAGAGTCTATTGGGAGCAATGGAAGCAAGATGTCTTTGGCGTATTATCTAAAACATGGTAAAGGCTGTTGTGTACTGAAAGAGAATGAAGAAAGATGTGTATATCTGTGTTTGTGAAAGGGTTAGAGAGGGACAGTTTTTCTTAGATCCCTCATGAGTTTGATGAAAAACTTTTATGAGAAAAGGTTACCACAGGTGTTAACCAGGCAAAAATAAGAGAGAATAGTATTCTAGGCAAGAGAAGCTTATAGACATGCAATTAGAAAGAAACTGAGAGTGAGGAGTGGACCTTCCTCTTTAACTTTCTGTATTACATATTGGTTAGATGTCCATAAATATTTACAAAAATATGGATAAGATATAAAGTACAACAATACAATGAGGACGCTGTATCCTCTGCACATTTAAAAAGTAACCATTACTTTTGAACCCCATGTCATCTTTCTCCCTTTTCCATTTTCTGTCTCCTTCTCACTCCATTCAGGGAATGCTGTTCTAATCTTTGCATTTATTATTGTCTTGATTTTCCTTATGCTTTGATGAGGACACCAAAAGCAATTGCAACAAAGGCAAAAATTGAAAATGGGACTTAATTAAGTTTAAGAGCTTCTGCACAGAAAAAGGAACTACCTACCGACAGAGTAAATAGGCATCCTACAGAATAGGAGAAAATATTTTCAAACTGTGCTTCTGACAAAGTTCCAATATTCAGCATCTCTGAGAAACTTAAACAAATTTACAAGAGAAAAACCAAACAACTCTATTAACAAGTGGACAGAGGACATGAACAGACGTTTTTCAAAAGAAGACATAAATGCAGCCAACAAGCATATGAAAAAAATGCTCAATATCACTGATCACTAGAGAAATCCATATCAAAACCACAATGAGATACCATCTCAAACAAGTTAGAATGACTATATTAAAAGGTCAAAATTAATAGATGCTGGTGAGGTTGTAGAGAAAAAGGAACACTTAGAAACTGTTGGTAGGAGTGTAAGTTAGTTCAATCATTGTGGAAAGCAGTGTGACGATTCCTCAAAGACCTAAAAGCAGAACTACCATTGGACAAAGCAATACTATTTATATACCCAAAGGAATATAATTAATTCTACCCTAAAGACACATGCATGTGAATGTTCATTGCAGCACTGTTTATGATAGCAAAGATAAGGAATCAACCTAAATACCTATCAATGACAGATTGGTTAAAGAAAATTTGGTACATATACACCATGTAATACTATGGAGCCATAATAAAGAATGAGAATGTGTCTGTTGCAGGAACACAAATGGAGCTGGAGGTTGTTATCCTTGGCAAACTAACTCAGGAACAGAAAACCAAATACTACATATCTCTCTTATAAGCAGAAGCTAAATGATGAGAACTTATCAACATACAGGGGGAACAACAGACCCTGGGACCTACTTGAGGGTGGAGGGTAGGAGGAGGAACAGGATCAGTAAAATTAATCACTGGGTACTAGGCCTAGTACTTTGGTGACAAAATAATCTGTACAACAAACCCTCGTGACATGAATTTACCTATATAATGAACCTTCACATGTACCCCTAAACCTAAAATAAAAGTTAAAATCAATTACCAAACATGTTCCTGTCTTTTAAAGATATATTGTTCAATTTTCCATTCAGTTGGAAATTTATATAAGTGGAATCATACTATGTTTTTTTGTTTCAGTTTGTGACTTCCCCATATTTTTGCATTCCATTAATATATTACAATATATTATTTTTAATAGGATGCCTATTTACATTATTTCTACCATGGGACTATCACTTGTGCTGCTGCTATGAATATTCTAGGACACGTTTCTTCGTGCACATATATAAGAGTTTCTCCTAAGGAACACGTGTATGTGTAGAATTTGGGCTCAAGTTTGTGTGCATGTCCAGCTGTACTGATCAGAGTAATGCCAAAGTATTTTCTAAACTGGTCATATCAGTTTACAACCCCATCATTAGTATAGAGAGGGCTTATTGGTAGCAAATATACACTTTTTGTTTGTTATATCTCATTATTGGAAGATATACTCACTTGGTGTACAACTCCACATTGACAGTTACTGTCCATCAGATACTGAATATTTTATTATACTGTACCCTGGTTTTTATTCTTGCAGTTAAGAAATCAGCTATTATTTCAATAATTTGTTCCTCTGTAAGTAATCTGCGCTTTGACTATGGCTATTTCTAGAGTTATCTTCCTATCTTTGGTTTTTAGCACTTCACTGTAGTATAAAATACGTATGTGATTTTTCTAAAATTATTGACTTTTACCTGTTAACATTTCTAGAGAAGTCTCAGCCACTGTGCCTTAAAATACAGTTCCTTTCAGATTCCTTATCCATTCTCAAATATGCCTAGCATTTTATGTTTTCTTACACTTAAAATTTAACTTTTGAGTATATTAAACATAATTATTTTGCTCAGTATCTCATAATTCCTGGTTAATGTATTTGTACATCTGATTCTATGATCTGTCGTTTCTGCCTGTTCTCATTCCGATGCCTTGTTTTCTTGGGTGCGTTTTGCGACTTTTGACTATGACGTTATAACCTAAAAACTATTTGTTAATTTTTTGAGGCCATAATTGAATGAAGTTTCTGAGTTTAGATGGTTTGTGTTTGCTTCTGTGAGTGCCTGGGATATTATCCCAGATTGGTACCTTTTATTATGTATTATGTTGTACTATAAAATAACATTCTTGAAAATGGTAAAGCTCATACCAAAGAGTGGCATAAAGGGTCATGACATGCTGAAAATATGACACATTATCTTGTAAGTAATCAACAGCCTTTCAAGAGTTTTAAAGAGAGGAAATAAATGACAAGGTCATTATTTATGTTTTAGGTAAATTTTCTGGGATAGACTATAGACAGCAGATTTAAGACAGGCAGATAATATTAATTAGGTGGCTGTTTACTGTGCTATGTCAAGACAAGAAGTGATGAAGCCTAAACTAGGCCAGTAGAGGTAAAACAGTAATGAGGGGAAGGGGAATGAATTTGGGAAATACCAAGAGGTAAAATGTACAGTATTTGCTGATGCACTGGAAAAGACAGGTGCATCAGAAAAAAGTTAGGTGGAGTCTCAATAACTCTCAAATTCCTGGTTTGGGTAAATGGCCATATAGATGGCCATTCACAGAGTGAGAGTAGGAATATACAGGTTTCTGCCCCTCATCTGAGACTTCTCCTTAGATTAGTTTAAACCTTTGAGGCAGATCTGGGGCATTGAAATGCTATAACCAGCAGATCTTGCTTATTTATTTTTCTACAGATATTTATGTCTACATGTGCCAGCCTCTGTGCTGTTAGTCTGATGCTTAGGAGATTGATCAGGTATATAGATATAGATTTGGAAGTTATCACTAGATACATTGTAGGTAAAACAAGAGTATTATGAGGTTGACTAATGAGTATTTCTTCCTTTTTAAATTTTACTTTAAGTTCTGGGACACGTGCAGGATGTGCAGGTTTGTTAGATAGGTATACATGTGCCATGGTGGTTTGCTGCACCTATCAACCTGTCATCTGGGTTTTCAGCCCCACATACATTAGGTATTTGTCCTAACGCTCTCCCTCTCTTTGTCCTCCAGCCCCCAACAGGCCCCAGCGTGTGATGTTCACCTCCCTGTGACCATGTGTCCATGTGTTCTCATTGTTCAGCTCCCACTTATGAATGAGAACATGAGGTGTTTGGTTTTCTGTTTTGTGTTAGTTTGCTGAGATGGTTTCCAGCTTCATTCATGTCCCTGCAGAGGACATGAACTCTAATGAGCATTTCTTGAGAGAAAAGCAGCACTTAAGTGACAGAATCATGGGAATGCTGAAGTGTTAACCGTTCTATGGGGCAAGAATCTGAGATGGAAAGGCTACTAGGGTAGAAAGTACAGATAGACAGATGAGAGTAGAAATATAGTAATAGAAGCCTAGGAAGTATAGAATTTACAAATGAAAAATGAAGAAAATATAAACAATGTAAAATAAGTCATTATAACGTATAAAATTGAGCAGAGAAGCCCAAAAATATGTTATGAAAACTGCTTTGTCAATATGAAGCTCATGGATAATTTTAGTTAAAGCAACATTCAATGGAATGGTGTAGTCAGAAACTATTGGGTTATGTTGAGAACTGAGGATACAACAGAACAGATGGATACAACAACCAGAAATATATTAGAAAATGGAAGAAATACATTAGAAAATGAAGCTAGTTCAGATTTTCAAATGATCTGGAGAAGATTTTCTTTTTCAGAAAATATTAGAAATTTGGATATATTTACAACCTCTACTGGAAAGATAATAAAAATGGGCTGGTGGTAAAGAAAGAAGAAGGAAAAATATAAAATATTTTTCAAGATGAGAATAAATGGGGACAAGAATGTAGGTGGAGTGAGTAAGTAGGATCTCTGTCATCTAAAATGGAGATAACGTTTGTAGAAAAGAGAGTAGAAAGTTGAGGAAGTTTACGCTTGACCAGCACCAGATGCTTCAGCTATATTAAAATGATGTCATAAACTGTTCAATATCATAATCGTTATTGAGAAAATACCTAACACATTTAAATAGATTCAATATGGCAAGTAATGCTGTATGAAAGTGCATGCATTATCCCACTTAATCCTTACATCAACTTTAAGAGGCAGCAGATTCTTCTCATCTTTTTCTTTTACATAATGAAGTCAATGAGGCACAGAAATTTTAAGTAAATTACCCAATGCCACAATTAGTAAGGGGAAGAGTCAGAATTTGACTTCAAGCAAGGTACTACAGGAATAGGGCTCCTAAAGCTTTCCATACATCATCTCATTAAATTCTCAGATCAACTCTGGAAGGTATTTATTTTTCCCCAAACTGTTCTTTACTTCCTGCCTCAATTATGACTCAGCAGGAAACAGTTTCTGGTGACTCAGAGGTTATGGATCTTCCGGATTTTAAGGAAGAGGTAGTGAATGATGACTGCTAGAAGTGAACACCAGCCCATCATAGCTTTGGGGTTTTTCCACTGCCCAGCTCTTTGAGAATCAAGGGAACCTGAACATTCTGGATGGATGGAAGGTACTGGAAGGAAGCAAGTAGAAGATAGGCATTGAGAAGGATCCTGTTAAAAGGAAAACAATACAATGGGAGGGAGCAACATGTAACTGAAATAGAAAATTCTAGATAATAAATACCAGTGGATCGGTGCAATGACATTATTTTCAGAATGAATAATAAATTATATGTTTTGCCTCCCACATGCAGATGGTATAAATGTTTTAATTACTGAAAAGTTGATGTAGTGATTTTAAAAAAATGTTTAAATAAAGAAATTATCTGTCATTTTACCATCTCAATAAAACAATTAGTTTCATTTTTGTATATTATATGTGTATAGTTAAAAGAAACATTTCATTGTCTACTTACATTAAAATATTAACATAAACATTCTCATGTAGCATGTTAGTGTCTTTATAATGATTTTGTTATACCCCATCAAGTAAATATAAGTTTATTATTCGGCATTTTGGCTATTTTCTTTTTTACTATTATAGCTAATGCTGTGATGAACACGCTGATTTATATAACCTCCTGCCTCTGTTGAATGAATCTTTAAAGATAGATATTCATGGAAAAGATGTATCTTACTCTTTTTTGGATGCCAGGAGTTGAGAGTTCAAGGACTAACATGTTATGATAAAGAATTTCTGAGACTAAAGCGGAAGCAAAGACGAAATCAAGAGGCAGAAACTTTGTAATTCATCTATGTTGGCGTTCCTCCCATATCGTATTTTTCTCTTTATGTTCTCCCTTCACACACATACACCCTTCCAGTACTCTAGGTGAAGATGGGATTTTAGAAGCTAATATGCAGCTCCCAGGCATGATAAAGATCAGGCACTTAATTTATAAGTAAGTGAATGACTGGGGAAATTTATAAATGGGGAACATTTTTCTTTAGAAGTTTCCTTGTTGAAACAGTGTAATTTCCTTTGGAGGTCTTGTCATATTCTATCATTATACTGATGTTCTCCTAGGAAATCCCACCCTTTTAAAGTTAAACACAAATCAGTCACTTTATGTAGCAGAGACAGGCTCATCAATTCCATTTTCTCTTATTCCATAATATTGGAATTTCTTCTCTTTCTTAGTTGACTGAGTGAATGTAAACAATTCAGTGAAGGCCCAAAGGAAGGCCCTTAAAAGTGGTGGCTGCACAGATAGGAAGATCAGGACTCGACTCGATGAAAAGCCACTAGACTGTAACTACAGTGGGACTATGCCTCTAATGTGTTAAGCCATGGAGATTAGAGTGGCAGTTTCAGAGCTGTTGTTAATTGTCCTGACTGATACACTTCATACAGTGATGAGAATAAATCCACAGGACTTTGCTGAACACCTCAAGATAATCATCCCCAGGTGAAACGTTGAAGCAAATCTTTAAAAAGCTCAGAATCTGGGCCCACATCTCTGGCTTTTTTGCTCAGTGCTAAGGGTACAGAGCTATAAGCCTCATGAGGTTGTCGTTTGTTTCCAAAGTACCTGAAAGATCTGGGGTGTAGTATTCTGAATATATGCATTGGTAATTCTGCTTAGGTAAAAGTGCATGACAGTTTTGCTTTCAGAAATAAATCCCTATTCTAGAAGATTTTAGTTTGTTTTTTAATATCAACACTCTTGGCACAGTTACACGGCCAAAGTGATTAGGTGCTAAGAGTGTAGACAAGGTCTCTAGATTATTAAACCACTACATTCATGCAAAATGAATAATTTGAATTCAATGTCTGTAATGCCATGAGAGATAAATGACTGTGAGATCTCCTGTGTATGGTTATTCAGATGCAACTCTGGGGGAAATCCACCTCACATGGAGAGATATCTGCCTGAGGTGATTAGGCTGGAATTTAATTTTATTTAAATGTGTGAACACTTTTAATAAGGCTCTGGAGGTATTACAAAGTTTGCAGAATCCTTATATTTGAAAAATGTTTTATTTTGCTTGATAACACGTAGAAAAGCCCTTATTGTGATTAGCATTTGAATAGCAGGATCATCTTAATACTCTTGTTATTAATATGACAGATTTGATTTTCTCAAAGGTGACAATTGAACCCAATTCTCAGATCAGTTAATCCATGTATTTATGTAAATTGAACTTTTCTACCTTGTAATTTGGTTCTGGAGTACATTGGATTTCCTTCTGCCCTGTGGGGCTCATACATCAATTTAAATCCCTAAGTTACTGGCCTAATTTCTACTGGATATGAAGATGTAGGTTTCTTCCCTAAGTTTTGATGATTGTCCACATGTGTTATGCTGGCAACGGACAGCCTAACATCATTTGTGGGCTTGTGAATCTGCCTCTGTTTCTAAACCACACGCTTCAGTTGGTTCCACATCTGCTTGTACCTGTACTCTCACTGGTGCCTTTATACAAAAGTGGGAAGTCAAAGCAGGGGAGAGAAGATGAGATTAGCCTGTATTTTTACCTCTCCTTGTGCTTCCTGTTTGAGATTAGGCTCCTCAGGTTCCCTCTATCTGAACATATCACTGTTTCTTTTCCTCCCTGAGAGTTGTCCCTGCTCATATGCATGGCTGTCATCTTCCTTCTTGTACTGGTCCATGTTATACTACTTCTGTCTTTACTTAGGACCGTATTTTATAACATCCCTGGATTTCACATCTATGGTTCCTGAGTCTGCACCATGTGTTACTGCTCAATCAGAGCATCTTGCCTCTCAGAAAAACCACCTTCCCACGTGTGACTACCAGCTTCATTTAGAATACACAGGGAATGTTCTTCCGCCTCTGAATATAACAAGGGTGCAAAAATCCTGATTGGTATTATGTGTCAGATATAAATCTGGACTGAAATTCAGATTCTTAAAAAATGTCACAGTATCTCTCATTGCCGATGGTCTCTGTGGCTTGACCATTCATCCAGGCCTGCTCTCACTAGAGTCCGTTACATTGAATCAGCATCTTCTCTCCAGAAAACTTCCAAGAGCCCCCACGTTTGGTCCTTCTGATTTCTCCAGCCTCTGTTGCCAACCTCTCTTCTGTATATAGTGGTATGCTTACTACCCCTCAAAGGTGCCCATTTCTTTCTCCTCTGGGAACATTATTTGACATGCTTTTCTTTTCTTAGTTTGCCTAAATCTTATTCATTCTTCAAAGCTTAATTCAAGTTCTACCTCTTTCAAACCAAGGTAGAAATCTCCCTAAACTTCTTGACAGATGGTGTCGGACTACCATTTGGACATCTCTAGAAAGACAAAAACAAAGCCCTTCCAAGGTATAGCCAGCTTCCCATGACATTTGGGATATGAACTGTGTTGTTAAGAACCAATTAAACTGTGTCATTGCGGTCAGACATTTGTAAGATGAGAACACAGCAAGAAATGAAGTACCAGTAAATCTGGATTCTAATCCCCTCTCAGTCACTAACCTGATGTATGACCTTGGGAGCTTAGTTTTCTCCTTTTGTGTTTCGATTTTATTTTTCTGCAAAGAGAAAGTTACATGAATAAATTCTCAAATATAGCTGCCATCAGAAAACTGAATTTATTACAATTTCAGATAAATTATTTGTTACAATTTTTGTTTCAAATAAAATTAAAAAAAATTTTTTTAACCAGGTCTTGTATAAAAATTACAGTGTTTTCCCCAAACTTTGTAAATATAATAAAGTTATTAGGTGATGCATATTTTTTAAAAAAGAATTCCACCATATATTTGTAAAGTATAGTTTAAAATCAGTATCAATATTTTAAATACCATGTATTCATCCTATCACTATTTTGAATACTATGTATTCATCCTTTAAATATATGGCACTTTTCCTATTATTTTGGCAGCAAGCATCTTTTTTTCTTTCATTGTTTTTCAACAAATAGTTTGCTGGTTTGACTATACACTGAATATCAAATAAAAATACACCTAAAGATAAAATATGTGAGAAAACTAGTATGGGTGAAAATGGTGTAAATTTTGTATGGGTGTTATGTTGGTAGATCTAGGTTTTTCCAAAGGAAATCCAAAGGCATGCCCATCCAGTACTCATAGAAATGAATTTGTTCACACTGCAGGGTACTACTGAGAACTTCATAAGTTTGAATATTTCAGGGTCTGAGAGGTGGTGGCTGCACTCTCCAGTCCCTTTAGGGTTTGTTAAGTCTCCTTGAGAATTGGAAAGCAGTAGTGTTGGCACACGAATGATAGCGGAGTGAAGAGGTAGAAAGTCTTTGCAGTGAAGTTTTGAGAAAGTGATCCTTACAAACAGCCAGCAGCAGTTCTGCTGGGCATTTGGAGAAGCAGGTGGATTCATCTTTCAAACATTAAAGAAAGAGAAATTCTTTCTTCTAGGCTGGTCTGAAATGAGAGGGAAATGGCCCTGCCAAGGCTGTAGAGTAGGATCACAGCCTCATTGCTGACAGTGACTGCTAACAGGGTGTAGCTTTTGTCACATCACACTGCTAGCATGCACCCTATTGCTGACAAAGACATTGACCTTTAATGAATCAAGTGATTCACTAAAATGAGACACCAGAAGGAAATGCATTGCATAATGTAAAGAGTGTATGTGTTACTGTTGGAGATGAATGCCATGTATAATAAAAATGCTAAGTACTCTGTCTTTCCTAACTAAATGTATAACCCCAGGGTCAGTCATAATCAAAGCACACAACCTCAGAGCATAAACTGGATGTAGACCTGGTAGAGTTTTCAGTTTTCTTAGGCATCTCTGCGTCCCTCCTTAGTATAGAAGAAGGAAGATGATAAATATGATGGAGGAGTTTGGAGTTAAAAGGCAGATTCTACTTTTGAACTTGTTTATTGTAATCCTTAACATAAGTCACTTATTCTTTTGGAGCCTCAGCTCTGAACACATAAAATGGGGATAAAGTTGTTGTTACAGGGACTGAATGATGCAACAGTATAAACATCTTTTAAAATTATGATCGGTCCTATATTTTACTTTAGGAACCTCCATATTGTTTTCCATAATGGTTGTACTAATTTATATTCCCACCAGCAGTTTTTCAAGGTCCTCTTCTTCTTGCCAATACTTGGTATTTTTTATTCTTTGTGGCCATTCTGATTGGGGGTGAGATGTTACCTTATTATGGTCTTGATTTGCGTTTCTCTGATAATTAGTGATACTGAACATTTTTTAATATATCTGTTGGCCATTTGTATGTCGTCTTTTGAGAAATAACTATTCAGATCTTTTTCTCATTTTAAAATTAATTTTATTTTTAATTGATACATCATATATATACATATTTTGGGGCACATGTGATAATTTAATACATTCATAGGATTTGTAAGGATCAAATCAGTGTAATTGGAATATCCATCATTTTAAATAGTTTTCTATTCCTTAATCTAGAAACATTTGAGATAGCTCTTCTAGCTATTCTGAAATACATAGTAGAATATTGTAATTTTGCCCATTTTAAAATCAGGTTTTTTTATTGTTGAGTTGTAAGAGTTCCTTGTGTAGTTTGAATATTAATCCTTTATTGTACAGTTTACAAATATATTTTCACAATCTGTAGGTTATTTCTTTGCTTTGTTGTTTTTTGTGTTTTAGTGCTTTGTTGTGAATAAGCTTTTTTAATCTGATGTAATCTCATTTATCTGTATTTGCTTTTGTTGCCTGTGTTTTTTAGGTTTTATTAAGAAAATTATTGGTTAGACTAATGTCATGGAAGTTTTTCCCTGTGTTTTATTCTAGTACTTTGATAGATTTAGGTATTGCATTCAAGCTGTTACTCCATTTTGAGTTAATTTTTGTATATGGTGAGAGATAAGGTCTAGTTTCATTCTCCTGCATGTTGAAATCCAGTTTTCCCATGACCATTTGTTGGAGAGGCTGTCTTTTCCCCCATTTTGTATACCTGACAACTTTGTTGAAAAAAAGTTGATTGTAGATGCTGGGGGTCTTTCTGGGTTTGTATTCTGGTCCACTAATCTATGTGTCTGCTTTTATTCCACTACCATGCTGTTTTGTTTACTACAGCTTCATAGTATGCTTATAGCATTTAATAAGTCAGGTAGTGTGATGTTACCAGCTTTGTTCTTTTTGCTCAAAATTGCTTTGACTATTCAGGGTCATTTGTAGGTCCATATAGATTTTAGAATTTTTTCTATTTTTCAAAATAATGCCATTGATATTTTGATAGAGATTGCATAAAACTAGCATATCCAGAAATCTCACAACTAGGTAATTATACAAAGAAAATGAAATTAGTATGTTGAAAAGCAACCTGTACTCCAACATTGATTGCAGCATTATTCATAGTAACCAAAATATAGAATCAACTGTTCATCAATAGACAAATGTATAAAGAAAATTGATATGCATATAGACAATGAAATAGTATTAATCCATAAATAAAATTTTGTGATTTGTGGCAATACAGATGAACCTGGAAGACATGTTATGTAAAATAAGCCAGGCACAGAAACACAAATACTGCATGTTCTTACTCACAACTGGAATCTGAAAAGCTGTTCTCACAAAAATTAGAGAGTGAAATAGTAGTTACCAGAGGGTGAAGAGGGGGAGGAGGGGAGAGGGAATGATGAGAAATTGGTTAGTGGCTTCTGGTATTCGATTGCATAGAAAGATGACTAGAATTAACAATATGCAAATATATTGCATATTACATATTTCATAAAGTTAGAAGCAAATTTTTTAAATGTTCTCATCACAAAGAAATAACTGTCTAAAATTTATCAAGTTAAATATGCTAATTATACTTATTTGATTATTATACAATGTATATATGTATCAAAACATTACATTGCACCCCATAATATATATAATTATTGCATATCATTCTTAAATTTAAAAGTTATGATCAGCTTACACAGTTTTGAAAATTATTAATGTCACAGAATCTCTATACTATTTAGTCTGGGTCCTCCAAGAAGTGAAAAGGAAGAATATTTTAACAGTATAAAGGTTTTACTGTGGAAAATTGATGTGTAGGAGAAAATAAGGAGGATCTGGAAGAGGCTGGGGGAGTTGACAGACCTTGATGTAAGCGGGACCCTGAGTGAAGGAGAGAGGGAGGAAGGTTGAGTAAATCCATCACAGACTACTGTGCAGTCTAAGATTTGGCAGAGTCATCCAGGGAGTCTTCAAACCACAGAAGGCTCTCAGGAAGTCCTGTGTTTCTTAAAAAGGAGTTCTACCTTCGTATCTCCGCCAAACTTAGGCATCAGCTGAGATCAGCATGGTTTTGGTGCAAACACAACAATAGATAGCAAAGTGCAGCAGCAGCATCATTTCTGCTCCTTATTGTTGGTAGACGGAAAAGAGCATTCTCACGGCTGCCATATACATTTTATACTCGCGGAAGGTTTCTCAAAAGAATGAACATAGATGATAAGAAACCTGCCATAAAGAGACGCAGGGCACAGTGGCAGGCAGAGGAAATCACTACTATAAAAGTGCCAAGGCCAAATGAGCCATGTTCAAGGAGGTCAGTGTGGCTGGAACACAACAAGTGAGGGGGAAAACTGCAGGACATTATGTCAGGAAGGTAGCCAGAGACCATATGATGTTGGCCCTTACCAAAGGTCCTAGGAACTGTTTTCTTTGGGCTTTTTCTTTAGCATAAAATACAAACTAGAATGTTTTTTTGTTTGCTTTTTGTTTTCATAGGAGAGTAGCCTGATCCTAATTAATTTTTTTAAAATATTAGTTGTCTGAAGTTTTAGAAAGGGGTTGTCTGGAACAAGAGCAGAAGAAAGGAGACTGTATAGAAGATCAAGTCCAGGCATAAGAAGATAAATCAGTATTTGGACTGAGAGGTAGTGGTGGGGGTGGGAGGGAGATAACTGATGTGGCATATGTTTTAGAGTCAAGGATTATGCCTAGGTCTTTGGCTTTAGAAATCCTGTGGAGACAAATGTATTTTCTTAAAGTGAGAGAGTCAGGAGAAAACTGATTTTAAAGAGGGAAAGTAATTTTTTCACAGTTGGACATATTTAGTTTGAGATGCTTATTAGACATTCAAGCGAAATATGTAAAGAAGGAAATTAAGGGGTTTGGAACATAGGGAAGAGATTGGATCTGGAGATACAATTTTGGGAGTTGCTGATATATAGACAATATTTAAATCTTTGTTACCAGATAAGATTACCTACAGAAGAAATGTAACTAGAAAAGGGACAATGTCCTAGCACCAAGTCCAACTTTGAGAAATCTGGAATATATGGAAAAGCGGCAAAATATACTGTGAGGGGGCAGCCAGTAGATTAGAAGAACCAGAAAAGTATGGTATGGAAACCTAGGGAAAAAAATCCTGTTTCAAAAAGCAGGAAGAAATCAGTGATATTCCATGACACATTAAAGTAAAAAGATCAAAGAAGTGACCATTTAATACAGCAATACAAAATTGACTGTAGTTCCCCTGCTATAGTATAATAGATTTTAGTGATTGATCAAGAACCATGGTACTAACATATAGTAAATCCAATACTCACATGATGCTCTACTGTTAAATATTTATATTAATGCATTGTTCCTTCCTCATGCATTTTATGATCTGTCCTCTACTAATGCTGAAGTGTTACTCTCATCTCAATTATGTTGGAAACTCTTTAAAGAAGAGACAATGGGCTACATTCCTGCTGAATCTACCTTAGCATATAACATAGCACTGTACTCCGAGAAGGTACTTGGAGGTAGCTAGTTGGCTGGGCAAGAGTTGCATGACATGGTGATAAACAATGTTGGCAATGCAAGCCAGAGAAGCAGCAACCAGTAAGTGCCACATTGTTGAACTCATGTGGATGTTATTGAGAAGAAATGTTTCCCTTGGCTGCTTCAAGTCCAGAGGCCACTTCTGCAACAAACAGAATTTAATTGGAGAAATTTGGTATTGTGTGGGTCTTTTAAAGCAATTCTTTAGTCCCAAGTTTTCTAATACAGAATTTAGGAGTACAAAAGTAACTTAATTTTGTGACAGAATAATCTTTAGACATATTTGCTATTTCTCGGTTCACTTCACTTGGTCTACAATGCTTATAAAATCAGTTTTATAAATGGTAGCTACCAATTATGAAACTGTAATGATAATTATTTAAAACCAGAGGCGGGTTCAGTAGCTTTCATCTGTAATCCCAGTACTTTGGGAGGTAGAAGTGGGAGGATTGCTTGAGCTCAGGAGTTTGAAACCAATCTGGGCAACATAGTGAGACCTCATCTCTAAAAATAAAAAATAAAAAATAACCAAACAAACATACAGACAGACAAAACCATTATATACACGGAGTATAAAGTATATTTGCTATTTTAACAGCAGAAGTGGAGTATGAGTCTATCAGTACAATGGTAACAGTTTAAAGATAAATCATTTGCTTCTCCATAGGCTTTCCTGTCTTATTACATGCCAGGAAACCCCGGGGAGTAAATTCTGACCAGGATTATATGTATTTTACTACCATTTAGTATGTGGAACAGATGTTAGTGACTTTGTAAATGAAGGATACATCATCCGTGTTACCATACTCCATCGATTTTGAGACGGTGGGGGACCTAAGGGAGTTTGGTTTGAAGAAAACACAGATGACATGTGAACTGACAATAAATATTTGATGCGCTGTCATGTGGAACAGGAAGCAGGCTTGTTCTGTTTGGCTTCAGCAGGCAGAACCAGGACTAATATATGAGAATTATATGGAGGCAGATGTGGACTCAAGATTAGAAAAAACTTTCTAACAGTTAGAATTGCTTGAAATTGAAGAGGGTAATTGCACAAAGTAGTCAGTCTCCCGTGCTTGTGGCATTAAAAAAGAGACTTAAACATTTTTTTTCAAGGATGTTTTAGGAGCATTCTTACATTCTATAGGTGCTAGGAGTAGGTGATCTCCAATGCATCTTCCAGATCAAAGTAACTGAGGTATTTGAAGGTTTATGTAAGATTGGAGTTATATTATGAAAGGATGGCAACAATTCTCTGTATTTCTCTCTCATTTTACATGTATACCACTATCAGTATGTGCCGCTTTTTTTCAGGTACAGTGAAAAATGTGGCCCCAAAGATAATAATCATGATACACTCACATGAACTGAGATAGCCTCAGAAGCTCAGTTATCCTTTGTTATACAGGATTCAGTATCCCTTATCTGAAATGCTTGGTACTAGAAATGTTTTGGATTTTATGTGTTTTTTGATTTTGGAATATTTGCATATACATAATGAGTTGTCTTGGGTATAGGATCTAAATCTAAACATAAAACACATTTATGTTTCACATACACTTTATACACATAGCCTGTAGATAATTTTTTTTTATACTTTAAGTTCTGGGGTACATGTGCAGATAGTGTAGAATTGTTACATAGGTAATCACATGCCATGCCGGCTTGCTGCATCCATCCCCCCGTCACATACATTAGGTATTTCTCCTAATATTATCCCTCTCCAATCACCCCACCCCCCTGCTATCCTTCCCCTAGGCCCCCACCCCAAAACAGGCCCCGGTGTGTGATGTTCCCTCCCTGTATTCATGTGTTCTCGTTGTTCAACACCCACTTATGAGTGAGAAAATGTGGTGTTTGGTTTTCTGTTCTTGTGTCAGTTTGCTGAGAATGATGGTTTCCAGATTCATCCATGTCCCTGCAAAGGACATGAATTCAACCTTTTTTTATGGCTGCATAGTATTCCATGGTGTATATGTGCCACATTTTCTTTATCCAGTCTATCGTTGATGGGCATTTGGGTTGGTTCCAAATCTTTGCTATTGTAAACAGTGCTGCAGTGAACATATGTGTGCATGTATCTTTATAAAAGAATGATTTATAATCCTTTGGGTATACACCCAGTAATGGGATTGCTGGGTCAAATGGTATTTCTATTTCTAGATCCTTGAGTAATTGCTACACTGTCTTCTACAATGGCTGAACTAATTTACACTCCCACCAACAGTGTAAAAGCATTCCTATTTCTCTATATCTTCTCCAGCATCTGTAGTCTCCAGAGTTTTTAATGATTGCCCTTGTAACTGATGTGAGACGGTATCTCAGTGTGGTTTTGATTTGTATTTCTCTAATGACCAGAGATGATGAGCATTTTTTCATATGTTTGTTGGCTGCATAAATGTCTTCTTTTGAAAAGTGCCTGTTCATATCCTAAGCCTACTTTTTGATGGGCTGTTTTTTTTTTTTTTCTTGTTAATTTGTTTAAGTTCTTTGTAGATTCTGGATATTAGCCCTTTGTCAGATGGGTAGATTACAAAAATTTTTTCACATTCTGTTGGTTGCTGGTTCATGCTAATGATTGTTTCTTTTGCTGTGCAGAAGCTCTGGAGTTTAATTAGATCCCATTTATCTGTTTTGGCTTTTGTTTCCATTGCTTTTGGTGTTTTAGTCAGGAAGTCTTTGCCTATGCCTATGTCCTGAATGATATTGCCTAGGTTTTCTTCTAGGATTTTTATGGTGTTACATCTTATGTTTAAATCTTTAATCCATCTGGAGTTAATTTTTGTATAAGGTGTAAGGAAGAGATCCAGTTTCTGCTTTCTGCACATGGCTAGTCAGTTTTCCCAACACCATTTTATTAAACAGGGGAATCCTTTCCCAGTTGCTTATTTTTGTCAGGTTTGTCAAAGATCAGATTGTTGTAGATGTGTGGTGTTATTTCTGAGGCCTCTGTTCTGTTCCATTGGTCTATATCTCTGTTTTGGTACCAGTACAATGCTGTTTTGATTACTGTAGCCTTGCAGTATAGTTTGAAGACAGGTATCATGATGCCTCCAGCTTTGTTTTTTTTTTTTTTTTTTTTTTTGCTTGGGATCGACTTGGCTATGGGAGCTCTCTTTGGTTCAATATGAAGTTTAAGGTAGTTTTTTTCCAGTTCTGTGAGGAAGATCAATGGTAGCTTGATGGGAATAGCATTGAATCTATAAATTACTTTTGGCAGTATGGCCATTTTCATGATATTGATTCTTCCTAACCCATTTTTAATACTTTTGTACAAGAAACAAATTTGGTGTATATTAAACCATTAGAAGGCAAAGTTGTCACTTTCTTAGCCACCCATACGAACAATCTGTGTTTGGCGCTGCCATCATCCCTGACTCTGAATTTATGCTACTGATGAACAATCATAATCTTATAGTTATTTGCGAGTAAGTAAAAAAATAATGTGTTCAAGGTAACTTGTGGCAACAAATCAGCACTCAAAAAGTTTCAAATTTTTGAGGATTTTAGATTTTGGACTTTTGGATTGGGGGATGTTCAGATCTGTATCTGAGGTTTTATTCCCTCTGTCTACTCACTCTTCCTATGTTCTGACCTCTTCTTTTCTAATGCTACTTCCTTTTACTACTCCCCCTTATAAAATCTTTCAGATATAGCATGCTCTCAGGCATTCATTTTTTAAGGTAAAAGACATTTTCTATGTTCATTCTTAAATGTATTACTAAATCTCTTTTCTACCTCCTACTCTAACAAAAATATAACTGTCCTGCATCTTCTGTTTGTCTTGCATTCTTTCAAAGTGAGGAATTCTTACTGCTTACAATGCATGTGGCACATTTTGGGAGATGAAATCTTTTTCTGTTTGTTTTTACAATTTTAATTCCAAATTATTGTTTTTAATCCCTCTTCTCTTAAATGCTTACACCATGCCTCATGCTACCCTATGAACTTTCTCAGCATTGTTATCTAGCAACTCTTCCATTCCACTCTCCTGTTCACTATAGCTCAAATTTTTTTTATAAAGTTCTGCTCTTATGTGGAGAGCATCCAATATCCATTTAAAAATAATGTTATAGTTTTGGACATATGCCCAGGAGCGGAACTACTGAATCATATGGTCATTCTATTTTCAAGTTTTTGAGGAACCTCCATACTGTTTTCCATAGTGGCTATACTAATTTGCATTACCACCAACAATGTACAAGGGTTCCTTTTTCCTCCACATCCTCTCGAACACTAATCTTTGTCTTTTAGATAATAGCCATTTTATCAGATATAAGGTGATATCTCATTATGGTTTGCATTTACATGATGATTAACGTATTTTCCCTTGTTGAACATATTTTTTCACATACTTGTTGGCTATTTGTATGTATTATTCTGAGAAATGTTTACACAGATGCTTTGCTTATTTGTAAATTGAATTATTTGATTGGTTTTGCTATTGAGTTTTTAAGTTATTATATGTATTGAAAATTAAATCCTTTCAGATATATACTTTGCAACTATTTTCTTGCATTCCACAGGTTGTCTCTTCACTCTATTGACTGTTTCCATGGCTGTGCAGAAGCTTTTTAGTTTGATGTAATGCTATTTACTAACTGTGTTTGTTGTTTGTGCTTTTGAAGACCTATTTTTTAAAAGTGCTGCCAAAAACAATATCAACAAACTTTTTTTCCTTTTTTTCACTAGTTTTACAGTTTCAAATGTTATGTTTAAGTTTTTAATTCACTTTGAGTTCATTTATGTATACAGTGTGAGAAGGTCTAATGCATTCTTCTACCTGTGGATATCCAGATTTCCCAACGCCATTTATTAGGAAGACTGCCCTTTCCCTGTTAAGTGATCTTGACAATTTTGTCAAGAACAAATATGGCCATAAATGTGTAATTTCATTTCTGGGCTCTTTATTCTTTTCCTTGGTCGATATGGGTGTTCTTATTCCAGTAACATGCTGATTTGATTATTATTGTTTTGTGGTATATTTGAAATCAAGTAGTATCATGCTTCCAGCTTTGTTCATTTTGCTCATTGCTATGACTATTCAAGGTCTATTGTCATTCAAAATAAATTTTAGGATATTTTTCTATTTCTATATAAAAAGTCATTGAAATTTTAGTCATGAAGTCTTTACCTATGTCTACGTCCTGAATGGTATTGCCTAGGTTTTCTTCTAGGGTTTTTATGGTTTAGGACTTCATGACCAAAATACCAAAAGCAATGGCACAAAGCCAGAATTGAAAAATGGGATCTAATTAAACTAAAGAACTTCTGCACAACAAAAGAAACTAGCATCAGAGTGAACAGGCAACCTATAGAATGGGAGAAAATTTTTGCAATATATCCATCTGACAAAGGGCTAATATCCAGAATCTATAAGAAACTTAAACAAATATACAAGAAAAAAAGAACCCCATTAAAAGGTGGGTGAAGGATATGAACAGACACTTCTGAAAAGAAGACATTTACAGCCAACAAACACATAAAAAAAAAGCTCATCATCACTGTCATTAGAGAAATGCAAATGAAAACCACAGTGAGATACCATCTCACACCAGTTAGAATGGTAATCATTAAAAAGTCAGAAAACGAAAGATGCTAGAAAGGATGTGGAGAAATAGAAATGCTTTTACACTGTTGGTGGGAGTGTAAATTAGTTCAACCATTGTGGAAGACAGTGTGGGGATTTCTCAATGATCTAGAACCAGAAATTTGACCCAGCAATCCTATTACTGGGTATATACCTAAAGGATTATAAATCATTCTGCTATAAAGATACATGCCTATGCATGTTTATTGCAGCACTGTTCACAATAGCAAAGACTTGGAACCAACCCAAATGCCCATCAATGATAGATTAGATAAAGAAAATGTGACACATATACACCATGGAATACTATGCAGCCATAAAAAAGGATGAGTTCATGGCCTTTGCAGGGACATGGATGAAACTGGAAACCATCATTCTCAACAAACTAACAGAAGAACAGAAAATCATACATGGCATGTTCTCACTCATAAGTGGGTGTTGAACAATGAGAACACATGAACACAGGGAGGGGAACATCCAACACTGAGACCTGTCAGGGGCTGAGGGTTAGGGGGAGGGGATAGCATTAGGAGAAATACCTAATGTAGTTAATGGGTTGATGGGTGCAGCAAACCACCATGGCACATATATACCTAGGTAACAAACATGCATGTTCTGCACATGTATCCCAGAACTTAAAGTATAATAATAAAAAAAAACGTCATTGAAATTTTGGCAGAGATTACATTCAATCTGTAGATCACTTAGGATAGTAGGGATGTTATAACATTTTAATTCTTCTAATCCACAAACACAGGGCATCTTTCCATTTATTTGTTTCTTTTTCAACTGCTTTCATCAATGTTTTATAGTGTTAAGTGTATAGCTTCTTTACCTCCTTAATTAAATGCATTGCTAAGTTTTTTAATCATTTAATGATTTATTCATTTATTATAGAGATTGGAGTCCTGCTCTGTCATTCAGGCTGCATTGCAGTGGTGCAATCATAGCTCACTGCAGCTTCAACCTCTTGGGCTCAAGTGATCCTCCCACCTTGCATTCCTGAGTCACTGGGACTATAGATTTGAGCCACCACCACATCCAGTGATTTATGTATATATATTTATATATGTATATATATTGAATATATATACATATATATATTTTCTATATACGTATATTATTTATATATATATATTTTTTTTTATATGTATATATATTTAATATATATATACATATATATTTTCTATATACGTATATATATTTAATATATATACGTATATATTAATATATATATATATATGTATATATTTGAGATGAGGTCTTGCTACATTGCCCTGGTTGGTCTCAAACTCCTGACCTCAAGTGGTCCTTCCACCTTGGCTCATGTGTACGTAGAATTACAGGTGTAAACCAGTGTGCCTGGCCATAAGTATTTTTTGTAGCTGTTGTAAATGAGGTTTTAATGATGTTTCTTGACATCATTTATTGCTAGTGTATAGGAACATCGTTAACTTCTGTATCCTGTGAATTTAGTAAATTCATTTATTAGTTATATATTTTTTTCTGGTAGAGTTTAGGATTTTCTATATATTAGGTGTCATCTGCAAATGAAAATAATTTAACTTCTCCCTTTCCAACTTGGATGCTTCTTATTTCTTTTTCTTGTCTAATTGCTCTGGCTAGAACTATTAATACTATATTAAATAGAAATGTTAATGGTAGTCATTCTTGTCTTATTTCTGATCTTAGAGAAAAAGCTTTCACATTTTCACCATCAAATAGAATGGTCACTGAGAGCTTGTCATATGTGGTCATTATTGCATTGAGGTACATTCTTTCTAAACTGTATATTTGAGTTGTTATTGTGAAGCAATGTTTGTTAAATATTTTTCATACATTTATTGAAACAATTATATTGTTTTTGTCTTTCATTGTATTAATGTGGTGTGTCACATTTATTAATGTGTATATGTTAAACCATGCTTGCAATCCTAAGAACACTTAATCATGGTGAATAATATATTTTTTCTGATGTGTTGTTGAGTTTGGTTTTCTAGTATCTTGTTGAGGATTTTTGCACGTAAGTTTACAGGCATATTGGTCAATATTTTTTTTCACTTGTAGTTTCCACGTTTGGCTTTGATACGAGATTAATGCTGCCTTCATTAAATGAGTTTGAAAGTGTTCCTTAAAAAAATGTGTAAGAATTTGAGAGGGATTGGCATTAATTCTTTACATATTTGGAATAATTTACCAGTAAAGCAATCAGGTCCTGGAAATTTCTTTGTTGCAAGGTTTTTGAAACTGATTGAATATCTTTAATTTTGATTATTTTGTTGAAATTTTCTATGTCATCATAGTGCAATCTTGGTAGGTTGTATGATTTTAGGAATTTATCCATTACTTCTAGGTTATACAGTTTGTTGGTATATACTTTTTTTATGGTAGTCACTAATGATCTTTTTTATTTCTGTGGGCACCAGACCCACACACCCACTGACTCAGGCACTGATGCTGCCCACTCAAGGACTCACATAGCATGCCTGCCTTCAGATCTTGCCAAATGACTTGCTGGGAATCTCTGGGTAGACTGACTGGGAATCTCTGGGTAGACTGACTGGGAAAGAGGTGCATCCTTCTTTAAATATGCAGATCCCAACACAAAGCCACAAGGAATGTGAATAATTAGGGAAAATAACACAACCAAAAGAACAAAATAAAGCACCAGTAACTGATCTTAAAGAAATGGAGGTCTACAAATTGCCTGAGAAGTAATTCAAAATAATGTTCAGAAAGCTCAATGAGCTACAAGAGAACAAAAATAGACAACCAAGTAAAGTTATTTTTTTAAAATGACTGAAAATCTGGAGGGGGCATTAAGATGTCTGACTAGAAGCATGTGTTACTTGCCTCCTCCAGAAAGACAGACCAAAATAGCAAGTAGATAATTACACTTCAAATAGACCATGTAAGAGAGAACACTGGAATTCAGCAGAGAAGAGACAGGAAACACCTTAAGTAAAAAAGAAGAGAGATGTGAGACAGCCTGCTTAGTTGAGATCAGGTGGGAGCCTGGACAAGCTTTCCCATGCAGGTAAAGGGTAAGTGAGAGACCCCTGGTGATCTACCTTCCCACAGCATCCTCCATCAATCCTGGCCATGGGAGGGCCCATAGACCTTCATAGGCTCTGAGACTAACATAGGAAGCTGCCAAGAAACCACACAAAGACATTGCTCCAGAGAGGGAAGCTCACACTGGGTCACACGTAGCCTCTGTCTTTTTCTTTTCTTTTTAGTATGTATTCATATTTGTTTATTTTCACGTAAAGAGGTTACCCCAATCTGGTGGGGAGCAGTGATAGAGAGGTCAGTGGAAACTAGCCATACTGAAAAACAGATGGGACAAGACTTCTCAATCCATTTTTGAAAAATGTTTTGGAAGCATGTGAATCTATTACCTGTTTTAAACATTCGTAATATTAAGTAGGCCATTTACAATCAGTATGAGACAAAGACCTAAAACTATAAATTCATAATAGAATAACTGGATTGAAATTGCTCATGATTTTATTATGTTCCTTGTAAATTTAGAGTTAGAATCTGAGAATGGAGAGTCTTAAATTCTAATGAATAGGTGCACATAAACTGACACAAATTCATACTTGATTTTACATTTATTTTATAACTCTCAGCTTTCAAAAATAATGCATGTTTATTGTGAAAAAATTGGAATGTGCCCAAAAGTTCAAGGAAAATAATAATCTGTAATTACAACACCAAGAGTTTTTTTTTAAAAAAATTGGTGTACATACTTCTGGTCTTCTCTAAGTAATATGTTACACATTATGTGTGATTTAAAGTCAACAATGACTGTAAATTTCCAAACCCAGTTTCTCTTACTGAAACAGTTGATCTCCATACTGTGGGCATGAGGCTAGCTAGGCATTTCACAGGCATTTTCCCTTCATCTTTACTTCAACCCTATGGATTAAATAAACATTTGTCCCACTTTATAGAAGTAAAGTAAAAGGAAACTGAATATCTAAGAACTTAAATAACATTAACGTGCCCAAAGGTTCACATCTAGTAAGTGGCAAAACCAAGTTCAAAACCATATCCGTCTATTGTAAAAACCATTGGTGTTTTGGTGTACCATGATGCTGCTCCCATGAATTTAAAAAAAATATGACACCCAAAACCCTCCTAGATTATCTTATTACATGTGTTCCATCAAATGACAGAAATGGGAAAATCATATACAACTTGCCCTCAACATAAAAAGCTATTTGACTTTTCAGTGATTGAAAAGTATCATGGTATTACTCTCTTTCGTCTTTTAGAGTAGCCTATCACTACCATCATCAGAGTTGAAAATCAATGCTACTGCCTATTGCTGGAAGAAATTTATGGCATTAAAAGAACTGAATGCTGAGTGGAAAATCATGTAAATACAATTACTTTAGGCATTCATGAAACTACACATTTCTTGGAGTTTGAGTCAGTTTTGCTTTTGAAATGACGAGTCTTTTCAGCTAGTTTGGGGAAACCTGCACGTACCAGCTCTTCATACAGGTGTTTGGCTGGATCAGCCTAAGTCATGAGGGTCCTGTGTAGCCAGATAAGTAGAGCCCTGTGGCCATGTTCACAGAAGCTTTCATTTCCCAACACTGCTCCTCTATGGCTCTAATCTGGTCATCTGTAAAGTTCCATGAACGGGCCAGCCTTTGCCACTCATTGGCTTTCAGCTGATGATAAGCCAGGTCCCAAAGGAGTGTGCGAATATGTCTGGTCTCCAGACTGTGGTCTTGCTTGAATGTCAGAGTAAAGCCTTTTGATGGGTCCCTGATACTCTCATGATGCTCCTATGAGTGAGAACATGTGGTGTTTGGCTTTGTGTTTTTGTGTCAGTTTGCTGAGAAAGATGGTTTCCAGATTCATCTAAGTCTCTACAAAGGACATGAACTCATCGTTTTTTATGGCTGCATAGTATTCCACGGTGTATATGTACCATATTTTCTTTGTCCAGTCTATCATTGATGGACATTTGGGTTGGTTCCAGGTGGGTTGGTTCCAGGTCTTTGCTATTGTACACAGGGCTGCAGTGAACATATGTGTGCATGTGTCTTTATACTAGAACAATTTATAGTTCTTTGGGTATATATCCAGTAATGGGATTGCTGGGTCAAATGGAATGTCTATTTCTAGATCCTTGAGAAATCGCCATACCATCTTCCACAATGGTTGAACTAATTTACACTCCCACCAACTGTGTAAGAGTGTTCCTATTTCTCTGCATCCTCTCCAGCATCTGTTGTCTCCAGATTTTTTCATGATCGCCATTCTAGCTGGTGTGAGATGGTATCTCAATGTGGTTTTGATTTGCATTTCTCTAATGACCGGTGATCATGAGCATTTTTTCATATGTTTGTTGGCCTCATATATGTCTTCTTTTGAAAAGTGTCAGTTCATATTCTTCACCCACTTTTGAATGGGGTTGTTTGTTTTTTTCTTGTATATCTGTTTTAGTTCTTTGTAGATTCTAGATATTAGCCGTTTGTCAGACGGGTAGATTGCAAAAATTTTTTCCCATTCTGTTGGTTGTTAGCTCACTCTAATGATGGTTTCTTTTGATGTACAGAAGCTCTTAATTTTAATTAGATCCCATTTGTCTATCTTGGCTTTTATTGCCATTGTTTTTGGTGTTTTAGTCATGAAATCCTTGCCTATGCGTATGTCCTGGATGGTTTTGCCTAGATTTTCTTCTAGGGTTTTTATGGTTTTAGTTTTTATGTTTAAATCTTTAATCCATCTGGAGTTAATTTTATTGTAAGGTGACAGGTAGGGTTTCAGTTTCTGCTTTCTGCACCTTGCTAGCCAGTTTTCCCAACACCATATATTAAACAGGGGAATCCTTTCCCCCATTGCTTGTTTTTGTCAGGTTTGTCAAAGATCAGATGGTTGTAGATGTGTGGTGTTGCTTCCGGGGGCTCTGTTCTGTTCCATTGGTCTATGTCTCTGTTTTGGTACCAGTACCATGCTGTTTTGATTATTGTAGCCTTGTAGTATAGTTTGAAGTCCAGCAGCTTGATGCCTCCAGCTTTGTTCTTTTTGCTTAGGATTGTCTTGGCTATGCGGACTCTCTTGTGGTTCCATATGAAGTTTAAAGTGTTTTTTTTTTTCCAGTTATATGAAATAGGTCATTGGTAGCTTGATGGGGATAGCATTGAATCTATAGATTACTTTGGGCAGTATGGCCATTTTCACAATATTGATTCTTCCTAACCATGAGCATGGAATGTTTTTCCATCTGTTTGTGTCCTTTCATATTTAATTGAGCAGTGGTTTGTATTTCTCCTTGAAGAGGTCCTTTACATCCTTTGTTAGTTGTACTCCTAGATATTTTATTCTCTTTGTAGCAATTGTGAATGGGAGTTCGCTCTTGATTTGGCTCTCCGTTTGTCTGTCATTGGTATATAGAAATGCTTGTGGTTTCTGCTCATTGATTTTGTATCCTGAGACTTTGCTGAAGTTGCTTATCAGTTTGAGAAGATTTTAAGCAGCTAGAGCAAGGCACAATATTAAAAGCCCAGTCCTCACCAGACTAAATCCTGCTTGAGTTCCCAATGGCCCCATATCTCCGTATTTCTGGAGCCCCATTGACATTCCCTGCCCTCAGTCACTGACGCAGTTGACTGCTGCTGCCAAGGCTGAATTACCAATCCTGGTACCCCCAGCAGCAAAGCTGCCATGCATTTTTATGTGCTCTGAGAACAAAACCTTCTCCCTACAGCAACTGTTGCTACAGGCTGCCACTGCTGGAGCCAAAGCACAAATGAAATACATGCTCCCCTGACATCTGCATATGCCTAAGGCCACTGAAAACAATTTCCACCCTATGCTGCCCCAACCCTAGCATTCTACCAAGGGCTTAAGTATTACCGCATCCTGCTTACAACAGCTAGCTCTTGCATGCGACACTGTGGAGGGTATGGGGTGGGGAGCTAAGGACAGGTTTGCCCATTCCTGTTATCTGGAGGCCTGGGGACAACCCAGTTTAGTCTACCACCATTGGCATTTGAGTAATTCTCCCAGGGGCCTGAAGAGGGACCCTCCTAACCTGACACTAACAACTCAGGTGGCATCAAACTGCATGTGCCACCTGTGGGACTGGGGGACTAACCCACCCAGCCCATTACAACCACCACCAACAGTGTAGATCAGTTGGGAGTCATAGAGTTTTCCTGCCACTGTTACTACCATTATGCATGTCTGCTGCCCAGGGGCCTGAGATCCTGCCCGCTCCCCTGACCCACAGCTGCCACTACTGGCACCTGAGCAAGCTGCTTGAAAGCCCTAAAATTGCTCTTTCTGGATCCACTGACACCAACGCCTGTCTGTGCCACCCTGGGGCTCAAGAACAGGTATGCTCAGCTTACTTCTGCCACCACTGCAGTCCACAGACAGGCTCACCTAGCATCCTCATTTCCAAAAAAACTGTACCAAGACTCCACTGACAACCTCACCCTAAGTTACTGAGGAAATTACAGATACTACTGATGATGTTTACAGCTGAAAAAAATCATAAAGTCTGCACTACTTTATGATGCATCCAGAATCAAAGCCAAAGTACCTTATTCAAAAAACATCATAGATACATCTTCAGAAAGAAGTCCTGTTCCACAAAAGCAGACTCAAAAAAATAGAATAAGTGCCTGTTACACCAGATGCACAGATATCAATGTGAAGATACAAGAAAGATGAAAATGCAGGGAAATACAACACCCTCTAAAAGAACAAAATACTTCTCCAGCAATAGATCACAATGAAAAAGAAATGTATAAAATCCTGGAAAACAATTCAAATGATTATTCTAAAGAAGGTCAGTAAGATGCAAAAGAATGTAGAAAAAATATTTGCCACTGTGAATAGTGCCGCAATAAATATATGTGCATGTGTCTTTATAATAGAATGATTTATAATTCTTTGGGTATATACCCAATAATGGGATTGTCGGGTCAAATGGTATTTCTATTTCTAGATCCTTGAGGGATCACCACACTGTCTTCCACAATGGTTGCACTAATTTGCACTCCCACCAACAGTGTAAAAGCATTCCTATTTCTCCACATCCTCTCCAGCGTCTGTTGTCTCCTGTTTTATTAATGATCACCATTCTAACTGGTGTGAGATGGTATCTCAATGTGGTTTTGATTTGCATTTCTCTAATGACCAGTGAAGATGAGCTTTTTTTCACATGTTTATTGGCTGCATAAATGTCTTTTTTTCTGAAGTATCTGTTCACATTCTCCGCCCACTTTCTGATGGCGCGTTGTTTGGTTTTTTTGTTGTAAATTTGTTTAAGTACTTCGTAGATTCTGTATATTAGCCCTTTGTCAGATGGGTAGATGACAAAAATTTTTTCCCATTCTGTTGGTTCTGGTCACTCTAATGATAGTTTCTTTTGCTGTCCACAAGTTCTTTGGTTTAATTAGATCCCATTTGTCTATTTTGGCTTTTGTTGCCATTTCTTATTGTGTTTCAGCCATGAAGTTCTTGCCCCTGCCTATGTCCTGAATGGTTTTGCCTAGGTTTTCTTCTAGGGTTTTTATAGTGTTAGGTCTTACATTTAAATCTTTAATCTATCTTGAGTTAACTTTTGTATAAGGTGTAAGAAAGAGATCCAGTTTCAGCTTTCTGCATATGGCTAGCCAGTTTTCCCAACACCGTTTATTAAATAGGGAATCATTTCCTCATTGCTTGTTTTTGTCAGGTTTGTCAAAGATCAGATTGTTGTAGATGTGTGGCATTACTTCTGAGGCCTCTGTTCTGTTCCTTTGGTCTATGTCTCTGCTTTGGTACCAGTACCATGCTGTTTTCATTTCTGTAGCCTTGTAATATAAAGTCAGGTAGCGTGATGCCTCCAGCTTTGTTTTCTTTTGCTTAGGATTGTCTTGGCTATGTGGGCTCATTTTTGGTTCCATATGAAATTTAAGGTGGTTTTTTCCAATTCTGTGAAGAAAGTCAATGGTAGCCTGATGGGGATAGAATTGAATCTATAAACTACTTTAGGCAATATGGCCATTTTCACCATATTGATTCTTCCTAACCATGTGCATGGAATGTTTTTCCACCTGTTTGTGTCCCCTTGTATTTCCTTGAACAGTGGTTTGTAGTTTTACTTGAAAAGGCCCTTAATCATCAGCTGGAACTCGTTATTCTTATCAAACTGACACAAGAACAGAAAACCAAACACCGTAAGTTCTTACTCATAAGTGAGTGTTGAACAATGAGAACACATGGACACAGGGAGGGGAACATCATACACTGGGGACTGTCAGGGGATGGGGGCTATGGGAAGGATAGCATTAGGAGAAATACCTAATGTAGATGATGGAGTGATGGATGCAGCAAACCACCATGGCACATATATACCTATGCAACAAACCTGCATGTTCTGCACATGTACCCCTGAACTTAAAGTATAAAAAAAAGAATATAGAAAAAATAAGAGAATACAGAGAAGTAACAAAGAAATCAGAAAAAAAAAGTTACATATATAAATGAGAAATTAACCAAAAAAAGACCCTGAATAGCCATACCATCCTGATAAAAAAGAACGAATCTGGAGCCATCACACTACCTGGCTTCAAAATATATTAAAATACTATAGTAACCAAAACAGCATAATATTGTTATAAAAACAGACACATAGACCAATGGAAGAAAATAGAAAACCTAGAATGAATCCGCATATTTACAGACAACTAATTTTTGATGAAGGCACCAAGAATGTGCACTGGGGAAAGGATACCCTCCTTAGTAATTGATGCTGGAAAAATCAGATATTCATGTGCAGTAGAATAAAAGTGGGCCCTTATCTCTTACATATACAAATATTAATTCAAGATGGAGTAAAGGCTTAAGCATTAGACTCAAAACTATAAAAATACTGGAAGAAAAATGAGAGACATCTTAGGACATCAGTCTAGGTAAAGATTTTATGGCTAAGACCTCAAAAGCACAGGCAAAAAAAAAAAAAAAAAAAAAGAAAAAAAGAAAACAGACACATGGGACTATATTATACTAAAATCCTTCTGTAGAGCAAATGAAATAATTCGCAGAGTGAAAAGACAATGTGTTGGAGAAAATTTTAGCAAAGTATTCAACAAGGTACTAATAATATACAATAAACTCAACTGGAAGAAAATTACATTTAAATGTGAACAAAGGACCTGAATAGACATTTCTCAAAAGAAGACATATAATTGGCCAACAGGTATATGAAAATATTTTAAACATCAGTAATCATCAGTGAAATGTGTATCAAAATCACAATGAGATAACATCTCACCTGAGTTAGAATAGCTATGACTAAAAATACAAGAAGTAATAGACACTGATAATGATACAGAGAAAAGGGAGCTGTTATACACTGTGGTGGTATTTTGAATTAGTGCAGCCACTGTGGAAAACAGTATGAATATTTCTCAAATAACTAAAAATAGAACTACCATATGATTCAGTAATCCCACTACTGGTTATTTATCCAATGAAAAGAGATCAGTAAATCAAAGGGATACCTGTACCCCTATGTTTACTGAAACACTATTAACAATAGTAAAGATATAAAATCAACCTAATTTTCCATCAGTGCATGAATAGATTTAAAAATACATACAATATACACAAAAATATACATGCAATATAATACTAGGTGGCCACAAAAAAGAATAAAATGATGTAATTTGCAGCAACATGGATATAACTGGAAGGCATTATGTTAAGTGAAATAATCCAGTCACAGAAAGACAAATATAGCATGTTCTCACTTATAAATGGGAGCTAAAAATGTTGATCTAATGGAGGTAGAAAGTTAATAAATGGATACCAGAGACTGGAAAGGGTATCTGGGTGAGAAGAAAAAGACAGATTGGTTAAATAATGCAAACACACAGTTAGAAGAAATCAGTTATAACATTCAGTGCCAAAGTAGGGTGACCATAGTTAACAATGTAATATATATTTCAATATAGATAGAGGAGAGGACTTGGAATGTTCTCAACACATAAAAATGATAAATATTTGAAGTGACAGACACCCAAAATACTCTAACTTGAATATTACAGTCTATGTAACAAAATACCACATGTACCTCATAAAGATGTACAAATCTTATATATCAATATAAATAAATACATTGAAGAAATTTAAAAGTACATTAACAAAATTAGAAGTTCCGTAAAAAGATAAAACCCGTAAAAAATGGAAAATTCCTAGACAAATAACACAATGACGTGAGCAATTCAATAGACAGTTGCAGTAGCAGCCTTAAGCAAAAGAGTCAGCTCAGAGCCAGTTATTTGAAATTACCTTTTCAAGGAAAGAAAAACTTTAAAAACAAACAAAGAATAAAAAAGAGAAAAGAAAGATTATAGGACCTATGAGACATCATCAAACCTACCAACATATGTATTATGGAAGAATCAGAAAGAGTGGAGAAAGACAAAGGGAAGACAGCTTATTTTAAAATATAATGCAAGAAACCGCACCCCCCCACCACCAAATTTGTAAAGCAAAATGACCATACAGATTCATAAAGGCTGAAGAATCCCGAGATGATTAAATATAATGAGATTTTCACTGAGAAACATTATAAACAAATTACAGAAATTCAAATGCAAAAAGAGAATTTTGAAACCCTCAAGAGAAAAGCAACTTGTCACCTACATGAAACCCCCATCTCCCTCCTTAACACTATCAGCAGAATTCTCAGAAGAAACCTTGCATGACAAGACAGTGGGAAGATATTCAAACTGCCAAAACAAAAAAAGCCCTCAAAAAAAAAAAACTGTCAACCAATAATACTATTCCTAGCAAGTCTGTCTCTTCACATGTCTAGTAATTTAGTAATTTATATAATATGCCACACATTATATGTGAAATAACTGTAGAGGCCCTTCATGATAATATGTTTAATCAGAGATTGCTTCATTTTTCTGTTGTTATGAAGAGAGGATGAGGGTCAATCTGAGTGCTCAGTTCAGCCAAGGTTTGTGCTATATTAATTTGACTTTAGTTTAAAAGACTCAGAATATTTCTGGTTTATTTTTGTTTCTGTGAAATTATTCTGAACAAATTGTTTATTGAAAGCCGTGTGAGTGTTTATCTCTTCGGCCATGAAAACTGAAGAGATTCATTCCTCATCTTCAGGGGTTTACAGCCCATATCTTTGGCCTCCCACTGCAAAATGGCTTCAAATTTTGGAAAATATCTTGAGCAGAATAGCAGTGTTTCTGGGGTAGACTGCTTCTTTTGGAAGATTTTTTTTTTTTTTAAATAATAAGATGTGGATACTTTTATTCTTTTTTTAAAAAAAATCTATCAGTCTTCTTTTTTCAGGCTTGATGTAGCCCTGGCATTCAGCAAATATTTTGTGGAGAAGACCAGCCATGCATTTAAAGCCTCTGGCGTTTCCAACATGGTTTTCTATTCCTGTTTATCTACTAAAAACTTTTCTATTTACTCTTTTTCATAGTAGAGTCTCTCTCTTTGTCTCAATACTTAGCAGATGCCCCAAACTCTCAAATGTTCCCAAGGAAAAAAAAAGTCCCCATTCTGGAATATTAGTTCATTTAGTTGTTGTGATTCATGATGCATGTGAGCTCTTTATGAATTATTATTTCTCCACTTTATTTGGGATTGTGCTTAGAAAATTCTTCTCAGTGCTAGGATTTAAAAAGTAAAGCACCTATATTTACTCCTGGCACTTTTATGTTTAAATCTCATATTTAAATACTGACACAAAATTGTGATATTAATCCAGATTTCTCTCCTCACTCAAATGGCTAATTATCTCAACATAATATCTTAAGCATATTTTTATTCACTGCTTTAAAATACCTTTATTATTACCATGTATTAAATTCAGATGTATATTCACATGTTATTAAGGACCCTATTGTTTTTATTTCTCTATTTTTTTCAGGATCTTAAAATACATATTTTAATTTGTGATATGTTTTAGTATCCAGTATTTAGTATTCAGAACCATTAATTTTCTTTTTGGCCAAGTTATTAAAATAAATGAGGACTTTGGATGGTATTTGATATGGTTTGCCTCTGTGTTCTCAAACAATCTCATCTCAAATTGTAATTGCCAAACCTGGTGAGAGGTGATTGGATCATGGGAGTGTTTTCCCCCCCATCTTGATCTTCCCCCTCACCCATGATCTTACTTATCTCATGATAGCAAGGGAGTTCTCAAGAAATCTGATGGCTTAAAAGTGTCCGTTTCCCCTGTATTCTCTCTTCCTCTCTCCTGCCACCTTGTGAATAAAGTGCTGCTTTCCTTCACCTTCTGCCATGATTGTAAGTTCCCTGAGGCCTTCCCAGATGTGAGGAACTGTAAGTCAATTAAACCCCTTTCCTTCATAAATTACCCAGTCTCACACACTTCTTTATAGCAGTGTGAAAGCATAATAATGCGGTATTACATTTAGATTCAGAATGATATATTCAGAAAAAGATAATAAGGAGAATGAACAGAGATACACCATTCCAAGTGTATTTGGCTAATTATTTTTTTAGGTGTTGATTAAGGAAACATTAGTAAAGCAATATAGGTGTAAAAATGCATAGACTTTATTACCAGAGATAAGATTTAAAAGGTATGCTGAGATTAGGAGTGAATAACCTTTTTGGCCATCTGTCAGTAAACTCAGTGTTGGTTACACTGGCAAATTACCCTAAATTGTAGCATCCTAATACAGTAAAAGTTGAATCCTTATTCAGGAAAAGCTCACTGTGGTTCCTATGGCCTTTCCTGAGGGTTCTCCTTTAATTGGTGAACTTGACAATCCAAATTTTTTCCATTTTCTGATTTCACTCTGTTAGCATCCTTCAGCCACTCAGATATGGTGAAGGAGCAAGAACTTGGGGGAATTTGTGAGATATTTTAGGAGCAAGTATACAAAAGGCATAAATTGCTAATTCTTAATGATTTACTAAAAATAATAGAAGGAAATTAAAGATATACACAATATAAGTCTACTTTTATATTTTTTATATTTTAGATTTAATAGACATAAAATTACTTTATTAAATTATGATAAAAAGTTTTTAAATTCCTACTCTCATTTTTTTTTAATGTTTAGTTTCAGGGGTACATGTGCAGGTTGATTCTATAGATACATTGCAAAATATGGGTGTTTAGTGTATGTATTATTTCATCACCCACTTAATAGGCATGATTCCCAATAAATAGCTTTTCAGTTCTCACCCTCCTCCAACCCTCCACCCTGAAGTAGGCCCTGGTGTCTATTGATTTCTTTTTTGTGTCTGTGTGTACTCAGTGTTTTGCTCCAACTTATAAGTAAGAAGATGTGGGGTTTGGTTTTCTGTTTCTGCATTAGTTTGATTAGGTTGGCCTCCACCTCCATCCATGTGGCTGCAAAGGACATGGTTTTCTTCTTTATTATTACTGCATAGTATTCCATGGTGTATATGTAAACATTTTTCTTTACCTAGTCCACCACTGATGGGCATTTGGGTTTATTCCATGTCTTTGCTATTGTGAATAGTGCTGCAATGAACATATGTGTGCATCTGACTTTATAGTAGAACAGTTTATAATCCTTTTGGTATATACTTAATAATGGGATTGCTGGGTCGAATGGTAGTTTTGTTTTATGTTTTTTGAGGAATTGCCAAATGCCTTTCCAAAGTGGCTGAATTAATTTACATTCCTATCAGCAGTGTGTAAGTGTTCTCTTTTATCTGCAGTCTTGAAAGTATTTGTTATTTATTGACATTTTAGTAATAGCCATTCTGACTTGTGTGAAATGTTATCACCTTGTGGTTTTGAGTGGCATTTCTGTAATGATGAATGATGGTGAACATTTTTTCATATGCTTATTGGCCACATATATGTTTTCTTTTGAAAAGTGCCTGTTCATGTCCTTTGCTCACTTTTTAATGGGCTTGTTTGTTTTTTGGTTGTTAATTCATTTAAAATTCTTGCAGATTCTGAATAGTTGACCTTTATCAAATTCATAGTTTGCAAAATTTTTTCCCATTTTGTGGATTGTCTGTTTACACCGTTGATAGTTTTTGTTTGTTTGTTTGTTTTTGTTTTTGGTGTGGGGAAGTGCCTTAGTTTAATTTAGTTTCATTTGTCTATTTTTGTTTTTATTTCAATTGCTTTTGGCATCTTCATCATAAAATCTTTGTCAGGGCCTATGTCTAGAATGGTATTTCCTAGGTTTTCTTGAAGCATTTTTATAATTTTAGATTTTACATTTAAGTCTTTAATCTATCTTGACTTGAGTTTTGGATATATTAGAAGAAGGAGGGTCCAGCTTCAGTCTTCTGCACGTGGCAATCCAGTTTTCCCAGTGCTATTTACTGAATATGAAGTCCTTTCCCCCATTGCTTGTTTTGGTCAGCTTTGTCAAAGATCAGATAGCTACAGGTGTTCAGCTTTATTTCTGTGTTCTCTATTCTGTTCCATTAGTCTCAGTGTCTATTTTTGTACCATGCTGTTTTGGTTTCTGTAGACTTGTAGTATAGTTTGAATTTGAATAATGTGATGCCTCCAGCTTTGTTATTTTGTTTAGAATTGCTTTGACTATTCAGGCTCTTTTTTGTTTCCATATAGTTTTCAAAATAGTTTTTCTAATTATGTGAAGAATGTCATTGGTAGTTTGATTGGAATAGCATTGAATCTATAAATTGCTTTGGGCAATATGGCCTTTTAAACAATATTGATTCTTCCTATGCATGCACATGGAATGTTTTTCCATTTGTGTCATCTCTGATTTCTTTCAGCAGTGTTTTATAATTCTTATTATAGAGATCTTTTTTCTTCCCCAATTAGCTGTATTTATAGGTATTTTATCTTTTTGTGGCTATTTTCAACAGGATTGCATTCTTGATTTGTCAGTCAGAGTGTTATTTGTGTATAGAAATGTTATTAATTTTTATACATTGACTTTGTATCCAGAAACTTTCCTGAAGTTTCCTATAAAAAAAAAATAGTTTGACTTTCCTTCTTTCTATTTGGATGTCTTTTATTTCTCTCTCTCTTGCCTGATGGCTCTGGCTAAGACTTTCAACACTGTTGTATAGGAGTGGTGAGAGTAGGCATGGTTGTCTTATTTCAATTCCCAAAGGGGAATGCTTCCAGCTTTTGCCCATGCAGTATGATGTTGGTTGTGGGTTTGTCATAAATGGCTTTTATTATTTTGATGTATATTCCTTCAATACCTGGTTTTTTGAGGCTTTTAACATGAAGAAATGTTAAATTTTATTGAAAGTCTTTTCTGCATCAATTGAGATGATCATGTGGTTTTTGATTTTAGTTGTTTATGTGATGAATCACATTTTTAAATTTACATATGTTGAACTAATTGTATGGTTTTGAACAATCTTCTTACTATTTCTGTTTTTATTGTGCTGTGGTCTGAGGGTGGAGTTTGTGTGATTTCATTTCTTTTTTTTAATATACTAAGAATTGTTTTATGGCTGATTGTGTTCGATTTTAAAGTATATTCCATGTGAAGATGAAGGTTTTCGGTATTGAAGTTTGGGCTGTGATCTACTAGATAGCACTTAGGTGTAATGGCCAGTATGTAGGCTCCTGCTCAGCTCTCTGCATTTTCTCATGTTTGCAGCCACGCTCTCTGTCAGTCCTCTGAGGGTGTGGTCTCCTCCTCCACAGGCTCAGATCTTGGCTTGACATTCCTGGCCTGCATTCTGCAGTTGTGAGGTGACCTCAGGCTCTATCTCTCCTCCTTAGCCTCAAGGCAGCAGGGGCAGGGACCTTGGCAGTGGCAATAGCAGAGGACCTTTCATGTGTCTTCTGTGTGTCCTCCCCAGAGTAAAGCATAGCTGATACCAGTTGGAGCAGTCAACCCAGGGTGGGGTCACCACATTGTGGGCCCAAGCTGGAGGGTCCTGCTTATTGAGACCTACTCTCAATTTCTACAGTTACATCATTGTGAACCAGCAAGAAAGATGGACAGACAGTATTTCACAAACCACACTTTGAGTAGTACTGGCATAGAGTTCTTTGGCATATTTTCTATTGTCCAAAACACAGTAACATCATCTTAAACTAACTGCAAGAGAGGCTGGTTGTCTGAGTTGATTTGTGTTGTTATAAAGAAATATCTCAGACTAGGTAATTAATAAAGAAAGGAGGTTTATTTGGCTTAAGGTTCTACAGGCTGTACAAGCATGGTGCCATCATCTTCTTCTGGTGAGGGCTTCAGGCTACTTGTACTCATGATGGTAGGCAAAGAGGAGCCAGCGTGTTCATAGATTACATGAAGAGAGAGACAAAAAGAGTTGAGGGGGGGGCAGGTCCTAGATTCTTTGAAACAACCTGCTCTCATGGGAACTAATAAAGGGATAACTCACTCATTATAGCAAGAAAGCCACATAGCCATTCATGATGGATCAGCCCCCATGAACCAAACACCCCCTCTCTAGGCTCCACCTCCAAAATTGGGGATCAAATTTCAATATGAAATTTAGAGGGGGTGAAATATCTAAACCATAAACTGGGAAATGCTTGTTCTTGTGCCCACGAGAAAGGAATAGATTGATATGCTTGTAGTCCATCTCTGATATACATCTGCAATAATCTTAAATTTATTACACATATTACTTTTTTGACAAACTGTTACCTAAATAATACAATCTAAATATCTTTGTGTGACCAATTTAGACATGATTTAATGTGTTTCTGTAACTCTTTTTAATTTTTCTAAGCACTTAATATCCTTTACTACAAATACTTTTTATGTATCTCATTTTTCCGCTAAATTATCAACAGCCAGGACCCCTCCAACTAATAGTGCAGTGTTGTTTGTCACATAGAAAACTTTCAATAGATGTGTGTAAGCTGAATTATTTATCATTGAGCATGATATTATTGACAATGAGTGTGATATTATTTGATATTTTAGACAGTTCCTCCTACCATGAGATTGAAGGAGAAATTGATAAGAAAGTTGACAAGACTAAAAGTAAGAATGTCACTTGGGAAATAAATTTCAGTAATACTAATTAAATATATAAGAGTCTTAAAAGAGTATGGGGATGAAGGTGTGGAGTTGGAGTCAACAGAGTTTCCAGAGTTTCATTAACTAAGGAAATAAAGGACTCTTTCACTGATTGATAATGTAGTATGAAGAATGGAGCTCAGATTTCTAGTTGTTAGGACTGATTGCATTTGATCATATTGACATAGAGAAACATAGGAGCATGAGTGGGTTTGAGTGGAAAAGTAGAATAATGTTCTCAGTTTGTGACATGCTGAGCTTGAGGCACCTCCATAATAATGTACTGTAGTTTTTGTGATCTTCACATTGTGAAGTCTGTATGGTCCTTTGTAAACAAAAAAGGACTATTATAATCATGAGTTGTAATACCTTTCCTCCTCTTCTGTCTGAAACGCCTTCTCAATTATTAAAATACATAGTTATAAAAGAGAAATTCTGAACTCTATAGTTGAGCTGTAGACCGCTGTCCCTTTGAAGGGTAGAGATAAGCAGAGCAGGGTTAAGAACAAGCATGATGTGGAAGATATAGGGCCTCTGGCTACCTTTCCACCCCAACCTCCAGTCATCTAAGACCAAATGAGGAACTTTTGCTTCCCAGTCCCTTTGTTCTATTTTATGACTCCATGCCCACTTCTGACTAAGTCCACTTCCCATATTTCCAACATTCCCACCCATTCCCCTCCTGAATTGAACATTTCCACTCTCCTCTCCGTTCTGAAAGCTCTTTGTTAACGTCTTCATCATTGCATGCACATCATTTTTCTTGTTATTTATTTATGCTTATCAATCCCACTAGTGGGTTGTCAAGGTTTTTTTTTTTTTTTTTAATTGTCTTACTAAAGGACAAAACCACTGTTTTATTTAACTATGTATACCCAGAAATATCTATAAGAATGTGTAAAAAACGTTGCACATCAATGATTGTATTCTGAATTCACCTAAATTATCCAGAAATTATGTTGACACCCAAAGGAGAGGAGTTGAGGTGAAAATATAAGAGTGCCGATCAGAAAAAAAAAAAGGATAGGCTTTGGAAGAAGGGTAGGGAATTGCGTTTTCTTACTATTGTATTTTCACTGGAGGGCACTTGTCATGGATTAAACAATCTCTCTTTGCCTCTTACACATTTCTTCTAGTGGCAGGAGAAGTATGTTATCCGGCTAATAAGTTTTGATAAGTTTTGGAAAAAAAAAGAAGAAATGAGTCTGAGTGGTCAGTCTCAACTCTGCTGTTTTGTTTTGCATTGCTTTGTTTCCGATCTCTTGCTTTCAGATCTGTTTGGCTGGAGAAAAAGTGAATTCTGGTTTACTCTTCTTCCATGAGGTAGTTTATCAAGTACGTTTCTTCCTTTAACCAGGGATGCCTGACGTATATCATGTTAAGCCTGGGCAAAGTAAAGTGGTCTGATTCAGTGGGAGAAGATCTGTGAGCCCATTTAGCCACTGGACAAAGACTACATTCTCTAATCGGTTTCATCAGAAATGGAGTTGGTATTTTAATAGTCATCTGCTATGTTTTACTTTTCATTGATTCCCAATTGAGAAGTGCAAGGTTTATAGGAAGAGTTTTAAGATGACCTCCAAGAATTCCTATTCACTCCCTGGTATTCATGTCTAGGACTTTGAATATGATGAGCTTTACTTACATGATTAGTTTATGTTATAATATTCAGTTTACCTTAAATAGGAAGATTATCCATGTGGGCATTATTTAATCACATAAAGAATTTGAAAGCATAAAGTATTTTTTTTTCTAACTGGTAGCAGAAAGGTAATCAGAGATTCAAAGTAGAAGGATTAAATGTTCCCTCACTGGCTTGAAGATGAAGACCGTCATTTGTCAAACAATATAGATGGCATCTTGGTCAACAGCCTTCAGTGGATAACCAGCAAGAAAACTGGGACCTCAGTCCCACAACACAAGAAGCTGAGTCATGCCAAATGAATATTGGGCTCGGAAGATGATTTTCCCCAAAATATTCCACGTAAGGACTCAGCAGTCTCATACCTTTATTTCAACTTTGTGATGATTTAAGCAGATAACTCAGTCATTCCATGCTAGGCTTCTGATTTCCAGAACTGTGAGCTAATAAATGAGTGTTACACATGTATAGTTTTTAAACACTTAAACAGTTTACAAAAATAAGATTCTGGGACAATGGAGGCCATAACATAATTTTTGAATCTCTTTAAATTCCCCCATAAAGATAAAGAAGTAGGACAGTAAAACCAAAAACTCATTAACACAATTTACAGCAAACTAGGTAATGAGATAACTCCCTGTGAACCAGAAATAAACGTTTCGCAAGAACAAAATTACAGCTTTCAGCATCTGTGAACAAGGAAGAAGAAAGATGGCCACTGAGCTTGTGATGGCGCTCCTCAACAGCTATATGTTGGATAGTGTGGCAGGTTCATCTGAAAACAGAAGCCAGAATAAGCAGGGGATTCTGCAGGATTCAGGATCCAGTTGTGTAGCAGTGATGTGCATATGGCCTGCCAGTGCTGGAGCACACTAGAGTGCTTTTTCCCTTTTCCTTTTTTAGTCCACTGCAGTACATACTGAAAAGTGCTTTTGATCTAGAACTTAACGTTTCCTAGATCTGATAATTTTTCTTGATTTATTTCCTAAATAATTTCCCCTCTATTTTATCTGTCTGTTCTCTGCCAACTCTGTATTTTTTGTCTAGTTTCTTGATTATTTGATACTTTATTTTTTATTATATATTTTTAGCATCCTTTAAAATTACTACTGTTTAAATTTGTTTGTATAAGTTTGATTTCCAACAATATTTAATTTTTCATGAATGCTAAACCTCCTTATATGCATGCCATCTTTTCCTCTTACTCTGTCAGATTATTATAAATAGTTGTTTGGTGGTTGTTGTCATCATTTTATATCATATTTTTTGTTCTCTGAATATTTTGTTTTCTCTGAGTTCCTTTTGTCTTTCACTTTAGAAATTTTGGGGATTTAGAAAGACAATATAGATTTTTTTTCCTTTTCTAGAAATTTAGAACTGATTGAGAAATAAGATACATGAGGCAGATAAATGGAGATCAAAGTGATAGTTAAAATGCTGATAAAACAAACTAGAAAAGTCATTTTATCTCCAGCCAAGAAGATTAATTAATATTGTCTGCTCCCTCTACAGTCCATACTTTTGGGCCTACAAGTGGCTATGTTTCTCTAGGATTGCTGTTTTGCCAAGTACAGATTGATGGTGGAAAAGAGGACTTTATTGGTAACTGATTATTACTGATAGATTACTTACTCTCAAACTATAAATGAGGATCAATGGATATTACTCTGCAATTACTCTGATTGTCATAAAGTGTTAAAAAAATAGGTATGAGGAGCCATGTGTCTTGCTTTTTGGATACCTTTCTACAGAAAAAGAAAATAGGCCAGATGATACAAAGTCCCTAGCTAATTCTTTCTGAAATAATTTTTATTTTAATTTTTTTTGAGATGTAGTCTCACTCTGTTGCCCAGGCTGGAGTGCAGTGGCATGATCTCAGCTCACTGCAACCTCCATCTCCTGGGTTCAAGTGATTCTCCTGCCTCAGCCTCCTGAGTAGCTGGAATTACAGACACACACCACCACACTGGCTAATTTTTATATTTTAGTAGAGATGGGGTTTTGCCATCTTGGCCAGGCTAGTCTTCAACTTCTGACCTCACGTGATCCACTGGCTTCGGCCTCCCAAAGTGCAGAGGTTACAGGTGTGAGCTACTGCACCTGGGCAAAAGTCTTTTCAAATACTTCATGATCTTTGCTTTTCATTCTTATTTATGCGTAAAGCACTAAGATGTTGATTAAACCTCACAGTATAAGGGTGAAGTTTGGTTACTGTGAACTTCACACCAGAGTGATAAGGCAGGTAAAATTTGGGAGAAATTCTAATTCTTGTATTACTATTTTAGCTCAACCTGCTACCATAACAGTAAAGCCTTCACCACTTTCAAATAGTTTGGCTACTTAATGTCACAAATGCATCCTGACTTTTATAACTGTTTGGCACCTTAACTATTAGTTTTTCTAGGATTCTTTTGTGTAAATCAGCCTGCCTCTGGTTCAGATTTGAGGTATCTCCCATCTGAGTGTCAGTTATTCCTATCTATCTGCTTCTTTCCAATTTATAAAACTGTGTTTCTGGTTGTTTTTTTTTTGTCACTATCTTTGTGGGTTGTTGAAAATCCATTTACTGTCACTGTATTGGCATTTCAGAACAGAGGTACAGTAAATGCATTTGTTCGACCTACCATCTTTAACCACAAGTTTGATCTCAACATTTAGGGTGCAGAGACATTCAAGGTATTTGTCCCCAAGCATAGAGAGATGGCAACCCTCTCTCAGAGGTCATTCCTGCACAGAATACTCTTATGTGAAGCATACTTGTTGTATATGTCCATTGTTTGCTGTTTACCAAAATGATATCCCTCTAGAAGTAGCTAAAAGATTTCAGAAAATACTTCCTTGAAGGAAAAAGTTTGGATCAGCACAATGTGGTTACATTTGAGAAGTGTAATTGGTGGGGGGATATTAGTGGTGACAGGAAATTTTTGCTCTTTCTTGTATATGCGTTCATTGCATGTCTTTATGATTAAAACTGCATATATATGGTTAAAATAATTAAAAAGATAAATTTAACATTATAATATTTTTCCCACTAAAAGGTAGGAAGAAATTAAAGTAGAAAGGAAAGAAAGAAACAAGAACTTACTGTTAATACAGAGCTACACGCAAGTAACTGAACAGCCATTTTATCTGTAGTGATGATGATGATGGCAATGGTGACAGCAGCAATGAAGACCGCTATTGCCTTCAGTGTTACTTTGGATTTGAATAGCATTTGGGTTTTGCTGCTGACTGCCCCAAAATCCCACCTTGTCTCTCAGTGCTAACTAAGCTTTGCTCATGCTTCTTTGCTAAATACCAATGAAATTCAAAGATCTTTGCAACTTTAAGATGTAACAAAATTCAGTGCAAAGCCTGGCTTATGTAACTTTGAATTCAGACCTTGACAACCAGACAGGATTTATCTCATGCATATGTATTAATTTTAAGTGCTTTTCTGTAACAGTCATTTGACATTTAATATACCATAATTGTATTATTAAATTTAAATGCATATTTGCAATTCTAAAAGCACTACTGAACTTTATGGGTGAAAAATACCTCCTCCTTCACCTTGGTCCCTTACCAACTGCCAGTTCTTCTCTAGGCTTCATTCTGTCTTCTGTCCTTACCCCAATGGCATTCCCTCTTCTTCCCTCAACCTCGAATTCTCAACTAAGCTTCTCTTTCAATTTTTTAATGTGTTCTTTGCTCCTCTCTCTTTGATTCATGGTCATTCACTCTCAACTGCATCCTTCTTCTGGCATGGAAATGTCCTTTGCTTCTGTTTTCTGCAAGAGTCTCTCATGTAGTGAAATCCCTCACTCCCCTGTGGAGCAGTTTCAGGATGCTGCAGTGACTTTCACTCACCATCCGTGAGCTTTAAGCATAGTCCAGGGGAGCATTTTCCAAACATTAAAATGACCTGTCATTGAAAATGGCTTTCTTAAGTGGTAATGAACTCCCAGTCACAGTCCCTTCAGGAAGGGACTAGAAGGGATGCTGAGTCTGGGAAGTTGGTAAAACATGTCCTGAGATACCTTTGAGCATCTTTCTTCTTCAGGACATAGCATCTCTCTTTTTAATCCCTTTGCTGCAACAGCTAATGCTAAAAGTGCTACCAGAGAGCTAGCTCTTCACTAGTAACTCTTTATTTATAGCACTTCTAAATTCTGGTGTGAAATAAGTCTTTGACATTATTAATTCAACACCAGCATTTTTAACAGGAAAAAAAAAACCCACAAAAAAAACAGAGGCCCAGAGAAGTTAAGTCTTGGCTAAATGTCTAGTGGAGCAGTGGTGGAGTTGACTCCAGGAGCCTGGTCAGTGATTCACATTGGAATTCTTTCCTGTCACTGCCCCCCCCCCCCGTCCCAATTTCCATCATCTTCAGCCACACAAGCCTGGGGTGAGTGCCCTAATTATGACCTATTTTGTGGCTCTGTTGTCTCTATGCCCTACCATCTGCTCTTGGCCCTGTCAGGTGCAATGTTCCCAACTTCCCCTTAGATACTTAAGTCTCAGTTATCCTTTAATATGAAACTCAAGAATTACCATTTCAGAAAATCTTTCTTGATCTTTCTTCAGGACTTCTCTTCCTCTGTTTGTCTTAGGTGTCATGCTCCTGCTTTCTATTAGCATGCTGAATTGAGTTCTCTTTGCGCTTAATCCCATATTTACTGCATGTCCTGTATATGAATTATCACTCCTACTGGAATACAAGCTGCTGGAGATCAAGGCCTGTGTATTATTCAACTTTCGATTTCTACAGCCTGGCACGGTGCCTGCCCTAGACACATTTGAAAATGTTTGTTGAATTGTTAAATTAATGTTGGTAATCTCACCACTTCTCATAAGCCCCCTTTTACACTGCTAAGCTTTATCAGTAAAGACATATTCTCCATCTTGTTTCCTTACCATCTGCTAGTTCTTCTCCAGGCTTTGGTCTGCCTGCTTCTCTTACCCTGATTGGAATCCCATTTTCTTTCCTCACCTTCAGCTCCTCAGCTTTCTTCATTTTCCCATTTTCTAGTGTTCTTTGTTCTCCTTCTGTAATTTATGTTCACCTATTCTCAGTTGCTTTTTTGGGGGGGGGGAAAAAAGAAAATTTCCATTCTATGTAGAGATGTCCAGTGCTTCTGATAACTGCAGTACACACTCTCCTATTAGTCCCCCATAGACATGTCTTTCACTCACCAGGTAGGACAGTTTCCTTCTCAAGAGGGACATTGTCCTCTTCTTTTCTGATCCTCAGGATGAGGAAGAGTTGATTTCAACCAGATCCCGATTTCCCTGATTTTACCGGTATCTGTCACCTTTACAAAAGTATTCTGGGAAGATTCTTGGAGGATCTAAAAATTAGACCTTGTTCTTATCTCTCTCATGTTCTGTCAAAATTCTGGACCTGGAGACCTACTAAAGATGTGGCAAATAGATATTACTGCTTTTTTCCTTTCTAGAAATTTCCAGTGTTTCTGTTCATTGCAAAATAGTTTTTCCTAATAAACCCCTCACACAGACACGTCTTACCTTGGGGGCCAGTTTTATGTCATTATAGTGACTGTCTTCTGCTTCTTTGAGTTTTCAATATCGTAGTCGGGATCATTTTTCAAAAGTCCTCTGTCATGGAAAACATTTTATTTTTCCTCCCACTAGTGCCCCTTCTTAGAGGAAAATTATGTTTTCCATGTGCCTTGCTTTGGCTAAAAATATGTGAGAAGAGTGTTGTGTGTCTCTTCTGAGTAGATATTTTCCTAGTTTACCATGATCGCTTTTTCTTCTGACACAAGACTAGCAAGAATCAAGACAGAGATTGGTCCATTAACATGGTCCTAGAAGTGAAGATGACACAGAACAGAACCCCAACTAACCCATTACAAGCATGCAGCATGAGCAGAAAATAACCTGTTAATGGAAGCCACCAGTATTGTGGCTGTCACCAAGCCTATCCTGACAAATACAGGTGGGAAGAATGCAAGAATGCACTTTTAGATGATGTGACAAATGGAAACAGTTGTGCAGTGCATTTCCATTCAATGTGTTATTTTTCTGTAGTTGGAGAAAGGCCATGATAGTTCACTACAGACAGCATTTGATCAATTTTCTTCTGTAGCCATCCTGTTTGATGGTTTGAGCATTATCAGGGGGAGGGTTTAGGGACCTAGATGGACCCTTGTCTGTGGCGGGTGACACTAAATCTCAAGAAAGGAGGACTACTGTGGGGTGGCAGTGGAATTGAGGGAAGGAATAAAGAGTTTCAATATCAAACCAAACCAATAATGATTGAGGCTAAGGGACTGGATAATAGTCTTAAAAAAATCTAATAAGCACAGTCTAATTTCTCCAGTTTTGTTTTCATATAACACACATTCAAATGTCAAATATGTTCGCTAGGACAAATAAAAGAAGCTTGATATCTTATTTCATTTTTTTCCAGCAGGTTATCTGGATGGAAAAAAAATGTACAAAATGTATAGAGCCTTAATGAAGTTTAGAAAAGTTCATGGATGACAGACCAATAAATAGTGATTAGAAAAAGACAGACCAACTTAACCTGGCACTGAGCTTCAGAGATCAAGAATAGGAAAAACAAGCTCACCTTGTGCACCCTTCTAAGATGGCCCACCCTCCGCTAGGTGGACACTAAATGGAAGTTAGGGTGGCATTTATACTCTTCTTAAAATAGCAGAGGAGTTTGTCATTCAACGGGTAGCAGATTTGCTTTTTGCCTTTACACTTGCTACATGAAAGCTGCCTTTATATGAGTGTCACCAGCTTGTCATTTTATAAATCACTGCTGCCTTGCCAAATAGATATGTGAATCGGTAAGACTGTCCTTTTTTTGCTTAAGTCTCATAAATCAACATCAGTGAACAATTCTCGGCATAGGTAGTCTTTTAAATTTAAAATTGGGATACATAAAAAAGAAGACTGTGATGTGGAAAAAGAATCTCTTAAGAAATGATGTGTGTTTGTTTGAGAGAGTGAAAGAAAAAGGGAGACTGAGCCAGAGAGAAAGTTTCCCTCATTCACATGCTCTGAGTTATGAGCCAGAAGGCACAGCAGTGCTTGAAGGAGAAGAGCAAATGTGAAGTTTTACTTCGTAGGGTGTTAAAAGTTTGCGTTTTAGGACCGCTGGAAGGGGTTGTCTTTGAAGTCACCTCAAGTATCACTGGACTCACTAGTCTTCCCTAAGATACATGTTTATAAGAAAAAGGACATGATGAATATGATGTCCAAAAAAGGTGACAAATGGATTAATTTCGACTAAAAACAGTGATAACTTCAGCTTATTAAGTGCTCACTTAATAAGTATGGGTTGCATACTTCCTAAACACCTTTCTGTAAGAGCACATTCAGTCCTCACAAGAAATATCTAAGATGGGCACTATTGTCATTGTCTTTTTAGAGAAAAGAAGGCAACTCAGGCATGGAGCTGTTATTAAGGAACTTGGATAAGGTCACACAGCTGATAAATGGCAGGGCAGTGTTTGGACACCAACATTATGACTCCAGGGTTCATGCTTCTCCAGAAGAAAACTACAATCCACTTATAGATAGGCTCAAGTTGACAAATGAACTTTGTGAGTAGGGCCCTGTTTTCCTTGATGACCTGTGTAGACATTCTTAGAATATGGTATCCAATTTGACAATGCCCTTGACCTTGCTTTAAAGTTCTTTCCAAAATAGGTTCTATCTTGTGTGAAATCCTGAAGGGGATACAGTGGACTATGACTGTAAATAGTGATTCACAGGGCAACCCATGTTTAGTATAATAACTGCTGGACAGATCTATGAGTAACTCAAGAATATCTCTGAAAGCCTGAAATCTGGGGTAGTGCAAGGGTTCTTAGAACATACTTTGTGATGAGCCTGTGACTAAGTGTACTGTCAACCAATTAGTGCATGCATGATACATGATAAAATTGCTTCTCCTCTCCTTAACACAGCTACTCATCTATAAGGCAAATAAAATGATACTGGTCTCATAGAGATTGTTGGTAAGATTACATATTCTTGGCCCTTAGTAAACATCAACAAATGACAGTCATTTTTAAATTTGGCTTGAATGACTGTTGCTGCATCTTTGCTCAGGGGTTCCACATTCCAGGATTAGGTTTTCAGAGCTTTGCTAAAAGCCTGGTAGTGATGATCACCCAATCCTACACTTCAATCATGAGAAGGAAGAGGACTTACCTTGAAGAACCACTTCGAGAAAGAAGAAACACTCTGACTCTTCAGAATGTGAACATTTTGAATTAAACTAGAGATGTACATTTCAGAAAAAAAATTCTTGAGGTCAGTGCAATGATGTCCATACTAGAATACTGAACACTTTAGTGAGACACAATGACACAGGATATGGGTTATAACTGAAAGAACTTTGAGAAAGCCAAAATCGGATCTTTTCTGCAGATCCTCCATGCCTAGGTTAAGAAAGAGCAAGGCAGTCTCCAGAGGCTGTCTCTCTGGACTTCTACCTGTTGCTGGAGCAGATATTATCTGATAAGAACAGAAGGGACATAGAAGAAGAAGTTTTCTTTTAACTGTATTTCTGAGAATGATCCCTTATAATTATACTCTTCCAAACAGAACTTTTCTGGGAGATGAGAGGAACAGCCATGTTTTCAAAATTCCTCATGCTAATTCTGAGGTATAATTACCTCCAGCTGGACCCCATTGTACTTTCAGAGCCTTCGCATACACGCACAAACATATGAAGCACACATTTGAAGAGATAGGGTGGTTCTCAGAGCCACCCACACAAATAATTCCCAGGACTTTGTTCACTGCTCATGCTTGTATCTCTAAATAAAGGCATGTAGAAACACTGAAGTATATTTTACAACCCACTTCTAGAAAAGTGTCCCTCTCAAACAACCATTATGCTTTTTCTCAGCCATTAGTAATTAAACATTCTATAATATTTTCGCTGTGGCTACCAGGAAGTGACATTCAATGCTTTGTTCTTGTCTTAGTTAAGGTTTGGCGGGGATTGAGGGGATGGCAGGGATGGGGGGATGGGGGGTGGGGGCTGCTCTCTCTCTTCTCTCTCTTTATATATATATATATATTTATCTCCTATTCCACCACTGTTAGTCTAATTACCTATGCCTATTACTGAACCAGGTCTTTTTTTGTAAGATACTTTAAATTATTATTAAAACTAGATTATATATACATAATTGACTAAATAGAAACATAGATTTTTTACTTTCTAAAAATGCATAAACCAGAGTATATGGTAATTTCACATTCACTGATCCCATTTCCCCCCATCCTCTTTTCTCTGGGGCCTCACAGGTAACTGCCCCTAGAGATGCTTCTCTAGTCGTCTTGTGATAATAGTATACAACAAAGATTAATTAGGAAGCTCCCTTTCTAGTATTAAAATGAATTCTTCAAGGAGGTCCATTTGAAAGGGCTCAGACGTTATGTGCCATGTCATAGCTCTTCACTTCACAGGTCCGAAGGTAATCATTTCTAAGAAAAGATGAAAGGAACTCAACATGTGGGGACTGAAAAATAATGACAAGTCTAGAGAACAGGCCAGATAAAAGGAGGGTAAAGGGCATTGTCAGCGTGCCACACGGAGGCTTTGGTTCAGTCGGCGCACACTGGAAGAAATGATGAAAAAGCACACAAAGAGCACACTGTGCCTTCATTCCCCACGTGCCTTGATAAACAGTGGGCAGGGAGATGAAGGCCCCTGTTCCCTGGATAACTTGCTGTGCGGGAGAAGCATCTCTCTCTCCCTCCCTGGCTCACTTTCCTTTCTCTCTCCTCGGCTCTCTTCATTTGTTTTTCACATTCTCCAAAGTACTATCACAATTTCTTCCTTTTTCATACACCTTTGATATTTCTATTTCATCTCAGACCTGATACATCCAGGTTTTTAGCTAAATGTTGCTCTGTGTGTGTGTGTGTGTGTGTGTGTGTGTGTGTGTGTGTGTTTTATTTCGTTAAGCAGAATTTAGTCTGTGGATTGTGTATTTCAGAGGCAGCTCAGCTCTGTGTTTTTCAGCTTCTCTTCCCCTGGTACACTGAGCTCTGGCCCCAGGCTCAGGCTGCCTGTGCATGACAGGTATAAGGCCAGCATTCTGTGATTCACCTGGAATACACAAGTCCCCACTTCTTCCTCATTTCTGTGCCTCTCTGGAGGGAACCCTGGCAGCTCTTGCCTCAGTTTCTGGGACAATACAGGCAGCTCTCCATCACTGGAGAACACCAGATGGAATGGATGGAGGCAATTTTGCAGAAAGTGCTTTAAGAGCAGCTTCCTCAGTGGTCTTTCCAGCTGGAAGCAGAGCGTCCAGAAAGCACCACATTCTCAGCCCTGTTTCATCGCCTCAAGAGCTACAGATGGCTTCCCCAAGCACCTGAAGTCGGTGCTGCTTGCCTGGATTGGATAAGCTGCAAGTTGCAGAAACTCTTTTGTCTTTTCACAGTGCAACTCAGACTCCAGTTTCTTTCTGCCTTGAGAGTGAAAGAAAGGAGAGGATACAAAGTAGGAAAGAGCCAGAAGGTGGAGAAATTAATGTTTAATGCTCGATACTCCCTGGGCCTGGCCAGCTGCTCAAAAAAGGTACATAAGGGGATATTTATAATGTTGCTTCCTGTGACCACACATAAGCAAGACTTTGAAAGTGGCCCAAGTCTCTTTCTCTGGAAAGATGTGGGTTTACTAGTTGAGTTTGAATTGATTGCATGGTTCTTGCATGTTATTAAGTATAGCAGTTTTTTTATTCTTTTCTTTCTTTCTTTCTTTTTTCTTACTTTTTGACTTGACAAACAGTGGGCCGGGAGACAAGGCCCTGCTCTCCCTGGGGTAACTTGCTGTGCAGGAAGAGCCCCTCTCACTCCCTCCCTGGCTCTCTTTTACTTCCCTTTCCTCAGCTCCTGACCATTTGTTTCTCACATTCCATTGTTTAGTTCTGTTAATATCAGCCAGTGGTCAACTTGGCTGAGATCAAGGTTTGTCATAAGAAGCCATCGGCATTAGATAGTTTCTGCTGTGTTAATGATTCTTCCATTTGCTTTCTATTTTTGCTGTGTGTTGGGGGCTTTGACTCTGGGTAACTGGCTGATCTGAAATGGAAAAGGTTTTACAAGAATGAGTAACCTCATGACAGATGTCAGAAAGGCAGACAGAAGTGATCTTTGGTTTTGCCGAGCTACCTTTAGGAGGCCACCAGTGGCTACTTGGTGTTGGGTCCAGGACTGTTACACTGTCAGTTGAGACCTCGAAGTTGCTGCCTGTTGTCATGACAATTATTTAGAGAAACTAAATGTTTTTCTGATTGACATATGATTCATATATTTTTCTCACTCCATCCAAAACCAAGTTTCAAGTCTCATGATCTTTCTTTCCACATTCTGCCCTGCTTCCTAAGCCTGCTCAAAGCAGACAGGCACCAGGACAGAATCTATCTTGCCAGATAGAAACCATTTCAGGCAAGGCTTACCTCCATCCTCCTCACTTCTCCACTACTGGGGCTGAGGTGCAAAAGGAAAGAGTAGTGCTGATTATCGTAAGCTCCCAACTCCCTAAAAGCTGATGGGCTAGTGGTTACATTGGAGCAAGCTAGCTGGGATACATATGCCCTTCTTTCTTCAAAATGGGGTACCGTCAGAGGAGGCTGATTGCTGGTTCCTACCATGGCCCCACACAGTGCCAGGAAATTCTGTTTATGATGCCACATGTAACTCCAGCTGGTGCCCAGTCTAGAGAAAAGTGCAGGGCAAGCCTGATAACAGGCAGAGGGTTCCCTGCCCTGACATAGTGACAGCCATTGTGCAATCACATATCTCTATATTAAAGGGCTTGGAAATTGTCAGAGTATTTTTGTATTTGGCAATTCATTTCAGTCTTGTATTAAACCTGAGATGTGACAAAAGAAACCTATCCCAGAACCTGTCAGGTTTCTGTCTAAAGCCTGGAAGGTGAGCTGCAGCCACCAAACTTATCTAGCAACTCACAACTAGGGTTGAAGTCTTTCTGTATTGTGTGAATTCATTTCTGGGTTTTTGGAATGTGCAAAGCAGAGCACTGTCTACTTTTGACTCCAGGAAATCAGTGACAGACATATGACATAAATAACAAAATAAACTGTGATAAGGAATGAAATTCCATGATTTGATTTCTGCTGTGTACTTTTTTTTTTTTTTGTTAAACATTTAACCTTTTATTTTTTCTTTTGATTTTAACTTTTAAGTTCAGGGGTAAATGTGCAAGTTTGTTACATAGGCGAACTCCTATCACAGGGGTTTGTTGTACAGATTATTTTGTGACCCAGGTGCTAAGCCTAGTACTCATGAATAATTTTTACTGATCTTCTGCCTCCTCTCACTTTCTATCCTTAGTTAGGCCCCTCTGTCTGTTGTTCCCTTCAGTGTGATCATATGTTCTCACCATTTAGCTCCCCTTATAGGTGAGAACATGCGGTATTTGATTTTCGGTCCCTGCCTTAGTTTGCTAAGGATAATGGCCTCCAGCTCCATCCATGTTCCTGAAAAGGATATGATCTCAGTTTTTATTGCCGCATAGTATTCCATGGTGTATATGTAGGTTTTCTTTATCCAGTCTACCATTGATAGGTGTTTGGGTTGATATCATATCTTTGCTCTTGTTAATAGTACTGCAATGAACATGCATGTGTCTTTATGATAGAATGATTTATATTGCTTTGGGCATATACCCAGAAATGGGATTGCTGGGTTGAATTCCACACTGCGGATCACCACACTGTTCTCTACAATAGTTGAACTAATTTACGCTACCTCCAACAGTGTCTAAGCATTCCTTTTTTCTCATCATCTGTTACTTTTAGACATGTTAATAATAGCTATTCTGACTGGTGTGAGATGGTATCTCATTGTGATTTTGATTTGCATCCCTCTAGTGAGAGTGATGTTAAGCTTTCTTTCATATGCTTGCTTGCCGCACGTATGTCTTCTTTGAAAAGTATCTGTTCATGTCTCCTGTACACTTCTTAATGTTTTATTATTGTAAATTTGTTTAAGTTCTTTATAGGTGCTGATGATTAGATGCATAGTTTGCAAAAGTCTCCCATTCTGTAGGTTGTCTGTTTACTCTGTTCATAGTTTCTTTTGCTGTGCAGAAGCTCTTTAGTTTAATTACATCCCATTTGTCAAATTTTGTTTCTGTTGTGATTGCTTTTGGCATTTTCACTGTGAAATCTTTGCTTGTTCCTGCATCAAGAATGGTATTGCTCCAGTTGTCCCAGTACTTTGGGATGCTGAGGTCAGCAAATCACTTGAGCCCAGCAGTTTGAGACCTGCTATGTATTTGATCGTGAATGCTGTACTTAAATATTGTTTTATTTTAGGGTTATAATAGCAATTTTATCTTTTCATTAATGTGGTAAAATTGACACACAAAGGCAAGTAATTTACCAAGGCCACAAAGTTAGCAAATGATAATTCCAGAACTTAAACACGGTTCTAATGGGCTACAAATTATATATTTTTCTTATATACTCAGTTTCCTCCAAATAATATCTAAGACTTAAACAGTGCTTTATCACTTATAAAATGTGTTCATACCCTCAATTGCATTTGGCTCTTAGCACCTCTATTTGACCTAGCTAACATGGATGAAGGACTTAATGGTCAAATCGTTAATGGATTTTCCCAGATCACAGGGCTAGCAACTTATAGAATTAGAACTCAACCCAGTTTTTCTTTTTCAAATTTCTTTTGCTATGTTGCCCTGCCTTCCTGGTAAATAATAGCAGCAACCATCCTTTCTGGAGCATTTCATCTGTCCCAGTCAGTATTTGAAGTGTTTTACTTGGCTTCTTCCACTTAACCTTCATAAGAAAACCAAGCGAGGCAAACACCATTATTATTCTAATTTTGCAGACAAGAAATTTAGAGCTTTTTCAAGGTTGTACATCTAGTGAGTGATAAGACTGGGATTTCAGCCCAGATACTCTCTGACTTCAGGATCCTAACCTTCACCATAATACTGTACTGTCTCTCAGCTTGCCAACCCCTGCATACCTCCTCCAGTGCACTCTAAAATGTACTAGGGGTGCACAGTTTTATAGGAGGATAGAAGAAGGACATACTGATTCCAGCTAAAGAGATCTCTAGAAGCTTTGTGAAAGAAGTGACGTTTGAGCTAGGCCTTAAGAGATTAAGTATCTAAGGAATGGATAGGCTTAGTGGCTTGTTTAAAATTTCATAAGTTCTTCAAATACAGGTTTTCTTATGCTCAGATTCAGACTCTTTTTAAGAATGTATAACATAGACCCATCTAAGTTCCTTTTCCTTTCCATGCACTTTATTTCCCTTTCCTTGAACTACAAAGAAATACACAGAATTTGGGAGGGCAAGAGCCTCAAATTCTCCAAAGATTATATAAAAAACAGTATCAGTATCATTCCATGGAGTCAAATGGAAGTGGCACAAATTGAAAGTATAGACATGCCCAAACTAACTCAAATCCTCTTGGTAATAAACAGAGCTTGCATTCGCTATATGGGTATGTGAAATATAAAATAAGCCGGTATATGAAAGTGGATGTGACACATGCCCTAGCAAGGGTTCCATTCACGAACTGATAGAAAGCAGAAATAAAGCTTGACTGTAGAGCCAAATTTTTAAAAGCTATATTTCCATACAGTTTTCAAACACATGTAAAACTCTTTTCATGTAAAATAAATATAAGTCCTGAGTAGTTTTAATTAGCGATCTTGGAGACATGCTGCACCTGTTCCAATTCATCTGCAGAGATGAAAACCCCTTCACCCTTTTCATTTGCTGACAAGTTAATAGACATTTCCAACTCATGCCGGCACATAGAGTTTTGCAGCTTTTCTTGTGACAGGTGAATAATAAAGCTGCGCAAGAATGTGGCAACTGTACATGGAAAACCCTCAGTGAGTGTGAATTCCGGACCGGTGAAGATACATCCTCCCATTGTTCTGCAGGCCTGTGCTTGTGCAGCTGATGCATCACGTTGTTTTTATTAACACAGTTATTGACATGTAATTTACATGGCATAAAATCCACTCGTTTAATGTGCACAATTCAATATTTTTTTGTACATTTACAGAGTGGTGCAACCATCATTACAATCTAATTTAGAACATTTCCATCATCCCCCAAAATAACCTTGGCCCATTTACAGTGACTCCTTATTCACAACACCTCTCAGCTCTGCACAAGCACCAGGAGGCTTCATTTTTAATAAATTTGAGTAGAGATGATATTGACTCTTCCATACACTCACTGCTTTGTGTATTGAATCAATGAGGAATTAAATGGCACATTTGTGTATTGGAGAACATAATATAGTATATCATATGGCTAAATCTGTGTGTATGTGTATGAGCATTTGTGTTCATGCATTTAGGCACATGGCTAAAAGAAAATGCAAGAAATCATCCACGCAGAGAAGCAGAGGTTGGAAGTCAGCTTACACTTTGATAGCAAAGCTGTTAGCAGGGATATTCAAGATGAGTACCACCAGATGCATTTTACTGAGAAAAGACAAAAATACAATTACGGTGTATTCTCATTATTTGGGAATCACTATTTGCAATTTGCCTACTTATTAACATTTATAACTCCAGAATCAATACTTGCAGATTGGAGTCATTCACAGACATGCTCAGAGTAGTGAAAAATTTAATTTCCACTCACCCACCATGTTCCCAGCTGAGGTCAATAAAGATGACACTCTGCCTTCTTATTTAAGCCTTGACAGAGAGATGACCTGGGGAAGGGGAAGGTTGGGGGCACTCAGTGTAGTGCAAGAAGCTCCAGAGCAAAGCCAGTTGAAGACGATTTGAATTTAGTTCTGGCACCTGTTAGTGGTACAGCTTAGGCAAATCACTTAAAGATTTTGAACTTTGTTTCTCTTTTGTAAAATCAAGAAAATAGAATCTCCCAGGATGTATTGCATTTGGAGCTAGAGATTACACACACACACACACACACACACACATACACATATGTATATATAAAAAATATCCTCCAAGAAGCACAGTTTCAGTATTCACTAGTTCATTTTTCATGGGGAACTGCATAGAAAATAGCTATCATGAATAATGAGAATTAAGTGTCTATTCTTGAGATCGTTGGCTGTGAGAGGGAGGGAGGGAGGGGAAGCTTTCCTCATAGAACAGCTGAAGTTTCCATGGATATTTTATCCTACAAAATAGCTACAACTCTCTTCAAATTTCTTCCTTTATTAATAATCCATTATTGTATGTAGAAGTGATTTCTAAAGTTCAAAAGTAAGATAGAGAAGAAATCTTTGGAACTGTACCAATTAAGAACTTGTTTTGCTGCAAGTATTGTAAATCTGACTCATAGGGCTTGAACACAGGTGTTTGTTATTCTCACATACTTAGAGGTTTGAGGTGTGAGGTTTTAGCATTTTCTTGGGTGCTGAGGGTAGAAACCAAGGCTCCTACTATTTTCTCCTCTGTCATCCTCAGTGGATGTTTCTCACCTTTGTGTATTTGTCTTATATACATGTGACAGTTGCACCAGTGCCTGAACATAGGAGAGGGAGTAAGGGTAAGGCGTTATGTCTCTGAAGTATTTCTTCTCCTATCAGAATCAAGAAAGAAACATTTTTCTCAGAAATGAGAAATGACTTATTCCAGTGACTTCCCCATAGATCTCAGTCAGAAATATACTATATGGCCATTGAAGACTGATTCGGATTAGTTATAATCCATAGACTGGGCTGGGAATGTTACTACCCCAGACAAAACCAAGTTTTCGTTAGCCATGAAAACCAGGGAATGGGCACTGGATACTCAGGAGACTAAATGGGATTGAACACAATTTCTGGGTGTAGACAGACTAGTGCCCTGTGGACTTTCTGATGTGGTTTCCTATTAGCAGCTCAGGTGTAGAGATATGCCCTAGCTTTAACCCCATAACAGAGAATAAAAAGCTAGTATTCCAGGATTGGGATCTTACTGATCCTTCATCCCACTAGAGCTCAGGGGAGCTTTCTTTATATAGTTCTGTGAAAGATTTTGTTCTCTGGAAAATGTAAGTCTATTGCATGGATACAAAGTTGAAGAATTATTTTTACAAGTTGAATATCTTGTTAAAAATAAGAAAAGCGACATTTTTAAATAAAAATGTCACTCAGAGGATGAGAAGTTGAAAATCTTTATTCAGTTTCCCATGTGTATTTATAACTTTTGAACCAAACTAGGATATGAGGGCTGTCCTGTGACAATGTGTTAGCCTTAGACACTACCAGAATTCTTCAACTGGATTTATAAAAAGCACTTGCATGTGGTTTTAGACCCCTTTGAAAAACCATTCATTATTTTATTAAAATATAGCATTCTTAATTTAATAAGAATTTAATTTTATTGCAATACATACATGAAAAAACAGGTACTGATTTCATGGAGTACTAATATATTCATTAGTACTCAAGAAGACTAATTTTCAAGAAATTTAAATATAGTTTTGATTAAAATTTAAAAATACATGCTCTCAGTGACTGATAGAGCCTCTTCCATGTTCCCATAAAAATACCAACAAGGCCTGGCGTGGTGGCTCACGCCTGTAATCCTAGCACTTTGGGAGGCCAAGGCAGGCAGATCAAGAGGTCAGGAGTTCAAGGCCAGCCTGACCAACACGGTGAAACCCTATTTTTACTAAAAATACCAAATTAGCTGGGCATGGTGGCACATGCCTATAATCACAATTACTTGGGAGGCTGCGGCAGGAGAATCGCTTGAACCCGGGAGGCAGAGGTTACAATGAGCCGAGATTGCACCATTGCGCTCCAGCCTGGGCGACAGAACAAGGCTCTGTCTCAAAAAAAGCAAAAAACAACAAAATTACGTAATTTATAAAAACCTTATAAACCCCTAGACTTTAAGAGTAAAGAGAACTCAGGCCAAAATCTTGGAAGGATATTCACTAGTAATAGGACTAGGTTAGGCTTGAAAAAAAAAATCATGCTTTGTGTATGACTGCTGACCTAAATGAAAACATGCATTCATTGAGGAAAAAGCGAAACCCTTTGATTCATTGCATAGTTTAGCCCTTGTCAAGGTCAGAGAAGGCCATTTAAGTAGAAAGCTAAGTAGCTACAACTCCTCATCCTTTCCTGACCTCTACCTGATGGTAACTATTTCCTGGGCTAAGGAAATCATTGTGTAGAATAATATGGTGGCCAGCAACCTGGTATCTGGAGTCAGAGGAACCTGAGTTAAATACTAGCTCCACCATTTATAATATCAGCTTAATCCCTTAACTTAAGCTTTCTTAGTATACGTCTTATATGTAAAATGGACAAGATGATAGAGCTCCTGTCAAAGAGTTGTGATGTTTAAATGAGTCAGTACATGTGGCAGAGTTAGCCTAAGATTCTATGTACAGTAAGCATTCCATAGCACTGCTTACTCATCTATCAAATATTAGTGTAATGTTTTGTGCTACTATCTCACACATGCATAAGGTGAGAGAAAAGATGAAAGACAAGAAAAGAAACATGGAAAGGCAGAGGGAGAGGAAGGGGGAGAAGAAAGGGAGAGAGAGGACATAGAGATAATATACTCTGCCACTAACCCAACGGGATGGAAGAGTAGCTTGTGATCTGAGAAGTGTTGCTGGGCATGTTCTTATCCTCTTCTCCTTAACAACAATGCAAAGCGAGGGCTATTCTTAGAAAAGCTTGAAGTATTTAATGCTGTGGTTGCTCTCTTTTGTAGAGTATAAGTGAATTACAGATTGAACAAGACTCCTTACCTGTTTCTTTGGAAATAAATGGACGTGAAAGCCTAAGAAAAGCTCACTGTAGAAATACCGGTAGGCAACAAACAAATGAACAAACAAACAAGCATATAATTAAAGCATCAATGAAACAAGAACAGGGGAGTCAGAGAAAGCAAAGACTCAGATGAAGATTAATGTAAAGAGAAGGTAAGGTATAAAAATACTGTCAAAGTCTAATGAGCGGTCCTCAACTGAGGATATTTTGCAATTCCCCCTGCTCTCCCCCCCAAATATTGGACAGTGTCTGGGGATATTTTTGATAGTCATAGTTGCAAGGATAGTACTGGCCTCCAGTAGGTACAGGCTAGAGATGAGGCTAAATGTTACACAATGCACAGATGGCCTTTCACAACACATAGTTACCTGGCCCCAATGTCAATAATGCTGCGGTTGAGAAACTCTGCTCTGAAGACAGGTTAAAAGTAAAAATCAGAGATATTGATCTTTAGAATTGACCCTTCAGAAAATTGAATCATGCAGAGGAGGAGCTTAAAAGACTCTCCATTCATTCAAAAGCAAAACAAAAAATATCAAAATTGTTAAAAAGACATTACATATAAAATAGAAAAGGTGATCAACCTATGAAAAATAGGTATATACAGAAAGAACGTAAAGACATAATGAGGTATATAATGGATGAAAAATTACTTGAACTGAAAGAACAATGGGGTCTACGGATTAAAAAAAAGGCATTTCCTGTTTGCAACAAAAAATGCTTAAAAATTCAGGTATCAAAAAGGGATAGATTTTATATGAAAAAAAGCAAGTTGGTTTCAGATTTCTCCTGCCCAAGGTAAAATGTCAAAACAAACAAATACCACACAGACAAAGATTCCTAAGGCAATGTTTATAGAAATTTAAGGACAAAGGCTTCAACAAAATAAATATGTACCCAAATAAAATAGCTATTTCTAGAAGTCCAAAGAGAGGTAATACAATCCCATGGTTTCAACTCAAAAAATATTAATAATCTCAGCCAGCAAAGAAAAAAATTGAAAAATACGAACTTACATCTAGAAAGTCATGATATGAAAAGCCTAATCTTGAGCACTAAAAAGAGATAAAGATATCTTATAATATTTTATTATTTACATTTTGGTAACAAATTAAAATTCAAATAATAAAGGTACTATTGAAATGTAAATGATACTCTAATCTCTTATGAATGGAGATCTACATCTAAAACCTCACAATTCAATAACAAAGAATAAAGTGACTTACCTGAAATGATGAAGACAAAAATCAATGTAACTTTTATAATCTTAGAAATAAATATTGGGAATTAGTTTTTGTAAATCACACTGTCACAAGCTCACTTAAAACACTTCTATTCTTTCAAAATCATTAGTACATTTTCAAAAATTAACAACTTAATATATGTAACAAGAGAAGAAAAGGAACAGAATAAATGTATGAATTTTTAAACAAAGAAAAAACAATGTGACAGAAATAAGACGAAATTCAATATTTTTCAGCCTTCAGACTACAGTGGGTAAAGAGTAGTTTTTCACTGAAAGATAGTAATAACCCCATAATGAAAAATCTTTATGCATGAAACATTTTTTATCAAATAAGTAAAACAAAGCCTATTATGCATACAAGGCTAAGTTGATAGAAACACTCAGCTTTTTAATAAAAAAGTAGTATTAAAAGAAATAAATTCATATACTAGAAAAGAATAAAATATTTTAAATTGGAGTCTTATACACAGAACACAATTCTGATTAAAATACAGTTAAAGTCATTATACAGAAATATATGCCGAATAAACACAGAGTGTATCTTTTTAAGGACTGATGAAATAGTCACTTTAACAATCGCTTTTTAGACCAGGAATAAAACACTACAATATTACAAAAATATAAAAATGAATGTAAAAGTCTCTCTGCCCTCAATGCTACTGAGGCCTGTTACTGGAAAGTGTAAATAAAAGTTTAAAGAATAAAACAAATGCAGAAAAAAATGCAATGTTTATTATGAATAACTCTTGGATAAATGAGGGAGAAACTCTTTAGTTACTATGCAGCTGCCATAAAAATTCTTTTAATCAAAATTTGTACAATATTTCCAAAGCTATGCTCACAGGCAAATGTACAGCCCCAAATGCTTTTAGTATTCATTAACAAAAAGAAATGTCACTAATCTAAACTTTTCACTTCTATAAAATAACACAACAAGCCTAAGGGCATCAGAGAAAGAAAAAATATCAAAATTAGTTGATTTGATATATGCAGAAAGGACATTTGGAAAATAAATGGAAGAGATGATTCTGTGGAATAATAAAGAGCATAATGAATTAAATACACACATAGCTTCTGTTTTCCTTAAGAAAAATGTAGTAAACCCCTGGATATATAGCATTAGAATGAAAAGCTATATTTCAACAGATACAGTGATCATTCAAAAGTAGTAAAAATTATTATGTAAAAATCTAGGCTAATGAGTATGAGAACCTTGATGAAAATGTTACTTTTATAGGAATTTCTTAAATGATAAAAAGTGGTTCAGGGAATGTTAGAAAACAAAAATGTCTAATACCTATTAGAAAGAATGAAAAATAATTAAAGACTTATTAGGGTCAGACAGTTTTACTAAAGAATTCTTTTAGATTATGATTTTATAAAGTAATTCTAACGTCATGTAAAATATTTTACTACTTGAAAAAATATAGAAAGATTAACAAATTAGGAAGCTACAATCACTGGAAAAGCAAACTAATATAACTTATAGACCAATAAAACTTATAAATGCAGTTGCAAAAATTCTAAATAAAATATTTATAAACAGTACATTAGTAGAATAATTTATGACAGCCAAGTAGGATTATTTCATTATTGATATTAGGATATAAATTGTTTTTTTAAAAAAGGATGGATAAATGTAATTTTCACCATGACATCTATTTTAAACTTACATGATGTTGATTCTCAGTTATTAAGGATAATATGGTTACTGGAAAATACTGAAGGCATTTTAACTTCAGTGACGCTTATGGCAAAATTGTCTAATTGTCTATTATGTTGTTTTAAACACTGACTGAGATAAAGAAACATGAAACACAAATAAAATCTTTAGCTATCGGGAATGAGAAGACAAGTGTCAATATATATGAGTTGTTTCTGTGGAAAAATGATAATTAATTGAAATATGATTCAAATTATTATGAAGTAAATCAAAACCTTTCCAATACACTAGCAATAAAAAATTGGACAATGGAATGGAAAATATGTTATTTATAATGCAACAAGACATAGACTACATGAAACAGCTTGATTAGAAATGTGGATAACTTATGGAAATTAAAGAAAAAAATTACTAGGTATATAAAACATGATGAGATATATACCATGTTTACAGATGGGAATATCAAACATTGTAGAATGAATGTCTTCCTAAGTCAATTTAGAGATGTAAGATAATTTCAATCAAGATTTAAATTAGATTGTTTTATTAATTCTGACAAGGACAAAGGAGGCTTGAAAAAGTGGTTTGAGAGCGTAGTTGCAAGAAAGCATGGATAATTTTAAAACAGAAAGTAACAATGAGTGATAAAATTATTAAAGTTTTTATGAATATGTAATTATGAAATTACAACTAAAAGATAGTTGAATGGGTTCAATAATTGAAACACATGTTAATTGAATATACTAGTTAGCCTTAAACTACAGTACACAGTTTATTAGAATCTAAGTATGAAAAGAAAATAGCACATACCAGTGGGGAATCAGTTAATTATTCAGGATATAATGTTAAAAAATTGGTTATGTATATAAGCTAGTAGTAACTTTAGATTTTTTTCCTGTGCAATTAATTAAATAAAGATAGCCTCCAAAAATCTACCAAAAATACTCGTGTGTATGTATATAGACCATAGGTTTTCAAAATATACATCAGCTGAGATATTCAGTTTAGTAAAATGTAAGTTGCAAAGTAGATATATGATTAAAATTATTTTAAAATAGAGAAGGAAATATGCATTTTTATATGTATATGTAAATTTTAAAATATGTAGATCATAGCTGCAATGATACCTGAAGAGCTAACAAAATTTTTTTTTTTAGGTGGCTAAGGTAAAAGGAATTAAGTGAAGGTCAAGGTGGATTTTTGCTTTATTTTTGTTTTTTAGTATTCTGTGACAGAAATAAAATTTTGTACAATGAAAAGTTTAAAGACAAAAATTAAACCAATGGAAAAATATCCAAAGATCACTATATTAGATATATGATACATAATGTACAGATTAAAACCAAAAATAAATATATGAAGCAAACAGTAAACTAAGATATTATTGTGGTATATATTTTCACCTTGTAAAAAGTTCTAAGAAATAATTTTGCAAAAATGTCTCAATGTAGAAGTGGGCATTCAATATGAGCAATTCACAGAGGCCAGAAAATGTGTTGAAAAGATCAGCCTTACAAGTAATCAGTAATGCAAATGAAAGCGCTATTGATTTTTCACTCACCACATTGCAATAGATTTTTAAAATATATTTCAATACTAGGGGGAATGACTTTTATGACAGTTTTATACATTTTTAATGAGAGTGTGAATGGGGTAAGCTTACTCTATAACAGTTCGCAAAATTTACTAAAAACCTTAATAGAAATTTATCCTTTGCTCCAACATTTTCACTTTTTAGAAATTTATCTAAAATTTGAAAAAGAAGAGAGGCACATACCAGTGTAAAATGACAATGATTGCATTAAAATTTATCATAGTGCAAAAAATAACAACCCTAATTTCCAACAATAAGTATTTTGAAAATGTAGAATATTTGTATAAGGGATTGATTTTCACTGACTAATTATCATGTTTTAGAACATTATCTGCTATCATCATAACAAGCATCTGTTAAACGTTTTTGCTTTGTTTAATGCACACAAAATGACACATAGAAAATAGAACAGAATGTTAAAAACTCATGTGAATTTGTGTATGAGTCTGTGTAGACCTGGAGATAGGACGATATGGATTATAGATACATATCCATATATAGAATTCTATGTAATTGATTTGACGTTTCTGTTCATTTTCTTATGAAACTTTTCTGCTTTCAAATGTTTCTCTTTTTAATTAACATCCGCTATTTCTGTAGTCAGATAAAAGGAAGGGAGCGTAAAAAAAAGCTACACACAAAAAGTACAAATGACTCTTCCACAGTATCTGCCTGTTTGCTGACAGAACTACATTCACTAAACATTCAAAGAAGCATTTCTGTGACAGAGACTGGCGGCATTTAACAAGGAATTTTATGAGCATTGAAGGCCCAGATATTTATAAATCCTCACAATACCCCTGTAAAGTAGGTAAGGAAGCACATTATTCCTTCAAAAGCAAGCCCTCCTTTATCAATCTTGTCAAGATTGTCAAATCTTCCCCATGCTGCAAATGGCAATAGCGATTATTGTTCTTTTTCCTTAGTAATAATAAAATACCACAGTGACCAGAATTAAGTTTTTGCAAAGAGGAAATTGATGCCTCTGTTGGTGGTCCAAGTTTTTGTAGGGCCAACAGAAAGTCATCACAGATTCCCACAATCCGTCTCCACTAATTCATTGATTCTGGATATCAGACTCAATGCCTTTTAATTCATAAGTTAAACAAAGATCTATTAAGTGCCTAGTTTCTAGGTGCTGCGAATATAGCAATGAAAAACAAAAATGAAACAAAACCAAAGTTTCTTACTTCAGAGAGCTCACAGTCTAGTATGTTGATAGTTACCATTTCCCCCTTTTGTCTCCCTGCCTGATCTCCAAAACACTTATGCAATGGTGTCCCTAAAGGCTTAGTTCCTTTCAAGTTCCCAGATTAACCTAGGCATTAAATAAGACTAAAAGGAGTAAGCACATATGTATTGCTGAACATTAAAGCATACTCCTAACCAATACTGCATTGCTTTACCCCATTCTTACCCCAGCTGCGGTCTGTCCAGTCAGCTCCTGGAACTAGTCACGGTATCCATGCTGTTCAGTTTGATAGCTACTAACCACATGTGGCTATAAAAGTTCAGTTTTCATTAGCCACATATGGCTGGTAAATACAGATATAGAATATTTGCATCATTGGGAAAGGTATATTGGGCAGATCTGCTCCATAGTTTTATTGCAATCTCTATTATTATTATTATTATTATTATTATTGAGACAGGGTCTTGCTCTGTCACCCAGGCTGGAGTGCTTTGCATGACATTGGCTTACTGCAACCTCTACCTCCCAGGCTCAAGTTACTCTCATGCCTCAGCCTCCCGAGCAGCTGGGATTACAGGCATGTACCAGGACACCTGGCTAATTTTTGTATTTTTAGTAAAGACGGTGTTTCACCATGTTGGTCAGGCTGAACTCCTGACTTCAAGTGATGGTGTGAGCCATGGCACCCAGCTGTTTGTTTTTAATAGAAATTTTCTTAACTCCAACTATGTTTCCAGATCTGCTTGTCTAGCCCTTCTTTTCAGAGCTAGACTCCTTTCTAGCTATCCCCCAATCTTCTGCTTGTTAATGGAATACTTTACATGACCACTGCTGGAGTAACTAGAGTTCTGAAACTCACAGTGTTTTACGTATGTTCTTCCCAACTTGTGGGTCAAACAGGTGCTAACCACTGAACTGTGGCTAAGTCTGCCATGCATAGGCCTTTAAAACAGTCTGGCCCCTCCCTTCTTCAAATCTCTAGTGCCAATTTCCAGGAAACCCATCATCTTTCCACCATCCATTGTCTCAGTGCCATGGCCAAGCCTATTCTGAAACTCTCATTTCTTCAGAACATGAGATTGCCTTATCTTTGTACCTGATACTCATTAATAAAGTTTCTGGTTCTAGCTTTGTCTCCCCCTCATTCTGTACAATTTATATTCTTTATATGAAGCTGTTTCTTTTGGCTTCCTTCAAAGAATATCTTTTTCAGTGGGGCCAATTCTCAATACTGAAACCTTCAGTTTTGCAGGCATTCATGTTGACACCTAGAAAGTACCTTACTTTAAGGAATTCCCTTGAACCCTGCAACATGCCCCCCTTGCTGTACTTCTAGAGCCAATTTTTTTGGCCTAATGAGTTTTCATGGCCCTACATTGTGTTGGTGGCAAGGTGTTTTACCAGGTTCTCCCTCCTTCTCCTCTTCTAATCCCAGAAACTGCTAACATATATGCCTTGCACCTAAGTCTTGAATAATTCATTCAACAACATCAAAAGCTCATGTTTTTTGAGCAAGGATTCTATATGAGGCAGTGTGTTACAACAAGGGGATATACAGGGAGGAATAAAATATACAAGAAGATTGCTGTATAATTATGACAAGGAATTCTTTAACAAGGGAAAAATCCTTTCTTTTCTGCAGTAAGAGATCATGTTCAAAACGCAAGTAATCCTTAGGAAAAGAAACTCAATGATCACAAATTTATTTCGGTTATAAAGGCATACCAGTTCAGGAATGGGAAGGAAACCGTGGAAAACAGAAAAACAAACAAACAATAAACAGCAACAATAGGAAAAAAAAAAACCTTGAAAAGTTAGTTATTTTTCATGAAATAATTCTGGTCCTCACATATTTATGCTTTTTTTTTTCTTTTAAAAATTATACGGAAAAGGGTAACTAGGGAAAAGAAACATTTGCACAGTTTTTTATTTCCTTAGTAGCATGAACTGGTCTAATAAATTGCAGGTATTTTCTAATTGTCTCTCAGATCGAAGCAGTCATGAGCTGTTTCAACTTTAGATTGACTTAGACCATTCATGAGTTTTATGTTTTCACATCAGTCTATTGTGACCATCTATTCATTCAGTTACTCAATAAATATTTCTTATTTAGCCAGGATGTGCTACTTTCAGTTATGGGCTTCGGGAATACAGTGACCAAGAAGGACAAAGTGCTTGTTTTCATGCAAATAAGCAAACAAATACTAAATATCTAGTACTGAAAAGTGCTAAGAAAAATAAGAGTAAACAGAGAGGTAAATTTATTCTTAGGGTGTTCTGAGACAGCCTTTTAAAGGAGGTGACATCAGAGCAGAGACTAGAATGGCATGGGATGGCAAGCTCCATGAGTGACTTGGGAAGAGTGTTCCATGCAGAAGAAATCACTCATAAAAAAAAATTCCAAAGCAAAAGTAACATGCACTAATTCTTGTTTTAAAATGATTTATCTGGCTTCTCTGTGAATAATGCACTTGTGTGGGAAAGCAAGACAGAAGTAAAGACACCATTAGGAGACAGCGCATCCTTAGCTCTCTGATTCAAAGCTATTCTAAGTCCTGAATGTCAATTTTCATCTTGGCTCTTAAGTAGAATGCATTTTTCTTATCTATGCGCTACAATTCATTCTCAGGAATGCTTATGTTCCGTGTATGTTATCTCAATGTTAAGTCTTAAACCTCAATGACAATATTTTGTTAAGGGAACACGAACACTTCAATTTAATAGTGTTGAGCCTTCAGTTATTGAATTATGGCAGTCCTTACTGGAAACTGCATTGGTTGCTCTACGCTTGTTCTTTGTATTTCTATATGAAAATGGTATCTCTAGCATGGCCTTCCTCCCATTACCAAGAATAAAATCTGAGCTTTTTTCCAAAGATCATCAAGACTGCCTTGCCACTGATACAGCTTTTTGGCATTTGTGGGAAGCCAATATATTTCTTTTTAATTAAGAGAACGCCTGAAGACATTTACCCTTTCCAACTAAAAAGCCTTGGATAAGGACATAAAAACTACATTCATGCCAATTTTATTATGGAGAACAAGCATACACCTTCTTCATTTAAATAGCAGAATGGTAAACACAGACAAAACACATCAGTTACTGTTAGCATCTGTATCAAAATTAGCAAATTTAGGTTATACTTGAAAATTGTATATGTACATATACACACATATATATATATATAATTTTAATCATCACTTCCTCAATATAAAGTCTCATTGCAGCTTGATGGAAATATCTAAAAATAGATATCATTTGCATAAAAATCAGTTGCACTGAAATAGCTGTAAGATTAGAAATCTTAGAAATAGTAATAAAGCAAAAGTGATTTTATTCTGCTTTCACAAAGATGTTATTTTCTGTGTCTTCAATGCATTGGTAATAAATGTCTAAACTTAGTTTCTTTAATTTTACTTTGATACATTGCTTTGACTTTAACCATTATGAGCTTTGACCTACAAATCATGAAAAAGATTTAGCTCACTTCATCACCATTAGTAGAGAGATTTAAATCTAATGTTGACAAATCATTCATTATATGATATGTCACATCACCTCATATGTAACTATGTATAAGAATTTTAACATTTTCTTACATTTATTTTGACTAATGAAAGAAGATCATAAAGGTAAAGATTATATCCTTAAGTAGCATGTTTATGGAGAAAAACTTTGCTTGACATTTCAAAAATGTGAATGTTATTACTTTATATCCTTCACATGTTGTCGTTAATGTTAATTTAATAATAAAAATTTGTATCAACATATTTTCTACCTTAGGCAAACATGTGCTTTCTTACTGCAGGCACTCTATTTCACAATGCTGTTCTTAAAAGTGGATAAAACAGAGGGATTAATGATGTTTGAGGTAAAAAGTGGATCGCTTATTAGCTTACAGAGTTTATGTATGGGTTTTCATGATTTGAGACTGATCTAGTGATGAGAATACATGTTGCTCTGGAACTTTGCCATTAGCATGCTGCTTGACTTGAATATTTCCTTTTGGTCATATTCTCATTAGTTTAGAATGTGTAGCAAATGAATTACAGCTGTGTTTTACTTCTGCTGCTCACAATTGAGATCAGTTAGCAGGAATCTTTCAATGCACCTTTAGGGAATCTTTGTTATCATTTAATGAGATTGTCAACAGCATTTTCCAGTAAGAAGTTGGCTGTGGAAAATAATTTTCAGAATTCTGACTTTCTTAATTCGCATCACAAAATCAATTCAGGAAACCCATACTGTATCAGAATCAGATTATTTCTGCTGACTTGACTTTTTTTCAGAATCTAGAAAACGTCATCTTAGTTAAGGCATGTATGTAAAACTAGATGTATTTAAAAAGGTAAAATAATCCTGTATCTATTGAGCACCTGCTATATGGCATGCACTGAGATAGCTGGTTACACCCAACAGTAAATATTTAGTGGGCATGGTAAATGCATTTGTTATTGGTCCTCCCGTTGCTGTGTTATCAACAATTCATAATCAACTAACCTGATGGTGCAATATCCAGCAGTAAATCTATTTCAGTTTCAAGGAGAGAGTTGTGAGAGAGGGGATAATTAAAATAAGGCATAAATCAGAGCCAAGGAGCTTGGCAGGATAGTGGATTCTGTCTGTCTGTCTTCTGAGAAACATTTTTCTGTGCTGATAAACCAACATAGAGTGACACCCTGATGTTTTTCACACACCATAATGCTCCACTTGTGTTCTGTTTCCCTGTGAGGAAAGTGAATCCAGAAAGTTGTTTCTGTATAGGTTATATGGCCCCTGCTACCATAACTAAGTAAAACCACCCCTTGCATCCTGGCCACCATGTGCCAAAAGCATGATGTGTCCTGATTAAGGTAGATAGTGTCAATATCTGAAGCATCAGGGACTGAATTCTTCTCAATAAGCTGCCTTTATATTGGCCTGTGAGAATCCAATTCCAGTCAACTCTTCTTTTGATGAAAACCATTGTAGATAAACAGCCAGGAGGCAGAACAATCATCATGAAGCACAGTAGTACCGAGTTCTTCTTTTGGCTGCAGTCTTAAAAGCACTGGGTTCTGGGTGCTGGAAGAGCTTCTGACATAGTTTTATTCTACATATAATTGTGGAGATCTCCCCCTGACATGTAAAGAAAGTTATACATTTTTTGCAATTTAAATACAGTTGATAGCTATGCCATTTTGTTGCACATTTTTCTAGACAAGCCTACACAATGTTTACGTTGTATATTTAACTCCGCAAAGTGAATACCAACAGAAACTCAAATAATTGAGCATGTACTTTAGCAAGATATTATTTATCTTTAGAATCACATTCTCATTAAAACCTCTCTAAATTTGACAGGTCATTGTCACATTTTCCATGTTTTTGCAGATGAAAAAACTGAAAATCAGCCAGGTGTGCTGGCTCATGCCTATAATCCCAACGCTTTGGAAGGCCAAGGTGAGTGGACTGCCTGAGCTTGGGAGTTTGAGATCACCCTGGGCAACATGGTGAAACCTCATGTCCACTAAAAGACAAAAAATTAGCCAGGCATGGTGGTGCTTGCCTGTAGTCCCAGCTACTCTGGAGGTTGAGGCACAAGAATCACTCACTTGAGCACTGGAGGCAGAGGTTGCAGTGAGCCGAGATCACACTACTGCACTCCAGCTTGGACTATAGGGTGAGACTCTGTCTCAAAAAAAAAAAACAAACAAAACAAACAAAAAAAACCCTGAAAATCAGAGATGGTGAATGATTTCTTAACATCACAGTGATTGAGAGACAAGTGTCAGATATCAGTATACACTTTTCTCAATGTCCTTAAATCGGTGACTGGTTGTATGGGAGTCCTTGGGACCCTCTCCTTAGCACTTTGGCTTTAGGATGTGGTGGTCTGAAGCTGCTCAAGTTTCTATCTGTATTGTTGCTGGAGGTGTGCAGGCTCTACTCCATAGGCCTTTTCACTAACTCAACTCACTTCTCAGCCAAACAGCACCACATCTGTCACCAGGGAGGCTATGGAGGCAAGGACGCATGTAAGACATTTGAGGAACTGTCCAAATGCTGACATTCCCATTTTTAAAGTGCACACAGAACAGAGAAGATTTGATTTGGTAACTAGTCTGCCATTTGACATGATTTGATCACCTGGGAATATATTTAAATTCTAATACTGAGAGAGAGACTAGTCCAGGGGGTGGGTACTTTTCCAAAGTGTCCATGAAGTAGCAAACTGAGACAAGAGGGCAATAGAGAGATGGTACAACCAAGATAACTAAAGGAAGTCTGACAAGCCCATTAAAAGACAGTGCACATTAACATCTTGAACCAGAAAGTGACAGACACTTGTAGGAACCCCGGGCATGTTAAAAAGACACAGGAGCCAGCTTGTAGGGACTTGCATTGATTAAATATGAGACAATTTGGGCCTCAAAATAAATAATGCTAGTAATGGATTGTAATTTAATGAATAAAACAAGAATTTCTGAGTCCATACAAAATATAAATAACTGAATAATAAATGAAGAAGGAAAATGTTCTCTCACAGTAGAATGCTATCAATCTAATAGTTGCAGAAGAAGGGATGGAATTAGAAAATTGGTAATTGATGCTAAAATTAGCATATGAGTTTGATGAGAGACAGATGTATTTACATCATCTCAACCACAGATTAATGTCTCTTCATACATTACTTTAATTACGCAGGGAAAAAGAGTGATCTTATAGTGAAGGACACCAATTAACCAAGTGATTAAAGCTAATATCACCAATATACCAATATACGGATTAATGAACATCATGTACCTACTACTATGTCACCTTGAGATAGACACAAATTCACTTATGTAGTACTTCTGTCAAAATGTATAATCAAAATCTAATTACAGGTAAATATCAGACAAACCAAAACCAAGGGCAATTCTACTAGATAATGGAGGTGTGTTTATCAACATAGCCCATGTCAAAAACAAAAAGGCTAAATAACTGCCCCAGATTAAAGAAAACCAACTAAAATCCAGAATAATGTGTAATCCTGGATTAGGCTGTGAACTGAGAAACGTAATTAAGATCAATAAAGATCAATAGTGAAATGGGTGATGTTTAAAAGTAGACTGTAAGTTAGATAATAGTTTTGCATCAATTTTTAGTTTTCTGAGTTTGATAACTGTACTGTTTACTGAATTGTTTGCAAATACTGAAGTATTTAGAAGTGAATGGACGTGATGTCTTGAACTTACTGTCAAACAGATTAGAAATAATATACATATGGGAGACAGGGATAGAGAGAATGATAAATACCAATGGGTCAGAATATAAATGACTGGTCAGTTTGATCAAAAGCTATACATGAGCTCCTCATACAATTTTTTATCCTCAGAATACATATGTATGTATAAAGTTTATATATATATATATAATGTATATATGTATATTAGGTTTATATGTATATTTTATTTATATATTATATATGTATTGTTAAATGTTACTACATATGTTAAAATATATATATAAAAAGTTTTCAGTCATACATGTATAATATATACATATTAAGTATACACATTTAAAGCCATACATAGAATATATGTGAAATTGATGATATTTGAATGTAGATTGTGGGTTAGATCTACATAAATAGAATATATGTATGACTTTAAAGTCTTTTAATTTTGAGATATTATAGACTCATATGCAATTTTAAGAAATAATATAGCAAGATCTTGTATATCCTTCACCCAGTTTTCCCTGATGGTAAAAACTTTCAACTTTTCCGTACATTTGAAATTACATCAAAATTGAAAATTACAAAAATTAGGCACATTGTGTTTCTGACTCAGTTCCATTACACTAAGGCATTAAAAGCTTCAAGTATATGGAAGAGTTACAGCACTTCTGAGAAGGGATGCAAATAGGAAAGTGAACTAAAGGATGAATAAACCTTGGTCAGTGGGTCAGGCAGACAGGGAAGTTTGAGTTAAGACAGTCTGTAGAAGATAGCTTGTAATGAGCTACCATTTTGATGCCCAGTAACTGAAACTATCAAAATATATTTTCTTCAATGTAAAACAGGATCACAAAAACTAACTCACAAGGGGTATTGTAGGTATATGATATAGTGGATATTCACCACTTGGGATTATGCCTGACATAAAAAATGCTCGATGGATATTGCCCATTTAACACCCACACCCATTGGCTTTCCCAGATCTTTCTCTTTATGCCAAGTGTAAAATTTATCTAATTCTACCTCAAGGACATGTAGCCTCAAGCCTGTGAAAGCTTATTCCTGAGACCAGGATACTGTTTCATGACTCGTAAGATACAGGTCTTACTATAACCCTGAAGGGAAGAAACATAACACTTGAGCATTAGGATAATAATGAACACTTTTCTTCCCATTTCAGAATTATTCAAATGTATAGTCAATGGATCCCAGTGGAAGCATATTTTTCTCTAATTTCTGCCTGAAGACTTTGTACCGCGTTTCTCCCTTAGAACAAACATGGGAAAGTGTTCTGGGAAAAGCAGTATTTTAGTGAATCAATAAGTAGAATGTTTTCTTTAAAAGTGTTACAAATTCTTTCCATGTTTTTTTCCTTAGAAACATGGGTGCACATGTTTAGAATCTAATCAGTCAAATTAATAGACTCCAGTGGCAAAGAAAGGAATTGAGAACTAGGATTTTGGCCTTTTTTAAAATTACTTCAAAAATGGGCATTTCTATTTCTTGGTAATGTTTTAATTTTATTATTCAAATATAGTAAGCACCAGTACTGTGCTGCAAACTAAGGGGGTTGCTTTGAGGTGTAGAAAAACACTCCATCACAAGTCATGCTGTGTGTAAGATATATTGCATATTCAAAAATCATTTAAATGCAGCGTGACTTAAAAGAATAATGAGTGAATTAAAATGCATGATACAGATAATAAGAAATTTCAGTGGGGCAAATGGTGAATACAACAGAATTCGAAGATCTTTGTGGAAAGGGAAGGGGTGAAGATTAGAGGTTTTCAGAGACATACAGTATTAGTGTCATCTCCAGCCTCCTGGGTATTTTCATCTGTGTTACCTCCAGTTGTTTCAAGCACTGAAATTTTTCCAAAACAAAGTGATGATAAATGTTTGAGGTGATGTATCTCTCAATTACTCAGACTTGATCATTACGCATTGTATGCTTGTATCAAAATATAACATATACCCCATAAAAACTATTATGTATCCATAAAAATTAAAAAAAGTAATTGTATCTATAAGAATTAAGTCATTTATTCAAATAATTTAGAGTGTGATTTTATTAAGGGGTACTTATCCATGGGTTTGGAGCAAGGTTGGCAAGCCTGTTGTTGCTTAAACAGCATCACTTACAATTATGCATAAAATGCCCTCTCCATTGTGAAGGCTGCCTGGTAGAATTTGCCACTAATGTCAATCAATTCCAACCACTAGTCAATCAAGTAGCTAGCATGGGGAAAATAAAACTCAGTCATGCATTTAATAAATATTTGCTGAATCAAATTGGCAGTTTCAGGAGAGACAGAATGTAACATGGAAATAAAGCTAGGCTTCTAGCCAGACAACTGGAGTTAAATTCTACTCTCCCGCTGTCAAAATATGTGACCTTGTTTATTCATCTGTAAAATGGGAGCAGTAATGCCTCCAGAAGCCATCACACAGATCTGTTATTAAGGTGAAATTAAATGCATACATATTTACTTTCTAAATTAAAAAAAGTATCTTCCTTTCTTTTCAGCAAAATAATATTAATCATTATTGCCATTACTAAATCTGCTTATTTTATACCTTTAATGTAAATTTTTAGGTTGTCTGATGTTTGTGACCAATACAAAAGTCATAACAAGGCATAAAAGAAAGGACACAATTATTTTTAAGAAAAGAGGTAGATGCACTCCCAACTCTACTTTGACTGTCATTTAATGCTGAGGCCAAGATAGACCACGGAGGAAATCGTTTCAAGGTGCAATGTGTCCTGCGGCTATGTTCACAGAGCTCAAAGTTAAAATCCCTTCCAATAAAGAATCTCTAGGAGGCCTTGTCTGTATAATATTGCAGTAGCTACTGCTACTTGGGTCAAGTGAAAGCAATTGTGCTAGTCTAGCTATTATTGCCTGAACCAATGTCAGTTGTGTTTGGGCTGGCTACAAGAGAGGCTAAGTTTCTTTTAAATAAAAGATGACTATAATGTAAGTAAAAAGAAGGTAGAGTGTAGTTCAAAAACAAAGTAAACTCAGTACTGAAGACAGTGTTTGACACATAACAGGTTGTTGAATTATTAATGAAAAATAAAAATACTTCAGGTGAAAAATTCTAATCAATAGGGTGATCAATACTGAAGAGTGACAAATGGATCCCAAAAGATCCCTTCTTTGAAGGTGTGAATATTAGGTAACTCATGATAAAACACTCAATATCTTCTTATTTCTTAGTTGATACCTCTGTTTTTCTTTAACTGAGGATATACAGTCTACTGACATAAACTATTCCATTGTATTTATAAAATAACCTCTTTACTAATGTATTTTGTCCTTGCAAATTTCAAGAGCCTCATTATTGCAAAAAGAAAAACAAATTTTCCCTTGGGTACTCAGTCTAGACATATTTTGTTCCACCTTTCAATATCTTTTGTACTATTGCGGCTTAAAGCACTTTGTATAAACATATGCACAAGCAATTTGCAGAGGGCATTAGAATGCTTGCACTAGACAAGGGAGGCCCTCACTAATTTTTTTCTTTCATACGTGGAAGTGTTAATGCCAGAAGTGACCCAAACAATGAAAATATTATCAATGAGTTCTCTTATGAAAACTAAAATTCTCTGTACTTTAGCTTCTGGGTTTTGTAAATACTCTGTAACAAAACAAAACAAAAAAATAACTTTTGTAAAAATAAGTGATCTTCCAAGTGGAGTAGTGATAAAAGGAGAATTACGGAATCAGGACTAGGAAATAGGAGTAAAAATCCAAATACAAACCACTTCATTATAAAACATTAGTAGTATAGTTAATACAAGATTCACAATGCAACTATTTCTGGATGTCACTTGAATTTGAAAATGCCTGTATACTCTCAAGTTATGTATTTAGCAAACTGTATATGATTCACTTCACATTCAGTACTGTGTGCCCACCCATTTTCAACTAAAGCTTTGCCACCTTAATGTTGATATTTAGGTTCTAATTTAAGGAGAGACATAAGACCAAATGTACTCAACAGAAAACTGTAGTTACCATGCATATTTCAATTTGAGCAGCCCAGAAATCAGAATCCTTTGAAAAGAGTCATGTAGATTGGGTCCTCTCTTGCTTGAAAAGGCAACGTTTTCCACAGACAGAGGGTATACAAATACTCCCCCCTCCAAGCCCTCCTTCTTCCTATTATCAAAATCTACTTTTCCTCCAAGTTCTGACTCACATCTCATTTTTTCCTTATTGTGAACCATGTAATCATTTAATGTACCAAATTGTTATAGGTACTATTAGCTACATCACTTTTTGGCTGTTTTTATTAATGCATTCTTATTAATTTTTTTGGTCATTTCAGAGAAGAGGAGTTATTTTTATTTTGGATGGAGGAGGGCATGGCTTATTTAATGTTTAACAGAGAAGAAAGCTTAAGTAAAGCATGGATAAGAAGTCACTGGAGGAATGGAAAGAAAAGAAAATGGCATGATGTTAGGAAAGTATTTTCTCTGGCTTAATATAAGTGGGATACAGGGGATACACAAATAAACAGAGTCAGAGTTTTCCTCTGATATTGTGTGGTGAGTCTAGTGCAAACAAAAAGTGCCTATAAAAACTACTGGCTCAGTTCAGCACATGGAACTGAGAGTCACCGAAGGAGCACAAAGGAGAGATCAAGAGCTCTGTAGGAAGAGGTAGAGCCACACATGGTGGCATGTGCTTGTTGTTCCAGCTACTCAGGAGGCAGAGGCGGGGCAGATCCCTTGGGCCCAGGAGGTCTGGGGTTGTAGTGCACTATGCTCATCGTGTGTCCTCACTAAGTTCGGCATCAATATGGTGACCTCCTGGAAGTAGGAGACTGCCAGATTGCATAAGGAGTGAACCGGACCAGGTATGAAATGAAGCAGGTCTAAACTCCTATGCTGATCAGTAGTGGGATGGTGCCTGTGAATAGCCACTACACTCTAGACTGGGGCAACATAGTAAGACCCTGTAAAACAAATTTTTTAAACAAGTGTTAATAGAATGGTTCTCTCTTTGGACTACCAGACCAGAGTTAAAAGGGTAAAGATGAACACAGTACTTAACTTGTGCATCACTTAATAGTAGCTGCTGCTACACATTGGAGAATTTTCTTTATATTTGTGAAGAGTAATTTAATAACTAATTCTACAATGGGCCATTTCAACCAGTCAGGGAATTAATGGTCATATCTGGAAATGCACACTTTAAATTATCAGCCTAGATGAGTGGAATTATCAGGGTAGGCTTCTGGGAGATCACCTGTTGAGTTATCCCAACTCCTAACTAGTCCATGGTCTGTAAAAGCTGTCCTAAGCTAATAGGTTGGAATGATAATCCTCTTCTTTCAATTCCAACTTTTAAAGTTATTGGACAAGATGGTAGACATGTAATGATTTATGTTTTACCTTGCATTGTTTTTCCTTGAGATTTTTTTAATGAGACAATGTTCATATAATATCAAATTAACTATTTGATGAATAGTTCATTTTAAAGTGAACTATTTAATGGCAATACACTCAAAATGTTGTGTTCTCACTATATTTATCCACTTTTTAAAAACGTTTTTATCATCCTGAAAGGAAATTCCATGCCAATTAAGTCGTTGTTTCCTATTTCTCCTTGCCCCCAACCCATGGAATCCTCCAGTCTATGCTTTATCTCTAGAAATTTGTCTGTTCTGGATAGTTTATATGATGGAGTCATACAAGATACCTGGTTTCTTTTTCTTAGCACAGGGGTTTTGAGGTTCATCCATATTATAGCATTTTTCAGTATTTCACTCCTGTTTATTGCTGTATAATGTTTCACTGTTTGTGTATACCATATTTTTATATTTATGCATCCACTGATGGACATTTGGATTGTGTCTTCTTTGGGTTAATATGAATAGTGTGGCTATAAATATGAGTGTACATGTATTTATTTGGCTAACAGCTTTCAATTACATGGGATATACTTAGATGTAGAATTGTGGGGTGGTAGAGTAATTCCGTATTTAACTTTTGAGGAACTGCCCAATGGTTTTTTTATACTGGATAAATAATTTTGCATTTCTACCAACAATATAGGAAAGTTCTAATTTCTCTACCTTCTCATTAACACTTCTTAGTTTCCATTTAAAAATTTGTAGCTATTCCTGTGAGCATGAAGTGGTACCTGATTGTGGTTCTAATTTACATTTTTCTAATGACTAATTATTTGGAGCATTGATTTATATATTATTTGCATAACTTCTTTGAAGAAATGTCTATTCAACTTCTTTGCTGATTTTTAATCAGGTTGGTTTTCTTTTAGTTGCTAAGTTGTAAGCATTCTTTACATATTCCAGATGCAAGTCTTTTATCAGATACACGTTGAAAAATAATATTACTGAATACAGAATTCTTGGTCAAAATACTTTTAGAAATTTTCTTTCAGAATTTTTTATTATTCCATTCACTTTTGCCTATAGCAGTTGGTTGCCAAAGAGAAACCAGATGCTAATCTTATTAAGAATCATTTGCGCATGATGAATCATTTCTTTCTTGCTGTTTTCGAGATTCTCTCTTTGGAGTTTTAGTTTGATTATAGTGTGTCTCAGTATGGTTCTCTTAGACTTATCTTTTTTGAAGTTTGTGAAGCTTCTTGTATGTGTAGATTCATGTATTTCCTCAAATATGTTAGATTTGGGGTCATTATTTCTTTAAATACGATTTCTGTCTATTACTCTCTTTCCCTTCTTCACTGGGACTCCCATAATGCATATGTTTATGTACTTGATGCTTTCTCACATGTCCCTTAGGCTCCCTTCACTTTTCTTTATACAAACAAATCAAAAGAGATAAAAACTTTCTGATCCCGAGACTGGATAATATTTTTCTCTTCAGTTGTGCTTTTCAGTTCCAAAATTTTAATTGTTTTCTTTTTCATAATTTCTATCCATTTATTGATACCTCATTTTGCTCACACACAAAATGAGATATTTGCTCACACATTTTGTAATTTCTATCCGTCGATATCTCATTTGCTCATACATTTTCCTGGTTTTCTTTAAATACTTTGTCCATGACTTCTCTTAGCTCTTTAGATTTATTGAAGACAGAAAATTTAAAGTATTTGTCTAGTAAGACCAAAGGGTTTTCTCTAGGGCAGGTTCTGTTGATTTTTCCCCCTGTGAATAGGCCACACTTTTCTGATTCTTTGTCTCCCCCTATATGGTTTTTATTTTCAGTTAGAGTTTTAGTTCTGGGGTACATGTATAAGATGTGCAAGTTTGTTACATAGGTAAACGTGTGCTTTTTAGTTATTTGTTGAAAACTGGACATTTTAGGTACTTTAGCATTGTAACTTTAGAAATCAGATTCTTTTTTCTCCAGAGGGTTTTTTTTTTTTTTTGATGTTTGATAGATGCAGTGATCCATTTGTTTAGTGACATTTTCAAGCTATTTTAGCAAGGACTATATTCCTTGTTATGTGTGGTCAGTAATGTCTCTGTTCTGTTATTTTAATGGTCAGTCAGTGACCTGACAAGGATTTCCTTAAATGTGTGGAGTCAAATGAAAAAAGTAAAAATAGGCTAGTCTTTGCCTCTTAGCTCTGAGCTAGGGACTTGACTCTCAGCTAGGACTCCATTGCTAATCCAGACCATGTATGAGCCTGCCCTACTCATCGTCTCCTGCATATGTGAAGCCCACAGATCTATCAAAGGTAGAAGCCTCTAGTACTTTCAAGTGTTTTCTGAGCATGAATCTGGTCGTAGGTGTACACATTGCACTTTGCCTTTCCAGTATATGAAATGGCCCTTCTAAGTCACATTTTCCCCCAGTAATCATCTTCCTTGAATTCTTTCTTCCTGGGAGCTTGGGTTCTGTTTGCCTGTCATCCCATTCATCATCTCTTGCCCCAGGTGAACACAAGGTATGTATGTCTTTAAGTTTTTGTGCCACCCAGAATACCACTCTAGCCCAGGGTGCAAGTTGATGTGGGAGAGTGCAAAACAAAAAGTCAGCCTCTGTATCAGTCCCCCGGGGAATGACCAAACAGGTCAGAATATACAATCACAGTATTTTCAGAATAAGGTCTTCAGTAGACCCTGATTTCAGCAAGTCAAACCAGGAATGCTGGCTATCATCCCCACAATTGAAAGGGTTTGAAAACAAATATATATAATATCTCTGTGTGTTCCCCCAGCCCCTTAGGAGAAAGCAAATAGGTAATACTAAATTTGATGCTCAGTTATGTAGAGCTTCTTATGACTGTTGTTAATGTGCATCCAAATTTGCTGTAAGACATCATGGAAATTTAGATGTATTTTTTTACTCAGAACTGAAGTTGGGGTATTGAATTCTGCTGGAAAATAACGGGTAAAAACGACCACCCTAAGAAAATTTAATCTATTTTTTTTTTTTTTTTTTTTTTGCTTCCTTTAGTGAATTGCTAGGTTCTGGACTGAAGGATTCCTATTGTGGTAAAGAATTTAACCCAGACCCACATAATTTGCTATTTTGATAAGGATACACATTAGAAATAAACCTGAAAATCCAATAGAGCTCATAAGCATTTGAGGATGCTGTCTTATACTTTATTTATATTCTTCTAAGTATCCTATGTACCAAGCTGTTCAACTGCAAGGAAGAAAAGGAAAAAAAAAAGAAAAAGACACTGACTTCTTCTTACTGAGGGATTTTTTTTCTAGCCATGTTCCTATCAGAGTGTGTGGTACTTGCAAAATATAACAACTAATTATGTGGTCTCTGTTATAAATTTCCCACCATTATTTCAGATGAATATCCCTTGTTATCTTCAAAAGGTTACACAGCATTTGAAATTCAAAAGGAAGGTGTTACCTGCTATCTTGCATAAATCTCTAACAATTGCAAATGGAATATATTATCATCAGATCCAATTGCTTATATCCATCCAATCTTGCCTAGGCCCAGCATTTGTAAAGGTAAATGCATGGTAACCTGCTTCTTATTTTCTTTTGAATTCAAAATTGTGCATATAAATGAGAGTATCCCTCTTACACAATTTCTTGCAGATTGTTTTTTTCCATTACTGCTCTCATACCAAGTACATTACATTGAATGGTGAGAAAGGCTGAAAAACTTTATTAAGTGTAACTTAAATATAACAGCACATTCTTTTTACATGCAAGTGGGGGAAAAGAAATATCAACTTTATTCCACTATTCAATGTAAGCCTTACAGATATATACAATACTAGTTTGAATGCTCCTGGATTGTTTAAGGTCATTTGTATTGATTGACTATTGTGAAGTTTTACACTATAATCTTCTTGTTTAAAGTTTTCCAGAATGTAAATCCATTAGGACTATAATTTGCATACCATTAACAATATAGATTAGTAGATTAGAATTACTTAAATCAATCTGATAAGCATTTATTGAGTACCCTCTCTTTACTTATCACTGTGCTAGGTGCTAGAAGAATAGAAAGGCAAGCAGGGCCCTGTCCCTGTAAAGTTCACAGTTGAGTTGGAGATTGAATAGCCTTAACATATTAATATCCCTTGGGTAGCAGCAAATATAATCAAAAAGGAATTTGGAAAACCACAGTGGTAAGTCTGACTCAATTGGAATCACTTGAGGAGGTTTAAAACAATAGAGATTTCTGACCCTGCTCCAGAGTTACTGAGATGGTTTGGCTTTATATCCCCACTCAAATCTCATCTCAAATCGTAATCCCCACCTGTTGAGGGAGGGAGATGACTGGATCATGGGGATGGTTCCCCCATACTGTTCTCATTATAGTAAGTGAGTTCTCACAAGATCTGATGGTTTTGTCAGAGATGCTTCCCCCTTTGCTTTCTCCTCTCTCTCCTGCCACCCTGTAAGATGTGCCTACTTCCCCCTTCCACCACAATTTTAAGTTTCCTGAGGTCTTCCAAGCCATGCAGAAGTGTGAGTCAATTAAACCTCTTTCCTTTATAAATTACCTAGTCTCAGGTAGTATCTTTATAGCAGTGTGAAAATGGACTAATACACTTACCAAACCAAAATGTCTCAGAGTATTGCCCAAGAACAAAATTTTCCCTGGATGACAAACATGACTAGCTCTTTGGCAACCACTGGACTAGATGACCTTTTATATCCTCTGAAAGCTTTGGAGTCCAGAGTTCTATAATTGAATTAGAGAAGTTCAAAAGGAAGAAACTATGTGGAAGCACAAAGTGCATACATATTCAACTTTATTATTATTAAAATATGAAGCATTCTTCTCAGCCCATTCCTAACCAAGTCAATGAAAATCCATGTTTTGGTAATATGTCTGTCACCCACAAGAGGGCTCTCCTGAAAAAAAGAAATCGCCACCAAAATATCCTAGTCTGTTAAATAAATCTTAGTCTGTTGAGAACAACTTCACTGATCTACTAATTCATTGAAAAGCATAATTGCAATGTGTTCTGGACAGTTTTTGAACCCTGTGTAGAGGACCTTATGCTAAAGCATCAAGAAGATCAGTGATTTAGTTTATAACTTTTAAGCATAAGGACAGGGGGAGATTATTGTTTAAAAATTATTTTATAATATATGTAACTTATAGTATATGGTAAATGAAGACATCATCTTCATAGTCATGTACATATTCTAATTTTTCCTTAGATTCCTAGTTTGTATATATCTCATTTATTTTCTTTACATTCTAACCTAGTGCACTCACGTGCTTAACCAGTGTATAGACAGGGTGTATTCTGTGAGAGTGTTAAAATACTAACGTTGCCATCAGTGACCTAGCTGAGGTGTCAGTGAGGCCTTTGAGAGAGGGGATAATATTTTCTAAGAATCCAGATCTGGTCCTTGTCTTTGATTCCTTGGAGCATCTGTCCAGTGTTTAATCTGCTGGAAGTACAAAGGTGCAGTCTACTTAGTGGCTAAGTAGCCTACTACAGAGATCTTTCATTGACAGATTATTTAGGATTCAGTGTCGTAACAGTTTTACCCTACTCCCTCTCTCAATTGGCTGCTCCATTATATACAGTAGTAAAAACAAACTGTTTCTTTTCCTAATATTCTTTCACTCAACACAACCCAGAACACTTCTGACACCGGATGTGTATTTTGCTTTGTTTTGTTTCCCACACATTAATTCTTCAGCAGACAGCAATTGGGCATTCTAAAATTCCGTTCAGTTTTGACACTAAACTGTAGTCAGTGCAGACTCCACATGTTAAGGAGTCAGTCCCACATGACTTCCCCTACCTCGGATGCCAATTGCAAGTCTCAAATTGTCACCTGTGCTATTGCTATACCAGCTATAAGTCAGGGGTTTTTATGACCTCCTCTTTGGGTTTGATCATTTGCTGGAATGGCTCACAAAACTCAGGAAAACACTTACTTATATTTGCTCATTTATTATAAAGGATTACAAAGAATACAGAAGAACAGCCAGATGAAGAGGTATAGGGAGCAAAGTATATGAGAAGGGGTATGGAGTTTCCATGTTCTCTCAGGGAGTGCCACCTTCCCAGAACCTCTCAGCAACCTGAGAGTTTTCTGAACCTTGTCATTTTGGGGTTTTATGGACACTTTGTTGCATAGGCATAACTGATCATCCTTGGCCACTGGATATCAAATCAACCTCAGTACCTTGCCAGTGGGGGTGGCGGGGGCTGAAAGTTTCAACATTTTCATCATATGGTTGGTTCCCCTAACAAGCAGCTCCTTTCCTGAAGCTATCCTGGATCCCCCAGCCACTAGTCACTTCATTCTCATGCAGCGCAACACTTTTCACTTTAGTGTTTCTAAGGGTTTTAGGATTTGTGTGCAGGGAAACCAGGAAGCAGGACAAAGAACATACATATAAATTATATATATGTTATAAATCATAATATCACAGCTTCCTAATATAACATTTTGTTCAGGAGAAGTCCGTGGATCTGTGTTAGCCTCATGATATTTGAATTCATGTCATTAGAGTCATTTAGTACCTAAAATCACAGCTTTCCTCAGAGTTGCCCCAACAACCTATGCTCCTGTTCTCATTCTGACTCTACATACCTGAGAGAGAGCTCCTGTGCTCTCTGGGCAGCAGTTAAGGGCCATTTTCCGAGTGGAGGTATTTGTTTCTCCTCAGTGTGGCATCTGAGTCCTGCTGTCTGACAGGGATCATTCTAGGCACCCTCCCTGTCTAGTCCTTCATCACAGATCTGGTTGTGCATATTAGATTCCCATATCACATATTGACTGGTGGCTCTGAGAGTCCTGTGTTGCACCTGATGCTCAGTCTATGGGACATTCACATAAACTGGGATATGGGTATAAACTCTCATATGATTTGGGATTGGAATAATCTGAGTGGAGACGAACTGATCAATTGACCATAGCTGCCTAATTCCCAAATCACCTGGCTACCCAAAATAGAAGTGGCACTGACATATTCAATGTAGCTAATTCTGTTATCATTTGCAGGAGCAAAGAATGTAATCCCCTGACTTCTGAGAGCTCAAATATCAACCAGCAGATTAAACTGAGAAATGTATTATCACAGTGAGGAAAGAAGGGAACTGAACTGTACAAACTCATTTAGGAGTCTATGGATTCCGTATTGCAATATGTATCGATTATCTATTGTGGGACTTAAAACCTTGCTCTATTTTGCTTAAGTTAATAATATATATTGATTGTCTATTGTGGAACTTAAAACCTTAGTCTATTTTGCTAACTTAACAGCATACAAAGCTGTTGGGAATATAATGTACTGTCTATACATAACCCAGTAATACAGGGTACTAGTACTACCTATCTCTGTTTAACACATCCATTGAGCACCTGTTCTGGGTCAGGTTCCATGAAGAATTTAGCAGAGGATTCACAGATGAGTAGGACATTAACTGCCCTAGAGGAACTTGGCGTAATCTGGGGAAGAGAAGGTCTACAGAGGAAGATCAGTGCAGACAGGGTATAATCAACTGTGTATCTGTGTTCAGAGGGAAGTATGATCAGAAGAAACAGGTTCATCAAGCCTCAAGGCAGAGACTTCTGTAATGGAAGATGAGGTTTGGTGGGAAGTTGAGAGGAAGAGACTGCATAGGCAGAGGGAGAAAAAATGCCTGAGGTTATTTTAAAGGCTACTAAGTAGCGGCCATGTAGGCTGTGACAAAACTACATATCCCACTTTCTGTGATTGTACATTCCGCCCCAAAATGCAGGCTTCCTCCTCTTGGGTGCTCCACTTACATGAGAGTCATCATCTCATAAGAAAGCACACAACTGTTTCTTTCTTTAAATTGAATAACAGGCTATGTGTGGTAAGCAGAATTTTAAGATGACCTCCATGATCTTTGCCCACCGGTGTTACTCTGTGATTATGCTACCTCATCAGGTAGACCTAATCTAATCACATGAGCAATTTAAAAGCAAAGAAATTTCTAAGACTGCAGGCAGAAGGAAAAGTCAGAGGGATTTCAAGGGTGAGGACTCAATGGGCTTTAGTGGTTTGAAGTTAGAGGAGCACGTGAGAACAAATCCTGTAGCCTTAAGCAGCTGAAGCGGGGGAGCCCCAGCTGACTTCTAACCAGAGAACAGGGACCTCAGCCCTACAGCCCCAAATAACTGAATTCTGCCAACAACCAGAGCAAGGTTGGAAGTAGATTCTTCACCACAGTCTCAGGTTAGAGCACGACCTGGCAGGTGCCTTGTTTTTAGCCATGTGATAGCCAAAGTAGAAAACCCAATCAAGTCTGCCTGGACTTCTGACGTACATAACTGGGAGATAATAAATGGGTATTGTTTAAAGTCATGAGTTTGTGGTAACCCATTATGCAGCAATAGAAAACTAATATTCCATGTGTGAGCCATGTTTTCATGAGACTTTTTATTAAACGTTTTTGCTTGTCAGTTTCTTTACGTGTATATTCCACGATTATAATTACATCTAAAGAAGAGCAGTTCTGTCTTGTGTATGGATAGATGATACTCCTGCCTCTCCACCAAAGCACTTTGGCTGCATTTTGGGAGGTGGGAATTACTGCACCCACTTGCCTCTTTGTCTTGCTTCTATGGAAACCACTGATATACATATTGGAGGTAGCTATAAAAATTCCGGAAGACCATGGCCAAAATGCCCTGACTTTAGATTCAAATTTATATCCTAAATTCATTCTTTGAAATCGCTCTGTGAAATGTACTTTTTAAATTCTTAGTTTTTATATTTTGGTATTTTCCATATGACTCTGGTACATTTGTGCCTCCTCCACTAGAAGAGTTGGTAATCTGCACAGTTTGTTTCTATTCAACTTATTTTTATTCTGTAGAATACTTGAAGTAGTTTTGGGAGCCTGCGAGGACAGTTCCATAAGTTTAATGCTTCCATAATAGACATTCCAGATGGCCTAACCATTTAGGACAGGAAATGCGGATCATTTGCCACAAGAATTTTTGGAAGTCCTGCCATTATCTCAGGATATGGCTGGGATGTCGGCCAGACCCCTGAAGGCTCAGACTTCTGCTCTTCTACCTCTTTTTCCTTGCAGAGCTGCCAGAACTAGAGGAAACACTTTTATTTTTCCCCCAGCAGAATGAAGACACACTGTCAGCCTGAAACTTTTTGTAGTCTTAGGAGTCTAGTGTAGTGCAGCTGCCTTTTGACTGGAGCTGGTTTATATGTCTTCAAAATCCTCTTTTTTTTTTTCAGTTCTTGCAAAGCATAACTTATCCCTTGTGAGCCTACTTCTGCCAGAAGAATGAACAAGCACCACTTTGAACTTTTGACCTGGTATTTTCTGTGCATTTGAATCCATCTCATGCAGGGAAAATGGCCTTTGCCATCACTAGCTTTCTTATTCTCATCAATGGACTGGTATGATAGAACTGTCCCCCTGGTATGCACCAACATAGCCAGGACAGGATTGTCCAACAGACATTTAGACTTCCTTATTAAATACCAGGTAGAGCATCACACATCCCCAGGCTCCTGAGGGGTTCACCTAAACAGTCTTGGTTCATTGGGCCTCTCTTGCATCTGGGGCTCAAGCATCTTGCAAAGAGACTCCATGGGTGGGCCATTTGTGAATGCTGCTTTTTAAACATTGTGGATGCTTTGGACTTAAAAGCCCTTGCTTTGCTCTTTCATAGAGTACAAAGAGGAAATAGGCTGTTCACAGAGCAACCACCCTAAACAGTCAGCATTGCCTTGCATATAGCAACTCAACCAGGGTATAGGGATTGAAGTCCAGAGGGAGAAAGAAGAGGGCCGGATGCTCTGAGGCTGCATAAGTGAAGGATGAAAGCTGGAAAAGCTAGAATCTGGGACTGCCACACACACTTTATCCTTTTGATAAGAGGGAGGGGGGTGTTTGCTTTCCTATTTTATGGGTTTTGAAACTGAGGTTAAGGGAGATTGGATTTGCTTCTGAGTCTGAGAAGTGTTTGGTTAGATTATAAATGCCTGTAAGGAGGAGGAGGCTGCAAAAAATGTTTGTAGTCTCAGTGTGTCTTGTTCATTCAATTCAAGCTCTGCATTCAATCACCTGCGTGAGTTATAAGTAATATTTTTAATGAGTACTCACTCACGTTTTTCCCCATCTACCAAAAAGTCCCTTGGGTCATCATGCCATTTGAAAAGAGCATCAGTAGATGTACTTGGATATCTGTTGTTACCAGTGGAGTTCATTTAACATCATTAAGCATTCCCCATAGTTGGACTTAATGGTGAATTCACTTTTAGTTAAGCTATCTGCTGGAAGAATATATCCAGATTACTGTTTGTATGCTTTTGTCTCTGGATATTTTCCTAGGGTTTTGACTCTCAAGTCAAATTTTAGCCCTTCATCCCTTATTAAAACCTCTCAAAAATCTGCTACTTTCATGAATAATTGTATGCCAAAGATACTCAGCTTAAGACCCATCAGTTCAAAAATCAAGTAAAGAGTATTCCTCCTAACAGGTAGCAAACACAGAGCAAAGATATTGAAAAGAACCTATATTCCTGAAGTTAATTCTCAGAGAGATAACTTAATCAGACATTCATGTTATAATATTAGCGATTAACTAGAAAAGAAGGAACAAACTAGTTTACATGAATTTGATTATGGCAAGTTTATTTAGCATACCAGAGCCTCAGATTTCCCATCCGTATATTGGGGCCAATAATTTTGACCCCAGAGAATGTTCCTGAGGATTAAACATGTCATGTATATGTAGCACCTTCCAAGGCATTTGCCACAGACTCATCATTTATTAAATATAAGCATCTATCACCTTAGTTCCCACCCAAGCCCAGTGAACATCAACAATTCTTTCTTGTGCATCACCAGTGAACTGGGTGCCTGGAGGAAGGAGAAAATACTGTATGAATGACAAGAATTTTCAGTGTATTTAGAGACAAGGAGCAACACAGAAAAATAACCTCTGCATCAATTTCTGCCCCATTTGTCCAATATTCCATTGAAATATGTAATTTCACCTCCCATTTCCAATGGGCAGTATTTTCTTTTCAAAGAGTAATTCCCAGTGGTGCAAAAAGAAGGTCAACCTGTGGACAACTTCACTTTCCCCTGTGAACCCCTAGCATTTACCACACTCCCCCAAGTTCTTCCGCGGTGAGTTAAGAATATCATGGATACCTTGCAGAAAGCCCGCAGTAGACACTGCCAGGGTTTTTATTATAGTGCCTCTTTTATACATGATATTTTGTTGTTGTTGTTAATGACAGAGAATGAAAAATAATAGATTCTGGAACAGTTCCAAGGAGAGCTATTTGTTACTACAGTTTTAATCATTCTGTTTCTCAATTGATGTTGAAATTCCTGAGGCTTGCTTCCGGAGCTTTCTCCCAAAGCAGACAGCTCCTCTGAAAACAGATTCTCCATCTCTAGGTTTTGGGTGGATTTCTATAGTTTGCATGACTCTCTCCTATGACAACAAATCAGTTGTGCAGAATCCAGTGTCACCGTATATAAGTAGGTTGAAACAGATAATCATGTAAAGGAATCAGTAAGTAAAATCAGTGGTAAAGGAAGGTTACCTTCCTGTTTTCTTGCTGTTCCTTTTCATTTCTCTTTTTTTCTGCTTTATTTATTAAGTCTCTTGAGACTGCTGCTCTAGCCTTGAGAATGTCCATTAGTGCAATACCCATTGAAAGTAACCATTAGAACATCAAAATGCTAGAGAAGATACTAAGGCAACAGTCATTACAAATGGGTTTCCTTTTCTTTCTAAAAATAAGAAAGTGTATAATATACACAGACCCCAAACACTCTCATGGATGCTGTTCATGGATATTCAGGTATAAGTTTTAGACAAGAAAGAGGGCATTGGTAGAGTCAGTTGCCACTGCCTCTCTAACTAATGAAAAGAGAAAATCAAAGTAGAATAGAATAGAATTATAGAAGTCATATCACTTTGTATTTTTACTGTGTGCTAAGAATGATTCTGAGTGATTTATATTTAGTAACTTTTAAAATTTTGTGTATAAGATATATTCCATTTTGTAAGTAATGAAACAGGCACAGCAAGGTTGAGTACTTGCCCGAGAATATACAGTGGAATATATATAAGACTGCAGGGCTGGGTTAGATGTCTGTCCCTGCGCTACATAAATATAGTTTAAAAATAATTCTTTGGTTATGTGCAAACATGAAAAAAAAATCATTTCCTGCTATATCAAGTGAGAAGTAAGAATGTGAGCGAGGACATGAGCTGCTAACACAGACTTGCAGGGACTCATGTGTGGTGGAAAGTTAATTCAACATGTAAAGTATGATCAAGTCAAGGTCACCAGAAAAAGATTCAGTGCAGCCAGACTCACCTACTTGACACCCCCTCCAGCATCATTGGTGCACTAAATCTAATAGTGTCTCATAACTGTGACAGGTCTCGCCCCTGACTTCTTATTTTGCACTATGAGCTCTTTAAAAGAAGGAGCCATGAGCATCTTTCAAACATTCTTCATCATTAAATTATGAGCTTCTTTAGATCAAAGAATATGCCTAGTCATCTTTTGCCTTCCCTTTCTACTGATTCCAGGCCTGGCAAAGTGCCTGAATGGTGCATATTAAGGGGTCAGAAAATGGCAGATAAAATGTTGAGCGCTGCCTTTCATAGATTTGAAAATGCGAAAGATACTTTGAAAACAATTTTCTGATAAATGAAGGAGCATGGGAGGCACACTTGGAGAAACAACACTGGATTTCCGTCACCAAGTTCTTCTGTCTACCCTGACTTATACCTCTGATTACAGTGAGTGTCGTGGCTGCAGAAATGGGCACAGTATATAAATATTTAAAGAAAACATAGAGAAAAATAAGTTGTAATGTGATTAATGGAGTTAATTATCTAATTATATAATAATGGAGCATTATGTCAAAAGTACTTCATTTAAAAAGGAACAATTACCTATAATTAAATTTTAAATTTGATTGAAGAATGCTGAATTCATTACTGCATTGAGGGTCTCCCACGATCATTTCTTTCTTCTTTTAATTCTGTTTCTTTGAGGTTGAGTCTCAAACTAAAAACAAAATCTGTAAACTTTTTTTTTAATGTTAACATAAATTTGTATTTAAAAATAAGACTTAACCAAAGGCAGAGACAGCTACATAAAAAAAAGTTACAATGTTAGAGGATAAAAAATGTGTTCACTGCTATGCAGTGCTGGGGCTAAGAGCTGAGTGACCTCAGTAGGCACAGCTCTATTTGTTATCATCTCCCTTTAAAATGGGGAAGTGTGGGAATAAATACCAAATACCATACTTGAGAGAGTAGAGATACTCCAGCAACACCTGAGACAATTGAAAGGCAGGAAAATGTATGCCCTGACCTTCAGTGAATACTCATTTGTAGTAACTCTATAAACCTAGATGAGATGTACTATGCAGTTGAACCTCAGGATCCTTTACTAATATCCAGATTTCTCAGGAAACTGCTTGATTATAGCCTATTGAGAATTGATGAATAAATAAACATTGCATTCACATTTACATTGTTGGAGGCACCCATCACCACCAATGGGGAAGAACAGGAGTCAGAAGAGCTACACGTCACTCCCAGCTCTCTTGTGAGTGGCTTGGCCAATGTGCCACTTCTCTTCTTCACTGAGACTTCATCTACAACAAGGAGGCTAGTTTACTTCAGTGTTCACAGGGTTGCTCTGGCTGCCAGAGGAATCATGTGTATGACACACTATCTTAGGAACCATAAGGCAGTATTCAAGCACCAGTTAACAGATCAAGGCCTAAATGATAGCTGCTTTGTCTCGGACACCAGTATTCCAGCTACCTAATGTGAATCATTTCCAAATCCTTAAGACATGAGGTACATGTAATGTTTTTCATAATTCCAATTGCCATCAAGAACTATCGATGACTTAGAGAGAACATTGATTTTTTCTGGCGGTGTTTACATGCATTCTTTCTGCAGCCATTAGTGGTCCTCATAGAATTGATAGCTTTTTGAACCGTGACAATGAGATTATTGATTCTTGAAAGGGCCCTAATCTAGGAAAACTTTTTAAATGTTTGCTATAGGCTTGTATTAACATATAATGTAGCAACAGCATTGAAAAATTCAAGTATTGTGTGATTGCCTGGAAATCTCAAAGTAAAAGTCAATGTAGTTAATCTATTTAATAAGTCATGAAACACATACACACATGCACGTGCTTGTGTGCAGGCGCATACATTCACACACACAGGGAAAGTCCACCAAGATTCATTATTAAGAAGGTAATTTTGTGTGAACATGCTTTGCTGTGCCAGCTAGCTTTCCAGCTAATTTCTTGCCCTTTCATGCCCAGCCATTTTAGCTGGAATCTAACATGCCAACCTTTCTTGGACTCCATTATGGCCTCTCCATGCCCACTTCTGACCCCAATTTCCCTGCCTGGTCACATAAAGGTTCCAAATCCCCCCCCCATCTCTTTATTCCATATCCTTTTTTTTTTTAATAATAAGCCAGCAGATTGAAATACACTCTTAATTGGGTCTTCATAATTCAGCATGAAGTATGCATTCTACCATCAGCAAGAAATAGAAGCCGTGATATCTTCACAAACACCAGCTTAGTGATGGCTTGTAATATCCAGGGCACTGGGCATGGAAAAGTCAGATACAATAATTTAGAAAACCAAGATAATTAACATTTAAATGTCCAAAGTGATAGTGAATCAGACACAAAGCGCTACAGGGCATAGCTTACTTAACCACGAAATTAACAACCAAAAGAGTGACCCACAAGTATCTGGCTCCCTCCAGCACACACTTTTAATTAACAGAAGCTTGTCCACACTTTTTCTTTAGTTTTAAAGAGAGTGAAGAATGTACTCTTAAATAGTAATATATTGTTTTTTTTAAAAAAATGATACAGACAAGAGAAATTAATATGTAGCATGGACAATAATCTATTCACAGTGAGGAAAATCTCCCAAGTAATAATTTTGGAATTCTTACTAGTTATCTTAAGAAGGAGAAAAATTCAATTATATTTCTCTTTACAAATCTATTATTTTTAGTCCTATGGAAAACAATGAAATATACTATTAAGGTGGATAAATCTGGGTGTCCCTTGGTGATAATAGAGCCACAAGGGGAAAAAAACAGGGCAAGAAAATGGGATCATTTTTCTACCCAAATTTTGAAATGGTGGCTAAAGGGTAACCAGTGGTTATAATGCTCTGATTTTCAGAAAAGCCTATTGAGGCAATCTTCAAAGTCCTAGGGAGTTAATATGAGATGTGGGCATATCATTAATAAGAAGATAAGAAGGTATCCACCAAGCAGCGTATCTATTTATCAGGCAAGGCAATGTCTCTGGAAGCTTTACTAATACATACACACTCCCATAGAACATATAATTTGGAATATTAGCAATCTGGTCAAGAAGCGATTAAAGGCTACAGTCTCCAGAGTATAGAGGTATTGTCCAACTTGGCCTAGAGAGGGCTAAGGAAAATACAATGTTGCCCTTGTAGGAAACCATCTTTCCTCTACCCTGATACACATATACACAAATACATATACACGCCCCATACACACAGACACACTCTATATACAGTACACACTATATTTACTGTGAAGAGGAAGAATAGGCATGAGTTTTGCAGGTACGTTCAAATACTAGGTTTTGTGTATGGACACATTTTTTAATCCTCCCCTATCAAGCATCCCACCACCACCATCCCTGTAGAACACAGGATGTTGTAAAGCCATCTGCAACCTATCCTTTATGCCATCTTTGCACAAGTACCTATCAGCCACAGATTAGCTAAAGGCAAAGTTTAACCTTCCTTGTGGTTAGAATGGAGGCTTAATTGGGTATGTGGGGTATAGCCTAGATTACACACACATTAGAAAGGATGACTGCTTTCGGAGGTGAAGTGAGACTATAGTGAATGATAAAGTCCCTGAGAAGAATTTCATCCCTGCACCCCAGGTTCTTTCCTTCTCTTTCCCCAAATGCCTGAAATTCAATCATTAAAATAGCTTTCTTTCAGTGTGGCATTGTGCAACAAGGGGAACAATAAGACATATTCTTAATAAGCTACCAAGTTACTCTATGAAAAAATTTTCTCTTTACAGAGGCAACTAAGACCAGGAAGAGTTCAATCAGAGCTGTGACCTGCAGGGTTCCTTATCTGCCACAAACTAGAATTAATTTTGTAAAAAATGTTACTATAAACACATTGTGAAGTATTTTTCAAAACGTTCCTTGCCTTTCTCATCAGACTTAATCCTCACAACACCTTTATAAGTATGGCTTTACTTATTTTGCAGGTAAAGCAAGTAAAACTCAAAGTAAAAGGGATTTGCTTTAAATCACTGAGCTTATTGATGACAAAGCCAAAAATAGGACTCAAATATTTTGATGCTTAATTTAATGTTATTCTCAGTAATCCCAGAGATGTTGATTAGGAGACTTACATTCTAGTTCTGGATCTGATTCTAGATCACTGCCTGGCTTTGGACTAATCACTTACCCATTCTATGATTCTTTTCATCTTGAACAAGAATAGTCTGAAGTAGATAAGTACCTTGTTTTTTTTTTCTCTTTCAAATTTGCATTTAGAAGCATATATCATACCAAGAAACTGAAATCAAACCATTCACAGTCTGATTTCTCTGAAGGCAGAGGGTATGTTGTAACAGAAATCCAAGACTAAAATTAAGGAGATGAAATTTTCTAGGGGAGGATGTCAGGTACTTCTAGCTCATCAGGGATTAATTAGTGAATATCACATTTTAAATATGCCCTGAAAATTTGGAAATCATATGAGCAATTTATTTTTGGGAGGTAATACACAATATAAACATTTTATTTATATATTGAGTTACAACTAATTATAAGAATTTGAGCAAAACATTTAAAATCATATATATATATATTACTGTAAGACACCCACAGTGAGTAAAATTCAACAGTGAAAGTAATAAGATGTGTGGTATAGGTTATGCATAAAGTGCTTTGAGATTTTTATGTAAGGACTTGCCAGAAATTTTAGAAAGAGAGCTAATGTTTGAATCAGATATAAGAGTATTATTAGTATTTTCAAATTAGATATATATGTAGAACTAGGAACCTCTAGGTAGAAGAAATAGCATATACCAATGCATGGAAAATATGTGTAGCTGTAGCTTAGAACAAAGATTTAAAAACCTCAAAAGGTGATTCTGGAAAAGCATGTTAGGATTTGGTTATAAGATACTTTCTTGCTATGCAAGAGAGTTTGGTAGTTATCCTATAGGCAACAGGGAGCTAGTAGGGTTTAAAACAACAGGCATTATACTTAAAAGCAAATAGGCTTTCCATAGAGTTGATTCTTTTGGCAACGTCTCTGAAGTTTCTCAAGTCTAGGTCATGTAGTCTTCTGGAAACAGAAGATAATTTAACACAATGAACACCGTCAGTCCTCTTAACCACCAGGCCCAGATAATCCAAGAATGTAAGGATTCACATATATGACTCAGAGCCCAACTGCTGAATTGCTCTCAACAGTTATTTTGTCAGAAAATATTCCAAATATGACCAATGAGAGGGAAAAATAATCACTAACACAATTAAGGAGAGAATTTTTAGGAAATAGAAATGAAGGAAATGTCAAACATGAAAGTGTCTAAGAAGTTTTAGGAATTAGGGATTCTCAAGGATTGGTTTTACTGACTTATTATCAATTTATAATACTCTAAATAATGGACAAAATGAAATCTGTAACACAGAGTAGAAATCATTTGGTGACTCAGTGCCTTTGGTATTACAACTTTTAAAATTCTTGGAATTTTATTTTTAGAAAACCGAAGACCAGGCAGCCTCAGGAATGGCCAATTTTAAGTGGAAAACTGTAGAATGGAGTCATTCTTCAGGAAAAAGAGTTTGATCTCTCTAGAGTCAGGCACTTCTCTGTTAAGTCACCCCTTGCATCAGATGCCCTGTAAACAGCGCTGGAACTTTCTTCATGCTCTGGCCATTGGCTTCTGCTAAATGAGCTCTTCACTCCCTCTGGATTCACAGAGGGATGAGTAAATGAGTCATATCTTAATTTTAAAATGAGTGTCAGTATTTCAGCTTAAAGTCATAAGTGTGTGTAAAGTATTGGGGGGGGATTCTATCCTACTGATTTCTTACATCCTTCATGAAGCTTAGCAATTTAAATAAGAATTACCAATTGTCTTGGAAGGTCATACTCCTGAGAATAGACTCCAGGGAATCTGTGCAGAGACCTGGGGCAGGCAAGGGCCAAGAAGGTGGGAGATGCAGGAGGGTCGGGAATCATTCACACTTCCTCACTACCACATGCTCCCCATTCTAGATGAAGAACAAATCATAAAAAGCAGTGTGACTGACCCAGGTTCTTTCTCTAACTGCAGCTAGTCTCTTGTCAATTCTTCCCATGCTAATTTATTGAAAGGTTTTCTACCCTCTTTCCAGTTTCCCCTCCTTCCACTCACTGCTCAATGTACCTTGCAAGGTTACAGATGATCTTCATATTGCTAAAGCCAATAAACTTTTAACATTCCTTGTCTAACTGGACCTTCTTGAACCACTTGATAGTATGTCTTCCTCCTTTTGATTTATGATAATCACAATAATAGAATACTAGCTAACATTATTAAATATTTACCAGGCAGTATGCTACTAAGTATGCATTAACACTCCTCTTTTGGCTCGGAAATGCAAGTTTTGCAAATTTCTTGCTCAACAGGCTAGGGCATGTGTATTTTATGGTAGGAGTTGAGTGAAGAGTCTAAATAGGGCTTTGTATACCTAGGGGCCTCCTTGCTTTCCCAGAGATCCTGTTAAAGAGTAATGAGGTTGTTTGACCTTGTCCCCACCCAGATGTCATCTTGAATTGTAGCTCCTATAATCCCCATGTGTTGTCGGAGGGACCCAGTGAGAGGTAATTGAATCATGGGGGCAGTTCTTTCCCATGCTGTTCTCACGAATGATAGTGAATAAGTCTCATGAGATCTGATGGTTTTATAAAGGGCAGTTCCCTGGCACACATTCTCTTGCCTGCTGCCATGTAAGACATGCCTTGGCTCCTTCTTCACCTTCTTCCATGATTGTGAGGCCTCCCCAGCCATGTGGAACTGTGAGTCCTTTAAACCTCTTTTACTTTATAAATTACCCAGTCTTGGGTATTTCTTCATAGCAGTATGAAATTGGACTGATACAAGTACCCACTGATCCCAAACCCACCCCTGCTGATACTGAGGCTCTGATCTTACTCCTTGCAGGATGGCTTTGGATAGATGGAAGAGACCCCCAGTAAAGTCCTTGGAGAAATAGGGACTAACTCATCATGCAGTAAAAGATACAGGAATGCTGTGAAACATCCATGGCCTGAGACTTATGTAGTGTCTGCCTGTCTTCCTCTCCCATTCTGCTTCTCTCTTTGAGGACCTCTGCTCTGAGTTCCTGTGACTACACAAAGAACAGGGGGAAGCTAAGACCATAAAGGCAACAGTTTCCATGCAACTTTACTTGCATTCTAGGGAGCAAGTGCCATAGAGATAATCCCAGAGTGAATCGATAAGGCAAAAGAAAACAGAAATGGATCATGTTTGTTGATGTTGATGGCCACCAACAGAAGAGATTATATTAATTGTTACAACATAAATGTCAAATGACTATGTTCTTTGGCCTGATACACACACATAGCCAGAACCCCAAACCTAGGAGCCCATCCTGAAACCACACACAGTTCCCCACATGCTCTGGGGCCTCCTTGTGTCATTAAGGAGGTTTCTTTGTAGTTTTTATTAGCGTGGATAATAACTCACTAATGTGTTTCTTGTATCCTTTATGTAATCTCTTGCATGTTTTCTCTCACTTGGTCTCTAAAGGTATTTAGTGGAAATACCTTCAAGTCCAACTGAAATAGGATTTCATCAGATTTATTTCTATTTAAGGATATTATTTATCCAGAAGAGTAATGTATTTCATCTCTACATTCATGTGTCAATGTGACCATATTATTTTTTCACTCAATTCTTATACCAGAAAAACAATGAGTTCAGGAAAAATAACTTTGCATAAAGTGCCATGAGTCTTTCTCCTGGCTCTTGAGATGTGCATTTTACAAGATTACCCTAAGAGGAGTCTACATCCTGCTCAGTGCAAGTGTGATGCAATAAGCTAAGGTGTTGGAATGGTCAACGTGGATAAATAAGCACTTTCTTGTCTGATCATCTCTGCTGGGTTACGCCTGGATTTATAAACTTCACGTGGTTCATCTCATTGAATCTTCGCACTAATTCTGCCAGGTTACTATTATCACTCCAATTTTATAAATAAGAAAACTGAGCTCAGAGAAATTAAAATTTCTAAGACCATACAGATAATAAGAGATAGAATCAGTGTTCACATTTTGTGTATTTTACTCTGAAGCTTTTGTCCTTTATTCTGTATAAGGCCCTCTCTGCCTTCATATCTGTATTGCTGATACATGAATTTAGGACCTCATGGTTCACCTGGTGGGTGGTCGGGGGGATGCTTCATGAGCTAGACACAAACAGAAAGGTAATTATTAGCTGGGCAGAATACTCCATGTGGCATTCTATATGGTAAAAACAGTCAAGTGAGTAGTAGTTCTGAGAAACATGGGAGGGCTTTGCGAACAGGGCCAGCAAGAAGTTAGAAGGGTTAAACAGAACCTATTGAACATAGCTGTTTCCTTTGTGATCAGCATATGATTATTAAATGAGTTAATAAAAGAATGATTACAGAGAGATACCTGATCATGATCATTGGGTATTTACCAAACTCTTGAGCTTTGTAAAAACATTGCAGGCTTATTCTCAAATCTGAATGAAAAATATGGCAATGCTGTTAAAAGAAAAATAGCCCTAGGGTTATCATTTACATTATTTCTTAAACTTGTCTGCATTCTGAAATTATCCAGGCTGTTTCAAATAGATTTTGTGATCAGACCTGAATCTATACCAATTATATAGAAATCTCCGGTGGTGGGAACCAAGCACCAGTAATTTTTAAAGCACTCCAGGTGATTCCAACATAGACCCAAATTTGAGATCCTAATAGATCTTTGTCTTCCACCGTAGCATGGTATGGAGTGTCCTGTGGTAAGGGCCATAACCTCACATTGGATAGAGACTTATCTGGGGATCTGAAAACTAGAGAATTTGGACAAAGTTGACCTTTACCAAAGTATCATCTGTGAAATCCTAGTTCTATGACATATTAGCAAGAATTAATTATAGAAAAAACAGAGCCCGGCCAGGCACAGTGGCTCATGCCTGCAATTCCAGCACTTTGGGAGGCTAAGGTGGGTGAATCATTTTAGATCAGGAGTTTGAGACCAGCCTGACCAACATGGTGAAACCCTGTCTCTACTAAAAATACACAAAGATTAGCTTGGCATAGTGGTACACACCTGTAATCCCAGCTACTTAGGAGGCTGAGGCATGAGAATTGCTTGATCCTGGAAGGTGGAGGTTGCAGTGAGCTGAGATGGTGCCACTGCACTCCAGCCTGAGTGACAGAGTGAGACTCTGCAAAATATAATAAATATGTAAAATACTGGGTTAATCATTAACCACACGGGTGTTATTTTTTTTTATTGGTATTTTGTTACTGTTTTTAACTTAGACCTTTTCAGAGCCTTTAAAATTTGTGCATGCACTATAACTATCAAAAGAGAGTCCAGTATGTATTGCTTTCTAAATGCACTCACTATATGTATTTGAACTAATGTTTCATGAATGACAACAAAAGATTAATAAAACCAATCATAGCTTATTGAGATCTAGGTAGTCTATGAGTTACTTTAAATATATTGCATTGTTTAGTTTGAGCCACAGAACAATAGTATGATTATATCTTACCGTACCTGTTTTATGGATGATTAAATTGATGTTTTAGTGGTTCGGTAACTTGCACAAGTTTACACAATAATTGACAAAGCTGGAATTCAAATTGGGTCTCATAATTCTTGGTCCTATAACATTTCTTTGTATTAAAAGTATTAATATTTTCAGGAAAGTCCTCTGCACAATAGATTTGCCTAACAAGCAATTATTATACTCTAAAAATACTGACCACTGTCAAGTGATTTTCATTCTTTTAGGCACTGCAATATTGGAGTGAAATTTTCCCACTAAAAACTCCTTGGATTCTGCTTATTGGACTAAATATACTTTATGTGCATTGCAGAATAATTTCCCACAATCACCTTCAGCACAGCTTTCACTCCCCTAAGGAACCCACCACTCCCACCCATGCCTCACATAGCTTATATCCCTTTTCCTGCCTCTCAGAGCTCTTGAGTTCGTAGGTGATTCTTCAGACAAACAAGCTCTTGTGACACTGGCTCTTTTTTTTTTTTCCTTTTTAATGATTGACTGTGCAGGGTACCGTGGGAATATGTGAAAGCTTAATTATATTTCCTGCCTCGCTGAGTGAATGTTGGATAGAAAGATGGCTCTGCTCTGCCTGTAGTGTAAAACATCACAGAGATCAGATCGGTTCCCCAGCATTTGCACATGGCTGATAATCAGCTCTCCACATAAACAGGCAGACAAATGAAGTCAGTTATCTGAAAAGGTGTCCATGTCCTGTTAGCATCTGTATCTGTCTTGACTTTACACTCTCATTGCAAACTCAACAGCAGGCTGAGCAAGCCAGAGCCTCTCCAGATCAGGACAAGTCAGTGGTGCCACCTGGAAATAGTCAATACAACACTTCATTTTTCTAGAATCACAAGAAAGTCAATTCCCACCATGAGCATCTTTGTCAGATAACCAAAACGTGTGCTTTTAAGTACCCAAGCAAAGCACATTCACATTTTTCAGATCAGAAACCTCAATATGCACAATATGCTTTCTTGATGCAGCACTTGTTTACCGAGCACTAACCGTATTCCAGTGACAACTACTGAAGACAAAAATAAAGATTAAGAAATAGATGCAATATGAACACTCAAGAGTATTTCCTTTGGATAAAGCACAGATTTTAATTCACAGACCTCAGGGTTACAACCATTCTAACTGTTCAGAAGAGCTTTGTCTTTTCTTTCTGGTTCTTGGCTCTGCTGTTGATAGGTGAGGCTATTGCGGAAGTGACCCCAAGATAAAAGAGTTGTTTTTGTAAATACACTGCCCTGATCATTCCTTAGGAGCCAACCATATGCATAGCACACTTTAGTCACTGGTAATACTACATTAAATGAAACAAAAGCCTTTCCATTTAGCAGGAGAGACACAGCTAATCAAATCCTAGATAAAAGCTTATGCAGAGGGCAGTAGGAACATCAGAACTACATCTACATTCAAATAGTCATATGCTTATTCAATTTACAGGTATTCTGCAGGGCAGAATGGTAGACTCCAAGTGGAATCAAATTAAGATAGGTCCACAGAACTCTCTGATATGCTCCTACTTCAATTAGTAAAGCTTGAAGCTTCTTCTGTCTCAGAAGGAACTGACATCATTTCTATTCTGTTGTATGTTCACCAGCCTCCTTAATACAGCGCCAGGGATTAAATGTTTCCCAATAGACAATGCAGGTGTCACTTCTGAGAAACGTACACACTCTGTTAACACTAAAGGTGGCAGCCAATTCTGGAACTATAATTGGAGCTTTTCTTCTCCATTCCAGTTGCATGATTTATCTTTCTTTTCAGTGACTTCCCTAACTTTATAAGTGAATACAAAGGCTCAGCTTCATGCTGCAGCAATGATATTTGCTTAATCCTTTTAGCCATCTGTAAAGCAGGGGCAATACACTCTATCAACTCATCAGTTATGTGTGTCTGTGTGTCAGTGCACTGGCATAATGCAGATATTACATCCAATGAAGCCCACCTGAAAGCATATTTGTGTTTATTTAAAGATTTAAATAATACAGGGTAAAAGTGAGGCTTTTGAGGCTAGAATAATCCTCAGAGCTAGATAGTCGCATTGCCCATTTTGCACATGACTGTGGTCATTGGTCTTTAGGTTTATGATGACATATGCTTAATCCCAGCACTTTGGGGGGCTGAGGCAGGCGGATCACCTGAGGTCAGGAGTTTGAGAACAACCTGATCAACATGGAGAAACCCTGTTTCTACTAAAAATACAAAATTAGCCGAGCATGGTGGCACATGCCTGTAATCCCAGCTACTCGGGAGGCTGAGGCCGGAGAATCCCTTGAATCTAGGAGGCAGAGGTTGCGGTGAGCTGAGATTGCACCATTGCACTCCAGCTTGGGCAACAAAACAAGGGCAAAACTCCATCTCAAAAGAAAAGAAGAATACTACATGCAATTCTAGAATTTTCTTTAGCCAAATTCAAATTCTGTGTAGTGTTAACTCATTTGCTTTTCAGTAGGTTCTTTATTAACAGCTAAATCCCTTGATTATGACACTTCTGTGAACTTTCTTGTTAATCTTACTTACAAGTCACATAATGCCTGAATACATTTCTCTGAAATGTTGTCGAGATAAAAGAGCTGACAGTGACAGTAATTAACTTCTAAATAAATATTAAAATGAGAGGGCATTCTAAATACCCCCAGTGCAATGGATACATGACTGAGATTTTAGGACATTAGGCAGCCAGTCTGTCACCATCTAAGCTGAGGGTAGCTCTGCCACTGATTTTGGAAGATGTTCCTTTATACTATTTAGCCTATTTAGCCTCTTCTTTCAGTTCTCGGTTTTAGCTAAAACACATATTTTATAGCTTGCTTTTCACACATTTGGCCACTTCACCATATGTTCTCCTGTCCAGTTCTCCACAGCTTACATGCATATCTAAATTCTCCCTAGGTAGGGACCAAATTTAATGATTTCCTTTTCCCACCTCCCACCCCTTCGTGGTGGATCCTTGCACACAGCCGGCTGAAAACCCAATTGGTGCTCCACATGTCTGTGTTGAATTGAGGTTCATTTGCTCACAAGATATTCATCTCAAATCTGTCAAACAAAAACTGTGAAAGTGCCATGTGATTGGCTGAGGCTGTCTGTGCCATAGGAAAGCAGAAATCACACCAGCACAAGTGCCAAGTCTGGCATCCGACTGACAGGGTTGAAATATGAGCTCCGACACAGATCAGAAGTAACTTTGGACAGGTTACTTAAAATCCCTGTCTTAATTTCCTCACACATGAAATGTGGAACACACAGGACTTTTGTGATAGAGACGCTGCAATTATTAAATGGCATGACACAAGTAAAGTGCTTCACCTAGGGCTTGGCAAGTGGTCAAACACCAGCAGCTGTTACACTTTATTAGGCGTTCAGATAAGAGATCTCTGAGTTATGGCACTTTGGGGAAGCTTCCTGCAAAAGGCAAATAGAGACCGGCATCAGTACCGAGATTTACCTAAATATTTTGACTTTTAAAAAATGGTACCAGCAGTAAAAGTGATTCGGCTTGAGCTGGATTCTCAAGGGAGTCTTGCCTTCAGCTCTGGAGGTAATGAACTGCTGTTTCTCTCTGCCCCTCCCCATAACCTGCACCCATCTCTTGGAGGACAGCAGTGGTGGGTGGCCTGCACTGCTCCCTGCCTGTTGTTAGTTTTGTTACCCCTGTGTCAGTGGGTGGCTCAAGAATCCTAAAACCCTGTTGGAAGAGGAAGTCAACTCAAAAACTTTCTGAATCAGGCAAATACAAGAAAGATGAGCATTGATGAGGTCAAAATGCAGAGTAAAGGCAACTAAAATATAAAAAGCTGAGATCCAGGAGTAACAAGGCCGATAGAATGAAGACTTCCTGGATGCACTGTAGAAATGACTGCATGTGATGACAGTTTGATGTTGCCACGTTCCTAGGTATGGGGACTGGGGGATAGATGAAGAGTATTTAAATAGGTAGACCTCAGTCTGCAGCTTTGAACCTCTCCAATCTCACAGATCAGGTAATTTAAGAGTAATCTGCTTGTGAAACTTAATCAGCTTAAATGTTGGTTTGTGTGTGTGTGTGTGTGTGTGTGTGTGTGTGTGTGTTTGTGTGGTTTATTTGAACATTGTGATGCTGACTATCAGGCAAATAGAATTGGCAAGAGGTCACAGGGCCTCCTCTGTCTTGTTGAATAATAGCTCAATTAAGCCAAAGTAGGAAATGCTGGAGCAAATAAACACATAGATTGACGAGTGCACTGAGCATGTAGCATGTAGGGGAAGGGGCACACTGTGGTGGAGAGACCTCTGTGCTGGCTGAGAGGTTCTCCCAGCTCTAGTCATGGCACTGCCATTCAGAACTGTGCAGTAGAGAGCAGTGGCTCTCAAAGGGTGGTCCTGAGCTAGCAGCATTAGCATCAAAGGAACTTGTGTTAGAAATACTAATTTTCAGGTCTTACCCTAAACCTACCAATGAAGCATGCTGGGATGGGGCCTGGAAAAATGTCTGAACAAATTCTCCATGTGATTCTGATGCTCACTTAAGTTTGAGAACCACACTAAAGTGTGGAGAATTGAGGCATTTGCACTCATGCTCTTTGTATTTGCACTGCATTTTCAGGTCATCGTGTGTTTCATCAATGTGACATCAAGGAGATCCTTAGAGTCAGAATTTTTTAGCCACAGATACACACATCTCTTGTTATCTATTCCCTGGACTTTGATGTCCCTCCACTATATCTAGATCTTAAAAAAAAAAAAAAAAAAAAAAGAAAGTGACTTGTTACCAGGTCTAGAATCTGAATGGGTTCTGCAGAAAACAATCTCAGGTTTTATAGAACACCTTGTTCCTTCCCTTAGAGAGAACAATGATACCAATTTTGGGGGTTGCTGTGATTAGCTAGAGGCAGGGGCTGCTAGTTATAAGACTAGAAGGCTTTCTTAATTTCTCCTACCTTTTGGAAAGCTGTCAGGGAGCTATTTTCAAAGCTCACCATAAAAATTCAGCCAGTGGTTATTATTTCTCCATTTAGGTCACACATTTATATTCCAGTCATTGGGCCTTGGATTAATCTGGATTAATCCAAGGCTAAGGACTGTAAAAGCCCTCTGCAGTGGAATGTGTCTGCTGGGTGGTAGAGGACCCAACTCTTTCCAGAGGGAAGTCAGACTGGCACTTTTAATATTGCAGCTTTCTCCTGTCTCTGCCTCGGATTTATTTCTCCATCCATTTTCCAATCTTGTTTTTCTAAATTCAAATAGTTTCTCAGTTTGAATCCGCAATTGTTATGTGCAATCATTTATAATTTTTCATTTTTATTCCAACATGTTTCTGTCTCTTATGACATAGACACCCCACCCTATTTTTCTTTCTGCCATTTCATTTAATCTTCTTTATAATTTATTCTGGAAATGTGCTCCTTGTGATAACCTTATATGAGATGTCATTTCTGTGATGATAGTAGGCCAATAATTCAGAAAATATTATTTCTGCACCTCTTTGCCCATCCGCCAGGAATTACTTGTAAATAATGTTGATTAATTTGCAATCAGCACTTTTTAAAGCAGGATTTCATCTATAGCATAAAAATGCAATTTTAGATCTTATTGCACTGACACACATTCTTAAAGAATAAGGTGTACTTAAAACTAAATTATGGAGGTACCTTTTCAATGATGTTGGAGTTTTATTTTCAGGTCCTCTATAGCTTTTTTAATGGTCTGCTCACTTCATCCTTCAATATCTCCAAATAACCTTGTACAATATATATGGTAAACTAGTCTATTGCATTCTATACAAATAATTAAAACTTATCCATTCTTCAAGCTCTAATGTAGCATGGACTGAAAGATTAGGAGCTGCAGGATCAAGAGTGCTAGACCGGAAATGAGGGGGGCCAAGGGTCTTTCCTGTCTCCTCGTCTTCCTTTTCCCTTATTTCTCCCTGTCTGAATATCTCTTTCTTTCTCTTTCTTCTTTCATAGAAACCAGTGTTATTTATTTTTATTGTGTATTTTCAGGTTATGCAACATGATGTTTTGGTACACATATGCATAGTGAAGTGAGTGCCACATTCAAGAAAATTAACAGATCCATTTGTTGTTGCTTTTTTCTCTTTTTTTTTTTTTTTATTGTGGTAAAAGCACTTGAAACCTACTCTCTTAACAAATTTCCAGTATACAGTACAATACTGTTAACTCTAGTTCTCATGCTGTGTATTAATTAGATCTCTGGATTTATCCATCCTACATATGAGAGGACTTCAAAAAGTCCCTGAATAAAGGGAATTAAAAGATAAAAATAAAAACACACACTTAATTTCTCATTACAAGTTCCATCAAGTTCAATGCACTTTTATAAGCAATGATACCAGCCATTTGGCCCATCCCTAAGAAACTCAGCGTCCTGGCAATTTAACCGTGTCTTTTCTTACATTATTTGTAGTCTTTTCTTACATTATTAACTGAAGAAAAATGAGTGCCTTATAAAGAATTTTTTGCAGAATAGGAAACAAAAAGAAGAAAGAGCAAAGTCAGGGCTGTAAGGCAGATGCCTAATGTTTTCCCATTGATACTCTCACAAAATTGCCCTTGTTCGATGAGAGGAATGAGCAGGATCATTGTGGGGTTGAAGGACGACTCTCTGGTGAGGTTTTCTCAGGTGATTTTCTGCTAATGTTTTGGTTAACTTTCTCAGAACACTCTCATAATAAGCAGACATTACTGTTCTTGACCCTCCAGAAAGTCGCCCAGCAAAACACCTTGGACATCCTAAAAAAACTGTTGCCATGACCTTTGCCCTTGTTAGGTTTCCTTTTGAATTTTTTGCGTATCTGCAACTTTGCCTCTTTGACTGTCTCTTCTTCCTTTCCCAGACCTGTTACCACCGTTCTAAGCTTTGTTTCTCTGTATTTAAATATTTGAAATTCCACATGTGAGATTATGCAGTATTCGTTTTGCTGTGTCTGATTTATTTTATTTAGCAAAATGTCCTCCATATTCATTCATGTTGTCACAAATAGCAGAATCTTTTCATTTTTAAGGGAGATATTTATTGTGTCTGTGTGTGTGTGCATATGTATGTATTTGTAATATATATATAAATATATACATGTATGATATATATTTTATGTGTATGATGTATAAATATATATATCAGTATTTTCTATATGGATATATATATCACAATTTCTTCATCTGTCAGTGGACACTCAGATTGTTCTTTTCTCCTCACTATTTTGAATAATACTACAATGAACATGGGAGTGCAGATAGCCCTATGAGGTTGTCATTTCCTTTGTCTATACATCCAGAAGAAGGATTGTTAGAGCATGTGTTAGTTCTATTTTCCCTTTACTTTCTGTGTGAACATGGATGTAACTGACCTGTCTAGATCGCAGTTTTGTTACTAAAATGTCAATTCTACTTCTCATGACTCTGTGAATCAGATGATATGATGCATGTGAGATAACTTTGTGCATTGTTTTTCCACCTAATTTCCTACTGGACATTATCACTTGAAGGTAATAGAGCCATCTCAAGGTATACTATGAACTCATCATTTCCTCCCCAAAACTTCCTTTGTTAATTAAAAGTAATGGCAAAAACCGCAATTACTTTTGCACCAACCTAATATTTCAGTACATGAAAACAACAACAGAAACTGAGATGTAATCCTGGGTTCTTCACTTTTCTGCAACACAGATGTTGCTACTTAACTTTGTCCCTAATCTATCTGTTGTTTTTATTCTAGCTGTAATTACTTTAAAGGCACAATTCTTCCAATAGCTACATTACTGATGAAGATTCTTAATCCTTGTCCTACTTCCAGTACTGCATGACTTTAATCTTTTTTTTCCCTACAATATAAACAGGGAAAAGCATAATATTTTTATGCTGTGAACATAATCCTTCTATTTCTTCTTTAAATCATTCAGTGGCTTCCTCCTGATTTTAAGACATAGTCTAAACTCATTTTAAGAAGTCTTACAGGGTGTTCTTGGCCTAACGTCTAATTACAAGGGATTTTGGGGGTCTGTATTCCATGTTTTCCTGTACCTGTTGACCTTTGTTCATCTCTTCTCTGTTCTTAACCTACTTTCTCTACAGCAAGCCTTCACTTCCACTTTCCTATTTGCCCTGCCAAATCTTACTCATTTAAGTTTAAACATTACTTTCCATGGGAAGCATTCTTAAATTATCGCTCCCTCCTCCTCTGGATACCATTGCTATGCCTTTATAGTATGCTGTGTTTCCCATTAGAGTTCTCAATACTGGTTATAATTACTTATTTAAACGTCCTTCTCAGGGACTGTATGCTCCATGCAGTAGAGATAACGTCTATCTTGTTCACCATTACTTCTGCAGAGCCTAACACACTCCCAAAAAAATGTTTATTGCATAAATGGATTGATGTAATTATTCAAATGTAAATGAGACATGAGGTTTTTCTTCAAGAAGTTTAAGGCAATGAAACCTTGATAAATCACTGTGATATTAGGGAATATATAATAGGTGACTAGTAATAATAAAGGTAATTATAATAGGGCAATAACATTTGTATAGTGCTTCTTCCATTCTAGGTGTTGTACTGAGCCCTTATTATGTAAGCTCACTTCATTTGTACGACAACTCCTTAAGGCTCCTAATGTCATCATAGTATTAATTTCATCCTCATATAACACGAAGATGGGCTGTGTGACTTGCCCACAGCCACTCACCTGGTACATGATGTCATGTACTTACATGATGCCAAATCTTACTCATTCAAACTCCAAGTTGTCTGCCCCTGGAGTTCATATTCTTAACCTGTAGATTATACTGACTCCTTTAGTAAATGATCACTATACATTTATTGGAGAAAGGAGGTGATAAAAAAGAAAAAAAGTTAGAAAGGATAGAGAAGAAAGGAAAGAGGGAAGGAAAGAGGAAGAGATAAGAGGAAGGGGACAATGAAGTGAAAATGAAGTCTATTATGCACTTGAAGGATGGGTTAAATTTGAGCATATGGTATAAGAGACCGTTTACTGCTGTGAAGAAATTGACATGCACAAGGGAGAAGAGGAAAGGGATCCTTAGTAATGGGGAATGAACAGATTATCTCATTGCAGCCCAGAGCCCTCATCTGAGTTCCAAACACTTAAATCAAATGACCACTTCATTCTCTACCTGGACGGTTTATATGCATGTTTCTCAACATATATAAAACCAAGTCCTGATTTTCCATGCCCTAAAATCTGTTCTATCTGAATCCTCACTATCTCAGTTACTGGTAAGTTCATCCTTCCAGTTACTCAGAAAGTTAACTAGGGAATCATCTTTAACGCCTCTCCTTCTCTCATCATCCATATCCCACTTAACAGGAAAACACTCTTGGCTTTCCCATCAATATATACTTTAGTCCTGCCACTGTGACTCCCCAGTGATACCTCCCTGATCTGAATAGAGGGTCGAGTTTTCAAGGTCCCCTTTCAATACATAGCTAGAAGCAATGCCTATAAACCCTCAATTAGAATATTTCACTTTTCTGTTCAAAACTTTGCAGTGATGCAAGTCAACATTCTTTTGTAACTTAGAAGATACTACGTGATTTAGGTGCTATTACTTCAGTGACTTCATGTCCCACTCTCCTTGCCCTCTCCTACCCTGCTGCAGTTGCACTGGCCTCCTGACCATTCTTCAAGCACATTGGGCACTTTAGGGCCTTTACTTCTGCTTCTCCCTTAGCTTGATCAAATAGCCTGGCTGAGACCTTATTCCTTATCACTGATCCCAGTTAAGTTGCTGCCTTTTCTCTTACAACTTCTTAGCTTGTAATACATAATCTCATTCCTTTCTCATTGTGTCTACTGGTTATTTTCTGTTCCCTATGGCAGAAATGGAAGCACATAGGACAATTGTCCTTAACCAGGAAATAGGGCCAGCTCCATGGACATATGCTAGGGCACCTGCATAGGGCCCTGAGCTTATAAGGGCCCTACACTTGAAGCTTAATGCTCTGTGGTTTCTATCATAAAATCCTTAGTACTTTCATGTGTTTTGTCAGTGAAGTCTGTCAGGACAGTGTAACATGAGCTGGAAGGGGCCTCTGTGCCTTATTTCATGCTCTGTCCTGAGTCTTGCTAACTCCTTTCCTCCTTAGGATCATTTTTGGCTGCATACATCCAAATTCCTGGCTTCCTGGGTCCTGCCTGACCTTTCCTTTTCTTTTTTCTTCTTTTTTTTTTTTTTTATTTTATTGCATTTTAGGTTTGGGGGTACATGTGAAGAACATGGAAGATTGTTGCATAGGTACACACATGGCAGTGTGATTTGCTGCCTTCCTCCCCATCACCTATATGTGGCATTTCTCCCCATGCTATCCCTCCCCAACTCCCCACCCCCCACTATCCCTCCCCTTTTCCCCCGACAGACCCCAGTGTGTGATACTCCCCTCCCTGTGTCCATGTGTTCCCATTGTTCAACACCCGCCTATGAGTGAGAACATGCAGTGTTTGATTTTCTGTTCCTGTGTCAGTTTGCTGAGAATGATGGTTTCCAGGTTCATCCATGTCCCTACAAAGGACACGAACTCATCGTTTTTGATGGCTGCATAATATTCCATGGTGTATATGTGCCACATTTTCCCTGTCCAGTCTATCATCCATGGGCATTTGGGTTGGTTCCAGGTCTTTGCTATTGTAAACTGTGCTGCAATGAACATTCGTGTGCATGTGTCCTTATAGTAGAACGATTTACACTCTTCTGGATATATACCCAGTAATGGGATTGCTGGGTCAAATGGAATTTCTATTTCTAGGTCCTTGAGGAATCGCCACACCGTCTTCCACAATGGTTGAACTAATTTACACTCCCACCAACAGTGTAAAAGCGTTCCTATTTCTCCACATCCTCTCCAGCATCTGTTGTCTCCAGATTTTTTAATGATCGCCATTCTAACTGGCGTGAGATGGTATCTCAATGTAGTTTTGATTTGCATTTCTCTAATGACCAGTGATGATGAGCATTTTTTCATGTTTGTTGGCTTCATGTATGTCTTCTTTTGTAAAGTGTCTGTTCATATCCTTCGCCCACTTTTGAATGGGCTTGTTTGTTTTTTTCTTGTAAATGTCTTTCAGTTCTTTGTAGATTCTGGTTATCAGCCCTTTGTCAGATGGGTAGACTGCAAAAATTTTTTCCCATTCTGTTGGTTGCCGATTCACTCTAATGACTGTTTCTTTTGCTGTGCAGAAGCTATGGAGTTTGATTAGGTCCCATTTGTCTATTTTGGCTTTTGTTGCCAGTGCTTTTGGTGTTTTGGTCATGAAGTCCTTGCCTACACCTATGTCCTGAATGGTTTTGCCTAGATTTTCTTCTAGGGTTTTTATGGTGTTAGGTCTTATGTTTAAGTCTTTAATCCATCTGGAGTTAATTTTAGTGTAAGGTGTCAGGAAGGGGTCCAGCTTCTGCTTTCTGCACATGACTAGCCAGTTTTCCCAACACCATTTATTAAACAGGGACTCGCTTCCACATTGTTTGTTTTTGTCAGGTTTGTCAAAGATCAGGTGGTTGTAGATGTGTTGTTTTGCGTGTTACTCAGGTTGGAATGCAGTGGTGCAATCATAGCTCACTGCAACATTAAACTCCTAGATTCAAGTGATCCTCCCATCTCAGCCCTGAGTACCTGGGACTACAAGTGAGCATCATCATGCCTAGATAATTTTCTTTTAATTTTCTGTAAAGATAAGGTCTTGTTGCATTGCCCAGGCTGGTCTCAAACTGCCGGCCTCTAGCAGTCTTCCTGACTCACTTCCCAATGTGCTGGGAATGCCTCGCCTTTCTTTACACTTGAAGTTGTGGTAACACAGAGGTCTATATTTCAACATTGCCCTCCATCTCTAAGGGGGAACTGGGTGGCAGGCGAATGTGGATGCAAGTTCAGAGACATCTCAAGGTAGTAACGCAGCAGTGGCTCTTGGCTTGGGTTGGCAATTCACATATGCTCATTTGGTGGCTAAGTGGGGATTTTTACCCATCCCCAGTGTAGGTATTGAGCAGTAATGTTCCTGCACAGAAGTTTAAAGCCCATGGTCTGCCTGTCTGTAGGAAATTAGTGCAGTGGGTTTCTGAAAGAGAAAGGACCCTGGCCAAAGTCCTGCAATTTTGTTTTTCACTGGGCCCCACAAATTATATAGCAGGTCCTACTCTGACAGTCACTGATGAATTTTAATTGCCTAGATATGAACCTTTCATCCAGTAGGTACTTAATAAGTATTATTGAATGAATGTAAACCAGTCATGCCATAATGCTTCCTCACGTCATATCTCTCAAACCATGGGAGAGGGACAGTTACGATGCAGACATACAGTTTTAGTTTTAAACTGGATTGTATTGACTTTTAATAACTCTGAAACATTTAATAATGTTTTTGTTATGGAATCTGCTGAAAACATTATTAGAATATGTATTTGCCATTAGGAAGGACACACTTCCATAGCATAGTTGAGATCAGCTACTGGAGAAAAAATAAGATGGTTTCATGCCTGTGCCTCCACTATTGAGCTGACGAGCTCACTAAGGACAATGATCATCATGGTGGATGTAATAGGCCTGGAGAGAAGCAAAACTAGAGCCAAATAACTTGGAATCAGAAGCTGAAAAAAAGCCGAAGGAATGGGACTATAGCCAAACTGAAAAACAAGTTAGAAAAACAATGCAAGAAGTCAAGAGAGGAAAGCTATGGTGAGAGATGTCACAGGGAAGGAGATTGAATGCCCCATGAATGTCACTTGAATGGCCCTGAGTGCAGTCAGGGCCTGTCTAACAGTTACACACATTCTGACACTCCCAAAACAAAGACTGTAAAGCATCCATTTTGGAGTGGGGGATAGGGCATGAATTTTTACATAAAATTGGAAAAAGTAGTGACGTTCTACTTTTCTTCAACAGACTTTTTTCAATGCTCAGGGACTAAGTATATTGGGATATAAAAATTATGGTGGGGGAGCTAAATTATCCTGGCATCCTGGGTAAAGTCATGTTTTACACTTGGGACCTATAATATAGTACCAAATCTGTCCTCAAAGATGACTGCCTTCCATCCATGGTAGGGGTGAGGGAGGGGATAGCAGTAAGAAAACATCAGCAAAGCAGCATCCCCTGGGTTGGTGGGCATAGATCATTGCATCCCGAGCTGCACATCCTGCTAATCTGTTTTGTTGTGTTTTGTTTAATATAACGTCTAGTATTAAGTTGTGCTTATTTTGGGTTCTCTTCAAAGAATTTCTTTAAGGATCTTGATATCATCTTTATTGGTTGTTCCATTTAAAAGGAGTTAAGAAGAATTATGATGAGCATTTCTGGTTGCTGACCCAATCCCTAGAATGCCTACCGAGGGCCCCATTATTGCTGTTACATTTCCATTAGCAGTTCTCAAATTAGCTGTGACTCTGAGAATCAGATGCTGCTCAGAGTTTTGCAGCATCCTATTCTTCTAGTCATGAAAGAATCCTATAGACTAGCCCATGTCTTGTGGCTACTGAAGTGAAATATATCTATGATCAGACTTTGGAAGAAGCAACAGAAGACAGAGCTAAAATCAAAATAATTTTGATAAAATAAGATAATCATTTCAGCTGAAGACATCATAGAAACACATACAGTAAAGATAAAAATATGGCAGCTGATATATAGAAAAGACTGTAATATTTAGACATAGCATAAAAATATCAAAAAACTTAGTAGGACCAAGGAACTGTTTTCATTCTAATGATACTATTAGGTTGATATGTAAATAAGTCAGAAACACCATGAACCCATCCTATCCCCAGTGCCAAATATCAATGAGCCTTGAGTGCCATAAAGTTTAAGCCTGAAACAATTCTATCTTAAAAATTAAAATAATTTATGTACTTTCTTTGAATCCTCAAATTAAAGGCTCCATTTATACACAAACTATTATTTAAAAATATCAAGAGCTTCTAAACTACATTATAGTTTGTATTTATAGTTTATATTCACATTATGGAAAATTTACCATTTTTTCTCCTCTTATGGTAAAATTTTTATTTAACTATTACACAGTAAAGAATGTCATTTGAAATAGTCAACAAAGGAATTAAACCACAATGAAAAAGATCAACATAATGAGAGAATAAAAATGAAAATGTGCCAAAACTATTATTAAAATGAGCAGATAGTTACAATCCTAACAATTATTAAAACCATTTAACTTATAATCAACTCAGAAAAGTTTTAGTGACAATCATCTTAGAAGAAAATTAAATGACATTTCAAGCACACCAAGTCAATCTCTATGCAAATTTCAAAAGGAATTTTATGGACTTTGACAGGCTGTTTCTAAAATAAACTTAAGGATGCATATAAATAAACAAAAGTTAAAGAACAATAAATATATCTGATCCCTATGAGATGGCAAAATATATTATCTATAATAATTATTTCTGAAAAGCTCTAATGGAGAAGTACATCAGTGCAGAAAAGGGATTGACAGTCCGATAGCAGACTCAATAATAAGCAAAATTTTTAAATGTATTATTGAATTCACTAATATAAACACAAGTAGGAAAACAAAAATCATTTGCAAAAATAAAAGCTGTGAGAGGCCTTTTACATAAATAAAAAATAATTAATAAGTTTATAAGTAATATTTGAATTTCCTGAGGAATAAAGAGTGAATTAAAACAAAAATGGAATCTAATTTTTGTCTAACATGTCAACAACTTGAGACTACTAAATAAAGTATGTATGTCAATTTCTTTGACATATTTGTTAAGTGAAATATATCAATTTCATATAATGTAAGGGGAAGTATTTTGGTACAACTTTTCTGGAAATTAATTTGGCAATATACAACAAGGGATATAATTTTAATACACTGTCCTTTGATCCTTTAATTCTGCTTCGTAAAAGTATTCTAAATATGATAAATACAGATAAAAATTCATGTACAAGATGTCCTTTTTTATAAACAAAATATAAAAGACTAACCATCTGAATCTTAGAATGGCTAGAATATAGAGAATTTAGCCATCTCATATTTGATGTGATCATATGTAAACTGATACAGTTTGAAGACAAATTAGGACCAAAACGTATGAAAGTCTTTAATGTTGCACAAACTTTGTGAGCTAGCAATTCTACTTCTAGAAATTTACCCTGAAAGTATAATTGCATTTTTTGATTTATGTATGAGTCATGGTTCCAAATTTTACTTTATGTAGAGATCAGCATACTTTTACTTTAAGGTGCCAGATAGAAAATAGTTTAGGCCACTCAATCTCTGTGGCAAATATGGTAGTGCAAAAACAGCTACAGATAATGAGAAACAAGTGGGTGTTGCTGTGTTCCAATACCAGTAACATTTTTTTTTTTTTTTTTAGAAAAACAGCCTGTGATGAACTGGTCTCTGCTCTGTTTAATTACAATGTAACCTATTAAAAAATGAAATTATTTTCCTGTAGAAAATAATGTTCTTCCTCAAAAGCCTGTACTTACCATATTCAATGTTTTAATATTTAGCTCAGTATAATCATTTTAAAATTATTTCAGGTAATTTTCAGTATTTAGGCAAAAAACGTTCAATCTTTCTTATGTCTGTTTCCTATTCCTGCTCTACTCAAAGATGCATTTGGGAAAGTGGTTTAAATGACCCCTTGCCTATTCAGTGAAAGAGTCCTCAGACCAAGATGCCCTAAGATCCACTTTGGGCTTGGATGCAGGGCCATCCATTGGGATGTGTTTGGACTACTCTCATCTTTTGCTACATTCAAACAAAGTTGAAAGCTTTCACAGTTCTCTGGGTACAATGGGCTCAGCTGGGTGGTTCCAGCCTCAGACCTTTCAGGATTGCAGTTGTAGTACTAGAATCATCTGTTGACTTGACAAAGGTGAATGTCCAACATCTCTCAGTCACATGACTGATAACTGATGTTGTCCATGGATAAACACTTGCTTTAAGTTGTCAAATGGAGAGCCCACTCTTGGTCTCTCTATGTGTTGGGTTTCTTATAACATGGTGACTGGTATTCTAAGACACCTATGTAGAAGGTTGAAGACTTCTAATGACTTAACCTCAAGAAATCCCAGAACATTACTTTTACCAAATTCTACAGGTAAAGCAAGTTCCAAAGGGAAGCTCAGATGCAAGGAGAGCAGAGGCACAGGCTCTATCTTTTGACAGAAAGGAAAAAGACATAAAGATGGTGTTGGAAACAAGCTACCACATTATCAATTGTCATTCTGCTGGCATTTATATCTTTAGTTTTATAAAATACAAATTCCTGATGTCTACTGAAGCATAATGATCTCTCCCTGCTTACTTAATTGATGCTCAGTTCTAGTTCAAATTCTAGATCTTTCTTTGTGTCATCTCCATCAGGCAGCCTACCAGATCAGTCCTCCAGCTTTGTTGTAGGATCATCTTGCCTTGCCATGCAGGATCCAGGCCACAGAGGAATTAAGGAAAGCTAAGAAAAGCAATCTAGAATTCTCTCTAACCGCACATGTCATCCATTAATTATGCAGGGCTCCTAAATGTTTGTAAAGGACCAGATGAAGAAGAGCTGACTCCTAAACTCAAAATGTTTTGTTTCCTTTTTTTTCTTTCAATCACTGATACATTTTTACCTATTTGGGTTAAAGTTTCAAAAAAGAACTATTGAGACACTCGTCTGACTACTTCTCTTTCCACTGCCTTCTTTTTTCTCTTTCCATAGTCATCCAACACAAGCGTATTAAGTTTATCTTAACTTCACGTTCTTCTTCTTCTTCCTGAATCCAGCCTTGTGGTTAAGCCTTTGTGAGGGTAAATATCATCTCTGAACTAAACGAAAAAATACATTTCTGGCTGAGCTTATTACGTATTACACCAAAAGAATTTCAAGCCGTTTCTTTCCATAGTAAACATTGTTTTCAAACCAATTTTCTTGCTAAAAACATCTTTATTCTCTTTTTCTGTGTCCATATACTGCATGTCTTAGATTCTGAGGTGGAAGGCTGATACTTGATTAAAAGAGATAAATTTTAAAATAACTGGAAGTAAGAAAATGTCTGAAAACTGAGGAAAGATTAAATAAATTGTAGTATAACCGCTTGGTGAAACATTTAAAGATGTTTAAGTGTTTGCTTATAAAGAAGAAAAAAAGATGGAGATACTAATTATTCAATGCTGAGTCTAATAGTCTACATTTGCAATGGAATGACATATCCTTTTTTTTTTAATGATATCTACTCTGTTTCCATTTGTGCCTTCTTCATTTATTCATATTTCTAACTCTGTAGTCTTAATTAGGAAGATTCTTAATACTCAGTTTTTGTTCTTTTCCAGTGTCTCAATAATCTGACTTGCTTCTATGACACTGACATTGCTTCTTCTATGAAGAAGTTTTTCAGACTCAATCTGCACTCTGGCTGCTCTTGTGTGTTTCAAACTTTCTAACTATGTGCCTGCAATTCCTTTTGAAAATCCCATCTCCCGGACCAACTTGTGCCAAATCAAAGCTATCATCTTTCCATCAAGACTGACACCTCTTTGTTCTTTTCCTATTTCTCTCAATAATAATCTATTTCCCCATTTCCCAGCATGCCTGGTCTGTAATAGTTTTTGACTCACCTTCTCTTGCTCTTATTCTTGATCTCTGTATCCGTATCACAGACACTGTTGCCTACCCAGGGCCACGTCCCTGCCTTATCCTTGATGATAGAAATTTGCTTCTTGACAATAAAAATTTGTGATTTTATTTTATTTTTTCAGTATCAGAGGCCAACCTGTCATGACTCGAGGTCTAAATCTTGATAATTATAACATAGTAACAGTAATTTCACTTTTCTTGCCCATGATTAATTAGGGTTGAGCATGCCATGCAATCTGGACACTGAGTTGTGAGGAATATCTGCTGAGGAGTCTTCTGGGAAAATTGTCTTCATGCTTAAAAAGTGACAGAAGGAAGGGACATTTTTTATTTTTTTGGTAAAGAGAATGTACTGTGTGCATGTATGTGTATATATACATATACACATTTATATACATATGCTTTATAGGTATATGTGTGTATATATATGTATATATATAATTTATAGGTATCTATACACATATATATGGCCATATATGTATAAAGTACCTCCCCTATGCGAAAAGTGGGTTTTTTGTGTGTGTGTATATATATACACACACACACACACACACACACACACACACACATACATATGTTTGTGTGTGTATGTGTATATATATTTTGGAAATGAGGTCTCTGTTGCCCAGGTTGGAGTGTAATGGCATGATCATAGTTCACTGCAGTCTTGAATTCCTAGGATCAAATGGTCCTCTTGCCTCAGCCTCCCAAGTAGTTGATATTACAGGCACCACCACATCCCACATACTTTAGTGTAAGGATATGATGCTTGTAGCCATCACAGCCATCTTGAGACTATAAGAGGATAAGCCTGAAGACAAAAGTGAACTTGCTGAGCATCATAAGGGGAAAAAGAAAAATAACCAGGGCCTTAGATCAGCTGCTGAATTAACCTAACCTATGGACTTCTAGACCTTTTTGATTTGGGTTTTAAAATTCATTGAGTAGAAAGGCCTTTAATTGCTAGGAAGACAATTTCAATGCTGTGGGAAGACAATTAGTAGTCATAAAAATTTAGTTCAAGCCTTGACTTAGCCACTTAGAAGTTGTGTGATGTGAGAGAAACTACTTAATTTCTGTAAGTTCCTACATCCATGAATTCACAACATTACCCAAACATTTAGTTGTTTCAAATAAAAGAAATAATGTATACAAAAGTTTGACAAGGTAAAGCACAATATCAATCAAAGATTCATATTATAATTTTGAGTGTGATGATTGATTGAGCCACATTTCCATTGCCACTACTCACTTATAGAAGTATATTTGGTGGCAGAGGTGTAAGTGCCAAGTTTAACTGCATTATCAATAGTCTCTAATTCACACAGATTAATATTTATCAGAATTTCCCTTTTTTAGAAGTTTAGTTTTCTAAGAGAATAGTTCTTTTATTATACTTCAAGTTCTGAGGTACAAGTGCAGAATGTGCAGGTTATGTAGGTAGACACGTGCCATGGTGGTTTGCTGCGTCTATCACCCCATCATCTACATTAGGTGTTTCTCTTAATGCTAGCCCTCCCCCTAACCCCCACCTCTCAACAGGCCCCAGTGTGTGATGTTCCCCTCCTGTGTCCATGTGCTCTCGTTGTTCAGCACCCACTTATGAGTGAGAACATGTGGTGTTTGGTTTTCTGTTCTTGTGTCAGTTTGCTGAGAATGATGGTTTCCAGCAAAGGACATGAACTCATCTATATTTATGGCTGCATAGTATTCCATGGTGTATATGTGCCACATTTTCTTTATCCAGTTGATCACTGATGGGCATTTGGTTGGTTCCAAGTCTTTGCTATTGTGAACAGTGCCACAATAAACATACATGTGCATGTATCTTTATAGTAGAATGATTTATAATCTTTTGGGTAGAAACCCAGTAATGGGATTGCTGGGTCAAAGGGTATTTCTATTTCTGGATCCTTGAGGGATCGCCACAGTATCTTCCACAATGATTGAATTAATTTACACTCCCACCAACAGTGTAAAAGTGTTCCTATTTTTCCACATCCTCTCCAGAATCTGTTGTGTCCTGATTTTTTAATGATCACCATTCTAACTGGTGTGAGATGATATTTCAGTGTGGTTTTGATTTGCATTTCTCTACTGACCAGTGAAGATGAGCTTTTTTTTTCATATGTTTGTTGGCTGCATAAATGTCTTCTTTTTGAGAAGTGTCTGTTCATATCCTTTGCCCACTCTTTGATGAGGTGGTTTTTTCCTTGTAAATTTAAATTATTTGTAGATTCTGGTTCGCTCTAATGGTCGTTTCTTTTGCTGTGCAGAAACTCTTTAGTTTAATTAGATCTCGTTTTTCAGTTTTGGCTTTTGTTGCCATTGCTTTTGGTGTTTTAGTCATGAAGTCCTTGCCCATGCCTGTGTCCCTAATGGTACTGCCTAGGTTTTCTTCTAGGGTTTTTATGGTGTTAGGGCTTATGTTTAAATCTTTAATCCATCTGAAGTTAATTTTTTTATAAGTTGTAAGGAAGAAATAGTGTCAGCTTTCTGCATATGGCTAGCCAATTTTCCCAATACCATTTATTTAATAGGGAATCTTTTCTCCACTGCTTGTTTTTATCAGGTTTGTCAAAGATCAGATGGTTGCAGATGTGTGGCATTACTTCTGAGGCCTCTGTTCTGTTCCATTGGTCTGTAGCTTTGTTTTGGTACCAGTATCATGGCTGTTTTGATTATTATAGCCTTGTAGCATAGTGAAGTCAGGTAGCATAATGCCTCGTTTTTCTCCTCCCCCCCCCCCCCCCCTTAGAATTTTCTTGGCTATGGGGGCTCTTTTTTGGTTCCTTATGAAATTTAAGGTGTTTTTTCCAATTCTGTGAAGAAAGTCAATGGTAGCTTGATGGGGATAGCATTAAATCTACAAATTACTATGGGCACTATGGCCATTTTCATGATATTGATTCTTCCTAAGCATGAGCATGGAATGTTTTTCTGTCTGTGTCCTCTCTTATTTCCTTGAGCAGTGGTTTGTAGTTCTCCTTGAAGACGTCCTTGACATCCCTTCTAAGTTGTAGGTCCTTCACATCCCTTGTAAGTTGTATTCCTAGGTATTTAGTTCTCCTTGTAGCAATTGTGAATGGGGAGTTCATTCATGATTTGGCTGTTTGTCTGTTATTGGTGTATAGGAATGCTTGTGATTTTTGCACATTGATTTTATATTCTGAGACTTTGCTGAAGTTGCTTATCAGCTTAAGGAGATTTGGGGCTGAGACGAGGGGGTCTTCTAAATATATAATCATGTCATCTGCAACTAGAGACAATTTGACTTCCCCTTTTCCTAACTGAATACCCTTTATTTCTTTTTCCTGCCTGATTGCCCTGGCCTGAACTTCCAACACTATGTTGAATAGGAGTGGCGAGAGTGGGAATCCTTTTCTTGTGCTGGTTTTCAAAGGGAATGCTTCCAGTTTTTGCCCATTCAGTATGATATTGGCTGTGGCTTTGTCAGAAATAGCTTTTATTATTTTCAGACACATTCCATCAATACCTAGTTTATTGAGAGTTTTTAGCATAAAGGGCTGCTGAATTTTGTTGAAGGCCTTCTCTGCATCTATGGAGGTAATCATGTGGTTTTTGTCTTTGGTTCTGTTAATGTGATGGATTATATTTATTGATTTGCATACGCTGAACCAACCTTGCCTTCCAGGGATGAAGCTGACTTGATCATGATGGATACGCTTTTTGATGTGCTGTTGGATTTGGTTTGCCAGTATTTTATTGAGGATTTTCACATCAATGTTCATAATGGATATTGTCCTGAAATTTTCTTTTTTAGTTGTGTCTCTGCCAGGTTTTGGTATCAGGATGATGTTAGTCTCATAAAGTGAGTTAGGGAGGATTCCCTCTGTTTCTATTGTTTGGAATAGTTTCTGAAGGAATGGTACCAGCTCTTCTTTGTACCTCTGGTAGAATTTGGCTGTGAACCTGTCTGGTCCTGGACTTTTTTTGTTTGGTAGGCTGTTAATTGCTGCCTCAATTTCAGATCTTTTATTGGTCTATTCAGGGATTTGACTTCTTCCTGGTTTAGTATTGGGAGGGTGTAAGTGTCCAGGAATTTATTCATTTCTTCTAGATTTTCTGGTTTATTTGCATACAGATGTTTATAGTATTCTCTGATGGTAGTTTGCATTTCTGTGAGATTGGTGGTGATATCCCCGTTATCATTTTTTATTGTATGTATTTGATATTCTCTATTTTTTTCTTTATTAATCTGACTAGTGGCCTACCTATTTTGTTGATCTTTTCAAAAAACCAGCTCCTGGATTCATTATTTGAAGGGTTTTTTTGTGTGTCTCTATCTCCTTCAGTTCTGCTCTGATCTTAGATTTTTTTTTTTCTTTTGCTAGCTTTTGAGTTTGTTTGATATTGCTATCTAGTTCTTTTAATCATGGCATTAGTGTGTCAATTTTAGATTCCTCATTTCTCTTGGGGCATTTAGTGCTAAATTTCCCTCTACACCCTGCTTTAAATGTGTCCCAGAGATTCTGGTACACTGTGTCTTCATAACTGCTTTAAATATGTCCCAGAGATTCTGGTACATTGTGTCTTCTGGTACATTGTGTCAATCTCGTGAATGACTACTGGATAAATAATGAAATGAAGGCAGAAATAAAGATGCAGGTTGTTCAGTTTCCATGTAGTTGTGTGGTTTTTAGTGAGTCTTAATCCTGAGTTCTAATTTGATTGCACTGTGGTTTGAGAGACTGTTCGTCATGATTTCCATTCTTTTGCATTTGCTGAGGAGTGTTTTACTTCCAATTATGTGGTCAATTTTAGAATAAGTGTACATGGTGCTGAGAAGGATGTGTATTTGGGGATTTGGGATGGAGAGTTCTGTAGATGTCTTTTAGGTCCTCTTGGTCCTTATCTGAGTTCAAGTCCTGGATATCCTTGTTAATTTTCTCTCTCGATTTGTCTAATATTGACAGTGGGGTGGTAAAGTCTCTCACTATTATTGTGTGGGAATCTGAGGTTTTTTTTTGCAGGTTTTTAAGATCTTGCTTTATGTATCTGGGTGCTCCTTTATTTGTTGCATATACATTTAGGAAAGTTGGCTTTTCTTGTTGCATTGATCCCCTTTACCATTATGTAATGTTCTTCTTTGTGTCTTTTGATCTTTGTTGGTTTAAAGTCTGTTGTTTCGTCAGAGACTAGGATTGCAACCCCTGCTCTTTTTTGCTTTCCATTTGCTTGGTAAATCTTCCTCCTGTTCTCACTACACACAAAAAATAATTAAAAGGTAACTCTGTGAGGTGATGGATATGTTCATTGGCTTGATGTGGAGAATATTTCACAAGTTATACATATATCAAATCAAGGTATACAACTTAAATAGAATAAATACTCTATTAGTCAACTATGCCTCAATAAAACTGGGGGAAAGAAGGAGCAAAGATACGGAAAATTTGAATCAATTACTAGACTTGATTTAATTGGTAAATATTGAACTCTATATTCTAGAAACCATGCATCAACATGTTTTTCAAATGCTTTTGAAGTATTTAGGAATTACACTGATTATATTCTACTCAAAAAAATAATTCTTAAATACTCTATAAACAGTAAATATTTTATACAGAATGAAATAGTAGCTAGCTAGCATGTACTAGTGGATATTCCAATACTAGGTCACAATGAAAAGATAAAGTATTTTGCTAAATAATTTCATTGAAAGTAATTAAAACTGTTATTGGAATACTATCAATAACAACTATGAAAAATTTTATTTTAAAATGTTTTATATGAGAACAAAAGTATAATGGGAAATTTTGTGTCCTTAAATGCTTTTATTTTTATTTTCAATTAATATTCTTTTTCTCCTTTTTTTATTTCAATAGTTTTTGGGGTACAGGTGGTAATTGGTTACACAGATAAGTTCCTTATGTTGATTTCTGAGATTGCAGTGTACCTATCACCTGAACCGTGTATATTCTACCCAATATGTAGTCTTTTATTCATCACCCCTTGTCCAACCTTCCCCCAAGAATCTCCAAGTTCATTATAAAAATATGTAAGCTTAAGTAAGATTGTAAAAGAACAACACAGTAAATCTTATTAATCTGGAAAAATGAGTTTAAGGAAGGTAGAATTATGATTAATAAAAATAGCAGAAGTAATCATAGTGTAAGTGATTTACTCAATAACTAAAATTTTTAAAAGATCCACACAGGGCATCATCAGTGAAATAAGAGGGAAAATACACTGTTCCTAGAATTGTAAGTAAGATAGTTGTCTCTGTAACTATGATATAGGTTCTATCTATCTATCATCTATCTATGTCTATCTATACATATAAATAGATAGATGGGGGGCACAAAATGGAAAACACTGGGAGTCCTGCACTTGCTTCTGTTGTAGAAAGTTTCAATAAACTGTAACATTCACCCCAAACACCAAAAGGAGGCTGATAAACTATAATATAGTTTTGAAAATCCAATCGAGGATTGAGGACACAAAGAAATTGAAATAAACTACATGACAGAAACCAAGTAGACTTTCATAAAAAGGAAGAGACTACTGCTCTTATCCTTGGCAATGCAGAAGAGGAAGAAATCTGCTAGGAAGTGGTAAGCCAATGGAACATCCCTCAGGCTGCCAATTGACCAAGTGTGAGCTGACATGGCAAGACTCTGGAAGCACCTTTCCAACTCATTCCCAGGTCCCTTCAAAGAGTATTTGGAGAGTAGGCCAAAGGTTGAGGGCATTTAGAATAAGAGTGCTGAGAGGGATTTCCCTTCCCCAGTAATGGAGGTGAGGGACAGATGAAGGGAGCTAAGAGGAACTCATCATGAGCCCTCTGGGCCAAAGATGAGGCAGGAAGACTTAGAAACATTCCTAGCCTGTCAGTCATTTCAGGCTTTCAGCTAAAACACATTAGGATAGAACATGGAAGCTGAGGGATGAACCTGGCATGTAGAAAGGAGGGAGCCTATCTTGTGGTAGGTATAAGCCTACCACATGGGCTTATAGTTAAATAAAAGCTCAAAAGCAGTATGCTTTAAATTCACCCATCTCGTTGCACTCAAGTTATTCCTTAATGTAAAACAATATTTGTGGGAAGAAGACTTTGGTGGGGGTATTTTATGCAGAATGAAGGGGAAGAGCATGCTCACTCCCCAGAAAACATATGCTTTAATATCATTTTTTGGGGGTGGGAGGGGGAACTGATTTTATTATACTTTTAGTTCCAGGGTACATGTGCAGGATGTGCAGGTTTATTACATAGGTATACACATGCCATAGTGGTTTGCTGCATCCATCACCCCATTATCTACATTAAGTATTTCTTCTAATGCTAGCCTAGCCCTGCACCCTCCCCTAGCCCTGCACCGTCTAACAGGCTCCAGTGTGTGATGCTCCCCTCCCTGTGTCCATGTGTTCTCATTGTTCAACACCCACTTATGAGTGAGAACATGCAGTGTTTGATTTTCTGTTCTTGTGTCAGTTTGCTGAGAATGATGGTTTCCAACTTCATCCATGTCCCTCCAAAGGACATGAACTCATCCTTTTTTTATGGCTTCATAGTATTCCATGGTGTGTATGTGCCATATTTTCTTGATCCATTCTGTTATTGATGGCCATTTGGGTTGGTTCCAAGTCTTTGCTATTGTGAACAGTGCTGAAATAAACATACGCCTGTGCATGTGTCTTTATAATAGAATGATTTATAATCCTTTGGGTATATACCCAGTAATAGGATTGCTGTTAGTCAAAAGATATTTCTACTTCGAGAGATCCTTGAGGAATCACCACACTGTTTTCCACATGGTTGAACTAATTTACACTCCCACCAACAGTGTAAAAGTATTCCTATTTCTCCTCATCCTCTCCCACATCTGTTGTCTCCTGATTTTTTAATGATTGTCATTCTAACTGGCCTGAGATGGCATCTCAGTATGGTTTTGATTTGCATTTCTCTAATGGCCAGTGATGATGAGCTTTTTTTCATATGTTTGTTGCTGCATAAATGTCTTCTTTTGAGAAGTGTCTCTTTATATCCTTCACCCATTTTTTGATGGGGTTGTTTGGGTTTTTTTTCCTGTAAATTTGTTTAAGCTTTTTGTAGATTCTGGATATTAGGAATTTGTCAGATGGGTAGATTGCAAAAAATTCTTCCCATTCTGTTGGTTGCTGCTTCACTCTGATGATAGTTTCTAGTGCTGTGAAGAAGCTCTTTAGTTTAATTTGATCTCACTTGTCTATTTTGGCTTTTGTTGCCATTGCTTTTGGTGTTTTAGTCATGAAGTCCTTGCCCATGCCTATGTCCTGAATGGTATTGCCTAGGTTTTCTTCTAGGGTTTTTATGGAGTTAGATCTTATGTTTAATCTTTAATCCATCTGGAGTTAATTTTTGTATAAGGGTTAAGGAAGAGGGATCCAGTTTCAGCTTTCTGCATATGGCTATCCAGTTTTCCCAACACCATTTATTAAATAGGAAGTCCTTTCCCCATTGCTTTTTTTTTTTGGGGGGGGGGGTTTGTCAAAGATCAGATAGTTGTATATGTGTGGCAATACTTTTGAGGCCTCTGTTCTGTTCCATTGGTCTATGTCTCTGTTTTGGTACCAGTATCATGCTGTTTTGATTACTGTAGCCTTGTAGTATAGTTAGAGGTCAGGTAGCATAATGCCTCCAGTGTTGCTTTTTTTGCTTAGGATTTTCTTGGCTATGTGGGCTCTTTTTTCGTTCTATATAAAATTTCAAAAAATTTTTTTTTTCCAATTCTGTTAAGAAAGTCAGCTTGATGGGGATAGCATTGAATCTATAAATTACTTTGGGCACTATGGCCATCTTCAGGATATTGATTCTTCCTAAGCATGAGCATGGAATGTTTTACCATTTGTTTGTGTCCTGTCTTATTTCCTTGAGCAGTGGTTTGTAGTTCTCCTTGAAGAAGTCCTTCACATCCCTTGTAAGTTGTATTCCTAGGTATTTAATTCTCTTTGTAGCAATTGTGAATGGAGGTTCATTCATGATTTACCTTTCTGTTTGTCTGTTATTGGTGTATAGGAATGCTTGTGATTTTTGCACATTGATTTTATATTCTGAGACTTTGCCGAAGTTGCTTATCAGCTTAAGGAGATTTTGGGCTGAGATGATGGGGTCTTCTAAATATACAATCATGTCATCTGCAAATAGAGACGGTTTGACTTCCTCTTTAAGTTACTGAATACCCTTTATTTCTTTTTCTTGCCTGATTGCCCTGGCCTGAACTTCCAACACTATGTTGAATAGGAGTGGCGAGAGTGGGAATCCTTTTCTTGTGCTGGTTTTCAAAGGGAATACTTCCAGTTTTTGCCCATTCAGTATGATATTGGCTGTGGCTTTGTCAGAAATAGATCTTATTATTTTGTGATACATTCCATCAATACCTAGTTTACTGAGAGTTTTTAGCATAAAGGGCTGCTGAATTTTTTCAAAGACCTTCTCTGCAACTGTTAATTATGTGGTTTTTGTTTTTGCTTCTTTTTATGTGATGGATTATGTTTATTGATTTGCATATGTTGAACCAATCTTGCATCCCAGGGATGAAGCTGACTTGATCATGATGGATAAGCTTTTTGATGTGCTGTTGGATTTGGTTTGCCAGTATTTTATTGAGGATTTTCACATCAATATTCATAATGGATATTGTCCTGAAATTTTTTTTAGTTGTGCCTCTGCCAGGTTTTGGTATCAGGATGATGTTGGTCTCATAAAATGAGTTAGGGAGGATTCCCCTCTGTTTCTGTTGTTTGGAATAGTTTCTGAAGGAATGGTACCAGCTCTTCTTTGTACCTCTGGTAGAATTCGGCTGTGAACCTGTCTGGTCCTGGACTTTTTTTGTTTGGTAGGCTGTTAATTGCTGCCTCAATTTCAGACCTTTTATTGGTCTATTCAGGGATTCAACTTCTTCCTGGTTTAGTCTTCAGATGATGTAAGTGTTCAGGAATTTACTCTTTTCTTCTAGATTTTCTGGTTTATTTGCATACAGATGTTTATAGTATTCTCTGATGGTAGTTTGTATTTCTGTGGGATTAGTGGTGATATCCCCCTTAATATTTTATATAGCATCTATCTGATTCTTCTCTTTTTCTTCATTAGTCTGGCTAGCAGTCAATTTTGTTGATCTTTTCAAAAAACCAGCTCCTAGATTCATTGATTATTTGAAGGGTTTTTTTGTGTGTGTCTGTCTATGTCCTTCAATTCTGCTCCTATCTTAATTATTTCTGTCTTCTGCTAGTTTTTGAATTTGTTTGATGTTGCTCCTTTAGTTCTTTTAATCATGAAATTAGATGTCAATTTTAGATGTTTCCTCATTTCTCTTTGGACATTTAGTGCTATAAATTTCCCTCTACACCCTGCTTTAAATGTGTCCCAGAGATTCTGGTATGTTGTGTCTCCATTCTCTTTGGTTTCAAAGAACATCTTTATTTCTGCCTTCATTTTATTATTTATTTATCCAGTAGTCATTCAGGAGCAGGTTGTTTAGTTTCCTTGTAGTTGTATAGTTTTGAGTGAGTTTCTTAATCTTGAGGTCTAATTTGATTACACTGTGGTCTGAGAGGCTGTTATGATTTCTTTTGTATTTGCTGAGGAGTGTTTTACTTCCTGTTATGTGTTCAGTTTTAGAATAACTGTGATGTGATGCTGAGAAGAATGTATATGTATATTCTGTGGATTTGGGGTGGAGAGTTCTGTAGATGTCTATTAGGTCTGCGTGGTCCAGATCTGAGTTCAAGTCCTGGATATCCTTGTTAATTTTCTGTCTCATTGATCTAATATTGACAGTGGGGGTGTTAAAGTCACCCATTATTATTGTGTGGGAGTCTAAGTTTATCTGGGTACTTCTGTATTTGGTGCATATATATTTAGGATAGTTAGCACTTCTTGTTGCATTGATCCCTCTACCATTATGTAATGTTCTTCTTTGTGTCTTTTGATCTTTGTTGGTTTAAAAAAAAAGTCTGTTTTATCAGAGACTAGGATTGCAACCTCTGCTTTTTTTTTGCTCTCCATTTGCTTGGTAAATCTTTCTCCATTCCTTTTTGAGCCTATGTGTTTCTTTGCACATGTGATGGGTCTCCTGAATACAGCACACTAATGGGTCTTGCCTCTTTATTCAATTTGCCAGTCTGTATCTTTTAATTGGGGCATTTAGCCCATTTACATTTAAGTTTAATATTGTTACATGTGAATTTGATCCTGCCATTTTAATGCTAGCTGGTTGTTTTGCCCATTAGTTGATGCAGTTTCTTTATAGTGTTGATGGTCTTTACATTTTGGTATGTTTCTGCAGTGGCTGGTACTGGTTGTTCCTTTCCATGTTTAGTGCTTTCTTCAGGAGCTCTTGTAAGGCAGATCTGGTGGTGAAAAAATCATTCAGCAGTTGCTTGTCCATAAAGGATTTTGTTTCTCCTTTGCTTATAAAGCTTAGTTTGGCTGGATATAAAATTCTGGGTTGAAAATTCTTTTTTTTAAGGATGTTGAATATTGGCCCCCCTCTCTTCTGGCTTGTAGGGTTTCTGCAGAGAGATCTGCTGTTAGTCTGACGGTCTTCTTTTTGTGGGTAGCCTTTCTCTCTGGCTGCCCTTAGCATTTTTTCCCTTTATTTTCAACCCTGGTGAATCTGATGATTATGTGTCTTGGGGTTGCTCTTCTCGAGGAGTATCTTTGTGTGTTCTCTGTATTTCCCGAATTTGAATGTTGGCTTGTCTTGCTAGGTTGGGGAAGTTTTGGATAATATCCTGAAGAGTGTTTTCCAACTTGGTTTCATTCTCCTCATCAATCAAATGTAGATTTGGTGTTTTCACATAATCCCATATTTCTTAGAGGCTTTTTGTTCATTTATTTTTGCTCTTTTTTCTCTAACCTTGCCTTCTTGCTTTAATTGAGCTGATCTTCAACCTCTGATATCCTTTCTTCCACTTCATCAATTTAGCTATTGAAACTTGTATATGCTTCATGACATTCTCGTGCTGTGTTTTTCAGCTCCATCAAGTCATTTACGTTCTTTTCCACATGGGTTATTCTCATTAGCATTTTGTCTAACCTTTTTTCAAAGTTCTTAGCCTCCTTGCGTTGGATTAGAACATGCTCCTTTAGCTTGGAGAAGTTTGTTATTACCCACATTCTGAAGCCTGCTTCTGTCAATTCCTCAAACTCATTCTCTGTCTAGTTTTGGTACCTTGCTGGTGAGTACCTGTGATCCCTTGGAGGAGGAGAGGCATTCTGGTTTTTGGAGTTTTTAGCCTTTTTGTACTGGTTTCTTCTCATCTTCGTGGATTTATCTACCTTGGTCTTTGGAGTTGGTGACCTTTGGATGGGGTCTCTCAGTGGACATTCTTTCTGTTGATGTTGAAGTTAGTTTTCCTTCTAACAAACAGTCACCTCTGCTGCAGGTCTGCTGGAGGTCTACTTCAGACCCTTCCTGCCTGGGAATCATGAGCAGGGCCTGTAGAACAGCAAAGATTGCTCCCTGTTCCTTCCTCTGGTAGCTTTGTCCCAGAATAGTACCCACCAGATGCTAGCCCGAGCTATCCTATATAAGGTGTCTGTCAGCCCCTGCTGGGAGGTGTCTCTCAGTCAGGATATACAAGGGTCAGGGAGCCACTGGAGGATGCAGTCTGTCCCTTATCTGAGTTCAAATGCTGTGCTGGGAGATCTGCCACTCCCTTCAGAGCTGCCATGCAGAGGCATTTAAGTAAGTAAGTCTGCTGAAACTGTACCACAACAACCCCTTTTCCCAGGTGCTCTGTCCCAGAAAGGTGGGGGCTTTATTTATAAGTCTCTGATAGGCTGCTGCCTTTTTTCAAAGATGCCTTGCACAGTGAGGAGAGAGTCTAGTGACACAGTCTACAGTCTGCCTGCAGAGGTCTTGATGACCTCCCATGGGTCTGCCCAGTTGCTGTGTAAACTTCCCAGTGACTTTGTTTACACAGGCGAGGTTAAAACTACCTACTGGAGCCTCAGCAATGGTGGACTCCCCTTCTGCCACTGTGCTCCAATGTCACAGATTGTGCTCAGACTGCTGTGTTGGCTATGAGAATTTCAAGCCAGTAGATCTTAGCTTGCTGGTCTTCGTGGGGATAAGAGCTGCCAAGCCAGATCACTTGGCTTCTGGGCTTCAGCCCCTCTTTTCACGAGAGTGAGAAGTTCTGTCTTGCTGGTATTCCAGGCTCCATTGGGGTATGAAACAAACAAAAAAACCTGCTGTGGCTAGCTTGGTGTCTGTCTTCACAAATGGCAGCCCAGTTTTGTGCTGGAAACGTGGGGTGCTGGTGTTGTAAGCACCAGAGGAAATTTCCTGGTCTGTGGGTTGTGAAGAACATGCAAAAGCACAGTATCTAAGCCAGCATGCTAGAGTGCTGGGAAAAGTCCCTAATGGCTTCTCTTGGCTAGGAGAGGGAGTTTCCTGGCCCTTTGCACTTCCAGGGTGAGGTGACACCCCACCCTGCTTCAGCTCACCCTCCTTGGGCTGCACCCCCCTGTCTAACCCGTCCCAATGAGATGAACCAGGTACCTCAGTTGGAAATGTGGGAGATCACTCACCTTCTGTGTTGCTCTCACTGGGAGCTGCACACCACAGCTGTTTCCATTCCGCCATCTTGCCTGCAATCCTGCTTTAACATCTTACAATGTCTTTCCCCAAAGATTTGTATATAAGAATGTTGTATTATTTTAATAGAATATTTGAAAAATGCCTGAAAATGAAACAATATGTGATTAGTTGAATGAATTGTGACACTTTTTTTTTGCTGGCAAACTATAGTTATTACACTTTATGCTATACATGTTATACATGTATATTTAGCTATAAAAATTCTACTATACTGTTGATTTCAAAGATTTATTACAAAACATAATCTTACCATATGATCCAGCAAGCATGTTGCTTGGTATTTACCCAAAGCAGTTAGAAACTTATGCCCACACAAAATCCTGCAGGTGGATGTTTATAGTAATTTTATTTATAATTAATTGCCAAAACTTGGAGGCAACCCAGATGTATGGCAGTAGGTGAATGGATAAACTGTGGTACATTCAGGCAATGGAGTATTATTCAGCACTAAAAGAAAAAACTATTATCAACCCATTAAAAGAGCTGAGATGGAGAAAAATTAAGTGCTTATTGCTAAGTGGAAGAAGCCAATCTTAAAATGTGATATTCTATATGGTTCCAATCATATGAGGGTCTGGAAAAGGCAAAACTATGGAGATTGTACAGAGATCAGTGGTTGCCAGGGGATTGGGAGTGGAATGTGAAGGAATGAACAGGCAGAGCCCAGAGGATTTTTGAGCAGTGAAAATACTCTGTATGAGACTGTAATGGTTAACGCATATCATTAAACGTTTAAACATATCATTAAACATTTTTTAATGATTTGTTGAAACTCATAGAAAGAATGTGCAACATGAAAAATGAACCCGAATGTAAATTGCATGCATTGTGTTACGATGTGTCAATGTAGGTTCAACGGTTGTAATAAATGTTCCTTGTAATTTAAATTTTGCTGTAAACCTAAAGCAGCTCTAAAAATAAAGTATTTCCAATAAAATAATTACAAATCAATATGTACATTGTCTTGATAAATGCCTGTTAAAAGCAACAACCAACAGAGATAGAAGGATAAAACCTAAAAACCAAATCATGATTATTACCTTTCTTCTGTTTTTCCTACTATTTGTTTCTGCAATAAGTTTGTAGTATTTTTATAATTAAGATCAAGTTATTTTCCAATAACAAAAAAAAACCATTCTGATAATTAAGATAAAGGTCTCATGGAAAAGAGCTAACATATTAGAACATAAGGTAATTAAGTTATATAATTAAACATTACTCAATACCATTAATTAAAGTTATGCTTACTGTTAATGGCATAAAGAAAAAAATGATGGTCATAGTGACACTAGTGGCTGAACAATCACTTGATAAACTTGGGACAAGCAACTAATTATTTGAGGAAAAACAAAAGCAATCTCTCTACTTTAGATAATTCATCAAAATCAATTTTTAAAAATTAAAATCAGAAAACAATACAAAATAAGAGCAAATAATTCTATAATCTTGAGATTATGGAAAAGTTTTTCTAAACATTAAACTCAGAAATGCTGTAAAGAAAAATATTGATACATTTGACTATAAATTTGAAAACTTTTTTTTTATAACTAAAACCTCTAAAATTTTGCTCTAACAATGGGAATGATCACTGCACTCTACAAAACACAATTACAAATGTATTAGACAACAGTGAGATCACTTAAACACAAAAAGAGATACAAATTAGAATTAAATATGAAATTATTTAACTTTTTAAATTTACAGTCAAAAATTCAAATTGAATCTATAATGATTGATTAACATGGAAATTGTTAAATTGTCGAAGATAAAAGAAGATAATCATTTCTGGTGAGAATTTAAAGAAAGTTATCTCAGTATCTGATAGGGCAATGCAAATTGGGAAAAAATTTTCTAGAGAGTGATTTAGGACAGCCTATGTCAAAATCCTTAAAAATATGCATATCCTTTGATCCAGTCATTTCACTGCTAAGAACTGATTTTTCCTGGAGGTGTGTTTGCAAAGATAAAAATTCATGCAGCTTTGCTTATCATAACATTTTTAAAAAATGAAAACAAACTGTTTACCCAAAAGAGAACTGAGTGCCTTCTGATATAGCCCTACTAACCAGTAATACAAAACTATTAAGAGTTATTTTATTGTAAAAACTTTATTATCTAAAAATATATAGCAAACAGATATTAAGCAAACAGAAAGCTTAGCATAGCTTTTAGCTTAGCATTTAGCAGGCTCTGGAGCCCAAATGCCTAGGTTAGTTTGTTTGCCAATCCTACCTTTTGTTACTATCCATTCTTGACCAAGCTTCTTAGCTTTTCTGATTCTCAGCTTGGTTATCTGAAACAGAAGTAATAGTAGCAAACTCATTAAATTGTTTTTAGGGATACATTAGTTCATAGATATAGAGGAACAGTGTTCAATATGCATTAAGTCCTTACAGTGTTTGCTGTTATCAATAAGTATTGTAGATCTAATTTAAAACATTACTTTTAGCATAACTTTCTTCCACATCAAGGACCTAGAGTGGCTTCTAAATGTATAGATGTTGAACCTAAATTCTTCCACTAAGCAGAAAACCCACCCTATTGTAAAGAGTAAACAGAAAATTCCTTGTATATGGACACATTAGGATGCCTTCTGGCCCTCCTGCGGCACTTCTCCCAGCCACTCCTGCTAAATACGGATCTTCCACTCCCTTGTCCTTCTTGGATCTGTGCCCAAAGCTATTATCACCGTTAAACTACCTATGCCCTTTCTCAACTTATCTAGACTCTACCTGGCCTTTAACACTCATAAGTCATGCTTCCTGTATAAATCTTTCTCTCCCCCTCTCCAACTTGTGGAAATTATTAAGTCTGACATTAAATTCTATGTCATATCCCCTGGTCTTTACCACATATTTTTCTTAGAGATATGACTATCTGATTCTCCAGCCCCCAAAAAAAGTCCCCCAAGAGTGGATTTAATGCCACTTCTCTCAGGAATCATCTTAGTACTCTACTAAGATACTATAGATGCAAAATTAGCCATGCATTTAAATTTAAAGCACATCAATACCTAAATGTACATTCAGACTTACTTATAGCATCTGTGGTCCAATCCACAAGAGTATTGGCTTCTCTGGGGGCAATCTCAAAAAGGCTTCCAGACTGATTTTGATAGAGATGAAGAGCCCAGCCTCACACAATAGCAGGAATCAAATGGGAAATTTGTGAAATCAGATGCCTTCCTGAGATTTATGTCACGCTGTTCCTGTCTCTACAGAATCCACAGATTTCTTCATATATTACAGAACTGTGCTTTCACTCTCTCATAAAAATGAAGGCAAAGAACATTTCAGAAAGAGACATGTGCAGTGTGCAATAGTTCCTAGGTTGTCATCTAAAAGCTTAGGAAGTCAGAGAATGGTCTCAGTTTAATCAGACTAATTTTTTTCATCACCCTTTCAAATAATTTGATGTATCTGGTGTTTGCAGGGGCCGCAATAATTTCAAAGTCTAGCAAAACCTGATCAACTTTATAGAGTTCTTCAACACTTCTCAGACTAAGTAGAGATAATTTTCCATTTATGGAACTTGGTGACAATATCAAATCACATTATGTGGAAAGTAATTGAAAGGTAACTCTTTAGCTCTGAATTCAGAAGTTGGTAAAAAGTCTAGTATTTTCAAAAGCTATATCATTTTGAGAATGTGAAGAAAATTGCATTTTTCTATCTTTCAAGAGAATCTAACAGTATCTTTTATTGTATTTGTAAGTTACCTGGGCTGCTACTATGATGTTAGAGGAAGAAATTAAGAACACAAGGTTGAGAGATACAATGTGGCAGATTTCAAACAGGACAGCTGAGTACAGTATTGGTGTTTTTTTTTTTTTTTTCCCCAAGGGTCGACATAGTAGGAGAAATGTATAGACTGGTAAATACAACTGGAAAAATAAAGAAGGTCATATAAAGCAGTATTTCATCTGAACAATGGTTAAGGGTCTGTTCTTTTACTAATTCATCCAATCCATCCTTCCTTCCATCTCTTCATGCATTCATCCATCCCTCCATCCATTACTTAATTTTTTTAAGTGTTTTATTAAGCAACCTTTGTTCCACATTCTGTTTAGAAACTGTGCAAGCAGCAGGAACAAGGCAGATACAGTCCCTGAGCTCATAGTGTTTATTAGTCCAGCGAATAAAGAAAGAATGTATCTGGTGGCCTCACTCATCAGGAATTAATGAGGAAGCACTAGATGTCACTAGTATGGGAATGTCTTTGGGGGAAAAGCCAAATTGTTGGCTTCTCTGAGGGCACTTTTCATTTTTCTACTTGTGTACCTGTTTAATCTTTCATAGAAAAATGGGAACTCCTCAAGAATAGATTCTATATTGCAGCAGTCTCCAACCTTTTTGGCGCCGGAGAACTGTCTGATGGAAGACAATTTTTCCATGGACTGACTGGGAGCATGGCAGGAAGGTGGTGGTGGATGGTTTCAGGATGAAACTGTTGCACCTCAGATCCCCAGGCATTAGATTCTTATAAGGAGCTTGCAACCTAGATCCCTCACATGTGCATTCACAATAGGGTTCATGTTCCTATGAGATTCTAATGCTGCAGCTGCTCTGACAGGAGGTAGAGCTCAGGCAGGCAATAATACTTGCTCACCTCCTACGGTGTGGCCCAGTTCCTAACAGGCCACAAACCCATACTAATCTGTGGCTCTGGTGTTGGGAACCCCTACTATACTGGATCCATTTCATTACCTTAGCACGTGGCCCAGTTCCCTGCCATGCAAGCTGCAAACAACTAAACCCATTAAAGACATTTTACTATTATATTTGTTATATTTCTTAGAGTATGTATTCAATAAACATTATTAATGCAAGATTATGCTATTTCATTTCTTTCTCAAATCCATATAATTAATTGTCTCTACTTTTTTACCACTCACATATTTCAGAATTCCTTGAGCTCTGGATCTCATACTGACCATTGTGTGACCATTTCCAGAGACTTCCTTTTAGACATTGCTCTGCTTTGTCCTGTGTGACTACTTCTTGCTCCTCCTATACTTCTGCAACTTAACTATCTTTGCGTCCTTCTAATTGTTTACTTTTTCTCTGTTGTACTTGATGCCCCTGTTAAATTGAATTTTGTTCAGTGCAATTCAATCCACTTTAATTAATATTTGAACAATTCCTGTGTACTCGAAACAATCACCACCTCTATTTGGAATGCTCTAAAATTCATTCCTCTATCATGTGATGGATCTAATCCACATTGTTTATTGAATATCATCTCCTGGGTGACCTTTCATATCCCCATTCTCAGCACTTTCTAAAATTAAATATTTCATTTTACTGTAAAACTAAGGAAAAAGAACCTTAAACTTAATATGGAACCAAAAAAAGAGCCTGTATAGCCAAGACAATCCTAAGCAAAAAAAAAAAAAAAAGCAAAATAAAGCTGGAGGCATCACGCTACCTGACGTCAAACTATACTACAAGGCTACAGTAATCAAAACAGCATGGTACTGGTACCAAAACACAGATATAGACCAATGGAACAAAACAGAGGCCTCAGAAATAACCCCATATATCTACAACCATCTGATCTTGACAAGCCTGACAAAAACAAGCAATGGGGAAAGGATTCCCTATTTAAAAATGGTGTTGGGAAAACTGGCTAGCCATATGCAGAAAGCTGAAACTGGATCCCTTCCATACACCTTATACGAAAATTAACTCCACATGGATTAAAGATTTAAATATAAGACATAACACCATAAAAACCCTAGAAGAAAACCTAGGAAATACCATTCAGGACATAGGCATGAGCAAGGACTTCATGACTAAAATACCAAAAGCAATGGCAACAAAAGCCAAAATAGACAAACAGGATCTGATTAAACTAAAGAGCTTCTGTATAGCACTAGAAACTATCATCACAGTGAACAGGCAACCTATCAAATTGGAGAAAATATTGGTAATCTACCCATCTGACAAAAGGCTAATATCCAGAATCTACAAAGAACTTTAACAAATGTATAAGAAAAACCAACCCCATTAAAAAATGAGGAAAGGATATGGACAAGATACTTCTCAAAAGAAGGCATTTATGCAGCCAACAAACATATGAAAAAAAGCTCATCATCACTGGTCATTAGAGAAATGCAAATCAACGCCGGTTAGAATGGTGATCATTAAAAAATCAGGAGACAACAGATGCTGGAGAGGATGTGGAGAAATAGGAACGCTTTTACACTGATGCTGGGAGTATAAATTACTTCAACCACTGTGGAAGACAGTGTGGTGATTACTCAAGGATCTAGAACTAGAAATACCATTTGACCCAGCAATACAATTACTGGGTATACGTCCAAAGGATTATAAATCATTCTATTATAAAGACACATGCACACGTATGTTCACAATAGCAAAGACTTGGAACCAGCCCAAATGCCCATCAATGATAGACTGGATAAAGAAACTGTGACACATATACACCATGGAATACTATGCAGCTATAAATATGGATGAGTTCATGTCCTATGCAGGGACATGGATAAAGCTGGAAAACATCATTCTCAGCAAACTGACACAAGAACAGGAAACCAAACACCATATGTTCTCACTCACAAGTGAGTGTTGAACAATGAGAACATATGGACACAGGGAGGGCATCATCATACACTGTGGCCTGTTGGGGGGGTGGGGAGGGCTAGGGGAGGGATAGCAGGGGGTGAGGGTTTGGGGGAGGGATAGAATCAGGAAAAATACCTAATGTAGATGATGGGGTGATGGATGCAGTAAACCACTATGACATGTATATACCTATGTAACAAACTTGTATGTTCTGCACATGTACCCCAGAGCTTAAAGTATAATAAAAAAATAAATACATAAAAAATAAGAGCCTATCAACTTCTTACCTAGGTAAAGGTGATAAACATTTTTTAAGCCAGCAGCATACAAATCATCATGCTGTATTTAATTATTTCTTTAAAAATTTCCTTAAATAAAACAATTTTATTCCATATGTGACTTACCACCAACCACAAAGTGCTCTTAATTTGCCTTATCATTTTTATAGTCTCTTCCCGTACAATATATGGCATATATGACTAGATACAAAAATGAGTCAACTTTAGTGACACTCCAGTCCTACAGAAGCTCTTACAGATACCTCATTGTGGGGTACAGTAGCTTGAGGTGCAATACCTTTACCATCTTTGTCTTATTTGTACTACTGCTATACATATTTTCTACATTCCAAAAAAGTAGGTCTTCCTGATTGCCATGTCACTTCTTGCTTCTGATTTATTCTCTACCTATTCTCCTTCGATGTCCTTACTATTATCATTCTGGGTATTAAAATGTCCACCTTTTAGGCCCCAGTTTAAATCACGTATTATTAATGATTATATACTATGGTGAAAATAAATTTTAAAAGAGAAATAAAGAGCATGGTTTTTAGAAACATTGAGGCTTGAATTAAATTCTAGTTCTACCACTTTTCATGCTATATGATTACTGGCAAATTGCTTAAAATTGTGACATTGCTCTGTGGGGGAAAAAATTCTTTATCTTCCAAATGAAGATAATATCCACCTTGAACTTAAAAGTTAAGAAGGTGATTATATAGCACTATTTGACTGACATAAATGTGAAGGTGCACAAGAGATGCTGGGTTTCAACTATTCTGAATTTAGGAAATTATTGTTAAAACTTTAGGATGAAATTTAAACTTTTAAAGCATGATTGTGATCCTGGGAAAGAAGAATTCATCTAGACAGAAGAAGGGTAGATATTTTCACTCATCTTCATCATGACGATTCATTTGTAAACAAGTTGGCAGGTAATCAAACTCTGTATTTTTACCCCCAGAAATCCCTTACTACATGGTAGTAATTTCTGAAGTTTTGAGGGCCATTTCATTCCTGAAAACCTCTTCCTCTTACCCTCTTACATGAACGGCACCTTGTACATTTATCTAGGATCTAAATTCCAAGTAAAAACATGGCAAATGGCTTAAATGACTAGGCGGTGGCCCTTAATTTGACTTGTAAAAGTGATGAAATGCTATTGATTTTAGATTTTGACATGTTTCTTCTAGAAAAGGACTACTAAATACATATTCCTAAGGTTTACTTACATACACTAAATTTTTGTTGTTGTTGTTAAAGCATACAAACAGAACCAGATAGAACAGTTTCCATCAGGATTATAAGACACTGAAAATTTGCTAAACCATTATGCTTATCCACTGACCCTCCAGCCAATGACCTTAGAAGCTGGACAAGGTAAAAAGACTGAGTCAAATCCATGTCCCTACTTAACCATGTACTGCCAAATATTAACCACAGATTGACTTCTTTCAGTTAAATGACTAAATTTAAAAATAAATACCTAAGAAAAGGTTGGACAACATGAAATTATGCACTAAAGGATAATCTGGCTTTAAAAATCTTTACACAGGAAGCAGAAGAAATCTTAACATCAGGTTAGCTTTTCAAAATCTCCTTAAGCTGATAAGCAACTTCAGCAAAGTCTCAGGATACAAAATTAATGTGCAAAAATCACAACCATTCCTATAAACAAGTAACAGACAAAGAGTCAAATCATGAGTGAACTCCCATTCACAATTGCTACGAAGAGAATTAAATACCTAGAAATACAACTAACAAGGGATGTGAAGGACCTCTTCAAGGAGAACTCCAAACCACTGCTCAAGGAAATAAGAGAGGACACAAACAGATGGAAAACCATTCCATGCTCATGGTTAGGAAGAATCAATATCATGAAAATGGCCATAGTGTCCAAAATAATTTGTAGAGTTGATGCTATCCCCATCAAGTTACCATTGACTTTCGTCACAGAACTGGAAAAAACTACCTTAAACTTCATATGGAAGCAAAAAAGAGCCTACATAGCCAAGACAATCCTAAGGAAAACAAACAAAAAAAACAACAACAACACAAAGTTGAAGGCATCATGCTACCTGACTTCAAATGAGGCTACAGTAATCAAAACAGCATGGTACTGGTACCAAAACAGAGATATAGATCAGTGGAACAGAACAGAGGCCTCAGAAATAATGCCACACATCTACAAACATCTGATCTTTGACAAATCTGACAAAAACAAGCAATAGGGGAAGGATTCCCTATTAAATAAGTGGTATTGGGAAAACTAGCTAGCCATATGTGAAAACTGAAACTGGATCCCTTCCTTACACTTTATACAAAAATTAACGCCACATGGATTAAAGATTTAAACATAAGACCTAACACCATAAAAACCGTAGAAGAAAACCTAGGCAATATCATTCAGGACATAGGCATGGGCAAGGGCTTCATGACTAAAACACCAAAAGCAATGGCAACAAAAACCTAAACAGACAAATGGGATCTAATTAAACTAAAGAGCTTCTGCATAGCACTAGAAACTATCATCAGAGTGAAGAGGCAACCTACAGAGTTGGAGAAAATATTTGTAATCTACTCATTTGACAAAAGGCTACTATCCAGAATCTACAAAGAACTTAAACAAATTTACAAGAAAGAAACAAACTACCCCATCAAAAAGTGGGCAAAGGATATGAACAAGACACTTCTCAAAAGAAGGCATTTGTACAGCCAACAAACATATGAAAAAAAGCTCATCATCACTGGTCATTAGAGAAATGCAAATCAAAACCACAGTGAGATACCATCTCATGCCAGTTAGAATGGTGATCATTAAAAAAATCAGGAGACAACAGATGCTGGAGAGGATGTGGAGAAATAGGAATGCTTTTACACTATTGGTAGGAGTGTAAATTAGTTAACCATTGTGGAAGACAGTGTAAGGATTCCTTAAGGATATAGATCTGGAAATACTATTTGACCCAGCAATCCCATTACTGGGTATATACCCAAAGGAGTATAAATCATTCTATTATAAGGACACATGCACAGGTGTGTTTACTGTGACACTGTTCACAATAGCAAAGACTTGAAACCAGCCCAAATGCCCATCAATGATAGACTGGATAAAGAAAATATGGCACATATACACCATGGAATACTATGCAGCCATAACAAAGGAAGAGTTCACATCCTTTGCAGGGACATGGATGAAGCTGGAAGCCATCATTCTCAGCAAACTGACACAAGAACAGAAAACCAAACACTGCATGTTCTCACTCATAAGTAGGTGGTGAACAATGAGAACACATGGACACAGGAAGGGGAACATCATATACTGGGGCCTGTTGGGGGGGTTGGGGCTAGTGGAGGGACAGCAAGGGGGTGGGGGGCTATGGGAGGGGATAGCATTAGGAGAAATACCTAATGTAGATGACAGGGTGATGGATGCAGCAAACCACCATGGCACGTGTATACCTATGTATCAAACCTGCACATTCTACACATGTACCCCAGAACTTAAAGTATAAAAAAAAATTAAAAAATAAAAAACTAAAACACATACATGTGCAAACACACACACACACGATAAGCAAAATCGCATAATCAGGAGAGCTGAAGGCATCCATATTGCCCATTTTATCCAAGTTCAGTAATTTGATTATACTATAGGCCTCTAGCGGTTTTGAATTTGTCGTAAAGCTTGGATTCTCTCAACTTTATATAAAAAGAGTGTTCTTATTGCTGGTATTTGGCAATTTGCTATATTTTGTTCTCTCTGAAAATTTATCCAAACTACTCTCTCTCTTCCAGAATTTCCTAAGAGACCCTTTCTTACTTTCTATTATTTATATAAAAGTATTATTTCTGTAATTTCAGTTAACTTTTAGTGCAGAGATAGTAAGAAAAAAATGGGCTCAGTTTACAATCTTGATCCAGCTCCTCTCTTGTATGTTAATTTTATATGCAGGAAAACAATAAATGTTGCTCCTAAAATATTGAAATGATTAAAAATAAATTAAAAATGTAGTCTTCGCTTATATAAAAAAACAGTTAAGTAGAACACCTCACTTCTCAGTGATGATCAATACAGCGAGGCATTTCTGTGCCATGAAAAAATAAGTTGTAGAAAATTCCTTTTGAGACTCACATTGTAAATTATTTAATTTTTTACAATCTGTTTTTCTCCTACTCTATGCTACTCTGAAAAGGACACTCTGGGTTGTTTTTTTTTTTGTTTTTTTTAATATATCTAATAACATTGTCAATGTGTGTGATTCTCTTCCCCTGGGTGTTAGGGTCAACCTTTAATTTAAATATCAAGTATGTATTGTGCCACAATTGAAGAGACAGTAAGTAGCAAAATATCAGTTCTCATACAGTATTCTAAATCCATTCCAAAGTGAGAACTATAGTGCTAATATTATTTGCAAAACTTTTGTCAAATGAGATTAAAGTATAAACCATTTTAAAGCATTTAATGTGCACTGTAGCTAAATATACCATATCTTTAGAAAATGTTGCATCCTCTGCATCCTACTAATAAGCATACATAGCAGGTGTTATTGTTCAGTCCCAGACATATACAGACAGCTAGGAATAAACACACACTTACCTGACACTTAAGTCTAGCACATTATCACTAGGTGTTGTAGTTACCGGTGTACATGCCTATGCATATATACATTATACACATAAAAATATATCCTTGCCTTGTTCACCTTTCATTAAAATAACTAAACCATAATATGACAAATATTGTCTGTCTGTACTAAACTCCATTCCCACCTGCTGTTCTCTGTTCTGTGTTGAAGGGGTTCAAAAACTAAAAATGACATTCTTTGGACTCCTTTTCCAGTTGGATTCTGATTAGTTCCCATCAGCAGAAGTAGCCGATAAAGGATGGAAAAGTTGGGGCTCAAAAAGCACTTGTAGGTAGGGTTGATGCATTAACTCTCTTTTCTCTCTTTTGCTTCCCTAGTCCTAAAAGAAGGTTGTTACATGCTTCCTCCACTTTCTGATCTTTGGATCATACCACCATTTCCTAGTGTTTCCTGTAGCCCTTTCTAACAACTTTTAGATATATTTCTGTACCAAATTTTCTGTTCAGAATTCTTAAAGTGGTTTCTGTATGTTTGACCAGATCCTGGCTGATGGATATAATGAAGGCGTGAACTATAATAGTGGAACAAGGAAATGAACTTGAACCAAATTGTGAAGTTCTCTGCAGTGAAATATTAAAGGTTCAGATTAAGGCTTTCTCAGCCGTGTCCATCCCACTTGATCTTCCTAAAGCACAACTTAACTGCTTTGCTGTAGCTGTCAGCCCCAGAGACCAAGTGGTACAGAGGACAGATAGCTTATCCTCACTCTCACCACCTAATTACACCTCCTCCAACTGATTTCTTGGGCACATAACATCTCAAACATCACCTTTTGTTACTACCCAATACTGCTTACTTCTATACACATAACAGATGTGGCCTTTACATGGCCTTCTTATCACCAAAAACCTTGAAAGATATGGACAAGAGTGATACGCCCTTTAAGTTAGTATCTGCTAGAAGCAGGACTGGGTTCAGATGAGATGGCATATTTGTCATGCACAGCATTGCCTGCCTGATCCACTTTGTCACATTACTTCTTCTGGTATATGTCACATTATGTTAGGTCACACCATCAGAGATCACAGTAAGACATGCCACTACCAGAACAGCAACACACTGTCGCCATAGATTCAAAAAGCCCTGGTTCTTATGCAGTCACCAGAGACACATGAGCTGGATCTTGTAGCACCAAGTCCTGCAGCCACCAAACAAAATAGGCATCTTATTTTTCCCAAGGGGAAAAAAAAAGAGTCAATAGACTTGAAGAAATCATGAGGTAGTATCCTGGGGAAAACAACCCCATCAATGTTGAATTGTGAGCTCCAGTGCCTCTTTATATTCAGCTCTTGTCTCACAGCAATGGCAGTCATTTGGGATAAATTGTGCCTTGATGCTTTGGCACCAGACAGATTTGCAGGAGCATCTTTATACCTTTTAGAATGATCTTCCATTTAAATAGATAAGATGGTCTGGGTCTTGCCACTTTGATTCATATTTAGAACCAGAACAGATTTCTCTTTCAGTTGCCTGTGGAAGACACATTTCTCCAAATCGATGTCTGGAATTGCTAAATAAATTTCAAAGAATAGATTTTTATTCTGACCTTATTTGAATGTCTAGACATTTGTGGATTATTGAATCTAAACGATCTAAAACACCAGCCCCATGTTTCCCCAAACCAAATTTAACCTGTACATTAAGAACACAATTATGAATTGTAAAGTCAGAGCTTCGTGGCCAGGCTTGTTGGAGGACAACTGAGAAGTGGAAACAAAAGAAATGATCATTTAGAAAACTTCTGACTAGATGGAGAAAAATATGGGGCACAGACAATCAGAGAACAATCACTGACCAATTTATTGGTGCTGATATTAGGGCAAAAGGGTACAAAGGAGGGAAGGGGAAAATCTAAGAAAGTTAATGTAATTGGAAAAGGGTTAATTAAACCTATTCTCAGATACTACATGTTTACGTAAAACATGTTTCACATTTACAAGATACTCATCCATTTTTTTCATTTCAAATTCAAAATATTGTAAACCTGTTATATTCTATTAGTAATTGCTATTAGATGGTAACTTAGAGAACATTTATATTATGTGATGGCCCATAGGAGGAGGCTGTAACAGCACACCTAGAAATGATAAAAGGGATTCCTTCCCCATTTGTTCCCTGCAAGGAGCAAATTGCTATAGGGACAGTTTAGTGGGAGGGGCCTCTTGAAGGTGTGAAAGTCCCAGCCCATCGAATACCTTCACAGATTATTTCCCATTTTTAACGAGTATCTCCCTTATCATGAAAAAAAAAATGTGATTTTCCTTCTAGCCCATATTTAACCATCATATTTGTGCATATGATTGCAGCTCTTCTGAAAGGACTTGGAGTGAGCTGCAAGGCTGCAAGGGATTGAATCGAAAGCCCCCTAACAGTTAAAATGTCTGTTAGCTTCTCTACACTTAGCATCCGTCAGAGAGAAGACGGGCTGGGAGCCCCGGGCGAATTTCTAACTAGCCTAATGAGGAGAGAGATTCTGGGAGCAAAAAAAAGTTCATTTGCTGAATTTCCAGCAAGAAGTCACTTCAATATTGCTTCTAGGAAACACTGACAGGCTTTGTTGGTAAGAAATCATTATGCTGAGAGAGAAATGGGATATTGTTATATGAGGTTTTTAAAGAAAATTCATTTTGATAGATGTCTAACTGTGCATTCAATTAAATTTCCTTCTCTTTCTTAAAAATAGATGTCAGGTAATTGTACTCAAGTTCTGTAAGCTGAAAAGTGTTATCCTTTCCTTCCAGTTATTAAAATTTCTTTATCAATATGTGTCTTTCTAGTCTTAATCCTTTGACTATGGGGGGCCCTCAATGGAAATACATGGAGTTCTCCCCCTCCTTGCCTGTGGATGTGTGCGTTCCTCTCAGAAGAATTAGTAAAGGCTGCCTTTTTTTTTTTTTTTTTTTTTTTTTTTGGTCAAAGCTGACTTCTGTATTTAAATTATGTAGGTGCTATGCTCCCAAAAATTGTTCTTAAAAAATCTATATGCATGACCATTTGCTAGACACAAGTCCTTTTAGTTATACAATCACAAGTCAGCATTATTCACAGTGATACTTCACTATTTCTTAACTATGTATCCTGCCATTTGGGAATTATCCTTTTGAAGGTTTTTTTTTGTTTTTTTTTTTTTTTTGAGACAGAGTGTTGCTCTGTCGCCAAAGCTGGAGTGCAATGGCACGATCTTGGCTCACTGCAACCCCCACCTCCAGAGTCCAGTGATTCTTCTGCCTCAGCCTCCCAAGTAGCTGAGATTACTGGCGTGCACAACCACACCTGGCTAATTTTTTTTGTATTTTTAGTAGAAACAGGGTTTCACTATGTTGGCCAGCCTGGTCTCAAAGGCTTTTAACAGTGACCAACCACCTGCTGCTCAAAGGATTTATCCCCTTCAAGCCACCCTCTTATTCCCAGAAGATTCATCATTCTAAAATATAGCTTTGCAAATATATATACACCTGCGTCAAAAACATCAACACCTCCAGTGGCTATGCATCCCTCATCTGGAACAACCCACTTCTTCTGATTATCCAGTTGCCAGCAATGATACCGTCATGTTCCTAACCAACCAGACACCTACTCTTGGAGTCATCTTCATTCACCTTCCCATTTCCCCTCTCATTCATCAGAGCCACTCACTCTATTCCAAGTCATATATGTGAAGTCAATCAGAATTCTCCCTTCACAATATTGGTCTTCTGTGCTCATTGCTTCTTCATGACGATTGCCATCTAATTAATTCAGACTCAGATATTTTGCCTTGGCTATTTTCATAGCCAATTATTTGCTTGCCTTATTCCAAATAATTTCACAGGTGGACAGCCATATACATTTTGCTAAGATAAACTTCAATCATATTCCAATCAAACATTCCATGACCTTCTCACTGTCTACTGGAAACGTAGATCTTTGCATTTAACAATTTCCAAAATATCATTGACACCTACGTTACAGAATTTACCTAATAGTTTCACATCAATGTATGTTTAGTTCTCACAAATTATAACTATACATTGCCATTGTCATGTCCCACACTGTTTTATATTTATACCTCTACTCATATTCTCCACTTCAAATGGCATGTCCTCTGTCTCCACTGTCACCAACACTGAAATCTTAACCTGCTTTTAGACTTCTTTTCAAGTTCTAATCATTTCGTGAGGCCTTTGCTGATACACCAACCAAGCACGATTTCTTACTTCTCTGAGAAACAGCACTAATAGTACTTTGTGGTCATGTCAAATAGAAGAAAATGAAGAGTAACAGGAGGTCTTAGTTTCCACACCAGTAAGATTTCTAAACTCTTTCTTTCCAGTTTTCACTCTTTGTGAACAAAAGGTCTGTTGCATAATAGAGGACAGAAAAAGCATCACTTCAGAATGTGTTTATCAATGGGAATGAAATCTCAAAAAAGGCTTTAGAGCCTTGGAGAGAAAACCAAGTGAGTTATCAGATCAAGCTAACTCAGCCTAGCTATTTCCCAACTTTCAGTATGAAATTATATAGAAGTGATGGCAACTTGGGGCTTTCACTTAGGAAAGCAATGGCACTAGGGTTAAAATGTAGCAGGCAGCCTGTTTCCAGAATAGAGTTAACTTTAACTCATTTCCAATCTTCCCATTTAAAAAGAACAGACTGACTACTAACCTATGCTTTCATGTTCATCGTCCTTTTTGGCAATACTTCCTTAAAGATTTTTAAGAAACCAGAGAACAAAGACTGTAACTGACTTATCTCTATGTTCTAAGTCATCAAAATGAAATAAGGAAAGATATTTGATACATATTTACTAGATTAAAATCTCTCCTGTCAGGCTACCTCTTAAATACCTCACACTAAGTATTACTAGCACTTAATTTACAGTGCACATCTATACTAAATAATGTGGCATTCCCTTTTATTTATATAATACATGCAAACATCTTAACATTAATTCCTCAAGCTCAAGATGTGAAATTCATTCTTCCATTATTGTAGTATACATCTCCAAAAATAGTGCCACAATTCCTAGCACAAAACAAAGGTGGATGGGCTCAATAAAGCTTGTTTGATGTTTCAATATAGTAAAAAAATATATAAATATTGTTTTCTAAATCTATTTTCATATTAACAAGCTAAGCAGAGAAGAAGGATAACACTCAAAAAGCCGCCTATATGTTCCCTTGAGAACTTTCAAATGGCTCTTTCCTACAAAAGATGGGGGAATACTTAACTCTCCACCACCAGCACACTCAAAGCTCAAGGCAAATGCATTTTCAAGACTGACAGAGTCTCGGATTCTGAAAGTCTTTGGTAAGTATTACACTGCAAGTCTTCATATTCTACCAAATAAGTACCATATCTTCTGAAAATGTTTCAAAAGACAAGCTTTTCCTCATAATTCCACTAAAACCACCCACCCTCCTTCTTTATTGGTTCTCCTAATAATTCTCCCAACACAGAAGTAATACACCATGAGGTCAGGTGAATGGTGTCAGTAGCGTCCTCCCTCCTTTATCATTGGCACTATCTAATGCACAGTTTCTTTCCTGATCCCATCCACCTATAAGCCCAATATAAGTCACCTTTCATCTTTCCGGAAACCACAGGCTGCTTTATTTAACTGCTATTCCAGATTTTATTTTTAACAAAAGAAATTAAAATGCAGAGATAATTGCTTCCAGAAATACTAGCCACTAGTTATGCTGTCTCTGGTTTACCAAAAGGAGACACGTACAGACGCACATACACACCCCAAACTGAGTTCTGAAAAGCCATTCACTGCGGGTGCTATGAGTTCCTTCATGTGTTCTTAGTAAGACTGACTGGTCTGCTCAAAGCTCTTTCAATACTTACTCTACAAAGCACTGTGTTTAAAACCCAGGGAGATTCAGGGAGTTGGTTGATAGGGGACCATAAGACTTATAACTCCAATATTATTCAGTATTTTAAAGTTCACAAAGGACTGCTGCTTTTAATTTCTGGATGGGCTGTTACTGGAGCTGAAAAGAATATGTTTTTGGATTTGTTTCCAGGATGTCTGTAATTTCTGTGTCTTGTTGAATATTTGTTTCTCCTTTTTTCTGTTTAATATATTTCTTGGTTTCTAGAAGTGTTCTCTAATGTCAGATGTACATAGCAGAGAGATCCTAATTATTTGGCTTCAATATACAGTCAAGAGAGTCCTATCAACTCTCATTAAATCCTTCAGTCTTATCTTTTAGTCAATATATTGAGCCTCCTCTGGATGCTATCCTTGTTATAGATTTTAATCATCTTGATTAGATGATTCTTCTGTTACAAAGTTCTGTATGGGTTAGTACAATCACACAGTAATAACAAGTCTTACAAATTTGCATGACATTTCCTAGGTTTTTAGTTCATTCACATACATCAGACATTTGTTACACCAGCACAACCATGTGAGTTAAAGCAGTTGGTACTTTTCTTCAAGTGAGTAGACAAGGGATCAGAAAAATAAAGGAACTTGCTCTAGAAGCCATGGATAATAAGTGACATTTAAAATGTAACCTCCAGACATTGCATATGAGACTTAAGTATAGTAGATTAAAATGAATAAACATCAAATGAAAACAATACCCTATGTAAAAATACAGTTGGTTTAAGAATGATATTTACCAATACCTCACGACTGAGCTTGTATGATTAGCAGTGCTTAAACTTCTAATTAATCCTCAAAACAATCCTATAACACAAAGAGTTTGATTATGAGAACTGTATAGATAAGGAAACCTGAGACTGGAAAAAGGTAAGAAACACGTCTAAGTCTAACATGTCCAAGTCGCAGTGTAATGGCAAGGAATACTACTGCTACAAGAAGAGACAAAAAAATCATGTGAAAAAAAGCAGCTTTGGGGGATTAAAAAAAAACAGTAAGAGAAGATATGTTTTGTTTTTAGTTATTGCCAAACTCCAGATCTAAAAGTGCATTAGTTCATCTGGTACTTTATATCTAAATGACATTCTACACTCAATAGAAGACATGTAGATTTTTATTAGAGTCTTTTCATTACTATACAAACTGACCAATTTCTTGACATTCTAACTAATTAACAAGAAAGTTGTTTATAAAAATGGAAGATTCTATGTCCCACTGTCAAAACATCAGCATTTTGAACCAGGGAAGACACGTAACATTGAGATCATGTGTTATAAAGAATATAAAATGTATCCCAGTATTTCAGGAAACCTCTGGCTTCATCAGTCTGTGTCAGGGAATTAATTTTCAGTCATACATCCCTGCTGATACATCTGAAACCTGAGAAAGTCCAATTTCCTTCCTTCATATGTGTCTAATAGAGTATGAATAGTTCAAGTGTCTGAGGAAAATCAGAGGCCGAGATAGAGACTCACTTCCTCAGTAACAAGGAGGAGAGTGGCTTCAACCTGCTGCTGACAGAGGGGCTTGCATCTTCCTTGCCCCAGGAAAGGTTTTCACACCTAGGTAAGGTGCAAATTGCAGTCAGAAGAGAAGGGCCCAATGGAAACAGGATTTACTACTGGGCACAGGATGGCTGTCTGCCTACCCTTTCACCTCTGAAAACCAGAGAAATGGCAAAATCCTGTGGGTTTTTAGGGGAAGACCCTGGAGTTACAGCTCTTTGTTGGTTAATCTCCCTCTCTTTTCCCTCCTGGGAGAGCTTCAGACAGACAAACAGATCCAAAGGTACAAAAACTTCCATTTAAGAGTATAAAAGAAACAGGAGAGAGGATGTAATCAATTTTTGGGCCATTCCAAATTCCCTTCCAGCAAGCCACCTAAGAGAGTGGGATGGGGAATCTCACCTGGAGCATTGGTAATTCCAGACAATGTGAACTTCAGAGTCAGATATAAAGCAGTCATCCATTAATGAGTCCTAAATGAGCATTTGCTGTGCATCTTGCTCAGAGTTCATGTATTTCGTAACAGCATAAACACCATTGTTTATAAAGTATGCTGTATTTATGAAATTTGTTTAATAATGATAGGGCTCATGTCATAACAGTAACTGCTTTTCCATTTAGTATTGAGAAATGATACACAAAATGTGGTCCTGGGACCAGCAATATCTGCATCACTTCAGACCTCGTTAGAAATACAAATTCTCAGGCCCCACCCTAGACAACCTGAGTCAGACACTCAGTATGGAACCCAGTTTTCTGTATTTTAGCAAGCCCTCCAGGGGATTCTGATGCACACTAAAGTTTAAGAACCACCCTAAAGTGATGAGCATTTATGCATCTGCACTTACATTCTTTGTCTTTCCAATGCATTTACACATCATTGCATGTTTTATGAATGTAAAATCAAGGAATGCCTTAGAAGCAACCATCATAAAAAAATTTACAAACACTAATAATGCAACTATAAAAAAAGAAGGCACCTTTATGTAGTAATTAATTTATTGCAAATTTATAGTCTTTTAGAAGAAGACCAGGGATTAAATCCCAGGCTTGCCATTACACTGTGATTTAGACATGTTAGACTTAGATGTGTTTCTTACCTTTTTCTGGCCTCAGATTTCCTTATCTATACAGTACTCATAATCAGAGTGTTTCCATTATAGGATTGTTTTGAGAATCAAAATGTAAATATGCTTAAAGAACAAGATATCATGCCTCGAATATAGTTTGTGTTTAATGTACATATATATGCATATTATCACATAGTTCATGCATGAATCTGTGTAACAGTAAAAAAATGAATATATACATGCTGCAGGTGAAGCAGCTTATGTTTAAAGTGTAAATTTTGACCACATGCATATAGAAATTGAGAATTATCCACAATTAGTATGTGAACTCAGATCTATTGTATAAAATGGTATCTTGGCTGGGCAAAATCTCAGCTCAGATGCTTCTGACAAGTAAAATAGGGCTATGCCGCTTTAATCATTTATATCATGGATTGAGGTTACCTAGGGGCACCAGGGACCAGATTTCAGGGAGGAACAATGTAGATCCCAAAAGAAAACTCATTTCCAGGTAAGTCAGGAAGACCAAATCTCTTGGGCCAAACGGAGTAACAAAGCCAAGCATAGTATATTTATTACCTCATACTAGAACTCATTCTGATCTCTTCATTGGGCTATGTGTAGCCAGGAGGAGGGAGCTAGGTGTGGCTGTTGGAAAAGTTGTGTTCTTAATGCTGTGACCCTTTGGAGTATAAGGAACCCTGCTCTAATTCCCATCTGAGCTTAGCCAAAACACACTATTCTACTCACTTCCTAAAGTCAGTGCTAGCATGAAGTGTGGCAGGGCACATGGATTGTCTAGAGGCAACAATGGTGAGGAATTTAGAACTCTAACCTACCTGAGTGTCCCCAGCATGGCTGGGCATCTGTAACCTCCTGGGATCATCAGGCATGAGTACCATGTCACCACTACAATTCTCTTCAGGTTAGGCAATTCTTCTATGGAACCCTAGCTACAAGTAATAATGAAAAACTATTTTTTGTCTTTGCCTGGGTAGGAAAAGTTTTATCTAATAGCAATGCTCATTTGTACTGTGTCTTCATTATCAACTGAGAATATTTTTTGAGAAATGTGAAAGTATAAAAATAATGTGAGGTACAAACCCACAGCAGTACTTTGGAAGTCCCCTTAAGACATGAAGCTTAAGTTACAGCAGTGAGTAATAACCAGAGGGCACATCTTTGCTTTGGAGAATATTTGAAAATCTTGCAGGGAGGTAAACTTATAAAAGCCTGGATTTTGTAGTAAAGCAGTTGGGGACTTGGGAACAATGAATATCGGGTGTAAACAGTGATGGATCTATTTCTGCTTCTCCATTAGGACCTGAGAAAAATCATCTTATACAAGAGTATGGCTATTCTACACAGAATGACATAAGGAACCCATGACATGAAACACAGAAGAGAATGATGGTATCTACCCTATAGGAAGACATACTATATTCTGGACCACATATTTGATAATTCTTACAGCCCTTTAAGATAATATTCTAGTTAGGATTATCTTTATTTTGTAGCTCATAGATTTCAAAAGGCTAGCTCATAATTTTATTGCAGGTACATAGCAGAACCAAGATTTGAACTCAGACATGTCGCATTCCACAACTCATTTTCCTTGAAGTCAATAGATGCCACTCATCTCTAAATATCTACAGAAGGGGTTCAGAGGTGCAGAGGGGATGTCTGAAGAGCCTTAGGACCAACACCTAATGGTCCATCTTTAGATAGAACTATTATCATCAAGCTCCCTTTCACGCATACGCCTTCTCTTGCTCATTTCTGTTCATGGACTTGGTTCTCAGTGTAAGATTTTGTTAGAAGAAAGGGGCATATTGGTAAAATAAGAGATAATATATCCAGAATAAAATAAAATCGTTTGAAAGCCTCTGCAGTGCTTTAACAAGGAAAGAAGCATCTATGCGCACTTTGTAGTTTGCTAAATAGATAATTGATTCAGTTAGAAAACTATATGGAGCTGAGGCAGGCAGATCACGAGGTCAGGAGTTTGAGAGCAGCCTGGCCAACATGGTGAAACCCTGTCTCTACTAAAAATAGAAAAATTAGCCGGGTGTGGTGGCTCATAACTGTAATCTCAGCTACTATGGAGAATGAGGCAGGAGAATTGCTTGAACCCAGGAGGTGGAAGTCGCAGTAAGCCGAGATCGTGCTACTGCACTCCAGCCCACGTGACAGAGCAAGACTCTGTCTCGGTAAAACAAACAAACAAACAAAAAAATTATGTATAGTTATTTCTACAAACTGGGATTAGCCATTGTTATTGAATATTTATTGCTCTTATATAGAGTTCTGAGAACCCCTGAAGTGATTACTAAATATAGAATTTAGGGTAAGAAGAATAACACGGTGCAATCATGGTCAAATTGTTATGCCTGGACTGGTTAAGAGTGTTGATATCCTCACTCCAATATCCCCTGACCCAAACACACATATATCTTTAAATACTACTTTAATAAGTCTTGTTCCACCCTATGTGGGTGAGTCACAATGTTAAAGAGTTCAGGTAAATATAACACAACAACTGGCTGAACCTCATCACTTAGGTGTGCCAGCAGGACAGAAGCACATGAACAACTAAGACATGGTATAGTTAGCTGTGTTGTGCACATTGTCTGCATTGCAAAATTAGAGAAAGAAGATCAATGTTGGCTCAAGTGGTCAGAAAAGGCTTCAAGGAGAAACACATGCATGTGGTAGATGACCCTAGAGAAGAGAGTGATGCTGCTTACTAAAGCAGGAACTGGGAAAGCACTTGTCAAGCTCCTGGGGGTCATCATGGATTCAGGGGTTTTTCAGCCACTATTACTGTAATGATACAGTGGATCGCTGTATTAGTCTGTTTTCACACTACTGACAAAGACATGCCCAGGAAGAAAAAGAAGGACAATTGGACTTACACTTCCACATGGCTGGGGGAGGCTTCAGAATCATGGCGGGGAGGTGAAAGGCACTTTTTACGTGGTGGTGGCAAGAGAAAAAGGAAGAAGATGCAAAGATGGACACTCTTGATAAAACTATCAGATCTCATGAGACTTATTCACTAGCACAAGAACAGTATTGGAGAATCCACCCCCACAATTCAAATTATCTCCCTCCAGGTCCCTCTCACAACACATGGGAATTCTGGGGGGGGACAATTCAAGATGAGATTTGAATGGGCACACAGAGCCAAGCCATACCATTCCACCCCTGGCCCCTTCAAATCTCATGTTCCCACATTTCAAAGCCAATCATGCCTTCCCAACAATCCTCCACAGTCTTAACTCATTTCAGCATTAACCCAAAAGTCCATAGTCTAAAGTCTCATCTGAGTCAAGGCAAGTCCCTTCCACCTATGAGCCTGTAAAATCAAAAGCAAGCTAGTTACTTCCTAGATACAGTGGGGGTACAGGTATTGGGTAAAGCCATTTCAAATGTGAGAAACTGACCAAAACAAAGGCGTTACAGGGCCTGAAATCCAGCAGGGTACTCAAATTTTAAAGCTCTAAAATAATCTCCTTTGTCTCCATGTCTCACATCTAGGTCACACTGATGTAAGAAGTAGGTTGCCATAGTCTTGGGCAGCTCTGCCTCACCCCTGTGGCTTTGCAGGGTATAGCCCTCCTCTTGGCTGCTTTTATGGGCTGGCGTTGAGTGACTGTGGCTTTTCCAGGTGCATAGGACAAGCTGTGGGTGGATCTACCAATCCACCATCTGGAGGACTGTGGCCCTCTTCTCACAGCTCCACTAAGGTGGTGTCCCAGTTAGATACTCTGTGTAGGGGCTCATATCCCATATTTCCCTTAAACACTGCCCTAGCAGAAGTTCTCCATGAGGGCCCCACCCCCTGCAGCAAACTTTTGCCTGGGCACCAAGCATTTCCATACATCTTCTGAAATCTAGGTGGAGGTTCCTAAAGCTCAATTTTTGACTTCTGTGAACCTGCAGGTTCAACACCACATGGAAACTGCCAAGATGTGGGGCTTGCACCCTCTGAAATCATGGGCACTGCTGTACCTTGGCTCTTTTTACCAATGGCTGGAATGGCTGGGACACAGGGCACCAAGTCCCTAGGCTTCAAACAGCATTGGGACACTGGGCCTGGCCCAGGAAACCATTTTTCCTTCTAGGATTCTGAGTCTGTGATGGGAGGGGCTGCCATGAAGACCTCTGACATGACCTGGAGACATTTTCCCCATTGTCTTGGGGATTAATATTCGGCTCCTTGTTATGTACAGAAATTTCTACGGTCAGCTTGAATTTCTCTTTAAAAAATGGGTTTTCTTTTCTACTGCATCATCAGGCTGCAAATTTTCCAAACCTTTATGCTCCGTTTCCCTTTTAAAAAGGAATGCTTTTAACAACACCCAAGTCACCTCCTGAATGTTTTTCTGCTTAGAAATTTCTTCCACGAGATACCCTAAATCATCTCTCTCATGTTCAAAGTTTCACAAATCTTTACAACAGGGGCAAAATGCCACCAATCTCTTTGCTAAAACATAACAAGAGTCACCTTTGCTCCAGTTCTCAACAAGTTACTCGTCTCCATCTGAGACCACCTCAGCCTGGACCTTATTGTTCATATCACTATCAGCATTTTTGTAAAAGCCATTCAACAAATCTCTAGGAGGTTCCAAACTTTCCCATGTTTTCCTGTCTTCTTCTGAGCCCTCCAAACTGTTCCAGTTTCTGCCTATTACCAAATTCCATAGTCATTTCCACATTTTTCAATATTTTTTCAGCAACACCTCACTCTACTGGTACCAATTTACTGTATCAGTTTGTTTTCACACTGCTGATAAAGGCATGCCTAGGACTGGAAAGAAAAAGAAGTTTAATTGGACTTACAGTTCCAAATGGCTGGGAGGCCTCAGAATCATGGTGGGGAGGTGAAAGGCACTTCTTACATGGTAGTGGCAAAGAGAAAAAGGAGGAAGATGCAAAAGCGGAAACCCCTGATAAAACCATCAGATCTCATGAGACTTGTTCACTACCATGAGAACAGTATGAGGGAAACCATCTCCATGATTCAAATTATTCCCACCGGGTCCCTCCCACCACATGTGGGAATTATGGGAGTACAATTCAAGATGAGATATGGGTGGGACACACAGCCAAACCGTATCAGTCTCCTACAAACTCCACACCAGAGTCTCAGTTGGCAGTATTGACAGCATAGATTAGATACACTAGATGGTACATATTGATCAGAAAGTGTTCTCGGATGTTATCTTGGGCTTACTCATTTAATCCTTACAACAGTCCTGGAAGGGAGGCACATCATTGGCATCATTTTATACCTGAGAAAACTGAGGTGCAAGGAGATTTTATAACTTCCCCAATGTCAGCATGCTAACTGCACTACTATGGTCAGCAGAAATTTGGGTTTTTTGAAGTTGCCTGGATACTATAGATCATGAATCCACAGAAGGTCAGGGTTCCATTCTTTGAGCTCCTTGCTGAGGGGGCACCAGTGAAAATTCGTGGTGAAGATGATAAAGGGTTTTGTGAGGTGGGAGAGAATGTGCATGTTGTCTGAGGCTGCAGAACATAACAAGTCACAATGCAAGGGAGAGGAGGGACTGCCCAGATCCCCTGTGTTTCTGGCACGATGCATATACCATGAAAATCACACTTACATACACTAGATCAGGCACTTTAAGTACAATTCAAGAAGAGGTTGACAAAAGACTTAGGGAAGATTTTGCTGATTCCCAGAGAGCACCCACTTTCTAAAAGAGCAAATCACTTGAGGATCCGTTTAGTGTTGTGACCTCTAGACAGTTCTACTCACTGTGAAACAGTGTACCTTCCAGAGGCCTAACATGGCTCTCTGTATAGTTCTTCTGGCCTAGTCCCTGGAAAGGATTTACGTACTTTAGATCACATTCACGTAAACACATACACATACACACACACACATATGGTATGGGAGAGGAATGTTAAACATATCACATACAGTACTCAACATGAAGTGCTTGGAAATGTTGGTGCAGGAACAATCTTAGTAAACAGGGAAACATGACTGGTTTCATAAAAAACCATACACACCTCTCTTTCTCCTGCCCCCATAAAAGAGCAAGACAAATAAAAAATTTAACTGGAAATCAAACAAATTCCACTAATTGCAACCATTCCAAGCCTATTGCTGTCATTGGCTGCAATACACAAAACGGGATGTCCATTTTTTAACCACTTATTCAGCACACGCTGATAGTTTTTCTTTTGTGGCGCTCTCAATTTATGTGAAAATAAAATATTTGAAGATATAAAATATTCAGAGTACCATTAAATTGCTGAATTGACTTCTTCCTTTTCTAAATACCGTGTTCATTTTGAACAGGCTAAGCAATTTGTAGGAGAACATTTGCCCCTTGACCTCCACGTACTATTCTCACCAGCACCAGTCACACAATGAGAAGAAAAATATGAATATAAATCTGTTAATCCTGCCATATAGTTGGCTACATGTGCTAGTCACTGGCTTGTAAAACTACAGGAAAAATATCAGAATAAAATTATTTCTAGAGCATACCTTTATTGATATTCAATAATATGAATTTATTTGTAGGATTTGCTAGCAATTGATATATAACAGAAAATAAAAACATACATCTTGTATTCAAGGAGCTTTGTGGGTTCAACAAAGTGTGTAACAACCCTAAATTTCAGACAACAGTGTTTATCATGAATTTATTTAAAATTCATTTCATTCTATCTTCTATCTGTTTTTTCATTCTATTGTGTATTAACATCTGTTTCCTCCAAAATTGTACCTTGATGACAGTGCCCTCATATATTTCTGCATTCTCAGTGACTCAATCATGGTAGGTGCTGAAAATGTTTAGTAAAATGAAGCAAATATGTTTTCTCATATGTATGAGTCTCTAAAAGAGAAAGATATAAGGCTATTTGCTTTTATTGCAATCTGAACAAGGTTAAGAATTGAAAATATATGATGCATCCTTTTTACTTAAGCAGATATGGCTTTATTTGGCTTTGCAGAGAATAAGTTAAAAAAAATGTTCTGAAATTAATTTACCACTCAAATACCAATCAATCAATCAACATGTCAGTTTTCTGAACCTATGATTGTATAAAAACACTAGCCCAGGCTCAGATATGGGTCAGAGATAAATAAGACAGTTTCCAGCCACATTCTACTTGAAAAGAGAAGCTTGAAATATGCCAATGGATAATTAGCTACAGAAATAGTGGGTAATCAGTGTGAAAGTAGCAGCCAGAGATATGAGAGCTGCTGAGATGTGAGGGGCTAACAGGAACCTGAGGTACCCCAGTGCTAATCCCTCATCTCTGTAACTGAATTCAAAAATCACAGGAAAAGGGATGTTGGCTACTCCAATATGACCCGATCGACTCATACATGACTATTTAAAAATCTTTTTCCTTCCCTTTCATTTTTTTAATATTAATGACAGCTGCAGCAAATAAAATGTTCTATGTTAGTTTGTCACTGATAACATTTGCTAATTAGAGCAATTAATCTTACTGTGCTAATGTATGCCATGATAATTCTTACTAAAGAATAAATGCAATACAAAATACTTTCCAAATTTCAGAAATACCTAGTATTTTTATAGGTAAATGATGAACAAGCCTACATAAACATGTATTCCCAAAATCAGTTCAAGTTTTAGGTTAGATGTACAGCAAGTATTAGACATGATACTAAAATAATACACAAATCCTCCATGCATATGGATTATCTCTTCTGTTTTATATCATTAATCACCGATAGTGACCAAATGTGGGTCGATTGTTGTATCTCAGTGTACTCATTTATTATTTGGGGGCTACTAATCACCTAGTTCTCATAACTCAAGGGGATATGTATTAACAAGATGAGCAAACCATAGTTGGGGCTACTGTGGTTCAAATTAAAATGCTGTTTTGTTGTTGTTCATCATTATATGTGTTGAATATTGTGTCTTTACCTAAGGGATTATGTGAGGCTTGTAATATTTATAAAGAGAACAGCTACTCATCTCAGGGACATTTCATGCATATGTATTATTTATTTCCTGATCTACCCCCTCCAATGTTCAATATCTTTAAGAACTGTGATTAATAAAACATTCCAATTTGAACAGTGTGGGTTCTATTCACAAAACACAGTTATTCAGCCCATTTCTATGCAGACGTCAACAGGGAGAGTCGTTATCACCAAAAAAAATGCATAATCAACATCAGATATTTTGAATTAATGATTTGGGGGAGGAGGTTCATTAGATTCTTTGCTCATCCCTAAGTGGGACTTCTCAATTAAGTATGAAGAGATTGGGAAACAGAAGGCACTTGCACATTAAAAATGGTGTGTCAAGCTCAGTTAAAGCTGTGTTAAAGCCTTTCATTCAAGATCTGTCAAGAAGTCATTATCATCTTCTTTTCCCTTTTTTTCTCTGAGTTTTTTTTAAACTGAGGTTTAATGTATTATTAATAGAAGAAAAGGAAGAAGCAACTCTAGACAGTTATTGTGTAGTGCAGCAGCAATTTTAGGATTGGGTGAAAGCACCAGGAGTTATTTCATCCATCTTTCATAAATGTAGGTGCTGGGGAATGAGGTCTGTGCTACCGTGAGCTGAACAAAGCAGGTCAGAGCCACTGTCACGCTATGGGAGGGTGTCCTTAAAGCAACTGACTTGGCGCTCATTTCAAGAGATACATTGAACTAAGTCCATGAAAATATTTGTGCTGCTATGTTTCAGGCATAAAATGGCATTTTGCATTCTATTTAGGGATGAAATGGAAATGAGGCAAGCAAGTTGATTAACGGGCTGTTACCAGACACCTACTTGTGTGCTCTTCTGTGCTCTTTGCTTCAGGAGAGATGAAATGATCCCTGCCCATATGGCTACCATCATCTAATAGAGATGCAAAGCCAACATAAAAGTTGCCCATCTTGTAACATTTCTGTCAGATTAAAGAACAAACCTAAAAAGAAAAGTCTTGAATTCCTTCTTTGTTGACCTCAAAATATGAGGCTAGTATAAGTATCCTCTCCCCCTGCTGAATTCTTACCAAATCTTGGAATCTTAGGAAAACTTAAATATCTTTTATCCAGCTTATGCCACAAAAAAGGGTGTGGTTATTTTCCCTAGTTTATCAATAGCAAATTCCTTTAACTTCCCTCTGTTTACATCTTTCTCTGTTCTGAATATTAAACAAAAGAGGCCTCTGGTATTTTGTGATCTAATGTCTTATCTAAAATGTTACCGTCTTCATTTTAAAATATATATATAAAGTTTTATCATTTCTAAAAAAGTACTTAAAAGTATTTTCTCATGAAACATAATTTAATATTCACAATAGCAGGAATTTTTGTAACTAACACATATTGTTGTTATAATCATGTTGATATATGAAGACAGGGGGTCATTGGACCAAACTTCATTGCCAATCTAATGGAAGAGGCAGAGTCCAAACCCAACTCTGGACCCTTCACTCTGCTTCTCTAATGGGCCAGTGACTGTTTTATTTAATGCTCTCAAATAATCAAATAGAAATTTAAGTTAAAAATAATAACCCTAATTGTTTAGCAAACATTGGATATTCAACACCGATATATATTACATGTAAACAAAGACCTGCCAGGTTAATACGGATACTGTATGTCATAACTTCTATAAAAGGGAGAAAGAGGAGATTTTATACACAGATCAATATCACCTCATTCACTTTAGCCTGGTTGGTTTGCTAGACAGTAACATCTCTGAGAGATGGCCTAGGGCAAACATATAGCTGACAACAGACCCAGGTTTTACAATCTTTCTAAGCATCTATTTGGCTAAATGACTTAATTTCAAAAATTCAACATATATCCTGAATTCAGCCAGAAAGTATCTTCTATGATATTGAAGATTTAACACAGCCAAGGTGAATAAGAACATCAGCTTCTGACCAAAATAAATGTGGCTGGATAAGTGTCATGTGAAATTAATTATGGGCCCAGTTAGTACTTCTTAGAGCTGTCAGGAAGTAGAATGAGGTCAGTGTAGCTCTGGAGAGCTTCTTCCCTGAAACCCATGGCCCATCAGCATGAATGCATTAGTGATTGGATCAGAGATACTCCAGCAATCCCAGAGATAGTGTCGATCACTATCACTGGATTTTCCAGAGGTGCAAAGCTATTCGAGCACGAGATTGAATGTATAACACAGAAGGAAATACTTATGACCCTTTCGCACTTGGTCAAGTTTGCATCATCCTGTGTCAGGAGGACAATGTATGAGACTAGACAGGAGGGAGACTGTTTCTTCATTCTGGAGGTTCTCTTGCTTTAACTGGTTTATCAGTTCAGATAACACTTCTTACTACCATGTGAACATGGAAGATTGTGTAAACATTCTAGGCAACAGAAGAAATCCAAATCCATGACTTTAGAGTGTTTTTGTCCTACATAACCAGATTCAGAATAAAACAAATTCTAGTGTTCTTTTCTTGTAAGACACTGAACAATCTGGTAGTAGGTAGAAGCCCAAGTTAATAAATACAGACTCTGTTGTAACCCTGAGTCATTTCCCCCTCTAGGCTAATTCTTTCAGGGAGATGTTTTCAAGGAGACATTATTTCCCCGCATCTTTTCTTCTCTCTTTCCTGGGAATTGCCCCACCCAGGTCCCTGGTCTCTTGTGCATTTTCATCCACATAGTATTACATTTGGATCTCTGGAAAATGCTAAACACACTCAGTCATTCTTGTGTCACATATACTAAGCATCAGAGAATACAGAGCTCGGGTCCCCAACCCTGGGCCACAAGCTCTTACCAGTCTGTGGCCCGTTAGGAACCAGGTCTGCACAGCAGGAGGTGAGCGGCAAGGGAGCAAAGCTTCATCTACATTTACAGCCACTTCCTATTGCTCACATTACTGCCTCAGCTCCATCTCCTGTCAGATCAGTAGTGGCATTAGATTCTCAAAGAAGTGTGAACCTTATTGTGAACTGTGCATGTAAGGGATCTAGGTTGCACAATCCTTATGAGAATCTAATGCTGGATGATCTACCACTGTCTCCCATCACCCCCAGATGGGACTGTCTATTTGCAGGAAAAGAAGCTCAGGGTTCACACTGATTGTACATTATGGTGAGTTGTATAAGTATTTCATTATATATTATGATGTAATAATAATAGAAATAAAGTACACAATAAATGCAATGTGCCTGAAGAATCTCAAAGCCACCATGCCCTGCTGCCCTGGTCTGTGAAAATATTCTTACAGGAAACCAGTCCCTGGTGCCAAAGGTTTGGGGACTGCTGATATAAAGCAGCTATTAGGCTAGTGAGGAAGCCACTTTTGTTTCTCTCCTTCAACTTTTAAGCAGGGAAAAATGGTAGATCTGATTTTTGAAAGTCTTTCTACACATGCCTGTTGTATTACACGAGATTGATTAATATCATGACAAACATATGGGAGGTATAAAGTTACTTCTAGTTTTTCTAGTCCTGAATAGACATTCACCATAGACAACAGCCTGTTATTAAGGGAATAGGGGAAATAAATCCCAAGATTTTAGGTAAACATAAAAGGGGAAATAAATCCCAAGACCTTTCTTCTTTTGCTCTCCAACCTCCTGCTGGTTCCTTCTAATGGTTAATTCAAAACAGAAGCAAGAGATCAAGGAGGGTCTGATTCAACCACTCCTTCCATATCAGCCTCCTGGTGTTACGATTGGGAAAGAGAGTAAAGAAGGGCACACTGAGGGTACACAACACACAAATCCCAAAGATGTTTGGAAGGCTTGATTAAACCAGGCTGACTTTAGAAATGAAATAATTCTTTTGTGATTGTCTCTAATCTCAGTCCTTGAACTACTTTTTCTACACTCACTCCCTAGATTATTTCATCCAATCCCATGGCTTTAAATACCATCCATATTCTGACGATTCCCAAGTTTTCCCTAACCTTCCTGAGATCCAATTGTGAAATGCACATTTCTGTGAGGATGTCTCCAATGCCACCACCTCCTCCCAGAGATCTTAATAAATGCACCTCCCATGTACTCATAATACCCAACTTTTTCTCCCATGTTCCCCATATGATTAAGTAATAACATCATTTTTGCAGCTGCTCAGTCAAAAATCACTGAATTATCTTTAGATACTTTATTTCTCTCACTTCCCACTTCACATTTATTTTCAAGTCTACATCCAAAATATACCCTAAATTTATGTCTTCCCTCCTGTATAACTACTACCTTAGTTCAAGCCTAATCCTGAAAAATGCTAGCAAACTTCTACTCCACTCTTGCTCCCTTTCACACTCAACAGTTATCACTTCATATATCAGTAACTACAATGGACCTTTATAAGATCCCCATGGCTTCCTACCACATTCAGAATCCATTATAAATTCCTAATCCTGTGCCTATAAGGGCTCCCATGAGCTTGCCTTTTCCTATTCACACACCTCATCTTCTTTACTTTTCACTGTATTCATTCATCTCCAGCTCAAGGAGCCTTCTGTATTAGTCCATTCTCACACTTCTATGAAGAAATACCTGCGACTGGGTAACTTATAAAGGAAAGAGGTTTAATTGACTCACAGTTCTGCATAGCTGGGGAGGCCTCAGGAAACTTACAATCATGGTGGAAGGCACCTCTTCACAGGGTGGCAGGAGAGAGAATGAGCTGAGCAACGAGGAAAAGGGCCCCTTATAAAACCATGAGATCTTGTGAGAACTCATTATCTTGAGAAGAGCATGGGAGTAACCACCTCATAATTCAGTTACCTCCCATTGGGTCCTTACCACAACATGTGAGGATTATGGGAACTATAATTCAAGATGAGATTTGGGTGGGGACACAAAGCCTAACTGTATCATTCTGCCTATGGCCCCTTCCAAATCTCATGTCCTCATATTTCAAAACACAATCATGCTTTTCCATCAGCACCCCACCCCCCAAATCTTAGCTCATTCTAGCACTAACCCAAAAGTCTAAGATCAAAGTCTTATCTGAGACAAGGCAAGTCCATTCTGACTATGAGCTCATAAGATCAAAAGCAAGTTAGTTGCTTCTGAGATACAATGGAGGCACAGGTATTGGGTAAATACAGCTATTCCAAATGGGAAAAAATGGCCAAAACAAAAGGGCCCTAGGCCCCAAGCAAGTCTAAGATCCAAAGGGCAGTCACCGAACCTTAACATTCCAAAATGACCCCCCTTGACTCCATATCTCACATCCAGGTCATGCTGATGCAAGAGGTAGGCTCCATGGCCTTAGGAAGCTCTGCCTCTGTGGCTTTGCAGATACAGCCCTGCTCCCAGTTGCTATCACAGCTGGTGTGGAGTATCCACAGCATTTCCAAGTACATAGTGTGAACTGTTGGTGGATCTACCATTCTGGGGTCTGGAGAATGATGGCCCTCTTCTCACAGCTTCACCAGGAAGTGCCCAGTAGGGACTCTGTGTGGAGCCTAGGACCCCACATTTCCCTCCATACTGCCCTCACAGAGATTCTCCCTGAGGACTTCACCCCCTGCAGCAGATGCCAGTCTGGACATCCAGATGTTTCCATACATCCTCTGAAATCTAGGTGGAGGTTGCCAAATCTTAATTCTAGTCTCCTGAGTACCCACAGAATCAACACCATGTGGCAGCTGTCAAGGCTTGGGGCTTGCACCCTCCAAAGCAATGGTCTGAGCTGTACATTGACCTATTTTAATCATAGCTAGAGTGGCTGGGATGCAGGGCATCAAGGGCTGCACACAGCAGTGGGGGCCCTGGACCAGGCCCAGAAAACCATTTTTTTTCCTCCTAGGCCTACAGGCCTGTGATGGGAGGGGCTGCCCTGAAGATCTCTGACATCCCCTGGAGACATTTTGACCATTGTCTTGGTGATTAGCCTTTGGCTCCTCATTAATTATGCACATTTTTGCAGCCAACTTGAATATCTCCCCCCAGGAAATAAAATTTTCTTTTCTACTGCATCATCAAGTGGCAAATTTTCTATTTTCATGTTCTGACAATTCTTGAATGCTTTGCTGCTTAGGAATTTCTTCCATCAGATACCCTAAGTCATCTCTCTCAATTTCAAAGTTCCGTAGATCTCTAGGGCAGGAGCAAAATGCAGCTAGTCTGTTTGCTAAACCATAACAAGAGTGACCTTTGCTCTTGTTCTCAGCAGGTTCCTCACGTCCATCTGAAAAGTTCTTTATGTACATCTGAGACTACCTCAGCCTGGACTTCATCGTCCATATCACTATCAGCATTTTGGTCAAAGCCATTCAACAAATCTTTAGGAAGTTCCAATCTTTCACACATCTTCCTATCTCCTGAGTCCTCCAAGTCTCTAGGAAGTTCCAATCTTTCCCACATTTTTCTATCTTCTTCTGAGCCCACACAAACTGTCTGAGTTCTAGAGTCACTTCCACATTTTCAGTTACCTTATAGTAGCACCCCACTCCTGGTACTTCTTTATTAATCTGTTCTCATGCTGCTATGAAGAAATACCTGAAACTGGGTAATTTATAGAGGAAATAGGTTTACTCAGCTCAGAGTTCCTTATGGTTGGGAAGACCTCAGGAAACTTACAATCATGACAGAAGACATCTCTTCACAGTGTGGCAGGAGAGAAAATGAGCTAAGCAAGAGGAATAGCCTCTTATAGAACCATCAGATCTCATGAGAACTCACTCAGTATCAAGAGAACAGCATGGGGGGGACACCCCCATGATTCAATTACCTCCCACTGGGTCCTTTCCATGACACATGGGAATTATGGAAACTATAATTTGGTAGGGGGCACACAAAACCTAATCATATCACCTTCTTTCTTGCTGTTTCTCAAAAGCACTGAGGTGATTCCAGTTTAAGGTCAGTTTCTTGCTCTCCCTTTCACCTACTGTGCTTTTCCTTCAGATGCCATATCGTTGACTGTACTCCTTCATTCACGGATCCTCTCAAATGTTACCCATGGGTCTCTTTTAATCTCCATTACCTAAAGTCACCTCTCTTCACACATTATATTTCTGATAGCAAGTATTACTGTTTCTAATTTGGTTATATTATTTATTTATTTAATGTCTATTTCCCATTATAATGCAAGCTTGACCACAGACTTTTTCTGGTTTTCTGCTGATCCACAGAAGTAAGTACATAGTCAATGCTCTAAATTTGTCTAAATGAAATAATTTTGCATATTTAAAACTTCATATACTTATTCATATGTAGATATAGATATTCACAAGGCACTTTTGCAACTGTAGCCTTTCACCCCAGCTTCAGCTTGGCCTGAGCCAGATTCAGGCAGCCTGCTACATCTCCGCTTTGTCCTTGAGAACCAAAGGTGACTGGAAAAACAGTATGAAAATCAGACTATTTGTAGACACATGCCTCTCTCTTTTTAGTTTTTATATACACAACTCCATAACAATATCCTATTGAACTAAAAATTAAATCATTTTATTGTTTAAAAAAACATTTCTACTACTGCAAAGAAGAGTAAGTTATTATATTCTAGCACTTATAATAACAAATGCCAAATGTGTGTGATTTCAACTGGTAAAAAAAAAATGGGTCTATAGACATTTATCGATAGCAAATAGAATTTATGGTCATTTCCAGGAGGACAAATGAATCAGAGAATGGGAATGGGAACAATCAATGCAGTTGTGAATACACAGACTTGGTAGGGATAAACTTAAGGCCTTCAGGTGGAACTAGGTAAGGCTCAAGTTTAAGTCCAGCTTTTGTTAAGTCTGTTCTGTACAATTATGCTTGTTTCTCACTAAATCATGTAACTAACCCAATTCCAATTTCCTATCCCCCTAAGGGACACTTTCACAGTGAAACATTCTGTAACCTGCTATTATAGTGATGTCCCCTTTCCAGAATTCCCATATTTTGTTTGTACTTCTTTTATGACATTTATCACATGTAAATATTTTTATAGTTACATATATCCATCTCTGGCCCAAATCTTTTTAAATTATTTGATGGCCAGAATTGGTGTCTTATTTTTCTCCCAGTTGTGAAGTAGGAACAGCCTTTTTCATTGTAAGTGCTCAAGAAGCACCTGCCAAATGAATAAATCATTCCAGAGGTATGACTTTTCAATGAAAATAAACATGGAGTACCTATCTTAGAAACAAACCCAGAGTCAAAGACAGAGATGTCAGTTTTACAGAGGCAACGATTGCAACAATATCTCCTCTTTAAGAAGCAGAGAAAGTAGTACTCCATTAGGCAAGCTATGTCTCACCTAGTAGGGTGTACAGCCTTGGTGTGGAGAGTCACCACTGAGTTTTGGAGGTCTCCAATGTCCACAACAAGTTAGTCAATATTTCAAGGCACTTGCATTCAAGAATGAAGGCAGTGATTCATTCGTTAGCTCTAGCATTACTGGCTATTTAAGACAAATTAGATTTCTTATTCTCTTTAAGTCTTAGTTTCTTCATCTATAAAATGAGGGTAGTATCCCTTAAATCACAGGGGTTGTGCATGAAATAAATACAAAAATCGCTGTGAATTTATCTTATAAAAATAGCTATATAAGCTATGAAGGATACTGCACATATATGAAGGATTACCAGTACAGGGGGATAGCTATTATTCTTCAGCCCTGCACAACTTCCTTCCTCTTTAGTCTAGTAAATAAATCTCTCAATTCAATACCCAATGTTGCCTCTGACCTGCCATCATAGTATAACTTACCGTTCCTCCTGCACTATTTTTCCCCCGGGGAGGTACTTGACTCATAATATGCCAATGTTCTTCTCTAGGATTTTGGAACCAAAATTAAAGGAAAGTACATTCTGCTCTGACTAGCTGAAACAAAGGTCATTCAAATTTGTACCCTTATGACATTCGGTTTCTCCATGTGGACTGAGGAACAGGGGGGAAAAAAATGATCTGATGGCAAGAGAGAAAAATGAAGTGGATAAAAGGAGAGTAAGGTGATGTGAATGATCTACTCACAGATGGAAACAGGACATCCCAGGCCACCCACCTTAATTGGGGCCCCTCGTTCTCAGAAGCCCTGGTATGCTGCTGTCACACTTTTTGTTTATTTGTTTGCCTATTTATCATAATCTACTTACGGAATCCATGGGAATTCTAACAAACAACTATTATTTGTATTAGATTTTCTATCCAGAAAAATATACAAACAAATCAAAACTTAGGAGTTACCAAGAGGGGCTCTCTGACCTTGTCCTAGATGCTGATTTCTATATTCAGCGGCCACAAAATGGAAGAAGTAGCCAGAACAACAACAAAAAGATAAAGAATGGAATATGATTCACGCTAGGGCATGTGGGTGCACTGTCTTTGAATAACTACTTATTCTTCAGTGAGGAGTAAGGTGGTGAACACTTGGGAGTAAATGCAAGTGTTATCAGAGGATATACATAATTTGGTGCAGATAAACAAGGACATAAAATCTGCCCATTTTGAAGAGTTCCGGGAAGACTTCTTGGAGGAAGTCATACTTGAGCTGTGTGTTGAAAAATAAACAAAACTTAATTAGAGTTATATATCAAAGAAGAGTTCATTCAAGGCATCAGAACAGCACGGTCAGAGAGGTGAAGCCACATGGAGTGTGCAGGCAACTATGCTGGCTGCATATTGTCAGGGTGCAGAAGGAAAAGAAGAGGCACGCTTATGTGCCTGAACGTACAGAAACCCCTGAATGGCTATAAATGTGATAGAGAAAGCTTATGTGACTTCAATTTAATGACATCATCATCTTTCATCTTGGGATGTGTGTAGAGGAAGGGTGTCAGGAGCTGGATAAAAGGAGGCGGGAGGAAAGACACTGAAGAACAGAGCCAGAGAAGACTGTTTAGATTTGGGACTATATCAAAATGTAGTTGAAAATTACTGTGAAATCCCACATTAAGGGATCATTAGTTATAACTGAATAGATCCAAAGGAATGTACAAAGTTCCAGTATATGAGACTGTTTTGATTTTGTGTTGGAGCTAAGCAAGATAAAAAACTGAAGGATGACTACCCAGTTCCTAGCGGGGACACTGGGTGAAAAATGATGTAATTCAGTGATCCAGGGAACACAAAAAGACGGCCACATTCGGGGTACAGGATAAGTTGAGTTTAAAATATGTAATTTCAAAGTTCCTGTGATATATTTAATTACAGATATTTACCAGCAATTTGCACATACGCGTCTGAAGCTCAGAAGACAAGTTATGGCTGTAGATAAAGATATAAGTGGCATTAACCATGTAGGTGGCAGTTAAAATCACAAGAGTGGATTAGATCTCTGGGAATTCTAGAGTGAATGGATTTATGCACTGAAGATTATGCCCTTGGGATACTAGCGCTTAAGGCATGGACAAGAAAATAGGTGCCAATGAAAAAGGGAGTGATCAAGAGCATAACACTTACCAGAGTTCAGTTGAATAAAACGTTCATTGCATTTACCAATTAGAAAGTCACTGAGATCTTAGCCAAAGGCAGCATCAGTGGAGAAAGAAGTCAACTGCTTTGGGTTGCAAAGCGAAGATGAGCTGAACAAATTAATCCAGCAAATGGAATATACTATTTGTAGAAGACTGGCTATAAAGGCCACACAAGAAATCTTAAGAACAGGCTTTGAGAGGAAGAGGGTACAGAGAAAACAGCCTCCTGGGCAGCAGGGGCAGCTGCTGTTGGTGATTTCCAGTGCCCAGGGCTGGGAGTACAGATGGTGTCAGCTATAGTGCATAGCGCCCAGGGTCCTCACTGGTGGTGGTGTCCTCACTATAGCAGGTCTGCAGGTGACTTAAGCACGTCCCTAACTCTGGCTCTCCACCCACCTGTCTTTTCTGCTCACATCATCTAGAGTTAATTTATTCTATCTGCAAATGGATACTTTATACCTACTAGTTGGTCTCAGAGTCTAGAGCAGGGAAAGTTTAATAACTACTTAATTTAGGATTCAGAAATTCCAGATTCAAACACTGAGATCTACGTAATTTTTTTAAAAATGTGCTGTCAGCAGTCTGGGTTGCTTTTCTTTTGTTTATTTCACTGCTTTTTCAATTACCCAACTAATGAACCAACCAACAAATGCAGCTATCAATTATCTATTGACCCTTCTCTTGCTCAGTGCTGTGAGGAATGTGGGGGGAATAACAGATTAAAGTTTCCGTTATCCTGGAGTTCACAGTACAACTAGGTACACTGTTCAATTCATGAGAATAAACTCTCCACTCCAGTGTGTATTCTTGACATAAGCCCTCCTGAGGCAGCAAGAGTCTCTGTTCTCTAAGCCCTCTCAGTTCCCTAACACAAATTAAAGAAACTTCTCCTTAACCCTCTATACCACACAACCCAGGGAAGGAAGAGCAACTAAAGACTCAAAGAAACTAGCTGGGACTCTCCGTCATATTTGTTATTACAGAGTCTCTAAAAGCCACGTGAGTAGCTTTGGAAAATCTCCTTAAATTCCTAGAACTAACTTTTCAATGAACTAAAAATTGTCAATATAATTCTTGATAACTTCCAGTGAACTCAGTTCTATTTCTACCAGACCTTAATTGGTGATGCTTAAAACTACTGATTACATACTCCTGACAATGATATGCTCACACTCTCATTTGATAAAAATAGATTGGGCTGGGCATGGTGGCTCCGGCCTGTAATCCCAGCACTTTGGGAGGCTGAGGGGGTGTGGATCACCTGAGGTCAGGAGTTTGAGACCAACCTCGCCAACATAGCAAAACCCCATCTCTACTAAAAATACAAAAATTACAGATGTTTACCAGCAATATGCACATATCCATCTGAAGCTCAGAAGACAAGTTATGGCTGTAAATAAAGATATAAGTGGCATTAACCATGTAGGTGGCAGTTAAAATCACAAGAGTGGATTAGATCCCTGGGAAGGCTAGAGTGAATGGATTTATACACTGAAGATTATGCCCTTGGGATACTAGCGCTTAAGGCATGGACAAGAAAATAGGTGCCAATGAAAAAGTGAGTGATCAAGAATATTACACTTACCAGAGTTTGGTTGAATAAAATGTTCATTGCATTTATCATGGCATGGTGGCAGGCACCTGTAACCCCATCTACTCGGGAGGCTGAGGCAGGAGAATTGCATGAACCCGGGAGGCAGAGGTTGGAGTGAGCCAAGATCGCACCACTGTACTCCAGCCTGGGCAACAGAGGGAAACTCTGTCTCAATAAAATAAAATAAAATAGATTGGACAATGTTATGGTAACAGATAATTTCTAAAATCTTAATTACTTAATAAGTTTTATTTCTTTCTTGAAAGAATCTGCTATAACTTAGTAGGACTTTTCTCCATCTAGTGGTTCAAGGTACCCCATTTTTGACTTTTCTGTCTCAACACACGAATTTGAGCTTGCCAAAGGTAGAGGAGAGAAAGTTGGATGCTTGGTCTCCTAAATGCCTTGGCTCACAAGTGACATGTGTCACATGTACTCATTTTTTACCGGATGAAACTATTTGTCTGTCCCTGACAACAGCAAAGAGGTCTGAAACTTAGGAGGGAGCACTTGGAATATCCGATTATCAATGCTGTCTCTTTTATAACCTTTTTTTGGAGAGACTCAGACTCAAAATTTTTAAAAAATGTGAAAAATATTCAATTGCTTTTACATCTAACTCTTTATCTAATCTTTTATAAGCATAATGAACTTGCCTCTGTATTGGTTGCTAAAGATAAAAATAAGTAGGGTTTTTCTTCTAAGGTATTTAATGCTTGACATAGGATATAAATCACATAGAGATAAGGAACCTATTTTATTTATTTATTTATTTGTTTGTTTTAGAATCTAGGAATTAGAAGTACAATAGCTTCTTGAGAAATGTTTGCTTAATTTTATATCCTTCAGATTTTCACTTACTTTCTTCTCCATGAAAGATCCCCTGATCACCCTCTTTACTATTGCACAATACTCAAATGTTTCTCTTTGTTCCAATTTGTTCTTCTCCAAAGCGCTAATTACTATATATGCTACTTTTTTTTGATCTATTGTTATTTCACACAATACATTATGTGCTTAAAGAAGGCAGAAATATTTTCATTTTTAAATTCACTGCTATTTCATAATTTTTATGATAATATCTGGAATAGCCTTGGTAAATAGTTATTGAATTATATAAGTGAAGAAAATTTTCAAAACGTAAAAGAGGTGGAAGTGATGAACTCTGATTTTAGGAGAGCATTATTTTCAAAGGCATGGAGGGTGAGGGGAAAGTTCCATGTGTAAACTGAGTATTAGACATGCATAGAGGTTTTCCAGGAAGAGCAAAAGCACACATCAAAACATGGTATTGCCGTCAAGATGAGTGAAAAAGGGGTAGGCTGAGAGCTGAGTGGACAAATCTGGGCAGAGGAAAATTATTCTGTACTGTCCATGACTGTATAAATTATACACTCTATAGAGCTGACATTAAGTTATTGACTCCTCAGGATCCCAGGAGAGTGGGAATGCTGGAATGATATGCAACCTTCTGTACTGCAGAGGGCAAAAGCTGTAGGAGCTCCTCAGAGGGGAAATAAGTTCAGGACTAGGAGGCAGGGCACAAAGGTGGTTCTTGACATTGTCTTCCCTTTCCCTTTCCTTTCCTCCCTTTCTCTTTTCTTCTCTATCTTCTCTTCTCTCCTCTTCTCTCCTCCTTCCTCCCCACTCCTTCCTTTCCTTTATTCTTTCCTTTCTCCTTTCTTTTCCCCTTCCTTCCTTCCTTCCTTCCTTCCTTCCCTTTTTCTCTCTCTCTCTCTCTTTTCCTTTTTGAGAGACACATCAGTTGAGCTGGTGAAATGGAACAAAACACACCAGGCTGGGTGCAGTGGCTCACGCCTGTAATCCCAGCACTTTGGGAGGCCGAGGCGGGCAGATCACTATGAAATGAGATCGAGACCATCCTGGCTAATGTGGTGAAACCCCATATCTACAAAAAATACAAAAATTAGGTGGGTGTGGTGATACACACCTATAGTCCCAGCAACTCAGGAGGTTGAGGCAGGAGAATCACTTTAACCCAGGAGGCGGAGGTTGCAGTGAGCCGAGATCACGCCACTGCACTCCAGCCTAGGCGACAGAGCGAGACTCCGTCAAAACAAAACAAAACAAAACAAAAAAATAAAACACCAATAGGCTGGAAATAATTAATATCTAAATATCCCTCAAGGACCAGTACCAATGTCACCTCCTTTCCTGACCATGTCACTCTCTGTCTCTGAGGTATATGTAGAATCCTCTACATGCTTTTACTTGGGGAATAGGGGAATTTGTCAAAAGGTAACTAACTGAATGCTAACGTGAAAAGTAAATAATTTGCTTAAAATATAAATATACACCTACCAAGTATAATGGGTAGCAGGAATGTAAAGCAGTGCTAATAGCTGTTAACAAATTGTCCTGCTTTTTGTGACCCAGTTCCTGGAACACAGTGGCCACTCAACAACTGCTCACTGGCTGAAATTTTAAATTAAAATCTGTAGGCAAAAATATCACCATTATGGTCTCCTTTGAAAGTCATCTTTCTAAATCAGAAGGCTGAACAGCAGCGTTCCATAAGATGGTAACATACATTGAAAAGTACCAAGTGGCATGTTCATTTTTTTGTTTCTGATTTTTCATAAACAGTAGATAGGCATTAGCTAGTTTTATTTTTACACTAGAATGCTGCACCCTTTATGCAAGATGTAGAAGTTAATTGTCAGTTAACTCACTTTGATGACAACTTTGGTGTGCTTGAGGGACATATTTTCATAAATTGTCACATTTTTGATAGATTTTACCACAACTGGTTTACTTATAGATTGTTATTACATTCCAGCAGGATTCACTGCCTCTGCCCTGCATAGATGATGGGGTAGAAACTTATGCTCTCACACTTCTTAACAACAATGATAATAACAAGGTATACGCAGTATATGTTTTCACAGCAAAGAAGGAAGAAACCCAAGAGAGCCCACACTGCCATCAGAGCATTTACTATGAAACTAGAACAAAGTACTATAATTTCAAAGATGCTGTTAAAGGTATCTTGCCTTACCGAGAGGCACAAAAGAACACATCCATTAGACATGAACTTTTGTTAGATCTACTAGGAAACTTCTCTCTTACAGAGGTTGGTAATGATGTTTTCAGGCTGCTTTCTGCCTGAAAGCCTTTACAACAGGTTTGCTAAATCCCAGGGAACTGCATTCCCAGTGGTTACATGGAGCCCAATTCTGAGAGCATGCAACTACTTTCATTTTCAATACCCAAGCTGACTAGAGACTTTGAAGAGCTGCTATCAGGCTTCCGTCCTCTAATCTTTAAAAATTAAATATACGATATGTTAAATTTCCCAATTAAATTCCTCTTGGATAATTATAAAGCTCCAAGTAGTGTTTGTGATGGGGGAGAAAAGGATAAGTATGATGCTTCAAGGTGTTTATGTAGACTATGGCAGAATTTGGCCTCCTTCAGGAATATAGCCCTGATCACACAGAGCTTCCTAACCACAAGAGGAAGTGGGAGAATTGCCAAAATGGCTCCTCGCTCCAGGCCCTCAAGTGTGGGAGGAAATCCTGGGAAGGTGGTGTTTCCATTTACAATAGTTCCTTATTCAACTATTACTATCAAGGAATGAACTCTCATGATAATTAATAGCATTTGCCCTATTAAAGGTTGTTTTATAATGCTTAAATAAAGAATATTTTTTGGGGGTGTTGAAAATTTTAACTAAAAGATGAATCAGTCATCTACCTGGCTTCTTAAGAAAGGACAAACAACATGGTTTAATTTTTCTCAGTAACTGGGAATCACTATTGGGAACACCCACAGTGTGTTGTGGTGGTGATCCTGCTGGGTCACCAGTTAGCTTGCCCATGCACCTGCCATTACCATTCTGGGATCCCTTAAAGCAGAGATCCAAAAATTCTATTATTTCACCCCCATGCCTATTTGTTCACAGGTTCTATTGAAACCATGGGTAATTATGTGCATATGTGAGAGAAAGGAGTTCACTTATTTTAAACTCTTCCAGAGGTCTGTATCCAAGTTGTTCAGGAAACACTCAACTGTGCCAAGTGGCCTAGGGGCTTACGTGACTGAAAACGTGTGTTACACACATTCCATCACCTTCATCAGCCAGCACAGTTCAAGTCACAAAATCCCTAGAACACAGGCCATTTTAAAAACACATTTACTTGAATTACAGGAATAATTATCATTCGTGCTAACTTAGAGGCACTTTCTGTTAAACAGGATAACTGAAATGCATAGCGGTTAACTGACGAGTTAAAATCCACATGTTAACTTTTCATGATCTTGTTTCTCTTTTGTAATCCCCTGGAATCTCCCTTGCAGCAAATTTTCTGCCTTGAGAATCATCAGTCACCTTGAAGCTTGCCTTATAATCCATCATTTCATATAACCTAAACTGTGTACATAAACTTCCTTGGGCAGAGGCACAGTGTAATATCTGGACCTGACATTTGAAGCTTCAATTTTTAAATTGAATTATATTGTAACTGGAAAGAATAACAGCAATTAGCAATGTAAATGTAAAAGTAATTAATAACCATAAGCATGTGTCATCCCCATGAAAGGCCAGCCCCCACCCCTCATCACTTTGACCACCCGCCAGACCCTCAGTCTTGGTTATTTCATTCCTCTAAATTCTAAAACTGCAAACAGGGCACTTACTTACAGTATGATTTATTACTCCAAACCCAAGCTCCACTGAGCCCCTCTGGTTCATTATTAATAAGGTACCTGTGAGGTCACCATCAAATCTCAATAAGATACAAGGCTCCAGAGTGCTAGCAAGAAAAGAAATCTTAGCCATAGACAAAAAAAAAAAAAAAAAAAAAAAAAATAAGAGAGAGAAATTCTCTTCCAATTTTTTAAGCCTGGTACATTTGGTAAAACTGTATTTTAAAAAGCACATCAGGTTTATGTATTATCAGGTTTTTAAATTATTTGTTTAAATCCAAATAAAAAATTATGTTGTAATGCATAAAAATTCCTTTCGATAAGCAGCTGACTGTTTTCCTGTGGAATTCCAGAGTTTATGATTATTACTAGGAGAAATTAATGCAGTTGCCAAGTAATGGAATCCTTCTGTTTAGTACTGGGAGATGTCAAGCAAGGTTGGAGATTGGAAAGGTAAAAACCCATGCAACTGGGACGATCCCGGTTATATCCATGTCTTAAAGTACTGGTCTCAAGAGGGGCAACTTAAGGCTTAAAGAAATATGACTTTCAAGACATGTGTCTCATTGAAAATTATTTAGAGCTTACTTAATAGATAATTAAGTATTTATTATGATAAATAATTTATTGTGATAGCCCAGTATTGATATTAATGAAGAAAAAATGTTTTATGTAAAATGTTGTCCATAAACTTACAGTTCATATAGAAAAATTAAACAAATAGGAATATTTAGGTAACAGTTAATCACTGGGCTGCATCTCATGTTAATTATCTCAGGAAGGCAGAAGTGCCCAGAGCAGGTTTATTGGAGGAGATGAGGCTTCAACTCCACCTGGAGGTTAGACATTAGGGGTTAAGGGAGATAAGTGGTCCAGTCAAATGGGCAAAGGGCAGGAATGTAATAAAATCTTGAGGAAGGGGAAGCAGACATAAAAGCAGATGCCACCAGTTCAAAGGACACATTTGTGAGTTGTTTCAAATAATAAACCTTGATTAACACATGTGTCTGTGACAGTCTGCTCAATAACTGGTGCAAAGTACAAGTACACATGGTAAGTGGACAAACTGATGAATGAACAAAGACAGAGCTGAATTTATTTCAACTTGATTTATGCACCACTTCATCCTTTCCTTAGATGTCTATTGATATATGAATAGAAGATCAGGATCCATGGTCTGATATCAAGAACCATTTCCTGGAGTCCAAAAGGTCTGGGACCAAATTGCAGTCTGTTTGCTTACTAGCTCTTGGGTAGTTTGTTTTTATAACACTCTAAGCCTTATTTTTTTCTCAACTGCAAAATAAAAATAATACTATTATTTTGGCCATCATATGAAGGGTGAATAAGAAAGCACTGGCACTTACTCTAGTGCTTGAGACATTATAATTTGATATTAAACTTAGACATTGTAGGAAAGATAATTCTGCTAGGAAAAAAAATGTATGTTCACAAGTGAGTTTTGTTGACAAATGTAACTTATTTTGAATTACGTAGATCTTCATTTCAGGAATAGAGGATTCTAACGGACATATGGGAAGGCAGTATTTGTAAGCTCTTGAGACACTATTGCTTGTGTTAGGGTTTTAGTCATCACATTTGAACACGCAGAGCAAAGGGAGATGCCATCTAAGCACCCTTTCTTGAATATTCTTCTTTCCTCCTACACTTCTTTTCAGTAAATTTGGAACACGATGCCTGGTCCTGAAATTGTCAGCTTTATCACTGGAGTTGGTGTGCAGTGTGAAAGCTATTTGAGTCACAGTCAGACATCTACTTGTATTAGGGAAGCAAGGTTTTGCTTAACAGTTTGGAATGTTTAGCTTAATGTAAACTAGGAATCGTGTAGATTCACTGGTAAGCATATGGACGATCAGAATTCCTCAAGAAAATTATACTGCAGTCAGGGGTGCACGAATCCCCATTCTTCACTGGTTTGTTATCTTTTGAAGGCAAGATCTTATCACGAACTTATCTAAGTGACATTACATCACAGAAGTAATGGCTTAGATTAAGCAAGCACACCCGCTCTCCCTCCCTCCCTCCCTTTCTCCCCTTCTCCCTTCCTCCCTCGCTCCTCCCTCAATGTTTACTGATTTCGTACACGGCCATATCACTGCTTGGTTGAATTGATTGAATGTGTTTAATTATCCTTATGCTATAAAATTATTTCTGGATACACTTGCTACTGACAATTCTGGAGGCATTTTTGGTATTCTGGGTTTGAAGCAACAGCAGAAATCCAGTTTTAGGGTCTTGGAGACTACATAAAGCTATATAGCTTCATGATGAGGATTTTGGAGGGAAGACGTGGATGAAGACACAGATATTCCTGAGGGTCACTACGTAGATTAGCACAAGTCCTCTGTCAAGAGAGGAGCACCAAGGAAGAAGCAGAGGAAGAAAAGAGCTTTCTAAAAGCCAGAGATGTTCCTTCGTCCCTTCATGCCAATTGTTTCCCTTCAAAATATGCAGGCCAGTCCTAGGGCAGAGATTCTTGGGTATTGTGTTAGTCAGGGTCTCCGGGGAAACATACCAATAGGATTTATGTATGGCACACAGAAAGGATAGAAGCAATGGGGTGTGTGCGTGTGCATATATGTGTGTACATATGTACATACTACACACACAAGTACACACAAATATATAAGGGGACTTCAAAGAGTTCATGGAAAATGGAACTACAACATAAAAATTAAAAAGATAAACTTTATTTCTCAACATAAGCTCCATCAAGTTCAAGACACTTTTGTAAGCAATGATACCAGATGTTTAATCCATCCCTAAAGAACTGAGGGCCCTGGGAATTTAACCTTGTCAATGCAGTCTTTTCTACGCTATTAACTGACCAAAAATGAACACCCTTTAAGAATATTTAACATTAAGATACAAAAAGAAGTGAGAAGGAGCCAAATTGGGAATGTAGGGTGGATGTCTAGTGATTTCCATCACAACTCCCATAAAACTGCCCTGGATTGAGGAGAGGAATGAACAGGAACACTATTGTGACAGAGAATAGCTTCACAATATTCTCTGATGAGGCTTTCCTGGGTATTTTTTTCTGCAACAGCCTTGGTGAACTTTCTAAAGACAATCTCATAATGAGCATATGTTATTGTTCTTTGGCATTCTAGAAAGTCAAGAAGCAAAAGGCCTTGAGGATCCCAAAAAATGATTGCAATGGCCTTTGTTCTTGACTGGTTCTCTTTCGCTTTGACTGGACCGCTTCCACCTCTTGGTAGCCATTGTACTTTGTCTCCAAGATCATACTGGGAAAGCCATATTTTGCTTCCTGCTACAGTTCATTGAAGAAATGCTTCGGGATCTTGATCCTACTTATTTAAAATATTCATTAAAAGCTCTGTTCTTGTCTGCAGCTGATCTGAGTGTCATGGTTTTCGTATCCATTGAATAGGAGGTTTTCTCAACTTTAATTTGTCAGTCAGAATTTTGTGAGTTCAACAACTTGAGACGTGATGCTGGCCATTGTTTCTGCTGCTGTTCATCAGTCTTCTTCAATTAGGGCACGAACAAAATACATTTTTTCCTCAGGAATTGATGTAGATGGTCTGTCATTACAGGCTTCAACTTTAACATCACTGCCTCCATTCTTAAAATGAATCACCCATTTGTAAAATGCAGATTTATTTGGGACACTGTCCCTATAAACTGTGTGTAAAGTATCAAAGATTTCACCATTCTTCTGCTGCCTGGATAAGTCCCACCCACATCAGAGAGGGCAATCTACTTTCCTCCGTCTACCAATTAATATGTTATTCTCACCCAGAAACATCCTTGTAGACACATGGAGAATAAAGACGGACTAATGCCTGGGCACTCCTGCTCAGTCAATTTGATTTAACACATAAAATTAACCATCACAGGTATAATGAGGCATAGACATTAGATGATCAGGAGTGGGTGACATAAGTGTCCTAAAAGCAAAGAAATAATAAATTATACTTCTTCATAGTGTGTTTTTTGCCAGTACCTTCAGAAGTATTTTCCTTGGCTCAACATGTTGTAAAATACTTCTTCCTTAGATGGTATAAAAATACCATCTAATTTTTATTTCCACTTATACCTTCATAAATAGGGGCTGGATATAGAGCATTAGCATGAAACATTCAATTTTCTCATCTTGTGTCTTATTAATCTTTTGCTGACCACTCAGCACCTATTGTGAGCCTCAGGTGGAGACGACAAAACCTGACTCAGCAGCAGCTCATTAAAGGCCAAAGAGAAATGTCTATAAAGCTTTAAATTTTATTTAGTTTTGGGGTAGTCATCTGTCAGCCTCCACTTATTACCTCTGCTTACAGGTTTCTCTTCCTCTGCTTCATGGATCTGGAGCCAGAGAGATGATGAGAGAAGGCTATCAATCTGTGTCTGAGCATATTGTTATCATCCTGACTTCTTTGCCAAAGCGCTTTCATTCACTATTAGCAAAATAAGAGGGGAAAGAATAGCTTCCTGAAGCCACTTGAATTTTTCCTCCAGAAACACAGGAGGCTAACACAGATGGTAGGAAGACAGAATGTGATTGAACAAGCTAGAGATTTGGTCTTCATGTTGCTGCATAATTGATTTGACTAATTTCTGAATCTGCCAAATTAGCCATGGGAGTGCCGCAGATGCTGCATTCTTCCAGCGTGAAGTCCTTTTTTCCTTAAAATACGGTGGTTTAAAAAAGATACACCTTTGCTTCATCTATCATTAACTGTTGCTCAACACTGTGATGCAATGTTAGGACAGCACAGGTACTGTCCTTCAACTAATGATGGGGCACAAATGAGAAATCAAATGCCCATGCCACAAAGTGGGCGGAGGACCTCCCAAACATGAAAGGGCTTTCATTTCCACTTAGCCTAATGGAATATGATAGGGTTTCAATACTGTAAAACCTACATTGACAAATTGATGAGAAAACAAAACAAAATCCTTTGAAGTGCATAGAATCTGGATGATCTTAGAGAACGGTTTTCTTAGCACTTCAAAGTCAGAGAATGATCATTTTTCTGCAAAAACCTTGGCTGTGCAAGTGAGCTGTGCTGAAGTCTGAGGAACATACCTACTAAGATGAAAAGCCTAGGGATACAGAGGTGTGGAATGTCTGCTCGGGTAGAATGTAAAGAAAACAAAATTTAACTACTCCCTCCTCATTGTAGCTCCTTTTGAAAAACCAATTTATTTATTTTTTAAAATTGTGTATTTTCTATTTTCATGCAAATCACTCTCACTGTACTCTCCCAAATGTAAGCTCCACAAGTTCAAGAATGTTGCCTCTTGTTTATATTTATAGTCTCCGAATCAAGAGTGGTTTAGGGGGAAAAGTAGGCTTCCAGGAAATATGTTTGAACTATTTGAACAAAATCATACAAAAACTGGGAAAATATTTATTAATACTTGAAAGTATGGAAAAACAAAGTGCAAGCTAGTTCAGCTTGAGAAAAAAAAGAAATCAATTGACTCAAGAGTATCCATAAGTGGCAGGGTGCCATGACTCATGCCTGTAATCCCAGCACATTGGGAGGCCAAGGTAGGTGGATTATTTGAGGCCAGAAGTTTAAGAGCAGTCTGGCAAACATGGTGAAAACCCATCTCTACTAAAAATACAAAAATTATTTGTATTGGTGGCACATGCCTGTAGTCCCAGCCACTCAGGAGGCTGAGGCAGGAGAATCACCTGAACCTGGGAGGCGGAGATTGCAGTGAGCCAAGATGACACCACTGCACTCCAGCATGGGAAACAGAGAGAGTATTTTTTCTCAAAGAAAAAAAAGGGTATCTACAAGCAAAAAAAAGAGTTGTCCCAGGGACGTATGAATAGGAGGATTACTTAATGTTATCCCATTTGTACTCTCCAGGTTGGAAGTCAAGATGTAGCCATGACACATTGATGGAGGAATGTTTATCTGCTGATTTATAGACATCATTCAGATGTATATAAATAAAACAGCAGGCAATGGTGCTCATTTACAGGTAACTTTTAGCACACATGATGTGAATTGAAGAGTAATGCATTTCCATGGCAGTATTCAACAATATCAGGAGCACAAAAAAGGGAAGAAAGTATCTTAAGTTGCTCACAGCTTCCTCCCTACATAAAGCTGGAATATATAACGCTAAAATCTAGTAAAGCAACACAATCCTAGTGGTCCTAGTGTTAATTTTAGGATGTGGTCTCAAATAACATAATCTAAAGTGAATCAAATGGAGAGGATAAATCAAAGCTGTAGGAGAGAGCATGAGTGAGTAAAGGAAATAAGTTTATGAGAAACTATGGGAGTACAAGGTCAAGGGCATAAGCGGCTAGAATTTTCTCATAAAGGACATAGAAAACATGAGACATGAAGACTCATAAAGATATCTTGTCTCTGAATCCTGGGAAAAACAGGTAAAGATAGTTATAAATATAGAATTTTATCTTAGGGGAGAGGAAATGATAAAGTTTGAATATTTGTTCCCTCCAAATCTCATGTTGAAATTTGATCCCCCATGTTGGAGGTGGGGACTGGCGGGAGGTGTTTAGGTCATGGCATCGGATCCCTCATGAATGGTTTGGTGTTCTCTCCACAGTAATGAGTGAGTTCTCTCCATATTAGTGCACCTGAGAGCTGGCTGTTTACAAGAGCTTGGCACTCCTTCCCTCTCTCTCTCCCTGATCCCCTCTCTTGCCATGTGATATGCCAGCTCCTCGTGCCCACTGCCACGAGTGGAAGCTCCCTAAAGCCCTCACCAGAAGCAGAGGCTGGTGCCATGCTTCTTGTACAGCCTCTAGAACCCAAAGCCAAATCAACCTCTTTTCTTTATAAAATGCCGAGCCTCAAGTGTTCTTTTATGGCAATGCAGACGGACTCAGACAGAAAGTCGTTAGAGAGAATATTCACGAAACCTCCAATCTTCTTCAAGAAATAACAGGTGAATTTCTCCACTGAGAATAAAGGGATGTATTTAAGTAAGAAGTTTAAAGAATATCTAAATTTTAAAATAATAATTCAGAAGAATCAGAGTCATTCTACCAGGAAGTAAAACAAACACAATTGCTGGGTGACACTGAGGCTCTTCTAAAGGCAGGTGGACATGGATTTACACTGTCATCCACACATGTGATGGTGTTTTCTTCAAAAGTTCTCAGTCAGCCAGGCAGGCAAATTAGAGTCCAGATTGTGCCATCCACCTGGGACGGGTCCGTTGTGAGAAAGAGGTGGCAGACAGCAAGTTAACTGACAGTTCTGGTGAGAGAGGGGTTCCGATGTATTGCTTCACTCAGTTGACGGCACAACTATTCCCCTGGCTCTCATCACTTCAAAACTGTCGTAAGTAGTGCAGAGTGACCTACCCAAAACAGAATCACCCAAGAATTCTCTCGGAACCTCACTAACAACAAGATTACATCCAAGCACTCTTCTATGGACACTATGAGATACATCCCTTCATGATATGGTCCCTGCCTGCCTCCTCAGCCTTACCTCCACATATATGCCCCTTTGCAAAATCTTGTTCAAATGCTCCCTGGGTCCCTTTTTAAATGGAAACAATTTCTACATTACAAATTGTGACAGAGTGGCACCTACATGTAACTGCTAGAGTGTTTCAATCCTCTGTGGTTTTGCACAACCTGTTTCCTTTTCCCAGAAGTCATCATCTGTCACTCCCACTGTCATCCTTTCACTTCACAATGTCGATGAGTTTTGACACATGCAATGCAAATCGCTCTTCCCTTTATACAAATTGTATAGCCTGTCCATATTTTCCAAACTTACTTTATTGTAATTATGTGTTTACATAACATTCTACTAGACTGTGAACACATTAATAACAATGACTTTGTGGCTCATTTACTTTTTACGCTCAGGACCTAAGTATTATATGAAGCACAGGAGTTACCCAATAAATATGCATTGAATTGCTGGCTGTGGAGATGAGCCTCAGGATGACACCGCCTTGAGCTGGGAAGGGACTCCAAGAGAGCAATGCTGAGAGAAGGAGAAAGATACAAAGAAGAGACTGTTGCATTTGGATGATAATGAGGAAGTTGCCTTTATTGACCCCCTCAGAGAACAAGACATAATATGGACGAATACATCAGAACCAGACTGTTGAAACTTGAAAACTAGATAAGGGAGATTAGCTGTGATGTTGAAAATTTGTTGAAATGACTTTATTCTTTTCTTTGAAAAACATTGCTTTAGGAGGTAAAATTACTCAACATCACCTTATTCTAAGATACTTATTAGTTCACCCTTTAGTACAGGCATAGGTTAACTTATTATTTTTTAAATTCACTTAACTGAGCTCTTAAGGGATTAAATTACTTAAGACATTACAAACAAACAAAAAACTATTCTAAAATGAAAGATGCTGGCCAGATACGGTGGCTCACACCTGTAATCCCAGCAATTTGGGAGGCTGAGACAGGTGAATCACGAGGTAATAAGATCGAGACCATCCTGGCCAACATGGGGGAAATTCCATCTCTACTAAAATACAAAATATTAGCCAGACTTGGTGGCGCGCCCCTGTTATCCCAGCTACTCGGGAGGCTGAGGCAGGGGAATCACTTGAACCCGGCAGGCGGAGGTTGCAGTGAGCTGACATTGCGCCACTGCACTTCAGCCTGTCAACAGAGCAAGACTCCATCTCAATAAAATAAAATAAAATGAAAGATGCCATATTAAACAAAATGAAATTACCAATAACAAAAGCCAGACACAAATTAGTACAGTTCCATATGATTCCATTTATTCAAAATGTAGAATCATGAGAACACACTAATCTATCCTAATTGCTGTTAGAAGTCAGGATAGCATTACACTTGGGTCAGGTGGGGAACTGCATAGACCAGGACAGGATCTTCTGGGGTGCTGGAATATTTTTTTTTTCTGTGATTTGAGTGCTAGCTACACAGAGGTACTCAGATAGTAAAAGTTCATTGAGCTGTACATTTTTCTGAATATATGTTAGTTTAATGAAAACGTTTTAAAATTATAAATGTGAGACTAAGAGAAAACATTTGAAAATAATGTATAATACACAAAAAGTTTACCATATTTAATGTAAAAAGATCTTCAACAAATTCATTCAAAAAAGACAACTCAGGAGAAAAATTAACAAAGAACATTAACAGACAATGCATAGAGGCACATAAATGCAGATAAACATGTTTTTAAAATGTTTTTAAGCATGTTGATCTGGAAACTGCAAATTCAAATAAAAACTAACCACCATTTTTCATCTAACAGACTAGCAAACATTAAGAAGACGTGTCCTTTGTAGGGACTTGGATGAATCTGGGAACCATCGTTCTCAGCAAACTGACCCATGAACAGAAAGCCAAGCACCGTATGTTCTCACTCATAGGTGAGTGTTGAACAACGAGAACACATGGACTCAGGGAGAGGAGCATCACACACAGGGGACAGTTGGGGGGGGGGGGGGGGGGGGGGGGGGTAGGGGAGAGACAATGGGGGATGGGGAGGGAGGGGAGGGTGGGGAGGGATAACATGGGGAGAAATGCCAGATATAGTATGCACCAAAAGTAAAATAAATTAAAAAAAAAAGATGTGTAATACCATAATGAGCAGCCTTTACTGAGTACATACTATGTAACACAACACTCTCCTACATTGTTATTTTTTTCCCATATAACTTTTGATCTAATTTTCCTGTCCATTTTATAGAAAGTATCAGTAATTTTTCTCACATTGCAGGTGACAATTCCAGGCTTCAAATCAGGCAGTCTGACCCCAAAACTCATTATTTTACTACCATTTTCTATTGCTTCTCTGTTAGAATTCTGCATGTTAGTAATGGCCATTCCTGCTTCTCTACAGGAACTGACCAATTCAAAAACTAGCTACAGGAGTAGGGTAGAAATTTAAAAATCTATTTCTTCTATTATGGTGGTTAATGAAATTGCTACATGAGTACTTTTCCTTGTCAGGGAACTGAACACAATTATCCTAAAGCTAACCTAAAGACAATCTTCCCACGCTCTTCTTTTTTTTAAACTATTAACCTCTTGAAAATTAAAATTAACTCTATAATGAAATGATGTCCAATTTATTTGATTACACAACCAAGGTTGGGATTGTGCTTTAAAAAGAGAACATTTGGCCATAAATACTGAAAGTGTAAGAATCCTATAAATAAATGGTAGGAAATAGGGATACTAATTTCTTCATTTTTTTATAACCAAAAGTTCACAAAAATTAGGTAATTAAGATAAGAAAAATAAAGAGAAAGTAAATAATATATAAATTGTATTATTCCTGCACGGATTATTTTTAAAAAAAAAGAGTGTAAAGTATATAAAGTTACAGTTACCTATAGGAAGCCACTAGAAGAAAATGTACAAACATTCAAAATTATTAGAACACATATACAAAACAAAGCAAAGAAAATCACCACATTGTGAACAATTTAAAAAAATAAATAGGATTAAAAAATTTAGGGCCAAATATATCTGTTCTATATGTGTATGTATAGATGGCCTAAAAACTCCAATTGAAAGAAACCTTCTCAAGTGGACCACAAATCAGAACCTTATATGCTATATACAAGAGAAACACTTAAAACAAATGACTAAAAAAGGTTATCAAAAGTTTTAATTACAGTGAGTTGGTAAAACGTCCTTCACCCACACAGGCAGAAACAATAGATAATGATGTGGTCAGAAAGTAGAGATTAATCATAAGCCTCTTTCTCTTGTTTCTGAACCACACTGATAACTAACGCAGGAATACAAATGAGACACATGCAGTGCCCATTTTGTAACACTATATTGGGAACATGACTTGGACTCAAGGCTCACTCTTTCATCCCTAAACTGAATTTACCCATGGGGTGGGATATGAAGAACCTCAGACCTTGTAGGAACCAAAACCCTGTGATACTACCACACAAGAAATAGAGGTTAAAGTGTGTTTTAGCACAGGCCCATATGTGAGCAGGAGGAATGAAAAAGTGGTAAAGAGAGATACAGAAACACGCAGACAGAAGGAAACCAAATGCAGGTGTCTGTGCTAGAGCACCAGGAACACTTGTTTCCTTATGGAAGGTGACTGTTGAGGTCTTGTTAAAAATAAGAGAAAGCCCTTTGTTAGATGGGCAGCTTGCAAAAATTTTTCCCATTCTGTTGGTTGCCAGTTCACTCTGATGACTGTTTCTTTTGCTATGCAGAAGCTCTTAAGTTTAATTGGATCTTATTTCTCTATTTTTGCTTTTGTTGCCATAGTTTTTGGTATTTTGGTCATGAAGTCCTTGCCTATGCCTATGTCCTGAATGGTATTGCCTAGGTTTTCTTCTAGGGTGTTTATGGTGTTACGTCTTATGTTTAAATCTTTAATCCATCTGGAGTTAATTGTTGTATAAAGTGTAAGGAAGGGATCCAGTTTCAGCTTTCTGCACATGGCTAGCCAGTTTTCCCAACACCATTTATTAAACAGGGAATCCTTTCCCCATTGCTTGTTTTTGTCAGGTTTGTCAAAGATCAGATGTTTGTAGGTGTGTGGCGTTACTTCTGAGGCCTCTGTTCTGTCATATGACAAAGGGCTAATATCTAGAATCTATAAAGAACTAAAACAAATTTACAAGAAAAAACAACCCCATGGAAATGTGGACAAAGTATATGAACAGACACTTTTCAAAAGAAGATATTTATGCAGCCAACAAACGTATAAAAAAATGCTCATCATCACTGGTCATTAGAGAAATGCAAATCAAAACCACATTGCGATACCATCTCACATCAGTTAGAATGGCAATCATTAAAAAATCTTGAGACAACAGCTGCTGGGGAGGATGTGGAGAAATAGGAATGCTTTTACACTGTTGGTGGGAGTGTAAATTAGTGTAACCATTGTGGAAGACAGTGTGGCAATTCCTCAAGGATATAGAACTAGAAATACCATTTGACCCAGCAATCCCATTACGGAGTATATACCCAAAGGATAATAAATCATTCTATTATAAAGACACATGCACATGTATGTTCACTGTGGTATTGTTTACAATAGCAAAGACTTGGAACCAACCCAAATGCCCATCAAGGATAGACTGGATCAAGAAAATGTGGCACATAGACACCATGGAATACTATGCAGCCATAAAAAAGGATGAGTTCATGTCCTTTGCAGGGACATGGATGAATCTAGAAACCATCATTCTCAGCAAACTGACACAAGAACAAAAAACCAACACCACATGTTCTCACTCATAAGTGGGTATTGAACAATGAGAACACATGGACACAGGAAAGGGAACATCACATACTGGGGTCTTTTGTGGGGGACTACAGGAGCAATAGCAGGGGGTGAGGAAGTTGGGGGAGGGATAACATTAGGAGAAATACCTAATGTAGGTGACAGGGGATGGAGGCAGCAAACCACCATGGCATGTGTATACCTATGTAACAATCCTGCAAGATCTGCACATGTATCCCATAACTTAAAGTATAATTTAAAAAAATAAGAGAAAGTAAAAAATATGAGTGTGAGTGAATGACATGAATACTTCTTGATAGGGAACATTGGAAAGAGACTGGATTTGGGAGAAAGAATGTAAATCTAGTTTTACACATGATGAATTTAGGATCCCTAAGATGAATATCAAGAAGACCATTGGATGTATATGTCTGGAATGAAAAGCATATGATTTCTCCCACTTTTCCTTTACCCACTGTGGGATTTGTATTAGTCATTTACTATGCCTGAGATGAAACATGTCATTTCTTCCAATGTCATTTACTTGTGGTGTAATACTTAAAAGACATCCAAACTCATCATCAGTCCTCTTTAGTATGGTCTTCCTATTCATGGTTAAGGTCCTTTTTTGGTACTTTTTTCCAAGAGTGGCTCTCAGGTAGTAGTTCCCTGAGCATAAGACTGTTTGAGAATGTCTTCTTCTATCAATTGAATATGAGAGAAAACTTACCTTGTTATGATTTTTCAGTCATATACTATTTTCCACTGAACGTATAGACCTAAGCCCTTTTTTAAAAACTCAATATTGCTCCAGAGAATTAGAAAGCGAACCTGACTTTTTTTAAACTTTGAGAGAGAGTTGCCTTTTTCTGCTTGAATGACTAAAAATGTCCTTCTTCATTCATGAAGTTCAATAATTTCATGAGGATATGTGTGGTTGGTGGTGGCTGTTTTTATGTATTCTTCCTGCAAAAGACATAACCTATGTTTGTTAAAATCAGGTTCAGCTGCAATCGCCAGCAAAACCCAAAATAACAATAAGTTAAGAAGAAAATAATGTATTTTCCCTTTATGTTGAAGAAATCTGAAGGAAGCTATCATGTCAATATCCCAGGCACCACAGGAAGAAATGCAGGCAAATTAGCAAACTGTGTTCCATAGATTTAATTCCTGGAATTTCTGCATACTCTTCTTGCTTACATCCCATCAGCCAAAACTTAGTTGCATGATTACACCCCGAGTGACAAAGAAGCTAGGAAATGCTCCCTTTATTCTAAACAGCCTTTTCCCAAATCCTTTGTCTTGATATAGTTTAGTTGAATTTCCTTCATCTCTTTTCCACTTCGTATGAGTCATTTACCTACACTCTGAGCTGACGTTTGAGGCCACGCTAATAGTACACTTCTTCTTTTTTTGTTTGTTTGTATACTAAAGGACATAGGTGATATGAAGGAAAAGAAAATGGGACAAATAACACATCTAGGGAGACACATACCTATCTTGGAAGCTGTGTATTCTGAATTCTCTTCTGAGGTCCTTCAGCCAACTCAGAAATTAATCCCATTCTCATTGAGTAATGCCCTTGAGTGTCAGTACAGATAAGACCCTTAATTTCCATCCAAGACAACTAGTTTTGTTATTTCTTATTCCTTTTGCTCACTGGTAATACCCTACAATTGTTTCCACCATGCCACTGAAAGTTAGAAGAGGAGAAATATACTGAAGCCTGTGGAGAAGGACCATTTTTCTATTATTAATAATTCAAGCTAAGAACTAGGGGAACTTCCCTGAGGCTCTCAGGAAATGCAAAGAACTTATACAAGGAAACCTTACTGAGGCCTATGAAAAAGACTTGAATAAAGAATAAAGACCTAACATTAACTTAAATGTTCAGAATTGATATTGTAAAACTTGTAAAAAAATCAGAGAGAGAGATAAAAAAGCAAGAAAGCTAGACTCATAAATATGATGCAAACCAATTGTATCCTGACATATTTTCTTAATTTAAATAAATATCTAATTATATAGATAATTTATATGGAAGAATAAATGTCTAAGGATTGCAAATGAGTTTTTATTTTAAAAAAGAGTGATTAGGGTGGATTTTCTCTAATAAGAGATTATATTTTAAAGCTACAGTAACTAAAGCGTGTGGTGTTAGGCAAAGAAGGCAGAACATTAGTGTCATATGCTGGAAAATTCAGAGTAAAAAATATACGTAATCATAGTGTCTGGGCAGATAAGCCTTTAACATCCAGGGAGAAAGGATTTTAAAGAAAGAAAAAAGCTAAGTACCTGGGACAAGAAAACTAAGTAAGATTCCCAAACTATATCTGATACTGAAAGGGTTAAAAGAATGTACTGAAGTTTCAAACTTAGAAAATGTGATCAAATATGCATTAGTAAAAAATAAGATGATATGATTAAGCATATTCTTACAACTTTTTCTTTTTCTGATGAGCAGAACATTTTTAAGTAACACATCAATGGCAGAAATCTTAAAGCCATAATTGATAGTTAGACTTTGAAAAACTGAAAGAGTTTACAAAATTAAAATGCAGACAAATACTGGGTAATAACTTCAACATAAATAAATGAGAAAAATCAAATTAATGCAAAACAAAGTACCCTGATAGACAGAGAAGGAGGAGGAAGGACCATCCTCCCACTTAGTCAACTAAATGCTGCTGATTCAGCCTGTGCTTTAGTTTGTTTTAAAGTTTCACTATTCTTTCCTTCCATTCTTTTTACTTATTAGCATGGTCTCTGTTTAATTCAAAGGAAATTTACTCATACCTTTATAGTGTACCAACTACAACTTTCAGCCTGATGTTAGCCTCAATTAGAAAAGCTTCCTTGTCTCATTTGTTTGTCTTAACAGATCAATGTGACTATAAATAAAGGAAATGATTGAATAGATATTTGTATTTTTAAAAAAGTGTGCTAAATAAGCTGAATCTGGTGTCCTACTTATGCAGTCTCAGATGTTGTGGCCAGGTTTACATAAAAAAGCACATCTCTCTAGCACAGGACTTGAACTCATCCTTGCCACATAGCCTCAGCTCCGCTTCTAAATCAAACAGATTCTTAGGCTTGGAATGTTCCTCTCACCTGACTCCAGTGTTCGATGTTTCCCAAGGCTCAGCTTCCCAACTGACCCTCCTGCTCTATAACAAGTCTATACAATTCTGCTTGGTTTTCGCAGCCTTACAGGCCTAAGGGTCTCTAGTTGTAGTTTCCTATTTCCATTTCCATTTCAGTGTACAGCAAAACACACCTTTAGGTATTCTTTTTTCTTTTATATATATATATATGTATATATATATATATATATTATTGCATTTTAGGTTTGGGGGTACATGTGAAGAACATGCACGATTGCTGCATAGGTACACACATGGCAGTGTGATTTGCTGCCTTCCTCCCCCATCACCTATATCTGGCATTTCTCCCCATGCTATCCCCTCCCCCAACTCCCCCACCCCCCGCTGTCCCTCCCCTTTTTCCCCCTGACAGACCCCAGTGTGTGATGCTCCCCTCCCTGTCCATGTGTTCGCATTGTTCAACACCTGCCTATGAGTGAGAACATGCGGTGTTTGATTTTCTGTTCTTGTGTCAGTTTGCTGAGAATGATGGTTTCCAGGTTCATCCATGTCCCTACAAAGGACACGAACTCATCGTTTTTGATGGCTGCATAATATTCCATGGTGTATATGTGCCACATTTTCCCTGTCCAGTCTATCATCGATGGGCATTTGGGTTGGTTCCAGGTCTTTGCTATTGTAAACTGTGCTGCAATGAACATTCGTGTGCATGTGTCCTTATAGTAGAACGCTTTATAGTCCTTTGGATATTCTTTACTATAAGACCAAAAGAGATCACTGCTTTAACCCACTCAGGCATTCAGTTGCTTTGCTAATCTACTAGAAGCCCACTGAGTATATTTTGTGTCATCAAAACCATTCTTAGCATCACAAAGGAATAGAGGAAAGTGTTCATGTGATCACTAAGCAGTGGCCAATGGAGGGGGCCTGAAATTGTAATATATGGATAATGCAAAGATCAGCAACCAAATGGTTAACCTGAATTTAATGTTATGAGTCCTAACTGGCAATTGGCTTGGGACCAATTAGAAATACTGAAGAATTAAAACAAATCAATTCCATTGAATTTACTTCAGATGATATGGCTGACAGCTAAGTGCTTTGTGGATTTTTTTTTCCGTTTACTATAACTAGTAGATCCGTTCTCACTAACTTCTGTGCCTGGCGCAGTGGTTGACAGGTCCTTTGGGTGGGAATGCCAGGAAACACATTTCAGGGAGAACGAATAGCAGAAAGTAATCACTATACTCAATGGAAATGTTGGTAGATGCAAATCCTGCTCCAATTAATAATTCAATATCGTTTACATACACACTTTCTTCTAGCTTTACCATGCAATTTTTAGATAATGAGATACAGGATTATTTTTAAATCCAAAATTCAGTCCTATTGTAAACATATTCATAAGTACCATTACTGATTTTGAGTTGAGAACAGAATCATACAGCAATAGCTCTTGTGAGACGGAATGTTTTTAGCTACTCTCTTTGGGCCCCTTAAATCTTCAATTATGATTTTAGGATATTTTTGTCATTGGTGACATTAAGGGCAGAACCACTTATGAGGTTCATTTATGACTCAATGACCCTTCTGATTAATATCACATATGCAAGTAGAGTTTATAGAAATATCATGTAATTATGATGATCGTAAAAATAATGCAGCTGCTTTTTATGGAGTATTTATGCTAGTTGCATCTAGACATTATTTTATTTTAAATGTGATCATTAAAGAAAGAAAAGAAAGGGACCTTGGAGATCTACAACACTGCATTGAGATACGAGATTCATTAATCGTCCATAAAGTAAGTTGACTTTTAAGATCATCGTTACAGTAGTAACTGTAATTGTGAACTCGAGCTGTAGAGACAGACAGAACCAAGTTGAAGAGGTAATTCTGTCATTGACTAGCTTTTTTAGCCTGGAGCAAGGACTTAACTTTTCTGCACTTCAGTTTCTCCATCTGCAAAATAAGGATGGCAATAACAGAGACCTGACAGGATTGTTCCATAGATGATGCAAGAAACGTGGTGCTCAAAGTGTCTGGCTCAGACAAATGTTTTCTGATACTACAAACTGTGTCATTTATTATCACTGTGCATTTATTCATACATTCATTTTGTAAATATCTTGTTGTTACCTAGGATTTACTCATTCTTGGGGTGTACATTAGAAATGGTCATTGCTCTCCTTTCAGTTGGCAAAGGTATGGTTTCAGATTTCAGCCTGGGTAATTAAGCCCTCCTAAATATACATACTTCATTTGGAATAGCCGAAAGCTTTAAATCTCATCATGAATGGTTCATTTCTGCACTTCTTATGGTAGGCACCAGCCACATGTGACTATTTTAATTTGAAGTTAATTGAAATGAAATAAAAATAAAAATGAAAAATCAGTCTGTCAGTTATATCAGCTACATTTCAAGTGCTGAATAGGGATTGTGACCACTATGTAAAGACGTGGACAGAACAGTTACGTGACATTCCCATCATGGCAGAAAATTCCATTGAACAGTAATAGATACCTATAATTGTTTCATATTAAAGTGCAAGTAACCAAAAAATTATTCAGTATTTATGCCTTCGGGTCAAAGTCAGTTTAGATACTTTTCTAAGACCCTATTTTAATATAGAGAAAGGAGAAGGAAATATGAAGGCACTGGGGAAAATCTTCCAGACCTTTTCATTTCAGACACACTCAACTTCGGTGCCATGTGTGCACACTCACAGCATAGGAAATTAAGTCTGTAGATCTGACACCTTTGAAAGAAAAACCTCTGTGTTTCCCGATCCTACCATTTTAATTAGTACGCCACTTGGTTTTACCCAAGGATATTGGTGTGAGCTAACCTCACTCATGAGGAAAAGACATCAGCCTGAGAACAAATGCTCCTAAGAGGAGAAATCAATCTCAGAGAGCTGGGGAGAAGGGATATTTCTGAAATACTCCTCTTGCCCTTATGTTGATCCCTCCCTCTCATAGATCAGGAACAGCACAAACCTTTGAAAGCTCCAGATACTGTGCTTTGGTAAGATCAGAACTTGCTGTCCAAAATGCACCAGAGGCCCATTGCATGTTCATACACACATACCCATGATTAAAAAAAAATAAACAATAACACCCAAAGAAGCCAGCAACCCTATTTTGAACAGATCTTATCCTACTTTCCAAATGAAGGCAAAACTCATCACTTCCCAGGTTAGAACAGCTGAGACCCATCAACCAACGGAAAACAATTTGTTCAGAGGAGAAGCTGTCACCAACTATTACCACGTGGAACATGAAGAGCTGCTATAGACCTCGGCTCCCTGATTCTGGAAGGCCTGCTCCCATTTCACTTGACAGCTGTGGACATTAGAATAATACAAAACATAACCTAATCAACAGACTGTGAAAAATCTGAAAGCTAAAGACAGATGTTCAACCACCGTCACCACCTTTCATATTTAATTATATTTATGTGGGAGAAAAACAAGCAGTGAATCCACTCCTTTAAGAAGCCCTACTTAACTGTCAGCTTAGTGATGGGATGGGTATGGCTTTCTCAGTCAAACAATGGGCTGCAAGTGGCCCAAATCTAAGCTCTGGTGGCAGATGGGCCTACGCTGAATCAGCCTGTGCTCCACACAACAATCTGCATGCTTTCTCTTACTTTCAGAGATACCTCATTCACCTTCACTTTTCCTTACCAGACTAGCCTGCCAATGTCAAATCTGCATCCAGCAGTGGCTGAATGAAGTTAGCATACCCTACTCACTGCTAAGCAGACTGAGGATAAATATATTTTTTTTCTGACTTGAAAAACAAACACACAAATTTTCCTTTCTCTATTTTAATCCACAAAGATCTCAAAGAAATATTAGAAATGAAAAATACTATATTATCTACTATCGTGTTCCACATCAGGAAGTGACTTGTTATAAATTAAGCAGGGGTCACAAACTTGCCTGTCTACAGGCAGCATGCACATAAATTAAATGAATGAAATGACTTTAGATTCCTCATTAGGGGCCCCAAGGAGAGTTAAGGGACCTGTGGAAAACTGAGAAATTCATGCCTGTTCTGTAGTTCAGCCCTTAATGCCACTTAGAAATGTGGTTCACATATAGATCATTGGGGAGACGCTAGAAATCCCAGATTGCGTATAAAATATAATTTCTAAATATTGGCAATTAGTCATACTTTTTCCAACAGAATCTATGGTGTGGAGGCCAAACAAAATGTGTATATTTTAGATATAAACTGACTTTCGCAAGCTTTAACTTAAAATTGTTCAGAATTACTAACTTTTGTTTCTCATGAGAAGTAGCAACAAAAATAAGTCTATCTTTCTACAGGGCAGCAAGGATTAGTGAATGGCCACTGAGTTAAAATTGAGAAAACGAGTGTCCTGCCAAGCTCTTGCATTTATAATCTGAGTAACTTTGGACAGATCACATACACAATCAGTGTCTCAGTTTCCTCCTATTTAAATTAGAGTCTCACCTGCCATGTGTCCTTTATGTTTTTGAAGTATCAAATAGTGAATACACTTTTACAATTGCCAGATCTTCTATTTCAAGGATATATTACCTATTGTTAATTTTTCTACAAGTTATTAATAAAAATTTCCATTGTTTATTTTGTACAGTACTCCCTCTATCCATCCAGAAGAGGTAGCTCTTGAGTACTAATATATGTAATTCAAATCACTGTAAGATTCGAAGTAAAAATAATACACGCTTCTGCCATTAATTTAAGCAATTCCCTTAACTTCTATGGGGATGTTTTCCTGTTAACAAATATAATAATGATACTCTCCATCTTTATTCAAGGAATATTATCAAGCTAAAATGAATTAAAAGATATTAGGAAATGAACACAATAATAATATAAGGTAGCATTTTCAATTTTGAGGACAATTATTAACAATTTTTCTTTCAAAGGTAATTGTTTTCCATGGAAAAGGAAAGTAATGCTATCATTATATTAATTACCCTAATATTAATAATGTGGTAAATGATTTATCACATACCAGTTATACAAAAATATATATATTATAAGATATCTCTGCAAGCTCAGTGAGATAGACACTCTTGCTGACCTGCTAAAATCCACAACTCTTTCTCCTCCCTTTTTTTTTTTCTTTTGCTAAGAGTTGAGTAGTTTTATTTGGGGCAGCAATATTCCCAGCCCCATTCTCTACACTTCCTTTCTCATAGTCCCTTGCAGAAAGGGGTAGACACATAGCAAACAGTTCACATTAGGCCAGAGAAGCAAAGTTCATGGGAGTTATAAGAAACTTTTACTTTATCTATGTAAGGCAACAAGAGGCTGAAACTTTCATTCTTCTGGTTTCTGCTCCAGACTTTTTCTAAAGTTCTGGAGGCAGTGAAAAGGACAGGGAAAAGCTAAGCAAATTGTAGATTTGTTGTGGGTGAAATTTTCAAATGAGGAAACCAATGTTGGCAGTTGACAAAGTCCACATTTCTTTGTATGTGAGATCTATATTCCCCAACTTGTTCACATTTCTGTAAATTATTCCCTTTATTTATTATTTTTTTTTATTGCATTTTAGGTTTGGGCGTACATGTGAAGAACATGGAAGATTGTTGCATAGGTACACACATGGCAGTGTGATTTGCTGCCTTCCTCCCCCATCACCTATATCTGGCATTTCTCCCCATGCTATCCCTCCCCAACTCCCCCACCCCCCCACTATCCCTCCCCTTTTCCTCCCCCGACAGACCCCAGTGTGTGATACTCCCCCTCCCTGTGTCCATGTGTTCCCATTGTTCAACACCCGCCTATGAGTGAGAACATGTGGTGTTTGATTTTCTGTTCTTGTGTCAGTTTGCTGAGAATGATGGTTTCCAGGTTCATCCATGTCCCTACAAAGGACACGAACTCATCGTTTTTGATGGCTGCATAATATTCCATGGTGTATATGTGCCACATTTTCCCTGTCCAGTCTATCATCGATGGGCATTTGGGTTGGTTCCAGGTCTTTGCTATTGTAAACTGTGCTGCAATGAACATTCGTGTGCATGTGTCCTTATAGTAGAACGATTTATAGTCTTTTGGATATATGCCCAGTAATGGGATTGCTGGATCAAATGGAATTTCTATTTCTAGGTCCTTGAGGAATCGCCACACCGTCTTCCACAATGGTTGAACTAATTTACACTCCCACCAACAGTGTAAAAGCGTTCCTATTTCTCCACATCCTCTCCAGCATCTGTTGTCTCCAGATTTTTTAATGATCGCCATTCTCACTGGCATGAGATGGTATCTCAATGTAGTTTTGATTTGCATTTCTCTAATGACCAGTGATGATGAGCATTTTTTCATATGTTTGTTGGCTTCATGTATGTCTTCTTTTGTAAAGTGTCTGTTCATATCCTTCGCCCACTTTTGAATGGGCTTGTTTGTTTTTTTCTTGTAAATGTGTTTCAGTTCTTTGTAGATTCTGGTTATCAGCCCTTTGTCAGATGGGTAGACTGCAAAAATTTTTTCCCATTCTGTTGGTTGCCGATTCACTCTAATGACTGTTTCTTTTGCTGTGCAGAAGCTGTGGAGTTTGATTAGGTCCCATTTGTCTATTTTGGCTTTTGTTGCCACTGCTTTTGGTGTTTTGGTCATGAAGTCCTTGCCTACGCCTATGTCCTGAATGGTTTTGCCTAGATTTTCTTCTAGGGTTTTTATGGTGTTAGGTCTTATGTTTAAGTCTTTAATCCATCTGGAGTTAATTTTAGTGTAAGGTGTCAGGAAGGGGTCCAGCTTCTGCTTTCTGCACATGGCTAGCCAGTTTTCCCAACACCATTTATTAAACAGGGACTCGCTTCCACATTGTTTGTTTTTGTCAGGTTTGTCAAAGATCGGGTGGTTGTAAATGTGTTGTGTTGCGTCGGAGGTCTCTGTCCTGTTCCATTGGTCTATATCTCTGTTTTGGTACCAGTACCATGCTCTTTTGATTACTGTAGCTTTGTAGTATAGTTTGAATTCCAGGAGTGTGATGCCTCCAGCTTTGTTCTTCTTGCTTAGAATTGACTTGGCTATGCGGGCTCTCTTTTGGTTCCATATGAAGTTTAAGGTGGTTTTTTCCAGTTCTTCAAAGAAGGTCATTGGTAGCTTGATAGGGATAGCATTGAATCTGTAAATTACTTTGGGCAGTATGGCCATTTTGAGAATATTGATTCTTCCTAGCCATGAACATGGAATATTTCTCCATCTGTTTGTGTCCTCTCTTATTTCATTGAGCAGTGGTTTGTAGTTCTCCTTGAAGAGGTCCTTTACGTTCTTTGTTAGTTGTATTCCTAGGTATTTTATTCTCTTTGTAGCAATTGTGAATGGCAGTTGGTTCTTGATTTGGCTGTCTTTAAGTCTGTTATTGGTGTATAGGAATGCTTGTGATTTTTGCACATTGATTTTATATCCTGAGACTTTGCTGAAGTTGCTTATCAGTTTCAGGAGATTTTGGGCTGAGACGATGGGGTCTTCTAGATATACAATCATGTCGTCTGCAAATAGAGACAATTTGACTTCCTCTTTTCCTATTTGAATACCCTTTATTTCTTTTTCTTGCCTGATTGCTTTGGCTAGAACTTCCAGTACTATATTGAATAGGAGTGGTGAGAGAGGACATCCTTGTCTAGTGCCAGATTTCAAAGGGAATGCTTCTAGTTTTTGCCCATTCAGTATGATATTGGCTGTTGGTTTGTCGTAAATAGCTTTTATCATTTTGAGATACGTTCCATCAATACCTAGTTTATTGAGAGTTTTTAGCATAAAGGGCTGTTGAATTTTGTCAAAGGCCTTCTCTGCATCAATTGAGATTATCATGTGGTTTTTGTCTTTGGTTCTGTTTATGTGGTGGATTATGTTTATAGATTTGCGTATGTTGAACCAGCCTTGCATCCCCCGGGATGAAGCCTACTTGATCATGGTGGATAAGCTTTTTGATGTGCTGTTGCAATCGGTTTGCCAGTATTTTATTGAAGATTTTTGCATCTATGTTCATCATGGATATTGGCCTGAAGTTTTCTTTTCTTGCCGAGTCTCTGCCAGGTTTTGGTATCAGGATGATGTTGGTCTCATAAAATGATTTAGGAAGGATTCCCTCTCTTTGGATTGTTTGGAATAGTTTCAGAAGGAATGGTACCAGCTCCTCTTTGTATGTCTGGTAGAATTCGGCTGTGAACCCATCTGGACCTGGGCTTTTTTGGGTGGTAGGCTCTTAATTGCTGCCTCAACTTCAGACCTTGTTATTGGTCTATTCAGGGTTTCGACTTCTTCCTGGTTTAGGCTTGGGAGGATGCAAGTGTCCAGGAATTTATCCATTTCTTCCAGGTTTACTAGTTTATGTGCATAGAGTTGTTTGTAATAATCTCTGATGATGGTTTGAATTTCTGTGGAATCTGTGGTGATATCCCCTTTATCGTTTTTTATTGCATTTATTTGATTATTTTCTCTTTTCTTTTTTATTAATCTGGCTAGTGGTCTGTCTATTTTGTTGACCTTTTCGAAAAACCAGCTCCTGGATTTATTGATTTTTTGAAGAGTTTTTCGTGTCTCTATCTCCTTCAGTTCTGCTCTGATCTTAGTTATTTCTTGTCTTCTGCTAGGTTTCGAGTTTTTTTGATCTTGCTCCTCTAGCTCTTTCAATTTTGATGATAGGGTGTCAATTTTAGATCTCTCCTTGCTTTTCATGTGGGCATTTATTGCTATATACTTTCCTCTAGAGACTGCTTTAAATGTGTCCCAGAGATTCTGGTATGTTGTGTCTTCGTTCTCGTTGGTTTCAAAGAACATCTTTATTTCTGCCTTCATTTCATTGTTTATTCAGTCAACATTCAAGAGCCAGTTGTTCAGTTTCCATGAAGCTGTGTGGTTCTGAGTTAGTTTCTGAATTCTGAGTTCTAACTTGATTGCACTGTGGTCTGAGAGACTGTTTGTTATTATTTCTGTTCTTTTGCATTTGCTGAGGAGTGATTTACTTCCAATTATGTGGTCAATTTTAGAGTAGGTGCGATGTGGTGCTGAGAAGAATGTATATTCTGTGGATTTGGGGTGGAGGGTTCTGTAAATGTCTATTAGGTTTGCTTGATCCAGGTGTGAGTTCAAGTCCTGGATATCCTTGTTAATTTTCTGTCTTGTTGATCTGTCTAACATTGACAACGGGGTGTTCAAGTCTCCCACTATTATTGTGTGGGAGTCTAAGTCTCTTTGTAAGTCATTAAGAACTTGCCTTATGTATCTGGGTGCTCCTGTATTGGGTGCATATATATTTAGGATCGTTAGCTCTTCTTGTTGCATTGATCCTTTTACCATTATGTAATGTCCTTCTTTGTCTCTTTTGATCTTTGTTGGTTTAAAGTCTATTTTATCAGAGATGAGAATTGCAACTCCTGCTTTTTTTTGCTCTCCATTTGCTTGGTAAATCTTCCTCCATCCCTTTATTTTGAGCCTTTGTGTATCTCTGCATGTGAGATGGGTTTCCTGGATACAGCACACCGATGGGTTTTGCCTTTTTATCCAGTTTGCCAGTCTATGTCTTTTAATTGGGGCACTTAGCCCATTTACATTTAGGGTTAATATTGTTATGTGTGAATTTGATCCTGCCATTTTGATGCTAGGTGACTGTTTTGCCCGTTAGTTGATGCAGTTTCTTCATTGTGTTGATGGTCTTTACTGTTTGGTATGTTTTTGGAGTGGCTGGTACTGGTTGTTCCTTTCTATGTTTAGTGCCTCTTTCAGGAGCTCTTGTAAAGCAGGCCTGGTGGTGAAGAAATCTCTGAGTACTTGCTTGTTCGCAAAGGATTTTATTTTTCCTTCACTTATGAAGCTCCGTTTGGCTGGATATGAAATTCTGGGTTGAAAGTTCTTTTCTTTAAGGATGTTGAATACTGGCCCCCACTCTCTTCTGGCTTGTAGGGTTTCTGCTGAGAGATCTGCTGTGAGTCTGATGGGCTTCCCTTTGTGGGTAACCCGACCTTTCTCTCTGGCTGCCCTTAGCATTTTCTCCTTCATTTCAACCCTGGTGAATCTGACGATTATGTGCCTTGGGATTGCTCTTCTTGAGGAATATCTTTGTGGTGTTCTCTGTATTTCCTGGACTTGAATATTGGCCTGCCTTCCTATGTTGGGGAAGTTCTCCTGGATAATATCCTGAAGAGTATTTTCCAGCTTGGATTCATTCTCTCCATCACATTCAGGTACACCTATCAAACGTAGATTAGGTCTTTTCACATAGTCCCATATTTCTTGGAGACTTTGTTCATTCCTTTTTACCCTTTTTTCTCTACTCTTTCCTTCTCGTTTTATTTCATTGAGTTGATCTTTGACCTCTGATATCCTTTCTTCTGCTTGGTCAATTCGGCTGTTGAAACTTGTGTATGCTTCGCAAAGTTCTTGTGTTGTGTTTTTCAGCTCCATCAATTCACTTACATTCCTCTCTAAGTTGGTTATTCTCATTAGCATTTCGTCAAATCTTTTTTCAAGGTTCTTAGTGTCTTTGCATTGGGTTAGAACATGTTCTTTTAGCTCACAGAAGTTTCTTACTACTCACCTTCTGAAGCCTGATTCAGTCATTTCATCACACTCATTGTCCATCCAGCCTTGTTCCCTTGCTGGTGAGGAGTTGTGATCCCTTGTAGGAGGAGAGGCGTTCTGGTTTCGGGTGTTTACCTCCTTTTTGCGCTGGTTTCTTCCCATCTTTGTGGATTTATCTATGTGTGGTCTTTGTGGTTGGTGATTTTCAGATGGGGTCTCTCAGTGGACGTCCCGTTTGTTGATGATGAAGTTATATATTTCTGTTTCTTAGTTTTCCTTCTAACAGTCTGACCCCTTTGCTGTAGGACTGCTGAGGTCCACTCCCGGCCCTGCTTGCCTGGGGGATCACCTGCAGCAGCTGCAGAACAGTAAGGGTTGCTGCCAGTCTCTTCTTCTGCTATCTTTGTCCCAGAAGAATACCCGCCAGATGTCCGTCTGAGCACTCCTTTGTGAGGTGACTCGTTGTATATACGGGGATCAGGGGAGCTGCTTGAGGAGACAGAGTTTCCTTTATAGGAGCTCAAGTGCTGAGCTGTGAGCTCTGTTGTTCATTCAGAGTTGCTGGGCAGGTACGTTTAAGTCTGCTGCAGCAGAACTCATAAACCCCTTTTTCTCCCCAGGTGCTCTGTCCCGGGGAGTTAGGGCTTTATTTATGAGTTTCCCTGGTGCTGCTGCCTTTTTCTCAGGGCTGCCTTGCCCAGCGATGAGGCAGCCTAGTCACTGTCTGCCTACAGAGGCTTTGCTGAGCTGCTGTGGGCTCCACCCAGCTGCCGTATGAACTTCCCTGCAGTCCTGTTTATACCGGTGTAGTGAGAACTGCTTCGGCAATGGCGAACTACCTCTGTAGCGGCAGACTGCCTCAGTAATGGCGGACGCCCCTCCCCCCACAGAGCTGGGCCGTCCCGGGCTCAGCTGTGCTTGCTGTGAAACTCTGGATCCAGAGCGTTTCCGATGGCTGTTTTTTTGTGGGGGTGGGACCAGCCGAGCCTGATCACCTGGCTCCCTGCCTCAGAGTCTCCCAGGTGTTCCAGCCGCCTGTTGAAAAGGCGCCGGGATCTGTGTGATTTCCCGTGCAGCGGCCCACTGCGCCGGCTGAAACCGTGGGCGCGGAGATTCGTGGCGTTTTTTTTTGCCAGGGAAATCTCCCGACCTGGCTGCCTGTTTCAGTCCCCTTTTTTAATCAGATGAATGAGCGGCTCTGCCTTCCCGGAGCTCCAATTGCCAGCTAAAACGGCACCCGGACCCACGTATTTTGTATGGGGAACTGCTGCGCCGGGACGCCGCCCAAAACAGCAGAGCTGGCGAAAACAGTCGCGCTGGCAAAAACAGCTGCACAGGCCAAACCAGCCGCGCTGGCGACCCGAGGGGCTCCTCCCCCCTGGGAATCTCCTGGTCTGTGGGCAATAAAAATCCGTCTGGCAATGCGGCGTCCACTCACCCTCTGCGCTTTCACTGGGAGCTGCAATCCTCAGCTGCTCCTAATCGGCCATCTTCTATTCCCTTTATTTTTAACACTCAGCAATATTAAATGAAAACCCATCCATTTGATTCTAACTCCATGATGTTAAGCCCTATCTGTAAGATGTGGAAACCCACAGTTTGAACAATGAAATGAGAGAAGTCATTAATTTTTCTGGAAAATAAGTCTTCCATCAATAAAATGGGGGTTATAACAAAAACTTCACTCATTTTTGTAAGAATCAAAGAAAAGTTTATATAAAACTATTCCATGAAAACTAAAAAGGGCAATAGAAATCAGGTCTTTACTATTGTTCATGCAGATTTAAAACTTCACAGATTCTGCTGATTATAAAGTATGATTTTAGAATATTGTGGCATATTTCCTAAATATCCTACCCATGGAAAAATCAGCGATGGCTGAATATATTTAATGGTTCCTTCAAGTTTCTTCCAAAAAGCTACAGATTATCTAATGTACTTCTATTACATTGGATTCTGTTTGGAATATGCTTCCTTGGTCATTGTTCAAATCCACAGACCAGTCAAAGTATCACAATATTGCCTCTTCAGCTTTCCTATCTAGAGAATTCAGGAAGATTTGTGAGCCCTTGAGTTTCCCTCACGTATTATAGAAGGTATAAAGGTATTACACAGCAGAAGATATATAGGACAGCAGGCTGAACAGCCAGACAGTTAAATAAGAAGTGCTAAGATGGATTCTAATGCTTGAATGTGCAAGGGCCAGTGAGGACAGTGATGTCAAATACTCGTAGTGGAGAAGGAGAGTTGAGAGAGAACAGTGCACTGAGCATCCTCTATTATTAGCAGCCAAATTAAACACGTAGCATATCTCATTTAACCCCCCACAGAAATTGAGAGATAGGTATGTACACTTGAGTTTTATAAATGGATATTAGAGCAGCTTGTTTCTTTGCCCAAATTTACAAAAATTTGAAAAAGTATGCTTAGAATCCCAGTCTAGGTGATGTGAACTCAGGCCACTAAGATGTATTTTTGTTCCAGTTCCCATAACTGAAGAGAGACGGGTCAACTGCCACCAGGTGTCCACAGTGCCATAAGGATGCATACAGAGACATTATTCTAGGAGTTAGCAGATAAAATTACTAAGGACAGATTTTGATCTATGAGCAACTGGCATGCCTGAGATGGCTATGGTATTTTCTGGTTGGGACGCTCCACAAATACTGGGTTAAATGAGTATCACAGACATGTGTTAGTTTTCAGTTGGTGCAGTGTAAAAATTTAAAGTTCAGGCCCTGCATTCAGACTGAGTTTGGATTTAGAGTCTGACACTTGTGTGAACCAGGACATTAATTTAAAAACTTTTGCTTCAGTGTCCTCATTGTTAAAATGGGAATAGTATCAACTCTGCCTCATAGATTGATTGTTGGAATTAAATAAGGCAATTAATTTTAGCTGTTATCTTTAAGGGAAACTTAAGACTGCTAGAGCTGCATCGTGTTTACTTGGTGTCTAAATTTACTTTAATCTGGAGGGCAATGAAGGCAAAAAGGCAAAATGAACTCTAGAAATGTATATATCACAATTCATCCGGTCAAAAAATTTTCTTCAGGGAATATAAATTAGAACGATTTGAAATTAATAATTTAAGATATATAGAGAAGTACACGGAATCATGTGAATGAGCATTTCAGATGTAGATATTTATATTATTTTGTTGGTTGTTTTCCGGAGACATGGTCTCACTCTATTGCCCAAGCTGGAGTGCAGTGGCACAATCATGACTCACTGCAGCCTCAACCTCCTGGGCCCAAGTGGTCCTCCTGCCTCAGCGCCCCCGAGTAGATGAGACTACAGGTGAGCAGCATGATGCCTGGCTAATTCATTTTTGTTTCTAGTAGAGATAGGGTCTCACTATGTTGCCCACACTGGTCTTGAACTCCCAGCCTCAAGTAATCCTCACACCTCAGCCTCTCAAAGTGTTAGGATTACAGGTGTGACCCCACTAGGCCCCATGATATTTATATTATAAGTTACAAATTATAACAGACGCCTTTGGTGGGTAACTGCTCATGCTACAGCTTCTCTTATGAGAATTGCTCCTGATCACACTTGGTGAAATGGAGCAGCCAGGTCAGAACTGGATGATCCATCTCTCTTGCCATGGCAGATTGAACTATTTACCCAGTTTTGACTAACAGACTGTGTCTCCCAGGAAGTTGAAATTGGAACTCAGAGAATGTAGTCAATTTCTGTCAGACATGTGAACTTAGAATGTGTGCAATATTGGGGCTGAAGCAGTCTAGTAAAGGCTGAAGCAGCAAAGTAGAAAAGGCAGGTTGGCAGAGAATGAAGAAAAACCGAAGTCATGTCTGGAGCCAGGCAGTTGGGATCAAGTCAAGACTCTGTTCTTTGTTATTTGCCAGTTTATGTGACCTTAAGCAAGTGACTTAACTTCTCCCTACTCAGTTCCTTTTCTTATTGTGATAACTGAATGAGTCAAGATAGGTGAGGCACCTGGAAGGCACTGGGACCCAGCACAGGCTCTAGAGTGTTATCTCATCTCTAATTATGGGTCACTTCTTATTCCACTATCATATGTCTGTATTCATCTGTGTGGGTGGTCCGTTATCACAAGTGTGCAAGTTGGGGTGTGAAGGAGTACGTTGTTTCCTAATACATTTCTAGCTTCTTGACCTGGTCCTGCATAATGGGACTTCACGCTTTTGCATTCATTGAAATCACCCTGTATGCTTCCAATAAATTATCTTTTTCCCCCTCTATTAATAATAGTTGCAGGCTCTGTAAATACCTAATCTCTGAAGATGAAACACCAATTTGCACTGCCCTTTGGGATAATTTAAACGACCTGTTCCTGACATTTTGGTGAACAATTCAGTATTAAGCATACTCTTGCTCCCTTGCACCTTCTTCTGATGTAGAGGCTGTTATTGGATACGTATAGAAATTTTGCAGTGTTCTATTAGAACAGTAATAATCAAAGAGAGTGCTAGGCATGAGACTGATATGAAACTCACAGATCATAAAGATGCCTCCAAATTATTATTATAATCTACATCTAAAATCATTTCTGTTTCATAGCTCCCTCTGGTAAAAAAATAAAACTCATAATTCAGTTAGGTAGTTTCTAGATGTGGTTGCTATTGAAAGAATCTCAAAACATATTCCCTAAGACCCTCTTATGGGTAAGACTGACATAATCATAAAAAATAAAAATGCTATTAAATAGACTATAAATTTCAAAATGATACAGAAATGCAATAACCAGCCAGAGATTTGAAGGAAATAATAAAAGCAAACAAAAACTAAATGGACCCTTCCCCCAGGAGAGATAATACCGAAGCCACAAGACAAGGATCAAGGAGCTTCTTCAGTATCACCTAGTTCAGGTAAGACCTAGGGCTTTAAAGAGTGTCAGATAAATTGGTACATGGGCAGCCAAACCACGGTGCTTATAAATCATTAAGAATTTAAATAAAAGCATTGCAAAATAGATGTTTTATTTTTCTTTGCATACTATATAAATGCACTTTGCTAGAACCTAAAAGAAAATCCATGTTTGTAAAATATGCAAACTCTTCCCATAAATCTAAATCAGGGATGATTTCTGGCTTTGAAGCTATGTGGTAATGTGCAATGCATTGCAGTATGAGATTTGGTGAGACAAGGAATAAAATCAATTAAGAAAGTTTAGTCTGCACTGTAAAACCTAACTAAGCAAATAAAAACCAAAGTTCTTTGTAAAATCTTTAGAGACAAGCTGATCATTGCATTTGCAGTGCTATTATTAAAAGCATTTGTTTCATTGTAGGTACTTCTCCATGCTATCCAGAAGGGTATCTTAGCCAGAATTTATGACCAGTTATACAAGCTGAGCTCACTGTCCTGAGTCAATTGCATTAATCTTTACACAAAGGTAGTGTATAATATGCCACAGTGTTATTCACATAGCATTCCTCAGCCATGCTCATCATCAAGTACCAAGCTCCCAGGGTCAATGGAACCTGAAATATCTGCCACAGAGGCACTGAGATTCCCCCTAGGTACCTAGAAGTATTACCTCTCATAGAAGGGTGGGAGTACTTGATGATGGTCCAAATGTTGTATAATTCTCTGATCCCTGAAATTTTACAATCAAAGCTTCTTTCATTTATAAGTCCATTTTTTACTTTTTTGACCTGTTTGTGGAATGTCCATGGGGCTAGGACTCCCAAAAAGATTCTCATTTTAATTTTCACTTTACTGATGAGGAAACTGAGGATTGAAAAATGGTAGCAACTTCTTGTGGTTACCCAGAGGCATGAGATGTAGATGGGATCCAAGTTTCCTTCAGTCATCCAGAATCTTCCTCATCTCATTTTCAGGAATACTTATATGCTTTTGTTCTATCTGAAATTCATTTTGTAATTTATCAAGCTTGATCTCAAATCTATCTGGCCACTGCTGATCAGTAAAAAAACTCCCTTATCCAAGAAAGAAGCACCAGAGGAGTTGGTAGGAATGAAAACAACCATGTTCTTATGCCACGCTCTTCTCCAAGCTTTTAATAACTCTGTTTTTTGGACTTCTGGGGGAAAAAGTAGCCATTGCAAATCACTCTGCTTCTGCAACTACAAAATTATCTGAGGGAAAAGGTACTGTTAAAGTCTACTATTTCATGGCATCAGATCATTCTTTTAGCAAGAGCAAAGGCCACTGTTAGGGCTACAAATCATGTAACTACAACAGGTCCTAAAGTCGCACATGTTTTAAAACATGTCAGAAGCACCACCGACTGCAACAGATATGTCATTTTTACCTGATTTTCTAAAACATGCAATAACATTTATAGGAAGAGGGGGAAAGCTTACTGTACTTTCTGGGAGCCTGTAGTGGTAGGAAACGCATTATAGCAAAGAATTATCTGTTGTTACCACTCCTATTAGGATAGAGATGTATTAAATATTTCTTCTGAACTTTCTACCAAAAAGTGGGTAATGGGAAATGTGCTTCATAAACAATACCACTTCGTAAATCCCCTCAGATCTGCACACAGCTTTTGAAGTTCTACTGCTCAGGTCTGCAATCCCATCCAGGATAAATCACTGCTGAGTGCCATGTCTCCAACAGGGGGTTGTTAATTAGTTTTAAAGGCTCCTGCAGTTCCTCTACTGCTTCCAGGAAGCATGCAAACCCAGAAACATATAAAAATACATTTTTTTTTTTAATGGTCAGCCCAGACTGAGATTTTATGGGCTTCCCATGGCTATATAAAAGTTAAGCTATATGCAAATGTGCAAAGAGAAGACTGTTAAAACTGACTGGAATAAATGCTTTGTTTATCCTGCAGCTGGAATGCAGTGCAAATTCACTGCACTGGAAGGGGAAGGAGGCCAAACACCTTGTGTATCCAGCTGCAAGGCTGAGGCAGGGGAGCGCTGCTCTGCATCTCTGGATTCGTTTCTAGTTTGCACCCAGCTCAGCTTTGGAGCTGTGTTTTGTACTCCGAGACGACAAAATTTTTTCATCCTCAAACATAGTAGACTAGGAATAGAAAGTCTGAGAATTCTAGCATATTAGAACTGGTGTGGAGCTTAGAGAAGGGCATCTTCCCCCTCCCTCCCATATCACAAGCACAAAAAACGAGATCCACAAGGCAACCTCAAAAAGTCATACATATATAAACACAGTATATTGTACCCTAAATATATATGTAAATATAATTATTATTTGTTAATCAAAAACAAAAATGAATTTCAAGAATAAATGAAATACAAAAAAATACTCATGGCAGCCCTCATCACTGCTTATTAGAGCCAGCAGATACCCTAGAGATAATTATTAATCAAAGTCAAAAACACATTGGATTTGATTTCCAGTTTAACCAAGATTTATTAATCATCTACTAGGTACCAGGAACTGTGCTGTGAACATTGAAGGCTCTGAACAATCTCAGGTCCCAAATAACTTGTTTCAGTTTTTAAATTTTTAGATTACATTTTCACTGATGTATAATTTAGATACAATAAGATGCATAGATCTTGAGTGTACAGTTTGATGAGTTTTGACAAGTATAAATACCTGTGAGATTATGTCAAAGAACACACACACATACCCCACAGACACATGCACAATTATGACATTGTTTCTTTGTTTATAGTTTATTTAAAATACATTCCCGAGTTGGGAATTTTAATTGTCTTTTTTTTTTAAACCTAAAAGGCCCACAATCCTCAAGTTATCCAAGAAATCAGTAGAATATTTAGTTGTGTGCACGCACACACACACACACACACACACACACATATACACACAAACTTTTCTTGCTGTGATAAAATACTATCCCTGTGAAGTCATATAATCTCTCTTTTTTTCTGCGATCAGTAAGATAACATTTGACACTCCCCCAGAAAGTGGGACATTAATATCATAACAGCTAATGCATAGTTAGTAACAGCTAACATAACAGCTAATATATACTTACATCCCTTAGCTCCATAAGGGATATAGCTGACTTTTTCCCACTCATCCTCACCAAAAAGCTTGGACTAGGCACAATGATTACCAACTCCATTTCATAGAGTTCCTCTGAGGCACAGAAAGTTCAATTGCCTAGTCAAGTAGGTGGCATGAGAATACAATGAACCCTAATTTTCTGACTCTAGAGTTTAAGTTTCTTAACTTCACACAAGACGGTATTCCAAAATAAGATAAGCACCTATATAAAGACTAAAGGTTTTTGTCTGTGAGTCCCTAAATCTATAACCAGGGCTATAACCTGGTCACATAGGGCAGTCCTAATAGCTAAAATAATATAGTAGAATTCAAAATTCTTTTGAATTTAAAACAATAAGATGGATAGAGAGATAAATATGTAGGTTTTATCAAACAGCTAAAATGTAGATAACTAAATGCCAGAACAACACTAAGATTCACTTTTTAGCCAATAAACAAAATAAAAGAGAATATCTGATAGACACCACATGTACTCTTTATACAGCCACCCGTGGCTCCAGCCCTTTACCTTTGCTCAATTTCTTAAAGTTTCCTCTTTCCTTTGCACTCATCGAAGTTCCAAAACCCACTTTTTCCCTATATTTGTGGTAATATAATTTACCTCCTTAGGCAATATTGGACAACTTAGAGAACTCAGTGATTTCAGGTAACATAAAAAATACCCCAAATCTCCCCAACTATGTAAGACAGTTTTCCCAGGTTATCTCCTTCTGATAAGAGAAGTGAATAGGCATATCCTAATTTGCCTTGGTATTACTACTGCTTTACCCAACTTATCTGGCATTTTTCTATTATGTTTTAAAAATAACTAAGCCAAGATATTAACAGTTATCAATCAGAATGTTTAGAAAATTACACAACCAAAAGCAATAAGGCTTTAATATTTTTACCTCAGATACACAATACATTTAAAAACCTCTCTTTAAAACAAAAATCAGAAGATTATCAGGGACGGTCAAGTCCAGTTGAAGGTAAGATAGGTGAGGCCTCTTAGGGCCCAGCCTGGGTGGTAATGGACAGAGTCCACTGAGGCAGATGCCATTTGGAGAGCCAGTTCCCCAGCAATTGAGGAATAATCACCAGCCAATGGGAAAGGGTTGAATATTATCTAATTGGTGGTTGGAAAATTATCTAATTGGATAATCCTTACAACATGCCACATAGATATACAGATATACATACTTTCCAGAAAATTTAAGGAATTACTTCTAAAAAGTTAAAATATAAAATTCTACAATCATCCATAATTAAATATTCCATTCACATCAAGGATAACTTGAGGATTGTGGGCTTTCAAAGACAAAAGAAAGAGAAGTAAAAACCTCAAGCTCGAGCTCAAGAATATATGCTAAATAGATTATAAACAAAGAAATAATATCATGAATAAGTAATGTGCCCCGAAAACAAATAAGAAAAGCACTAACACAATAATAGACAAATGAGCTCCGAACATGAAAAAAAAGTTTTAAAAATAAGAAATATAAACATAACATAACTAATAAACATGTGAAAGAATATTTAACTTCTCTAGAAAATAAGAAAAATGCATATTAAAACATATGGATATTCTTTGCTATCAAATTATGTCAAGGTTGGTGGTAGTGCAGTGTGTCAGACTTTTCAAAATGCTTCTATTAGGGGAATAAAACAACACAGTGTTCCTTGTAAATCAATTTGGTTCCATGTTTCAAGATCATTAAACATACTCCTGTTTTACCAACTGATTCTGTTTCTCAGAATTTATCTTTTGAAAAAATTCTTTAAACATGCAAAAAGATGCTCATGATATTTATAAAAGCAAAAGAGAAAATGGAAACACTCTACTTGTCCGATACCAGGAGATATTCACTCTATTTCAAAATATTTATATAAAGGAATACAGCAGTTCACATTTCCGAAGAATAACAGAGATGAAAAAAAATGGTCATGATAAAACAATTAATCAAAAAAACAGAAATGAAAAAATTTTTTAAAATTATGAGTGGTCAAGGAATGAAGGGCTTTTTTTTCTTTTGTTAGAGAGGTTAATACAATAGTTTAGAGAATTCGGTTATTCTGTTACATTTTGTTAATGTGGAAAAAATACAGCATATGTACAGACTTGTCAAATGCAATGCAATTTGTTCTGTTGAGAACAAGTTGCTTGTTTAGACTTGATGAAAACGTTGAAAATAGTTATCTGTAGAAAGGAATATATACCTATAACTTCTAATAATTATATTGTTAATCTTTTGTCTGGAACAAAGGACTATGCATCATTTAGATAATTGGGAAGAGAAGTTGGATATGCAGGAGGGGAGGCCAGATCACCTCTGCCTGAGAGAGGGGCAGAGTTACTAATAGCCCTCCAGCTCACATGGCACATTTGTATACATGAATAAAAGGGCACCTATTCCTCCTAACACTTCACTGTCATGTGTCCAGAAATACTCATGACTGTAACTACAAAAGTAAATGGTGCCCTCCGGAATTGCATGTTACAATGGTCCAAAGTTACTCAGGCTACTATCTAAGAAGATCAGAAATCACTTAGAGACTGGGTCTAGAAGAAGCGACAGGGGGACAAGAAATAAGAAATGAGAAGAGGGGAGGCTACACCCCACACCTTGCCCCACACTTCACTGCTTTCCTTAGTGATTTGGGGGATGTGTCGGACGAGAAGAGCAGGAAAGTGATCATGTCTGATCATTACATGGAGAGTTCAGAGATCTTTGGTGACAGAGAGTGTGATGGGGCTGGGGGCAGACAGAAGGCCTCAGTACATGGTTCAAAATAGGCAGTTAGAATAGACATGTCAATCTATAAAATTAGGAAGAAAATACCTCTCTTGTGAGATTGTTGTTAGCATGGAATTCCATATATATATTTGCCTATACACGTATATGACTGGCAAGTTTTAAATGCTTACAAATAATAACAGTAATATAAAAACCTGCTTCATCTTGCTGACATTTTAGCAAATTTTAGAGAAATTCTTACCAGCATGGCTAAGTGTTTCTCATGCTGTGTTAGAAGGAGCCAGGCAGCCAAGAAACTCAGCATTAATAACAGCTTCAGTTCCACCATTTCTAGCTAAAGGGTAAATCTTTTAAACAAGACCTATGTTTTTTTACACATAAAGCAGGGGGTAAGATAATATTTGCCCCTTCCCAATGAGATCCTGTCTATAGGATGAATATAAATCCTGAAAGACCTGCATAAATGCAAGAGATATTGTGGATGTGTTTGCATGCATGTGTATGTGTGTTTTATGTTTAATCTTCACCCCTCTGTTTCTCTGTTTTCGCTAACAGTAAACACATGAAACCTAAAAGAAGCCTCCATGCTTTGTGCTGAAACAAAAGAGGCACCTGGAAACCTCTTCTGCTTTGCTGCTTTGCTTTAAAAAAGAGGGAAGTTGACAAAAGAGCAGGAGACAGCAGCCAAGTCCTTGAGGTCTTGGGGTCTAGAGCAAGCAAAATAAAAGGAGCTAAAAAAAATGGCTCATGGGTAAACTTCTGAATAAAAGCAATCGCAGTCCTCTAACATCTTCCCAGATGCTTCGTGGGAGACATTTCCTGGAACTCTTGGGAAGCTTTCCTTGAACTTGGAAGAGGCAGCCTTGGAATTTACTATAGACATGCACTGACTAAGTATTTCAGTTTTAACCAAAGGAGAGAGGAGAACCCATTTCGGTGCACATCACTGGACCAGCTAAAGATTGAAACTGTTGATGATGTCATGGTTTCTGTGAAGACATGAGTTCCTGCACAGTAGTTAAGATTATAGGTTTTTCTGCCAACTTCCCATATCTAATTCCAAGGGAATGGAATAGAGGAATTTATCACATATTTGCTTCTTAACATAATGAAAATGCCAAAGTTTTGGAATTAGAGTTAAAATATGTACAGGTGCTAGTTTAGTAAATAAAATGTTAGAAGAAACTCAATCAATGTTAGCAACTCTTCTTCTGGGGCCATTGCTGGGTTGTTTGTACTTCTCTCCCTTAGTCTATTTCATAGATTAATAAATGAAAGGGTGCCAGATGAAGACATTTCTTTGGTCTGGATATTCATCTGATGGCACAAATCTCATCTAAAAAAAGTATTTGCACAGACCTCTCTTTTTTTCCCCCTATGCTCATTTTTGATGTAAATGACTTGCTAATGTTGAACTTTATTAACTCTAAAATATGTGAGACTTGTCCTTTTTTCTGTTTTTAACATTCAAAAAGTGGCACACATTTACCTATATAACAAACCTGCACATCCTGCACATGTACCCTGGTACTTAAAAGTTTTTTAAAATTTTAGAAAAGTTTTTATTAAATTATGAAAAATTATTTCTAGTAATACTAGGCCACAGCATGCAGGTGATTTGAGGCACAGTCATCTATACTTCACCATGCCATAAGCTAGCAATAAATACAGAGGCAAACGTTTTTGTACATTTTCCACATATAGGAAGAAGGCACTTTCTAATTTCAAAGCTTAATGTAATAATATCATTCAGGTATTACTTTTCTTTCCTTTCCAAAGTTTTCTTATCTTTGCTTTGCCTGGATATCTTTAGGAAACTTACTGGGGCACTGATTTCTTATAGACAGGTCACAGGTGGCATTCTTTTCTGTAGCATGGAAGGAAGACTGTGTCACATGGAACCCTAGCAGTCCACTAACATCTTAGAGGACTGAGTTAGAGGCGTTAGGGATGTCAGGAAAATTGGGGGAAGCAGAAAATGCAGAATCTGAAAGACAGTAAGGCAGTTCTCCTATCCAAACTTGTTAGCACAATTTTTTTATAGGCCCTTCTACCACCCCCTCCTCTCTTTACACACATAGATCCATATGCCTTTCAAAAGTCAAACTCTAGTGATGTAGTATTTTCCTTAAGCCTTTAGGGAACAGCACTGGCTCCTATTGTCTGCTCATCAGCCAGCGTTCTTTGAACTAATGTTCAATGCCCTTCATGACTTCCTCTCTTCCAATTTACATTATTTCTGATGCCTTTTTGTCATGAATCCCTGCCACCAGCTGATGAGTGTTTCTGTGGATTTTGAGAGGACGTGATTTTAGACTTTAGAAGGCTGTGCATATAGAGTAGCAATTTACAAGAAGTGAAAGATGTCAAGGCACAGTGTTCCCACTTGGATTATACATGATCCAAAGAGAACCTATAATATTTAGAAGCTTTAACGCTAACCTAAAATACAGTTTCATCCTTGATGCTTCACAGTTGTGACTGCCATGCTGTACACCTCTGTAGGGTTCAGGTGAATTTTAGGAGCACATCCACCTTCTGTTTTCAATTGCGGAATGATTGAAACAGTAAATGTACTGAGCACCTGCAGTATTCCAGACTTGCAGCTAAGCATTTGTATACACATCAATGAGACGGGCAACATTTTTCTCATTTTACAGAGGAAAACTGAGCACAAGTAGAGACTAAGTGATCAAGGACAAGCATCCAGTCAGGGAACCAGGACTCACACTTAGGTGGTTTGTTGCTGATGTTTAACATTTTTCTCAAGCTCGCTTCCTAGAGAAATGGTTTTATCTTCTGTTTGAATGTAGGTCTACTGATCACTCAGACTTCTAGATATTAGGTTAATTTACTACTATACTACCCTCATCATATACATATCATATAAAACTCAGTTAATTTCAATGCTCCAACAAAAATCCATTCAATTTCTCCATTTCACTAGAAGCAGCGGTGAACCTCATGAAGCCAGGGAATAGGGATATGCTGCAAAACATTTTATCTCCAATGTCCAGCAGAGTTCCTGGCATGTAGAGATTGATCAAAGTCTCTTAAATGAATAGATTATAAATAGATCCTGGGCTCAGGCTTATACCAGGCTTTCTGAACACTGACAAGAAGTAGACTTGTCCAAGGTCACCAAGTGACTGCTCACTTCAGCAAAATGTTTCCAAATATTTCTTATGCAGAAACTAGGCTAGCACCAGGTGCTAAGTCTAGACTCAGGTTAAGTCTGGAAGAGGAGGATGTTGAGTCTCTGTCCTTAAGAAGTTTAAAATCTGATCTAGTTCCATCTTCCAGTGCATTTCTTATGGGCTATACCAAGCCACCAATGATGTAAATAAAACATTCGAGTTTCTTGTAGAAATGTTGCTCTGCTATCCTTCATGCAATAATGCAGCACTTTGTAACAAGCTTTATAATGAGGCTATGAATTAAAGTGATGCATGGCTTTTCTGAGCCACAATATGCATCACAACAGCCTGTATTAACAATTTAAAACCATATAATGTGCTTTATAAGCTAATAAAGTAGCTGCCTCTAAATGATTTATCAAATATGAATAATGCATCCAGAAATAACTTACAGGAACAGAGCCAGCCACCCCTATTCCTTTGCTAGCTGACTTTCTACACAGATGATACTGAGGACACATGGGAGCTGAGTTACTGAGCTCTAGACACCAGCCTCCTGTTCTGCCAGGAAGCCTGACTGAGTTCTCCCAGGAGCCTCCCCTTCTAATCACGCATTTTCAATATTTCAGCCAGCTTCTCAGCCTTTTCCCTTATAGTGCTCTCTCTAACCCTTTATTCTCCCCTGTAGCTTTCTCCTTTTTACAGTCTTCCTCATTCCATCATCCTTTCTGCTTATTTAAAGGTAAGACGGGAGTTATCTTAGAAAGTTTCTATATAGGAGCAGCTATATGTAGTAGATGAAGCAGCAGAGGGGAGAACTCTAAGGGCTCATAGCCCAGAAAGAGAACAGTTCCACATGCTTTCTAGACTTCTAAGATATATTCACATTAGATTTTAAATGGTCCATTATTCTAAGTGAAGTAACTTAGGAATGGAAAATCAAATATCATACATTCTCACTTATAAGAAAAAGATAAGCTATGAGGATGCAAAGCCATAAGTGTGATATAATGGACTTTGAGGACTCAGTTGGGAGAGGAGTTAGAGATAAAAGACTACATATTGGGTACAGTGTACACTGCTCAGGTGATGGGTACATAAACATCTCAGTATTCACCACTAAATAACCTACCCATTTAACCAAAAACAACCTGTACCCCAAAGCTTATTAAACTAAAACCAACATAAAGAACTTTGGAGAAGTGGTGGAATAGAAAATGGCTTCTGTCTACCCTTATATGTTCTTCGGCTGGCCTATAAATTAAATTAACATAAGACAGGTTAACAGAAGAAAAAACATATTTAATTATCTACATATACATGGGAGTCCCACAAAATAGGAGACTCAAATAAGTGTTGGGTAATTAAAGCTTCTATAGCATTGTAAGCTACAGAAAGAAACAGAAGCTTGGGTCATCTGGGTAGTGGTGGAGACAGAAGTTAAGGGAGGGTGAAAGGAAGAAATGCATGGTGAATAAAGGTTGTCTTGTTATTAAAAAAAAAAAGGGTTTAAAACATATCTAAATTTATAAAATAAGAGTAAATGTCCTACCTGATGTGAGGCTGCATTATATGTGAAACTGTGTGCATATGTTAAAAAAAAGAAAATCACAAATATTGACATAGTTAAGCATTATTTAAATAATTTGCTTTAAAGTATTAGTTCTGTTTTCTAAAATCACATTCTAAAACAATCCTTATTTTGAAACCGGAACATACATTAGTAAAATGTATTAGGAATAGTAGTAAAAGTAGTAGTAAAATATATTAGACCCATTATTAGGGGAAAAAAATAACAGTGGGTCAATTGGTAAACAAAGCCTCACTTATAAATTTATTTTTACATAGTTAATTCTAATGGTTATCAACAGTCCTTTTAAATCATTCATAGTCTCTCACCCTAATGTCAATAAAGTCAGCAATATGAAACACTTTCTGAAGGGTACAGTGACCTGAAAATAAAAATGCTGCATTTGAAAAAAAATTCACTGCCTAAACTCCTAAATACTAACTAGATTTAATGCTTAGAGTTTTACCTGTTGAACACTGCCTTTGTGAACTCTAACAGTGTTTACCAAAAGACTCAAAGCATGGTGGATCTCAATCTGGACTTCTTGAGAAGATTTGGTGTTTGAAATAAATATACATATGCACAAAACCAAAGGCATAGTGGAGAAGTTTGTAAGAGATCATTGTTCCTTTTTAATATGGAAGCAGTTATCTCTTTACAAACCCATAAGAGAGCCTCACCAAGCTAAATTTTAAAAATTATGAGAACTTGCTGTGAGAAAAAAGACACAGGATTATTATCATCTCTAGCAGAGAACAAACTCACCATAGGCCAGAAAATTGAAGAAAAATCCAACCTTCTACACATTTATGAAATGTATGTGGAACTAGAAAAATTGATTCAAATCCTAAAGAGCACTAGCCACAGACTGAGCCTACACCACACAAACACTCATTCCTATACGAAATGCAAAACAGGAAATGCGCCAAGGCCAGCAGGAAAGCTGACAGAAGTCTCTATTTCACAAGTGTACTGCAGCTGTCTTCTGAAAGTTGGAATGGAGCAGCAAAGACGAGAGATATCTCTGGCAGCACAGAAAGCAGGGGGACGTGGTGGGAATTCACATATTAAATTCCTTAGTAACCAAAAAGCTTAATGCTAGTATGCAAAGTAGAGTGAGATCTCCCAGCATTCAGAAAACTGGCAGCTCATTTTTAAAGGATAACGAGAACTCTGGAATAGCTCTACAGTTCAGATCTTGAGACTTTCTATAGAAAATCTGAAATCCTGATATGGCCCTCAAAAATTTGAAATTAGAGGCAAACAAAATCAATTAAATCTGCAAGAATAACCTGACCCAGGCCATCAAAAGATTAGACTCACTCAGAGCACTCCCCTCAATGTTGTCCTGACAGAAGATACGGTATACTATTATTTGGATTCAGACCATGTTTACCTGTCTTTGTTGTTCTACTTCACAAAATGGCTGGCATTCAATCAAAAACTCCAAGGCACATGTTGAAGCAAGAAAAAGCAACAGAGAAAACACTTAAGAAATGGCTACATGAAAATAATAACGAGAACAAAATAATTATGATGAAGTTTCCACTTTTGCTAATGGAGAGGTGACTTACAAGACTAGCTCCCCTGCCGTAACAACTATAGAACTGGATAATATACAGTAGCCAACCGTTTTTCAGGCAATAGAAAACAGGCAGCACAAGACTCCAAACTCAAGGGGAGGAAAGTCTGTGAGGTGAGTTTTTTCAATTACACAGCTATCTGCATGGGAAAAAAATTTCCCATTTGGGAAAAAAGTGATGCAACTCTAGTAGAACAGGACTGTTCAACTGAAACCAAGAAGCGGAAATCATAATTTGAGGCCATTGGAAAGGGTGAAGTCTGTGAGTTGGAACATTGGGGAGGTGGAACAAAGAAGATAAGGTGTCTGGAATTTACTACAAGGGTTCCCTGTGAGTCCATGGCTGAGAGATAGGCTGTCTGTGTTCAGGAAGAATCCAATCAAGGTTTACTAGACAGCTGCTACTGTTAAGGTTGAGAATGGAACAAAGATACTGATGCTGAACACTGATGGGGGAAAGCAGTGCTGAAAAATGTTGGAATCCTGGCCATGCCAGAGTGAAAGTCTCATTGACCACTTCTTTGCAGCCCTGGCAATCAGAAAAAAAGTAAATAGAAAGATCATGATATTAATAGAAAGGAGTAAACTTAAAAGTTCAGAGTAAGACGTATCCCACATTCACGTTAAATAAGACTAAACTCAAGCCTTAATAGGATCCCCCAGGGAAGATAGATTTGAAACTGCATCTCACCAAGTTATATGGGCTTGGGAAACTCTGAGAATTTCACAGATCTGCATCAACAAACCAAAAACAAGCCAACGCGTTTAAGGTAATCACCCTTTCATGGCACTGCCTGCTGAAACAAGAATAAATATTCTGCAGAAGTGAATAGAGAAGATATTTCATGCAAATACTAAGCATAAAGAGGTTGGAGTGGTTATCTTGAATCATATAGAGTAGATGTTAAAACAAAGAGTAATAGTAAAGTGACAAATAGTCAAAACACATAAGAATAATAAATGTAAATATACTTTATAAAAGTGTTTCAAATACACGAAGCAAATGATGTTAGTAAAATGACAGAATAGGCAACCACAAGCACCTCTCTGTGCAAAGAAACATTGAGAAACAACTAGAAATGATCAGAACCAATTCTGTCAGAACTCTGGAAAAGAGTCACAGGTCTACAGCAACTAAGAAAACTATAAATCAAGAAAAAGGCAACTTAAAAAACTGGGAAATGTTTCTAGTGATTCTCCCTACCTTTCTTTGGCTTCATGACAGTCTTGAATATGGCAGTCTATACCCCTAGTCTGTGTGGGAACCTGGTCCCTTGTTCCAGAGAGAGCAGAACAGACCTTATTCACACATTATTGCTTCTGTCTTTGCTAACCTGTCTTATGGCTACTTGAAGGACTGACGCAAGGTGCTTATCTCTGTTTTACTTAAATCAAAACTCCTTCAGAGATAAAAAATAAAAGGTGTTGCTTTAAAAAGCTGCAAGGTGCAAGAAGAATCTGATGGTATCTGGGAAAACTTACCGTTGAGATATATAATAGACGGTTTAAAGTGAGAGAAAAATATCAGAAGGGGAGTCTTGGGAAAATTAGGGCATTCAAAAGTATACATGTGTGTTAGATAATATAGAAAGCCACATGCATGTTAAGGACATTCAAAAGTACAGATGTATGCTGAAGAATTTAGAAAGTCAAATGCATGCCCTAAAGCTTTACCTCTGGCTGATCACTAGGCACAGTGCAAACAAGTAATGAAGCCTTATGCAGAGTTGCAAATGACCTGGCAGTATGTTAAAGAAGTGCCCCAGCACAGAGAAAAACTACAAATGGGCAAGGTGGTTTTAGTTGTTGTTGCTTTTTGAAATCTCTTGGCATTAAACACTAGCTAAGTTACCATCAAACACTAGTTGAACACAAGTCATGGGAACAGAGGCATTAGTGACCATGTGACAATGAAGATACACTTTCAAAAACGGTTTGGAAAATCACTAAGCAGATATCTGCAGCTATTAAAAATCAACAACAGCAAACTGTAGTGAAGAGAAAGAATCTGATTTCCATACTTATCACATTTGGTTTCTTGTTTTCAAAAGAAAGAAAAACACAAACAGTTCAAAGAAACAGGAAAGTATGGCTCATTCAAAAGGATATATACAAATATAGATGTGTGTGTGTGAGTCTGTGTGTGTGTGTGTGTGTTATATATATATATATATATATATATATATATATATATATATATGCATTCACAGATACTTTACCTAAGAAAGACCAGATATTTGACTTATTAGAAAGAGACCTTGAATTACCTGTATCGAATATGCTAAAAAGGCCAAATAATAACTGAATACAGTTTTACAATCACTGAAATAAAAAACTTACTACAGCAGTTCTACAACAATGTTAAGCAAAGAGAGGACAGATTTAGCAAACTTAAATATAGGACTATTTAAATTACTCAGTCAAAGGCACAAACAGAAAAAAAATGGAGAAAAGTAAACAGAGCCTAAGGGACCCGTAGGACACAATCAAGCAGATTAACATGTGCAAATATATATCTCTCAGAGGAAGAAGAAAGAAAGAGGCTAAATAATATTTAAAGAAATAATGGCCCAAACTTCCCAAATTTGATGGAAGACATGAATCTATACATCCAAGTAATTCAAAGAACTCCATGTAGGACAATGCCAAAGAGAGCTACACTGAGACACATAATAATAAAATTGTTGAAAGACAAAGACAAACAGAAACTTGAAAACATCAAGAGAAGCAACTCATCATTTACAAGTTATCTTGAATTTGTTTAACAGCTGATATCTCATCAGAAACCACGTAGAACAGAAGGCAGTGTAAGGGTGTAAAGTGCTAAAAGAATAATAATAAATCTCAACCAATAATTCTACAACTGGCAAGTCTATTCTTCAAAAATGAATGTAAAATTAAAACATTCACAGATCATAAAAGTGGTGAGAGTTTATTACCAGTAGCCCAGCCATACAATAAATGCTAAAGGAAAATTTTCAAGTTGAGATGAAAGAACATTAGAAAGCAATACAGAGCCACATGAAAATAAATAAATAAATAAAATGCCTCCAGCAAAGATAGGTATACAAGCAAAATTTAAAATCAATATTATATATTTTCGGAATGTAATTCCACTTTTCATTCCTTAAATAATTTTTAAAATAATTTATAAAAATAACTATAAATCTGTATTAAATACAATTTATATTGATATAACGTGTGGCGTCAACATAAAAAGTTTGAATAGAGATGTATGAGAGATTTTTGTGTAATACTGAAGTTTAAGTTGACATTAATTAAAAAGGGATATTAAACCACAATCAAATTTGAATACATTTAGAAGAATAAAGACATAAAATACATCCTCTAACCACAATGAAATGAAGCTAGACATTAATAACTGCAAAAAACTGGAACATTTAAAAATATGTAACAAACAGCACATTTTTAAACAACCAATGAAACAAGAGAAATACACAAAGATAATTAAAAATATTTAAAGATAATGAAAAGGGGAAATAGTCATGCCAAAATACATGGGATACATCAAAGACAGGGCTCCAAAGGAAATTTACAGCAGTATATACCTACATTAAAAAATAAGAGAGACATCAAATCAACAAACTAATGATACATCTTATAGGTGGGGGAGTAGAGTGGAGGGGAGGGGAGGGACAGCAAGGGGGGGCAGGAAGGATGGGGAGGGATAACACCAGGAGAAATGCCTGATGTAGGTGAAGTTGGGGGGGAGGGGAGATGGAGACAGCAAACCACCATAGCATGTATGTACCTATGCAACAATCCTGCAGGATGTGTACATGTACCCCAGAGCCCAAATACAATTAAGAAAAAAAAAAAAGGAACTAGAAAAAGAAGAGCAAACTAAACCCAAAGCTAGGAGAATAAAATAAATAATAAAGTCAATTAAAGAAAAATGAGTTAGAAACTAAAAAACTAGTGATAATAAAACCAAATGATAGTTTATTGAAAGATCGATAAAATTGAGAAATATTTAGCTACAATTTCAAAAATCAAAAACAAACAACACCAAGTAAATCAGAAATAAAAATGAGAACATTACTATTGGACTTACAGAAATAAAAATAATTATGAAAACATTCTATGAATTTTTATACCAACAAATTAGATAACCTAAATAAAATGGACTAATTCTTAGAAATACACAAATTATCAACTCTGACTCAAGAAGAAACAGAAAATGTGAACAGACTTAGAAAAAGTAATGAGATTGAACTCCTAATCAACCATCTCCCAAAACTTGAAAAACCAGAACCAGATGGCTTCACTGGTAAATTCTACTAAACATTTAAAGAAAAACTAGTATCGATCCTCAAATTCTTCAAAAACATAGAGCAGGATAAAATAGTTTCTGACTCATTTTATGGGCCAGCATTACTATGATACCAAAAACAGGAAAACAGTATAAGAAAATAAATTATAGGCCAATATTCATTATAAATATAGAAAGACAAATCTTTAACAAAATATTAGCAAATTAAATTCCAATAGCATGCTAAAAACATTATATACATCATGGCCAAGTGATAGTTATCTGAAGAATACAAGGATGTTTTAATATAAGAAATTTAATCACTATAATATACATATTAACAAATGAAATATATATACGATTATATATTTATATATAATCAATTTATTATTTATACAAAAAAGATCTGATAAAATTTAATACTATTTTTATAACAGTCAGAAAATTAAGAAAAAAATGAAATGTTCCCAACATGATAAAAGACATTTATGAAAAATGAACATCTAAAGTAATAAATAGTCAATGGTGATAAACTGAAAGTTTTCCCTGAGATCAGGAACAAGGCAAGTATGCCAACTTCTATCATTGCTATTCAACATTATACTGAAATTTGAAGCCAAAGTATTTAGGCAAGAAAAATAAATAATAAAGCATTATTATTGGAAAGAAGGAAATAAAACTACTCACAGATGACACGATCTTCTATAGAAAACAATGCCAAGAAGCCATAAAAAGCTACTAGAACTAATACACAAACTGAACAAAGTTACATGATATAAGACCAACAGGGAAGAATCAATCATGTTTCCATATACCAGCAATAAACAATTCAAAAAGGAAATTTTTTTAAAAAGTACATTTACAACACCTTCCAAAAGAGTAAAATATATCTATTATTCAAAGTGGATATTAGACCAAAAACACATCTGAATAATTTTAAGACTAAAATAATTCAAAATATATTCTACATCCACAATGGAATGAAGCTAGGAATGAACTACTGAGGCCTAAAGCTAATCCAATATGTGGAAGACTTGCAGGCTAAAAATTATAAGGCATTGCAGAGATAAATGTTAAAAGATGTAAACAAGTTGAAAGTTATCATGTGTTCATGAATTGGAAGACCTGATATTGTTAAAACGGCAATACCACCCAAGGTGATCAGCAGTTTCAATGCAAATAGCATCAAAATCTTAATGTTCCTTTTCTGAAGAAATGGAAAAGCGAATCCACAAATGTGTATGTAATTGAAAGGGGCCCAAATAGCCAGAATAATTTTGAAAACAAGAACAAAGTTGGAGGACTTAGAGTTCCCAACTTTAAAATTTACTAGAAAACTCCAGTAATAAAAATTGTGTGCTTCTGGCATAAGAATAGACAGAGACTAAGGGAACAGAATTCAGAATACATGAATATGTCCATCTATCTATGACCAGTTGATTTTTAAGAAGTTGCTAAGACTATTCAATGGGAATAGAATAGCCTCTTCAACAGACAGTGCTGGGACAACTTGATATTTATAAACAAATAATGAAGTTGGTAGAGTACCATTCAGCCATGAGAAAGAATGAAAATACTGCCATGTGTGACAACATGGATGAACCTGGAGAACATTATGTGAAATGAAAGAAGTATGACACAGAAAGATAAATACTGCATGTTCTCACTTATATATGGGAGCAAAAAAGAGAAAAGCTTATATGAGAGGCTAGGAAAGGGAAGGAAAGAGGGGAATAGGAAAAGACTGGTTTATTGATACAAAATTACAGCTAAATAATAGGAATATATTCTAATGCTCTGTAGCACTATTGGGTGAATATGGTTAACAATAATTTAATGTATATTTTCAAAAAGCTAGAAGAGAGAATTTTAAGAGTTCATGACAAAAGAAATGATAAATATTCAAGATGATAGATTTGTTAATAACCCTGATTTGATTATGCATGGCATACATGTATGAAACTATTACTCTGTGTCTCATAAATATGTTATTACATGTCAATTAAAAATAAAAAAACCTTGAAAAGAATTAATCAGGCTGGGTGTGGTGGCTCACACCTGTAATCTCAGCACTTTGGGAAGCTGAGGTGGGCTGATATCTGAGGTCTGGGGTTTGAGACCAGCCTGGCCAACACAGTGAAACCCTGTCTCTACTAAAAATACAAAAATTAGCCAGGCCTGGTGGCACTCGCCTGCAGTCCCAGCTACTCACGAGGCTAAGGCAGAAGAACTGCTTGAACCTGGGAGGCAGAGGTTGCAGTGAGCCGAGATTGTGCCATTGCACTCCAGACTGGGTAAAAGAGTGAGACTCTGTCTTGAACAAAATAAATAAATAAAAATAAATAAATAAGGAATCAATTTCTAAATACTTGCTTAAAACAGTAGCAAAAATTATTTATTAGTCAGGGAAATCTAAACACTATTTTATACAATGCCAAGATGACAATGGCTCAATGAAATAAAAGTTTCTCATTCAAAAAAATGAAAACAAGGAAAAAAGATTCAGCTGGACCCTCAATCTAAATCATGTACACAAAGTAGTTGTAAATAAATCAGTGACCTAAATATAGCGTTAAAACAATGAAACTTATAGAAAAATATGGATAAATCTTTCATGACCTTCAATTTACCACCAGATTCTTAGGTATGACACAAACAGCATGCACAATTTAAAAAATAAATAGAATGTCATCAAAATTAAAAAGTTTGTGCCTTAAATTTTGATATCTAAAATGTGAAAAGGCAATTTTTAATTGGAAAATGAAAGAGAATGCAGAATTTACTAAATCTACAGAAAATATTTGCAAATCATGTATTTAATAAGGGTTTATTAAAAAGAACCCATAGATAAGCCTTAAAACTCCACAACAAAATTCCAACAACCTAATTTAAAAATGGACAAGGGATTTGAATAAACATGGTTTCTAAAGAAAATGTTCAAAGACCCAGAAAACACATAAAAATATGTCCAATATTATTAATCATTAGCGAAAGTGAAATCAAAATGACAGTGAAGTACCACTTCATACCCACCAGGGGGACTATAATTTAAAAAAAAAATGGAAAACAACAAGTGTTGGTGAGGAGGTGGAAGAACTGGAAGTTGTACACATTACAGGTGGGAATGCAAAACGTTTCAGCTGCTCTGTGAAGGATTTTGGTAATTTCTCAAAAAGTTAAAGACAAAATCACCCAATAACTGCAATTTTAGATGTATACTCAAAAAAAGTTTTAAGAGGCACTCACATGAGTATGTGTGCATTCATGTTCATAGTGGCACTATTCTCAATAGCCAGAAATTGGAAACAGCCCAGATTTCCATTAATGGATGAATAAACAATTGTGCTATACGCACATTAATGGAATTATTAAACCATAAAAAGGAATGAAGTACTGACACATACTTCAAAATGGAGGTACTTACAAGACATTATGCTAAGTGAAAGAAGCAAGACACAAAAGAGCAAATATGATATGATTTCATTTATATGAACTCTGCAGAATAGATAAGCTCATAGTGACAAAGCACTGATTTGTAGTTGCCAGAAGCTGGGAAAGAGGTGGAAGGGGAGAATTGTTTCACAGGTTAGGTGTTTCACATTGTACAAATAAAAATGTTTTTGAACTAGATAGAGGTGGTGGTTGAACAACATTGTGCATGTATTCAATGCCACCAAATTGTTCAATTTAGAATGTTTCATTTTATACGAGTTTTACCTCAATAAATTATTTTTAAAATACATGGAGAAAATGGACACAACCAAAGGGCAATATAAAGAATTACAAAGAGAAAAATAAAGAAATCCATAATTGCAATAATTCATAGAACATCCAGACCAAAAATCATTAAGGATGGAGGATATGAGTAAAAGGCAACAATAGCAGCAGCAACAATAAATTATCAACCGACTTGATTGAATTGACATTTAGAGAACATTACACTCCCATACTGAAGAAATCACATTAATTTCAAATGAACATTCATTAATATAAATCATATGCTGAGATTAATAAATATTTTATAATTTAAATAAGCAAAGCAAATTTTCTGACTACAATGGTATTTAGCTAAGAATCAATAATAATACCAACAAGTAAATCTCTAAGTATTAGGAAATTAAACAACACAATTTTATATAACTCATGGGTACATAAATCACATGAGAAATTGGGAAATATTTCAAAGTAAATGATAACAAAAGCAGAGAATATCAAAATGTGTGAAATGCAGTCACACATTAATTATAATGAATTTTATAGCTCCAAATGCCTATATGAGAAAATGAAGAAAAATGTAAAACTTAATAATCTACCATACCAGTTTATAAAAGTAGCAAAAAAAGAGTAAATCCAAAATAGGAAAACAAGTGTTAATATCGAAGAAAAATGAATTGAATAGAAAATGGACAAACAATACAGAAAACAACATATTAATAAGTAGTTTTTTTGAAAAGTTAATTGATAAAAAGCCAAGATGACTAGACAAAAAACCAAAGACAAATCTCAAATGATCAATATTAAGAACCCAAAAAGAAAACATTACTATAGATCCTACAAACATTAGCATGATAATGAGAAAATATTTTTTAAAAATTAATGGGCAATAAATTTGACAATTTTAAATTAATAAATTCATTCAAAAATAATGATTACAAGTAAAAATGTAAAACCTGCGTAGAACTGTAAGTAATTAAATCACAACCTGCATCATTACTCCAGGCCTGGAAGACTTCACCCAAGAATTTTATTCATCATTTAAGAGAGATGAATAGCAATGCTACACAAGGTGTTTGTTTGGTTTTTTGTTTTGGAAATAGATGAGGAATAAATACTTTCCACTTTGTTTTATAGGTTCAGCATAATTATGACACCAAGAAGAAATTTTTAAAAATAATTACTGATGAATATCTCCTATAACATAGAGGCAACCATCTTCGACTAAATGTCAGCAAACTAAATCTAGGAATACATAACATAAAGGCTAATAAATTCTAAGCAAGTGTGGCTTTCTTCAGGCTGGCAATGTTGATGTTACATAAAATGTAAGCAATATGATTCACTACAGAATAATGGCTAAAATTATACTATTATTCTAACCTATAGATGTAGAGAAAGCATTTGACAAAATCCAATACCAATTCATAATTGTTAAAACCTCTCAGTACACTAGAAATCTAAAGAAAAATGAAAAAACTCCTCAATATTTATATATTTTGTCCACAAAAGCTACACTAACATCATATTTAATGATGCCAAATTAGTAGACATTTTAAGTTGAAGAATGAGGAAAGTTATTCATTCGTACCACTTCCATTAAATATAGTACTGTAAGTGTTATGTATTAAAGCAAGTAAAGGAAATAAATAGTATAAATATGATGAAAAAGAATTAAAACTATTATTCTTCAAAGATGACTTATTTTGTATATAAACACAAAATCTATAGAAAACTATACTAGTATGACTAGATTAGGAAGATGATGGGGTGCAGGGTTATTGTATTGAAATTAAGTATACCTGTGTATCATCAACAAACTGAAAAATTATATATTAGCGACTATCTATAAAAATACCTAAAAGCAATGAAAAACCTAAAGAAGAAACCTAGTGAAAGATGTGTAAGACCTCTAAATTGAAAACTACCAAATACTGGTGACAGAAGTTGAAGACTTAAATAAATAGAGATATATATCATGTTTATGGATTGGAAGATTCAATATTGTTAAGATGTCAGTTCTCTTAAGAATTTTTTATAGATATAACCCAAATGCAATTAAAATCCCGCAAGGCTATTGTTGTCATTCGTTGTGGCTGAAGAAACTGACAAGCTAGAATATGGAAATGCATATTATCTACAATAGCCAAAATTATCTTGGGAAAATAAAATTGGAGGACTTATACTGCTTGATTTTAAGACTTAATATAAATCTCTAGTAATAAAGACAATGTGGCACTGATGTATGATCAATGACAGAAAGTCAACAAATCACCCATAAATATTTACTTAATTGATTTTTGAACAATGCAAAATCAATTACACAGGAAAAGCCTAAATTAAAAAAAAGCAAGCTTGGAAGAACCAGAGTTCCATTTATGAAAAATAAACATTGACGGCAACTTCATGCTAAACACAAAAATGTAAGATGAGTCATAGGTTGAAACATCTGAATAACATGAATGCTAGTATAATAAAGCTAATAAAAGAAAAATTCCAGAGAATATTTTAATTACATTGTATATTTCTTAACTGGAAAACCAATAAAAGCACAGAGTGTCAAACAAGAAACAGAAACCAAATTTTATTGAAATTAAATTTCTTATAATCAAAAGGCAATATTTTAAAAGTATAAGTAAGCTGCAATTGGAGCAAATATTCACAGAATGTTTACTTTTTAAGAAAGCTTGTGTACATATATGGAGACAGAGCGCCTTTTGTTTATATTGTATATTTATATTGTATATTGTTTATATTTGTATATATATGTATAGCCTTTTGTTTATATTGTCTTTTATTGTTGATTTCTACATATATGTGCATATTTATATAGTTTTACATATATGTATATATGTCTACATATATTTCTACACATATTGTAGAAATCAACAATAAAAGACAATTCATTATAAACAAAACCAAGCAAGATGTTTGAATAAATACTCCACAAATGAAGACATAAAAATGGCAAATAAACATGTGAATAGGGAATATGTCATCAAATAATGAAATCACAGCCACAGTGAGATATCTTTCACACTCAATAGAGTGGCTAAAATAAAAAAAAAAATGATGGCCAATATCAAATGCTGGCGAGCGTGTGGAACAACTGTAGTTCTATTACCTTGCTGCCAGGAGTGTAAAGTGGTTTAACCATATTGGAGGACTATTTAGTAGTTTCTGATAAAGGTAAACATAGATCTACCATAACCCTATGTCCTAGCTAGTCTACTCTTTGGCACTTCCTCAAGATATACAAAAGCATATGTGCACCTGCATGCATGTGCATGCATAAACACACTCACCCTAATAAGGAATCTTCATTAGCAGCCATAGTCATAATGGCTCCAAACTAGAAAAAACCCAAATGTCTATCACTAGGAAGTGCGTAAACATATGTAGTATATTCATATTACAAAGTTCTAGTCGGCGATGAAAAGGAATAAATTGCTGATAACTGCAACAACATGAATAAATTAGGAAGCATTGTGCTGAGCCAAAGAAACATGACACAAAATAGCACACACAGTATAATTCCACATGTAAGAAGTTCAAGAACAATCAAAACTACCATGTGTTATGCAAAGTCAAGAAGACACCCTCAGGGATGAGGGTGCAGAGAAAGTTGACCAGAGGAAAGCACATCATGACATGATGAAAATGTTTTCAATGTTTTTGGTGGTAATTACATGCATGTATGAAATTTTCAAACATAATAGAACTGAATTATTAAGATCTGTACATTTTATTGTACATGTTATATGCAAGCAAAATATTACCCTATCAAAAAGAAAATCACAGTGATAATACATATTAGGATGGTAGTCTGTCATCACTTACCTTGATCCTTTTTACAACATTGGTGGGGAGGGGGAGAGGATAAAGATCACATGGTCTTCTTTAATCAAACATATCAGTTAACATTTCAAATGATTACTGTTGGCCATACAGTAGTAATAGTAAATGGCTTACTTAATTTATCATTTATTAAAACCTTACTCATGTCATGTAGAAGAAAAGAAACAGAAGCTTAAACAACTTCCCTAATATCACATAGCTAGTAAATTGTGGATCCAGGATTTAAAAACCTCTGTCTGGTTTAGAATCCCTATGTTTTATTACTATTCTGGTCTTCTTTCACTAAACATCTTGTTTCTAGCTTGGAAAAAAATATGTTTGAAATCCAATTGAAAAATGGGCAAAAGCAATTCATGAGAATATATGCCAAAATATTTGAAATTTCTCCAAAAAGTAACTCAAAGTAAGTTGAAATCAGAAAAAAAAAATGTAATTAAACAAAAATGAAACACAAGGCAACACTCATTAGAATAGCAAAAATTGGAAAGGTGCCAGGATGCCAAGTGGTGGTGAAGATGTGGGCAGACAAGAACTCTAGCACATTGATTATGTCAAAATCCTCAGCCATTTTGGAAATTATTCTGGTGGTTCTTCGTGTCATTAAGTGAGCATATGCCTTATAATTAATCTATTCTGTTCCTGAGCATGTATCACAGACAAACTTTAAAAGGGGACACATATAAAGTAGTTGATGAAGTGATTGTGTGTGTGTGTGTGTGTGTGTGTGTGTGTGTGTGCTTATTGTAAGCAAAAATTTGAGGGATAATCAATAGAGGAGTGTCTAAGTAATATGTTACAGATCCACTGGAATATATCATGGAAAAAATAGGTGTAAAATGGTGCAACATGAATATATATAAAATATAGTTTAGAAGAATAAAAGATGTAGAATATTAAAGCATAATAACATGTATACAAGTTAAAACCCTGTATGCCAAATAATACTCTCTAGAACACAAACCTTAGGCAGATTTTGAAAGAGGAAAGTGCTAAATCACTGCCTAAAAACTCCAACTGGAAGCAGTGACAGTTCTCATCAAGGAGAGTGCTAACTACTTTGAAGTGGCATTAGAGAAATTGTTTCTCATATGTTATCACTGTAGATTCATATTGATTCATCTCTGCAGCTGAATTATCTTTAAAAAATTTATGGTGCATTTTTATGGCAATAGCCAATCATGCATATCATTAGTGTGCATAGCAAGGAGTTTAAGACAAGAGGAGACTGATGGCTTTTCAATTATTGATATAAATGAATTGCCAAGTGTAGCTAGTTTAAGAAATGCAATGAAGAGCAAAAGTCAAATCTCTGGTTCTGTGCACACACACATACACACAATCACACTAAACAAACTCATATATTTTATCTTAGCAGTTAAGTGAAGACAGCAATTGAGTTACTTAAAATTTAAGACACTCCTGAATTTTACTTCATGAAATAAAATTTTTAAAAAGACATTGACATTGTCATTTAGAGGAGGGATACTCAGAATATTAAACTTAGAAGGTTCTTCAAAGTTATCAAATTCAACCCTGCCCTCAGCAGAATCCCTGCCACTGCCTCTAAGCTGGCAACATGAGCCATTGCTCAGACAATGACTCTTACTAAAGGTTGGTGGCCAGTAGTGCTTACAGAATAAAAATCATTTTATGAAGAAAGCAAACCTGATATACTTAAAAAACACTATTTGTCCAATATTACGTGGTCTCATCCCTGAGTTTCTGAGTTTCACCTGCTGACATTCTGGGTTTCCCGGAGCAAGTTACGTATTCTCCTCAAACATTTTATTTCATCTTTAAAATGAAGATAAGAGTAGTATTACTCTATAGGGCTATTTGAGGGATGTAAACAATAGCATGTATTACAAAATGTTTGGATCCAGGTTACAGCTGCTTGACATGCTTATGCTGACAACATTCAACTTTACTTCAGAACCATAACCACAAACAGTTATATCACACACCCTAAAGCACCACAAGGACTTCCTACTCCTCAACACCCAGTTCAGCTCTCATGTCACTTGGCAATTCCTTTACTTGCCTTTAATCGTTTCCATTGCTTTCAGTGCCATTCCAAAATTCAGGACTGCCCTCAAGCTGATATCCAGTCTCATTCATTTTACATCTAGTAGATACACTCAGTTCCTAAATCAAGAAGAAACTTAGAAGATCAGAAATGATCTCTCCCAACTTCTCACCTACCTATGAACAGCAAGTATCTTTACAGCCTTTGCATCCCTGCTCTTTTTCCTCTAGTCTTAGAGAACACTTTCTTGGTCTCAACCAGTGACCTTACACATATTTTTTGTATTATCCCTTCCCCATATCCGAAACCAAATTTTGAGTCCAATATATTGATTCCATTCCCCAGACTCATGTATCTAAACATCCAGTAAGCATTGGCACTTTGATGTTGCATAGAAATCTCATATTTAGCGTGTCTTAAATGGAATCTCAATTTCCATCTCCAACAAAACTCCTCTGTTCACATAGTGAATCTACCTAGTCACTCAAACCACATACATAGATTTACGTAATTCTTGAGATCTCCTTTTTTGTATACCTGGTATCCAATTGCAAAGCTGTGTAGTTTTAGCTTTCAAAGTATTTCTTGAATCCATTTGTTTATCTTCAACTTAAACGCTAACCCTTCTAATTGAGTCCATCTCTGTCATAAGAACTGAAGTAGCTTCCCGGCTCATCTCTTGACTCCTGACTTGCTTTTCTGTAGTCTAATTGCCATGCCACCTTGAGAATTATAGTTCTAAAGTATTTATCTGACAACTTTCAGAAGGTAAGTCTTTTATGATTTGGCTCTGCTTACCTCTTAAGCCACATTTCTATGCATTATCCTCTCATTCACTATGTTGCTGTCAAGCTCAGCTTCATGCAGCTCCACTGTGTTGTTGTTGGTGGTTTTGCACCATTTGTCCTCCTGTCTTCTTGACTGGTTCCTATTACTCATCTGCGATATATCAGTCTCCTGGAATCTTCCTGATACTCCAGATTGTGTTGGATGTCCCTGTTTTCCTTCATTCATATCATTCTGAGCTATAGTTTATTCTTTTCTTTCTTTCCACTGAAGTGTGAGCCTTTTGAGGATAGGAGTCCCCAACAAGTAACTATAGATAAAGTCACAGAACTTCTCAGAAAAAAAATGTGGCTAAAAAATATATGATTATACATATAAGCATATTTATATGTGGTGAAGCATGAGTCTGGATGGAATATAGCATAGAATGGCAAAACTGCTAAAGACAGAGCCCTGGGGATCACCACCCACTACTAAATTTCCTTTGTACAAGACCAAGGCAATAAATAAGAAGGAAAAGCAAACTTTAGACACATGTGAAATTACAGGGCAACAAGAAATCTACAAAGGAAAATGAAAATGGAGGCATGGGGTAAAGGGATTTCAGTGTGCTGAAGCGAGCTCACATTTGTAGAACTACATCTAATACATAAATAGCAGTATCTGACTGCAGTTAATAAGGACAAATCTGAGAAGCAAAATCAATGACATTGAAGTTTAGTGTGATGTTTAGACTATGCAAAGCACATCCTATTTGGATGAGTTTGTCTGGTGAAGAAAGTGAATGTAAGAAACAAACAAAAGAAGAAAATTGCCCATCAAGACAAAGGAAGTAACATATAATTAGTAAGATTCATGAAATATACAAAGAATGAATTTGGCCCTTTTTACAAATCCTTTATATCAGATAAAATGGAAATAATAGTCTATAAATGTGACTATGGAAGGACTTTTTGACCTGAGTTCCACTTCTTTTCAATGACTTGAGATTTTTTGCTTCATTAATACCATTAGATTTATTTTTGTACAGGTTAAATCACCAGTTGTTAGAATGTGGTTCTGGGTCACTACACAGTGAATTTTAATAAATTAAACATGCTATCCTTCTCAAAAACAACACATGGGTCAACAACTATGATTAAGTTGTCTATATTAATAAGTGGTTATCTCCAGGATAATTATAGTTTCCACTAAATGATTTGTATACATGGGAAATGTCTTTAAATAGTTTCAAAGTTATTTATATCCTCCCCTTTGATATGTCCTGTGTATTCAGATATTTGTGGTTGTACTCCCAGGGGTTCTAACTTCAATTTACTGCCCTAAGTTACTTTTTCTTCGCCAATAAAGAAGCAGGATAATAGCAAGCTAGTTAAGAACACAGTTGATAGAGGAAACTTTCTGGGTTGGAATCCCAGTTCTGTATCTAGATCTTTTACCTTGAACATATTCTTAACCCTTCTATCACTTAGTTGCTTATTTGTAAACTACAGACAATAATGCTACCTATTCATTAGAGTTATTCTAAAAATTAAATGAGCTAATATATTTATAATGGGTTATAAAAAGAAAATGTTTTGTAAAGTTCTTAGGGTCTTGTATTAGTCCATTTTCACACTGTTGTAAAGACATACCCAATACTGGGTAATGCTTAAAGCAAAGAAGTTTAATTGACTCACAGTTTTACAGGGCTAGGAGGGCCTCATGAAACTTACAATCATGGTAGAAGGGGAAGAGGCACATCTTGCATAGTGGCAGGAGCAAGAGAGAGAGGTGTGAGAAGCAAAGGGAGAACAGCCCCTTATAAAACTATCAGATCTTGTTAGCACTAACTCAATATTACAAGAACAGCTATAGGGGAAGCCTCCTTCATAATCCAATCACCTCCCATCCCTAGACATGTAGGAATTATGTGACTGCAATTCAAGATGAGATTTGGGTGGGGACACAAAGCCTAACTGTATCAGGTCTGGTACAGAATAAGCACTTAATAATTTAACTTTTACAGTGTCAATCATTCTAGTCCTCTCTGCTACACTGAGCAACATTGCTTGCATTTTGTCTTGTAGTTATTTTTTTAATCACAAGCAGGTACTTAGGTAGTGAAAAGGAAGGTAAAACAGTAAACAGGAAATACAAAAGGAAAAGAAAAAGAATATAAACTATAACATACAACATATACAATACAGTACTATAATATTACTGCTTATTATTTGCTTCAAACTAGATAAAACATAGCCTTGCAACTCAGATATTCAATATTTCCAATTCTAAATTTCTATTGCTGATGAAGACAAATTATTATTTTAGTTGATGATTTGGCAGACATGACTTTTTTTTTTAAGGAAAAATGGAATGGACAAAGTCTGTTTGATTAGCTCTGAGAGAAAGTATTCAGTTGCAATGAGAAGGAGATCTTTGCTGCAGCCTGAGTCACATCCTTTGAGCTTTGTGAAATACCATGTCCTCCAGAATTTGACCATCTAGAAGCTAGTGACAAGCCTAGATGGTATTCACACATTCTCCTTCATCTAACTTATAATATGATGCATGTCTACTTATTTTTCAGTTGTATTTGAATGCTTATAAATTACCAGAAACCTGCTAGATGCTGGAGATACAAAGGTAAACAACAGGCCAGGTACTGTGGCTCACATCTATAATCCCAGAACTTTGGGAGGCTGAGGCTGAAGGATCACTTGAAGTCAGGAGTTTGAGACCAGCCTGGCCAACATAGTGAAAACCCGTCTCTACTAAAAATAAAATAAAATAAAATAAAAATAAAAATCAATCAGGCATGGTGTCTGGTGCCTGTAATCCCAGCTACTCAGGAGGCTGAAGCAAAAGAATCTCTTAAATCTGGGAGGTAGAGGTTGCAATGAGCTGAGATTTTGCTATTGCACCATATACATGTATACATATAAACAACAAGCAAGTGTCTTTGCTCTCATTTTTTTTTCCAGTCACTGGATAATAGGTCAAAGAGCTAGTTACAGAGCTGTAATGTGTAAAAGTATAAATCCAAAAGCAGTACCATGCAAAAGAATTGATGGAGAAAAGGAGTTTTTATGAAATGCTTTAAGAGTGCATGAAGTAAATGATTGAATTTATTGTGGGAGGGGTACAAGAAGAAAGGGAAGTGTATTAATACGAGACTTCACCAGGCGAGTGATATCAGCAACCAAAACCATTTGGCTATATGAGGGGCATACAGAGAGCGAGGTCTAAAGTTCAGTAGAGACCAAGTGATGGTAAACAGGGGCCCAGTTCCAGCCTGGTTGTAAATGGCTCCATTCATGACACTGAGAAAGATATACTTGGTCCTGTAATCAATGAGAAGAGAAAAACTATCAAGAATTTGAATCATATGGCACATTTTCATTTTAGAAAAGCTCTATGAGAGGAGGCAAATAAATGAATCAGGATACACTAAGAGAGGAAGGAAGTTTTGGGACCAAAGAAAACATACCCTTCACTCTTTGAAGCCCCACTGAAAATAAACTGACAAAAGGCAGATTAATAGAAGAAAAGGCATAACAAATTAATTTAAACATGCATAGCACTGGTCGGGGTGGGAAGATCACAAAAGAATGATTACCCAAAACTGAATGGGGTACAGATGTTTATATATCCTTCCTCATAAGGCAAGGGGAGATGGAGAAAATATGGCAATTTGAAAGACAGTAAATGAATGGACTCAGAGATGTACAGTGGTCTAGATCAAAGTCTATTGAGCCTACAAAGCAGATAATGGCTGGTAAATGATTCTCTTTGAAATACTGAATGCGACTGCAAGACAGTGGTTGCTGACAAAAGACTGTACAAGTGAATTTACAGACTTCAGTCTTCCTTCTCGTGATATGGGTTAAGTTAGTGAAAACTCAGGGAAGAGACCAGAGATCACTGTTCTCTTCTTCAGAAGGTCTGGACTTTCAGCAGATAAGGGAATTTCAGTATTTCGTGGTGTTCTTTGAGAGAGACAGAGAATTGAGAGTCTGGAGAGGTGCAGGAAAGGTCAGAGAGACCTTGAGGCTGCTTCTTTAGTGTGGCATATCCAAGTGCCATATTTTGGGGTATCAGTTGCTGAGCCCCAAAGAGGGCCTAAACCAGAATAGTGCCAGTGGGAACAGTAAAAGCGGGAGCTGACTGGGCAGCTCTGTAACTTGAATGAACCATTATGACTCAGTAGTCAATTATGTGGAAAAGTGTAACACAAGGAAAAGACCAGGACGACCCAGTGATTTCCAGGTGAATGATTAGCTTGTGTCTTAGTCAAGACATAAAAGCAACAGGCTTGTTAGAAAATATGATGATTTTGTTTTTGATCATGGAGTACACGAAGGGGCTTTGAGATATCTGACGTCAGATGTTCATGGTTTGTGGAAATAAGGTTCTGGAATACAGGGAGAATTCTGAGCTCAACCTAGAGATTCATAACATAGGCATGTAGGTAGTATATAAAGCCAGATGAATATAGGAAAATAAGAAAAGGGAATAAGGGCTTATGAAATCTAAAATTTAATGTATAAAAATACAAGCAAGGGTAAGGAGATTGAAAAAAAGTGGCCAAAGAGAGAAAAGGCATCCCTGACTTAAAAGCTCAGAGAGCCATGTAAAGATAGACTGAGCTTATGATGGTATGACATTCTCTAGAGGGGTCAAGCAAGATGAAGTTTGAGAAGAAGTCATTAAACATAATATTTAATATGTCAGTTTCACTGAATCAGTGGATGATATGTTTAGATATAAACTGGAGATTAAAAAATGAAGACAAGAACTTTGCAAGGAAAAAGAGGAGTGTTGAGAATGAAGAAATAAACTCATATGTGAAGGTGCACTATAACTTATAAACATACTACATAAATATAATTTTTACTGAAAAGGGGGTCCCTATCAAAATCCCAATAAAGAGTGTCTGATTTCATGGAAGAAAGAATTTGAGGGCAAATTTATAAAGTGAAAGCAAGTTTATTAAGAAAGTAAAGGAATAAAGAATGGCTACTCCATAGTCAGAGCAGGGGCTTGAGCTGCCTAAGGATACTTACAGTCATTTCTTGATTATATGCTAAACAAGGGGTGGATTATTCACAAGTTTTCTGCGAAAGGGGTGGGCACCTCCCATAACTGAGGGTTTCTCCCCCTTTTAGACCATACAGGGTAACTTCTGGACATTGCCATGGCATCCGCAAATTGTCATGGCACTGGTGGGAGTGTCTTTTAACAAGATAATGCACTATAAATAGCATATAATGAGCAGTGAGGAAGACCAGAGGTCACTCTCATCACCATCCTGGTTTTAGTAGGTTTTGACCAACTTCATTGCTGCAAGCTGTTTTATCAGCAAGCTCTTTATGACCTGTATCTTGTGCTGACCTCCTATCTCATCCTGTGACTAAGAATGTCTAACCTCCTGGGAAAGCAGCCCCATAGGTCTCAGCCTTATTTTACCCAGACCCTATTCAAGATGGACTTGCTCTGGTTCAAATGCTTCCGACATAACCAACTGTGAAATAGAATGTTCTTAGGATTCAGCCAACTTTACTGAGGCCCTCTCAACCACTGCATATGATACCTGGAAGCAGACTCCAAAAAGCATATCTTTTATTTAACTTTATGCATAGTCTTTTAGGGCAGTGAGCAAGATATGGAAAAATAATCTGGGCTCTAAGTTTTCAAATCTATTTTCATTTCTAACTTCTCCATAAGGTTTTCCCTGAGTACGCCAGTCTCTATATAGCCAGACCACCCAGCTCTAGCATTTAGAACCGCCAACCACTTCTGACCCAACCTTCCCACTTCCCTCTCATTGTTCTTCATTGGCTAAAAGTCCCTAAGGAAGTTTCTAGCTTCTTTTGTTTTCCACATAGGCTCAAACTTAATGAAGACTGCATGTCTTGTCTAAAATCTAAAGTTTGTTTCTTGTTGAAAATAAAGGGAACAGAAAACAAGCAATACTAAGTGCTGACAAGTCCCTGGAGACATACAGTTCCCTTGTTCTTTAAAAGCTCTCAGTAGTCTTTGTGGAATTACCAAGGTTCATTCTAGAGACAAATAAAAACCATAGTTCTGTAGTGACAACTCCATTCACCTTTAAAGAAAAAAAAATCAAGGAAACAACTACTTAAAAGCCTAAATATTTGGTTTTAGGCAATATTTCACTTAACATTCCCTTCCAATTAACCTTGAAAACCTATTTTAGCTTTCAAAACATAAGAGTTAACGGTATCAAAGCTAGCAACCCTCACCTGAAGCATAGTCTAATCATTGAAAACATGGTCTTAGAATACTGAGTTTTTCTGTGATTTATTCTAAAGAGAAAAAATCAATTTCATTGAGATTTTCATTTGCATTGTTTGCAAAATCCTGTTTGGGTCCTACACAAACTGATTTCTTATGAAATGTATTCATTTTTACATTAAAAAATAATAGGAATGTATTTTATGTAATTTAGAGACAAACATATTGGTAACTAAAGCTTGTGTGGCATTCTGTCCCCAAATTGACCCATACACTGCCAATATCTCCCTGTAGTTTCCAGAGATAATTTTCATCCCTCATCCTCATCCTCTTCAGACAAACTGAGCATCAGCTTTGTGGAGTGTGTACAAAACTATCCTTAGCATAAAATGTGCATATGGCACCCAAATTTTGTTAATATATTGTTGTCCTGTTCTTCTTCTCTTGTTCTCACTGGTCTTTATGGCTTAAACACTGAAAATGTGTGTAAAATACATCATGCTGACTCCAAATCCATCCACTTCTTCCTTTCCAAATAGTTGTCTTTATTTAGGACTCAATCATTTATAGGTACGATCATTTCTAATTGTTTTAGTGTTTTGTCCACTATTGGCAAATGTATTTCGCTGTCTAAATGACTTGGAATTTCATTGAAGGCTGTTTTTTTTTTTTTTTAATAAGCCTTTTATTTTGAACACTATTAGATCTACAGAAAAAATTATTTAAATTATACAGGGAGTTTCCATATAGCCTGCATCCAGTTTCCATTATTGTTAACACCTTACATTTAGTATGGTACATTTGTCAAAAGTACCACATTGATACATTATAATTAACTAAAGTATGTAATTTGTTCATATTTCTAAACTTTTTACCTAATATCTTTTTTATTCCAGATCCTATGCTGATATTATATTACATTTAGTCATCATATTTCTGTAAGGTCTTCTTGACTCAGACTTTCCTTGTGTTTGATGACCTTGACAGTTTTGAGGAGGAGAGATCAAGCATTTTGGTGAAATATCCTTCAGTTGGATTCGTGTGATGTTCTACTGATGATTAGATTGCAGCTATACAGTTTTTGGAGGAAGATCACAGAGATAAAGTGTCATTCTTATCACTTTATATTAAGGGTACATACTATCAAGATGATTTACTAAAGTTAGGTGATGTAAACCTAGATTACCTGGCTGAGGTATTATTTGTTAGGATTCTCCCTCTTCCATACTGTACACTTTGAAATCACTATGCTGAGCTCATTCTTAGAGTGGCGAGTTACATTCTACCTCATTAAGGGAAGAATATCTACACAAATAATTTGGATATTTTTGGAGATGTATGTCTTCTCACCTATTTGTTAATTTATTTCATTATTGACTTATATGAGAATGAATGGGTGCAAATGACATGAATAGACATTTCTCAAAAGAAAATATACAAATGGACAATATATGTATTTTTAAAAAATCAGCATCACTAACCATCAGGGAAATGCAAATTAAATCACGAGATACCACCTTATCCCAGTCATAATGGCCATCATGTAAGTGTCAAAAAAACAAAAATTTTGGAGTGGATAAAGTGAAAATGTAACACTTATACCCCGTTTGTGGCAATGTAAATTAGTACAACTCCTATTGCAAACAGATGGAGGCTTCTCAAATATTTTAAAGTAGATCTACCATTCAAACCAGTAATTCTACTATTAGCTATCTGCTCAAAGGAAAAGACACTATTATATAAAAGACACCTGTACCCATATGTTTATCACAGCACAATTCACAATTGCAAAGACACCGAATCAAACTAAGCGCCCGTCAACAAATGAGTGGATAAGAAAATGTGGTATATACATATATACACATACGTATATATATATATATATATATATCCTAAGAAAAATAACTCAGTAACAGAAAACCAAATACTGCATGTTCTCACTTGTACTAAGCTATGGGTATGCAAAGGCTTACAGAGTGGCATAATGGACACTGGAGACTTGGAAGTGGAAATGGTAGAAGAATGATTAGGGATAAAAAATTACATGTTGAGCATAATGCACACTATTGAGAGGATAGGTATTCTAAAAGCCCAGACTTCATGACTATAACATTTATTTGTGTAACCAGAAATTACTTGTATCCCTAAAGCTATTAAAATTTAAAAAGAGTAAGTCTATGGATGATTATCTTATACTTTAGATCATTAGTCAATGCTTCTTTACTTGTTTAGTTACTATTTTTTTCTAGCTTTGGCCATTAAGAGCTTTTTTAGTTGGCTCCTATGTCCCTTATGTATACACCTATTACTTTTAATTTTGCTTTGGTTTTTTTGTTTCTTCATGTTTTGGTTTGTTTGTTTTTAAGCACTGCCTCACTTTCTGGCATTACAAGATAATAGGGTTCTCTATATACACATACACACATACGTTTGTATATATGTATGTGTGTCTATATTCTAGGAATGAGACAAGATACAAGTACATGAATATATGCACGTGTATGTGTGTGTGTGTGTATATCTTGTCTCATTCCTAGAATCAGCTATTGCTCCAAGAATCTACTTGGAGCACTTGTTCCTTTTATTGGAGAATCATTTCAGAAACCAACATCTGGGCACTTAGCATGCTCATGGCTATTGAGGTGTTGGTGACTTCTAGGCACTATCAGCTGAGAGAACAAAAACATGTGTATGTGTATACTAATGTTTGTGTAAACATGTGTATGTGTATACTAATGAATAGTAGTATTCATGTGTATGAATACTACTATAGGTCTGGTGTAGTGGCTCATACCTGTAATCCCAGCACTTTGGGAAGCTGAAGTGGGAAGATTGCTTCAGGCCAGGAGCTTAAGACCAGCTTGGGCAACACAGTGAGATCCTGTCTCTAGACTGTTTTTTAATTAGCCAGGTGTGGTGGTGTCTGCCTACAGTCCTACTCAGGAGGCTAAAATGAGAGGAACACTTGAGCCCAGGAGGTTGAGGCTGCAGCGAGCTATGATTGTGCCACTGCATTCCAGCCTGGGCAACAGAGAGAGACTCTGTCTTTAAAACATAAATTTATTTACTAAACATAAATTTATGCAGATGTCTCCAACTCTGCCCTTTTATCTTCTCTGCCATTGTGATATAGCATAAAAGCCCTCTCCAAGTTCAAGGCCTTGCTCTGGAACTTCGCAGCCTACATAACTGTGATAAATAAACCCCATTTCTGTGTAAATTACCCAGTCTCAGGTATTCTATTCTAAGAACACAAAACAGACAAAGACAACAGTTTAATAGCTTTTTTACATTCAGCATTCTGTTCTGGGACATTCTAACTGTATAAACAGTTTTTTCAATTTGCATATAGTAAGGCTCATTTTTTTTTTCTTATGTAAAATTCTGTGAACTGAGAAATGCTTAATGGCATGTAGCCAACAGTACAATATTATACAGAATAGTGTCACTGCCCTAAAAATGTCCTGTGCTTTGCCAATTCAACCCTCCAGTGCATCCTTCTCAACCCCTACAATCACTGATTTTGAAACTGCATTATAGTTTTGCAATTTCCAGACTGTCATATAAATGGAATTATACAACACATACATTTTCTGACTGGCTACTTCACTTAGCAGTATGAATTTAGTATCCATTTATGTATTTTTATGACTTGAGACCTCATTCATTTTTATCATGGAATAATATTTCATTGAATGGATATACCATCGTTTGTTTATCCATTTACCTATTGAAGAGAGTATCTGTAGTTTCTGGTTTGGAGAATTTATGAATAAACTGCTATAAACACTTGCATACAGGTTTTTGTGAGAACATAAATTTCCAACTCATGGGCAAATGCTTAAAATTAGAATTGCTAAATCCTATGGTGGGACTATGTTTAGCTTTGTAAGAAACTGTGAAAGTGTCTTTCAAAGAGCCTTCTTATTTTAAACTTCTACTGGCAATCAGGGTTCCCGTTGATCTGCACCCTTGCCAACAATTGCTAATGTTACCTAATTAGTGTGTTTCTTCTTGGTTTATTTGATTGGTTTTTATTTATTCTAATAAATATGCAATAGGAATCTCATTGTTGTTTTAATTTAAATTTAAAAATAAGGAAACAGGAAACCCGGGGGCCCGGGAGGGGGGCCCCCGGAGGGGAGGGGGGGGGGGGGGGGGGGGGGGGGGGGAGCCCGGGCGGCGCGCCCGGGGGGGGGGGGGGGGGGGGGAGGGGGGGGGGGGGGAAGGGGGGAGGAGGGGAGGAAAAAAAAAAAATTCGGCATCTTTTCTTAAGTATACACGCTGTCTGAATGCCTTCTTTGGTAAGGTATCTGTCCAGATGATTCACCCATTGTATTACTACCTGTTTATTTTTCAACTCTTAAAACTAAGAGTTGAAGATAAAACAACCAACTTAAAAATAAAACTAAAATGAAATAAACAACTTAAAAATAAACGACTAATAATTAAAAAATAAAACTAGAGTGTTAAGAGTTCTTTGCACATATTAGACTCAAGCCCTTTATCAGATGTATATTTTAGAAATATTTTCTACCAGTTTGTGGCTTGTCTTTTTATTCTCTTAACAGCACCGTTTGCAGAAGAAAAGTTTTAAATTTTAATAACGTCCAACTTATCGATTTTTATAGTCATGGTTTTGATGTATCAAAAAAATTATTAGACCCACATTCATGTACATTTTATTATATATTTTATTCTATAAATTTTATAGCTTTTCACTTTATATTTAGGCTCATGATCTATTTTAATTTTTGAGAAAGATGTACAGTCTGAGACTTTCTGCCTTCCTTCTTCCCTCTCTCCCTCCTTCCTTCTCCCTCTCTTCCTTCCTTCCTCTTTTCCTCCTTCTCTCCTTCTCTCCTTCTCTCTTTCCTTCCTTCTCTCCTCTCCTTCTCTCTTTCCTTCCTTCCTTCCCTCCCTCCCCCCTACTCCCATTCTTCTTTCTTTCCTTTCAACATTTAATTGTTCCAGTATCCTGTTGAAAAAAACTATTCTTTCTACAGGAAATTATCTTTGCCCCAAATTCAAAGATCACTTCTCTATCTGTTTAGGTGTATTTCTAGGTTTTCTATTCTGTTTCATAAATGTAGTAACCTAGTTTTTCCTGAATCCTATATAGTCTTGATTACTATTTCTTTACAGTAAGCTTTGAAGTCTCGTGGTGTGATTCCTGCAACATTTTTGCACTGCTCCAATATTGTGTTGACTATTCTAGGTCTTCAGCCATTCTATGTAAATTTAATTAATTAATTAATTTTTTTTTAAACATAGAATTATGCTCTGTCACCTCGGCTGGAGTACAAGGGCTCAGTCTTGGCTCACTACAGTCTCAACTTCCTGGGCTCAAGCAATCCTCAAGTTAAGCATCCTGAGTAGCTAGTACCACAGGTGTTCACCACCAAGCCTGTTGGGGCTTATTTATTTATTTATTTTATATATATGTATTTTATTGTGTTTTAGGTTTGGGGATACATGTGAAGAACATGCAAGATTGTTGCATAGGTACATACATGGCAATGTGGTTTGCTGCCTTCCTCCCCATCACCTATATCTGACATTTCTCCACATGTTTTCCCTCCCCAACTCCCCACCACCCCCACTGTCCCTCTCCTAGTTCCCCCACACAGACCCCAGTGTGTAATGCTCCCCCTCCTGGGGCTTTTTGATTTTTTACAAAGATGGGGTCTCACTATGTTGCCCAGGGTGGTGTTAAACTCCTGGGCTCAAGCAATCCTCCCACCCTGGCCTCCCAAAGTGCTCCATGTAAACCCCCAAATCAGTTTGTGGTTACTAACAAAATAGCTGACTAGGATTTTTATTGTGATTGCTCTGAATCTATAGAGCAAGTTGATAAGAATTGACATCCTAACAATATTGAATCTCTCAATCCAAACATGGATCATATTTCCATTTGTTTAGATATTATTTATTTTATCAGAGTACTGTGGTATATAACTCTGTATGTATTTGTTAGAATTATACATAAGCATTTCTTTTGTCTTTTCATTTTTATTGTTATTATAAATAGTATGTCTTATTTTAAATTTCAATCACCATTGCTGGCATATATGAAAACAATTGACTTTTATATATTAAACTCATGTTCTGTGATCTTGCTAGACTCACTTATTACTTCCAGAATTATTTTGGTCTTTTCTTTTGTATGTTCTACATAGACAGTCATGTCATCTGCGAACATAGAGACTTATGTTTCTTCCCTGACAATCTGTGTACCTTTTATTTCCTTTCCTTGTCTTATTGAACTATCTAGGATTCAATTCAATTGAATTCTAGTACAATTTAATTTATTGCACTCCCAAGGATACTACAATGATGAATAGGAGTTGTAAAAAATAATATCTTTGCCTTCTCTCAATATTAGGGGAATTCGTCCAGTTTTGTTAACTGTCAAGTATGATGTTGGCTGTAGGTTCTTTGTAGATGTCCTTTATCAATTAGAGGAGGTTCCTCTATAATGCAAGTTGAGAATTTTTATCACAAATGACTGTTGGATTTTGTCAAATGGTTTTTCTGTATCTATTGATAAGACAATGTAATTTTTCTTTTTCAGCCTGCTGATGTGATAAATTACATTGTTTGACTTTTAACAAAGTTTAAAGTTGGTTCTCTGAAATGATCAATAAAATGATAAACTTCTAGCCAAGCTAAAAGCAAACAAGCAGGGGAGAAGAGATACAATTAACAATACAAGATGTGAAATGGGACATTATTACTCATACCCTGGACATTTAAATAATAAAAGAATACTTTGAAAAATACTATGCCTAACAAATATGATAACTTAAGATGTAATAGGCCAATTTCTTGAAAGATGCAAACTATCAAAACTCATATAAGGAGACAAAATGATATGGTTTGGAATTGTGTCCTTTCACCAAATCTCATGTGACACTGTAATCCCCAGCGTTGGAGGAAGGGCCTGTTGAGAGGTGATTGAATCATAGAGGCAGATATCCCCTTGCTTTCTGTTGATAGTAAGTTCTCATGAGATCTGGTTGTTTAACAGTGTGCAGAACCTTCTCCTTTTCTCTTCCCGCTGCTCCAGTCAAATAAGACGAGCTGCTTCCCCCTTTGCCTTCTGCCATGATTGTAAGTTTCCTGAGTCCTCTCCAGTCATGCTACCTGTACAACCTGTGGATCCATGAGCCAAATAAACCTCTTTTCTTTATAAATCACCCAGTCTCAGGTATCTTTTTATAGCAGTGCAAGAATGTAGTAATACATATACATACACACTCACACAAACATAAGAAATTAAATCAAACATAAATGACTCATGAGACCATTACCCTATATCAAAGCTAGATAAAAAATTACAATAAAGCAAAACTATAAACCAATGCTTTTCATTAATACATGTGAAAATACTCTCTAAAAAATATTACCCAATCATACCCAAAAATATATTTTAAATTACACATTATGACCAAGTGGAGTCTATTTTAGTAACACAGACAGAACTGGTTGACCATTCGAGAGTATGATGAGATCTAATTGTTTTAAATTATAAACTCTATGTCATCTTTTTGCCTGGAGACACTAAAAATGTTGCCTTTACCATTTGAAAGCTAAATATTTTACAAAGATATATAAAACAGCAACAACCAAGCAGCATATTTAAGAAACTTACAGTAAAAAGGATAAATCTTGGCTACTGGATTTAGGGATAGGCTAATAGTGGCTTATAGGTCTTTTAAGTATGTCGTATTGTTAAGTAAATTCTCTCAGAGTAAGATGTAACTTTTTATTTACTTATAAAAAATGAGATTATGATAACGAGAGAGACTGTAAGTGGATGTTGGAGACATTTTGAGATTAGTGACGGTATTTTAGGTTTCTGAGTTCTACGGGATTGGTTCTCTGATGCTTAATTTAGTAAAATAAGAAAGAGGAATTGCTAGTTCAGAAATGTTTGATATTCACATTTATAATACATAGTTGGCCCACCTTGAGTAATTTTGAATTATATGTGATCTCTCTTTAGATAATGCCCTTCCCTCAATGAAGTATGGAAACTGAGACAACAAGCTGTTGTCTACCAGAATTGGAGTTCCAAGAATTTTCTTAGAAGCTTTACTAGACAATAAAAACATACAATGCTATCTGCCAAATTAAAAAATTAAAACAGAAGCTATGTGCCCATACATCAGTGAGCAGATAAAGTTATTGCTGAACTGTCTAAATCAGTAAAACATCTTAAAAAGTCATCAATATTTTGGATCAGAGCATTTAAATGTTTGATATGAGGCTTGGAAGAAATAGCAAAGGACTTCACACATCCCAAGGGAGTAACTGTCCAGGTAAGCTGCTGACTTTTCTTCCAAGTGAAAACAAATAAGCACACTTATTATACTTATTAATGGGAACCTTAATAAAAGCTGAGCATGCAATCTATTACAGTAAAAAATTTGTGGACAGGTGCAGTGGCTCATGCCTGTTATCCCAGCACTTTGGGAGGCTGAGGCGAACAGATCACAAAGTAGATCAAGACCATCCTAGCCAACATGGTGAAACCCTGTCACGACTAAAAATATAAAAAATGAGCCTGGCGTGGCAGTGTGGACCTATAGTTCCAGCTATTTTGGAGGCTGAGGCATGAGAATTGCTTGAACCCGAGAGGCAGAGGCTGCAGTGAACTGAGATGGTGCCACTGCACTCCAGTCTGGGTAACAGAGAGAGACTCCATCTAAAATTGAATTTGTATACATATGGAACCAACATGCTATGTTTAGGTTTGGAGTAATGATTGTTAATTTGCTAATTGTTCTGTATATCTTTGACAAAGCTATATTCTTGAATATTAGATTTTTTTTTTTTTTTTTTTAACGTAAACTTAACATATTACAGGGGCTGGTACAAGAGATATATATTTTTTTTTCCCTAGATTTTTTTTTCTGGTTACTGTTTTCTGAAGACCTTCCTTGGCTTCAGTTTTTAAAAGATATTGAAAAATTTTAACTAGCAGTTTAAAAATATTAAATTGGACACTTAAGGGCTCTACTCCAATTATTCTACCCAAGTCTTGGAAATTTTTGCTTGTAGGGATTCTGAGACCGTAGCGAATTCTTTGGTTATTTCTTGAATTACATATAGTGTAAGTCTACTGACTTCCAGATTAGCTGTAATGTGAACATATGTTGAAAAATTTTCTGAGATTTCTAAAAATAGTTATTATTCAGTATATTTTATCGGGTAGTTCCATTTGCAAAGTAGTTCTTTACCTATTAAATTTGTAAGGTTTTTTTCAAAAACAACTTTTATCCTGTAATAGTCCCCAAGTAAAAGTCTCAGGTTGAGACATGGAAAACTGCTTAGGATGGTTAGAATTCTCTATACTTGAGTGAATTTAGCAATTACAGGGATATGATTTTATGTTAATAGGATTGATGGTAGGTACAGCTGATACCCATATAAAGTAAGAAAACTGTGCTGGAGCCTTATCAAATGTATATGTCCATCTTTTCTTTATGAAATACTCTTATAATTGGGAACAGACACAAAAAGGAGAAACATTTTAGAGTTAAAACAAAGATTACATGAAAGTAAAGAAAACATAAAAATACTCATTGCAAGAATATTCATCCTTACGACACATGTCCAAATCAATAGGTTTAATTATAATTATAATATAATTGTATGACGATCTATATGCATGTCTTAGAGTACTGAATTTGTTGTTCTAGAAAACTGACAGTTTCATTTATGTGTTTAATTAAGTGATACACTAGTCAAAAGCAATCTGAAAAAATGAAACTATGAAAACAATTTGACTAACAATGGCATAAAAAGGAATACATATTTAGAAATAAATTTAATAAAGAAGTATAATATTTATATGCTAAAATCTGTAAAATAGTGCTGAGAGGAACTACAGAAGATGTAAATAAACAGAGGGACTGTCTGTTTTCATGAATTGTAGAAACTACTATAATGAAAATAGTAATCTTATCCAAATTGTTTATAGATTTCATTAAATTCCTATCTAAATCATAGCAGTATATTCTGCAGTAATTGACAGGCCAATCTTAAAATGTATATAGAAATGCAAGGGACCCAGAATATTAAAAAAATCTTTAAAAAGAAGAAAAATGGTAGATGACTTATACTACATGGTTATAATACTCTAAATTCATAGTAATTAAAATAGTATGCTATTGGCATGTAGATGGACACATAGATTAATTAAACTGAATTGATAGTCTACAAATAAACTGAAATTTACGGTCAGTCAATTATTAACAAAGATAGCAAGATAATTTAATGGGAAAGAATGGTTTTTCAGCAAGTTGTGCTGAAACATATGGATACCCACATGAAAAAAACAAAATATATATATATATATATATATATATATATATATATATCTTACCTTCTGCTGTACATGAAATATTAACTCAAGGTGGATCATAGTTCTAAATATAAGCACTAAAATTGCAAACTTTTAGAAAGAAAACATAGAAGAAAATCATCTTAAATTTGAATTAGACAAAGAGTTCAGATACAACACCAAAAGTATAAACCATAAAATAATAAAAAATTATAAATTGTACTTCGTTAAAATACAAACAAAATTGTACTTTAAGTAGGAAAGTCCAAGCAAGATGATATAATAGAAGATTCCACTGGTTGTCCCTTCCACTGCCCTGGTATCCTGCAAGGATACCGATTTAACAACTAAAAAATCACCTTCAGAAGACCGAAAAACCAAGTAAGTACTCACGGTACCTGGTTTTAACTTGCTATCACTCAAAGAGGTACTGAAGAGGTAGGAGAAACAGTGTTGAATCACCAATGCAACCCTCTTCCGTATCCCCCCAGCAGTCATGGCATGTTGTGGAGAGCATTTTTGTGCACTGGGGGAGAAGGAGACTGCAGCTGTTGTGAGACATTAAACTCAGTGCTTCCCTATTATAGTAGAAAACAAAATCTGACCAAAATCTGACTAAAATCTGACCAAAATCATAAAATGCCTGCCCATGGAGGGAGCATTTAAACCAACCCTAGCAAGAGGGGAATATCCAGTTCCAGCAGTCCAAACCTGAGCTCCACCAGGCCTTGGCTTTGCAAGCTAAATTGTCCTGGGCCCTAAATAAATTTGAAAGGCAGTCTCAGCCTCCAAGACTGCAAATCCTAGGTTAGTCCTAGTGCTGAACTGAGCTCATAGACAATGGACTGGGGGGGCACATGACATACTGAGAGAGCAGCTGGAGTGTCTAAGGGAGTGCTGTCAGCACTCCTCCCCTAACCCCAGGCTGCACAGCTTACGGCTCCAAAAAAGACCCTCCCTTTGCTTGAGGAGAGGAAAAATAGGGTGCACTTGGTCTTACATTTTGGGTACCAGCTCAGCCAAAGAGGGATAGGGCAGCAATCAGAGTCATGAGGACCCCTTTCCAAGCCCTGGCTCCCAGATGACATTCCTAGACACAGCCTGGACAAGAATGGTACCCACTTCCTTGAAGAGTAAAACCAACTCATGACAGGATTCATCACCTGCTAACTTAAGAGTCCTTGGGCCCAGAATAACCAGCAGCAATACCTAGGTACTATATTGAGGGCCTTGGGTGAGCCTCTGAGACTTGCTGCCTTCAGGTGAGACTAAGCACATTTCTAGTTGTGGTGGCTAAAGGATGAGACTCCCTCCACTTGAGAAAAGTGGAGGGAAAAGTAAAGGAGACTTTTTGTTACATGTTAGGTACCAGCTTGGCCACAGAAAGGTAGAGCACCAGACAGGCTCTAGGGTCCCTGAATCCATAACTTGGCTCTTGCACAGCATTTTTGGACCTGTCCTGGGCCAGAGGAGAACCCACTACCCCAAAGGGTGAGTCACAAGACAAGCAACATTCAACACAAGCTGACTTAATAGTCCCTGGGCCTTATGTGAACATCAGTGGTAGTCTAGCAATACTCCCCATGGGCCTGTGGTGATGGTGGCCATATGAGCCTCTTCCACTTTTCAAAATCAGGTGAATGGGTGGGGAAGGAATGTGCCTTATGTTTTGAATGCCAGCTCTAAGAAAAGAATGCCAATCTCAGTTATTGACCTTAAAAGAGGAGGTAGAGAACGTGATAAGGATGGAAAGCTTATTAAACAAGAAAATAACAGAGAACTTCTAAAACCTAAAGAAAGATATCAAAGTCCAGGTACAAGAAGGTTATAGAACAGCAAGCAGATTTAACTAAAAAAGGCTATCTCAAGGCATTTAATAATCAAATGACCAAAGGTCAAGGATAAAGAAAGGGATTCTAAAAGCTGCAAGAGAAAAAGAAACAAATAACATACAATGGCCTTCCAATACATATGGCAGCAGACTTTTTATTAGAAATCTTACAGGCCAGGAGAGAGCGGCATGACATATTTATAAGACATTGATCACCACCTGTGGAGGTCCATCCTGCAGACCCAGTCTCAGCGACGAATGAATAAATACACTCATACACACAGAGAGTACAGTGATCAAGTGGACTAGGAAGGTCATCAGCTGCTCTCAGAGACAGAATGTAGCTAACCAACTCCAACTCCCTGTCCCTTTGCATTTATTCAGTATAGATTTAATAACAGAGATTCTAAGTCAATATGCTTGTGGATAATTAACATGGTTAAAAGAGTGGTTTCACAAAAGGAGCCCAGAGTAAACACCATTAACAGGTAATCTCCCTTCAACCTCCCCCTGAGAGGGCCATCTGGCACAAAGTTTACATGAGTAAACAGAGACAAAGGAATGTGGGGTAAACAGACTTAACTTGGGAAGCTTCTATTATCCCTAATCCTCACCCTATGACCTAATGCTCTAACGTAAGGATTATTAGAAACCCGTCCCATTATTAGAAACATTTCAGTCTTCCAAAAGGTTTGAGACTACATCTTACAGCTTTCCTAATATTTCCCTTAATATTTTGCCAACCACCCTGAGTGAATCCCAATATTTTCAGGTCACGAAGGAAAAAAAAGTCTTTTACCCTAGAATAGTATGTTCAGCAAAAATATACTTTAACCATGAAGAAGAAACAAAGACTTTCCCAGACAGTCAAAAGCTGAGGGATTTCATCAACACCAGGTCTGTCCTACAAGAAATGCTAAAGGGAGTACTTTAATCAGAAAGAAAAGATCATTAATGAGTAATAAGAAAACATTTAAAGATACAAAACTCCCTGGTAATAGTAACTACAAAGATAAAAAGAGAATGTTATAACACTGTAATTGAGGTGTATAAACTATTTCTATCTTAAGTAGAAAGACTCAATCATGAACCAATGAAAAACAATAACTACAACAACTTTTCAAGATATATATGGTACAATCAGATGTCAATAGAAATAACAAAAGTTTAAAAATAGGGGTAATCGAGTTAAGACATAGAGTCATTATTAATTTTCTTTTTGCTTAATTGTTTATGCAAATGGTGTTTTTATCAGTTTAAAATAACGGTTTGTAAGATAGTATTTGCAAGTATCATGGTAACCTCAAACCAAAAAAGCATACAACATATACACAAAATATAAAAAGCAAGAAACTAAATCTTATCACCAGTGAAAATCCCTTTCACTAAAAGGAAGAAAGGAAGCAAGAAAAAAAGGAGTAGAAGAACACAAAACAATCAGAAAACAGACAACAAAATGGCAGTAGTAAGTTCTTACTTATCAGTAATAATGTTGAATGTAAATGGCCTAAATCCTCCAGTCAAAAGATAAAGAGTGACTGAATGGATAAAAACACAAGATTCGAAGATCTTTCACCTACAAGAAATGCAGTTTGCCTATTAAGACATACATAGACTGAAAATAAAGGGATGGAAAAAGATATTTCATGCCAATGGAAACTAAAAAAGAGGAATAGCTATACTCAGACAAAATGGATTTCAAGACAAAAAAAATATGAAACAACAAAGACAGTAATTATATAATGATAAAGGGATCAATTCACTAGCAAGAGGATATAAAAATATATATGCACCCAACAATGGAGCACCTAGATATATAAAACAAATATCATTAGAGCTAAAGAGAGATATAGACCACAATACGATAATAGCTGTAGACTTCAATACCCCACTTCCAGCATTGGATATATCTTCTAGACAGAAAATCAACAAGAAGACATTGAAGTTAATCTGCACTATAAACCAAATGGACCTAATAGATATTTACAGAATATTTTATCTAACAGCTACAGAATACAAATCCTTTTCTTAAGCATGTAGGTCATTTTCAAGAATAGACCATATGTTAAGTTACAAAACAAGTCTTAAAACATTAAAAAATGAAATAATATTAAGCATCTTCTCTGACCACAAGTATATCCCAACAAATTGGAAAATCTGGAAGTAATGTAAAAATTCTTAGATACATGTAACTACCAAGATTGAACCATGAAGAAATCCAAAAGCTGAACAGACCAATAACAAGTAACAAGTTCTAAGTCAATAAAAAGTCTTCCAGTAAAGAAAATCCCAAGACCCAATGGCTTCATTGCTGAATTTTACCAAACATTTAAAGAAGTTTTACCAACCATTCTCCAACTATTCCAAAAAAAAAAAAAAAAACACAGAGGAGAAGGGAATACTTCCTAACTCATTCTATGAGACCAGTATTATTCTGATAGCAAAAAAGATGAAGACACATTAAAAAAAAAAAAAAAGGAAAAGGAAAAGAAAACTGCAGGTCAATATCTCTGATGAATATTGATTCAAAGATACTCAGCAAAATACTAGTAAACCAAATTCAAAAATACATTTAAAATATGATGCATCATGAACAAGTGGAATTTATCCCTGGGATGCAAGGGTGATTCAACATATGCAAGTCAGTCAATGTGATACATCATATCAACAGAATGAGGAAAAAAACTACGTAATCATTTCAATTGATGGTGAGAAAACATTTGATAAAATTTAACATCACTTTATAATAAAAGTCCTAAATACTGGATATAGAAGGAACATACCTCAATGTAATAAAAGCCCTATATAACAGACCCATAGCTAGTACCATATTGAATGGGAGAAACTAAAGGCCTTTCCTCCAAGATCTGGAACACAACGAGATGCCCATTGTCACCACTGTTACTCATCACAGTACCAGATGTCTGCACTCAAGCAATCAGACAAGAGAAATAAAGGGCATTCAAATTAAAAAGAAAGAAATCTGATTGTCCTTGTTTGTAGATGATATGGTCTTATATTTGGGAAAACCTAAAGACTCCCCCAAAAAACTATTAGAACTGCTAAACAAATTCAATAAAGTTGCAGGATAAGAAATCAACACAAAAAAATTAGTAGCATTTCTATATACCAATGGTGAACAATCTGAACAAGAAATCAAAAAACTAACCTCATTTACAACAGCCACAAATAAAATTAAATACCTAGGAATTAACTTAACCAAAGAAGTGAAAGATCTCTACAATGAAAACTATAAAACACTGATAAAAGAAATTGAAGAGGAAACCAGTAAATGAAAACATATTCCATGTTCATGGGTTGGAGGAATCAATATTGTTAAAATGTCCATACTACCCAAAGCAATCTGCAGATTCGTTGCAATCTCTAGCAAAATACTAATGACATTATTCACAGAAATAGAAGAAAAATCCTAAAATTTATGTAGAACCAGCAAAAGACCCAGAATAGCCCAAATATCCTAAGCAAAAAGAACAAAACTGGGAGAATCCCAATACCAGACTTCAAATTATACTACAGAGCTATAGTAACTAAAACAGGATGATACTGGCACACAGACACACAGACCAATGGAACAGAATAGAGAACCCAGAAACAAATCCATGCACCTATAGTGAACTCATTTTCAACGAAGTTGTCAAGAACATATACTGGAGAAAAGACAGTCTCTTTAATAAATGATGCTGGGGAAACTGGATATTCATGAAGAGAAGAACAGAAAACCTCTTGTGATGTATAAAAATCAAATCAAAACTGATTAAAGACATATCTAAGACCTCAACCTATGAAACTACTGCAAGAATACATCAAGGGAACTATCCAAGACACTGTTCTAGGCAAAAGTCTCTTGATTAATGCCCCACAGGCACAGGCAACCAAAGAAAAAATACACATGGGATCATATCAAGGTAAAAAGCTCCTGCACAGCAAAGGGAACAATAAAAAAAGTGATGACAACCCACAGAATGGGAGAAAATATTTGCATACTGCTCATCTGACAAGGAATTAACAACTATAGTATATAAGGAGCTCAAAACACTCTACGGGGAAAAAAATCTATTAACCTGATTTTAAGATGGGCAAAATATTTGAATAGAAATTTCTCAGAAGAAGAAGTACAAATGGCAAACAGGCATATGAAAAGGTGCTCCTCACTGACCATCAGAAAAAGGCAAATCAAAACTACAATAAGATACCATCTCACCCCCAGTTAAAATGACTTACATCCAAACACAGGCAATAACAAATGCTGGCAAGGATGTGGAGAAAAGAGAAACCTTGCACACTATTGGTAGGAATGTAAATTAACACAATCACTATGGAGAAAAGTTTGAGGTTCTTCAAAAAGGTAAAAATAGAGCTACCATATGATCCAGCAATCTCACGGCTGGGTGTATACCCAAAGTAAAGATATCAGTATATCAAAGATCCATCTGCACTCCCATGTTGATTGTAGCACTGTTCACAATAATCACAATTTGGAAGCAACCTAAGTGTTCGTCAGCAGATGAATGGATCAAGAAAATGTGGTAAAGATGAATGGATAAAGAAAATGTGACAATTATACACAATGGAGTACTATTCAGCCATCTAAAAGAATGAGATCCTCCTGTCTTTTTGAACAATGGAGGGAACAGGAGGTCAGTATGCTAAGTGAAGTAAGCCAGGCACAGAAAGACAAACATCACATGTTATCACTTGTTTGTAGTATCTATAAGTCAAAACAATTTTACTCATGGAGGTAGAGGTTACAGGGATGGTTATCACAGGCTGGGAAGGGTAATGGGAGGGTTGAGGGAAGGTGGAGATGGTTAATGAATACAAAAGAAATAGTTAAAAAGAATGAATAAGATCTAGTATTTGATAGCACATCATGGTAACTTTGTCAATAATAATTTAATTGTACATTTAAAAATAACTAAAAGGGTATAATTGGAGTATTTGTAACAGAAAGGATAAGTGCTTGAGGAGACAGAGACCCCATTTTTTATGATGTGATTATTATGTATTGCATGCCTGTATCAAAATATCTCATGTAACCCATAAATATACACACCGACTATATACCCACAAAAATTAAAACATTTTAAAACAAAAAAATACACTCTAAATGACACTTAGAAAAATTAATATATGATTCATAGAGTGAGAGAAAGTATCTGCAAGTTATATATCTAATACAAGGCTGTTAACCAAAATACATAAAGAATATTTACAACTGACTAATAAGACCAACTACCTAATTTAAAATAAGTAAAATATTTGAATATTTCATGATAAGACATATAAATCGCCAAGTATATGAAAAGAGTATTTGCGATCATTAGTCATTAGAGAAATACAACTTAAAACCACAGTGAGACATATCCAATGGCTGTAATCAAATGGCAGCTAATTCTACAAGTTGGTAAAGATGTGGAGAAACTATAACCATCATCATTTTGAATACATTTTTGTGGTTCTTACAAAGTTACATATAAGTACACATAAAAACTACCAATTTTACTGCTAAGAATCTGAGAAAGAATCTAACAAGAAGGAAAACCTATATTTGACAAAGATTTGTATGTAAATGCTCACAGCAGCATTATTTATTATAGCTAAAATTTAAAATAGTCCAAATATCCATCCTGGAGAATGGATAAAGGAAATGTAGCATATCCATGCCATGGAATAATATTCAGCAATAAAAAGAAATGAAATGCAGATACAAACAAGTTACAATATAAATGAGCCTCAGAAATATTATGCTAACTTAAATCCATGCCCCACAAATGCCACAAAGCCATACACACATAAACTATATAATGTATAATTTCATTTATATAAAGTATCAGGAAGGGCACAGTTATACACGCAGAAGGCAGATCATCAGTAGCCTGGAGCTAAGGGCGGAGTGTGATTTGACTGCAATTGGGCTCATGGGAATTTGGATGGGGCATTACGGAAATGTTCTAAAGCTGGATTATGTTATTGGTGTTAAAACTATACATGTATTTAAAATTATTGAACAATATTCATAAAAGGGGTGGGTCAATTTCATGCTAAATAAATTTTATACCCATAAAGATTTAAAATAACATCATAGTATACTTTTTTCTCTTCAATATAAATGATTTGTAGATAAGTTTCTTCTTTCATACCTAAGAATGAAAAATGCATCATCTCTTCTATTACAGAACAGTCTTTCCAGAATTGTATCATTTTATGTCTTTTCAAATAATAAAACTGGTTTTCTAAGTCATTACTATTGTGTTTGATTGGATTTTCATTTACTTAAAAATATCTATAATGAGATATTAACGTGTCAAAATTAACTTTGTCGTATACAGTTCAGTGGTTTTTGCATATTAACGGAGTTTTGCAGCCATCATTACAATCATTTTATTATTTAAAAATACATGTATCCATTATTAGTTACTTTCCATCCTCTCCCTGTCCCTTCCACGTCTAAGCAAACACAAGTTTACCCTATGTCTGTCTAGATTTGGCTCTTCTGTATTTTTCAAAGAAGTAGAATTATTCATTGTCATATTTTTTGACTGACTTGTTTCATTTAGCTTGATGTTTTAAGGTTCATCCGTGTCATAGCACGTATAGTGTTCCATTCCTTATTGTGAGTAATAAAATACCATTGGAAAGGTGTTCCACCTTTGACTATCATAAGTGTATCCACATTTGGGTTGCCTCCACTTTTTGGCTATTATAAATAATACGTATGCACACTCTTGTACAAATTTTTGAGTAAACTGTATTTTTAGTTCTCTTGGATCTATAACTTAAAATGAAACTGCTACATCATATAGTAACTCTATGTTTAACTTTTTTAGAAACTGCCAAAACATTTACTAAAGTGGATATACTATATTTCATTCCCATCATCAAAGTTTGAGAGTTCCAATTTCTCAAAATCTTTGCCAACATTAGGGATTGGTCTGTCCTTTTTATTGTAGTCATTTTGTGAATGTGAAGTGGTATCTTATTGTGGTTTTTATTCATATTTCCTTATTGATTAATGATGTGGAGCATTTTCATATGGCTATTAGCCATTTCTAAATATTTTTTTTCTTTTTTTTTTTTTCTTGTTCTTTTTTTTTTTTTTTTTTTGAGATGGAGTCTCACTCTGCCACCAGGCTGGTGGTGTGATCTGGGCTCACTGCAATCTCCACCTCCTGGGTTCAAGCAATTCTCCTGCTTCAACCTCCTGAGCAGTTGGGACAACCGTTGCATGCTACCACGTCCAGCTAATTTTATTTTTAGAGATGAGGTTTCCCCATGTTGGCCAGGATGGTCTCGATCTCTTGCCCTTGTGATCTGCCCACCTCGGCCTCTCAAAGTGCTGGGATTACAGGCATGCCACTGCACCTGTTCCATTATTAAATCTTATTTGGAAAAATGTCTGTTCATATCTTTTGCCCACTTCTTAATTGGCATCATGTGTTTTTTATTGTTGAGTTTAAAAGTTTCTTATGTATTCTAGATACAAGTTTGTATCAGATATATAATTTGTAAATATTTTCTCATATTTTGTTAGGTGTCTTTTCACTTTCTTTTAAAATCTGTTTACTTTTTAGAAACAGGATCTTACTCATTTGCCAAGGCTGAAATGCAGTGGTACGGTCATAGCTCATTGCAGCCTCAGAAGCCTAGGCTCAAGCCATCCTCCCACCTTAGCCTCCGGAGTAGCTAGGATTACAGATAAATGCCATTATGTCTGGTTAAGTTTTAAACTTTTTTGTAGAGATGGGGTCTCACCATATTTTCCAGGCTGTTCTCAAACTCCCAGCCTTAAGAAATCCTGCCTCAGCCTCCCAAAATGCTGGGATTACAGGTGTGAGCCACTATGCTGAGCTGCTTTATTACATTGTTCGAAGCACAAGATTTTCTCATTTTGATGTAATTCAATTTATCTATTTTTCCTTATCACATTTGTGTACATCTAATGTGGTATTTTTTTTTTTAAAATGCCTAAACCAAGGTCTTGAATATTACATATGATTCTTCCGTTGTATTGTTTAATCTCTTACATTTAGGTCTTTGATCCTTTCTAAGCTAATTTTTATATATGGTGTAAGACAGATTCCAAACTCAAATTTTTGTGTGTATATATAGAGTTGTCTCAGTACCATTTGTTTAAAAGATAATTTTTTCCCTCATTTAATTGACTTGGCACTCTTGCTGAAAAATCAATTGATAATAAATGTGTGGCTTTATTTCTAGACTCTTCAATTCTATTGAATTGATCTGTATGTCTATCCCTATTCTATTTAGTGTTTTAAATTTCTTTTGTTTTCTTTCTTAAAATTTACTCTGCTGACTTTCTTCTATGTTTTTTTTTTAATACAATGGTTGGCTAATTCATTTATAAATATTCATACAGTGTTACAAATGCAATTAAAGCCGTGAATTTACTTCTAAATACACTCTTGTTAAATCTGAATAAACATTTTAAAAAGTAAAATAAAGCAAATGTTTTACAATTTTAACTTTTTTAACTTATGGACTATTTAGAAGGTTGTTTTATTGTAATTACACATTTAAAAATTTTATTTGGCTGAGTGAGGTGGCTCACACCTATAATCTCAGCACTTTGGGAGGCCCAGGTGAGCAGATCATGAGGTCAGGACATGGAGACCATACTGGCCAACATAATGAAAGCTGATCTCTACTAAAAATACAAAAATTAGCTAGACGTGGTGGTACGTACCTGTAATCCCAGCTACTTGGGAGGCTGAGGCCAGGAGAATTGCTTGAACCAGGGCTCGGAGGTTCAGTGAACTGAGATCGCTCCATTACGCTCCAGCCTGGCAACAGAGGAAGACTCTGTCTCAAAAAAAATTTACTTATTTGGTTGACTGGTTATTTTGCTTTTATTTTGTTGTTCATCTTGTTTTATTTCATTCTGGTCTGAGATATGTTCTGTATGATCTTTATACATTGGAATTGGTTGCAAGTATCTCTTGCTACTGTAACACTAGTTTCTTAGGGTAGTAAGACTACCCTAACAATGGTTTCATGACTGCTACTATGAGGGTTCTCTAACGAAAACAGGCTCTAAAACTTTTAGTGAATGATCCTGTTATGCCTCAGAAAAAGTATTTTCAATCCCATTGCCAAGCAATGTTTTCCTAAGAATGTGCTAAGTCTAAGCCTCACCTCCAGCCTCTCTACAAGAAATTTAAACGAACCCAGAGTTTCATTTTCCTATTATACTATATATGGATCTGT